>CM040440.1:16978768-18466099 GCA_022749755.1 Azadirachta indica
TTATTTTATCTTAAATTATCAAACCCGAAGGGCTTGTGGGTTGTACTCCTTAGTTCCTATTAGTTCTGTGAATGGACGGATGGCTTAAAATTTTGTAATTTTGGAGTTTTTATTGATAAATTTTTAATTTTAATATTTTAAACTTTGCAATCTGATAGCGAGAACACCAAAATCTAAAATGATTTATGTGTTCCCCAAGTTAAACTCATCATTGTTGCACGTCCTGGCACACGCAAAGCAAATATTAGACACAGAAAATAGTGGCGGCACAATTGAAACTTGATGGTTTCTTCCAACGTAAGCATTTTGCCGCTGATCTCATTCTCATCTATTATGCATGCAACATTATGTCGGATACTAGGGTTGATTGGGGTGGGTTCTAGATATATGCAATATAGAGAAACTATGCAGTAAACGAATAATATCATATCACATGCTGTCTAACAGGATAAATAAATCTCAGACTTTCCAATCAGCTGTATCAAAGAAGATTTCCTTGAATGGGAATAATAGCAACATATACCAAACTCGTTTGGTAAAATTCCCCAATTGACTGCATATGTGAGCATGCTTTTACAGTATTGGGGTTCAAAAAAGGGCAGGCAAAACAAAATTGAGGTAATGCAACAGAGAGAAATTGTATATTTCCCAGTCCAATACGGAAACTATGTGAAACTATGTGAAACTATGCGAAAGAATATTATAAAAGCTTGCGTAAACAACATATGAATGCACCAAGGATGTCTATGTGTGGTGTGGGGTATTAGCTTTCTTCTAACCTTTAACGGGAAAATTACAAGAATATCAAAACGGGCAATTATGGACCAAAAAGACCTTATTAAAGCTTTAGAGCAGCTATTGCTTCAGGTTTAAAATCAACCCTTAGGCCCAGCACTCGCCTAACCTCAGCCGGGGTCAGTCTCCAGGTCATAGGTCCTGAGTTCTCACCCCAGAAATCTAGAATCTCAGAGACCTTTTCTAAGTTGAGGATCGTTGCCATTTGAGTGAGGCGGGCAAACTTGTCTCTAACAGTCCTCTGAGTCATGCCAGAGAAATGGCTTACCAAAGCCCTAACATCTCTGTCCAGCTGCAAGCCACCAAGTTGACTGAACTTTTTCTGCATCATGATCACTTCAAGCCTCTTTACAATAAAATCAATGATCAAATGAACAAATGAATCATAATTGTTGGCTGTCATTAGTGGTTGCAGCCATGTGGCATTTGTCTCAACAGCATGGAGAAGCCTCTGAACCCATGGATCATTAACCTCATTATCAGCATATTCAGCCTCTGATAGCTCATAGCTGATGGTTGCAACGCCATCTAAAATTGGTCGGATTCGGGGCGTCACAGTTGCCACAAGTTGTTCCATGCCAGCATTCAGGATTTGCTTGAACACTTTGCTCAAATCGCCCAACTCAGATAGACAAGATTTAACTTTTTCCCTATCAGCTGGTGCAGGGAATACCTGAAGAAAATGATTTTTGTTATTGTAATGCTTAAATATTGTAATAATCAAGCAAAACAGGGGAAACATAAAAGGAAATATGAAAAGCCTAACTATTGGAAGCTGACTGTGACCAATTGTATGACCACATAGACAAAAGTATCATTAAAAAAAAAAATTTAAAGATATCATGAAAGGTACTAGAATTGGCATGTATAAAAATAAATGGTAAAAACTATACTGCTTGACCATTTAGCCATTCATATATCATATTCCTCTTCAAGACATTGTGTATTGAGGCATCACAAAACATTCCTTCTATATCAGTGCACAAAGACAAGGATTGTGTTTCTTCACATTGCTTCTTGTTTGAAACTGCACAATTTCAATTTTATGTGTGGAATATGGTTTAAGCAAGAAATTGAAAAAAAAAAAAAAAATAGCATTAATCTTCATGCTTTTGGTGCAAAAGTTGCTATACAGAAAAATTTTCCGGAAAAATGAATCTCAAATCTGCTTGAACTAGTGAAGCAAATGCTCACTCAACCTTTCCAAATATGCATATCAAGTTTCCTTAGAAAGAATAGGAATGCATGTTCAGAGCTATAGGTTCATTCTGCTCACTATAAACAATGAAGTGCATAAAGTTGGGTGCATGACAAGACACGAAAGGGGAAATGTGCAATGTATCTCTAAGTTTTTATTCCATCCATCTTCTTTATTATGTGTTACTTTTTGTCTTTGTAACTATACGAAGTTCTGCAGTGTATAGCCATACATATTATAAATTTTATTGGTTCACTAGGAGGTTTCATGGCCTACATTACTATATGCATAAGCAACAACACATCATAGAAAGTCATATATGTTGTAGTGCTGCAAGCGTTCTGAATGAAAATGCATGTGTTATGCTCATAACTTTACCAAATAAGAATTATAATCTAACTTCTAGTGCAACAAGTAGTCCACAGGGAACTGAACATGTGAACCATAACCAGGATAAAGTCACTCCTTCTACAACTAACATAAACCATAAGACCAATTTAAGTATATCACTAACCTCTGAACATTGCTCTTCAATCTCATGCTTTAGTTTCACAACATACTCACTACTAACATCCATATTATTCAAAGCTGTGGCAACCTCTGTCCCCGTTTTCTGCACACCAACACCACCCAAGAACAGCTTTGCCCCAAGGTTTGGCTCTCTCATTTTCTGTTGCAATGCCTCCTGGTATTCATTGCTCAACAAACTAGCTGCACTGCTCAAGACAGCAATCACAGAGCTGATATTTGAAGTGGATATAGCTCTACGCAAACAACTTTGCAAAACATAAAAGACATCATCCACCATGGATGTGGTAAGACTATCAGGCACATGCTCATCAATCCTGATAGCCTTTCTCACATTCTCCACCATAAAGAAACCCTCTAAAATCACATAAAACCCAATAATCTCTTGGACAACCTTGCTAAAACTTCCACTCCTAAAAGCCTTGGTAGCTCGTGGCACTAATTCTGGATCCACAGAACTCAAGCTCTTAATTTTGGACACCATAAATTCAGTGTAATCCTCACCCAATTGCATCAATGACAAAATTTCTTCCAAGTACAACTCAACATCCCGTGGATCAGGCCCTTCACTCACACCCACATTAAGCAAATTCTTATTCTGAGCATTAATCTCAGATGACAATTTAGCTAATTTTCTATACTCCATATATTTCTTTAAAATCAAACAACCCCTTGAATCACACTCCTCTTGTAACTCACATATCGCGTAAACAATCCCATCTTCTCCACACAAACCCCTCAAAATTTCATCATTTTCCTCAACAGCTAAAACAATATCCTTAAATAAATTTGTCAAACAACCAACAAAATTAATTTGATTTTGCTCTTGACCTTGCTCCATTAACTCAACCAAATTATCATACTCCATTCTCCATCTCATTCCAATAACTTTCTTTAAGTACCCGACGTATATTTGCAATCCCTCTTCTTCTATTCCTAACGGTGAATAAAGTTTTATAAATCTCAAAATCGTACCATGATCTCTCTGATCCACCGCCGTTGTGACCCGCTTCTTAACAATTCCTTCAAGTTGTTTTTTCGTCGTTAGCAACTGCTCCCTGTGATCAGATCCCGAGTCTTTGTATTTATTGTCAATTTCCATAAACCTTTGCACGTACTTCGCTGCGGCTTCGAAGTTCTCCTCGTCCATAGCCGTTTTAACGCCATCCAAACAGTTGTTCCGTTCCACGATAGCGTCGATGCGGAGAAGCGTATCATTGACGCGCGACTGTGCTAGGTCGAGCTCTCGTACTTTGCGGCTGACTTGATCGGCGAGGTCGCTGGTGGAGCGGACATTCGATAGCATGTGATCTGAATCTGCCTTGACAATGTCAAGTACCTCCGCCGATTTCTGGAGTTGGAGAAGATGCTTATCGAGGTCGGTGCGTTGCGAGAGGAGATTGTCGAGGTCCAAATCGAGCGCGCGCTGGTACGCGATGCACTCGTGAAGTAGGCGCGTCATAGCTCCCACGTCTGTCAGAGTGCGCACATACGCTAAGGCCTCCGGCGTACCGAATTTTACCGACGACGACAGTGCTGTCTCGTCGTTTTGTTGATCTTCTGGAGATCCCCTTGGAGTAGACGACATTTCGAAAAGTAATGCTTACTACTCCAGATCTAGCATAGCAATCAAAACGAAGAAATGAAGTTGTAAGCAAAGGATTTATTTTCTTCTCTCTCAATTGACGAAACCAAACCAATAATACTGTTTGCTGGGAGAGAAAAGCTTTAAGAGAAAAATGGTAACGACAAATTAATAGTATTTATTTTATCCCTGAGTTCTTATATTTTCTTACATAAGAACAAAATTTGTACATTTATATTGGATAGGTCCCTGAACGAGTGAACGGTTAATGTCACGAATCCAATCAGAAATCAAATAACCGAAAAGAACATTTCCGTCCTTTGGCTGCCAAGTATCAAAGGCCTATTTGATGCAATCAACAAACTATATCTTTTCTTATAAAGATCATAAAATATAAGTATCTAAATGTTATTATCCGATTGAAATATTTATTTATTTCTAAATTAAATAGTTAACGGGAATAACATCAGTTCCGTTCCCTTCGGCTCTGGGGCAGACCAAATGAGATTCAGATTATTTATATTTATGTTTATATTTGACCAGATTTGATAAAAGAAAGAAAATTGAAAGATAACCATATCCACGAAGTTGTGAACCTTGGAACGCTCATTTCCTCAAATGGCTGCCCCTGCTACTACTGGCTGCTTAACCTCCTCTTCTCCGTCTCTTTTCACAAAACCTACAACTCCAAGCACACCAATACCAAAACGTTTCCTTTCCTTCTCTTTCCCAACCTTAATTAATTTTCACTACCCAAAGCTATCATCCTGCTGCTTTCCCTCTCAAACAGCTAGGTTTTGCTCAGTTTTGGCTGTAGTAGACGAGGAAGCAGTGGTAGTTGGAGATGAGATTAACCGTGAGGACAATGTTGATGGAAACGAAGTCAACGACGACGCTACCGTCCAAGAGTCAAAGAACCGCGCAAGACCGTGCGAGTTATACGTGTGTAATTTGCCCAGGAGCTGTGACATTCCAGAGCTTCTCGAGATGTTCAAGCCTTTTGGAACTGTTATTTCCGTTGAGGTACGATTTCACGCTGAAATTTTTCGTCTTCAACAATCACAAATCCAATTAGAGATCATGAAATAAATTATCGTGTGTGTATGTGTTTATTTAATTGTTCGGCTGAATTCAGAAATACTTTCATTTTCAATTTACTCATTAGACTTTGGCTTATGTTCGGCGTTTTTAAATTTTAGGTCTCAAAGAATCCTGAGACGGGTATAAGTCGTGGATGTGGTTACGTAACAATGGGTTCGATAAATTCAGCGAAAAATGCAATTGCTGCATTGGATGGATCTGTTAGTTTGAACTAGCAATCCCTTTTCATTTAATTCAGTGTTCCGTTAGTATGTTTTATCTGAACTTGTTTGCTATTTTGAAGGATGTGGGTGGACGTGAAATGCGGGTTAGATATTCAGTTGATATGACTTCTAGGAAGAGGAATCCTGAGTCATTAACTTCGTCACCCAAGAAGATTTTTATATACGAAAGCCCTTATAAATTGTACGTTGGCAATCTTATCTGGACCACAAAACCAGAGGATTTGAGGAATCTTTTTAGCCAGTTTGGGACTGTGGTGAGTGCAAGAGTGTTGCATGATCGGAAAGGAGGAAACAACCGTGTTTTTGGGTTTATTTCCTTCTCTTCAGTTGCAGAACGTGATGCTGCACTTTCTATAAATGGAACAGTTGAGTCTCGTTTAATTGCCTTTCAACCACATTTCCTTTGCTTTTCTTTTCTTTTGTTTGTTCTTTTTACTTAATGAAATCTCTCTCGCAGGAGTTTCGTGGTCGGAAACTAATTGTTAGAGAAGGCGTCAACAGAACTGAGCCTTGACTGCAGTTTTATTTGATGCATATTGGCAATCAAGACACTTCTTTTAGTGACAACGAGAAACTTTCTTGGGTGATTTTGATGCATATTGGTAATCAAAATCCTATTCCACTTGCTTGAATTTCATTGTATTCAATCGGCAAAATCAAAATAAAAATAGGGTGTGTAAACAGAAATTCTTTTTATTATTCTATTCAGGCACACCAACGAGTTAGGGAATCATGTTGATAACTTCTGCTTGCGTCCAAACGTGTCTGAGAGCTAAATTTGCCTCTATTGTTGTCTCTTACTTTCAGCTTTCCTCAAATTAGCTAAAGCTATTTCAAGAGTTTTCCGAACTTCTTGGGGATCAATGTCACTACTCTCCTCTGCATCATTTACTAAAATAGTGGTCTCATTTTTACCTATTCTAGAAAATCCACCCATCAGAGTCATCGTTAACCATTGGCCGTTAAAATACACTTCTTTTAGTGAAACAAGAAACTTTCTTGGGTGAAATGTGTAGCAGGAGAGCAGGTAGAATGCCCACCACAATTCAAAATCTCATATCTGGGAATTTTGCAAGGTTTTTTTGTATGTGAAGTTAAAAATATTGATGGGCTTTGTTCCACAGGTAGTGATTGATTTCATCAGGGTTAAATTTTAGTAGTTGTACTAGTTTGATTCAGTGTTTGTGATTCAATATGTTGTATTTCTTGTTATGAGGGCTCAATTTCAGCCATTTCTCTGTCCATAATCAATAACAATTTTGGTGGTACAAGCCATAAACTTTGAAGCTTAACACAGAGAAAGGTGGCCAAAGCTCTTACTATATGTATGCTCATGAGGACACGGAGGAAAAATTAGCCATTGGTGGCTGTCATTCTTTGGGAGTTCATCACTTTAGGCATTATTTTCTTCTTTGTCTGGTGTAATTTCCAAATTTGTGAAGGCAATGACCACATTCAGTCCGCAGCTTTGGTTACACTTACAGGATGATTTAATCATTGTTATGGAATTCTTTTGTTGTAAAGGCTACATTTATTTAAATCCTGCATCTCTGATTTTGTCTACATAATTTTAAACAGAAAAGAATGAGTGTTATGAATAGATATATAACATGTATAAAATCAATTTGTAGTTATTGATATAATTCCTTCTACTTGGATTTTTGAATATGCAATTCCAACTTGTTGCTTGGGGCTGGCTTATGATTGTCAGTATGATGCTGAGTTGTTGAAGTTGCATTATCTAAGCTCTATTTTGATCATGGAATGAGTTGACTAAGGATTGTCCATGTAGCCCATTTCCCATGGACGATGCAACATTTCATTTTGAGATATCATGGTGAAGGAATGTAAAATTCTTCTCAATTCCGTTAGCTTGTGGCACATGAAATGTTACAGGTTTTATCCAATATCATTTTAGCAACTGAAATTTCAAGGCCTCCTCCAAAATGACCTTGATCGAGGTGCTTCTGGACAGGAGGAAAAGACCAGTAGTTTATGGCTAGCCTGATAAATGTAAGATCTACTGGTTCGGGGTCTGCTGTCTGTAATATTATTTGGTCTTTGAACACTGCTTCAAATGTAAAATTGTATTTAATTAGAATCCACGCCTGGTATGGTATTTTTTTATTTATTTATTTATTTTTGGGCTTGTGAAATTTCACAGATTTGAAAAGTAGAAGTGTCTTTTAGGTGTTGAAGGTCCTGGCCATTAGTCTTTTGATTTATGTTATTCACAAATCAGATTTGTGAGTATTGGACTCCATATTTCTACATGGAAGCAGGCTATAGATTTAAAATCTCAAATGCATAAATACTGATGTCATATACCTATATGCAGTATCTGTATGATAAAGAATGAAAAAGAGTTGGCAATGTAAGCGATTTTTAAAGGATCGTACTGCCAATCAAGTGGTAATTATCATGTGAGCTACCACAAACAATGAGTCCTTGGAAAGACATGTTGAATGGAGAATTTTCTTAAAACAATCTTAAAAGCAAACTAATAGTCATTGCATCTTATTGTCACAAAATAAATAAATAAATAAATAAAGAATAGACTGCACCTAAGACGAAGGCGTTCAAATTTCTCACGTCACACAGAATGATAATTTATTTTATGCACAAATAGTTGTTTAAAGGAAGGCAGAATGCCAAAATGACGAGAACAGAAGAAAATAAAATTCACCCGGAACAAGAATCTGAAGCTACATCGATTGTAAAAGGAAAGCAAATTAGTCCGCCATATACCAAAACATTCTTAAGTGCCCCTTGGTCTAGATCCTGTCTTCCTAATCAAGTAATCCTCCAAACCGATTCCAGCCTCCACTATTCTTGTATAACGCTCCATTTCCACCTTTATAACCTTGTTCAATATTTTCCCAATTTTCTCAGTCTCCTCCTCTTCACAAACCCTTGGAATAATCATCAGCCAAGTATCCTTATGCGGCACTTCTCCAAACTTCAGCAATTCCCCTAGCACTCCACAAGCTTCATCAACCTTGCCAAGATTGCAAAATCCTTTGATCAAAGCATGCGAAACAGAAAAATGTGGAGAAAAACCTTTTGATATCATCACCTCCATGTACTTCTTGGCCTCGTCAAACATCCCTTGATCACATAATCCACCAACCAAAGTTCTATAAGACACCAAATTTGGCAAGCAACCGTTTGCCGGCATATCTTCCAGAACCTTGCAAGCATCCATTGCACGTCCTTCTCTACAAAACCCCAATATAACTGTATTATAGTGGACAATATCAGGATTGCACCCTTTAACTTTCATTCTACAAAGAAGCTTGTAAGCCTCTTTAAGCTGCTTCTTCCTACACAAACTATTCAACAAAGTAGTATAACTCAACGTATCCGGTACGAATCCTTTATTCAACATATCTTCCAACAAGTCAACTGCTGTATTCACCTGACTCTTTCTACACAAACCCTGCATTAAAATTCGATACGACTCCACATCCGGCATGACATCTCTCTTAAACATTTTGTTAAACAATTTGTATGCAATACTTACATCCCCGTTAAAACAAAACGCACGCATCAAGATGTTGTAGGATTTAGTATTGGGAAAAACACCGTATTTGTAAGCATTCTTGAAAAGATCAAAAGCAGGCCGGAGATAGTTCCGGTGAGTAACAAGAAGTTCAAGAATACGATTTAACTGTTTAGGCAGAGGCTTACAGTTGAACTCAAGCATTGTGTAGAATGTTTTGACAGCTTTCTCGGGCAAATTGGCTTCTGCATATATTTTTATTAAGTAGGTAAAAAGAGTATGAGTGACCGGGTAATGATTGGATTTAATGTGGACGAGAATATCGTCGATCAGAGAGATGTATCTGGCGCGACCAAGTTTAAGGATAAGAATGAGATACGACGAATCGGAGTGGCGAAAATTAGGTTGGCGAGAAGCGTAGTCGAAGATTTCTTTGGCCAGGAGAGGATCTGATTGGGAGGCTATTAGTTTTTGGACTCGACATGGAGACCCAACTAGAGATTTAGAATTGTAAAAAGAAATTTTTTGTTCCTGCTTCTGTTTTTGTTGTGGTTGCTGTTGGTTCTCTTGTTGCGGCGATGTGGGTGACGACGCATAGCAGAGAAATGTTAATCGAGTTTTTGGCCGGAAGGTGAGTGGGCGAGTTACCTTTATGACAGTTTTGGAGGAACGAAGAAAGGATTCGTACATTTTGCTTTCCGATTCTCAGTTACAGCCATTGCCTCGGTTGCGAAGAAATATGCAACCGGGAGTTCTGAAGTGTCCTGTGCGTTGGTGGGCGCAGTTGGGCTCGGGTTACATGGACTGCGATGTCCAATAAGACAGTTTTGGGCTAGACTATCAACCCCCTCACTAAAAATTATGGATCTAAATGGTCAATTCTATAGTATCCCTCTCTGTGTGCCTTTTTTGGTTTTTGTCGACATTCATATTCCATCAACGCACGTTTCTTTGATAGCGGCTATCATAATTTTATTTTAAAGAAATAATCTAAATTCTATCTTAAGCAAAACAATTAAATAAAAAATATTAAAAATAAAAGTAATTGATGCTTCATATAAAGTATTAATGAATAGTACTTAGTTATTGTGATCTTCTAATTTTTGTAACAAAAATTATATTGCGTTGGAAACATACAACGCTTCATGGTATTATTGTTGTTGTTGTTGTTGTTATATTATTATTATGATGATTGTAATGTTGAACAATAGATACACCAAGAATCTCTTTATAAGACTTTTAACTTGTGACATTGTAACGTCAAAATTTTACAATAATTTCAGAATATCAATTACAAGAGATTAGATGGAGTATTTATCATTTTTAAATTTTAGACAATAGAAATATACTTTTAACTCTTTTAAAAAAAAATATCAAAATTGTGTTTATTTAAGTTTAATTTTATTTAATTGATTTGTCTAAAATTCACAATTAAAAGTCAACCAAATTTGGGGATCAGACTGACCTCTCTATATTTTTATTAATGATTTAATAGGTACAAAGCCGATTTTTCCCTAAATTAAGTAGGGAATAAAGGGTCTCAAGTGGGAATGGTCAATGACATCTCTCCACGTAAGAGAACACCCCACCACACCTTTGCCAAGTTAATTTGAGATCACCGTGCGACATTATGCAACAGCTAAATAACAACATATGGAAAATACTTCATGTTGTACTTGCCATGTGTCCAATTTGAGATCACTAAGGACCGGCCTATTTGCGATAAAGGATAATATCTTCTCTTTAAAAACAATAAAAAATTAGCGAAGTAAAAGGAATTACCTGTCATACGCTTTTCTGGTGACCAAGTTATCGAATGACCTCTTGACACATTGACAAAGTCTAATAAGCTATTGACACCTAAATAAAGCTAAGAATCATTACGAGAAATATGACAGTATATCTAAGGCTTGAAAGTAGTAAATTAAATATAAGTTCACACATCAATCACTTGTCAAAGTAAGAGACAATCTTTTCTCAATTTTTGTTAAGAGGAATAACCTCTATTATCTACTTCTCTTTGAAACTTAAATCAGAGTAAGTTTGAGTTGGTTCTTAATTAAAGATGAGCATTGGAGTGTGCATTTGTCAAAATTATCTCAAAACAACTTTAAAGTAGTGTTGAAATTACTGAAAACCACCTTTCACAATTTATCAAAATTTTCACTCAACAATTTAAGCTTTTTTTTTATTTATAATCTAAATTACAACTTAAATTTGTATGTAAATAATATGTGAACCGATACATTTTCTCATTTTTTTTTAATTAGTTATATATGAATTTTCTAACATTTGTATTCTACTACAATTGATTTCAACTAAAAGTTAAATATATATGTAAAATTTGGAATGATTAGAGTTATAAGTTGTTATATATATATATATATTAATATATTTAAATAATTTGAATTTAAAGGGTTGTGATTTTAAAATCACAATTTTTAAAAAATCAAATTATAAAAATTAAATATTAATAAAATAACTAATAGTTCCTATTAGATAAAGTATCATTAGCATTAAATATACTCTAAGGCAAAAAATTTTAAAAGAATAATGTAATTTATAAATTAAGGTTGATTCAATAAATGATTATTTTCTTAAATTATTTACTTAGACCAACAATTTTATCAAAAATTTATTAAGATTGGTCTCTAATTTAATTTTATTATTTAAAGTAACTCGGTTTTATCCCGTATATTTTTTTAATTTTTCTTTAAAATAAAAAATTGACCCGCAATTTGTAAGATTGAAAGGATTGAAACTTTTTCTCGATCTCATAGTTGAAGAAATGAATAACTTCCGATTTAGTGGCAGGTTCGTGGCTCGTAAAAATTTGTAAAGTCGGTTTTGGGGCAATGCTTCTGGAACGTACTATCACTTATTATTATTAACGAACTTTCACATGGCCGATGCAATAATAAAGGGGGTTCTTAAATTCTCGTTATTCATGAACTGACATGACATTTGGATACTTCAATAGTTTTCTTTTTTTTTTTTTTCCCTTTTAGGAAGATTTGGGATTTAATAAAATATATAATATGCTTATGGAGCTGCTACACGTGTAAGCGTTTAGTAAGGCATATAACCTGTTATATAAGAAATAATTAATATTTTTTAAAAAAATAGAAGTTTTATTTTTTATCTTTAATTCATAATTCATTTTAGTTGATTCACTTCTCACTTCTCACTTCTCACTTCTCACTTCAGTATCAAGACATGTGATGAGGCGCTTTTAGCAAGTATTAGTTCCTATACATGTTCCTGTCATCTTCATACGTAAAGAGTCGCGTACTTCACAAGTCGCTCACGTTGACATATGAATTCTCAAACTTGAAACACATGATTTGTTTTGATAGTATGATTGGCTAAAAATGAGTCACGTGTCAGGATTCTCAGAAGAAGATTAACCGCATGTTTTCCTCATTTTATATTTATATAATTTTCTAACTGCATGTACAAAATTTTCGATAGCTTGTCGGATCTTACCAGCACCATTTTTGGTGTTGACACGTGCAACAAAGTATCTCAATCCTTGTACAAATTACAAATTGGACTGTAAGCCCACGTGCCTTTCGGAGGTATAAGCTCTCCTATACGTTTACCTGGGTCTACGCAACAAGGATTTTCTAGCCAGCCGCCTCCCGTTGCCGGGGCTACTTGCTTGCAATGCAAAATTTTGTGTGCGCTTGCGTTTTGCCTTGGGGCACTATTATTACTCTCAATACAGGATCTTCATTTTCTAACTCTCAATACAGGATCTTCATTTTCTATTAATGTGTGTGCGCGGGTTCTTTTCTGGTCATGCATGTCACGTGATCCCACTATGACACGCGTTGTATTTTAGTTTAAATAAATTATTTTATCTAATATCTACATATGTATGTGGCAAGTTTTTATTACTCATTACTCGTTAGTAATTGATGAGTGTGATAGGATTTTGGCTAATAACATGGTATGATGACAATTATTACGGTGTCATCACTCATCTGCTCTTATCATCTATCTTTCCAATCCCACGCAAGGGATGCGAAAACAACCAAAAAAAAAAAAAAAAGAAGGTGTCTTGTTCCTAACAGAAAGTTTCGATATATTTAAATACAATCATTCAGTGTAATATTCTATGATCATTTCAAAATAATTAAATATAATAAAATTTTATTAAATTATAGATATATATTGAAAATATTAAAATTTTATTAAAATATGTTTTAGTACTATTGAAAATATTTTAAATTTTTTTTATATATTAACTAACCAAAAAAAAGTGACAAAAAAATTGACTAAGTAAATTATGAATGAGTCATAATAACAAATAATAATTAAGTTACATTACCTGAAATTGCAAAATAAAAACTAGATTAAAGTGAGTACGGAACAACTAGTGAGATTACATGAAACGACTTTCAACTTAAAAGAATAGAGTGGCGTCATTAAGTGACTTTAACAACTAGATTAGTGGTAGTCAAAAAAAAAAAAAAACTAGATTAATATTTTATTAAAATAATCAGCAAGACATCGGTAAGTTGGAAGCCGCAAAGAATTGTTCCACGTGTCAACTTCCCCACCACGAGTTATCAAGTGTGGCCTTGCGATGCCAACGTGGCATTGGTCTCAAAATATCTTCCTCGAGGGCACCAAATTTCGCCAACACGTGTCCCTCAGTGCTGGACCCCATACGTGGACAAGCGAGAACACATCGTCTGAGTTCCGTCCCACACGTAAACTCAAAAGCAATGCCCAAATTGCGCCAGCTCAGCTTGAGCAACCAGAAGCCAATGGCGGCCCACCTTTTGATCCGGCTCTCAGAGAGAGAGAGAGTCTTGAACTAGGAAGATATTTTTCTCGTTTTTCGCGGCTGTGAACGAAAGTTGGATATCAATTTTGAGGCGGTTTGCGCTCTCTTGGCCTTTCAGTAATAAGCAAAGAATCAGATTATTTGCTAAGGATGAGGTTAACTGGATAATTTTACTGAACAACATTTTCATTCCTAATTTCTCCTCAGAATTTTGCTTGTACTGCTCCTTCGGTTACTTTTGCCAAGAAACTAGGGTTCTTGCTTTCAGCGTTTTTGTTTTCGTTGCGGTGAAAAATAGGGTGTATGAAAATGGGTGAAGTGGTGTTGAGTAGTGGAGGAGGCATGGACATAGACTTGGCAACAGAGAAGGACACCAAGAAGGAAACAGAGAAAGATGGATCCTCAGAGGTGGTCAGGTGGGAAAGATTTCTTCCGAGCATGGTTCTTAGAGTTCTCTTGGTCGAAGCTGATGATTCTACACGACAGATTATCTCCGCTCTTCTCAGAAAATGCAGTTACAGAGGTAATTTATTTTTTGGGTTATTTTCAATTTTATTTTTGAAATTGTATTTTGGCGGCAGTATTTAGTACTTTCGGTGTCATTTTTTTTAAATAGTTATGACGATGTATTAACTAGCATTATACGAACTCTACTACGTTGTTTAATTGTATGCTTTGTGCAATTTGTTTTGTGGTGACTGTTCTGGTTGAGTCCTTGCATGATGTTTGGAGGATTGACTTTTTGAATCTTGTGTAATTTGCTCAAGAATTGAAGATAATGTGTAAATATGATTCATTATAGCTGAAGAATTCTAGATATTTGTTTATTTGTTTACTTGTATTGAATGGATCAGCTCAGTGAAATGAGCCCACCATAAACCTTGAATCTAGATAGGTATTCTCATCACTCTTTGTTACAGAAGAAAGCTTCTTCAAACTGGTTTTCAGTATTTGTTTGGTCTCTTTGTAAAATGCTCATTCTTTAATGAGGGTAGTAATTATCCCAAAGAGAAAAGAAAGAAGAATAAAGAAAAGCTGGCCCATGATGCATACAAATTGGTGCTTCTTTAGGTCAAAGCCAAATAGAATCACATCCTCTATGTATCTTCTTTTCAATTTGGCAATTTTTGATCCTCGAGGCTTATTCCAGAGCTACTCTTCTGTCTTCTATTGAGATCAGTGTTGCATTAAGGAATTTAAGTTGTATGCTGGGAGATTCAATGATAGACCTCCTGATAGGAAATCTATGACATATTGAATAGGCCTTGCGGGTGACATCTCATTGGACAATTATCTAGGTATTGTGGGTACTCCAGTTTGGTCCATTGTATCCTGCAAGCAAGGCATTTCTTTCTTCTTTCACTGAAACTTTTCACTCTGGTGCAGATTTTACATAAACTGCACCTATTTCTGTACATTTGTTTCAAGGACCCTCTATTGTGGAGCAAAAGAGTTGGCTTTGTAATTGCTGATGCTATTTCTTCATCCCTCAACTGCAATAGTTGGACTTGTTTGTTTCCTTTAACTTTCTAAGCGTACAACTTATATTAATGGGTGAAGGGCAACAAACTTACTATGGAATATGAACTGTATTGCTGCATCTCCCAGTATAGAATCATCATTATAGAAGTTTTGGTGGCCCACAAGACATTGGTCAAACTCATACCATTGAGTTACCCGTTAACTCAAAAGATAGAGACTGATTTGCATGGGAGCAGGTTGACAACTGGTTATTGTGGTTTCATCAATCAATGAACATGGTTGTGAGTAATTTTATTGCTTTTCTAGTTAGTGATGGAGAAACATTGCATTTACAAGGCTTTCTACGATGCATAGATATGTGTATGCCATGGAGATTTTCGAAGAAATCATCAACCAGACCTAGGATAGTTGAACTTGGCTGGTAAATAAACAACTTAAGCGTCTGCATGGAGGCCTTTCTGTTACAGGGCATTATAGGATCTTTTTAATTGTGTATGTATTTTCTTTTCTGCTTTAAGATGTTAAATTTATATTGGTTTCATACCATTATAATTACTTTTATGTCATAAAATTTGAAATTAGAATATAACTTATAAGAGTGTGCATGTGTTTGTCAAAGCAGTTGCTGCTGTTCCTGATGGGTTAATGGCATGGGAGACTTTGAAGGGTCGGCCCCATAACATAGACCTTGTGTTAACCGAGGTGGAGTTGCCATCAATATCTGGATTTGCACTTCTGACATTAGTTATGGAGCATGATATATGCAAAAACATTCCTGTCATAAGTATGTTATGTTGACTGAAGTGTGGTCAGCTTCACTATTTTGATCTTTGATTGGAAAGAAGCTAAACATGGTAGCATTTCTGCTTTTGACCATGCAGTGATGTCATCGCAAGATTCAATTAGCATGGTTTTGAAGTGCATGCTAAAAGGTGCAGCTGACTTTCTCATCAAGCCTGTTCGCAGGAACGAGCTGAGGAACTTGTGGCAACATGTTTGGAGAAGACACAGTGTATGCATTAGCTGAAACCTTTGTTTTTTTTTTTTTTTTTTTTTTCAGTTGTAATAGACATACAGCTTAAATGAAACTTGCTTTTTCTTTCTTCTTCTGTTTATCAGCTGCTTGGTGGACATCTTCCTCAAAATTTACCCGTTGTATGCCATAACACTGAAGCAATTTCTGAAAACAATACAGCAAGCAACCATTCTACTGATTATGTAGCTTCAACGCAGAAAAATAACGACAGTGAGAAAGAGAGTGATGCTCAAGTAAGTGTCGGTTAAACTTCTAGTTGCCATTGTGATGACATGAGGGATTTTCCTCTGCTTGAACCATTGTAATGTGTATGTGAGAGGCAACATGCTTTAGGTATGTCAGTAACTTATGCAAATTTTATGCTAACATCTGTCAGTTTGTCAGATGTGAGTCTCATCTGAATCAACAACAGCCCAGGAGAGTCATAGTAGAAGTATATCTGGCTACTAGCTAAGTGTCGATTAAATTTTCGTTATTTTCCCTTCTGTGCTGATTGTGCAATCTACATGAAAAGCAATAAGTTGCTAGAATACATGTATCCAGGATCCTTGATAATTGCCATATATGAGGCCACTTATAGCTTGAGGAGAATTACTTTTCCCAGATTAGGTTGGCTTCATGAAGTTTCACATAGAGCCTGCATGTTTTGCGAACCTTGTGCAGAGTTCTTGTACATCGCCTTACTTGGAAGCTGAGAGTGCATACGTGCAAAATATGCAGGGTCTTTCACAACTGAAGCGTCGGAGTGCTTTTAATTTCTGCAATACAGATGCGGAAAAGCAGGATGAGTGTGTCAAACTGGAAACTGAATCACTGATGCCTGAGGGTAAAACTGGAGGTATATCATCTCCTTATGTTTCTCTTGTATTTTTTTGTCCTTCTTTTTGAAGTTTTCTTCTTTACAATGATTGAACAACTATTTATCTCATCTTGTGAGTATTAACTGTAGGGGAATCTGATGAGATAATAGTTTCAGAAAAGTTAAATAGATCAGGATCAGAGGTTGCAGATTGTGCTGATGCTTTGGGAGTAAATGAAGATTGTGCTTGTGTTAAAACAATGGCTGAGGATGAAGGCATGGGACCTGAAAATGATAGAAAAAATTCTAATGTTTCCAGTGGGATCCATGGTTGCAATGAGCTGATTGAACCTTCTAGTAGAGCTATTGACTTGATCGGCACATTTGATAATCACCTCAAGTCACCTGATAGGCTATCTACTGTAAGTGATGGCATGAACAAGTTTGAATTTTCTCCACAGTTGGAACTATCTTTGAGAAAATCTTTTCCCAGTGCCTCAAAAGACCAAGGTAAGGGCGAGAGGCATACCCTTAACCACTCGACAGCCTCAGCCTTTTCTTGGTGAGTTTGCTTTTTCCTTTCCTTTTACCTATTTTATTGTTAAACTACTGTTCAGGAAGTTTAGATGAAACTAGAAAGTCATGGTTTGTTTTCTTAAATTTCAATTCAAATTGAGAATTGCCATTTTTTGTTCTTTTCAAGCTTCATATCCTGCGACCCCTAACTGTGATGCACTATTTCAAGTCTGATGAACCCTTATTGAAAAGAGATCTTATGTAGAAAAATTGAAGATTACTTATGGATGTGTCATTGATGGTAGCACTGGTGCATTTTGGGCTATGAATATGCTAGTTGAGGTGAATGTGAAAATAGTGAGCTTCCCTAAAGTGAGAGGCCAAGGGATGCTCATAATATTTACAAAGCAAAGGCCTTTAAGCATGACTATATTTCAGGGCTAAAAAGGATCCCTTGGGAGCTCCGTTTAGACATCAGTTGTGTAGTTGCATCTGTAATGAAGTATCCCCCAATCTGTATGCCACATTTCCATTCTAGCAAGCTTCTTCTCTCAACACCTTGATTTTTAAGCCCAAATTATCAATGTAGTGATTATTTGAGTTTATTAACCAAATGTCTTGTTGAAGAAAATAAAATTATATTGAACTCTTTTGAATTATAAACTAAGTATGTAGACATGTTTTTATATAGGCTGAAATAATAAAGGAACATAAATTAGGAATCCTCATAAATTTAGGAATCCTTATGAACTTAGGAACCTTTAACAAATTAGGAAAAAACTAATAATAATTCTAATTTTAATTTTAATACTTCCCTCAAACTCAAGATGGTAGAGTAAGTTTGAGTTTGAGAGCTAATGTGATTAAAAAAAAATCCCAAAACATTGAAAAATAAGAGAAAACCACTTATGTCTTCAAGAAACGATCTTGTGTATTTTTTCAGGTAAGAAATACTTGACTGTATCTTTTTCTAGGTAAGAAATACTTGACTGTACCTTTTTCTAGGCGAAGAGTACTTGACTGTGCTTTGTGCCTTTCTATAAGTAAAAAATACTAATTGTGCCTTTTCATAGGTGAGAAATGTCTTGTATGGGCGAGGAGTAGCAAACAAACGAGCAATCATATCAAGAATTAGAGACTCTGAACAGTACTCTGCTACACACCTTAAACAATATCCATAAATAGTACCCGTCAACATTAGCCTAAATGGTTAGGGTTCTTAGCCTTTTTCTTTCTTTCTTTCTTTTTTTTATATTTTAGGTTTCTAAAATTTTTTTTCTTTTGCTAAAAAATTTTAAGATTTCCAGAAATTTTTTTTCTTTTACTAGAAAAGAAAATCATGCTCAGTAACTACTTTATAGGGTAGCACATCATCATTATCAAAATTTTTGTAATAAGACTCTCAACTCTCAAATATAATATTGAACCTGACTCTAATATCACGTTGAAGAAAATAAAATTATATTGAATTCTCTTGAATTATAAATTAAGTATATAAACATGCCTTTAAATATGCTGAAATAATAAAGGAACATAAATTAGAAATTCTCATAAATTTAGGAATTCTCATGAACTTAGAAACCTTTAACAAACTAAGAAAAAACTAATAATAAGTCTAATTTTAATTCTAACATGTCTAATGTTTCTAGAGAAAGGATTTTCCAAAAGTTTTGTATGCCAAGCATCTAAATTGTACTAAAACAGTAAGGAACAAGAACTTAATTTTGCGGTTTCCTTTAAGGGCTAGATATATATTAAAAAGGGATGAAATCCTGTACCCACCTTATTGCATATATTCCTTACTAGGTTAACTACAATTTCGTTTAGTGAATTTGATGAATTTTGAATTGGAGATGTTTTCATCTGCTTACATCGCTTCTAATTAAAGTGTTGCTTTGGTCCATATTTCTGATCTCAACTTCTATTGCAGGTTTAATACGACATTTCCATCACTGACCAATAACATTACAAGCTATTCCTTACTATTTATTATTTTTCTCTTTTAGTTAATTTTGTGGAATTTAGTTTAAGGATGATTTCATCTTTTCATGTTACTACTTGTGGTATTGTTACTTTGCTCTGAACATCTGATCCCTAAGTTCTTGTTTGCAGGTATAATAACAGTAAGACATTTCCAACTCTTACTAGTAATTTCACTGAGTTGAAGGATGGTGCAAGTAAATCTAGTGAAATGTTGTCCAATCAGCTCTCTGAAAATGCCACTGGTAGCTCCCAACCATGTGGTGTTGCATGGAATAACATTCAGGAGAATATGACATCTCTGGTCATGAATCAATCTGGACAAGCTGAAGCACCATTTCCAAGACCACATCTTGGGTTTTATCCTGTCCCTGGGGTGAGGTTTGATAACATATCTGCTGGATACAGTCATGTTTTTCCCCCCATATTCTACAGCCAGTCAAGTTTGCCACCTGCATGGAGTCCAAAGTCATCCTGCCTGCCAGAACACTCTTCCTTTCCTATTTGTACCTCAGTTCATTCCAACCATGATATGCATGACTCAGAACAAGGTTACG
Source organism: Azadirachta indica (assembly GCA_022749755.1). Lineage (NCBI taxonomy): Eukaryota > Viridiplantae > Streptophyta > Magnoliopsida > Sapindales > Meliaceae > Azadirachta > Azadirachta indica. The sequence goes on from CM040440.1 coordinate 16,998,867, forward strand.
AATGGTCAGGTGAAATTACCATTAATTCTATTCAGCAAACCGTGCATGAGCAGAAGGAGCTCGAGTGTTTAGAAGAGTTTAGACACAGTTCCCCTAACGCTGGCCAGAGCACTAATAGTAGTTTATGTAATGGTCTTGCAAACAATAACAGCAGTGGTACATATGGAGGTGTTGGGAGTAGAGTTGATGGAAATGCCTCTTCAGCAAAGGTAATTGAGAAGGGGACAGCTTCAAAGAATCTGAATGAAGGCACTCTCTTCATTCATGATGGATTCAGAGGCATAGGTTCTAATCGCTCCAGCCAAAGGGAAGCAGCTTTGACCAAATTCCGGCTGAAGCGAAAAGATAGATGCTATGAGAAAAAGGTATATTTATTACTGCCATAATATGCAGTCCATTGAACAATGGCTTCAGAATCATGCAGCCTTTTCATTCGAGGGTTATATGGATTGTGAACCATGATGTTTTAGTTTATATTATTCCAGTAATTCTTTTTCCTGCCAAATCCTTTTAAAAGTATATTAATCAAGTCACATATTTTATAATGCATAAAATGACAGATGAACCTTTTCTTTGTCTGTGTTGAGCATAGCAAAATCCAGACATGACCTATATATGATTCGGGAGTCTAATATATTTAGTGGGGAAATTGTTGCCCAGGTTCGATACCAGAGCCGGAAAAGTTTGGCAGAGCAACGTCCCCGAGTGAAAGGCCAGTTTGTTCGTCAAGTGAAAAATGATACCAAAGATGCTAATGCTGATGATGGTTCTTAATCTTCAGTAATGAGTATATATCCTGTATTTTTGACCAGACTACTTTGTGCATCCCCATTGACAAGTGACTTAATTCTCATTTGTGGTTATGTATATCTAGTATGAAAGTGCTTTGTGGAAGCAAGGGTAGATAATGTGAGAGCTTCAAATATTGGAAGCCTCGTTTGAGGTTGCAGTGGTTACGACTCTGATTTTTGCTGGTACTGGAAAAATAGTAGGTTTGTAATTATGTAGTGAGGTTTGTCTTAAGTTTATTCACCACCCTAGTTAACATGATTGCATTCGCATCAGAAAACTGTCTGATTTGTAGTTAGGCAGCAGGTTTAACAGTATTATAATTTGCTTCAAATTTTCGATAGGTCATAAACAGCTTGATGTTTTCAGTAGCGCGCCACGACTAGGTTGTCTTTTAGGTGATTAGTCCATTGGAAGTACTTAGCAGCTCTGTTTTATTTGTATCGTAGAATGAAGTTTTCCCTTCGTTTTGTGGCTCGAGTCTTACCTGGCCACCCAAGGCCCACTTTGGTGGTCGGAGTTGGAGTAAATTGGTGTGGTATGGCATGTAATCGATGTATAGTAATTACGTTCGGAGTTTCTTTACATAGGTCTGAAATTTGTTCTCGTAGTAAACGTGAATGCAATCTAAGTGTGTATTTAAGAAGCCTGATCTGTATTAATTTGCATTTTTTTTTAGTAAGTGTGTAATTTCCTTATGCTCTTGCATGGACGGGTAGTTGAGTTTCAGCAATAGAACTGTTTTGACATGGCATGTAAAGTCGAGAACGGTGGGAAAGCCGATGTGTAAATAATATGATGTAAGCGTGGGATCTGACGAGGCAGTAGCCTATGGAGAGGAAGCAAGTAAGAAAGGCGAAACGCAGCCACCTTGTCTTTTCATGCAGAAAGAAAGAGTGAGTTTGGGTCCCTACTTGGGACTTATCCACTTGTCGGTGCATTGCCGCAAACTGCAGTGTCTTCAATCTGCTTGCTTTGCCTTGACATCAAAAACAAAAAGAAGCGGATCAAACTTGACTTCTCTTCAATGCTTACATGCTTCGGGCCCCGTGCACAGATTTCTCCATTTTCCATGTTGTCGTCTCTGTACAGAGATTTAAACGGCTTTCACGACTTGCTTCAAACTTTTTAAGAATGGTAATCAAGGAAGACCCTTAAAAATAATAATAATAAGTGATTGGACTGTGATATTTCATCTTTTTATTTCTTTATTTTCCCATTCACTATCAATCCACTTTATTTCATAGAAAGGCTTTCCTTTTAATTTTAATGAATATACATCTCATAATTTTGTTGATTATCGATTGACTGGGCATGCAAGATAATATTTCAAAATAAAGTGTCGTTCTGGGGGCACCCTAACTTAATAGCGAGTAAGAATTGGTGTGACCTACTTATTATTTAAAGTAATCTAAAGAAAAGAAAGCTAAGCGGAGAAAATCTCTGACCATCGTCTAGTCTATACCTGAAGCTGAAGCAATTAAGTTGAACTAAATTTGTTTTTTTTTTTTTTTTTTTTCCGAGGATCGCACTAGCTCCATCCATCGGCCTTTGTCTTACTTAAATGTAAACCGTAGTAGTACATGGCGCTATTAATGACTTGCGTTGCTTAATTTGGTTAAATCTAGCCATTCCACTTTATTTTATAGAACAATGACGCCATTAATTACATAAAAACAAAATTGCACTGAGATTGAATAACCAACCAACGAGAGTAATTGGTTTGGTGCGTCTTTCTTATGAAAACATTTAATTAATTAAAAGAAAAAAAGAAACAGAAAGGAAGAGCACCGAACATTGCATTAATTAATAAAGACGATTTGGCTGCAGCGCCGGGCAGGCAGTAGGTATGGGCTTCTTGTATGCAATTTTCACTTCTACAGACCAGAGATTATTATTTATTAAGTGCAAAATCGATGCAAAACAGTCTTCAATTTGTTTCCTTTGACATCTCTTTCTGTTTAGTTTCCATTCACTTTAGCAGCTATAAATAAATAAATAAAAAAGAAAATAAAAAAGGGGAGAGCACCCACTGATCCAAATAAAATGAAAAAAGAAAAAGAAATATTACTTTAATTTCAAGAGTGCCTTCTTTCTCTCTTCCTTTCTTGTTTCCATCTGTCCCACAGATTCTTCTACTCTTCATCTTTTTTCGTCTTCTCCATTCACTCGCCAACATCCCCTCCTCACCCACACACCGCCCACACCCCACCCCCCCCTTTTTTCTTTTTTGTCTCTCCTATAAATGTTACATAAACGCTAAACTTATATTATTAATATCTCTAATTTCATGGCAGCAGAGCAGCCACAGCAAGAAGAAACCCATCAACCTCAGAACCAGAACAACATGATTGACGAAAGACACACTAATAAGGCCCGCAAACAAAACATGTTGCGAACAGGCTACACAGCAAAACGTCCTGCAGGCTCCCTTATCTGCAAAATCATAGCTATTTTCCTCCTTTTAGCCGGTGTCACTGCACTCACACTCTGGCTCGTCTACCGCCCCTATAAGCCTCGGTTCAGCGTGGTCGACGCCGCCATCTACAACCTCAACGCCACTTCACCACCCTTCATCTCTGCTTCCATGCAGTTCACTCTTATCTCAAGAAATCCTAACAAGAGAGTTGTCATAATGTATGACAAGTTATCTGCCTATGTTTCCTACCGAAACCAGCAAATAACACCGCCCGTTTATTTGCCTCCGCTTTATCACGAGACGAAGAGCACGGTGGCTCTGTCGCCAGTTTTGGGTGGTGGACCGGTGCCGGTGTCGGCGGAGGTGGTGAATGGATTAATGATGGATGAGAGTTATGGGGTGGTAAGCTTGAGGGTGGTTCTGTTGGGGAGATTGAGATGGAAAGCTGGTGTTTTAAGGACTGGAAGGTATGGAGTTTATGTGAAATGTGATATTTGGGTGGGTTTGAAGAAGGGTGTTGTAGGCCAAGTTCCTTTGCTTGGGTCTCCTCCATGTAAAGTTGATATATAAATTACATATAAAATAATATTTATGTAATCAATCTCTGGCTTTCTTCGTTTCCTTTTATGAATTTAAAAGCATCGTTACTACTGTGTACTGGACCCTTGTTTTTTTTTTCATTTTTATTATTTTTCTGAACAATTTTTATCTGTTTATGTATTAGAGGAAGAGGAAGAGGAAGAGGAAGAGGAAGGAAGTGAATTTAACTAATTAGCCTTTGAGAATCATGCAAGTTGACGTTGTAGGCCAATTAAATTAAAAAAATTGGCTAAAGGTAAATTGATAAAAGTTTCATGATCGATTATGGTTCTTCTCTTTCTTGTGATGAATTCAGGCAGCTGTTTAATTTAATCGATTATGGTTTTCGTCCGACGTCGGTAGTTCTCGGCAACAAATATATAATAAGCTGTTTAATTTGATTGCATTGCACTGCCACGAGGCTGCAAAGTGGCTAGAGCGCGTGGCTGTAACCAATATGCATGTAATGTAATTTGGCAACACGCACATTTTGTTTGTTTTCACATTAATTAATTAATTTAAAAGTGCTTCAAGAAATTACTTAAGCAAATTAAATTTTGGAAAGTTACTTACCTGCGGGGTGCAAAGCCATGCATATTGGCTAGCTGCTTTTCATAGCCGATCATCCATCGAGCAGCCACAGTAACGATGGTATAAGTATGTATAAACAGGTAAAGTACATTTTCCATTAATCAATCAATAAACTAAAGAGCAGGTGAGAGCATGTTACTATATGTACACTAACTACATAGTGTGTGTGTGTGTGTGTGTGTATATATATATATATATATATATATATATATGAGATATACTTCCTGTTCATTTCAAAATTAATAATTAATTTAGCTAAAATATTCGGGGCAATGTTATATATAATTAGTTTTAGAATTAATTAATCAATGTTTTCTTTTTCATATATATTCTTTTAAGTCGTGACATTTAAATTCCCTGCAGACGTCTAACATGATTAGCTGGCAATTGAGTAATGTTTAAGATTTAAGGTTTTTCGTTGAGCTAATTATTAGCTTAGTTAATGTGAAGAGGAATAACGAGCTTCCCTGATTTAAAAAAAAGCGAGACAACCTTTTTTTTAAACCAAAATATTAGGATTCCATCCTTCATTATTTATTAGATGCTTAAAAACTTTAATTACCTTTTTAAATATTTGAATTCTTCTAGGAGAATAGTGGTATTAATTAAAAATAATAATAATATAAATGGAAAGGATGAGAAGTGACTTCTGATAATGGGGATCGAATATTATTATTTGAAGTTGCTGGTATTAATTGAAGGTCGATTCTCAACGTCAAGTGGACATAGCGTGATAAGGTATCGGATTCATATCTTGAATTAGTTTGTTTATGTATGGATCGAACATTTTACTGACCAAAGATGCTCAATCTCAAGATTAATTCTCTGCTATATATATATATATATATATATATATATATAAACATACATATGTATATGTAAAAGCATGTTGTATCACTTATTATTTGTAAGCTTAGGAATGAAATTGATCATCAAAGTAATAATATTTTTCTAATTAAATGAAAGCAAAAAAGAGAATTTCATTTTTATAATCAGTTAAAAACAAAAACAATCTTGGGCTAACTTAAAGGTGGATGAAATTGTGTATATACAAATTAAAAAGAAAAAATTGTTTAGTAAATATTTATTTTTATTTATTAACTACTCAATTTTATAATAATTAATAACTGAAAGATCACATTATTTCCATTTTAAACATGTTATAAAATTTTCAAAAACAAATATAAATTTACATGTAGATTAGTAATTTTGGTGATGTATTAAGCAATAGCCTTAACTAATCACATTAACGAGAGGAATTTAATCCAGTAAAAAATATCATAATATGTTAAAATTTTCAAAAGTAATGACAGTTACACGAGATTAATTCGTTAAAGACCAACCCCGTTGTTTCGTGTTTACGAAGCCAAAATCGTTTGAAATTGAATCACGCTGAATTTGAGATTAATTTAATAGCGGTAGCACCCAATAATTCAATATGATTTTTATTGGGCTAAAAATCCATAGACCAGATTATTGGGCTGAATGTTTGTGTCAAGCAGACTTTGTTTTCGGCCGTATATCTTTGGACCACAAGTGATCCCAGTTCCCTTCTCTCTCCATATTGGGCTATGTATTGTTCTATTAGCTTAGCATGGGGCTACACAGTTAGCTATGTCCATGAACAATCTAATTAATATAATCATCGCACCAATCATCTAAATAAACAATTAATTAATAAGTTGAGCTTCACATAAACATTTGTAATTAATTAATCCAGCCACCCAAGAGTTCTTCCTCTATATCAACCACGTTGCACTATTTGGCCACACATTTTTGTATTCTTTCGTTAATAATAAAAGAAACCCATTCGCTCATCATCATCGTCATCATCATCATCATCATTCAGACCCACTTGGGCAGTCGCCTTTCTTACTGGATCAATTTACTCTCTTTTTCCTCCAATTTCGGATATAAATAAAATCTTGACGTAGGACTAAAGTTAGAGTAATCCTGTTTAGAATTAGAGATATCTTACCCAAATATGAGTCAATAGAGAGAGACTTCGAAGTCTTCCGAGTTACGGACGGACGAGAGAAGATTTATTTCAAGCTATAATCTGCTAATTCTAGTACAGCGATACAAAACCTCTTAAAATGGTAGGCGTACAAGTCTTTGTTCTTCTTCTTATTATTGGTTGATCCCGACTTTTTCATTTTCTTTTCATTTTTTCTTTTTTAACTAGTTACCAAATTTTCTATTTACTCTTCAACCCAATCGTTGTCCTCTACTTCCATTCATTAGCTTTCTTTTTCTATTTTCTAATGCAACATGTGATTGTTTTATACTGATTCAAATGTGGGTTTGCAGTATCTGCTCTTAGTTCCTTTACGAATATTATTTTATAGATTCCGTGCTTTCTCTTTGTTACCCACTTTCCTTTCTGGAGACTGTTTCAACTGCTTCTTTCGTTACTACTTTTATTTATTTAATGTGGATTTATTGAGGTGCCTGCTGACTCAAATGGCAATCCAACTAATGGAATATGAAAATTTTTCAGGTAAAGTTTAGGGTTTATTTGTTTAGTCTATTATGCGTGTTGTTGTTTTCTTGTTGGAATGTTCTGTTTTTAGTACTAGGAACGTTGTGGCCTTTGAAAGATGCTAATGTTTGATTCGATGAAACATACCAGACGACGATGTTTGCTCTTTTGGGTTGATTTTGCATGTCCCGGCTGATTTTTCACCTAATCAATAAAATACTTGAATTACCAGATTAATTTAGGCAAACCTATTGTCTAATTCCTCCTGGAGCTGCTTGATTGCCGGCTAAGTAAACATGCATAAATAAATTTACTGTAAGATTTCGCTTTTGCATTGCTTCATCGGCTATTAGCTACAATTACTCTCTTCATGGTCCTGGACTCCTGGTTGTTAGGTTGATGTATGTGCATTGGACAAGAAGAGTACTTAAAAGGTAAACTTTTTTTGCGTTTACAATTGCCTTTGAGGCATTGACACTCTGTTCGTCTTGTATATTATATGGTATAGATTACTTTTTAGGAGTTGGCAATGATCTTTTGCATTAGCTCCTGCCTCTTAATTGGGAAATTGTCCCTAGAGTTCTGTATACTCAGGCTTAGATTTTGGGTTTTTCCAACCTTTTTACTTCTTTTTATAGAAGACCCTTATTATCTATAATGCCGCCTTTGTCGATTATGAGATGAGATGTATGGATTAATCTATGTACTTCTGTGTTTCTTCCCTTTAATATTAAAAGACAATGAATCACATATTGGTTAACTGTCCCTTGATGGGCACAACAATCATCCTACTCCTGGTTTGTAGATATTTCACACGAGTTTAATGCTCTACAAATGTCAAGAGTTGTTTGGCTTTGATGAATGGTGAGACGATTTCTTTTAGACACAGCTTTTGCTTACCTTACCTTTCTGCAATAAATCTTGTGCAGTTTTTGGACATTCATGGACTGAAGTTCTTCACTGGTATTATTATCTGTATGTTTCAGATGCACAAAAGAACTTGAATTAGAGCTTCATGTATACCAGTAGCTTCTTGATAGAGCTTATTCCTTGAACGAATGCTGATGGGCACCTTACTGTTTCATGATGACACGTGACTGTTGTCTTTTCAAATCATTTGCAGTTCTTTTTATCCACTTATGTAACACATGCCTTGGTTCACTTTAATATGAGGTGTTCAATTTTGTGTCCCTAGACCCTTGTCTCTGGTATGTGTACTCGAAATATTTCCTTCAAATCTGTTATCTTCCTAGAGGTTACTTTGAGCTATGTTTGGTTCCAATTTGAAGATTATGTTGTTTTTATGTATTAAAAATCTATAGTTTTGGTTTCTATCTTTTCTATAATATGAGGAAATGCCTTCTTGCTTTCCTTGATAACTTTGGAAAAGCTTCAGTTTGTGATGGATTTTGTTTGTTTGGTTGAACCACGAGCTGTAAGTCATTCTCCTATTCACACTGTAAAATGTTTTCACGAAATGGTCTTGAACTTGTCTTCCTGCATGTGGAAGCTAGTTCGAGCCAAAAATAGAAATCTGATCAATTCATTTGAGCTGAGCTTGCATAGCTGAGTCTTCAGCTTGTTTGCTTCTAAAAGCCTATGGTAGCAAGCAAACATTCTACTCCTGCCTTTATCGTTAATATCAGATATTGTAGGTGGTTATATTATCAGAAATTTGGTTTTCCTGCTCTGATGACATATATGTAATGAAATTTATGTTGATTTAGAAGTTCAAAATTGATATATATATATATATAATCTTTTTCCATGTTTTGGATAAATATTTGAGTTTATGATTCCATTTTTTCTTATGGTATTTGGATAAACACAAACTTCTTCGCTGACTGAAATGGGAAGATAATTATGATTCCAATTATATGTAATTTGTAAGCATGCATGTTTTCCATCAGGAATTTATTAACATGATATTCATTTTGTCATGATGGATTTTCAGATGGAAGGACAAAATTCTCAACATGGTCAAATTATTGAAATAAATGTAGATGTTCCTGATAGGGCTGATAGGGGAAGTAGCCTTGGTGGAAGTAAGATTTGTGGGGAAGCACCTTGTGGATTTTCTGATGCTGCAACCAACTCTAAAGATGCCCAAGAACGGTCAGCTTCCATGTGGAAGCTTCTAATAGCAGTGGCACTTTGTGTGGTCTTCATGAGCATTGAAGTAGCTGGTGGCATCAAAGCCAATAGCCTAGCAATATTGACTGATGCAGCACATCTGCTTTCAGATGTTGCAGCTTTCGCTATTTCTTTATTCTCTTTGTGGGCAGCTGGATGGGAATCAAATCCTCGTCAGTCTTATGGATTTTTTAGGGTTGAGATTCTTGGTGCCTTGGTTTCCATCCAGCTCATATGGTTGCTTGCTGGGATTTTAGTATATGAAGCCATTGTTAGACTCATTCATGGCACAGGTGAGGTTAATGGCTTTGTGATGTTTCTTGTTTCTGCTTTTGGTCTTGTGGTGAACATCATCATGGCTCTTATCTTAGGCCATGATCATGGCCATGGTCATGGTCATGATCACGATCATGGTATTGGCCACAGCCATGGAATGAGGATCACCACAGATCATCATCATCATTATCATCATGAAGAGCACTCCAAAGGTGGGCACCGTCATCATCATGATGAAGAAAATCCAAAAACAGAGCAGCACCACCGCCATGAGCACCACCGCCAGCGCCATCATCATGGAGAGGAGCACCATCAAACTGGGGAAGCCCATACTGAGCCCTTGCTAGATAAACCAAAAGGTGGACCTGAAGAAAAGAAGGAACGAAACATAAATGTACAGGGAGCTTATCTCCATGTACTTGGTGATTCCATTCAAAGTATTGGGGTAATGATTGGAGGGGCAATCATCTGGTATAAGCCTGAGTGGAAGACAGTTGATCTGATCTGCACTCTTATCTTTTCAGTTATTGTTTTGGGTACAACAATTAAAATGCTGCGAAGCATACTTGAAGTTCTGATGGAGAGCACACCGAGGGAGATTGATGCTACAAAGCTTGAAAAGGGGCTTTTGGAGATGGAGGAAGTGGTCGCCATTCATGAACTGCATATATGGGCCATCACAGTGGGGAAGGTTCTTTTGGCTTGCCATGTCAAAATCAGGCCAGAAGCAAATGCAGATGTGGTGCTGGACAATGTGATAGACTATATCAGAAGGGAGTATAACATCAGCCATGTTACTGTACAGATAGAACGCTAGGGCAAGTGTTTTAATTGTGCATGCAGTATCCGTTTCTATAGCTCTGATTTTTCAGATCACTTGGATGGCTTCACTCTTAGCAGTGATAGTTTTTCTGCTTTGATTAGTGAAATTGATATTAAGCCAAGGGATAGCTGATTGTTATTTTAATTTGAAAATGCTTGCTGCTCAGTGCTACAAACCACAATTTGTAGTCAAGTATATATTTAGTATATTGATTCATCTCTTTTGGGTGGTTGTATACCAGATACCATTTTAGTTTCAAAGATACATGCATTGTTCTCGTTATAGGAAGAACTTTTTATCAGGCTGCAAGAGTGGAAAATTTTTTGTTTCTTGCACTGCAGCCCACAGCTATGCATCCATCTCTCTACAAATTGGGTCTACCTGCTGTAAGTTTCTTGTGTCCCAGGCATCAAATGAGAAGTGAGGTAATGGTCCTCTCCAGGACAATTTGTCCAGTTAATTGCTGCTGAACTTGTAATCTAGGGAGGTGGGGGCGTTGTTGTTACCTTGCTGAATGAGCTAAACTCGTGAATCACAAAGTACCCTTTTCATTAGTCCATGGAATGACAAGAGCATCCAGTACATGGACAAGATTTTGTGACCGAAGCCACACAAATGAAGCTTCACCTTGAAGATGATGAATTTCCCAGGGTTGAATTGCTTAACTATGAAGAGATTACTAGAATAAATATATGATCGTTACTGCTAGTAATCCATGCGTACATTCACTTTTATGGTGTGTGAAGTGAAGGTGTGGATTTTATCAAGGAGCTAGCTACGCGACAGTATCCTAATTTTTGCAGTTGTCGAGAAAGAGAAGTGCTTATGATTCTGTGGCTCTAAATAAAGCGTGCAATAGTTTTATAGGTGGAAAATGAAGGGCACAGTGGAAGTGGATAAGATTTTTAGAATTTGGCAAGCAAGGAGAGTTTGGTGTTCTCAAGCTGGGATTTTGTTGGATTGAATTTGTCTTCTTTGTAAATTGTGTCTAATACATTATCTCTGTTTCTTGTTCTTGTGAAGCTGCGAACACATGCACATACCCTCCTCCACACCCACATGCCCATCTCTCCTGTGAGCTGTTGGATTGCTTCCCTCGATGTTGAGAGGAGGTTGCCACATCTCAGTACTCAGATGATTATCAATAAGGATTATTTCCAAGGAAAAAGAAAAATAAATGAAAAATGAAGTCGTAAATCCGCCTTATACGACACATACACAATCCATACTTACACAAGAGGTGACAATGTGGATGCTCTGTTCTGATAGCAATTCAAGGATTAATAGTTAATACTAAGAGTGCCCTTTCCGAAGGTTGTCTTTGTTAGGCTTCTCATGAACTCACTCAGAGTCAGTCAGTCAGTCAGTCAGTCAGTCAGTCAGTCAGTCGCTCGCATTATTTAACTTAATTTAATTTTAAATTTACCAGCAATATATATAAATGTATTATTTGTGCCTTGCCTTCGCCATCAAGTGATGCACTACATTTTAATTCAAGGATGTTGGGCGATTTTCTATATTCTCCTAGAAAGTCACATTTTAAGTGGTAGCTTGAGAGGTTGCATTAGAAATTAAAAATGACACCATTGATCAAACAAACTTGAATGAGATATGTAATATGTCCATGCCAATTTATGCATTGAATAAAGTATCTTTTTTTTTTTTTGTTTCGGAGTTAGTTATGCTGATGAATATAATTAAAAGCTTGAGCATCATAAAATAAAATTAGAGAAAGAAAGAAAGGACTGCGTATGGAAATGGACTTACAATCTTGGATACAATCCCATCATGTAATCCAATTGGAGACAAAATTTGCGTCCCGAGACATTTAATGCAAAAACATGCCCACAGCTATTCGTATAGGTCCCATTCAAATATTTATATATTTTTCAATTATTGATAATAAAAACAATGCAAGTGCCCGACATATCTTGGATACGCACCAATTGAATTGATAAATGGATGAATTTATGCAATTGCTTTTAACCATACATACACATCAAGGGATTAGCTATTAGGATCCCAAATGCACCTCGAGTTAGAAAAAAAATAAAAAAACATAATATAACATGATAAACTGAATTGAAACTGTCCTTTGTTTGGAACGTGATTGGCACTGTTACTGCCCTTGTTAACAAGGTAGTCTGCTAATCATAATTCTCGTGTCGGGAAGCATCCCCAGGTGCAATTGAACGGGTGAAATATGTATTTGTAGTTCTTATATTTTTTAACTTAATTTTAAATACTTAACAACAAACAACATTCAGTAAAAATAACATTTACTAATTATAGTCTAATTTAAAAATTAGGCAACTTTATTATACATTAGGAGAAGGAAAAGAAATGTGGGTAGAAAAGTGGTGGAAATTTCGGTTCGGAATGGGGGGAGTGACAGGAGAGGATCTATCCATTCCATGGCAAAGGAAGGGGAAGTGAGCCTCCAAAGTTTGTTTAGTTTTTACAACAATAATTTGTTATGCGCTATAAAGATAAATTTTTTAATTTTCAAGGGGAACGCCCGGTACCCTATAGAAAGGAGTAGTCCCCACAATAATCTGTCTCCGCTGCTGGACAAAACTGCCACCGCCAATAATGCTTTTGGGACCTTGTAAACCAGACAGACAACCCTAACACAACCCCGCTTTCTATATCTCTCTTCTTTCTTCTGCCATGCTATGCTATGCTATGCTCCTCCTCAGGTCTCACCAACTCTTTCAGTCCCAAATACATATCTGCTATATCTTCATTTCTTTTCAGTTAGGAGTACTTTCCACCTTTCATTTATCATCACTTCCTTTCACCGTTGTTTTACCCCTTCTTCACTTCACTCCTCTATTTCTACTATTGGTGATTTCCTCTCTCTCTGTAATTTCTTCAAACCTTTAATGCTATTCTATTTAAGACTTAACACTATCACCAACATCAGAAACAAAATAATATATCTCTGCTTGTAAATGGGGTCTCGTTCTGCTTCTTAGGCCTTACATTTATTACTAGTATTGTTTCGTTAGCATCACTATATGGAATGTTTGTAACCGAGAGAGAGAGAGATAGAGAAAGAATTTAAGGCACTACTTCCTCAACAGTGATCAGCTTGCTGTAATGGAGAAGCTCCAAGGACCCATTAATCCTTGTGTATGTTACCTTGTTCATCATTTTAGTCCCTCTCTTTCTTTTACGCTCTCTCTTTTCTTTATCCCTTTTCTAGAATCAAGATATGGACTGCATTTACTCCTCTATGTGCTTGCATTCAATGCTGTGTATTTTTTCTGGAAATACTAACATTTGCTCTTGCTGTTTCCCTATTTTACATTCCATTCTCATTCCCTTTTTATTCTCTTTTCTCTGTTGAGACTGAACAACTCAACAATCCAGGATAGTACTTTTCCTTTCTTCCATTGAGGGGTAGTTAGAACCCATTATCCAAGCATTTTCCTGATATTCTTTTCTGGGTTATTTGTTCTCTTGCAGTTCTTGGGAGAACACTTGAGTGCGGACTGCTTAGGCCAAGAATTTATCAACACAGACGCCTTAAGATTTGAGGAAGAAGGACCACAATTTACAACGCAAAACTTAGAAGAAAGAATGCCATTTCTCGAGATGCTTCAAACTGTAGAAACCCCATCGCTTTTCCCTTTCAAAGAACCCAACTTTCAGACGCTGTTGAGACTTCAACACCTGAAAAAACCATGGGAAATGGCAAACCTTTACATGCCTGAAATGGAAACTCAAATTCAAGCCCTAGAACTTGAAAGTTGTGTCACTCAAGAGATACTAGACCTACACTCCCCGGTCAAATCAGAAACAAAGGACCTTCAAAACCCACATTCAACTTCATGCCTGGAGGGTCTAAGCTCAGAATCCAACCAAGACCAACTCAACTCAGTCGAAAAAATCACTCACCCACAAACCAGAGCTAGAGCTAAACAAACCCATTTCTCCAAATCCCCTGCAATCAACCGAGAAAGAAGAAAAAGAAAACGAACAAAACCAATCAAGAACAAAGAAGAAGTAGAGAACCAACGCATGACCCACATTGCCGTTGAACGTAACCGCAGACGCCAAATGAACGACCATCTCAACACTCTCCGTTCCCTCATGCCTTCCTCTTACGTCCAAAGAGTAAATATATCAATAACCCTTCCAATTTTTAACATGATAACGAGAGTTTCATTCTTTAATTACTATATTTGACTGAAAGGATTATTGTTTTTATTCTTCATTCTTAAAGGGTGACCAAGCATCCATAATTGGCGGGGCAATAGACTTTGTGAAGGAACTAGAACAACTTTTACAATCTCTTGAGGCACAAAAGAGAATGAGAATGGGAACAACCGCCGTAGAAGGCAGTGAAAGTGCCACGTCAACAACCACCGCAGACAAGGCCATTTTGAGCAACGGATTGTTGATGTCAAAGCCGGAAATTGGTAATTTTGAGGAGAAAGTGAAGGCGGAGAGCAAGACAGACGGTGCTGAGATTGAAGTCATCGTGATACAGAGTCACATTAACCTCAAGATTCAATGTCCAAGGCGGCCTGGTCAGTTGTTGAAAGCCATTGTTGCACTTGAGGATCTTGGGCTAACATTTTTGCACCTCAATATTACTTCATCACAAACTACTGTTCATTACTCTTTCAATCTCAAGGTGCTTACTTTTCTTTTTGTATTCTTTAATTTTATTGTGGTCAACCATTGTGAGTTGGGTCTTAACAACTTAATTTCAACTCCACATTTTGTGGTTCGTGTTCAATATGCAGATAGCGGACGACTGTAAACTTGGTTCAGCAGATGAGATAGCAGCAGCAGTTCATCAAATGTTTAGCTCCATCAGTGGCAGCTAATTGGTCAATTGATTGAGAACTGGACAGCTGACTTTATTGCTTAGAAAGGATAGGCTTAGAAATTGAAAGGAAGAGAATTAACAAAAAGAGAAGAGAATGATGAAAATTGAGTTCTTAGTGGGATATAAAGATAGTGGGGAAGGGAAGCAGAGGGCACCTTCTAGCTGTAGTTGTACCAAAGACTGGCGAGAGGCTGCAGGCCAGAGCACAAGAACATGATGTTTACTGCGTAACACTAAAAAAGTTGCTCTGCTTTTTTTTTCTTTTTTTTTCTGGTAATAATTATTAGAATGTGTATGTAATTCTCTTAGTTAATTAGTAATTTTCCTTCTTTTTGGATGGGGGTCGGTGAGATGAGAAATGGGACCACATGCCTGAGCCTGAGCCTGAGCCTGAGCCTGAGCTTGGGTGAAGAAGAGAAGGGGGGCACGAGTTTGAATATCTAACTTCTCATGATTACAAATTGTGATATGATGCTTCTCTTTTTATATTGACTTTGGGATGTATCTGTACATACAACACAGAAAAGATGTGGGTGTGTTCATCATTAGACGTGTTTAATTTCAGCCTCTTTTATCTTTCTTGTACCTTCTTTTCGGGTTTGGTTTGCTTTTTGCTGGTTGCACTTCCATGTCTCTGTGCTTAGAGTTTCAAGAAAACACAAAAGTGGGACTTTGGTTATTGTAAAGTTGATAATAATGGTTTTATGTAGTGGCTCAGTTTAAATATTAGACTTTGTTTTTCGATTCCCAAATTCAGATTCAAATTTTCCCTTTTGTTTTCTGTAGACTTTTTTTTATTTTCTGTAGATTTTTTTATGGGCATGGAGGTTTGCTCAATCAAATTAGCTTATCCCTGATCATGTATTATATGCTGAAATAGAAATTTTGGCACTGTCTTTGGGAATAGTGGTAACTACATGTATCAGCAGTAATTTATCCTTGAAAAGAGTAAATATGTATATCCGTGAAAAAAAATAAAAATAAAAAAAACTACCTTGTTCTTTTGAGAAATGATTAGAATATCACTTGGAACAAATGAAAAGGAAGAAATTATATTATTGCTGAATAGGTACAAAAATGATACTAAGTTCTGGTGCATTTTGACAGAGAAATGTGTTGTTACAAGCATTGTAATCATCTCCAGTGCGGGAATGGCTGAGAAAACAGGTCTTACAGAAGAACGAAGATGAAGACGGGTAATATCCGAAGAAAGAAATGGTTGACGCTGCAACCCAACGGGCCGCATTCATGACACGTCAGCTAAAAGTCAGCATATGGGTCCTCTTCTGTCTTTGCTTGACTCGATTTCCTTTCTGCGCAAGGCTTGACCGATCAACTTCTTCGATCTCTGCACGGTCTGCTTTTATGAAATTGTTAATTGGCTATCTTTACAGTAAGCATGGTTAGATTAGCAGCTAATGCATGGCAATAGATTAACTGTGACCTCAATTAGAGTCGCAGCATGCTGTAATCTGATTCCGAAAAGAAGAGACGAGTGACGTTGGTGGAAGATTTTGTTTCGGGAAAGAGTTTAGACGAAAATGGGCTAAAGTCAAATGGAAAGAGCTAGGGCGTTAGGGCAGGCCCCGTTCCAAGGCTGAAAATTGTCATACTCAAACAGCAGGTTCAGGTTCAGGATCAGGTTCAGAAAGCAGCTAAATAATAGCACACATCCCTATGTGGGAAGAAAGTATCAAAAGACGTCTTCTGCCTCTCAGAGACTAAAAATCACCCTCCTCCTTCTAGCCCAGTTCTATTCATTTTGGCCTTCGCGCGCGTTCCTTTTTCTACAGCTAGCTTTTCCCTAATTTAACAATGTCAGTCAGTCCCCCAATCCAACGTTATATTTTGTTTTAGCCCTCCTAAATTTGAAAACCCAACCTTATTAGCAGGCTCTTTTTGTTTGTAGGCGGTAAGCTACACATGCAATAAAGCTAAGCTACAATAATATCACAGTGTAGATGCTAATTTTTGAGTTGCTTCACATGATGATTGGTAAATTACTTGCCCTAAACTCATTATATTAAGTGAAACGTAGCCTGCTGCGGCCTCAGGCATCTCTCCGAGATTATCGAGAATAAACAATGGAATTTTTTGTTTTTTAAAAGAGAAAAAAAAAAGATCCAAAGGAAAGAACATCGGTCTCAGATTTTGGAATAAGTGATGTTTTGCTTGGAAAGGCGAGCCAGCATATGTATTCAAATTTAGCTCGATTAATCTCGCATTCCCACATTAATTTATATATGATTAATCAGCCCAATGTGTCCTTCTTCTTTGTTTAGCATAAAAGAATCGAGAATTAATTATATATGGATCTGTTGCAGTACTACTTTTAAACTTGTAGAAGTTGAAGTCTCAATGTTGGTGGATTACCGAAGAAATAGCCGTCAGGGATTACCTTTTACCAGAGGTTGAACTTTTCCTTTGTTTTATTTTTCAGCCTCTGCCTCAGTGCCAGTGAGGCGCCAACGTGACTACGTTCATCATGAAACTGTACAGTACTTAATTTCGTTTATAAGTGACCAACATTAGATCAGAGCTTCTGCTTCATCCAACCTGTTCAATTGATCGCTTTAATGCTTACTTTACTTGATATTAGTTGGTTACTTAAACAGTTTTGTTTATTTGCCTGTCATCGGCATCTAAAGACAAAATTTACCATCTTGCAAATTCCAAAGCAGAAAGGAGCGGTGAATTCTTGGACAATTGTACGCAGAGTACTACAAGCTAGATCAGATCAGTCTTTACTTACATATTACAAATTCCAAAGAGAGAACAGTATCTCAAAATCTGATATTTAATTGTCTTCCTTTGCCCCTAATTAAAGTTTCAACTAGGGAAATGTAACAGTGCCCTAATTCTTCCGTTGCCACTGTTTATTTCTTCAATCTCCTGGTTAAGTAATGAGATGGTAAACCAGCTTTTGTCCCCTAAGCTGACGTCTAAATTTGCTAGCTAGTTGTGGGTATGTGTCGTGGGGTCTCTGTTATATTATTTCAATATCGGATATGATCAGATTTCAGAGATGAGATCCCCTCGTAGACTCTCTGTGTACTGTTTTTGGAAAACCGTAAACCTGATCATCATCATTAAGTGGACCCATGCTATGCAAATGCAAGCATAGTAACTTTAGAGATAATCAAAGGAAAATTGATGATTGATGGATTGCTACATCACCGTACTACAATCAATCAATAGAGATACATGTATCGTCTTTGACTAATTCCTAATGGTCAACCAGTTAACCTCAATTCTCCACCAACACATAGAAAATGCATCTGGGTATTGCTTTGTGATCAATTTCAAAAGTGAATCAAAATGGTCAAATTGTTTTGATGGGAGGGTTGGTTGTCTTTTCCAGTCAATCACGCTTAACAGGTGAGTGTGTGGCCACTGATTGCGATGCATGCATGCACTCGATACGCGCACAGGCACAGCAGTACCCACGCATGGAACACTTTTTTTTGTTCTTAGATGCAAGAAAGACGTTTAAGGTCTTTTAGAAGATTTTAGGAAAAGCATCTGTTTGCAATCGGTGTATTATGATCCTTGGCTTGGCCATGGTTGTTTTCAGTTTTTACAAGATAAAGGCCAGTCCAGTAAATTAAAACTAAACCTTCAAATGAAAGAACGATATACGAATCATTTCATCTCATATCATACCATGTGAAGATCTGGTGGTAGGGACCGTGTCATACCATAAAAAAAAGCTTGGAGATAGAGGTGGGGTTAGTACGAATAGAATGGAAGGGGAGAAATTTAAAGCAAAATAGTGAAACGCCATTTTCAGACAATTTTACCCAACAACGTATGCATAGAGACCTAATAATTTACAGAAAAGTTAGACAAGAAGACAGAAAAGTTTGTAATGTAGGGACGTGGGATCATTTCGTGATTTCTGTGGGACTGGATGGACTGAAGTGATTACGGAGAGGGCGTAACAAAAAAATTAAAAAAAAAAAAGAAATTGGATCTAAAATTTAAATGCCCGCTTTTACCTGCAATTATTTACCTCCAAATGGGGGTCTGCCAAATCCCATCCCTTCCTTCTTGTACGAGTGCCTGCTTTCTACAATCGATTTAATATAACCTTTTTACCAGTTCCGGCTTTAGCCTAAGAGAAAAATCTTTTATATTTCGAGTGGCTAGGCCTGCATTGTGAACATTCCACAAATTGGCAAAGGCCCAAATGTCTAAAGTTGACATTTTTATATGAGGCACAAAGTCTGGTGGCCCACTCTTATTTGTCTGGTTCAGCACAAGATAACTCTGCTAGCCCACGCGACAGCGGGCGACAATAGCATACTTAATACTAAATATAATCAAGAGCATGAACCAAAATGGTTAACTAGACTTATTATTCCCATGTAATTCTACTACACTAACAGTTCCCTGAACATAATGAATAAAGATAGCCTGAAACGGGAAGGGCATTTCAGTTATAGGACATTGGAAATTTATATTAAAAATTCTTTATATCAATCAGATAAGCTGTCATTTAAGGAAAGTGGATGGCTTCGATCTCCCAATCCCTATCGAATACCAACGGAGATATTTTCTTTGGAATTACGGCATAGAGTGACATATTTTACACTCTCCATTTAACCATGCTTGTTCTTGTTGGTTCTGCATGTTGCCACACTCTGGCTCTCCCACTACTACTAGTCTTTCTTCTTATTGCAAGACAGGTAAAATTTGAAAGAGATTTTTGCCAGAAAAAGATAATGCAATCAATCATTTTGGCAAAACAGAGGCCCAATCTGGAGCATCCTATCCAATCAAACACCATAAAATGCCTATCCAACAGCCATGTCAGCACTATCTTGATAAAAAAGAATGAGTGGCTGTCTTGCTCCAAACTTGGACGAAGGATCATCTCCACATTCCAGTTAAAATTATAAAACCCCACCAGAATTGAACCCACAAAAAATAACTAAAAACAGAAAAAACAAACAAATAAATCATAACTCATTATTTGCAGTCCTTTCTTCATTTTTCTCATCCCAGTAGCCTCAAGAATCTCTCACAGCAGGAAAAACCAGAAGCATATCCTTTAGGGGTTCATAGCCATGGCCTCAACTGCCTCCAACACACTATCTATACCTTCATCCTCAACCCTTGTTGATGGAAAGGCTCCTCGCCAATCAGCTGCTGCATCACCTCAATGTGTAACTCTCCCTACACTCCCACCACCACCTGTTCCTTCTCAAAGCCACCCCTGGAAGACAACTGCTTATTGTGAGTGACTCTACACGTACAAATATGAGCACACTCACCATTTTGTGTGCTAATAATTTGTATACGAATCTGACGATGGTGTCATCTTGGTCATTTTCAGGTCGAAAGATCCCGCGCAATGTCATGGCTATGGCGACTGGAGAGGCTCCAGCTGAAGTTGCGGCAACTGAGCTGCCAGAGTTTGTCAAGACAGTGCAAGAAGCTGTAAGTTTTCGAATTCTATTACCATTTACTACATTTTATTGTGATTTTATGACACGATCTTATCCTTTAATGTATAGTGGGACAAAGTTGAAGATAAGTATGCAGTGACTTCACTTGCCGTGACTGGTGCTATTGCATTATGGGGCTCTACAGGGATGATTTCGGTGAGGTTTCCCCGGTGGCTTTCGTCTTTTACCTGATTACATGGTTTTGTTACTTTTCAGTGTTTAATTATGATTTTGATTCACATCATTACAGGCCATTGATAGGCTTCCTTTAGTTCCCGGCGCGCTTGAGATTGTGGGCATTGGCTATACTGGGGTAAGTTGGATTGAGTAGGCTATTATATTTATGAATTAGTTTTTGCGAGCAATACAAGTACATCGGTCGATTCTAACTTATGCTTCCACCTTTCTTTACTTGATTTGTTGTATAGTGGTTTGCATACAAGAATCTGGTCTTCAAACCAGACAGGTATTGGGAATTTGCTGGCTTTTAGCTTATTCTCAGTGCATACATTCAAATTATTTTTGGGTATTCAAAGAAGTTTTAACATCATAGTAATATATTATACCAAACATGGTTAAATTCAGGGAAGCATTGGTACAGAAAATAAAAGACACATACAAGGATATAATAGGGAGCAGCTAAACGAAACCAAGGAATTATGCTGCTGAGATGAGGTAAAGTTTAATCAGTTTCTCAAGTAAATATCTTGCAGCAACGCTTTCTTTTGTTCGCATACTAGTTTCTAACCAGAATAAACCTCATGTCATGTACTATTACAGATACATGTAACTGAATATTTCATTTGCCTACTTTTTAGCTGTATATGATTCTTATGATCAGCTTTCTTTTGTTTTTATGAATAAGCTGGATGTTCTATTTTAAGGATTTTAAAATGACACAAGATTATCGGAGCACAACGTGACCCTGTTATAACAACATATAATTTTATCCAGAGAGCCAAATGATACATCCCCGACAACATTAATAACCATAAGCATTCAATCTATTTGAAGAACTCCATGATGCACATATTAAATACGCAAGATTCATTGTTGATTCCCCTAGACCCAGCAGTAGTTGCCAACGCCGAAAATTCTTGTTTGGTTCTCTCTTTCCCACCTGCTATCTGAGCCAACATGAATACATCCAAAAGGAAACTGTCTCTTTCTGCTGTCTGGTTTGTACCCTCGGGCACTTCAGGAAGGACTGCATCAATAACAATTAACTCTCCATTATCTGGAAGGGCTTTGTAGTAGTTCTTCAAGAAACTCAAGCAGTGCTTATCGTCTCAATTATGAAGAATCCACTGTAGCATTTCCCAAAGTCATTGTCATTAGAGTTGTGATCATTTAAATCTAAAAAAAGCTGTCTGATACGTAATTGGAGTACGTAACCTCCCTATCACAACTAACCGTCACCAAAATAGCATCTCCTTTTGGGATACTGTGGAACATATTTCCACCTACATTTTCCACGCCTGAAATGTTATGAATTAACTTATTTTGTAATGGGTAGCATTGAAGTAACATGTATATTAAAATTTTTAGATTTTTCTGAAAAATCTTAAGTAAAGAAAGGAATTCATAAATTAAATCGAATACAAAGGGCTTGTCTACTCTTTTAGACATACAATCTAAAATCACATTTCATATATGGTTATCAATAACAAAATGAAGTAGTTTGGAAATGGGAAGACAATTTTAACGGTATTAGAATTAAAAAAGGACGTGACAAAAGTTGATAAAAACTGCACCAGGAAATGATGGAGCATCTTGTATAACACGAGGCAAGTCAAAATTAATACCCTTAATGTGATCTGGGAGTAATAACATTAAGGTTGATTCCGATGCCACCGCCAATATCTGCAAGCCGTTCAGCAGGTTCAAAGCCCTTGTAGGACTCCACGATCCTCTTCATAACTATGATAGTATGGAGACAACCATTGTATTATTAAAAACTTCATTGAAGCTAGGATTGCGACTGGAATACTCATAACAATGCATTCCATGGGCTCTACCGAACGGTATTCCTCCTTCAAGTATTGCATCTTTCAAGTGAAACCTAGAGTCCAACAAATTGCTACGATATGGGTACATATAAAAAAGTTGTATGTAAAACTTAAAAAGATTTTTGACATATTTTTTTAATTATTTTTAAATTTTTATCATGTATACTGCTAAGCTGTAGGATGCATTAATTAAGCATAACAAGAAGTAAGATTAAGACAAACCAGGTCTCCAAGATGACCTTGTGATGAGCCAGGAAGGAGAAAGAACTCAATGATACGCCATCTTGTTCAGGTGCAAAGTATTTGGAAACAGGAGTACTCAGGAACTTGCCATCACAAACAGAGCAAACAAGTAGACCGTAACTTACCAAAAGCCTTAGAATTCGATCTAACATCATGACTGCATACGGTTTCGGGTGGGTATCTGGGTTTCGGTGTCAGCTACAGAAAGTTGGGCCCTTCTATCTGCTGCTACTTTGCCTATAATCTCAAAAACTCCAAGCTGTATGCTGTTTGTAAGGCTGCGGGCAATGCCATACCCAGTAATAGTTGCATGGCATAAGAATATTTGGTCATTTTTTTTTGTTAATATTACATATACAAACTTTCAATATTATATTCAAAATCTGCCAAGAATATTGGTTCATTATAATATAAAATATGTGATAATGATTTATTATAATACTGTTACACCAATATGTATAAGTTAAAAAAATGACATGAATATTCGTTCATTAGAGCTTATATTTGTAGTTAATTATTTTTTACAGTTGTAAAATTTATTATTTAATGAATGAATGTCACTTCACTTTATGTGTCATTTAGAATGTATTTTTTAAAATACTTAATATTACTTAAAATTAGTAAATAATGGATTTACCTATTTCTTCTAGAAAGATATTCCTTTTTTTTGGAAAAATATAAATTCTATCATGAATAAGATAATTTTACAAGATTTAATCTCTAAATAGAACATTTCCTAAAACAATAAGGACATTACTGACAAGAAATAAAAACCTCCTAAAATATGAAATGCAATTTTCTTTTTTTAAATTTAGAATATAAGTTTTTGTTGAAAAAAAAATCATATATTCAACAATTTTTACCTTGACAAATTTTTTATCTTGAGCAATAAGGTTAAGGTAGAACGTGAATTTGTATTGTAAGAGGGCCAAAAGGGGTCAAATAAGAAAAAACTCATTTTTAAAAAACAAAAAGGACAAACATGTGAATTTAATTTAAGAACTTTCAGGCCTCTGAAAGTCTTAAAATAAAAAACATATGGTTTTGATAGACTCTAGCTACTTAGATCTACATTCATATAAGATTAATTTATATAGTTCTGCCCCCAGATAACATTAACATCTTAAAAAAATTATTTACAAGTGTGAATGTATAAGACTATAACAAAGAGGCAGGTCAGCCCGTAAATTTAAAAGTAAACTATTTAAGCCCAGTGCGGATTGAATAATGGAAAAGTACGTAGAAGCTCCATATATCAATACGTTAACGTTGAATAATTTCCATGATGCGTGCACACTCTTCGAGAGGAGCCAAGAATGAGAAACATGGCATGGATACGTCCCAGCATGCAATCTATTTGAAGAACTCCATGATACACAAATTACATACATAAGATTCGTAGTTAATACCCTAAAATCCGGCTCTTCTTGCCAACGCCATAAATTCTTGTCTGGTTCTCTATAATTCCCTCCCGATACTAGAAGCAACATCAGAGCATCCATAAGGGAAGTCAGTCTCCTTTGCTGTATGGCTAGTCTCAGGCATCTCAGGTATGACTGATGAATCGATAACAATTGTTTTTCCGTTGCCTGGTATGGCTTTGTAGCAGTTCTTCAACAATCTCAAGCAGCGTTCATCGTCCCAATTATGAATTATATATCCACTGTACGTAGCATGCATCTCCAAATTCCTTGTTAATTCTAAATTCACAACATTCTACTTAATGTGTATATATATATATATATATTCTAAAAGAAGTGCCTAAAGAGCCCTGGGCAAGTTCCCTACCACAACTAACCTTCATTAAAATGGCCTCCCCATTTGGAGTTCTTCCAACATATCTCCGCCTACATGTTCCATGCCTGCAATATATACTAGTTGACTCATGTGTAGCATCAGTGAATTGACACAATTCATGGGTACCAATACGAGAACTTATGAATGTACACTATATTAGATAAAAAAAAGGAAATAAGTTGACAGAAAATTAAATATGCCCGGATAGGAAGGAGCATCTTGAATAACACGAGGCAAGTCATAATGAACACCCTTAATATGGGTATATTTGGAAGTCATAATGTTAAGGTTGACTCCGATACCACCACTAAGTGTCTTAACGTGCTGAAAACTATTGTAAGACCCTAGGATTTTCTTCATTACTAAGGAGGTGTGCTCAAAGCCTTTTCACCGTATCTGAATTGTAGTGTATTTGTGTGTGTATATAAAGTTAACGTATATTTTAAAATCTGATTTTAGCGTATATTAAAATATAATTTTTCTTAGATTAGCATCTCCTTTGTAATCGCGGAAGTTTGATACAATATTGGGTTTTTAAGTTTTTAAAAAGTTACACATCTAATGTGAAAGGATTTTGTGGAACAACTTTTGTTCCTTTGTTTTTATATGATCTTAATTTATTTGTATTATTAGACCATTATTTTTTTTCCTAACCTATATTTTTATTTCAACAAATTAACATACATTAGTAGTTTATTGGTGATTAAATAAAATATAATTAGAAAGTAAATATAGTTGCTACCATACACTAGCCGGTAGCAGCAATATATATGAATTTATTTTTCTTAAATCTTGAGTGTATATATGTAAATCTAAATTAAGAGAGAATATTAAATATAAATTAATATAAATGTATCTAGCAGCTAAGCTATCTCAAGTTTGGATAAAAATACAGGGTAAGGTTGGTGTGAGATGATGAATATGGTAAGTGTGAGTGAGACATCCGTCATCAACCACTGTCAAGGTTATGGTAAGTGTGGAATGGCATTTGATCGATTAAGCAAGATTAATGTGATATAATTAATGTTTTAAATGTCTAAAATCTTTCTTAATCAATGATATTCATGAATGTAATCATGGAATTCATCATGCAGATAGCATTACAACAGTAACTTTGATGTGGTTGGCAATGTTATGCTGCTAACAATAAGTCAATAACTACAAATATTTTGCTAAATTTATTGCTTAAATTCTCCAACTATATACATATAGGTGTGAAATCATAAAGTTCACTTTTAATGAATAGTACTATATAAATGAACAATGCCGTATCGTATGTGAGCACCAAAATATACCGAAAGTGCAGTTACTCCTTTTTGACTTTCTTTACTAATTATGTTGGTGTTAGGTTAAAAAAGTTTAAATTTAGATAGTAGTTGGTAAATGGAGAAATTTGTAAATTAAATTGTGGAATGTGTATAAAAAAACGGAGAAGGAAATCACTATAAATGTCTCACCTCTCTTACAATTCTCTCCATCCCAAAATCACATTTTAAGAGCTCATCTAAAGAGAGAAAGAGTTGTTTCTCCTTTTTAATATTCTTCACTTAAAGTTGTTTCTCCTATTTTAAAAGAGAGTGTGAAATATTTCTATTTAGGGAGTTTCTCTCTTTTTAGTTAGAAAGAAAGAGAATTGTAATCTCCACTTTGAAATAGTAAAATACTCTTATATTTACTTGTGCTTTTTACCTTAATTTGTTTAGGAGTTTTCTACGTAAAATATTTATGTCGATTTATTTTACTGCTTTATCTTATAATAGACGGTTATACTCCTTACATATTGTTATTATTTTGATGAATTGTTATACCTTCTACATATTCTTATTATTTTGATGGATGATTATACCTTTTACATAGTGTTTATTTTCATTATTTTCTCAATTTCACTTTAATTACGTGTCCTGCTTCAACTCCTTATTTCCTAACAGTGGTATCAGAGCTATTGGTTTTGTGGGTTACTGTTCATATTTACTATTCACAAGTATTATTAACGGTGAAATAGTGAAATTCAGTATAAGTGAGAAGCAGATAGTCGTCAACAATGGCAGCAAAATTCGAAATTGAGAAGTTCAATGGAAATAATTTTTCGTTGTGGAAAATGAAAATGAAGGCAATTTTAAGGAAGGATAAGTGCTTAGTAACAATTGGGGAAAAGCGCTCGAATGTCGATAAAGACAAGTGGAACGAGATGAATGGTGATGCAATCACTGATCTAAACTTAGGACTAGCCAATGGAGTATGAGCTAGGCTTGAAGAGATGAAAACAGCAAAGGAGATATAAGATGCTTTGATAAAGTTGTATGAGGCCAAGTCATTGTACAACAAAATCTTCTTAAAATGAAGATTTTATACTCTTTGAATGGCGGAATCCACATCGGTGACTGCACCTTGAAAACTCTATTTTCACAAGTTATAACATTAAAATACAAAATGGGGGAAAATAAACGTGCGAAGATTCTACTTCAAAGTTTACCTAACTCGTATGATCAACTCATCAACCTAACGACTAATGTCCAAATGAACTCTCTAATCTTTAATGATATTGTAGCTGCTATCTTGAAAAAAGAAAGAAAGTGCAAAAACAAGGAAGATAGAATTGTAAGTTTGTAATAAGCAGAAACGTTGTTGATGTCAAGAGAAAGATCAACTGAACATGGGTCCAGTGGGAGTCAAAATCAAGATAGATCAAAGAAGAACATAAAGTGTTATGGTTATTGTAAGAAAGGGCACGTCAAAAGGGAGTATTGAAATAACAAGAAGAGTAGACATCTTGAGACATTAAAAGCTCAAGGATGTGTTGCAAATACCTTAGATAATGGTGAAGTTTAATACGGTGAAGCAACAACGATTATTAAAGATAAAAAACAACTTATTGATTCAGGAGTAACATGACATATGACCCCACGAAAAGAGTGGTTCCACAAATATGAACCTGTCTCAAGAGGATCTATGTACATGGGTGATGATCATGCCTTGGAGATTGCTAGTATTGAAACCATCAAGATAAAGATGCATGATGGAACGGTTCACACTATTCAAGAGATACGACATATTAAAGGCATGAAGAAGAATTTATTGTTTTTTCACTTATTGAAAATGGGATCATGAATATAGTCAAAGGTGCATTTGTGATCTTGAAGGTAGAGAAGATCAGTGCAAATCTACACATGCTTAAAGGGAAAACACAACGGGAAGCTGATACGTGTGTCGTGTCAACTAATAACAGAGAAGAATTGACGATGATATGGCATTTCAAATTATGACATATGTCGAAACAAGGTTTGAAGATTCTCTCTGAGCAAAAATGGCTTTTAGGACTTAACTTGGTAAAACTATCATCTTGTAAGCATTGTGTTACAAGTAAACAGCATAGATTGAAGTTCATCAGATTTGATGTTGACGAAGTGAAGGGCTATCACCTATAGGATCCCACCACCCATAAAGTTATAGTCAGCAAAAATGCTATACAAGATCAGCTACAAGGAAAAGATGGAGAAGATAGCACAGTGGATGAAAGTTTAGAGACAACAATGGTTAGAATAGTCCTAACTATATATGCTATTTTTGATTTATATTTTAACCAGTTAGATGTGAAAACTGCGTTTCTTCATGAGAAGCTTGAAGAAAGGATATATATACTATAACTAGAAGGTTTTATTGAAACATGTAAGGAAAAATGCTCCCTATCACAACTAATTACCTTCACTAAAATGGCATTCCCATTTGGAACTCTTTCGAACATATCCCCGCCTATATGTTCCACGCCTGCAATACATATAAGTTGACCGTGTCTCATCAGTGAATTAACAAACTTCATGGTTATAGGACCCATAAAAGTACAATTAGAAGTCGACCATAGAAGTTGACAGAAAATATACCGGGATGGGAAGGGGCATCACGTATAACGTGAGGCAAGTCAAAATTAACACCCTTAACATGGGGATATTTGGAAGTTATAATGTTAAGGTTGACTCCGTTACCGCCACCAACATCAACAAGGATATCAACGTGCTCAAAACCATTGTAAGACTCGAGGATTTTTTAATTACTAAGGAGGTGTTGTTAAACATGGCGTTGTTGAAAACCTCATTGAACCTGGAGTCCGTATCGCAGTATTCGAAGAAATGCATTCCATGAGCTCTATTGAACGGGATTCCTCCTTCATCGATTACATCTTTCAGTCGAAGCCTGAAAAGTACATCCAAATACCACTGCTTCATAAATATCACAAATTATGGAATTACATTTCACAAGCGAAGAAATTTTTTTTAAAATAATGGAAAGAGATAAATTAAGATTATAGCAAACCAGCTTTCCCAGTAGACCTTGTCTTGAATCAAGGCCATAAAGGGACGACATGACACGCCGTCTTGGTTCTGTGTAAAGTATTTAGAAACCGGAGCAAGACTGAACAACCTTTGTCCACCAAAAACGGAGCAATCAGGCACACGGTAGCTGACTAGAAGCCTGAGCATCCGTTCCAGCATCATAGGTGCATCTGGATTTTTGTTGGTTATTTAAGCAGCAATCTCGGAGACAGAAATCTTGGCACCGGGACCGGATTTGGCTATGATCTCAGAAATATCAAGCGCTATTGCTGCATGCATAACCATGGGTAGAACCAAGCCCATCGAAAGTTGCATAGCATATGAATACGTCTCTTCTTCTTCTTCCTTAATCCGTTTCAGTGTGTATTCAGACAAAGCAGCCATTTCCTTAATTCTTTCTTGCTTCCACCTTTTCTTTTTTTTTTTTTAAAAAAAAAAAAACGTTGTGTATATATCTCACAACACAGTATATAAATTGATAAATCCTAAGGGCTTCATATAGACCAGTTAGCTAGCTAGATATATAGTTATCACAAATCATATCAAATCTGAATCTGTATCCCTAAACTTAGGCAAGGTAAATCGCATCGGAGATATAAATATAATTGTCTTTAAATAGAAGGATATATATAATTGAGTAATTTGGAATCTATGCTAGCTGGTTTTCCTTAATTAATTAGTGAATTGCTTAATTTGTTCACTTTCTTGCTTCTCTTAACACTAGTCTCGTTCAAATATTTCTTTGAATTTCAAGTGGTATGGTGTAAAATAGGTGACTGCAGCTGGCAGAGATTTGTTGGCGCATATCGTGCATGAACGATAAAATTAAATATAATAATTTAGTTTTTGCCAGATAACACTAAATTATATAAAAACGACAGTTATCACGCTTTTACCGCGGGTGGGTAGGACTGTAGGGACTACGAATTGGCAATCACGTCGGAGCCACCGAGAAGAAGGTTTAACCCTGCCGATTGAATCTTTGATTAAACAACAAAAATGTGCTATTTTCATACCACCTCAACAACAGGTGTTGAATTGTTAGAATTCGAAAAAAAAAATTAAAACTTCATCCCCTTTTCATCAAACTGTAGATCAGATCCAATCTTCATCTCCTCCCTAGCTCTTTTAAATTTCAGAAGATGTTAGTACGTATTAATATTTAAAATGAAAAGTTAAAATTTGATTTTAATAAATTTGGTTTATTTATTATTTTAATTTAATATAATTAAAGATAAAAATTAATATTTTTATCTAACCATAAAAAAATTACAATTAATCACATCTTTTTTAAATGATATTATCTCTATCACCGAATGAACAACCATTTATTTCGTAAATTTAAAATTAAATTTTTGAGTTTCAATCATTTAACTTCAAATTGACAACCCAAGCTCTATTAATTACTGCCGGCGGTGTCTGCAACTTCATGTGTAGCAGGAGCGCCATATATATATACATGCACAGGCTTCTTCTTCTTCTTTCTTTGAGTTGCCATGCTGTTTTTATTTTTTATTTGTTTATGTATCTTGCTTCTTTTCCTCTACCACGCGTACTGAAATTGGTGTTTCAGAGGCCGTGTATTTATACGATCGAGAGATAATATAACTTTCATTTTCGCAACAATAAAGTACTAATTGTAGGATAAATTGAATGTTATCTAGAAAGTGATGGATAATTATGTATAGAAACTAATACCATATATAATAAAAATGAATATAGATTCTATTATTTTATACGTTTTATATATATTTGTATATTTTTAACAATATCTAATAAATCAAACAGTAATAATATTTTTTACATAAATTTTAGCAAATATTTTTTTTTAACTAAATAATAAAATAAATAATTAAATAAACAATTTAAATTAGATTTGAATTTGAGTGTTCTTGCGAGAAATGAATTTGAAAATTAAAAGATGATAAGAATATAATTAATTATGTTTTGAAAAAATTAACAAGGGTAATATAAGTTTTTCGACCAAAAGTTATGGGACAAATTTTGTTTTATTTTAAAAGCTTAAAATTAAATTTGTCAAATATATTTAACCATTAGGTTTTCATAGCAAAGAGGAATTGAATGCTACCAAACATGATATAAGGTTTAGTGGGGATTGTTACATTTTACAATATTTAAATTATAATAGTTAAATTGTTTACTAATCATCAATTTTTAATTAAGATTTTTTTTATTTATATGCAAAAATTAATGCCGATGAATGTAACCATACGGAATGTGAGATTGACTACCACCCACTTACAAAATGGTAATGGCAATTTAGTAGCTATTATTATCATTATTATTATTATTTTTTTTATTTTGATTGTAGTAACTAATATTATTTGAATAACATTAAAAATAGCTTCCAATTAATTAAAAAGTAAAAATTTTCCATACCCCCTGAGGTTTCATATAATTACTCATCAGCTCCAGTTATTTCAAAAATATCTTATTAGGTTACTTCAATATCCATCTTCTCTCTTAGCTCTCTGGTTCCCACTAGAGAACGACGTGTAGAAGTAGAAAGTGACTTGTGCACGCTAAAACCCATTCACCTCCTGAATGCAGATTAGCCTCTATTACCGTCCAATAGAGTAGCATTTTTTCACTTTTCACTTTTCACCAAACTCTGTTATTAATCTTTCCTTTCCCTTGATGAATTTACTTCTACCTACCACTCATACTTAATTACCCAACCCACCATATCCAGTGACAAAGAAGCCAAACCACATCTCACAACTCTGTAAGCACTGTTTATTCAAACTTTATTCCTCTCTCTGAACTCTACAACCCTAGTACAGAAGCTATTCCATCAATCCTAAATGGATACTGAGGAGCTCACGAAGTTATGCAATTATCTTTCTTTAACAGAGGCAGAAGAAGATGTGTTTGTGTTGCAAGGAGATTCAAAAGAAAGGGGAGAAAAACTGACTGCTTGCTGTTTGGTTGGGAAAGTCTTATCAACAAGAGCAATTAATCGAGAAGCTTTTAAAACAACTATAAAACAAATTTGGAGAACCCTCAAAGGAGTTATAGTGGAGAGTTTGGGAGATAATAAATTTATCTTTTATTTTTCTTCTGATGTTGATAGGAGAAGAGTGTCAGCAAGTGGGCCATGAAGTTTTGACAAATCCTTATTAGTGTTATCTGAACTTTCTGGGATTGGTAGTGTGTCTAAACAAAGTTTTACACATGCATCTTTTTGGGTACAGATTCACAACATCCCTGTTATGTGTATGAATCGTGAAATGGGTGTGCAGTTAGGGAGTAAAATTGGGTATGTGGAAGATATCGATTGTGATTCAAGTGGAGCCTGCTTTGGAAAATTTTTGAGAGTCAGAATTTTAATAGATGTAACTAAACCGTTATGGAGGGGCATTAAAATAAAACTTAAAGGGGAAGATGAATGCACCTTGCTTCCCCTTCTATCTGAATGTCTCCCAGACTTTTGTCTCTGCTGTGGTTATATTGGGCATGTTTTTAGAGAATGCACCACGATTTCTCCTCAAACTATGTCCATGCTTGTTAAAGATAAAAAGTTTGAGTATGGCCTTTGGTTGAGAGCTTCCACTTTTGCAGAAATGGTAAAACAACTTAAATTTAAGGACAAAGAAGGAAAGAAGATAGAAGTGCAGTTTACAACTGATCGGAATGCGTAACAGTCAACGTTGGGGCTTGCAAAAAATGTGGAGTCGGAGCCGGAGCTGGAGGACAACCCGGATCCAATTGTACCAGAAGACCAAATTTTTCTGCAACATAATGTTGACACATTAAAAATTGGGGGCTCAGAAATCTCTCTCAATGCAGATCACACAATCAATGTTGATACACAAATGGCGGCAGCTTCCAATCTTCAATCAATTACAGAACTCGTGATGATGGAAAAGCCTCTTTCTGCCCATTCCTCTGAATAAGGTACATCTTCGATGCTATCTTCGCTAGACTTCCACGTCCCAGATGGGAACAAAGACCTTCCAAACTCTACTCAATTTTTAACTTGCACACAAATATATCCTAAGTTGGGCCAATTAACTCCAAGCCCACTACAAGCCTACAATGAGACTGCAAAAAGAAAACGGAAACGCAGGGCTAAAGGGTACTCAGAAAGAATTAGAACACCAGTAGGCAACACTCAAGGCCCAAAGAGAACTAATGAGGATGGAGTGCTAAGGTTCTTGCTAATAGATTGAAGGCTGTCCGAGAACAGATAATCTCTTCAACTCAAGAGTGCTTTTGTCCCGAACAGACTCATTACAGATAATGTTATTGTGGGATATGAATGCCTTCATCAAATCAGAAGCAGAAGACATGGTAGAAATGGTTTGATTGCCCTCAAGCTAGATGTCAGCAAGGCTTATGATAAAATTGAATGGTGTTTTCTAGAACAAGTCATGGTAAAGCTGGGTTTCTCTACAAAATTTATTCAGTTGATTATGAGCTGCGTTACAACGGTCTCCTTGTCAAGTATTTTGAATTGTGAGGTTAAAAGAAGTATAAATCCCCAAAGAGGCCTCCGGCAGGGCTGTCCTCTTTCTCCATACTTATTCATTTTATGTACAGATTCTTTCTCCTCCTGACTAACTATGGCAGAAAAACGTAAAAGAATTCATGGCATCCGGTTCAGTAAGGATCTAACTATCTCCCATTTGTTGTTTGCAGATGATAGTTTGGTCTTCTCTCGTGCTTCTGGAAAGGAATCAATCAATCTCAAGCAGATTTTTGATTGTTATGCTACTGCCTCTGGACAAATATTTAACTTTGAAAAATCTTCTATCTTCTTCAGCCCCCAATTGTCAACAGGATTCCATTGATGAAATAAAGAAATTCTTCAATCTGAATGTGGTCTTAATACATGAGAATTACTTGGTTCTACCATCAATGGTTGGCAGAAACAAAAAGAAATTCTTTAACAAGATGAAAGTCAGAATTTACAACAAAATCAAGGGCTGGAATGCTAAGCTATTTTCAATTAGAGGGAAAGAAGTGTTGATTAAGGCAGTGGCACAGGGTATTCCAACTTATACCGTGAGTGTCTTTAAAATTCCTTGGAGCCTTTGTGAGGACATTAAAAAATTATTGAACTCCTTTTGGTGGGGATCTACAGAACACTCAAAGAATATTCATTAGGCTAGCTGGTTCAAACTGTGTAAGCCAAAAGGGAAGGGAGGTCTTGGGTTCAGAGAGTTTAAATCTTTTAATCAAGCATTATTGGCGAAGCAAGGATGGAGAATTCTGCAATACCCCATTTCTCTATTGGCTAAAGTTCTCAAAGCTCGCTACTTTAAAAGAGGTGATTTCATGGAGGCGAAATTGGGTGGCAATCCGTCTTTTGTTTGGAGAAGTATTTTATGGGGCAGAAGCAGTCCCAAAGCTGGAATTAGATGGAGAATCGGGAATGGTAAAAAGGCATTTATTTACAAAAGTAGTTGGATACCAAGACCATTATTATTCAAACCCATCTCCCCTTTGTCACTTTCGGAAGACTCCAAAGTAGCTATGTTGTTAAATTCAAACAATGAATGAGACACACAAATTATTCAGCAACATTTTACCCCACAAGATGTTGAGGTCATTATGAAAATCCCTCTACCGAGATCTGAGAAGGAGGATCATCTGTTATGGCACTATGAAAAAAGGGCCAGTATACTGTCAAGAGTGGCTACCAATTGGCTTTGAGTTTAAACTTTCCAGACCCCCTTTCCAGCTCTTCAAATGGCACAGGTTGGTGGAATCATTTTTAGTCACTTTCAATTCCACAGAAAATTAAAATTTTCCTATGGCGAGCAGCATATGATTTTCTTCCTACGAGCCCACGCTTCGCCAGAAAGAATATTATTAAGGTCTCCACAATGCCAGAGATGCTCAAAATTTCCTGAAGACATCACTCATGCCCTAATTTCTTGTAAATTTGCTTGGAGCGTTTGGAAATCCTCCGTTTTTGCTGAAGTACCAAAAGATAAGCGGAACTTAGACATTTTTTCTTTGGTGTTGGAGGTGTCTAGATCTTTGAAAAAACATGAGCTTGAAATTTTCATACCGTAGCCTGGTTAAACTGGTTTGCAAGGAGTCAGTTCTACCATTATAAGATTGTAGTAGCTCCATCCACAACTCTAGCAAGGGCAGAAGCTTTGGTCGAGTCTTTTAACAAGTCACTATCAAATGTTCCCTCTCCAACCGCCCCTTTCCTGGTCCCCTCCCCCGGATGGCTAGTTTAAACTGAACGTAGATGCAGTGAAAGAATCAGAAAATAAGGTGGGTATTGGAGCCATTATTAAAAACTCTTCTGGGAAGCTGGTGGATGCAGCAATTAAAACAACTTCGTTCAAAGGAGAAGTGGAGATAGCTGAAGCTGAGGCTCTGTTGTTTGGGATTGAAACTGCAAGAGATGTGGGATTAAGTCCTCTTATAGTAGAGTCTGACTCGCTTAATGTAGTGACGTTGGTGAACAGGAAGCTTTACAGTAACAGTGAGGTTTTCTGGTTTATTTCA
Organism: Azadirachta indica; assembly: GCA_022749755.1. Lineage (NCBI taxonomy): Eukaryota > Viridiplantae > Streptophyta > Magnoliopsida > Sapindales > Meliaceae > Azadirachta > Azadirachta indica. Next base: position 17,034,121 of record CM040440.1, read on the forward strand.
GGTATCCAAGCCTCCTTGGTGCATAAAGACAAGTTTGTGGTTACCCATATACCACGTTCTTGTAATGTAGCAGCTCACAATTTGGCCAAACGTGCTTTAGGTTTTGATAACACTATGGTTTGGTTGGAGGAGATTCCAACCACCTCTCTTTGTAATATCCCTTAGTTTTTTTAATGCAATTGCTTTTATTCCCAGAAAAAAAAAAAAAAAAGCTTCTTAGGTTATATCAATTCGGTTAACTTTGAAATCACATTCTCACATGTTTTTACGAAAATAGCCTCAAATGGTTGACTAATAAAACAAAATGCTGAGTTATTTATATTCAATGAGTACTGCGCAATATTTAACGGGTCCTACAAATATTATAAACTAATAAAATAAAAAAATATGCACAATTTTTTTTTTTTGTCTCCTTCTGTCTTTCTTCTTTATTTTTTCTGGGATTTTCATAACCAAACCAAAAATTTGGAACCAAATCAGATAAATTCAAAATAAGAAATTTGGAATCAAAGGAAATAAATTCAAAATCATAACATAAGAAAAAAAATTTCAAAGAAAGTAGACAACTACAACAGCAAAACATAAAAATATTAGGAATAAAAGTGGGATAAACACAAAATTCTACACGCTTACTCTTGGAAGCGAGGAGTCTCTGTGTTCTAATTATAACAACTAGCTTTAACAAACTAAAGGCTCATAATCAACATCAATCATATCTGCAAAATGATCATGAGCACATTGTAATTTGACTAAAATCTTACAACCCACATCAAGCATATCTGGAAAAACATCATGAGCACATGTAATTTGTCGACACCCACACAAGGCATCAATCATAGTAATATACGCATATACATTAGGTTGAATCTGCATTTCTTCTAACTTAATTTGAATCATAAACTCCTCATTTTCCTCCTCTTCTTCGTCAACTCGGTGATGATAACTTTCAAATCTTAAAAAATATAAACGTCTTAAACTCAAAGCTAAAATCTCACTATACTTATCACTCGTTTCTTTACCGGAGCCAAAATCTCTCACGTCGCTGCCTCCTAATCCTATCACCACGAAACGATAATTGGTTTGCATATTGGTGGTGGAAAGTTTGGCTATAGCAAAGGCTGTGGCTATGAAAAAAAAAATGGTAGTGGACTTTAAGCCGTAGGATGATTCTCCTCTGTATCTAGTAGTGAAGTCACTACCATTATGAAATTTAACAAAATAAAATAATAAGATAAAATTTTCTCAATTATAACAATTTAATCTTTATTATTCAAGAAATAAATATTAAAATTAAATTTTTTTAATTTATTATTTAGAAATTAAATCAAACTCATATATACTAAAATATTCCTAACGTTATTCTTTTACTTTCTTAATATATCTATTTAAAAATTATATTATATTATATTTTTTTAAGAAAAATATATGAATTATACATACATGTTATATTTATTATAGATAAAAGTAATCAAAATTTTCTTTTTTTTCTATAACATATATATAATAGAGTTTTGATTATTTTTATCTGTAATAAATATAACACGTATGTATAGTTAATATATTTTTCTTAAAAAAATATAAAGAATATAATATAATTTTAAACTTTTTAATAATTACATGTTAAATTATTACTAAAAAAATTTTACTTTATTATTTTACTGTAGTTTAGGAATGAAAATGATAATGATATAACAAGTCAATTAAAAATGTCAAAAAAAAAAAGTGGGTCTCTATTTGTTTGTTCAAATTTGAGGAAATATCAGTCAACTTTCAAACTATAGGGAATATTTATCATTTCCTCAAAACTCTGAAGAAATATTTACCGTTTCCTCAAACTTTAAGAAATATATGTCAAAATTTTCTTAAAATTATTAATGTGATTATATTATTGCATACTATGCAAGTTCAATAACATTGAAAAAAATGTACATATCCCAAGAGTTGGCAGGATATTATTTGGAAATTCATTTTTTATGACAAACACATTGCACACAACATTAACAATTGATATTCTTATCTTCAAAAATAGAAAAAATTGATATTCCTAAATTCAGATATTTAGTTTAGCAATCAACAAATTAAAACTAACATGCTAAGTACCATCTTTTTTATTTGTTTGGGCCAAGCATCGCGATTTTTTAAGCTTCAGTTGGGCTTGATTTCAGAATTACCCAAACACCGTGAATTCTAATTTGGTTCGTTATCTTATGTTCTCCCTCCTTGATAGCTTCGAATGTTTGTGGGAGAGAAATTTTGTTTTATATATATATTTATATATATTAAAACAAAAAGGGACATTCATCAAATCTATTTTGTAAAATCATTGATTAGATATCTCACTATATATATTCACTTGATCAACATCTCACCATTTAGAATAAAAATATGAGGAAAATGGTATTACTGATTTTAATAATAAAAATTTTTATTAAAAAATTTTTTCAAAGATTTCAAGAACCCCCTATTTATTAATTTGTTAGAGAGGGAGGGGGAGATGGGAATCATTGAGGACAAGTAGTAACAAGTGAGAAGAGTCGTCCTGCAAAAATTATTCATTAACCGATTATGCACGCCAACGACTATACTAGAATTATTTTGCTAATTATAGGCCAAAAAAAAAAACAAAAACCAAACATATATAACATTCTCCTTCAATTTCCTGAATTTATAGGCATGATATATATTTACTTGTAGAACTCCATAAGCCAGAAGTTACAAACAAAGCATTTATATCTGATGCCACTAAATCCAGCTCCAGTTGCCAAGCTCATGAATTCATCCTTAGTTCTCTCCTTTCCTCCTGGGTTCTGAGTCATCATAAGCACATCAATTTGGGAATTTCCTTTTGATTCAGCACTAGTCTCAGGCATTTCTGGAAGTATTGCCTCCACCACGATTACCTTCCCATCTTCCGGAATACTTTTGTAGCAATTTTTCAACAGCTTCAAGCAATGATCATCACTCCAATCATGGAGTATCCACTGCAAAATTCTTAATTATTAGATCACATTTATTGGTCATTATATATGAAACTCTAATTGAGGAACAACTGAATTCAGACCTCACCTTCATAAAGGTGGCACCACCTTTTGGAACACCTTCGAACATATCTCCCCCAGCATGCTCAACACCTGTAACAAAACTCAGTCCCTCTGTTAGTACCAGTACTCTGTCAACGAAAACACAACAGAGGCCGAGTAATATTATAAACTTAAATTCTTTCATTAACAATATGATTGAATTGATAATATTATAGATTATGTGTCAGAAAAATGAGATTTTTATATGTAAATGCAGATCATACTGGGATAATCTGGAGCATGTTGTATAACGTGAGGCAAGTCGAAATTGATGCCCTTAATATGAGGATATTTGGAAGTGATAGCTTTAAGAGTAACGCCAAGACCGCCGCCAACATCGACCACTTGCTTTAGGTTCTCAAAACCTTTGTAAACCTCAAGGATGCTCTTAATAACTATAGTAGTGTGGTTATACATTGCTGTGTTGAAAACTTCATTGAATCTGGGATCCAAGCCAGGTTACTGAAAGGCATGCGTTCCGTGGACTCGATCAAAAGGAACTCCTCCCTCAAGAATAGCTCCCTTCAGTTGGGGCCTGCAAGATTCATCATTTCAATCAATGAATCAGTGACTGATGAATTTCCTGGTCTAATTTAATTTGTTTTACCTTTATACCTTCAATCTGGTTGTTTGTTCAATCTATTTAATTAATTATTGAGAAACCCAAATAAATGAAAATGAAGTACCGAGGAGAAAGATTAACTAAACAGACCAGCTATCCACAAAAACTTCATCGGTGTTTAAGGCAGTCAAGGCTCCCAATTGCACACCATCTTGATTACGCACAAAGTATTTGGAGACAGGAGCGAGACTGTACAGCCTCTGTCCGCCAAAAACAGAGCAACCAAGTTCAGAGTGGCTGGCCAAAAGCCTCAGGATCCGGTCCAGCATCTGTGGTGCATCAGGGTTTCGGCTGTTTAACTGAGCTGCGATCTCTGAAGCACAGAGTTTGGCTCCTTCACCCGCTTTAGCTATAATCTCAAAAACGCCAAGCTCTGTTGCTTCTCGGAGTGCCAACGGTAGCACTACGCTCGTTACGAGCTGCATGGCATATGCATATGGACATCCTCCTTCTTCTTCATTATTGTGTTCGGGTTTAATTTCCGCCAGGGAAGCCATTCTCTTTTTCTCTGCTTCTTTTTCTTTCTTTCTTTCTTTTTTTTTTTTTTTTCTCTTTCTGGGAGTTATCGTGTTTGCTTCTTTTTGCAATTGAAGACAAAATTTATAGAAGGAGAGACTGTTTTTACCAACAAAATTCAATTTCGATGGGTTTGAAAGGACTATTCTCTTTGTTCTGCATTCTAATCAATAGATAGTCTAAAAATTATTCATAACTTTAAATGGGCTCCTGATTCAACTTTATATTGGGTGAAATACTTGTTATAACTACCTCAAAATCAAGTCCCAAGTAAAATCGAATTTAAATTCTATTTCTAAAAATAAGAAGGATTGAAAAGTTTACTACTAATATTTAACAAAATTTGCTCTTATATAAATATAGTGAGAACTATACCTCAATCATAAGGTTGAGGTAAGAAGGTGGATACCTACCATGTAATTAAATAACATTTTTTTCTCTAAAATATCATTGACTTGTAACAATTTTTTTTCAATTATCACACTAATCACGGCTAATTATGTGCTAACTTATTCTCTTTAGTTACCCCCAAAAAACTCATTATTCTGTATATCAACTTATTGTATTTTCTTTTTAGATTGATATTATATTTCTTTCTCAATGTTTATACTTCTTACAACAAGTGTTAATTTGTTTGTTCATAAATGATTTTTTATAATAAATATTTTAATTTGACGTTAAATATAAAAATAAATCGAATTCAAAATATCTATAAATTAGAAGACTTCCAATTCCGGGCTCTGAGAGAGGCTTGGCATATATAATTAGTCGTTTTGGTCTAAATCTTATAAAATTCAATGAAATGAGTCTAATCTTTCTTAAGCTTAATTTAAGTTATTAAATCATTAATCAACTTGTCAATAGTCGACACCCTCTTTGGTCTAATGTGACAACTTGCATACATATATTGTTTTATTATACTTCATTCTTGAAAAGGAACATGCTTATCTCATTCGTATAACATCTACTTACTTTAAACAATTCATATCTTTACTTTACAAATTAACTAGATCAATAAGCCACCGGATAAAAGTATAAAATAAAAAATTATATTTACTTGAATAAACTTGCAACCCCACTTTATACCCAAAAGTCAATGGAATATCATTGACTAGTCTAGTATAAACCTACAATTAAACAACGTAAAAACGAATCAATTTTTTTTTTAATATTATATATATAAATTATTAATATTATATTAGATATCTAATAAAAGTTTTGAGAAGATCCTAATTTAATGTTGTCGGATATTTTCACCTATACTGAGAGATCTACCCACATGACGTGAGAAATAATTTTACTAACTTTAATTAATAATTAATAAGAATCAAAGACCTAACTTGTAGTGAGTTAAGTATTCCAACAACTTGGACTATGCACGACTAGTTAAAAGAAATCAAGGTTTGGTAACGCATTGACATTACTAATCAATTAATAGGCACTTTTTTTCTTATTAAAATGCATTCTCCATTGTATGATTGAAGCAGGGAAAACATTAAAATTAGCAGAGACGGCCAAAATGTTTTGGTGGCCAGATTTAATTATGAATAATATTTTTTTTAACAAACAAATTATAACAAGTACTTACATCACATAGAAGTAATTAAATTTCTATAAAAAATAATAGATGTAAATGAAAATTAACTAAAGACAAAAAAGAGATAGAGATGAAGTCGACGAATTACCAGCTATCAAGAAAGACCTTGTCCTGGATTAGGAACATTAAAGGGCCTAACGAAACACCATCTTGGTTACGTACAAAGTATTTTGAGACAGGAGCCAAACTGTATAATCTTTGACTCTGAGGACCATTGGCCGAGCATTCAAGAATGGTGTGGGTAGCCAAGAGTCTGAGTATCCAGTCCAGCATCAGTGGCGCCTCTTTGTTTCTGGAGGACGTCTGAGCTGCTATCTCTGACGCGGAGAGCTTTGCACCAGGACCAGCTTTTGCAATGATGTCAAAAATCCCTAGCTCGATTGCTGATTGCATCGCCATGGGTAGGACTGAACCCATCACCAATTGAATTGCATACGCGAAGCTTTCTTCTTTCTCTGGCTGATCACTCATTTTCATTAAGGAAGCCACTTTCTCTTCTATGATTTGCAGAGATCAGGAACCTGATAGGTTCAATTATATATTTTGGTTTACAGAGCTTTTAACAGAAGATAAAGATGAATCGCAGTAGTCAACCTTTCTGTATCGACCACCGTTCCATTTTGTGGCAGAAATAAAAGCAGATGCATATGTTATGCTTTAACAAACGGGGCCAGCATTCAGCCAATTTGATATAAAGATTTCAGTAATAACCTATCCTGTTTCACAAAGCTAAGGTCCAATAATTAATGGAACGAACAAATTTCCAGGACTCTACATCTCTACCACTCGGTTAGTTCTATTCCATTTCATCCCCTTTTTCACGGTCACTCATCTTTTGGCTTAGTAATGGGTAAATTTTCTTTTATTACATACTTAAATTTAGTTTTTATTTTATTCATAAAAATTCAGCTATAAATTTTTATGAAGATGTTAATTGGAGGTGCTCTGGAAGGCCTATAGCTACACTATTACTATTGTCTAAGATTTCGGCTTCTTTGTCATAAAATAAATAAATAATTTTTTTTAAGAAAAAAAATGAAAATTCAATTGCACGAGCTCCATCGACTACTAAACATTTATGGCTGTTCAATATTAATAATGTATTTTAGTTAAGATTAGTATACGCAAAAGAACAATATTTTTTTTTTTTAAGCAAATCCTAAAAGAGCGATTTACGACATTGAAAACAAAGTGCGGCAAAGATGAATACGACAAGAGAAAAATAGAAAACACCCGGTAAGCAATATTAATACTGTTTACTGAAATAGGCACCAAATTTCTAGGACACTGGAAAAAAAATAATCACAAAAAAATAATAATAAACCTTTAACAGCAATTAATCACGGGAAAAATTTGTAAAAGATACATAAACGTTCCTAAGATTAATACGATCTGATCACCGTAATTTTCCTCTTCCCTAGCTTACTTGTAGCGCGATCTCCTATATTAAAACGCCTTCAAAAAACATATTTATCACCATGTTCTTGGAGCAGAGAAGTTCTACATATTATAATTTTAAAACAGAAGTACAGTACTGGAGTTAATTTTATTAAAGAAACGCCCAATTAAGTTCTGACAATATGCAGAATGACTTAAGCTTTCATTTTAAACATGTCCAAACATGTCTCCGTTGCAAGTCCCCGATTCCAGAACTTCTCGTAGTACTCACGGTATAAGAAATCTCTGTAAAGGGCAGGATGATCATCGTTCATCAAATGTGGGGCTGGTCCGATCATAGCATCAGGTGATGGACAATAGAAGGTAGGGATAGAAATCCTCTCCTTGCTGCTATTCACTATGGCACGATGTAACACGCTCTTGTAACGATCATTGCTAAGCACCTGACACAAAAGTATGCATTGCCGTTAATATTAGTTATTTTAAATGCCAGTGAAAAGTATATAGATTTTGTCAAACTCCTCAGAAGAAATTTGTATGGGTTTCTTATTGTAGAGTGGCAGCATAATTTGCCAGCCTGATAATCTAGAAACGTGGGGCAACTACTTCTTTTGACCGTTGTTCGAGTAGTTTTTTTAATTTATCGAGTTGTAGCTTTGATTGTAGAAAAACATAGAAGAAATTCATGCTTGTTTTCATACGGACGACACATTTGATGTGTTCTCTCACCTGTATTTGATCACCAATATTGACAATGAAGGTGTAAGGAACGGGGTTGATAGCAACCCATTTGCCATCTTTGAGCACCTGTAAACCGGGGACGTCACCTTGAAGAAGAATGGTGATTATATTAGGATCAGTGTGGCCAGGTAACCCATATGTCAGCTCCGGTTGTGGACATGGTGGATAGTAATTGATGGCCATATGCTGCCCATGCTTGCTCAACACTTTATCAATATACTCCGGTTCCAGGCCTAAGCTCTCCGAGATCGCTTCAAGCAATCTCAACGCTAGTCCTCTTGCGTTCCTGCAGTAGTCAGCAACATCCTCTCTGTCCAACAGAAACAGATTTTTGAAGATCTACCGCCGTAAATGTGATAGAAAACGTATATAAAATAAATTAACATTAATTGAATTGAATATTGTTTCTTGTATAGTACTTGAATGATTGAGGGTTTTCTGGCCATTCGTGCATGTAGTCTTCTAAAGGGTAGCAGTGGAGTCTTAAGTAATCCCTCCAGTTGGATACTTTTTCAGTTTTAACATTGAAACTAGTGGAGAGTCTTGTTGTCTTCATAGGATCATCTGAGTAGTTCTTCAATCTTTCACTCTTGGGCAAATAGAAAAATTCCCTTGAAACGCATAACATCTTATCTATCACCTCCTCTGGAATTCCATGGTTTGCAACCTTCATGTACACGGGAAATTAATAATTTATTTAAAAAAGGTTAATTATCTTATTAATATACATACTTCGATAAGTATGCGTACGAGTTTGAGATATACCTGAAAGAAACCATAATCTTGACAAGCTTGGCCTATCTGTTTGACAACTTCAGAGCGGTTTGGCGCAGTAAGACCTTGGAGATCAATTAGAGGAATGGCATCATCAAGAGAAACTTCATCGAGATTTGGACGATCTGATATTGGTCTGATGTAGTTCGATGGAACAGAGCTAATTGTTGACGCAAGGTCGGATACCAGTGAATTTCCGGTGGTAGCCATATTTCAAAAACTGCTGATTCTGTTTTCAAGGAGTTGTTGGATGGCAAGTTCAGGAGAGGAGGCTTGTAAAATAATTTATAGGGCCCTGGTTGAATTGTAGTGTTTGTATTTGAAAGTTCGAATTAACTGCAGTCACATGTACCAGATAAGACTGATTAATTACCTGCTATTTCTGGAAAATGAACTGGAAAGAACCAAAAGAAAATTATGAATCACATAATACGATAACCGCCCTAAAAATGGAAGACTACTGCATAAGCGCTCGTCATAAATTCTATCAATTTTTCCTGGCAGAAAGCCATAACCATCATCATGTGGCTTACTCAGAGTTTTTGCAGTTACTCGCTCAGGGTTGATGTCATTATACCTACGTCACAAGGCTTGGTTTCATTATTCTGCTTTGCAAACGTTAGATGAGTTGTTGCATATGCGTAAATATTTCAATGTCATTTCATTTGTATTTGAATGGGTTTGGTTATTTTTGACTTTCTGGCAGTTATAAATTTATGACTTGCAACTGATCTCTCTCTCTTTCAGATTACAGTATTTAAGACCGTAAAGCTTAATTTGGCAAGACCATGCATAAGAGAGTTTTGATCCCATTGCATTTTCTAGTACTTGAATCAATCCTTCACCATTTGAAATCTTGGTAGGATTTCAAATAAATTCACTAGACGTCAGTGCATTATCTTGTTACTGCAAATAGAGTGAGTATTGATGCATGCATTGCAAAAAATAATTACAGTCTTTTAATTATAAGTTGATAAAAAATAATACATTGTGCAAGGAGACTCAACTTCCAAGTAGTTATTCTTTATCAAAACACATTTGTAGTAGTTATTTTTTATTATACTTTGATAAAAGTATTTATTTTTATTAAAACATGTTCAATAAAACGGTAATTAAGTATTCCTTAACTACACTTTGCATCAACATGTGTATGAAGTTAAAAACTATAATTAGCTAACTAGAGCAATAATTAATTTAACCACTTGAGCCTCTGTTACTATAATATTTTAGATGCATTACTACTACTTGTAAGATAGATACATGATTAAAGTCTCCAAAATCCATGCAAATAAGTTTGCTATTGGCTATAGGTATGCTCATTCACGTAAAAAATTAAAAATAATTTGTTTGGTTGAAAAAGTGGGTGTGACATTTATTAAATGAATGACATATTTATATATAATTTTTTGTATTATTTATAATATCAATTTACATTTGAATTAGATGAAAAATTTAGGATAAAATTAATGATATGAGCACCATCTTTTCATTAGAGCAACTCAAATTATGCCTTGAACTAGCCTTCTGTGTTAAATTATACTCAGATTTTCGTTTTCCTTTTATAACCTGCCAACAACAAATGCAAATTAAATATGTACCATACAAAACATATGGATCAATTATGGGTCACTCTTAATCAAAATCGATTTTTAAATTGCATCTGTGGCCCATGCAACTTCAACTTAAAATTCTAAATCATAACCCGGCCCTTAGATTGCTCGGCCCTCTGGCTCTCATATTGTTTTAATTTTGCTGGACTGTTGAACTCCTTGTGTCTTATAAATTTAAAAAAAAAAAAAAGGGAAAAATAAAAAAAAACGAACGCCTTGTGATTGAAAGTGGTACTCTAAGTTGCTTCTGGATATGTCCCTTTGATTGATCTTCTACATCTTCCAGACTTTACTGGGACAAAAAGAACTGCTTCTTTTAAAACCTAATAAAATATTTATTTATGTTTGATATGCATATAATACAATTAAGTTCTAAAATTCTTCAATAAATATTATTTATAAATTTGAAGTAAAATTATTATTAAATGTAGCAAACTCGAGCCGAACTATACCAATTCCAACAACCCAATGTCTTGTGAAATGAAAAAAAAAAAAAAGGGGAAAAAGAAAAAAGAAGAAGAAAAATTGTCAAATTGCTATCGCCTTCGTTGACTAACCGGAAGAACCGCAGGAGCTGAATTGGAAGGCGATTTCCCAATTGCCCGAAGATTATGAGGCTCCACTTTCCTAGCTAACCGACACGTATCGGTCTGCACTGCCACGCTGGCACAGCACTGTCCACTTTTCTTACCTGTCCGTACGAACAGACCGGATAGAAGCGGTTGTCTGACACGAGACACGTCACGAGAGGGCCCCACAAGTCACAGCTGGAAGCGCTTTTACGGACATAACCTCACAGTATGGAAACTTGTGGCCGAGATTTGAAGATGAAACAACAGGCGAGGGCCTAAAATAAATTGGGAAAAAGTGCAAGGGTGAGCTTTAGGTTAATCAGCCACTAACTATTTGCCACTTGTCATCATCCAGTGATCCTCCGTCTTCCATCTCTCTCTTCAGTTACCCTCACTCCTTCGTAGCCTCAAATAAAATTTAGGGATTTTTTAGAAAAAAAAATCCTCAAGAAATTATAGTGGCTGAGATTGCTCCTCAGTTTCCCAAACTGTGGTTTCTGGAGTTTTTAGGTCTCACAACAAAATCTTCCATTTCTACTCCTCTGCTATTCTCCCCATTTCTATAGAGAATTTCAATACGTATTTCTATTCTATTTGCAAATTTTAACGCTTTCCGGTTCAGATCCACCATTACCGCTAATCATGAGTTCTCCGGCAACTAGCCGGTGAATTCGGTCCATGCATGATCACAACTCTATCCATGCTTCCAGACTTCTAGTACACCATGGCTTTCATGAAAGGTATTTTTTTTTTTTTCATATTTCTACTGCTTTTACTTCCAGCACTCTGTTTGGTTGCCGAGAATATTCACTTAAAAAGGAGCTAAAATCAAATTTCAGGTTTCTCAGTTCAACTCTTTTTTATTTTTACTTGATTACTAGAAAATCAATATGAGATTTGAAATTTAAGTTTCTTTAATTTTTCTACTTACTATACCTCTCGGCAACCACGGAGAGAAGGTTAAAAATTTATGTGAAGCAATATGTTGATGCATTATTGGGAGGTGGATAAGTAAATATAAAAGTAGTTGTTGATTACTGATTAAAGTTTCCATCTCTCTGTTTGTTTTCTGTTTTTCGCATTTTAAAGGTTTTGGCGCCTACGGGTTCGTTTTGGTGAGGATTCTGAATAAAGGAATTTTCTTTTAAGTTCTTGTGGAGAAGCGTCTCTGTCTCTCTATCTCTCTGTTCTGGTGGATTCTTAAAATTTTGCAAAGAGTTTATTTTTATTTGATTATTATATTATTATTGTTCATTTTACCCTTTGTACTCTTGTATAATTGTATGTATGTTATGTTATATCTTCAGTGAATGTGAATTGGAATGCTTATTGTGCTGAAACGAAACAGAGACGGATCTCTATAGATTGCTGTTGCTTTTTTCTCTTTTGCAGTAGTGTTGCCTTATCAGGTTTTGTTGACTACTACTATTGCGAGACGAAATGAAGGGAGGTTTTTGTTTTATCCGTTGCTCATTAGAGAGGATTTGAAGCAGCGCTAGCTGCCCAGGTCTGGTTATGGACACCTACTCCTCAGGGGAAGACTTGGTTATTAAGGTCACATAAAATAGATGCCTTCGGTTTTTTCTTTTTCTTCTGCGATATTGAGATAGTTGCTTAAGGATTGACTTCGTGAATTGTGAATTTTGGTTGATGTTAGACAAGGAAGCCATATACAATTACTAAGCAACGTGAGCGATGGACAGAGGAGGAGCATAATAGGTTTCTGGAAGCCCTGAAGCTATATGGACGAGCTTGGCAACGCATAGAAGGTTAAACTCTAATTATGCCTCTTTTTGGATTGCTTTTGTGTCTGAACTTTTGTTAAGGAATGTTAATGGGGTTTGCAAGTTGTTTATTGTAATTTATGATGGAATTTTAGAATTAAGGAGCTAAATTGATTGGATCTTTCCTATTTGGAATGACATGAAAATGCTATTATTTTGTATTTTTCTCTTAATTCAAGATCTATCTCTTCTCTTCTTTTTGTGTCTTACATTGTGGTGTGCAGAACATATAGGGACAAAGACTGCTGTGCAGATCAGAAGTCATGCACAAAAGTTCTTTTCCAAGGTTGATCCGTACCTTATTGCCTCATCTTATATCAGATGCAAATCTCTTCTTGTTATTGCTAGGTTGTAGATCCAACTGCATTATGAGATCATTTTCATCCAATTTGCATTCTTAGATTTGTATGGAAAACATTGCTGATTATTACTTACTGATATTACATAGCTTGTAATTCTGTTGATGGTGTCCAGAAAGTGGCTCTATTTATTTGTGCTCTTACAACAGTTTATATAGACAGAGTTTACATATGTATGTAATATATAAATAACAATCTAATAAATCTATCATTTAGATCATGCCTTTACTGAATTATTCTCCCCGTTGACCAGACATGAATACCATACTGTATAATGATGGTGTAAGACGTCAGGGAAAGTTGGAGAATGAATTTTGCGTCTAATAAAATATCTGTTTGATTCTTAACAAAATATTATACTTGCAGCCAATAGGTTGCATTCAAGAGCTTACTAAACTCATCAGGTTTGAAATTTCCTTTAAGCTTTTCAGCGCATGCTTATCAAATTTCCATATCACCCATGTTTAGGTATTAAGCTCATATTATTTCATGAAGTGCATGTGTGCAATAACTTGCATCCTTTGTTGAGCTAAGTAAGCTGCTGAATTCCTTAATATATATATAGATATATATATATATACACATATTAAAATAAAAGGCTTCCTATACTCAGCAGTTTAATAGTTGGGAAAAAATAATACTTTAAAAAAGTTTTTAATTGGTGATGGTGTGTACATTGATATTGTGGATACATGGCAATTCATGATGTTTATTACATAGAACACATCCCTACTCCAATATTATGATTTGCGTAGTTCTGATTTATGGTTTGATGTTATCAAGTAATACTAAAATGCATCAAAATGTGTTTTGTACTTGATTATATTTGTTGATGATAGCTATCTGCTGAACAAAGAATGACTCAGAGAGTTTCTTTGGCAGTTGTGAAATATTTGATTACAGGCTGCTGTATGTAGATGACCATTAAAAAATTAGATGTTGAGTATAGACTGGATCTCTACACAAAACACTTGTTTGCTGTGCATGTAGGTGTATTGACCTAAATCTCTAGAGTCTTATTTAATTGAGGACAAGTTTTAGATTCTTTTGGTTGTATAACACCCAGAAGCTTGCTTGTGGGAAACCTCATCTTTCACTTTCTGAAAGTTTCACATAGAACTGATTGCTATACCTCATCTCTACTGTTGGTTGTAGAGATTATCCCATACTGTTGGTAAAACCTCATCTCTCTCTCTCTCTCTCACATTATGTAATACAATGGGGGCTCGTTCAGCCTAGCAATACTGTTGGTAAAACCAAAAAAAGGGGGCTGGTTCCGCCTAGCAATCTGATTGCTAGGCCGAACCAGCCCCCCCATTTTTTTTGGTTTTACCAACAGTAGGGAATATGCAACAACTATTTGTGTAAGTTCACTGAAGTCATGAGTTGTTTAGCTTTTGCGACAATTGAATGTCATACCGAGTTTGGTGAGTGGTTTGTAAGGAACCCCTTGAGAGGTTGTAAATAGTATTGGAAGTTGAAGAAAAAGGTAGCATGTTTAGACTACTTGTACAATTCTAAATTTGAGAATGGAATTGTTCAAATGAACCAAATAGTTTGATAAGGAATTGCAAATTTAGGATTGCATTAGCTTGTTTTTACTCTCTGGCCTGTTCATATCAGTATCCCTGGCCATGAAAGCCTTTTTATGGATGATATTAGGATACACTCACTTTTATCCACCAGGTGAATCTTTATAAGTGTTGTTCTTCTAGGTGTAAGCAATGATCAGTGCAGAGATCAGTCATCAATCTCCATGTCGCAAAGAAACTAAACAATAATAGAAAACGAAGAAATAAGACAGAAATGAGAAATGAATAACTTTCCTGGGTAGTGTATATTGCACATATTTAATGTGCATTGCCATTTTTATTTATTTCATGTCAGAAAGACTAGTAATGAAATACTTCAGTGATAATCAGTTTCTGCCCACTTTTTATAAACAGTAATATAGTAATCTCCACCTGTTAAATTGATGAGTTGAAAAAAGAACTTGTATTGATCACTCAGTGTCCGTTATCATATTATGTTATTCTCTTGGCGCTACGTTCGTATCATTGACCTTCATATGGGAAAGAAAAATAATGATCAAGGAAGAGGAGAGTAGTTAGGAGAGTGAAAAGGTCATCTTTGGATAAGTGGTAAAACTTGTCTAATCATGTAGATAGCTCAGCTCTGATTTCCTTGACAATTATTATATTACTCTTGAGTATGACGGATTCAGACATCCCTAGCCCCCATATAAACAATAACCCCCTTGATTATAGAATGATATTTTACCATATAGCAGAATATTAGGTTGTTTTGAAAGGCAAAAGATTTTGCAGAGTAATTATTTAGTTATTAATATTTTGAATTATACAAGAACTAAGGCTTTCAACATTTAATTATCCTACAAATATATGAGGTATGCCATTAAGTTATTGCTTGCTGGATGGTTGGACTGCTGTTCTCTAACAACTTTTTAAAATTTCAAAGCTAATTGAGAATGCTGAAATATTTTTCTTGCAGTTGGAGAAGGAGGCTTTTACTAAAGGAATTCCTATAGGTCAAGCAATTGACATAGACATTCCGCCTCCGCGACCTAAGAGGAAACCATGCAATCCTTATCCACGAAAGACCTGCACAAGTGCT
The DNA here is from genome assembly GCA_022749755.1 of Azadirachta indica. NCBI lineage: Eukaryota > Viridiplantae > Streptophyta > Magnoliopsida > Sapindales > Meliaceae > Azadirachta > Azadirachta indica. The sequence goes on from CM040440.1 coordinate 17,049,808, forward strand.
CCTACATCGCATGTAGGAGTCAAGGATGGAAAAGTTCTAACTTCAGTTTCTTCATTGCGTTGTAAGCAAGTACTGGACTTGGAGAAAGAACCAATTTCTGATGTGAGTAGCTTTCTTTTCTCTTCATTTAAACTAGTGTTCTTGGTCTCCCAATTTATTCCCTTTATTTGTAATAAATTTATGTCACTTGTTTATTAGAGGCCCAATGGAGATGAGAGGTCTAATTATACAAAAGAAAATCAGGAGGATAATTGCTCAGAAGTGTTTACACTTCACCAAGAAGGTCACTGTTCCTCTATTTCCTCAGTGAACAAAACTTCCATACCAACACCACTAGGGTTCAGAGACTCTTGCACTTTTAAGGAATTTGTTCCTTCACTGAAAGAGGTAGTAAATCGGGATGAAACACATCAATCTTATGTCACTGTTGAACTTAAAGGAAATGAGAAGTTTGATAAACCTGATGCCAAACAGGCACTTCAGGATAATGGCACAAGTAAACCCTCAAACTCGGAGAGCTTTTGCCATTCACATGATAAGCCAGTTCATGGGGAAAAAACAGATGATTTGACTGGTGCACTGCCTGCAGATGAGATGCAAGCTTCGCAGAACTACCCAAGGCATGTTGCCGTGCACATTCTAGATGGGAGTCTTGGAACATGTAATCAAGATATGCCTGTTCAGGAGTCAATATTTCACCCTATGGGAGAAGTTCATGGTAATCTGGTCACAAATCCATCTGCATCTGCTACTGCTGAAAATCAGAGTAACTTGCCAAGATCTACTCATCAACCATTTCCAACTTTTCATCCCCCCTTTAGCCCGTTTCGCCTTAATCAAGATGACTATCGATCATTTCTGCACATCTCCTCCACTTTTTCAAGTCTTATTGTGTCTACTCTGTTGCAAAACCCTGCAGCCCATGCTGCAGCTAGCTTTGCTGCCACATTTTGGCCTTATGCAAATATGGAAACTTCTGCTGATTCTCCTGCATGTCCACAGGGAGGTTTTCCGTCCAGACAAATGAGCTCTCCTCCCAGTATGGCAGCTATTGCAGCTGCCACTGTAGCAGCTGCCACTGCATGGTGGGCAGCACATGGACTGCTTCCCTTGTGTGCTCCTGTGCATGCTGCTTTTAGCTGCCCACCAACATCTGCAACTGCAGTTTCATCAATGGATACTGCTCAAGTTCCAGCAGCCAAGGCAGGGAAAAAAGACAATGGTCCTCCAAATCCTCCCTTGGAGGGTCAACTGGACCCTGAATATTCTGAAGCTCTGCAAGCTCAAAATTCAGCCTCTAAATCACTCACTGTATCATCCTCAGATTCTGAGGAGAGTGCAAATGCAAAGCTTAATAGTGGATCAAAAGTTGCTGATCATGAAAAGACTGCTGAAGAAAATGACCTTCATGATTCAAACAAAACTAACAGAAAACAGGTAGACCGCTCCTCATGTGGTTCCAATACACCATCTAGCAGTGAAGTAGAGACAGATGCATTAGAGAAGCATGAGAAAGGCAATGAAGAAGCCAAAGAAGTTGATGCAAATTATGCAGCCACTGATTCTAGTACTCGTCGCAGTAGAAGCAGTTGTAACATTAGTGAATCTTGGAAGGAAGTTTCTGAAGAGGTAATTGCAAAATTCACTTTTGGAAATAAGTCTTTGATTTTTGTTTTCGTGAAGCAAAAATTGATTTTTGGCTATAATGTTTAAGCAGTTGCTGCTTGTCTTATATCTTTCTTGTGTGCATTAGGGTCGGCTGGCTTTTCAAGCACTCTTCTCTAGAGAGGTATTGCCACAAAGTTTTTCACCTCCACATGATCTGAAGAACATGCTTCTGGAAGAAGAAGATAAGCAAAATGGCAATGAGAAAGATGGAGATGCATCACTTTTAGATCTCAACAGCAAGACATGGGGTGGTTCTTGTTCTGGCCATCAAGAAGTAGAGAAAAGTTTATTCTGCAAAGGTGAGAACAATGGGGAGGAGGGGCTGCCGACAATCGGGCTTGGACAAGGGAAACTGAAGGCTCGTCGAACTGGTTTCAAACCTTACAAAAGGTGTTCAGTAGAGGCCAAGGAGAACAGGGCAGTGAACACCGGTGGCAACCAATCTGAAGAGAAAGGTCCCAAGAGGATACGCTTGGAAGGAGAGTCGTCAACTTGACATTCGATTCCGCGTTGCATGCAATTTAGCAAGGGAAACCTTTGTTAACTTTGCATGCGTTTCTAATTTTCATAGCTATCATCTATTTTCATTCGATGTTTATGTTTATTATCAGGTTCAGATCACGAGACTTTTTCGTGTAGTTGTGTGTGTACTATATGTGGACATTGACTTATTTGCTTTGCTGAACTTATTCAACTGCACTTAAATCTCCTTTTTAAGAGACAGATCTAGACAGCAATCATTTAAAGTATTGAATGGGCCTTCATCTGGCCTCATTTACTCCAAGGTATGCTTCTACGTTCAATATCCTCCATTTATTTATTTGTGCGCTTATTCTACATTGATTCCATGCAAAATACTGATTTACTGAAGTTCTAGCGATAGATATCAAACACAGAATATGCAATATGAATCGATGCTAACAATGCGTTTACTGGCATTTTAATTAATCTGTTGCGAAGCAGATCATTCGTAGAGACTAGATATTGAACTGACGAAAAATAGATAAATTATATGTACTTACTGGAAAAGAACAGGACTTTACAAGTTACAATTTCTATTATTCACATTTTACATGGACAAAGAATATTAAGTATTATTTACTCAATAACATAGGTTATCTATCCTGCTTCGCGCCCCCAGCTGCCCGTTACATACTTAATCTATATACACGGGATCGTATCTCAAAATATAGGTTTTCCTTGGTGAGTATCATCAAACTTTTTCAATTCGTATCCATGTCAAAAACAAGCTTAAATTTCTATGTTGCATAGATCATGATCATGATCTCCAAGCCAAATTTTGGAAAGTAGAAGATCCAGCAGAGCTAGTGTTGTAATCGTAGCCATGCAGAACCAATTGAGTTTACTTGGTGATAGAATCTGAGAATTATTTAAGAGAGGGCTGTGACATTAGGAAGTTAGACTGACGATACTGTAAATTATTAATATAGCTCCGTATCCGCTTATCATCTGAAGGAGTTAGCGAAAATGGAGGGTACACCTCCAGAGACATTGCTTCGCCCACAAGAAATGAAAGCATAAGCATTGCTTTGGAGTACAATGCTGAAGCACTATCCTTGTTCTCCATGTACTCCTCAACCTGGAATAATAAAGAGAATCCATTTGGGCAAGAATAATGCAATGTGTAATGGATTTAAGATGAGAATAAATGGCAACAGGAGATGGAAGTTCACTTACAGCACCAGTTTTCCCAAGAGAGAGTGCTTTTTGATATATGACTTCCATAGCATCAGGCATCTCCGCACCACCTGCAATATATTCGATAGATACTGTTTGAGTAAAATGCAAACCAATTGTATGAAACAAAGATCAGAAGTATTATGAGAACATTGATCAGCAGTCCAACCATCCATATCCCGTATATTAGATGATAACTTCTCTGCACGATCAAAGGCAAGGATAAACCCTTGCTCTGCCCACATACAAATAGAAGAAAGGCTGCTAAAATCTACATTATTTTCTGAATTTGGAGTTGACGATGTGCTGCCTTGAACAAGTCGCTTGTTGGCTGAACTGGTGGCCGGTAATTCACTTTGTGAAGTGGAGGTCAGCCAGGAGCTACATATTTGAAGGGCCTTCTTCCATATAGCCAAAACAACCAGCTCAACTGAAAATGATTCTAGAAAGAGTCCTGCATTGTTCTGCAAACAGCAACAATCACAACTCTGATACATAAATTCAGAAAGTTATCTGTAAAAGCTAGCACACCCATGCTTCATTTTGCATCAAAAAGCTTATGAGGAACAATCATGTATTTTGTTACAGTACCATACTAAATTTCCACTGTTATAAGAACAAGTAATTGTTGTTTTAGAAAATTCAAATAAGATAAAAAAGGCTCCATTCAAAAAAGAATTGGACAATTTAGACACATGCAAAGTATGTTTGGAGACACTCATTAACTACTGCTTCTATTCTTCAGCTAATAATTAGCGTAACCAAAACTATAGACTCTGCAAACAGCACCTAATGTCCTCAATGCACATGATTAGTTGTTTAACAATGTATTCCAATAAATAAAAACAGTAGCCTGTGTTATAGAACTGAGGCCTAGTCTTGTTGGGCCTAGATGAGACAGATTATTCATAGCCTATGTCCTTTTTCTCCTTTAGTCACCTGAATACTTGTATCCCAGAATACACCTAAGCAAGAATCAACCCATCTCATCCCCTAAGAAAAAGCGGGTTATGTTATCTGAACAAGAGGACACAAAATTATCCAATCACTTATAGCATCAGCTTCTACCCACTGAGAGATGACTGTACATCAATCATTCTGCAGAAGAGGAAATATCAATAACCCTGCTTATCCCAAAGTGTAAGCCACTACAAGAATTATTTTACAACACTAACTACAACCCTGTATATGAAGAATCATGAAATATTTTTTTTGTCTTATTGTTTCTTAAGTGGAAAATTATGAACATGGAACTTGAAAATAAATAAATAAAAACAGTGCCAGACGTGTTCTGTTCAATTATACCCCAATTAAACCTCAGAAACTCCAGTGCATGGATAAGAAAAAGAATCAAATGTAGAAATCATTTGGAAGAATGTAAGAAAAAAATTTCACCTTTTCTTCTGCTAATTCTGTAAGAGCATGCACATACTGATGTAACAATTGAAGCCTTGTAGATGGATGTAATACGGACAGTCCTTGCACTTCTTTTAATATGTTTAATCTGCTTGATGTTTGTAATGGAGCTGATAAATGAAATTGTGAACTCTCTGCACCACTAACAGAAGCAGAAGGCAAATCTTTTGTTTGCACAGCAACTGCTATATGCTCATTCTTCTCTGAAGCACAGATAGAAACTTTGGTGGTGGAATTATCTTGCAGGGAAGCATCAAGGTAAAAAGAAAAAGCATCCATTGAAGCAAAATGAGAATTCACAATGACATATTCTTTCTCGATGGACTCCATTAGATCTGCAACTGGATCGATAAGACAAAAAGATTAATCTCAAAATGATTGAGCTTCAATAAGAACATCCTAAACCATAAAACAAACCTTTAAGCTGATCTGATGAACATCGGCCATCAACAGATTTTCTTATCTTATTGCATGCAATATTTGACGTGAAGTCATGAATAACCCTACCACTCGATATATTGCCCTGATCTTTAGTATTCCATAACATTTTGTCATGCATTGAAGAACAGGCTGATTTTGGATTCCTGCTAGATGAGTTCATAGGTTGCCCAGATTGTAATGAAGGCCTGTCCTCAAAAGTAGAAGAATTAAAGTGCTCAACCATTGGTTTTGTTACTGGAACTAGAGAACTCAGCTTAGCATCCACTGTCTGCCTACAGATTATGAAATTATAAATTATTCTAATTAGGTTAAACTGTATTAACAGCTACAGGATCAAACAGGAAGGACGTAAATGAAATAGAATATCAAAACCCAAAATATTGCATGATAAAATACAAAAGTTTAAAAGGTTACCCTTGCTGCTCTAGAAACTTGTGATTAAAGAACTCCTTGAATGTAATTCTCTCAACTGTGAATCAAAGTTAAGATTACATAGAAAAGATAGAAATATATTCTTCCAAATAACTAGTTGATGCATAAATCAGATTCTCTCTCTGTCTCTCTGTCTCTCTCTCTCTCTCTCTATATATATATATATGCGCAATAGGAACCAGTACCTGGATTCCGGCGTAAAAGGCTTCTGCATAGATCCACACAATCTGGATGTAATTCTTCTAAAGCACCTGGGGGAAACCGCAGCTCAGTGGATGTCAAAACATTCTGAAAAAGCTGTGAAAACAAGAGGAAAGAATCTTAGTGGCCATCAAATAAGCACGAAACAGCTCTGAAACTTGAGAAATTTCACATTATCAGCCATCTTTGTTGCATGGAAAATAGCATAGGTTTAGGTTATCTGCCAAAAACCTGCAATTGATTATTGCCATCAAAAGGTGGCTTCCCAGTCACCAGTTGAAACAAGATAGCTCCAACACTCCATAAGTCAGCCTGCATAGTGCATACACCATAATATTCTTTTGAGTAAATAGCAACAACGCTAACAACAACAACAACAATAATAGTGCTAAAATTGCCGAAGAAAATACAAATTAATGTAAAATTTGCATAACCTTGGCATCATACTTTTGGTTCTGAATAATCTCAGGAGCCATGTACAATGGTGAACCACATAATGTATCAGCCAGGTCTTGAGGCGTCAGGGACCTGGGATACAAATAAATCCAGGAAATGACCAAGTGCAAAAGATAATTTGAAGAAATTAACACAAAGGTCTCAACCATCCCTAGGTTGCAGCAGCAAATATCATATCAATATGGAAACGACACTGAGGCTTGGAATTATAGGTCTGCTATAAATATTAAAAAAAAAAAAATTACCTTGCAAAACCAAAATCACCTATCTTCAGTACTGGTGTCACTTCATTGGTTGACAAGAGCAAGTTCTGGCAAGTTTTAACAGAAAGAATCATGAAGACATAAACTAAATACAATAAATGTCCCAATTAATTATTACAAGCCTAGTATACAACTGATTCTAAGTGTCCATAACAAAAAGTTCATATAAGAATAAATCTTTTATCCCCAAATAAAAGAGCACTACTGGGTATTCTTGCATAAATTGCAAATATTCAACAAAGTTTGAATTGTTCATGAACAAACAGTTAAACCAATTGAGCATAAAGTACAGAATGATTGCACTCATCACAGAATCTTACTACTAACTTCTAAAACTACACCTTAAGAAAGAGACAGAGTACCTGTGGCTTCAAATCCCTATGGATAAGATGCTTTTGTTGAAGTACTTGCAATCCAGCAGCTGCACAAGGTAACTCACAAGTTAAACAGACAGAAGTATTTTGTTTCCATATGCACTACCACAAAGATGAAAAAACAATAGTGTTGTAGATAAACTATGAGCTACTACAAGAAAACAAATTACAGTAAAGCACTTGCATAATCTTAAATGTTATCTATTAGCATTAAATTGTACCTTACAGGTTCAGCACAAACCTAGTTGCCCAAACATTTAAAATACTTATTAATCTATAATTAAGCATTGAACAAAAATAGCCAAAGGAAATAGAATTTGTAAGTTTAGCCAGAAACTCTATCGCCTAAACTATAAAAACAGTAAGTTAAATTGAAATCAAACAGCCAAAAGTATATATACATAGTTACATCTATATACCCAATTGTCTCATAAAACGTCTGGCAACAGCCTCTGATACTTTTCGATGCCTCTGAATGTAAGCCGCAAGATCACCTCCATCACAATACTCCAAAACCAAATAAATTTTGTCTTCAGTCTGGCATAAACAAACATTGTAAGACATGGCCGTCATTAGGAGAAAACAAAAAGATCGGCAACCAAAGAACATAAAATAAAACAAGTGGGTAAGCATGATAAATTGAAGAAACCTCGATGGCTTCAAAGAAACGGATAATGTTGGGGTGGTTGATGGTGCTGAGAATGGAGATTTCTTTGAGTAAATTATCACTGACTTTTGAGCTAAGCAACTTTTTGTCAATCTCTTTCACTGCTACTTCAATACCCGACTGACGATGTCTGGCCTTCCACACCACCGCGAAGGATCCCGACCCGAGCCTCTGCCCCACTATGTAGTCTCCTATCAACCGGGTTTGGTTCCGATCCATCACCAAAAGGCGTCACTTCAACAAACTACTTGCTGCTTCGTCTGTCTCTAGTTTTCTCTTAAGGTCCAGTTTCAGTTGCAAAATATCACGTTATTTTTTCGATAACAGTCAAGGATTGTGTGTTGTTTCGTCTCAAAAATTCACGATAATATGCAGTGATGTTGTTGTTGTTGGGTTTTATGTTTTCTTTTTTTTCTTTTCTCCCTCTCTCTCTTTTTTTTTTTTTTTTTTTTTTTTTTTTGGTTGCGTGTGTATGGAAACGACGCCGATGATAGCAGGTGCAGAGAAGCACTTTTCGGAGACAGAAAGAGAACGCATTGCTGAGTGGATTTCGAATTTGACTTATAGCTTACCCGTCCGCTGACCTTTATTTTTTACTTCGTTTATAATTTCTTTTATTTCCTTTTCTCTTTTTTTTTTACCCGAAACACGACTACTACTCTTTTAAACTCCTTTAATTCTAGTGTTTCGATGCAATTTGATACAACTTTTTTATTATAATATTTTTATTATTATCAGTGTCTTTGTTAAAAATTAAGAACAACAAAGACATTTTGTTTATTAAAAAAATTCATAATAATTATCCATACCGTGTTTTACTTTTCTTTTTCTTTTTTCATTGTATTGTCGAATAGTTCTATGGGTATGGTGGTTACCGCATTCTTATCCAACTTTGGATACTATTATGAGGACACAAAAGCTTTTCTTTCTTTTCTTTTTTTTCTTTTTTTTTTTTTTTGACATCATAATGTGAGTATTACGAAAGGACACAATTAACCATAACTGAGTCCATTTTTGCAATTATTAATTCTACATTACATAAATTAAAATTTATTCAGGTTTCAATCTCAAAGAAACGTGACTTGTTATAGACGTTAATGGTACTTACATGTCTAGTTATTTCAATTCTGTTCCGTCATAACGAATTGGATTGGATTGGACTGGTTCATGGGCTCTATAGTGGGATCCATAAAAGCCCACTCACATTCACATCGCAGCACGTTAAATAAGATCCAAGCTTTCGTTGGGCCCACATCCTTACTTAAAGGTCAAAACATTTGGAAGATCGTGGCACGTAACAAGCAAAATTTGGCGTCCCAACGCAAAGATTACAACAAAACCGAGAAAAGTACAGCCGTCCCAAAATTTTACACTAAAAGAATTCCCAATTTATTTTTTATTTTTTTGTTTGGCACAGATGAGATGACAGATGTCACCGTTCCGTGACTCCAAAAGCGGGTAGACTACCAATGGCGCGTGGCAGCTGAGGAACATTGGTCCTTGAAATTATAGTAAAGTAGGAGTGTACATAGTGTATAGTAAAGTAAGCTTTTTGTAAGATAACATATTAGATCTCACATTCCGTAATTCTCAAACTACATGCGTAATTTTTACATTTATCAATGCTCTGAACCCATTTTCATTAATATTTTATAAAAAAAAAAAAAAAAGAAAAAAGAAAAGAAAAGAAATTAGAGCCAAGTCGAAGTGCTAACCGGCATCTGTATGCCCCGCTCCTATAGAAAGCACACAATTCCATATGGGCAGGGTAGTCCGATATAAACGCAGCTGTAACCCATTTCACAGACCAATCGTCTCCTCTTCTTCAACTTCAATGGTTCCCATCCATTGCATCAACATTCTCTTTGCATTCTTACCTTTAGATCTTGCCACGTGCTCTTTTGGGTCCATCCGATTGTGGGTCTCAAATTCGACATGGCAGCGGCACAACACTGCAACAAAATACTGTCCGTGAACGTATTGTTTTCTTCCTCGTTAATACTTCCATTTCTTCTTCTTTTAAGACCTTTTCCTTCAAATGCTCTCTAAACTCCGCAGTCCTGTCCGGTCAATAATTTCACAAGCAATGCTACCTCTGTACTTGACTTCCTTTATTCTCTTCTCACTTCTTCTCCAATCAACTATCTCCTATTCTCTTGGACTGCCACTGCGAGATCAACAAATTTTACAACAAACTCCTTTGCTTCCGAATCAGTGCAATGACACGTGTGGTAGTTTTCATAATATCCCATTTCCATTTCACTTGAACAATTCTTGCGCCTCAGTCTCTACTGCTTTTCGTCTCTCTTGCTTGAATTCCACTACCCTTTACCTCAAAATCGACGCTCAAACTTATCGAGTACTGCAATTCTTCTCTGATGGTGTACTTGTCGATTTTCCAGGCACCACTTCTTGTCGTCAGTACAATGATTTGAATTCATTTGGTTTTGCAAGAAATGACTACTTTTCTGTGTCGGTTGATAATGTCATTGGTTTATATGATTGTGAGGATTCTTCTTTGTGTAAAGCGGGTTGTGAAACAAATAACTTGCCTGGTTGTGATGGCAATAGCGGCAGTTCACCTGCTTGCTGTTATCCACTATCTGATCACAGTACATGGCATGTTGGAGATGGGTTTTCTGTTTTTTCCAAGTTTGGATGCAGGGGATTTTCATCTTGGGTTGTTTCACGTGGAACCAATACGGGCAAGCGTGGTGTCAAATTGGAGTGGGCAATTCCCAGAAATACATCCAGAGAAATGTGTGCTAGCAATTCTAACATTGTTAATGCAACAACACTTGAAGCAGGGGTAAGGTGCTTGTGTCAGGATGGTTTTTTTGGCGACGGTTTTGCAAACGGAACCGGATGCTTAAAATGTAAGTATAGTTTTCACGTTTTCTTGATTATGATCAAGCTTTTGGATAACTTGTTTTGACGGCACTTTTTCTCTTAAATACGATGAGAATGGACTTCAATATTTCTGAAACAGTTCTTTATATGTGTTTTGGATCTAGCATTTTTTCTAATTATGACATTCTTATAATATTAGTTCCATTACTGTTGCATCCCATCTGGGGCGATTGATAAAATTGCTCTTTGCTTCAATCAAATGAATGCTGTAACGCCAGTGGGATGCATAGAAGATAAGGATATTCGGCTGTTATTAATTAGTAATGCGGCTGAGATGCCCTGATTCACTGAATTAATAATTAATACATCTAATTCACATCATTAAAGTAGCCCATGCCGCTATTTTTTTTTTTTTTTTAAAGATAGAATCATCATGACTGGGGCAACAACCATGCCCTGATTCAACTGTTTTTTTTTTTAATCTTTTAGTAAAATATCTAAACTTTGTTGTTTTATCGCACTTGCTTCATGAGTAAATTGGTAACGTTTGTTCCATGTATCTGATATGTTTTTGACAGCCTGCTTCAAGGATGGACGGGAAGTATATGGCAAGGACTGCTTCACCAAAAGGAAAAATGAAAAACAAGTCGTAATTGTGGCTGGTAAATAATGCTAGATACACCCACTCTTTCAACCCAGCTGTATGCATACAGACTACTAGTAGCTTTGGAATTAGTACACGATAATTAAACTATTGTAAAACTGCAGGCGTTCTAGCTCCGGCCTTCATCATTGCCTCCATATTAGCACTATTTTGTTTGCTAAAACGACCTGTTAAAGCGGGTGCATTTGACCAATATGACCAGGCTCATTTTAATAGTACAATTTCATTCCGGAAAGCTTGTCGGACTCGATTGTTCACTTACCAAGAACTAGAAGAAGCTACCAGAGGATTCAAAGAGAGTCAAAAACTTTCAGAGGGCAAAAATGGTTCAATTTTTGCTGGGGTCATAGGGGATGGTTCACACGTAGCTGTACAGAAGATTCAATGTGAGAATGAAACAGAACTTATTCAAGTCTTATCCCAGGTTGAACTTCTGTCAGCAATTCGACACAGGAATTTGGCGTGCCTCCTTGGATGCTGTATTGACTCTGGATTTATCCCACTTGTTGTCTATGAATATCCTGCAAATGGTGCCCTGGAAGAACATTTGCACAAAAGCAGTGAACAGAAAGCTGGCCTCGATTGGTATAAGAGGTTGATCATTGCTACTGAAACAGCTAGTGTTCTTGCATTCTTGCAGTATGAGATTTCTCCTCCAATTTTACACCATGACCTCAAATCCGGTTACATCTTTCTGGATGAAGATTATTCTGTTAAAATTGCTGGGTTTGGGTTAGTAAGCTCTAGCCTTGAACTTGGATCCAATTCATGCAACAATAATGAAGGCATTCATATTAACAAAAATGATGTCTGTGACTTTGGTGTGTTACTTTTAGAAATGATTACAGGCTGCAAACAATCAGACCAACCAACAGTGGCATTGCAAAAAATAAGGAGTGGGAAAATAGAAGAGATTGTGGATCCATCTCTCTATTACCATGAACAACCGATATTTCGAAGAGAGCAGATAGAGATGGTAGCAGACCTTGCAACAAGGTGTTTATTATTTGGCAGAGATGGGAAAATTGGTATGATAGATGTTGCAAAAGAGCTGGTACACATTACAAAAGAGAGCATTGATGGCGGTAGTAAGCGGGGACCAGCATTGGAGGAAACATTTTCGAATTCAAGTTTATTGCAGATGATATCAATGTCTCCTGACTCTATTTATGTACCTTGAATTGCTCTCCCGGATATTATCAATCACTCAGCCGAAGGTGATTAATTACTCCAGTTAAGTTGGCAAAAAGACTTATTATTGTAATCTATATTGTAAAAATTTGTGAATCAATTGGGCCTTGTTTTGAGGAGTTACTTGTATGCACAGCGCAAGCTGCTTCTTTTTGGTATCGTTGTATGTATAGTAACACGAATGAATGATTACCTGTTATTTCTTTTCTCCATCGAATGAATGATTCAGCAAATCTTGGTTTCAGATCTCAATTAGGGTCAATAAAACGTGTAATTGCCTGAGTTGAGTGTCACTAACCCACTCAGGCCCCAGCTGCGAATTCAAAAAGGGAAGTTTACATGCAGGCAAAATCTGAATGGATAGGATAGGACTTAGAGGTAAGAGTACAAGTTACTTCCATATTTTCATGTCATAGAAAAGAATCAAATGTCTCCTACATTTTCTTTTTATTCTTTTTCCTCAGCTAAAAGTCATCCAACTTTTCAAGTATTCAGCCTAATATAATTGCAGGTTTATTTCAGGCTAATTTGATTATAATTGAACTTGAAAATAAGAAAATATTTTCAATTATTTCACATGGGTAACACGTTTAGGTCATTTTAGCGGTCAAAATCATTACATGTCGTGGGCATCTACCATTAATTTGTTAAAATTTAATAAAGCTGTTATTAATTTATATATTAATTATTTAAACTCGATTTTAAAAATTCGAACAAATTGTTAGTGAAGGCGTATTCGCTTGGCAGCCTCGCTACCTGCTGTCAATTTCCGATCGGAGTCAGAAACTAGGGAAAGTTGCCTGGAAAAGTTGACCAGACCATTCTTTGCTATAAATATTTTTCCCACGTACTGAAAACGCAGAGTTTGGATCTCCGCCTAAACACTATCCTCTTGCGTACAGTTCATAGTCCCCGTTCATCAACAATCAAGGTACATTTAGCTGTTTCTTTCTTTATAAGAATTTAACTCTGTACTTCGATCTCTCATATCTGTATCGCAGATTTGTGCTTTTAATCTCTGTACGTCACCACCCTTTCTTGGTCTTTGTGGAAGTGCAAAATCTTGTATTAGATTTACGCAATTCTACTTGACTTTGATTGGAAATCACTTAAAGCATCTCTTTTGATGATTTTATTTCATTTAAAAGATTTATCATCCACATATATTAGTATAGATGGCAATGGATCCATCATTCTATTATCGCTGCTCTATGATTATGAACATGCCTTTGAAATATTGCAGTTAGCCCATATGCCTTAGAACTATGGAGGCTTACCTTTGCTGTTTGTCAAAAAATTTCTGACCATGATTGCCCTTCTCCGGATTAATCTTTGTCAAGACTCTTGCACTAATCAACTTCAACTGCTTGTGTATTTAACTTAGGTATAGATTCCTCGAATCACATTAAATGGTTTATTAGATTGCTATCTATTGCAACGGTACTATATAGTGATATTGACGTTAAGCAAGGAACAGATTACATGAATCTATTAACTGTTTGTGAGATATTGTCAATACCGTGTATAATTATTCTTATTTCTCCAGTCAAAGATGAGTGAGGAAGCACATGGAAATGAGGTTGTTGAAGCTCCACAACGTTTGGTTCCCCGCCTGAATGAGAGGATCCTCTCATCTTTGTCAAGGAGATCAGTTGCTGCACATCCTTGGCATGATCTTGAGATTGGTAACCATAAAATGACCACTCTTAATTTATTAGCACATAAAAAGAGTAGGGAAACTAATCTTGTATCAATATTTGGTGTGCAGGACCTGGAGCACCCAACATTTTCAACGTTGTATGTCTTCAGTTTTGACTTATACAACTTAAAGCAGTATTAATCGTCGAAGAGTGATCACTTATTAACTAACAGAATAGGAAAATGAGGATATGATTTCAGCTGTCTAGTATTTGGGAGTAGGTGTAGAGTATATACAAATATACAAAATTTCCCTCACATGATAATCAGGAAAATATGTTAAAAAAGCAACTTATCAGAGTTTAATATGCAAACTATTTAATCAAATCTTAAGTTTCTTCCTCAAATTTTTTGTTTTTGGTTTCCCAGTACTTGTTTATAAGTTGCCAACAAAGAGGTCTTCATTTTGAGCAGTATTTTTCAAGCCTCAACTATTACAGCATTAAGTATCTGCTTGTTGAAATGTGTGTTCAATATGTTCAGGTTGTTGAGATAACAAAGGGAAGTAAGGTGAAATATGAACTTGATAAGAAAACGGGATTGATTAAGGTATGGACACATTATTTTCTCTCTGTCTGTTGCTTTTTTCTTGCTTCGTATCTCTCTATCTTGCAGTTCTTACTGTTCAAATTAATACACAGGTTGATCGAATTTTATATTCCTCGGTGGTCTATCCTCATAATTATGGCTTCATCCCTCGCACATTATGTGAAGATAATGATCCTATGGATGTTCTGGTTCTCATGCAGGTAATTTATATCTATCAGTATCATCAAGAGAAATGCTGACTAATTTGATTTAGTTATCTGGTGATGGAAATCAGTAGTTTCTCCAATGTTGCATAGACTATAGCCTTTTTGCAATTAGTTGCAAAATCATTTCTCTGGGTTGTTTTTTAATTATTTGCATATATCCTTGAATATGAATACTGAACTGCCTATTGTTTCTGTAATTACATCTTACTGTTGAATCACTGCAAATAATACTGCTTTCCAGCCCGCTTTATTGGATTTTTACTTACAATTCTTCTTTTGTCAAGTTTCTAAAATTCACTAAATGCTTCAAGGGTCTTGTACGAAATTGTAAATAAATTCGCAAATCTAGTCCCTACTTGTTTTTTTTACCCCTGAGCTTCATGCTTAATTTAATAAAGATATAAACAGTTGATTTGTGATTTCTACAGGAGCCGGTCCTTCCTGGATGTTTCCTGCGGGCTCGGGCCATCGGTTTGATGCCTATGATTGATCAGGTACTCTATTAAGCTTTGCAAAATTGAACTGGAAGAACTCCTCTCATGGTTTCGTGCAATAACCATTTTCTTTTTTCTTCTTATTCAGGGTGAGAAAGATGATAAGATCATTGCAGTTTGTGCTGATGATCCCGAGTACAAGCACTACACTGACATCAAAGAGCTTCCCCCTCATCGTCTTTCTGAGATCCGTCGTTTCTTTGAAGATTGTATCCTTTTCATTTTCACATCTAAAAAATTTGATTAACAACTTTAGTTAAATATAAAGATTTATCGATGTTGGTTTAAAATGTGAAGAATATTTGTTTCTTAACACATTGCACAGACAAGAAAAATGAGAACAAGGAAGTTGCTGTTAACGAGTTTTTACCTTCATCTGCTGCTGTTGAAGCCATTCAGTACTCGATGTAAGTCACCAAAGTTGAACATTTTGTTGAGTGAATAAATGTATTTTAGTTAGTCAGGGAGTAAATAATCTAGATTAAGAAATGGAAAATTTTATGTTCTAAAGCATACCTTAGACTGCTAATTCCTCGGTCTGATGAGGAGTACCAATCCCTAGATTGTTACAGCAATCTTCCACCTTACTGAGGTTTTCTTTTTGCTTGTTGCAGGGACCTTTATGCTGAGTACATTCTGCACACTCTGAGGCGGTAGGCATATCTGCTTGTTTTTTGATGATTGAGGGAGGTCCATCAATTTAAATAAGTCTTGTTATCTGTGGGTTTTGAAGATTATACAAACTCAAATGTTTTCCTCTTCTTATATTTGGTTATTTTTGCTTGTTGATTTGAACATTTTAATGAAAAGAAATGACAAATCGTTATTTATTTACCTAAGATACTTAATTTGAAACCTCACTTTGACCTTTGGCTTGGATTCTACGATTTACTTGGGAGTACCAATCTGTAGATCATTCAATCATCATACACTTTAGGATGAAGAACCTGCTACATGAAACTTTGTAGATGGTAAAAATTATGTCCATGGAAATTCATAAAGAAAAAATTCCACAGATAGAACAAGCAGCAATATTGTGCGTGCGTGAAAAATATAGCAGAACTCTGGGCAACTGAATGAGTACTCTAAAATTTTCTTCGAATACAATGACATAGGCCAAAATCTTCGCCAGCATATATTATTAAAGGTTTACCTGCTAAACCGTAAATGTTAGGTTGCCATGCCAGCAAACCTGCATTGCACAGCATTAAGTAAAAGGCTTTGAAAGTAGCCAAATTGCTGCTTTTAGTGGCTTCATATCCCAGCCCTATTACGGAAATCATTCTCCTAGATAAATTGCACTATAAAACTTTCACACCTCCTAAACCGAAGTAGTTCAGTCCTCGCTTTGACAATTCATCTTGACCTTCGTCTTCATTCACGAAGTCCCCACTCTGAATCTGAAAGTAAGCGTCTGTAAAATTCGTGTCATGAGGGAAGATCCTATACACGCACCTTGCAGAAGTTTAAGGTAGATATTTGTTCAAGGAAAAACAGATTGATTGTTACGCTGCACAGACTGTCAAATCATTGAACAATCGAAACTATCATCGAATTTTCATATCAAATCAGTACTGGTAGTATTAGTCTTAAGCTAAAGTTGCCATAAGGTTTCTTCGTATAATAATTTTTCGGGGTTATTGGGGTTATACGGTTGTAATTAAACATGAAAATTTCAAGCTTGATTATAGGATCACGTCACAAAATAGAAACAGAAACAGAAACATATGAGACTATTATGGAGGTCAAATCGGCCATCTACTTTCCCTGAACGTCTTACACGAGGCCCCGGAAGAATTGACCAACCTTTCTTGGTCTCTAAACAAACTGTAGCTACAAAATATTTACACATACAGTGAGCGGAGAGTGAGGATCTCTCTTTGCCTATATATATTATCTTCTCTATCTCCTCTTTTTACGTTCATATTCAAGCATATTACCTTCAACAATCAAGGTACGCTGGCTCTGTATTGCTTAAAACTATACATTTTCTTTGTTTTAATCTAAATACAAAATCTCTCTCTTCTGGATCTTGGCGCAAAGAAATGACTAGTTACGTTGAAATTATGCCATTGTTGACCGTTACTTTGCGAGACATTGTCATTCCATATAACGTCTGTTTGTTTTGGGTTATAGATGAGTGAAGAAGTGACTAGAGCTGAAGGCCGTCCAGTTCCAAAATTGAATGAGAGGATCCTCTCATCTTTGTCAAGGAGATCAGTGGCTGCACATCCTTGGCATGATCTTGAGATTGGTATTCCATTTAATCATTGTATCATATCAAATCCTCGTAAGATTTTATCTGCATAGAACAAGAGTAAGGAAACTAATCATGTTGCAATTTTCTGCATGCAGGACCTGGAGCTCCCAACATCGTCAACTGTGTAGGTCTATAATCAATTTTTAACTAGTAAAAAGTGAGAGTAGTATGAATAGAATATGCAAATGAAGAAGGCATTCAGCGGAGCTTTACAGTTTTACATGTTAAGCGATATATTTGAGCTTCAACTATCACAGTATGCCTTACCTTATTGTTGAATTGATTGTTACAATATTTCAGGTTGTTGAGATAACAAAGGGAAGTAAAGTCAAGTATGAACTGGATAAGAAAACAGGACTAATTAAAGTATGAACATTTTCTTTTCTCTCTATCTTGTTTATTCTTATGTTTCTGTATGTTTTGTTTGTCCTTACGGTTCAAGTAAATGCTCAGGTTGATCGGGTTTTGTATTCATCAGTGGTATATCCTCACAACTATGGTTTCATCCCTCGCACACTATGCGAAGATAATGATCCACTGGATGTTTTAGTTCTCATGCAGGTAAGATAATTTATACGATAATGAATGCAAAATCATATTTGTATGCTCCTGTTGTTTTTAATTAAACTTTTTTCTGTCAAATAACAATGACTTGCACAGGAACCTGTTCTTCCAGGAACTTTCCTCCGGGCAAGGGCCATTGGACTGATGCCCATGATTGATCAGGTAGTATCCAATTACTTCACAAAAACCAAAATCAGGAGCTTCTTCGTTAGATAAGTGCAATAAACAACGTGTATTGTTTTCTTTGTTAACTTAGGGCGAGAAAGATGATAAGATAATTGCGGTGTGTGCTGATGATCCAGAGTATAAGCATTACACTGACATCGGAGAGCTTCCGCCCCATCGCCTTACTGAGATAAGACGGTTCTTTGAAGATTGTATCCTTATCAATCTTGCATCTAAAAAACTTCGTTAGCAGTAACACTTCAGTTGAATCTAATCTTAAGATCAGATCATTTGAGGTCTTAACACATTTGCACAGATAAGAAAAATGAGAACAAGAAGGTTGCAGTCAACGAGTTTTTACCTACATCTACTGCTGTTGAAGCGATTCAGTATTCCATGTAAACAGTCGCATCCCCTATGTGAAGCATTTCATTCGGCAATTTTCCACTCTCTTTAACTGATTTATTTAATTATTTTTGGACAGGGACCTTTATGCGGAGTACATTATGCACACCCTGAGGCGATAAAGAGGCTATAAATATATATATATATATACGACCAATTCTTTTTGTTTCAATAAAAATCATCATTTCATCAAATGATATCCGTTATCGACAATATTTCGATGATTATGTAAACTCCTCTTTTTTTTTTTTTTTTGGCATTTTGCAAGTTTTGACGTTCATTCATTTGAGCAATTTTTATAGAAAGAAATGACGGACGAATATCTATCATTCTCACGCTACTTAATTTTTTACTCCATTTCAAACAGTACTTGTATTCAATTCAAAAACTGATGAGCCATTTGGAATTCCTGTGATATTGTGTAAAATGAATTGGAAGTGACTCGAACAGACATTTTCCCAAGCAGTCTCTCGACTTCACTTTGCTTGAAACCGCAAAGCCCAACTTATTTATGCCAGAGATTGAATGACAAAACTCATCAACTCCAAGGTTGTATTCTGTCATTTCATTGAGAGAACTCGTTAGCCATGAGCAGGATGGACCAAAGGCTCGAAAGCACTTCCCCCATAACTCCGCAGCACATAACTACGACGGCAGCGTCAAACATTCAACTTCGATGTGGAACCATTTCCCCTTATAGATGACGATGATACCCATGCAAAAGCACCAACTGTAATAGTAAAAGCAATGTTTACATAAGGAATTCTTACGACCACGTGTATTTTCTACAAATAAAAGTTTTGATTTGATCAAATGATGAGGTCTCACATTTTCAATTGCAAAAAATTGGGTTGCCAACAACAAAAATCTTCAATGTTAATCATGAGTACCATTTGTTCAAAAGTTCCAAAAGAAGAACTGCAGCAGAATCCTTTGCCTTTTTCACACTTGGCATTGGCTCTCCTACACATTCATCTGTCCATCCCCTATCAGTAGTATTCACACGAACAGCAAAAGTGAACCTCTTCGCGTGTGCTGGGCCACCCTCATTCACACACCTAGAGCAACCAAGGCAATAGATTATCAACACAAGTTTGTTACTAATTTGCCGGGAATATATAAGCAAAAATACTACACAGACATAATCTCTTACCGATAAAATGGCATAGGCCAATTTCTGCGCAAGCAGATATCATTCAAGGTTTGCCTCGTAAAAGTTTGGTTGCCGTTTTTCTTCTTCCCATTCTCATCAACTTTCTCCTTGGCCTCAGCTGTTTCCTTTTCTTTCAGCACAGCAAGTGCATTCCTAGCAGCCAGTTTCTGTGCCATCTTCTTTTGTTGATTTTGAGCAACCCCTACCTGGACACCATCAATAAAGACTTCAACAGTGGCCAAATTACCACTTCGAGTGGCTTTATACTCCAAGCCTTCAGCTTGTTGCTGACAGCGTTCTTGTAGCTCCCTCACTGGATGCATTGGGAGTGTTTCTGGAGTGACCATTGGATGCAATAAAGGTTGGAAAACCTGGGAAACCATAGAATTGCAAGGAGAAATAACTTATTAGATCAAACTACCCCATTCATAAGCCTACTATGCAACAAAAAAGAGGAAGCAACAAGGTGCAGAAGGTTGAGGAGCAATGATTGGCTCCTCTTAGTAGAACTAACCTTCCAGACAACTGCAGTATCACGTCCACTGTCAAGAAAGATGGCACCAGCAATGGATTCTACAATGTCCCCAAGAACTTTTGGGGCTTTGCAATCTCCTAAACCAAAAGAGTTGAACCCAGGCTTTGACAGTTCATCTTGTACTTCCTTCACAAAATCCCGAATCTTAAAGTAGAAGATGAGAAAAATTATGTCAGGATGACTCCCATATAGCACCTTAATTAACAGATTTGAGAAAATCATGGTCACACCAAGAACCACATTTCCAGACAATTAACAGAATTCAAGAGAAGGAATGAAATACCAAACCTGTCTTTCAAGAGCACTTGATCCATGCCGAAGATGTACATGGAGTTTATGTTTAACTGCAACACGTGCAAAGTTTTCATTGTTTACAGCAGCAGCTCGTAAGTCAGTCAAACGACCTGGGGGTAGATTCGTGTATGAGAAAAACAAGTGCTTTGTGATTAGATGATCCAAGACAGCATCACCAACGAATTCCAATCGCTGGTAACAGGATACTCCAGAAGATGGTCGGGAAGCATGAGTAATAGATTCTATCAAGAGACCACGATCATTAAACTTAATATTCAAGGCCCCTTCTAAGGCATCAAAGTCAACACTCCTAAGTACACTCTCAGGAACATAGGACGGTCTTATCGGGCATCCTACCCCTTCAGGATCAGACTCTACTTGAATCCCAATCCATTTCATGAGGTGGTTAGCTGCATCCTTCCCACCTTCCACGTAATAAACTCCAATGAGAGCTTCAACAACATCCGCCAATGTCTTGCTAGAGAGGACTCTATAAGAACTTGAATCACCCTCAAGCTCACCATCTTCCATATCATCATCTTCATAATCATCACGGTTATGACCAATTCCTGGTTTATTATCCTCAGCAAAAGATTTCTCCTGGTCAAATAAGGATGAGTCTCCATCCTTAATATCCTCGTCAAAGACAGGCAGCACCCCCGGAGCAGCCCATCTAGATGGTGCAAAGCGATCTGCTTGGATATATGACTGAAGTCCCTTACTCAGTGCATATTGATATAGAACCAAATTACTCACCATTTGTTGTCTCATCCTAGTTAGTTGACCCTCATGTTTCTGAGGATATTTGAGAAACAGAAATCGACTAACAACCCATTTCAGATAAGCATCTCCCAGAAGCTCTGCTCTCTCATAGCAGAATGTCTCCTGGCATGAAGCGGCTGTCAAGGCTTCCAGGATCTGGAGATAATCAAGGTACACATCAATTAACTAGTACTTGGAGAAACTAATTAAACCAGTCATCTCATTATTACAATACCTTCATAGCAGGGACTGGATAATTAATTTTATCCCTAAGTTGAACAGCGAGTAGCATACTCTCAACCCTCCGCATTATTGAGGGCAACCTCTGTGCACCTCGAACAAGTGATCCCGGAAGTGGATGTACAAAACAGAGTTCAGGAGGAAGAAACACATAATAAGTTTTATCAAGAATTGCTTCCCCTTCCCCTTCTTGTGCTATAAAAACAGAAATTGCCAACTTAAAAATACATGACAGAATTGAAAGCAAACTAACTCTAAAAAGCAGGATGTGTTTTTTCACGGGAAAAGAAGAGAGAGAAGATTCATACTCTCTGAGTGCTCAAATCGAGGGGATAGGAGATTCTTGCAATACGAAACACCACGTCCTCTTATTAAAGGTTGTTGCTTAAATTTTAACTCTACTCCATACCTGAAAATGATAGATAGAAGAATCAATAACCGAAGACACCCTGTGTGTGCAAGAAGAAAAACGAGTTTCACCAAGCTTATCAGGATTTATAGATTGTCCACAAGAAATTTTGAGGGACAAATCTTAAAAAGCCCACATACTCACACCTCACAATAGCAAACTATTTCCTTCACGGATTAAGATAAGCTTTTTCCCCTTCAGCACAACATTTGAAGTGCATTGAGGCTATCCAGTTCTTGAGTTAGAAGCATGTAATCCATACAACAGTAAAACTATTTTGATTAAAAGGACATGAAATAAAGACACCAAAACAGAAAAATAGCAATGGTGACCATACTTTTGCTTGTAGTAATCAGCATATGAGCTGTACTCCAGAGGACCAAGATAGCCCTCCTTCCTCGGGAATGCACTCTCCGCAGTCATATCATAGCGAATTGACTCCACATAAAACCTCTTCCCTGAGTGAGCAGCCGTTACAATTCTGCCTACAAGATCCTCTGCTATTGCAGACGAATCAGCCATCATCAACTTTTCTTTGGGCATATCACCATCATGCATTTGAAAAGCATCTCGATTAGGAAGCAGTCCAGAAGCTTTCACGACATCAAACTGTGCTACAGCTCCTCTGATGCCATATGTAGGATGAGGTTTCTGTCTGAAAGCTATGCCGTTACGCAACTTCCCAAATCCATACTCCCTTCGATCCCCACCAAGAGTCCGTTCATTTGTACCAAGATAAACATCTGGCCGAGCTCTCTGAAGGGGATTGCTCCATGCATCTGTTTTAATTATCTTC
Source organism: Azadirachta indica (assembly GCA_022749755.1). Taxonomy (NCBI): domain Eukaryota; kingdom Viridiplantae; phylum Streptophyta; class Magnoliopsida; order Sapindales; family Meliaceae; genus Azadirachta; species Azadirachta indica. The sequence goes on from CM040440.1 coordinate 17,072,659, forward strand.
TCAACTAAAGCCCAGTCAATTTCATTCATAGGATCTACCGACTTATCGCTAACCACAGGGACGAACAAGTATGCCTTTGCAGGATCCCATGGGGTGGTGGAAGGTTCAACATCCACATCCAATACAATGCTCATTAATCTAACATGAAAGTTTTTAAGGGATGCCAGCTGCACAAGGGCCAAATTAAAATTTCATATGAGCACCAGAAGCCACAACCCAGTAAGGGAAAAAAATTCTAATCTTATCACTACTCAAATAATTCAATCAACAATCAACAATCAACCTGACTTTCAGTAATATCTATTGACCCCCTGAAGACCAGTGATGCCTTTGTAATCATGGCACGAGCGACAAATAGATCCATTGACATCGATAACACCTATTAACAATAAATATGTGGTTAGGAACACATGCTCTCATTGTCCAAACAACGCTGTTGCTAAAAATGAATTTCAATACCTCTGCATCCAGCTCATTGCCGAAAACTACTGCAAAATCTGAAACTTGAGTTAAGAAAGGATCTTTTGAAATGCTGTTGTTTACACATTTGACAGCATACATGTACAGATGAAACAATTTGGAGTCACTGCAACCATCTCTTCCAGATAAGATCCATTCTCCCTGAGGGCAGAGTCAGCATATACATGCTAGATTAGAAATTAACTTATGACAACAAACCCACAAAGACATGATAAACTCTATACCTAATATTTTCTTTCTTTTTCCTTCTTTTCTTATATATAAGAAGAGGCAGAAAATATTTCAGATGATATTTAATAAACACTTTAGCAGCAATCTTTTTCATAGTATTTATTTGTTCTCATACATAAAACATAATTTGCATTTGCATTTGCTTTCACTTTCTAAAAGCTTTCACAGTTTATGATTCTTCGAGTTTCCCACTAGTGTTTAAGAAATGAATGGTCAGTAAAAAATTTTCAATGATGGTAGTTAGCATTTACTTCTGCCAATTATGAATATCTTTTGCAGGTCTATAATCCACCTAAATGGAAAAAGGAAATTATTGTGGAATGTGCAGTATTTCTTGAAGTAAACCACTAAGGCTAGTCAGTTAGCACACATTCTATATTTTCTTCTATTTTTTTCCCCAAAATTCCTATCCCTGCAATTACACAATATATGCCACATACTCCAGCAAGAATGTTCAACCAAGGTTGCTAGTGTCATAAGAGACATGATATATGAAATTACAGCTAAAAGAAAGAAAAAAGAAGGTGAGGAGATTTGTAGTTGACAAATTATCCAATAGCCTAACGACCAGAGAATTGTGTTGCAGAATTTGAAGATCCAATCATTAACAAATATGATGAGTTTCCAATGTCAGATTTGTTATTAAAAGGGAATAAGTCAAATCAATGTTACATATAAGAAAACTAACCTGAAGTATATCAGCAACACCTTCAGGATAGAACTCTCTATGCCTAGCAGTTCCAGGAAGTGGTTCTCCTTCATCATTCTGATCAGCCTTTTCTAGTTGTTCTCCACTTCCCTTGTCTGGCAGTAGCATGTCAGTAAATGCTCCCATCTCATGGAGCTTCTTGCAAGCAGCCAAACAAACAGCCTGCACAAGTAATAGATATCAAACCAATATTCACATGTGAAAGCAAGGCAAAATTTGCATTATTAATGTAACATAACATGTTATCATGCCTGTTGAGCAAGGCGCATTGAACTGCACACAGGACCCTCAAGCTTTTCAAATGGTGCATTGCAAGGGAGTTGAAGCTTGCATGAGTATTCCGTTGGACTGCCTGGCTTCTCATGCTTCTCCATTATAAATTCTGGACGAAGTATTGAATACCTGGTTAATAGATGCAAGGCAAGCAAAATGTTAATGTTCACTAAGATCAGTAAATTGTCAAATTGTTAGTGGTAAGCACAGCACCTGTCACTGGGCAACTGAGAGCAGTAAAAATGGATGAGTCCAACAGCAGAATTTAAGCTCACAACAGCACCAGTCGACTCCACCTGGTACACTGTACCTGGTAATGAGTCCACTGAAATCAATCTTGATGTATCCTTGAGGTGACTAAGGTCCGTTCTCTCAATTGCTTCTTTTCTAAGGGTTTCCTCACTATTCCTAGCATTCCTTAAGAATGCAGCATGAGACAAATTTCCTCTGGAAATAAAACAAAAGTTTGAGTTCCATCATATCCAATACAAACTGAAAGAAAATTTCTGAAATACACAGATCCAGGACCAGTACCTCTCAACCATCAAGATGTAATCTGACCCAGGCTTCCTAGCACGACCCCTTGACTGAATGTATGCCAAGACAGTTTTGGCAAGGTCAAAGCGAATAACAACATTGCATTGCCTAATGTCAAGTCCTTCTTCGGCAACACTGGTGGCCACTAACAATGTCACCTACCAGACAAAGAAAAGCATTTATTACATATCAACAAATGATCATTAAACATCAAATAGAGTCAGCAAGTATAGCATTCAGACATACACGACCATCCCGGAATTTCGCAATTGTGTCCTGCATTTGACATGTCCGCATTTCTTGACTATTGTTATGCCCAATCAAACTTGCACACCTAACAAAACTTAAAGATGGAAGCTCTGCAAAAACCTGCAACCATGGCAAGCCATGGCACATTATTACAAGGAACTTTCTCAAGGACTTAAAATAGTCAAGAGGCATAGGACTGTGTATTGACATAGACAACCTTAGGAAGAACTAGAGCAGCCACAACTCTCTCAACAAAGATGATTGCACGAAAATCATCCGTGTGCTGATACTTGAGAAGTATTTTTATCAAAGACTGCACCTTTGGGGTCACTTTTCCATCAGCTACAGCAGCTCCTATTATGACATCAACATGTTCTCCACCAGAGACAACTACAACATGCAAGTAGACCAGCTTAGAATATATCGAGTCATTATTCATCACAGAATGATTTTGAGGGAAGGCATAAGCTCAACACAGGGACAAAGATTTGTTAATGCAAGTTGCTTGGCTCACTCAGTGATCCAGGAACCCATTCAAGTTCACCATAAGAAAAAAAGGTTGGAGCATTGTGACTTTTTCCCCAAAAATTTACAAAGATCATTCTCTCAGGAACTAATTTTATAATTAAGTTAACATTATTCCTGCCACATGTCAACCTTTACCATCCAAAATTCACCAACTTATTATAATGATGTCTTTTTTTTTTTTTTTTTTGGGCTACCGAGAAATCTCAAATCTACTTAAGAAGGCCATGAATTAATCCCTACTTTGATCATACTAGAACCAGGCCAACTTCTTAAGTTGCTTAATACTACTAGATCAAACATTAGAAACTAAAATCACCTTGACAGTCGGGTAGCTCTCCCTCCTCAATCTCATCAGAATTGATCACATCTTGAATGATGCCAGTTCCTGAGTCTACTGCTTTTGCATCCTTATTAGAAACAGCACCTTCTACCAAATCACATTGTAAAAGAGACACAACTTTACTCAGGTAGGATTCCTGAAACTTGATGTCAAGTTGGTAGTTTGCCCTCTCGTCATTTTGTAAGGCTGTCCAAAAAGATTGAGCAACCTACATAACAAATAAAAGCAAATTACTATAGTGGAGCCAGACAGATAGAATAAACCACCTTACTTATATGATGATACCTTGTAAGCACACCACTGACCCAGTTCGCCAAGAGCATAATTGATGGCCCTCAACTTTTGTATTAAATTAGCAGCCCCATCACTTTCTGTTCTTTCAGATACACCATAAACTTGGCGCAGCTCTTCCCTGGCCCCAGCATCTCTAGCTCCCATAAATTGCCATTTGCTTCTTCTAGAGCTTGACTGTGCTGCTTCTTCAACAGTCACTTCCATTTGCTTTATTTGTTCATGAAGGGACCATAAGCTTGCAGCTTTGTCATATTCCACCACAACTTCTGAAGGCATTGGTACATGCTTTTCCAGCTCCTTGCGATCTTTTATTGTACAAACTACTGAATCCAGTTTACTTTCAAGATTACGAATCTTTATTGCACAATCCACTTGACTTGAAACACCTAAAATATAACACATATGGCAACAATGAATCACTTGAAAAATAATTGGCATGAAGAATAAGTTTCAAGTAACTAATTGAGAAGAAAATTTTAATTAATGAGACGATTCACCAGGGAATCAAAAACTTCCCAAAAAACATGAATGGCAGAAAAGAAAAGCCCAGTTGACAAAAATTAAAGATATACCCTTCAAGTTAACAGGAGATGCAGTCATTCCAAAAACAGATGGTCTCTTCTCTTTAGATGTTGTATGATAGAATTCAGACATTACTAAAGAATATGGATGTTTCTTCACAGCATGATGACACTCATCCAGAATAAGGAGATTAATTGTTTCCATTTTAATTATGCTGTGCCTCAAAATGTTCAACAGAATTTGAGCTGTCATCACTAAAACCTGCAGCAAAAATAGCATCAAGGAAATTAAGTAATGAACAGGCATCATCACAAGTTACAGAACCAGCATTAAGTGTACTTAACCACTCACTATAACTGAAAAAATAAACGTCAAAAGAGAATAATGAAGTTCCGTAGACAAAGGTTCTTTTCCATCATTCATGGCAACTGATAAACAATGTTGATCACGAAGGGTAAAAGCAAGCTTTCCGAGATATATATTATGGTTCAAGGTCATGAAGGACTGCTTAAAGATTACTTGATTGAAAAAAAAAAAAAAAGAAAAAGGAAGGAAGAAATAAGGCAGAATTTATTCTAACAATGCCACAAAAAAGAGTCAAAATCAACACATTGTTCCCTTGGTAGCAATCTATAATCCTCCCATTTCTACCCTTCATTCATAAAACAATAAAAAAAATGGAAAATTTCAATGTATATATATGCAATAGTTTTATAACCCCCTTTGGCACAAAAAATAAAAAGGAGGAGAACTTCAACTTGAATGTCTAACTTTAGAAACTCTTGAAAGCTAGAAACTAAATTAAATAGCTTCTACTATATAGAATTTTAAATATAATAATCAGAAAAGCAAGGATATGGTAAAAATCAAATGTCCATGCTGATATTGAGATGAAATTCATGTATTAGCAAACTATAATCATGTCAACCACTTTAGTACTGTTATGTAAGCATAATGAATTACTATGAAGAAAACTATAGTTGTATCCAATGGCAGAAAGGAAACAGATAAAGACAAAAGAGAAACACTAAAGAAATAATGGGAAACATAAAAAACTACCTGTTTAGTTTCAAACTCACGCTGCCACCTCTGAGCATCCCAGAAATCTTGACCCATTTCACCGCAATAATGGCCCACTACATAACCAGTTTGCTCACGAATAACTTCAGCTTGCTAGAATTAAACAAATGCAGTGGAAATATCAATTTTACCTTCAATTAACACAATCGAGAATTAAACTCCAAAATGAAACATGGTTTCCAAGATATATACTACCTGATACACAAGCGGAACTTTAGGAACCAAAAAGACAGCCAGCATTTTCTTGTTTTGCCTTTGCAAATCATTGCAAACACTTCTAATGAGAAGAACAGCTATGAGTGTCTTGCCTGCTCCAGTCTCAAGAAAAGCTATTGTATTTTTCTTCTTAGCCTGTTCAAGTACATCCAACTGATATTGGCGTGCTTGCTCCTCTGGCACTTTATCCTTAACCTCAGATTTCTTCTCCACCTTTTCATTGCATTCCTGGTTTATCCCATTGACCTCTTTTCCTTCTCTATTGTGATCAGCTTCCCAAGTGCCTAATCGAAAAACCATTCCATTGGACCCTGAACGGTCCCTCTCCCAATAACCCCTTGATTCTCTATCTCTCAAATCCCGATCCCTTCCATCCCTCCTACCACTACTACTATAATGCTCCCTTCTACGGATATAATCCCTGTCCCTTCTATCAATCTCATCCCAGTCACGCAACCTCTTCCTGCTAGAAACCTTATCCCTATCCCTAGAGCAGTATTGCCCTCTGCTTAGATACTGCCTATCATTCTTGTAACTACAAACCCGAGCTCTTTTACTGAACCTATCATCACTATTAAAATCACAAACCCTTGATGCCTCATGATTACCATTCCCATTATCCCTATGAACTCCGTTCTCCTTCGTCAAATTATCCGAGTACCTGTCTCCTCCTTTACCATTAACCAAATTGTTATTCCCACTATCAGAATTCACCAGCTTCTCTTTTCTGTCGAAATTATCTGTATCACTACAACTGTTTGATTGTAATATCGAGCCCTGGAGTTGATTCTTGCAAACCCCAGATGCTTCATTTTGACACCAACTCTCACCCATATTGCTATCTTGGATCCCATTCTTTAATAAATTACCATTATTATTATTATTATTATTATTATTATTGCTCGGCATGCCACTACCATTCTTTATACTATCGAGAATGTGATCAATCCCTCCAAAAAAATCATTATTAAGACTATCTTGATTTGAAGTATTATCAACTGAATCTTGAACAATTGTAGTATCGAAATCAACAAACTCATCAATAAGGTGACAAGAAATGTCTTCACAGGCATCTAACCAGTAAGAAGACTGATTAGAGTCAGCACCACCACCGCCTACAGTGACTGAAACCCTAGTCTCACCCTCCATTTTTAAATTGAAAATAATCTAGTAAGATAGAATGAAGCTCACTAGTTAAAAAACAAAAAAAACACCACAGCCCACCAAAAATATCAAATCTTGAAAAATAAAACCAGCATCTCCAAGAGTGTAATTTAAAAAAAAAATGTATAAATATATTTAAAATGAAAACACAAAAAGCAAAAAGAAAAGAAAAGAGCTAATCTTGATTTGCCGAAAGAAATAAACAGACAATGAATAAGAGAGTGAGGGAGTGAGTTTACAGATTAGGGTGGATAGACCGTACGAAACACGCAAATAGTTAGGGGTGGGAATTTATAACAGAAATAATAATAATAATAATAATAATAATAAATCACCCGTAAACTTTCTTTTGTGCGTGATTCTTCGAGATTCGACGGTCTATCAACGCCCTACTCTGCCACTCTCTCTCTACTTTTCTTTTAACCCCTCGTAGCCAAGCCAAGCAAAGCGTGCCTGTTGCTTGCTGGGTTTTAGTCCTACTGTTCTGCGGACAGGCACAGTCATAAAGAGGGTGTCTTGTTTTTGTTTTTTAAATTTCCTTAAATCGTTTTTTCTTTTCTTTTATTTTTTTCAAAAAACATATATATATATATATATATATCTCTCTCTCTTTATTTTGCTGTTTTGGACAAAAGAGAAGCCCGATTAAGGCGGTTCCGTAACAGTTACACCGCGCACCCGTTTACCTGAATCGGTAAGAACTGTGGCATTTAAGAAAGTACCAGCGTGACATCGCTGTTACGAAAAGATCGTCACAGACTCCAAAACCTGTCGGATTAAGACGTCACTCTTACCTACGTGGTGTTTTATGATTTGGCGGTCAGAATAGGGTATTGGAAAGCATGCTGTGACGGGGAAGCCTTTGTTGCTCTCCAACTTTTTTTTTTTTTTTTTTTTAGAGGAACATGAGAATCAAGAAGCGCATTTTCTAAAGCCAAAGTATAGTGGACACGTGTCAAGTTGAAAAAAGCCACCAGTTGTGGAAAGAAAAGGAATCCACTATGAAACAAGGTCAAAGTCAAAGTTGATTGAAGCTTTCTGGGCCGGTTGATTTATTCTGGATGAGATTAAAAGGAGGAATTATTCCCTATATAAGGCTGAATAGTTTATCCTATGAGATCTTCTCTTAGGGACCCCAGTAACGGAGTTGGTTGTGTTGTGGTGTTTGTATTACTGGCATGTATCATTTTTGTTGACATTAAGTTGTTCTGCGGCGAGTAAAAGAATTGAAAATCAAATCTCCATTGGAAAGCTGCTTTGCCCTTCTCTTGATACGGGTTGTTGGGCTGCTATAATATCACGTTATTAATTATGGCATGGCCTGGCCTGGCCTGGCCTGGCCTGGGTTGCTGTGGGAATCGGGACATTTTCTTTCACTCTTTTTTACTGTTGGACTTGGAGTTTCAGTGTGCCGCTGATTCCCCGTGTTGTGCATGCCTTGTATTTAATGAAACCAAAATACTACAGGACCGGAAACTCTGAAAAATACATACACGTGTACTGTAGCATTATATTGATATATAAAAAGTTTTGTTGAGCGTGTTTGTAATGGAACGAAATGCAATGCTCTAAAGCTTTCAGATAAAGATGTTATCAAAGTTGCAATTTGGGTCATTCAATCAAAGACCAAGACTAAGAGGCTGACTTTGCCACTGCTTAAGACTTTTTCGGCTCAACAAACGGAAAAAAGGTAGTTGCTGCAATGCAACTATCATGTATTTATTGGCAACAAGTTGGTATCATTAAAGCGATTTCACGGGCCCGGATAAAGAAATGGGATTACAAATTACAACGTAGCTAGCAACTGGGAGAATTAAATTGAAGGAGAACCAACCATTTAAAATAGCAGGGTGAACATCATCTGGTCAGTTACTGATAATTTGGTTCAACGCGGGCCTTAACACGGTAGCCGCTTCTCATATCTTGTTACTCTAACAATACTATGTAGCTTGTCTTTTTATTTTCAATGCATACAAAACGAACCGGTCCTTATGCCCACCACCTCTCTGCTCTATAATGGGCCTAACATCTTTTCTGCACAAGGCTCTTATTAGTGGGGTGTACTTATTAGGTTTTCTCGTTCTCAATAATGTGGATATTTCCTTTCATTTTGTTTTTTCTTTTTTCCGAGGGGTAACATTTTTTCTTTTTCAATATAGCGTAAATAAATTTAAACTCCGTACATTTTTATATAAGCCAAAATACTTTACTAATTGAATTTATCAATACTTATATAAATTCATTTTCTTTTTATCAACACAGTTATTTGTTACATCGTCAAAAAATCAATTAAAAATTATTTTCTTTTTTCAAAAATAAATCTAAGAACGTGCTTCTTAACATTTTTTAAAATGGTATTTTTGAAAATAATAAAAAATATATTTTTTAAGAATAAAAAAAAAAGTACTTTCTAAACATAGATTTTAAAATGAAAAATAATAAGAATATATTTGATTTTTTTTTTTTTTTTTGGAAATAAGCAAATTGGTTATTACATTTCAAGAACCTATCTTTTGAATAAGATGAAAACAACAAATATATATATATATATATATATACTGTTTTTTAGCAACATCAACATATTTTAAAAAAAAATACAGTAGTTGTCGGTAATACTAAAACTATTTGAATTTGACCCATTGTGGATGATAGTAATGGCGGCTTTACGTCGTTAAAATAGATAACCAATTAAGTATTAAGACAAAATAAATAAATAAATAAACAACTCCTAACTCACCGTGCTCAATAATTATATTTTCGGGAGCCATATTATTTCTACCATACCTAATGTATTCGGGCTCTTAACTTAAAATTTGACTTGGTCTAATATCATGACGACTCACAATAATCAATATTACAATACTTCTATTTGTAAAGAAAATCAAAGATAAAAGTAAAAGTTATTCAATATTAAATAATTGTGGTGATTCATTTTTTAAAAATAATGTAATTAATTATGATATTTTAATTCCCGTAAATTTACCAATAAATGTTAAGAGATCATTATCATTATGAATATTGATAATAATTTTTAGGATATTTGTAATCTTCATTTAATTGTTATCAAATAAATATGTTTTTTTTTTTTGTAGAATTACAGTAACATATATAGCAACCTCAATCACGAAGGCCTTCCTTAATAAAATGTACATTTTGAAGTAATTAAGGTAGTACGTTTGTAACTAGAGTTGTAACAACAGGATGACATCATCTTTGTAATTGGGTTGTACTTTTTGACGAAATCCAAAATGAAGTGAAAGACTGTCCGATGGAAGGAAGTGATGATGAAATCTAGTTAGAAGGAAACTAGATATCGTAACGAAATTGGTAGATTTCATCATCAAATGTGAACATAAAATCAAAATCACATGCAATGCATATCTTATTCTTGCCAATATTTCTCTCTCCCATATCTTTAGGTCAAGCCCCACATCAACTTTTTAAAGTGCATGTGGATCACACAAATCTGAATAAAGTTTCAATTATCAAGTGATGGTCGGCGGTCCATCCACTGCCTCCCCCGTACACCATCTTTCACTTTCATCACCAGAATATTTATCACAATACCCATTACCCAATTCTTTTCTTTTTAAGAAAAATAATAATAATAATAATAATAAAAGAAAGCCCCCTAAAATTTAATTACGAATGCATACATATATGTAACTCAAATTTGAAAGTTAATAAATCAATTAATTTACTTAAGGTAACATACTTTTCAATTTATATATGCCTATATATGCTCGATCTTTATAGCGTTCACTAGAGCGAGCTAGATAGCATAGGATACCCAGAAAGCAAATCTTCTAATTAATTAATTTATATAATTATGTTTATAATTACCCACACAATACGATTTCTCACCTTAACTATTTTACTCATAATTGATTTATATAGATGTAGGATGTGTGCTAAATTGATCTTTTGACGCCAAACAATTAATTAAACCTGCTGGTTCTTCTTGTATTTCAAAAAGGCGCAAGACCTATGTTGAGACTCGATAGACGTGAATTATACAATTCGGTGGATGGATGATTAATTAATAGCTAGCTATAGGCATATATATATATATATATATGTAATAACAGATTGTGGTAAACTAGTTACTTGAGATGATGGAAAGAGAGATGTTAGTCGAGAGGGTCATAAAGGAATTTTGGTTAATGTAATTGAACTAGAAGATATATATATATATATATATATATATACATACATACATATAGTAATAGTATAGGCAGTGAGAAAAAGATGTATGTATATATGTTTAGAGAGAAAATGTAAAATGGTATGAGGATTGATGATGATGAAATGAATTGGTACCACAAAAACATGAATAAATGAGGGGGGCTAGCCGTGGGCTATGGGTCATCTAATGAAGAGAGAAAGCGACTTAACAGCCAGAGACTCTCTGGTTTATCAGACGAAGGTGGGGGCACCAGACTACTAGTGTGGGGTTACGAAGGAGAATTGAAGAAGAAGAAGAAGATAGAGCAGAACTGCAGAAGCACACACACACACACACACACACACACATATATATATATATATGTAGACGCTTGTAATTAATTTATTGTAACTATATTTAATAATTTATATAGATAAATAAATGTATGTATGCAGGTGCAGCAGCGATTGCCTTCGGCTGCTGGTGCAGCAGGAGGTAGCTAGCTACTGGTGTATGGTGCAGAGAAGTGAGATGATCGTGAGTCACCACATTGTTTGTGGGAATGAATGGAATAAACCAAAAGGAATTATTTGGGTATCCCCGCTCTCTTCTTCCCCCATTGATCGAAGTTCCCTTTTAGCTACCTGGTTGATATATATATATATGTGTGTCCCTCTGCCCTTACATATGGGCCCATATAATATATGTATATATATTCTCTGTTTATGTATAGATCTTCACTATATATTTTCAATATTATAATATAAGAATAATATATAGCAGCTTCATATAAATCAAAGTTTGTAGATAGGTGTAGCTACTGATTAGTCCTAGACTATGGGGTATACGACAGTTGTTATCGTCATGAAATGGATACCCACTACCTTGATGGAGACCCTAGCTATATATATTAATTTGTATTATATTATATATTATATTATTTATATATACGAATATTCTAATTTCTAGACATGGCTGCTAGCTCCTTCATCTTCAATTTTTTATATTACTTGGGTACCATGCATCATTCATGCGACACACTATCTATAGATCTATCTATCTATGTGTGTGTGTGTGTGTAGGCAAAACCCTAATTTGCTCATGGCTGCATGCTTCCCCTACAGCCCTACTAATTAAAAGCTTTAAGGCCAACATATATAATTTATCTTATCTTTTACACACACACACACACACACGGGGAATATAACAGCACTAGTACGTGTATCATGTATGTGTATATATATATATATAATTAAATTCAGAAAGTGCCTTGCTAGTTTGAGGATATACATATACATGTATATGTGTGTGTATTAATATAATCTTGATTATTAATGAATTTATTAGAAAGAAAAAGGGAAAATTAAGGAGATGGGCAACGGAGAGAATTGGGAAAGCAAAGACTAAAGCCTACAGATCATCGAAACTAGATCGATGTAACTGGAAAATGATGGAGATTAATGCAGCAATTGTAATGGCAGGTAAGGTCAGGTCAGGTAATGAGACTAGAAATGCTGCTAATTGATCATGATGATGAAGATACATGAAGAAAGAGAAGAGATGAGAGTGGGACAAAAAAAAGCCAGCGAGCAGAAGAAGAATTATGAAACTATATATATAACCGCCAACTGGATTATATATATATATATATATATAGACACCACACTATTCATACTGCATGTGTGTGCGGGTCTGGTTGGGTAATTGGGACTCTCTCTCTCTCTCTCTCCATCTCGAATTAGGGTTGTGGTCCTAAAGCCTGTGTCTCCACTCCACCCCCACCTATATATATATATATATATACGCACACACTCTGTACGCAAACTGTCTTATTGTAATAATAATAAGAACAATTTATTTAAAAATACATATACACACACAGAGGGATAATGATTTATTTATTTATTCATTTATTTATTAAGCAAATGGAAAAGAAGGGAAGAGTGAGCATAAATGAGGGCCTTTCATCTGAATAAATGATGAAAGAGAGGGAGAAAAGAGGTCCCCAATAGCCAATAGCATGCAATAGGGTTTTGATAGGCTTCACCTTTAGCTTTAAAAGACATAGCCCAGCACCCCCACCCCCATCCCCACTCTTCCTTCCCCTCACCCTTCCCCTTCTCTTCTTCTTTCTCTTCTCTTCTCTCTGTGCTCTTTGATGTTAACTTGTGATATTTCCTCGGCAATTCTCGATAAACGATACTTACGACCTGTTTCTCTGAGGCAGTAATAATATATCATCTACTAATTCGTATATATTGTGTTACAGTAACAGTCTCCTTTTTCATGTTTATGTCAGTTTAATAACAAAATAATTAAAAACAAATAAAAAAAGTTTAATTTAACAAAAGTAGTACTGGTGGGTTAGGTAAAGCTACAGTACATCGCTTTCTTTGCTTTTGCTGTTTTAGCTTTGCATTTAATCACCTTTTATTTTTACAATTATTATTATTGATTGTCTGTCTAACACTGCTTTATCCTTAATTATCCCCCAAATGAAAATCAAACTATATATGCATCAACTGGATCTTCACATTGCAACTAATTTATAAGCTGATGGATGGCCCATACATACGTGCTTATGCCGCGTCTATATAATTAAATTTACATATCCATTCTGCATTTCAAGTACGGTAGCTTTAATTATTTGCTATTTTGATTCATATATATCTATATATATATATATGTATATATATATCTATAATAAATATAATACAAGCATTATACATACATATATATATAGATATAGTAATTCCCACATGCTAGTTGGGGCTTGCAGTCAGGGAAGACGTACCAGTTGCAAGTGGAGTAATTAAAGATTAGGACCTGTTTCTAATTAATTATAAGTCAATGACTATTAATAAACTAATTACAAATGATAGACTTGCCAAATCATTCTCTTTACTTAATTGATTTAAAAGTTAAATTAAGGATTTTAGTCAACATTATGACAGGCTCTTTCACGAAGTATAAGTTTTATTGGCTACATCACATCTAGTGTACATCTAGCCAATAATATCCTTGCTAATGCTAGCTCAGATACATCATATCATATATATGTGTATAAGTCAGAATTGTTATCGGTGCAATGACAGTGACTATGACTATATGTGATCATCCGATGACCAATAGATCGATGATGATGCCGCCAGCATTGAAAATATGAGACCTGCTGTCTGTCTGTCGTACGTATATGCTTGGTTAATTAGTAGTTCATCAATTATATTATTCATGTGTTTATTGAAGTTAATAATTAATTACCCCTATAGCTTTAAACTATATAATTACTTGAGGGATAATATATATATATATATATCTAGTTATTAGTTATCACCCCTAGCTAGCTAGGCTTCTCATAGTGTCTGTATGCATGTGTACAACAAAACAATAAGGAGGCTGGAGGGTTCTGTCGAATTCCATAAAGTGAACATCAAATTGGACCACTTGAATCAATAGCCACATCCACCCTTCTGCTAATCAACCAGTAATGTTATAAATTCATTATTAATCATTTTCGCTCAGTAAATATCAACCGTAAGATTGATTCCATTCGATTGTATAATTGTTCACTCCAATGTAAACAGTAATACGCACCATCGAGACCTGCAATGCATCCACTCTTCCTATATAAGTATTGATTCCAAGACATGGTGGTCAAAATTTATATGTATGCATGTCTTCGGATTCTTTTGATATAAGCATATATATATATATATATATTAAGACTTTCCACTGGTCTATTTATTTTATTATTTATTACTTAATTAGTTGATTATAACCTTAGCGAAATTGAAGGTGTGCTCAAAGTTAACTAAATTTTCTAACATTGCTAAATGTCCCTAAATAATAACACTGTTGAGTAGCTGTCCGAACTCCAAACTTGTTTCTGCGGACTATATATATATATATATATATAGTTAAATGAGAGATTAACATACTTTAATTGCTGTTATTAAAGTAGGGATCTCTTTCAAACGTTGAAAATAGAATTATATAATTAATTAATAACATTAACTTCAAAGTGTCCAATTGCCAAACCCAGCAAATTAGATGATAATAATTATTCTCTAGCATAGTCATAGGTAGTGTTAATTTCGACATGTAGCTAGCGAACGAATAAACCTGTTTATTGAACTTGGATCAGGTAAGCCAAAAAAAAAGGTTAAATTTCTGTACAACCGCTTTGTAATTAATTAATGGACTCTAATTTGAAGTTTAGAGTCTAAATCAATATGAGAAATCTTGGGACTCTTTTTTCATATATATACAATTTCTCCTCCATTTTGATTTATTAAGAGAGTTGCATGCCTAGCTAGCTCTTTAGCCGAAATAGATGGAATGTTAAAAACGAGAGAAGTAGTTGAAGGGATGCACAAAGAAAGGTGTATTGATGAAATAGATGGTGGTGGGTTTGGTAAATAATGATTGAAAGTAGAGGAATCTTTCCCGCGAGTCGGAGCATATATGAGAGATAGATAATTAGTATAGTAGGCGGCAGCAGAAGCAGAAGCAGGAAACAGGAAGCAGAAGCAGCAGCAGCAGGAGGGTTCTAATTGATCTTTGCTTCTAACTCCTGCTGCTTCACAACTTTTCTCACACTTCCAGGACCAGCACACATCAATGACACTAAAGTCAAAACTCAAAATCTAGCTGCAACATATGCCTTTCCTTTCACCTCTCTCTCTCTCTCTCTCTCTCTCTCTCTCTCTCTCTCTCTCTTTCTCTTTAAAACAACAACTGGCTTAGAAATTTTTAATTTTATTTATAATAATAATAATAATAATAATAATAATAATAATAATAATAATAATAATAATAATAATAATAATAATAATATATAATGCGCTCAGTATAAGACTACTTGTGGGCAAAATTCATCAAAATTGAAAGCGCTCATTGCCTATAGTAGACCTGACCAACTGGCCATTAATTTGGGACTTAGAGCTAGTGCAGAAGATGTATCAATTTTTTTGTACGCATACAAAGCACAGATAAATCGAAAAATGATGAAAAGGACGAGCTCACATGAGCCGAACCAGATCATTCATGGGCCCCTACGTAGTATAACCCCTCTTCTCTCTCCCCCCACCTATCTCTCTCTCTTCCTCTCTCTCTCACAATTTCATGGTCATGGGTATCAAACCCTCTCTCTCTCTCTCTCTCTCTCTCTCTCTCTTTAAGAACCAAAAAGAAGACAATTAAAATTTTTTATTATTAATTTTGCTTCACTTTCTCTCTACAGAACCTTCGAGGGAGGTAACTTAACTAGTTTGCCAGCTCTTCCTCCCTCCCTCTCTTTCTTTTCAGTATTATTATGCTGATATATATAGGTCAACAACAAGAACAGCTTGGTCTTGTGTTCAATCAACCATGGCTTTGTCTTGTTTAGGGTTTTGGGTATTCTTGGTCAAAGAAGAAGGCACCGACCGTCCCTTATTCTTTTACTGAGGCAGAAGAAGCTAGCTATTCTTTTGTTCTCTGGGACCTCTGAGATCTGATACCCAAGATCATACAACTAAGAAGCTAGAAATTCACAGGTCTGTTCTTGCTATTATTTTATTTCATTAATATAATTTAACGCCTGAATCCTAACTTTTTCTTTATTTTCTTTTTTGTTCTTTTATTTTATGGTTTTTAGATTTTTGTTTCTCTTTTCATTTCATTTTTCCAAGATCCAGTGTGTTAAAATATATAGAATTGATAGGTGGATCATCATGAACTTTGCGCAAGAAGAAAAAGGATATTGTAATAATGAAGAAGAAGATGAAGATCAGAAAGAGATGAGAGAAACCAGTAAGTTCCCTTTTTCTTCTTCTTCCTCATCATCTGTTGCTTCTTCCAAGTACAAAGCTTTTGTTCCTCACCATCACCGCCAAAACGTATGGCTGGGGAACTTTGATACTCAAGAAGCATACAGAAGACAAGAGACGGCTATCAATTTGGACAAGAAAGTAGAGCTCATGGACTTATCGCTGGGAAGTAATGAAGAAACCAGTGCTGGTAATGGTGGGGGTGATAGTAGTAGGTCCAATATTATTGTTGAGAAAGAACACATGTTTGATAAAGTTGTCACTCCAAGTGATGTAGGCAAACTAAACCGTCTTGTGATACCAAAACAACACGCTGAGAAATACTTCCCGCTGGACTCCTCATCGAACGAAAAAGGCCTTCTTCTGAATTTCGAGGATCGAAACGGCAAAGCATGGCGGTTCAGGTATTCTTATTGGAACAGTAGTCAGAGCTATGTGATGACCAAGGGTTGGAGCCGGTTTGTGAAGGAGAAGAAGCTTGATGCGGGTGATATCGTGTCATTTCAGCGAGGTGTTGGAGAGCAAGGCAAGGATCGTTTGTACATTGATTGGAGGCGCAGGCCTGATGCTCCAGATCCCACAGCTCTTGCACAAATGCAACTTCAAAATCAACTACACTTTCAACAGTCAGTACGGTGGGGCAGACTCTACTCGCTTCCCCAATCTGTGCCCAATATTCCAAGAAACTATGACCATTTGCAACGCATGAATTACAATACTGTTCATCCTTATTATCATCATCATCATCAACAACAACACCACCACCACCACCACCACCACCACCGCCACCACCACCAACAACAACAGGTTCTTAGTTATGGCAATGCGCCGGTACAATATTACCTAAGGCCATCAGGTTCACAGCAAATTGAGGCTATGCAAGAGGGAGGGAATGTCCCGATGGTGATTGATTCTGTGCCTATCGTTCATGGTAAAAGTACTGCTGCAAAACAGCTTAGGCTGTTCGGTGTAAACATGGAGTGCTCTACACAAGGTGAATCTTCATCAACTATAGTTCCTGGCTACACAATGAGTTCAGTATCTCCTCATTTGACTTCCTCTTACGTTCCTCCTCACCAATCAAGGGAACGCAGTAGTGCCTCATTATCTAGAACAAAGCAACCTCAATATTCAAATAAAGGAAAATCGTCTTTGTCTTTTGATTTGGATCTATAAGCATATCTATATATATATATATATATATATATATGCAGCGACAAGCCAAACAAGTGAAGAAGAAAGAATATTGGTAGCATTCCTCTTTGTTGTTTCGCATCTAATTGCTATCTGCATTTGGAGAATATTGTAGAGATTAATTCTTAGCATCTGAATTTTCTTTTTCTTTCTAGTACATTAAATTAGTTGAGGTTTGGGATCTGTAAGGAACTAAGGATGAAAGAGGGTGCAATCATATCAGCAAATCTTTCAATTGTACGTAAAATACTTATACAGATGATGAATCAGCATATTCCCATATATATTTATATATCTTTAAGTTATAATTAATTCACATATATTTTCCT
The DNA here is from genome assembly GCA_022749755.1 of Azadirachta indica. NCBI lineage: Eukaryota > Viridiplantae > Streptophyta > Magnoliopsida > Sapindales > Meliaceae > Azadirachta > Azadirachta indica. The sequence continues at coordinate 17,090,780 of CM040440.1, forward strand.
TTAGTAGGTACTGGATTTTACAAAACTGTAAACATACCATTCTCTCAACCCAGTTTGTTGGGGATAATTTTGTTCCTCATTAGTTATCAACTCACTCTCTCTCTCTCCCTACTGACAGCATTTCGTGATATAGCTATCTAGCTAGCAGCTGATGGGTAGTTTAAAAGTTGTTTCTTTTCCCCTTTTTCCTTCTCTTTTGTTTCTATTACCACGTCAGGTTAGTGTTCTTGCTGCTGCTGCTGCTGCTGCTGCTGCTGCTGCTACTGCTGCTGTTGCTGTCGCTACTGTGTAGTTAAGGAGGCAATGAGCAGAAAGTTGCAGCGCTGTAAAAGGTAGTATCTGTATTCTAATATCTAACTTTATTATCTTTAAATTAATTTCCACTAGTTATTTACTAATTCCCAGTGATCCTTTTTCCTTTTCTTTCTCGGTAATTTGTGTCTTCTCTATCTCTTTACAGCTATAGTCTTGTCTGGACTACAACATACAAAAACTCCTTTATGTTAAAGGAAAGTTTCCCCGAGTAAGCTATACCTTGAGACTCGTCTTCAGTGAAAGTCAGTAAGAACTTAAATGCTCTTTTCTCTTACTTGTAATCCTAATATATATTCAATTATGACTCTTGCATGATGACCTTTTCCTCAAGTATACATACTCTAACCTTATGATACCATATATAAGCAATCTTGGTGGTCGTCTCCGTTTCTTTAGAATTCCGGCTGGCTACATAATTAAGTTGATAAACGTGATCTTAAGAGGAAAATTAACATGATTGAATCCATTAAAAACATCTGAGTGCAAGATGTTTAATTTTGCATTCACAAATATATGGTTTAGAATGGTCCACAAAACCTGCTGAAGCAGGTGATGCAACTAATCAAAAGTACTTGGGACTAATTGTAGTCTGAATCTGGGGCATATACAATTTAGTTCGACAACAGTTGGCACCATATACCAATTTTAATTTGTTTAGTGTAGGTAAATAGTTCTGTCTAATAAGTAAATTACAGCAGTGTCTTTAACTTCCTACTTTTATTTAGTATATGTAGTAGTGAATTTGAATCGACTAATATACTAATTCTTTACAGTACTTAAATTGAGTTGCACCTGCCCTTTTTGGCGGATTTGATTGTTTTTCAAAATAACCAGATGGACCTAACTAGTATACAGTCATATTAATGAATGACAGTAATAAAGCACAGCACATTTATATTTTGAAATTGAAGCAACATTTATCTGAGTATAGATGTGTGGTTAAATTAAAGTTCAACAACAGTACTAGTAAAGTTTGATTTTATTTACACGGATGTTTCTGCTTCTGCAAAGTTTAAATACATCTATCTGTTTTGGTATATATGACCTTCTATTAACACTTACTTTACCATTCTTTTAATATATTTTATCATGCATATATTTTATATATGTGTATATATATATATATATATCGACTTTAATTTCACCTTTTTATTATGTACACATTTAAGTTTCTTGCTTTCATAGCCTTTCTATTTGTATTGTTATACTTGTCACTTGAATGATATGCATGATACAACTAATTCTTTCACAAAGCTTTGGGGAAGCTCGTTAAATAAGTACTTACTGCTTGTAGCAAGGAAATCAAGTGTCAAATTAAAAGTTATTCCTGAATAAGATATATATTTAGTTATAAGAGGGAGAATGAAAAGCCTAAAACACGAATTCAAACACATTAACTAAATCGATAATACGGTCAATAAGCCAGTTGCATAAAATATATGTCGTTCATAATAATGATGCATAATAAATAAAATTATATATAGGCATGTATATAATCTGTGGGAAGTCCTAATAATAAGTTTGAATTATGATTATCTTTCGATAAGAAATCGCTAAACTATATATTAAAGGTTGTAGGTTGAGATTCTATTTTTCATTCTTTTCTTATATTCTTTATAGCACTAAATTAGTTCATTAGTTAAGTTTAATTTCAGTGATGAGAAACATTAGTTATCTGAATTCTTTAGCTAGCTGCCTATTTTTCCTTGTGGAGGATTTCTCAATTTGGAAACAATCTTTTATTAATTATATGTAATTTAAAGGCATGTAGTTAATTGATTAGGTTAAAATATTATACACTACATTACTGCAGAAAACTAACCATATACATTTAGGTTTCTTAACAAATAAAGGTTTTCTTTAGAGCTGCACCATTATTCATGAGGGGGTCATGCAACTTCTACACATTTCAATTGTTTCTTTTTTCTTCTTCTTATTCTTTTTTTTTTTTTAATTAATTTTTAGTGAAGCTAGGTACGCACTAAGAGCAAGCAAGGGCTCAAATTACTGTCAAAACTAATGCTTTTACCATATAACAAGTACATTACATTACATGCCCCATCGTTGTTTTGAAGCTTCAAGCTGTTGAATTGTGGTTGTTGAGTATTAATTGTATTTAGATAGGGCATTTCAATTGAAGTTTTAATTTGAATATGTTCTAGTAGGACAGTATGCTCACCAGCATGTATTTGACTGTATACTGGGGAAACTGAAATAAAGACAATTTATATATGTATTGATTGATCCATGTACAGTAGTGGTGCAAGTAGTCTTACATATAACTTTACGTGAATGATCACCAGGTTGCATTGGAAATTAATTAATTTCCTTAAATGATTTTGCTGTTAAGTCAAGTACTACTTATTAAAAGCCATTTGGATACATGAATATTTATATGTGTGTGTGTGTGTGTGTGATAAAGACCAAATGGCTGTAGTACCGCTGAAAGGGCATGTATTTGAGCAGTACTGCTTAAAATTATGGTAGCATGTTTGTTTAACTAGATGTAAAACCTATTTCAATGGAATAAGGGATGGAAGTTTGAATTTATGGATCACATCAAAATTAGGAAGGAATTTAAGTTATAGTCAGTTTTTTTTTTTTTGGGTTAAAAAAAGGGATTGCTATGTAAAAAATGGTAATGTTAGCTTGAAATTACTGGACATTTGATTTCAATTAATAAAAAACCATTGGAAAAAGAGAGAGCAATACCTTTCCAGATTGATATATATATATATATATATGTATATATATATATTCATCATTGATAATTCCTGCATTCTTATTTAATAAACCTTTCTTCTGCTTAACTTACAGTGATATTTATGAGTCCTAATCCTTGCTGGCTAGGGCAAACTATTGTCCATATATGTAGAGCTATATATAATTCTGTATGCATTTTTATATTGAGAGAGAGTGCAAAAAAGGTTTTGGTTTCGTGCAATCATACTCAATTATATGGCCGGTGAATTGATTAATTTATATCAATCATGTAAAACTTCTGAAATATATGTGTGTACCACTGACAGTTTACCGTTATTTCTGCCTATATATGTATAAATATATATATGCTACTCGAATAAGCAAGCTATTGTTTAATTATATATTATTTACGTATGATAGTAACATAATATATATATATATATATATATATTAACTATTCTGATCAGTTTCATGGATTATATGTATGTAAGAACAGAAATATATCAATATATTCATTTCCAGAACTGCAAGAAAATTAAAATTATTGTATCTTTAAGCCCTGTTGTTAGACTAGTTTGGCTATGTCAATTTATTTATAGCTATATATAATAGCATCAGTATTGTTTTTGGTGGTAAAAATTGTTGGCTGAAGAATTTATAAGGTGATGAATAGAAAATGGTAACTGTGACACAAATAGATGAACAAGTCAGGTTATATACATGTATGGCGTTTGCAGACCCACTTAATTTGAAGAGTGAAAAAGTTTCAGATCAAAATTCGTTGTCGCCTAGAATAACCAGCAGACGATAAAACAATAAATGTATGTCTGAAACTTAGCTGTAAATAACAGTTTCAGCTACAGGCTATATAGCACATGATGGATGCAGTGAAATTAATCACTGTAGTTTTGCCCTTACACGTCAGAATCAATCACATGGATACTGACTTTATAATCATCTTCTTTAACAAAATTAAAGAAGTGAACATGTGTATATATATATATATATATATATATTTAAGAAAGATAGGCATATGGTCCAATTATTGTTGCTTTGTGTTGTTAATTATATATAATTAAATTAGGTGCATGAATTTCCCTCACGATTAATGATTATTCCTACCCTATAGCTAGTTAGCTAGATAGCTAGATAGCTAGCTCTATCTAAAATTTTTGATATTAGAAATTTTGTTCTCCCCATCCTATAAATTAATTATTTAAAGAGTATATATATATATATATATATATACTTTGGCTTTCATATATGTATGTATGTATGTATGTATAACGTACGTATGCAATTAACGCATAAATAATAATGAATGGAGATAAAGAAACCGCGTGTGCATTGAGTTTTGCTCCTCCTACTTTTTCTAAAATTAATGAATCTCTCTTAACTTGTAGCTAAATTAGCTTATTAGGGCTAAAAGATTTTGAGAAAAGGCAGGACGCGTACTATAATCAACATGCTCGGTTTGGTTCAAAATCGGAATGACAGAGGCCCACACATAATAATAATAATAATAATAATAATAATAATAATAATAATAATAATAATAATAATAATAATAATAATAATAATAATAATAATAATAATAATAATAATAATAATAATAATAATAATATTGTGTTATTCGTACTTAGTTATTTCGTGGCATATATATTATATACATATTATATATATAGCTATTACCATGTAATGAAACTCTATTTAATTGGTTGATCCAAAGATATATATATATATATATATATATAATTATGATTATATCCAACAAATTAAAGCTACTAATCCTAACAATATTGTTCTATTTAATATCGAGACATAACAATATAGTTAACAAATAAACCGTCTTCGTACAAGGAATTTGACAATTCACAGTTAAATTATCAATCTCCACGCAATGCAACATATTGGTCAAAATAAAAAATAGAAAATTTATATATATAAAAAATTATTTTAAAACTTAATAAATGTAAAACGGTGGGAAACTGGTACTGGGTCACTACTCAAAAATCTGGAGCCCGCTTAATTTGGATTCATTGGGCTAAGCCCAATTTTACATTTCGGGTCAGTTTCAGCAACAAGTCTCGCCTCTGTAATCGGAAGGAGCAGTACAACCTTGTCGCTGCAAGCTTCGTAAAGACAATTGAGAGTTGGGAGTGGAAATGGAGTACAGATGTGTCAAGTGCGCGTTTCGAATCAAAACTCTGTTTGTACAGTACTCGCCTGGAAACATTCGACTCATGAAATGTGTAATTTTCTTATCTTCTTGCTTTTCGTTTTGCACTTCAAAAGTCTAAATTTTCCCATTTATAATAAATTAAATTTATCAACAACTTCCATTGATAGGAGAATTGTGGGGCAGTTGCGGACGAGTACATTGAATGTGAAATCATGGTAAAACTCTTACTTCAAAGCTTAGAAATTTATGGTTGTTATAACTGCCATTTTTGGGTTGTCTTGGTGAGTATCTACTAGTTTTCTGATTTATTGTAGATTCTTTTGATCGATTTGATTCTGCACAAGCCACAAGCTTACAGGCATCTGCTCTATAACGTGCTTAATCGCGAAACTGTCAATCTTGAGGTATATTTTATTTTATTTTCTCAGTGTTTTATGTTTATTTATGGATATTAATGCAGAATGATTAAGGGGTATATTTCATTTAGTGGGTTTTAAGTAGCTCATTGTATTTCTTTTGTTAATTCCATTCAACTTGTTATAATACTACTTCACCTCATTGTATTGAATATACTGTAACGTGGGTTTGGAATTTGTAACTTTGCAGGGTTTGCTGTGGAAGTCCACAATTGGTTTTCTTCTTCTGGATGCTTGTATCCATTTTTATGTAAATGAAATTCTTGTATAATTCTTGAAACAGTTTTCTTAACTCTTTAAACTCACAATGAAAGAATATATCTAGAATTCCTTAGCAAACCAAGACAGGAGTCTGCTTTTGAGACGAAGCAATGAAGAACAATGTTCATCCATGACTTTTTCTTCATTAGTTTGGATATGCCAAAAGGTTTGGAGTGTAATTGAGTACTAGTAAATGTAGCTGATACTTAGTGGATTTTGTATAATGTTAAATGTATGGGTTTATTAATGCCAATTGTAGATGCTGAAGGATGTAACTTTTGGGAACATTACGTTTCTTGGTGTCTTTCTTCTCACATCAAGGATTTTATTAAATACATCGGCTGGACTTTACAGGTAAGAATATGAATTATTTCTGTCATGTTTCCTTGCATTCAGATACTTCAAGGCTGTAGGTTGTGTCTGCATTATTTTACAAGTGGTACCATTGAGACAATTTTTACAGTTGAATTATATGTCCTTAGTTTAGGCATAGCTGAAATAAGGATGCTGTGCCAAGATAAAGGACAAAGGATCATAATAGAAATGGATTATGTCATTTTTGGTTGTTAGGAGATACAGCTAAGAAAAGGCATATTAGAATTCAATTCACTGAATAGCGGAATTTGATTTTTCTTTTAAGCAATAACATGATAAGGGCATCTATTTCACAAAAGCTTAGAGATCCTCCCTAAATTTACGTTAAACAGAGGAATTTGTTTTTTCTTTTGATATTTTTGTTTGTAGCATTCTTGATTTTGTTTGGTCAGTACCATTGTAATACATTTGGCAAATCCCTCCAAATTTACAGGTTCAAAGACTTTCTCCTTGCTGTCCTTATTTCAAGTTACTTCAAGATTTTTCTTGTTGCAATGATGGTATGGTTTCTTGACACCATTTAAGCATTTATATACAACTCATTAGGACAGATGTTTGAGTGGCTTCTTGTTTTTGCCTTCTGTAATATTCTGAGTCTCTAGTGTATATCACTAATTCAAGGTCAATATATATGCCTTATACTGAGTTTGTAATTGACAGGTCTGGAAATTTCCATCTTCTGTGATTTTTATCATTGACTTGTTCGTTTTATCATCCAACACAGTGGCATTAAAAGGTTAGAAAATAGTTCTTTTTTCTTAGAAAGAAAGCAACTTTTATGCATATTTATTTACAGTCCACATTTTAGATACCATTGTCATATTGGGCCCTTGCACAGCATCTTTAATAAAATTAGTGTGCACTGACAGGGATTTAGGCAATGGGCATGTGATATCACAAAAGATATTTTGACAGAATTTTTTCAGTTAGTCAGATGAGGATTCTAGTCAAACAGTTATTCACACCTTTGTGTGAGCTCTTTCAAACTTGGAAATTTTTGTAGGGGAATGCTTCACAGATTAGAATCCTGGGCAACCATCAGATAACATATTTTGTTAGTAGAAGTTAAGATGCTAAGACTGAACAGAAGATAACAAGTGTCAAAGAGAATATGGAGATATTACTCTTAGCAAAAGAGTGAACTACATTAAGACGTGATAGCTTGCATATATTGCTATGGTTAAAGCTGTGGCTGGTAACATTGCAGTCTAATAAATGCCCTGAAAGTTGAGGGGAAGGATAATTATCATATGACCTCGCCAGTGAGAAAAGGTTTGAGGGCTAACTAGTGCCCATATGATGATGACTAACTAGAAAGCAGATTGTGGGTTATGATGATGCCTGAGGGCAGTGTGTGTAATTCCTTGTCTTTTGGAACTTTGGCATGGATTTATATACTTTCAGCTAGTTCCGACTTACATAGTTCCAAAGAAATATATTGAAACTATGTGTGCATGTTTATGTAATCGAATGTAGCTGGATTTTTGTGCCATTTTTAGCATGGATTTAGATTGATGCTTGCCGTATGAAACTTCTCATAAGCCACTTTTTCTGTGGTGCACCAGTGATTACTGATTCAGATATGAACAGAATTATTGGGGCCTGCTTGGGTGCGCATGCTGTAAAGTTCTTCGTCATTCAGGGATTGGAGTTAAGAACTATGAGATACTGAAAGACATTTTTTATTGTCGGATCTTATCCTAATTGTATTCATACATAGCATAATTTGATGTTTTGTTTATGCAAAATTTAGTTTAATAGTGCCCTTCTAAAAGGCTATGGCAACTTAAACTATGCAAATTTGATGAGAGCATCAATTCTTTTTTACTACATTTGTATATAGGGCCCCAAGTGTCTAATCCGGCAGAATTTTTCCCTCGTTCAAAGTAGCATTCCCTCTACTTTCTCCCTCGATTTGGGTTACTGTAAGCATTCTTTTGATACTAATCTAATGTGCACTACTATGTTTCTTACCCAATCTAATAGTTTCAGAAACATGACGCCATGGAGGCACTGTCAAATCCTGTTTTGATTCTCAATATGAAATGGGTTTTTGTAAGCTCCACATTCTGACAATGTATAGCAGAAAAAATATAACCATAAAGCAAATAAAACATAGAATTTCACATTCAACATCAAGATTCCCGATATTTTTGGTCATATAACACTAACAACGTTGAAACTCAAACCATGGGCATAAGTTTGTAATGAAAATTGGTTCTACACCAGGTACGCGCATGTTATCACAGTTTGATACATGCCGTGGGATTATTGCCCTCGTGCAACTAGGACATCCAATGTCTCATTGTGATGACATTTCAGCTTACAAATGGTCAAAATAGTCACTCAGTGAAGATACATTATTTCCCTAACAAAGAAAATGATCAAAATTAAACTGATAAGCACGTTGCTAAGATACACAGATGGTGGATATTTCTTATGGTCGAGAGGAGTCTCCAGGAAAGCAAAATAACACTCTCTGTTGCTTCTTTCACCCTTGTTAGATCTAAAAGTTAGACTTGTCTTTGCATTTGATGTTTGCGCCATTTTTTGGTCTTTGGCAAACTTCACAATGGAGTTTTCTGTTTTGGGGAGATCAGCACGCATTGCAGCTTCTCTTGCCTGCAAATATAAACAACGTGGAGTTTAAACTCACTCTTAAAGACTTCTTACAATGTATTGAGGGTTCAAATAGTAAGTCGTCATTTTAAACATTTTTACCTTGACTTTTGATAGTGCTTGGCACAAAGCTTTATTCTGCAAATGGAGTTCTTGAGGAGCACATTTCTTTTCTATGAAGCTGTGGGATTTGGGTGTATTATGCTGAGATTTGCAGGCTCTTGTTTCAGTAGGAAATTCATCAACCACTAATTCAAGACAATTGATCATAGGCATATCCATGTCTGAAACCACAATCTCATCAAAGAAACCCTTTTCTGCCTTGTACAGTTCACCGTCTGAAGAGGAAGTTTCATAAAATGTTGGTTCCATTGGCTTCAGCTGGTACTTTCCCGAACTGGTATTCTCATCAGACAAGTTCGCACTTTGCAGCACCTAGAGAGATATAAATGGACAAGTTAATTCTTAAAGTGCTGTAAACTACAAAACACATCTTAAATTCTCTCCAGAACTCATTCAGGTTCCTATAGCCTATATGAAAGTGCCACTGCTAACATTGTATAGTGATAACAAAGGAAACATTATCATAATGTCAATAGTAACAATAATAAAATTCTGAAGTGTGATTTAATTGCATTTCACATGCGGTTGGAGTAAATTCTCTGATAGCTACTGTATGAAATTGCTTTACCTTTGAATAGACATGTTCTGTATCCGTATCACTACTGTCTCCAACGTACACTTTTCTCAATGATTTTGATGGGTTGTGTATTCTTCTTCCACCAGAGCATAAACCTTCAGCCAACAGTGAATCAACAAAGGCATCGTCCTCCTCAGTGGTGTGGAAGTGAGAACTCGACAGATTATGTTCGTTACCAAACCCATTAGGATCTAATGTTTCTTGCTCCGGTTGAATCCTTGACAGCAATGCAGGGAGAGAGTTGTGGTCCAGCCCAGTATTGTCAAGGAGTATTTCTAATTCTTCAGATAGAACATGATTTTCCTGGAGGAAGAATCGTATACAAAACAAGCATTTGTTCGAAGTATGTTTCTCATGCTTTACAATTACATGTATAAATTGATATTCTAAATTAAGCCATCCTCTTTTACCTGTGGAGCAACTGCAACATTATTTCCAGTATTAGAAGCCAAATGATGATTTGAATCATTGCAAGTGCCAGACCTATCACCCGATTTTCTTTTCAAGCGAATGAGTACATATTCCTTCTATACAAGTCGAAGATTAAACAACCGTCATTATATAGAATGCAGAATTATTTAGAAAATTTTCATCAAAGCTCAAGCTAACTAGTACCGAAGAGCGAAACAGGCAGAATCTAATTCATTTTGTAACTTTGTACTGAAATCGTGCTTAATTTAAGCGTAACAGAGATGATTTCTACTACCGCATTCTTGTCCAAAAAATGTGGTATGATCCAGATAAAGAAAGCACGCGAATGAACTAGTAGTTATTTCTAGCACTCTTACCTGCCTCAAATCAAACCAAAGATTTTTATACACTCGCCAATCACCCTTAATCAGTTAGAAAATCAATCTAGAACTGCTAAAAATTACGCGGCCTATATGTCTAAATTGAAAATTAGGAGAACACTCATAGGAATAGAATTCATCAGAAAAGCACAGCAAAAGCAGGAATGAAAACGCAGGGGATACGCCAAAAACCGAAAAGCAGAAGAATTAAATAAGAAATTAGAAAACATAAACCTGATAAGAAGTAGCATTATTGGAATGGTATTCATGCATAACCCAGTTGGTCTTGATCCCATTACGAACACGACCACTGTAAAAAACCAAATTCCTTTTGAAACCAATCTCCTCCTTCCCCTGTTTGTCCCGTATCACACGATCATTGCCTGTGACTTTCCAGAATCCAGTTCCTGTCGTTCTTTCTGTCCGCTTACTCCTAGCATTCTTATAAACAGGCGCATTGAAAAAGTACCACACTTGGTCCTCTGGGGGCAGTGGCGAAAGCTCTGCATGCGCATACAAAACAATTGTCCATTCAAAAAACTGAAAAAATTATTTCTGACAGAATACGTAGAAGTTAAATTGATTGAGTGCTAGTGAATATAAATAATAATAATAATAAAAAATACATACGAGGCAAGTCCGAAGGTTCGAACTTGCAGATATTGACTTCGGCAACTGTATGGACAGGGAAATCAAGGCCACGCATCTTCCTTTCAAGGAAATAAGAAATGATTTCTTCTTCAGTTGGATGGAACCTGAATCCCACAAATTCACCCATTTTTCTCGGAATTCAAGTAATATAAGTAAGCTTTGCTTCTTTTGATGATGAGAAACAGAGAGTTCTGTTGTCCGAGAAGAAGTAGACGTAAGCTTAAGCGATCACCGACTTAGATTGACTTGATATTTATTTATTTATTTATATTCTCAATCGTCTTAGTCTCTGGCCTTAACTGCGAAGCTAAGTCGGATAATTTGGAGACACGTGGGCTCATTGAATTGGACAGAGCTGCAGAGCCCACGATGGGAACCTTGTTTGTCAGGTCCTCTTTGCTAGTTGTCTGTGTTTGTGTGTTACCTTCGTGAGAATTATTAAGAAATATTTTTTAGAAATATAATTTACTTATTTATTTATGCAAAATAAGTTTTTAACTCTAATAAGATATAGAAAATCAGAAAATAAATGGATAAAATGCAAAAGGTGATGCCATGAACTTCTCATTCTTTCTCAAAGTAAGTAGTTTTAGTTGAGGTGACCCCACCAATACTATCTTCAGCATCGTATCCGTATGTTCGTTCCTTTTTCAACCCTTTGTATGTAATCTTCACTGTTTCCCCCTTCGCTCACAAGTTACAAAATTAAATTATTTTTCAATTTAAAATTTAATTTATTCAAAATCAAATCCAAGTTACGCGTTCACGGAATATTCTCGAAATCAATATTAAAAGATCATTGTCGAAAAAGTCCCATTTTGCAGCTTAATTTATTACCGTAATGATTCTTTTCTTTTGTTTTGTGGTTTCGAATTTGAGGTTAAAGAACATCGTTAAAAAGGGAAATGTTTATCAGGAATAGTTCAGTCTTAACGAAATTTTCTGCTACATATTTTATTTGATACTTTCCGCGTTTGCCTTTTGAACAATTACATAAACAACATCTTGTCAAAATTTTCCCCCAATCTTCTCCCTGTTAGATGTATAATAACGTTGAACATCATAGGCGACACCCCCCAAAGGGAGACGCATTTTATGAACGAAGCAATATTATTTTCCAGCAGGAGCATATGTTACGCGTACATAGAATTTTGCATTCAACCTCAATATTCAGCACTTTATTTTTTTTTACTATTTAAATGGCACTTATCATCTCACAACTCCAGGCATCTATGCATAAAGCTTTTATTGTGAAACCGCCAAAAAGAAATACTTAATTTCTATAGCAGAGACATGCTGTGGGTTCGATGCCCAAGTAAGAACTTTTTAAGTCTTCTTGTGATGACATGCCGGCGGGGCTTATAACTGGTAAGTAAGGATAGCATCACTCAGTGAAGAGACGCCATTTCCCTAATGAAGAATATGATCACAACCAATCCCACAAGCATATTACCAATATATACTATTGGTGGAGTAGTTTTATGGTCTAATGGAGGGCTCTCCGAGAAAATTACAGAACCCTTAATGTTATTGCCGCCGCCTTTTGACTCCTTAGATCCAATCTTCCGTACGGATTTTGCATTACTAGTTTGATTCATTTTCTGCAGCTCTTCGTCCAGCTTTTCAATGTTTTTCTCTTCGACCAGATGAACAGAAAATATTCCAGGAACTTCCCTCGCCTGCAAACATAAATCATATAGAGTTTAAAATCATTATACATACATATAATTTGTAGAGACATACAATATTTATGTTCTGATATTTCATTTTAAATATCCGTACCTCATCTTCGGATACTGCTTTGCTTGAACCTTTACCCTGCACTTCGATTCTTCTGTTAGCACATTTCTCCTGTATGACACGGTAGGATTTTGGCATATGTTGAGATCTGCTGGTTCTTGGGCTAGTAGGAAATTCACCCATCTGCGATTGATCCCAACCGACTGAAAAGGATGAAGTTTCGTTCGGTGCCAGAGCCGTTGGGATCTCCCAGTACTCTTCTGAATTGACATTTTCATTATAAAACATTGTAATTTCCTGCAGCTGACCACCCTGTCACATAGAGATGTGGATGAACACGTTAATTTTGATACTGTCGTAAACAACAGGGTCTATAAAGATAGATGTAACGTATTCTCAAAAACTATGCAGATAGAAATGCAGCAAACCACGAGTAGTGTTTGGCTTGAGCAACATGCGTCAGCAAATCTCAAATACTATCCGTTACTCGTTCAAAATCCTAAAGGCTATAGCATCGTAATTGTGATTATAAATAAGAGCAAGAATGATAATATTCTCAAATATAATTTAACTGCAGTTAACAGGAAATTGGAGTAAAATCTCCAATGTCCAATAGCTATTAACTAAATGAAATTTCTTTACCTCTGGAATGACGACATCTGTTTCTGCGTCACTACTGTCTCCAACATACATGACATCTTGGTCAGACCACTGTGAACACATTAAGGCACCTTCCTCCTCAATAATGTTGAAATGAGAATCCGAAAAATTCCATGGTTCATTAAACCCATTAGAATACGATGTTCTTTGCTCCGGTTGAATCGACGAGAACACTGCAGAAAGAGAGCTGGGATCCGCTCCATTGGAGTATGAGGTTCGTTGCTCCGGTTGAATTGACGAGAACAATGAGAAAGGGTTGCAATCTACCCCATTTGTACAGGAGGTTGGTTGCTTCGATTGAACCGACGAGCAAAATGTAGTGAAAGGGTTGCGATCCGCCCTATTGCTATAGGAGGTTCGTTGCTCGGATTGACCCGACGAGAAGAATGCAGAGAAAGGGTTGCGATCCGCCTCATTAGTATGGGAGGTTCGCTGCTCCGATTGAACCGAAGCGAAGAATCCAGAAAGAGGGTTGCGGTCTACCACATTGGAGTACGAAGTTCCTTGCTCCGATTGAATCGAGGAGAAAAATGCAGGAAGAGAGTTTCCATCCAAGCCATTAGAACATGAAGAGGTTCCCAGGTCCAGTTGAATCGATGACCGCAGTTCAGAGGGAGAGTTGCGATGCAATTCAGTAAAACAGGAAGTTCTTCGCTCCGGTTGAATTGACGGAAACAGTTGAGAGAGAGAGTTGCTGTCCAGCTCATTACTGTGAAGTAGTAATTCTATTTCTTCAGATAGATCACGGTTTACCTGGAGTGAAAATCATCGGCCAACCAAACATTAGTTCTAACTTCTAACTCTTTTAAGTATGTTTTGCTTGTATAATTGATATTGAAGTTGAGCATGCATGCTTTGGTTTACCTCTGAAGCTGCTGCAACATGATTTCTAGAATCAAAGGCCAAATCACCACTTGCTTCATTGCAAGTATCGGAACAATCACCCGATCTTTTTTTCAAGCGAAAGAGAGTATATTCCACCTACACAAGTCGAACTGTCGAGGGTTAGAATGGCAAAAAGGTAAAAACAGCAGTGTTTATATGGAAGAAAGTATTGTTTTAGCAAATTTTCATCGACCCTCCAGTTCACTGTCGAAAAATTAATAAAGCACGCATAATCTAATTCATCTGCCGACCTCAAACAGTGTCTCCATTAAAACCAAGATTCTAATTAACTAACCAATCACTCTCAATCTTCAACCAACATGACAATTAATCAAGAACAGACAAAACTACATCAGGCTATCATTTGATTCCACATAACTGAGGCACATAAAATTCATCAGTAAAGCACCGCTATAAAGAAAACCCAAAATCAGTGGAATATGCAGAAAACTCAAAAGCAAGAAAGTAAATTAGAGAGGTGAAAACAGATGCCTTATTGGATGGAACGTTGCAGGAACGATATTCATGCAAAACCCATTCCGTCCTGACCCCATTAGGATGACGACCTCTGTGGAAAACCAAAATCCTTCTGTAACCAATCTCCTTCTTCCCCTGTTTGTCCCGTATTGGACGGGGATCACCAGTGACTTTCCAAAATCCGATGTTGGTTGTTCTGCTTGTCCGGTTACTGTGGACATTAAAAAAGTACCACACTCGATCATCTGGGGGCAGCGGTGAATGCCCTGCATCGGCACAGAAACAAAGAATATGTTATGTTACGTGAGTGAGTGAGTATTTATTAAATGTTATATTACTATTAATGGTTTACTTACTAGGCAAATCCCAAGGTTCGAACTTGCAGATATTCTTGACTTCACGAATCGCACGAGAAGGCCAAGCAGGGGAGCACATCTTTCTTTGAAGAAAATACGAGATGATTTCTTGTTCAGTCGGATGGAATCTGAATCCCACAGAATCGTCCATCCTTTTTCTCAGTTCAAGCAACGACTAGTTTCCCTTTTGGTCTCTCTTCTCTTCCGGCCTGATATTGATATTGATATTGATATTGATATTGATGAAAAAATTTTGCTATGGAATCAGCAATTGCTGGTAAGCTGCGTAAATGTACATAAAGCATTCATTGACTTAGTCCCTTTTTAAGTCTTCCAATTCAGTAATCCGTCTACTCTTGCAGACGTGGGAACTTCATATTAGATGAAGCCGTAGACCCCACGGTCAAATTCTCGTTTGTCATTTCCCACTTGTTTATTATACCCGCTTAAGAATGTGATTATTACCGCTTTTTTTATTTTTCTAAATAAATAATATTTTGAGATATAGGAATAAAATAATAGTAATCAAATAAGAAATTGGAGGATGTGTAAAAAGTAATTTTATTTATTCATTTATTTTTGTTAAAATAAAATCTTTACGTCTTTTAAACATAATTTTTATCTTTTAAGATATGATATAATAATAATGATGTAAACTCTAATAGATATAAAATTTTGTTATAATATTAGTATATAAAAAAATTTATATAAATTAAATTAAGTCAATTAGGTGATCAAATTTGAATATAATAAACTAATTAAGTCGATGATATAAATGGAGTGTGGAAAATTAAGTGACCTAAATATTATTAAACATAAATGAATAGATAAATAGATATATATATATATATATATATTAGTAATTACATGAAGTTGCTAACTAAAGTCGTTTACATTGATTTTTGCTGATTGCTGAATAGTTTCAAATTCAGTTACAATAGTACATACACCTTTTCAATATTGTGTAGTCTTTTTGTGATTGTGGCTCGTTATGCTCCCCACTTCCCCCTTCGTTCACAAGTTACTAATTATTTTGACTATTGCTTTTCCAAGAATACTCTCGAACTCTTTATTCAATTTAGTTAATTTTAAAAAAATAATAATAAACAATAAAACTAAAATATGAACTTGTTTTGAAAGTGTTTTCCGCCCCACAAATTAATACGATCGATCTCCAAGTTATATATCACACTCAGTCACCATACATATTATTACATAGTACGTACGTTTGCGTTTTGACCACCTCTATATTATCCTTTGGTTGTCGGTAGCTAGGCAAATTAACCTCCAAATTATCTAATCAAATTAATGCAAAGGATAATTTAAGGACCCGATCGATCGCAATCTATTGTCACCCACAAAAATATAAAAACCATAATTAATTCTTCATATTAATTATATTACAAACATACAGCAACGAGTAATCAATACAACTGATCGCCAAATAGACTGGAAGTTTTACGGCAACCAACAAATTACACAAATATTGTAACGTAAACATAAACATTCAGTACTCAAATCTCTCTTAGACTCTCTATTAATTTAATGATATTATTGGCATCTACTGGTGACAACATTAATTTGTTAATACTGCGAACTGCGTCTGCATGCTGCTCTGATCCAACCTTTTATAAGTGAAGCAGTGATTTCAATCCTACAGATTCCTAGCTGATCAATCTGATGAGCTTAATTTACCTGCAGCAAATAACACAATTAACTGAGTATTAATCATATACGTACGTACATATATTATATATGCATGACCGATGGTTCTGACCTGTAGAATTGACAATTTTTTCTGCAACATGATTTCAGAAATTGGAAGCCGCACGACGACTTGATTCACCGCGGGTGTAGTTCTCCGGCTTATCATCTAAGTTCCCTTTCAAGCGACAGAGAACAAAAGGTTTCTACAAAAATAGAGAAAAAAAAAAAAGAAAAGAAAAGTGAGATCGTTATTTAGAATAATATATATGATAACATGATAGTATATTATTTTCAAGTAACAACAAATTTATTAATGATTTTCGTTAAAACTCGAGTTTAACAAAACAACAAAATTTCATTCATGATCAACAAATTTGGATTGATATATAACTCATTCTAAATTTTATCCAATTAATTTTTCACTTGCATGCAGCTCTCCACAATATGTTCTGTAATACAGCAAGTATAGAGTAAGTAAACAAACCTGGAGTAGTTTAAGAAACAAATGAAAGAAAAAAGTAAATAAACAAAAGGAAAATGAGGGAATGCCTGATAATTAGCAGAAGCGTTCTTGGAGTGGTATTCGTGTATGACCCAGCTGGTCTTCTTAGCATTAGAACCTCGACCTCTGTAGAAAACCAAAGTCTTTTTGAAACCGATCTCCTGTTCCTCGGAGTCGTCCAAAATGGGATGGTCATTGCCAGTTACTTTCCAGTGACCAGCCTTTGTTGTTCTGTCGGTTCGCCCACTGTTTGCACACTTGGGAGTGGGCTTGTGGAAAAAACACCACTCTTCATCATCTGGAATTACTGATTGATCTACATGCATACATAATAATGCATTAATATATATATATATATATATATTCAAGAAAATACATAGAAGCATATGGAATTTTATATAAAGAGGGATTGTATTTGGTACTTACGAGGTAGTTCCCAAGGTTCGAACTTGCAAATATCAACTTCGTTAACTAGACGAACATGAAACTCATCACCATGCATCTTTCTGTCAAGAAAAAACTTGATGATTTCTTGTCCAGATGGACGGAATCTGTATCCCAGATAATTGTAGTCCATTGTAATCTCTATATCCGAAATTCTAAAGAGCTATAGCAATAGAACGTAGTTAAAGAAGATGAGAGAGTAATTTATCAATAGCTATATATGTATATATGATCTGTTTCCTAATTAGAAGTAGTGCCTGTTGTATGAGAATTCAGATATATATAGAGATTACTCATTGACTTGAGATCCTGTTTCATTAATTAGTCTCAGCTGCTGCATGCCTTGTGCTTATCAAAGAAGTTATTACTTTGAGATCATCTGAAGGGTTGTAATTAAGAATAAAAAGACCATGCAATTCCGCGTCTATTTGAAGCCTAGCTAGCTATAACCGTTTTCTAGTACTGTTCTCTGTTTTATGAGAGTAATACAATACATATATAATATAAAACTTAATGAATCTCAATGGATATATAACGTGGCACCAATTATTTAGTGTCGTCAGTGCTAGAGAACTATCACATTAATTCCTCTTACAAAATTTATGCATGTAGTAATTTTCATCATCATATATAATTAATTAATGTGGTAGCATTAAACAATTAATAAACTAAATGTCAAATATTGTTTTAGATCATGAAATAATTCTCGTACATATATATATATATATATCATTAATTACTAATTTAATTCCATAATTGTAAATTATTGGTGATAGTACGTTTATTGAAAAATTTAATTGAAGGAGAATGGAAAATATGTAACAGAACTTGTTATGGAAGGGTCAAATTGAAGCTCAAATTTCTGCAAGTATGGACAACTTCTAGCGATGGGAGAAGTAGACAGCTTACGCGTGGAATTATTTAATGGTCCCTTGGACAGATGTTTTCTTAATTAATTTAATTAAGATTAAAAAACATCTAACGTAGATAAAATTAGTAAGTAATACATATATTAAAAAATATGTATGAACTTGTTTGTTAAGTTCAAGCAGTCAAGACATACATATGTAAAAAAGCCTTCTTTCTTTCTTCCTTTCTTTCACTCGTTTTGGTCAGCTTTTAACTTTTTGTTTCGTTGAATATGCTCCCGCAGCCAGCACCCAGGAAGCACCTGCGATCGAGTTGCCACTCTCTGCCCCCTTGCATCACAAGTTAATAAATTTTAATTCTTTCAATTTGAATGTTTGTTTTCAAAGAACATTTTGGAAAAAAAAGAGCCTTAACTAACTAACTAACTAACTAATTAATTAAACACATATCAAAGAACATTCTAGAAATTAATTAAGACCAATTAATATATAGCATTGCTATTTCCTCACTTTTAGCCATAAACAATGCACATATATTCTTAATGATAATCATCAAAAGCACGAATATTAATTAATTACTCTGTTTCGCTGATCATTACAGAGCACGCTAGCTGTAGGCTGTAGCTGATTCTAAAGTTACCCATTGATTGCCAATTAACCTCCCTTTAATTTATGAACACAAAAAAAAAATAATAATAATAATAATAATAAAAAAAAATCAAATTCATAATTGCTTAAGTTAATGAAGCAAGAATATTTGTATTACACAGTAACATTTATATAATTTCCTGTATGCACAGCTTAAAGATGAAGCCTAGAATTGGTAGGGAAACACTATTATCAAAACAAGAATCTTATCCATTAATTTCACTTTATTTTCCTTCCGCGTTTATATATCGTTAAAGTTGGCATACCTGTATCTTTTTTGTCACAATGCATCGATCCTGCGGTTAACTCTCTATATTTAAATGGAAGGTAAAAACTGAAAATTAAATAAATTCATGTATAAATATTCAAATTATTACTGATCGATCATTAGACAAATAAAATATTAATTAAAGTTTTTCACTATTAATTAGATTACAAACACTAGCTACTAATTAACCGAGTAATCTAATCTATATTCACAAAAAAAAAAAACGATTAACCAGGTAATCCAATCAATTAATTAATATTACATTAACCCACCAAACAGACTACATTTATATACAAATAACAAAGTTTATCAAGTCACAATATTAAAACAAGAACGTACGTAGGTCAAGTACGTACATTCATAAATTACAACTCTCCACTTATTATAATGATATTATTCGTATCTAATCTACTGATCACGACTGAATGTAATTGTCGACTCCGTCTGCATGCTCTAAACGAAACCAAGCCTTTAATTAACTATGAAAGCAGTAATTCCAATCCCTTTAGATAGCCAGCTAGCTCAGGTAAGCTTTTACCTACAACAAATCAAAATCATGCACAGACCGCAACCAATTATTAGCCATTTCTATAAGAGTATACATACATACATACATACATACATACATATATATATATATATATATCGAGTCGTATTAAATACTAATTACGGAGTGCATGATACGTGATATATATATATATATATATCTTCCTGACCTGTAGATCAACGTTTTCTGAAACATGATTTCAAGACATGGAAGCAGCTCCACGACGACTTGATTCACCGCCGTTGTAAGCCTGGGGCTTGTCATCTAAGTTTCCTTTTAAACGACACAGAACGAAGGGTTTCTACACAAGTAAATAGAAAAACCAAAAAAAAAAAAAAATAGTAACTGAGATTATTTTAACTACATGCTTTTTGAGAAAATGTGCTATGATATAACTTACAAGGGAAAAAAAAAAAACACGTAAATGAAGTTGTAAAAGCTGCACAACTTATGAGAGTATACAAAATTAATGGACGGAAAATAGAAAAGCCAAAAAAAGAAGATATATAGATATATATGCCTGATAAGCAGAAGCGTTATTGGAATGGTATTCATGTATAACCCAGCTGGTCTTCACACCATCAGAACCACGTCCTGTGTAGAAAACCAAATTCTTTTTGACACCAATCACCTCTTTCCTGCAGTTGTCTAGAATGGGACGATCCTTACCAGTTACTTTCCAGTAACCAGCGTTGGTTGTTCTCTCTACGCGTGCACTGTTTGCATATTTTCGGTTTGGTGCACTGAAAAAATACCACTCTTCATCATCTCGGATAGCAGATTTATCTACATACATAGACAAAAGCATTAATATTTTCTCATTTCAGAATGACAATTTCAAGACTAAAATATATATATGATCAAACTGGTGGGTGTAAGACTCATATACATAAATACCAGGCAATTCCCAAGGTTCCGACTTGCATAAATCCACTTCGTTAATTGCATGAACTGGGAAACCAAGGCCACGCATCTTTCTTTCGAGAAAATAGGTGATTATTTCATCTTCGGTTGGACGGAATCGGTAACCCAGAAAGTTAATGTTGTCCATTTTTCTTTCTATAAAATTTCTGTGTAGAAATTAAAGACAATAAATAAAACAGAAGAGAGAGTAATAGCCAGCTATCAGCTTCTTAATTAGGTTTTTGAAGGAAGTAGTGTTTGCTGTGCGAGAAGCATATGCGAAGGTGAGTGACTAATCAATTATATATATACGCATACTTACAGCATTGACTTTAGATTCTCTTTAATTCGTTAGTCAAAGTCTTGTACTTACCGAAGAAGCTATGTTTGATACAATTAAGCTTAAAATACAAGGCCATTCGGTCCGCGTCTGTTCGAAGCTGCCTATAATCGTTTCGTAGCTAGCTACTGTTTAATTATATATAAGTATCAGGTAACAGTAGTTGATTAAGATGAACCAATTAAATTTTTTTATCTAATCATAAGTAGTAATTACAGTAAATACATGTATACCATTTACAATTTACATTGAATATAATTTTTTTTTTATTTCATCAATTTTATATGTTTCCATAACATTATTATATATATAAAATGATTATTGGTGACTGGACGTTTAACTTTCATTGACAAATTAATTATTTTTGTTTATTTCAATATGCAGATATGGAAACTAATATAACGACTTGTTATGCATGGAAAGGTCAAATATCAATCTCTCTCTTAATTAATTCTGTATGCATGGACAACTTCTAACCGGGTGAGATAGCTAAACAGCTTCGCGTGGACGTTCATAGTTCTTTAATTAATAACATTAAAAACTATATATAAAAATTAATTAGTAAATAATTAAAATCAATATGTAAGTAGTGTATATATATGTAAACTTGTTACTCAAGCAGTAGTCTTACATATATATTCCTTTCAGTTCTCGATCATTTTGGTCATCTAATAACCTTTTCTTCTCCTTCAGTTTGTTACCCGACTAGTCACTTGCGACTCTGTAGATCTCCTTCCTTTACAAGCTATATAAACTTTAGTGTATACTTTCAATTTAATTGATTCTTCATAGTATATATGCACTCCACAGTGTGAAAATTAGATAATTAAGAAATTGCTTGCAGTAAATGTGACGTTGAAAGATTTTGAAACTGTCATAAAATGAAAACTAAATTTGCAATCAAAACGTAGAACAGTTCCCAACTAAAGCATAAATTTATCTTCTATATGTTCTCTCTAGCTTACCAAAAATGAAAAGGATTTTTTTTTTTTTTTTGGATGCCGACGGGTACGGTGCACCTTACGTACCCTCTTGTTTCGTTGCAGGTTAGGTGTTACAAGCCCTACCAAATGAGACCAATCAATACCCTACACTCTGGCTTAACATCATTAATTGCAGCACCATTTCTTAATTATATATGTCACTTTCCGCTTTACAAATTAATCTCCATATTTAAAGCTATATATGGAACTTAATTAGGTAAATGGAGTAGCCTTACTTTTTGCGTTTGACTTGAGCTACTAATTATTTAGGTGCAACACGTAATATTAACCAAGAGCTTTTTTGAATTTTTTCTGAGCAAAAGAGTCTCCTGTTCGTGAATATATCATGTACGTATGTGCAAGTGAAATTAATTTGTATGGCGGTGCACGATGGATAATGATCCCAATCGCTTGATTAATTAGCTAATAATTTTGACGACTCTAATATCCTTCGCTTATATCATTGTTAGCTTTAAATTTCAACCAGAGTATGAAATCGTTTTCAGTAATTACTACTTACATAGGTAATAAATTAAATATTTCAACGTGGATGGTGAAAATTATAAAACTAATATTTCGCCGAGCTAATTAAAATTCTTCATTAATATTTACATTACCAACGCTCACTTCAAGTAATAATGATCAACACAACCTCCCAAGAAGAAGATATACATAAAATAAACATAAGTTTAATTATAAAACAAGAAATAGAAGTGCATGAACGTAACGCAAATATCCAATCAAATTTAATTTATTTCATTAGCTAGATTCTCTGCTTAAATATTAATGATATTATTCTTGCTATATATCTACTGATGACTTGGCTGCAACTGTAAACAACAGCTGTCTGCCCTTTGTAACGAAGCAGCTGCTACTGATTCCAATATATATAATCCTACAGGACAGCAACCAAGTATGTTTAATATGTTAAAGGCGTGAGTACGTGCATGATCTTGCTGACCTGTACCTGTCGAATAACATTAATTTTATATGTTTCAAGGTTTGGAAGCTGCATGACCACTTGATTCACCGCGGCTATAATTCTCGGACTTATCACCTAAATTTCCTCTTAAGCGACACAGAACAAAAGATACCTACAGAAGTTAAAAAAATGAAAAAGAAAAAAGAAAAAAAGAAGAATCATGAGCTCGATCGTTATTTAGCAAAATTTTCATTAATTACCAAGTTTAATTAATTATAGGATAAAACAAATCAACTGAAAAAAAAGACATGCTAATTATATTCATCAGTGATTTGTATTGATCTAACTCATGCTAGTTAATATCAATCAAATTCAATCAAATAGAATTGCATGATTTTTGTCAAAATGCGTTATGATATAGAAAAAGAGAGCACGTAAATGCACGAAGTTGTAATTTAATTTCAAATAAAGCTGACAATTACTTATGAGAGTATATATAGAAAATTAATTAATGGACAGAATATGGTAGAGCAAAATAATTAGAAAATGCCTGATAAGCAGAAGCGTTATTGGAATGGTATTCATGCATGACCCAGCTGGTCTTCACTCCATTTGGAGCACGTCCGGTGTGGAAAACCAAATTCTTTTTCAGACCGATCACATTTTTCCCGCGGTTGTCCAAGATGGGACGATCCTGACCAGTTACTTTCCAGTAACCAGCCTTTGTAGTTCTCTCTGTACGTGCACTGTTTGCATACTTAAGAGTGGGCTTGTTGAAAAAATACCACTCTTCATCATCCAGGAGTGCTGATTGAGCTGCATTTCAAAATCACAGTTTGAAGAAGAAGTTATATATCATGTGATATGATATGTTATGAAATTTGATTAATCTGATTGTGTTTCCGAGTTTTTTGGTGTGATTGATGCTATATAATATAATATAATATAATATAATATACTATTACATTATGTGCACCTACCAGGCAATTCCCAGGGTTCGAACTTGCAGATATCGACTTCGTTAATTGTATGAACTGGGAAACCGAGACCATGCATCTTTCTTTCGAGAAAATACATGATGATCTCTTCTTCTGATGGACGGAATCTGTATCCGAGATAGTTGATATCGTCCATTTTTCTATGAAAATTTTGTCGAAGCAATAAAACAGAAGAAAGCCTGATAGCAATATATATGCTTTCTTAGGGTTTCGAAGGAAACAAAGGTTTGCTATACAAGAAGCCAAGGCAATGGATGAATTATATATATAGGCCTAGAGCATTGGCTTAAGACTCTGTCTGATTGGTCTTAGTCTAGCTTGGACTTAGGAAAGAAGTTATTTGAAATGATTTGTAAGAGTTGCAAGCATATATACATAAAGTACAATTTATGTAATTCCGCGTCTATTTAAGGCCTACAACGTCTCCTACTTTATACTATTATATAATATACGTACATAAAATATAAAGTACGTAATTGGGACACTCGATCCCCTATTGGCCAATCAATTAGTATTAATTGTCTATCCGATAATTGTATTTAACCCAGATGAAATATTATTATTGTCGATTAGGATATTATACTAGTATATATGAACTTACATACCTTATACATATATATATATATATCAATTTATTTATGTACTTTGGATAAGACAAAATTTATTTTACTTTTAATTATATTCTCATTTATTAATTAACTACTAATTATCTCATGTAAAATTAGTTTTGATCATGGTAGAACCTTAGTCATTGTTACATTGATTAATGTATTAATATTGTAATATTTTATCACTAAGTGTTATATATAGTCATACAATACCCATATTTGAAAACTCTATCACATTCCCCTAACAATATTTTTGTACTTATAATAATAGTTCAAGTTTACCAATTTCATAATCAATATGATTCTTTTATAATATTTAGTAAATCATGTCACTAATAAGTTTCACTTATATATAACGCGGATAAAATTAAGAAAGAATAATGGAATGGAATAAACTTGCTCCTGAAGTTTTCATGATCTGTATATATTCTTCATTTTAACCTTTTCTTCTTGGTTAGTTAGTTATGTTCCCCACTCGTCACTTGCCATTTTCTCCTTACTCCTTCCTTCACAAGTTTTATATATATATATATATATATATTATATAAATTTAATTAGTTAATACTTTCAACTTTTAATTCTCGAAAGTAATTAGTTTTCAAAAGATTAACATTAATCGGATCAATTCTGGACTGGATAGATTATAATATCTTATATAGTATCGATTTTACTGCTCAAAAACATTCTCGAAAGTCCGTCCAATATGACTTAATTTCCAAGTAATTTCCAATGCATCGAGCCAGCTTAATGCTGACCGGCGAAAGATCAGTAGTTTGCAGCTCAGTTTTCTCTAATCTAGTAGGATATAAATAAAATAACGATTAAATCATTTTAAATTTATTTACCTTGAAAATCGGCACACAGACCAAAACAATCTCAATCCGATCAACATCTCCTCCTCGTATGTTATATACAACAAGTTGGCGCAATTTCCTCATTTTGTAAATTTTCGAGCGTCATTATTGACCGTTTGACTTTGACCCATCAGCACCTTCCATTACGTTAAAGCCCATTTGCTTCTTTCTTTCTTAACTTTGGGCCACAAAAATTTCCATCCTCAGATTTGTGGTGGCGACGCAATTAGTTAAAGAAACCATAAAACCCACTTCACTTTTGTAAATTAAAAGTGGCCCCTTCAGTCCAAGCCCTCTTTATTCAAGTTGTTGGTAATGATGGCAAGAATGAAGACTCCGTTCGTTCTAAATGCGTTACGATTTACAGTTTCCAGTACGAGCACACGCCGTGACCAGGGAAAAAACAAATAAATAATTCCATTAATATAATCTTATTTGTACACCAATGTAACTAAACAAGACAGACATATAGAATATCTGAAGTCCTTGCATGAATTCTTCTTGTCCTTTCTCACTACAATTCGTATCTCAGTACATGTTTCTTTCTACCTTTGCCTAAAAAATGTTGGCCGAAGGTGCTCCGTTTTGATTACAGATTTTGTTTTTTTTTGAAAAAAAAAAAAAGAAAGAACTTGAACCACCTTAGCTTGAGGAACCTCAAGGGAATTCTCTATGGGCTATCCGTATAGGATTTTCAAAAAGCTTTACAAAATTCTTATTCTGCCTCATTTTGTTTTATCTACAAATGTGCACTATCAGCGACTAAAGACTTGCTAAGAACCCTGTATCTTTACTGGCGAAAACACTACACTTAGTCGGGCATGATCAGATAGAGAGTAGTTTTCGGGCCACATTCCTTTCTCCACTTCACGGGGAAAGAGAGATGCATTCTTCACCATGAACCCAAGGACTTCTTTTTCTGTGCCTTCTTTGGAATCCTTCATACTGTCATCGCAATTGTTCTCTATTTGCTCCAACCAAGTTGAATTCCACATCCTCTGCTGAGATGCCAACATTTGAAGTATTAACTCCCAACATTTAACAAGGAAAGGCGCGAGTACAAGTAAACAACTATTAATTTGGAAAAAAATTATGCATGCACCTGAAATTCTTCATAATTAACAACCCCATTTCCATCAACATCTGCCTGGGCCCAGAGATCATTTATTTCCTGGAAACTTAGTCCGCAAGGCAGGCCAGCTAATTTTATCTGTACAAGGTCTGGATACAGTCATTTTATCTATTGATTTGAGCTCATAAACCATTTAATAAAGCAGCTAATAAAATACCTGGCGGAGGGCTTCGCAGAAGGCTGAATAGGTGATAAAATCACCGTTGTTATCAGCCTTGAAGAAGGCAAATGCATCATTTTCAGTCAGGGAAGCTTTTTGAAGATGACACTGAAAGCAAGAAATTATATTGATTAGATACAGAAAGATCATCATATGGTTTATCTACACTTATCAAAGCAAAGAAGATCATGCATATATTCTCCAAACACATTCTGAAGCAGTGAAAAGAGCAGCTTTAAAATTTCATGCCTCTAGTTTTAGATAAATGTAATTGACAACAATTTTAGATAAATGTAATTTACAACAAAAGAAGTCACATATCTTATCAAATGGTAACATTGCTCAATTATTGGCACGGACAATCTCTTTTCATCTGTAATTTAAGTGTCAGCACTCCTTTGCACATTATACGTTAACAAAATCCTTAGTGTGCTATAAACTGCAGTAGCACACTACACTGCAATGTATTTATTATTAATCCACAGCTTGCAGCGCAGTATAATACATAGCAGGCATTCACTTTACTTCAATGTCAGGACTCAACAAGTGAAACAGTGCAAAGATTTTTAATACAGTTACAGAGGACATGGTTGTCCAACACTTAACAGAGGCAATGTCCTTGCCCAACACACCACATGCTGTTTACTGACAAGAACTATACAGTAAATAATACTTCTTCTAAAGGAAGTTCAAAATTTTGTAGTGCTTCTCTTAGAGTCCCATCAACTCAAAACTTCATGAAAGAAGCGTGGAGTGCTCACTATATAATTTTCCCTTTTCTTCCTTCCTTTGAAGTCAGATAAAATCAGACACAAGTTTTCCGACTTTTGTAGCAGCATATGGGAAAAGTACAGAGAAATAATAACAGACTATGGCAACTCTGCAATGGCTATTAACCAGAATAATATAAACTTTCATGAGAAGTTAGCAGACAAACAGGATATAGCAGAACAAATTACTTACCTTAATAAGACTAAAAAGTGCTTCAGCCCAACTAGTCTTCAGTGGTTTTCTTGACTTGTTAGGATTACGAAGCCAAATAAAATCAACACCACAAATGTTCCCCCGGTGATTGCGGTGGCTTACCCACTAAGGGATATGAAGACATGCATGAAACAACTAAAATTGCTTACTATAAACATCGAAAAAATTGTTGTTGGCCTAGTGATACAGATGCATAAAACTTGCACCTTGAAACTACCAAACTACCAACCTTGTGAGCATCTGCATCACCATCAGTGTATTTGTGAGCAATGTCATAGGACGATACAAACCCCTGGGACCGAAGGAATTTGTAAACATGCCCACGCTTGCTTCCATTCCAATCACTGCAGAAGTGGATTGCAAAAGAAATCATAAATAAGCATGTCCATTTTCAGAGATAGATGAGCATCAATTTCGAATTGAGGGGGGTCCTCGGTAGCACAACAGAGTCAACTTACCCACATAGTATGACTGGTACATGGCTAAGCTTGTTTTCTGTCTGATACAATTCTAGATACTGTAGTATTTTATATACCTGAGAGAAGAATATGAAACATAGAGGTCAACATTGCCCTGCAACATGGCTAAGAGGAATCAAAATCATGATAGAAGTAACTGGGATAAAGAATACCTGATGCAATCTTACAACAGATAGACTGGAATCGTGAGGAAATAACAAATGGGTGTTTACAATTAGAATTTCTTGTGGGCTGCCTTTTTGGTTTTGTAAGGAGGGGACTACAGATTGGACATGTAACAGCTGAGCAACACGGTCTCCAAAGTCATTGAAAAGCAACTCTTTATAATTTAGAACCTTAAAGTAGTCCCTATGTAAAGCAGTTAGAAGGCCTGTAAACAAATTACAAATTGTCAAAAATTGACGCAATCTAATTACTTCAATTATCAAGCATTCTACTCTAGTTAACTAGAAAACAATATCAAATGTTTCAATTAGACAAGATTTGAAGCTTCATTTTGAATTGATGGCGTTGGAGAAGTCTTAAAGATAAAAATTTATACAGGAAAGATTAAGTTATCAGTTAGCGAGCACATACCATCTCCACGATTGTTGGTTCGGGCAAGACTGAAAGTGATGTAGCCTGCATTACCAAGTCTCTCCTGATACATATGTACAAGTTCTTCATTTCCAACCCAAAACTCCTGTTATGAAGGTATGAAACCATAGACAGTACGGTTCTGTTCTCATGACCAATAACAAAGTCCTGTCCTTCACAAGAATTATTGTCCAAAAAAGTCAAGAAGCAAAAGGGTGCACGAAAATCACCTGAAGACATATAACAGAAGATCTCTCGTAAAGTAGCCAATCCAAAATCGCCTGGTTTCTGGTGAACCAGGAATCCCTGAAGTCACTCTCACGAAGACTTTGGTTCTATTTCATTTGAATCATTACCAACCAAAAAAAAAAAAAAAAAAAGAAGAAGAAGAAGAAACGACATGATTAGCGAAGAGAAATTTGTGAGTGAATGCAATAAATAAAATAGTTTTTAAGTAAGATGGAAGAAGATAGAAGACCTGTTGATCGAGTCGCTTGTAAATGGGAGCCAAAATATTGAAAGTTGTACAAGATATGCCACGCTCCCCCATTATCGACGACACATATCCACCGACGGTTCTAGCAATCGACCGTTTATAAACACAGGACTCATTCCCACTTGAATCCAAAATCGGAATTTTAGAATTATTCGATTCCACCACAGCCACCTATTCGATTCCACAACACAATCAAATCCAACCCCCTTTAAAACAAATTAAAACTGAAAAAGAAAAATCACAAACCATTATAAGAATCTTGCCACTTGGATTGCTCTTTCCGTGTGCAAAAGTGAAGAGAAGAGAGAAGGAGAAGAGAAGAGAAAGCAGAAAGAGTGACGGTTCTGGTTCTGGTTCTGGAAAAAGATGCCGAGGTTGTGGATGTAAATTGAAATGCCTTTCTTATAGAATCGAGACGGTAGATTTCATATGGTAGATTGAACTTGGTTGCGTGTGTGTATATAAACAAAAGGGCCTACATTATATTATTATATTGTTGTTTAATTTAGTGAATTAAATAGATGTACAGCTACCTTTAACTTATCTATGTTCGTTGTCTGTGGGCTGTAAGTAACTGAATATTCTTTACAGTTGGTTAACAAATCAGACGTGGAGGCTTAAACTAACGTTAATTCCCCCAATAGAAAAGCATTAGAATCTTTGTTGCGTTTTCTTGCTGACAACTACCTTTGCTCAGTCGCTCCTCGGTAACTATAAACACATTTCCATTGCATTGATTTGTGGGCACATATCTTATCAGACAATAACTAAAAAGGACCACACTTGGCTGCTGCTGTAGCTTTTCTCATTCATAATAAATTTCATTTCGCGTCCATTTTACGCATTTTCTAAATTTACATCATTATTATAATTATATATATATATATATACATATAAGTTTAATTATAGTAAAACATTGGCAAGATTAGGACAATTCTAACTAAAACACGTGTCCTAATTAAAAAGATAAAAAAGAAGGTCAACAGTCACGAGATTGATTTCGCATTCTATGCACTACGATAAAAGGTCGTGACTCGTGACTCCCTTCTAATGTTTATAGTAGAAATTAAATTCAATAAATGTGATAGGTGTCGTGTTGTGATGGATCATGTTATTATTTCAACTTCACTTGTTTTGTTATTACTTTCAAAAAGTAGAGCACACAACTGCATAAAACAGTTGGTTGTTATAAAATTCTTACTGGGGGAAGATAAAAATGAAAACAAGGGGCACATGATAATGATTATGATGTGATATATTCTCCATCTTGACAAGATAAGTTCCGATTCGGAAATGTGTTCAGACGAAACGGGGCCCTTTCTAAGACGCACTCCTGCTTCTGGAACGCTTAAAATGAAAAGTAGAAGATATTGATTGATTTTTTTGTCCGGAGAAGAAGAATTAACAGCACAAGTGATATAAAGTTCACTTGAATGTTTTTTATTTTATTTTTTATTTCTGCACCGCAAAGAGAATAAGACGGTGACGCGTTTCGCAACGGGATGTTGTTGTCGGTGCGTGTGGTGCCAATCTGTCTACACGTCAATGCATCATCATCCAAACAAAACCTATAAATATTGCCATGTGTCAACTATTCATAAGCTCTCTCTCTCTCTCTCCCCTTGCAATTCAGCCTTCCCCTCTCTCCCTCTCTCTATTACAACCCACGATTCAGCTATTTTAAAATAATATAATAAACATTTTAATGACCCTACAATTTAGTAAATATTTTCCAGCTTCACTAGTAAGTTGGAATTGAGTTTAAGGTGCCATTCATATTTCCAATTAATGCATACGGTCACATTCATATATCATTAATGATTTGAATTAATTCTAAAATCAGTTTAATTTCAAAAATCAACATGGCAATATCTATATATATATATAAAATTGAAAAATTATATTTTGAATGAATTAGTTTAGTCCAAGCAAGCTCTGGTGTGTTGCTTACATGGATGGGGCTATTATTTTCTAAATGATGGTATGGTATTGCAACGTACACAAGTCTTCACGTAGGGGAAGATTATTTACTTTTATATATAGGCAGTGAGAGTATTTAAAATATCGTATAGTATTAGCATGTAAGAATCATTCTACTAAACTAATTTTCTTTTTTAAGTACTAACCTGCCTCCTGAAGCATGGCATTGGCAGTCTATCATAAATTCAATGGGTAGCAATCACATACCAAACATCGTTTCTTTGCCATTAAGCTGTCGTTTTATCTTCATTTTCTCGCTGAATACACTCCCCCACCTAATCTATATGATTGATTCCTAACTCTCAACTCTTTACATTTTTTTATACGTATACTAAAATTATATAAATACCGCGCGATGGTTTACTGACTATAAAACCAAAACAATTAATTTTAAATATCATTCAATCAAATTAAAGCAATTTTCTAAGTTTTGATTAAACAAGTGTTTGAGTCAAAACAACTAAACAGATCAATCTCACACGGTATCGTCTTGAGTCTTGTGTTCGCTTTAATTTAATTTTTCAAAAATTCACCACCTCATTCAATTTTCATTTAGTTGATGCATTATTTCAAAATTTTGTTAAAAATTTTTAAAAATTAGTATTAACCTTGTATTTATCTCAACTTGAACTTTGGATCAAACAATTAGACACACTACCAAAAGGTAAGTAAATTACAGCAATAAGTAGGCTATTGTTTATCGAGAAGCGTAAAGTCGAAAATTTGTTAGATTGCAAGCTGACAGTTCAGGTGATTGAGGACATAGGTAAGTATCATATTATGGGCAAAAGCAATATTTAAGATAAAATTTGACCTTCTCTGACAGATGAAAACAAAATTATATTGCAAGCAATACCTTATCTCACCTGGTTCAATCTCAAATACCATATTAACTAGTAAGTTAACGCGATGTTTGAAGGGAAAAAAAAAAAAGAAATGAAATTAGATGGTGTTTCGTTATCTATTTCACCAAACTCCAGGAGCATCCGTCCCAACAGAAAACGGCCTTAAAGCCAGCAGATTGATTATGGTTCTCTGCGGTGTGCGTGTATACATTATATATTATTGGTATGAATTGAAGAAGGCAAAATGGATGGCCAACTCCTGCGTCCCAAAAATCCAGCATTCCTGCCAGAATGGGATCTTGAAGATGTCCGCATGACATTCCTCAAATGTATTAGATGGCAGGTTGAAGAAACATTGGATCCAATTAACTGCCCTTATCATTACTACTGCGACAGCACTTACCCTGGAAACTATCCACCTGCCGTAGATGTTTTGGTTCTTGTTTTTACAACAACTTCATACCTGGCAACACTTGTGCTCACGGTCATAGATATTTCAAGAAGAGGCCGAACTTCTCTCAATCAATCAAGGAGATACTTATTACCTTCTGGTCCAATTTCCCTCCCTATAATCCTCTTAATGCTAGCCAAGGGCCACAGGATCAACACTATATTTCCTCTCTCGTGCATTGGTCCAGCGATCCTTCAGCTGGTTCACGTTTCTGCTCTCACCTTCAACTATAATGCTGACGAAGATATCAAGTATGCATTCTTCGAGGCATCAACGATTTCTGGTATCTTACATGCAAGTCTATACTTAGATTCTGTTATTTTACCTTACTATACAGGTTTCGATGCTCTAGTCTCCTCAAGCTTCTCCGGAGAGTGCGTTTCTTGTGTCTGTCGTAAAGAGGTTTTGATTGTGGGAGGGAAGTTGGTCTCTTACAGGGGTTGGTCAGTGACTACATTTTTTGTTGTGGGTGCACTTTGTTTGAGAATTGTCCGTCGACTGTCTGAGGCAAACAGAGGAAAAATTACGGCTGTCATGTCATTCTTAGAAAGTTTAGCTTTGATCTTAATAATCAAAGATTCCGTTTATCTAATTATGAACTCTCCTCCTGAACAATATTTGTCGCGAGCTGCAGCATTTGGAGGTGTATTTGTAATGATTTGCCTCCACCTACTCAAGAAGGCATGCAATCAGGCCATACAATGGCATTTGATCCGTGAAAAATAGCATCCGCAACACGTAAGTGAGAGAACTCCTTCGAGCGAGCTTTTGTATATATCTTATTGCCGCCCCAGGAAAACCAGCGGCCTTAATTAGTAGATTCTTTTAATAGCTGTTTTAACCAATCTGTATAGGAAATTTCTTTGCTTTTTCATGTTTTTTAAGTCCAATTTCCTTCTTGATGAGAAAACGAGATGTCGAAGTAAAAGTGCAACATACTTTACATTTTTGTAGATGACACCGCATGGCTCTCGCTACCCTCTTTTTATCTCCTTTGGTGTCTCTTGTAATGCGGTAAAATTAATCATACAACAGAAATTAAAATACATGTTACAAGAAATATGCCACTATTGGGGGAACTTCAAACAAACAAAATTGTGTAATTTTTCTTCTTGTAAACGAGATACAATCAGTTCTATCCAGATGCGACACAATCGGCCAAAAATGATCGTGGGTGTTAATCAGACCACGCAATATGATTCTTGGAGAGTAATCCAGCCCAGTGAAGCAGCCAATTGGTTGATATTTCAGCATCAGTTGTTGCAGGTAAGAACCCTCCACCAGAAGATGCTTCAATTTTAAGGTAGAGAAACTTGATAGCACCATCCAAAGAAGTCACAAGAAAAATCTTCTTCGGCTAGTATCCATTTCCGGCTGAAACATTGAAACATAGGAATAATGAATGCAAATAATGAGTGGCAGATGTGGTAATATGATAGGGCAAGAGTGTAGAAAAACCCATCTATTATACTGTACTAATTTGGATGACTGGTAATTACCTTATGCACCCACTCAAATTCTCCGCCCTTGGTATCAAATGTTCCATGCTGCAAACTGATCAACTTCAGCGTGAATCGAGGCCCACATTCCTGCATATTCCGAGGAAATCAATGTTGTTTTAAGACAATTACACAGAACTTCCAATAAGACAACACATGATTCCAGTCATAAAAAGAGGACAGATAAATTGATGTCAATAATATATCAAAGTACTTATATGAAGTATAATTAGGACCACTAATAGAAATTTCTAAGAAGCTTTTGGTTCCAAGAACGTCATGTTAAAACAAGAAAATAAATGTATCATCAAGGAATATTGCCATAGCTTTAATAAGCTGACAGATGTATTACCAATATTCATAGACAAAATTATAAGAAATATGCAAATTAACGAATACCAACCTGCAGGCGAGCAATTACTTTCTCCTGAGTAACCTTCTCACTCTTTGCATCTTTTGCCTTTTTACCTTTTGACTCACTTCCTTTAATTTCTTTGGCGTCAAATATATACCTGCATGCATTCATCTGAGAAACGTGACTTAAAATAGAACACCAAATTGTTTACATGAAGCAGCTAAATGCCAAGGACACACACCGATGATGTCGGAAAAATATGAAATCTCGTTGATTGTGAAAGGTCACAACTCGCCGACCACGGAATTCTGGACTTTGAGGGAAAAGTGCCTGTATCAATCTAGAGGGAAAGACCACCAAAAGAAATTGTTAGGCAGAGAAAGCATGACCATCAGACACATCTTTTATAGAAGACAAAGTATGTCACATGTCACTTTAACACAAACACTTAAAATTCAAATTGACTTCTTCATTGACAAGAAAGATAATCCAACCTCCCAACACGGTGACCCAGGCGTGTTGTGAAGTTATTTAACACCAGCTCGGGAAGATGACCGGTAGGATTTCCATGATTCTGGGGAAAAAAAAAAGTTAATCAATATATGGATGAGACAAGTGCATTTCATAAAAATCAAAATCAAGTATGAAGGAATATGAAAGTGTGGGCTAAGTTTCAATGTGTACTATACTACTCTTTTCAAGCATTCT
The DNA here is from genome assembly GCA_022749755.1 of Azadirachta indica. Classification (NCBI taxonomy): domain Eukaryota; kingdom Viridiplantae; phylum Streptophyta; class Magnoliopsida; order Sapindales; family Meliaceae; genus Azadirachta; species Azadirachta indica. The sequence goes on from CM040440.1 coordinate 17,126,169, forward strand.
GTACCAATCAAGCAGGTGGATTTTACATTATAACAATAAATTCAATAAATATGATAAATAAATTCGACAGAAGTCAGCCACAAACCTTAATATCCTTGCGCAAAACAAGATTTGAGAGCTTGAAATGGGCAGTAGGTCCAGCAGGCAAGCCAATGATTAAGAGAGCGTCTAATATACAATAAAAAAAATTGTCAGATAGAGTCCTTATAGAGACTGAACTAGGCAGAAGTAAATGTCAGAACCTTAAAACACCCATTCCCCCCACAAAATAAAAAATACTCCTTTCCCCAATAAATATATAGAAGAGAATTTCAATACAACAGCTAGAAGCAAGGGAAACAAAGTACTAAGGGCGTAATCAAAAGCAGAGATTGCACAAAAAATTTCTGACTGCATAAGGTACCACTAACCAGGTTCCCTGCGATTGGTGTGAACAACTATAAGAGAAGTGAAGTCCTTGTTCTTTGCATATTCTACAATCTGAACAAATATTAAATATCAATCATAAAATTGTATTATTCAAGTTTCATTTCGGGGTGAGAAAAGTAAGGAAGTGAACCACAGCACCTTTTTCAAGTCATAGGTTCCTCTCTTGTAGTAATGAGAATTTGGGATCACTGTAAGTAGTTCTGATATAAAATCTGGTCCTCTCTGCAAACCAAGTAAACATACGAACCAAATAAGACAAAGAAAAACCCTCTTTGCAAGGATAAAGTAAAAAATCTGCAGCTTTTTCATGAAAACATCAATGGCTCCATAGCAGCAACGATTAAGAGTTACAGAACATACGGTTGAATTGAAACGGCAAGTTGTGATTAATATCTTTGGAGTGCTTTCTTGCTTAAGTATAGAACTAAATTCATCTGCATCATTACCCGCAAATAGCTGCAAATAATCACAAATACAAGTCAGCTACAATAGGCAGTGGGCAGATTTTCCATATAAAACAAAGGAAAATCAGAAAGCAATCTTCACTCCGGTGCACAAAATTTTGACATATTTATTTCGGAACAAAAAGAAAAATCTTACGCGTAAATTCCATTAAGTCTATTTCAGTCAAATTATACCTCATCATCATCAGGCCGGCATACAGTCTCGTCAGGCTCCCTTGTGTTTTCGATAGTCCGAGGGGTCATTCTCGGAGGAGGCTGCACAAACCACGAACAATGTTAATTTTAACTAGCACTAGAATTGAAATTGGAAATTCACGAGGGATTTAGAATGAATTTCGCAAGAGAGAGGTTAGGGTTAAGAAGTGGAGAGATGAGACCTCCTCACCGAGCTCGAGAGCGCGTTTCTCGGCGGCGTCACGGGCCTTGAGTTTCTTGCGCTTTTCGACTTTCTTCTGGTGCTTGAGCTTGGCGTGTACGGCAGATCTCTTCTCTTTGTTTTTAATCATGGATGGTAGTATCTCCTTCTTCATTTTCTTATTACTGTTTTCATTGTTCTTATTATTTTCCTTCTCTCCTTCGTTTGATTCTTCGCTTTCGCTCTTCCTCCTCTTTCCGCCCATTTCTCGCTTTTGTTTTTCTGTGGCCAACAATGATTGCCCAACAGACAAGGAGAAGAAGCAGAGGAAGGGGAAAATACGGACACGGTTAGGGTTTTGGAATCGCCAAGTAGGGTATTAGATATCACTATCAGGAAAGGATCTGTTAAGTGGGCCGATATGGGCCTGTCTCACATCTTCAAACACTTGGCCCAGACACAAAGAAAAAGGATTATTATATGTTGACATTAATTTGATGATCGGAAGTGAATGAATTAAAAAAAATAAAAATTATTTTATGCACGTATTAACATTGTACATATTAACTTACAAATAGTTAATTGTATATATTAACATTATTTTATGTTTTTAATATGTAAAACAAGATTCATCGTATTTTAATAAGGATAATAAAGTGTATTTAAAAATCAGATAAATTATACTCTACATAATTTTATATAATTATTTGTAAATCACATAATTTTATATAATTGTTTAGCGCTTTATGTTTAACTTAAAACTCACGTTTTATAATTACTACTGTATATGCAATTTGGATGTAAGTTTTATATTTTATATGTATACACATAATACAAAACACAATATTCCATACTAGCATTTTGGATAAATAAATATTGAGGAAAATAATTAGAGCAGTTTGAAAAATTTTTAAATTGAAGTAACTATTACATTTTTAAAGTCATATAGTAAGAATTAATGCATATCTTCTACTACAAACACACGTTCATAGTTGGTTAATTGCTTGAAAACAATAGACTTTCTAGCTAAGGCTTTTGCCAACTACAAAGAACTACGTGAAAGAGCATGAAGGGCGGTGTGTTCAAGGATTGGTCGAACCCCCAGGGATGGGAATGACATGTGACACTGCATTAAGAGATTGATCATCTTGGTCACCTACTTGTGCTTGCTTCATCGGATCACATTCTTCAATCTCTTTGCTTTTGCCCCACAGTAGAACATATAGACCAATTATAACTAGGACTGATCCTGGAACACTGTTCATTAAGAAAAGAGGATGTTAACTGATGGTCAGAAATAGAGACAGTGGAAACTTAAGAATGATTTAAGGAAATATATATATATATATATATATATAACCTTCCAAGGTAAATTGGTTCGTGAAGGATAGAGAAATCAAAGATGGCCACAAATATCTGTATGAAAGGAGTAAATGCAGATGTGAAAACAGGACCCCTTCGTTCAACACACCATGACATTCCCACATAGCACAAGCCCGATCCCACCATGCCCTGTGTCAAATTAAAGGAGAGTTTAGATAGTATTCTATTACTTCAATTAATATTAATTTGAAGCTTTAAGAGAATTACTCACAGCATATGTGACGGTTATTATCTCCAATTTTCCTTTCAAAACCCACCCAGGAAGGTCTCTATCGATGATCAAACTCATGATGGCTGACTGAATGGCAACAAAGAAGGAGGTAATAGCAGTGCTAGAATATTGACATGGATATCTCTTGCTAATTCTTGCTTGCATAACAAACCATGAAGACCATACGAGGATGCCTAATGTCAAAAACATTGAACCAATAGCCCACTTCTCTTTCTTCTTAGTCGAAACCATCATATTGGCATGGTCTAGTATATGTGAGTCGGTTAGTGGCTTTCCTTTGTAAAGAGCCAACAACATAGCTCCACCAATGCAAACAATTGTACCTAACACCTTAGTCCTTCCACCCAAACTTTTCAGGTTCGCTTTCTCCAGGCTGCAGCAAGTCTTAGTCAGAGTTAATATTTTTTGTTAACAATCAATTCAATGTAATGGACTTACCACTTACACTTACCCAAATGTTAAAGCCAACAAGAATGTGCCCACAGGAACCATGTTTGTAAATGCACATGAGAAGGTAGCGGTTGTGTATTGAAGTCCTAGAAGGAAGAAGTATTGTGCAAGGGTTACCCTGAAGTACATCAATATTTAGCATCAATCATCCACAACAAGGTTACAAACTAACAACCAGAAGAACCCCATGAATCAGTGGATAATATTACAAACCCGATGAAAGCACTGAAGAATAATTGACACAAAATGCGAAAATTGAGCTTGTATCTACTTTTTCTGCAAGGAAACAAACTGCATGCAGTATTTGATCACCCAGAGGAAACTAGCCAACTGCTAGCAATAATTAGATGTAATCAAGTGCAAAAAGATAATTTATGTACCTTTCCCAGCAGTAGGCAATTGGCGCCACGAAAAGGGCGGAAATTGTCTGTCGGTATGTAATAATTACCAAATGATTTAGTCCTTGATCAAGAATCTTCTTAAGGAGTACATTCACCGCAGCCAATCCAAAGTCAACCGCCACCATCATAAGCACAGGATTCCATTGTGCATGGGAATTCATGTTGAACTATATTTTGCTCAACGCCGAGAGAGCTTCTCTTCTAATTGTTTATGGCTGATCTGAAAACCCAATGAATGAGTACAGAGACATCACACTATAAATAAGCAAAGCATCAGGTGAAACGGGAATAGACTGTAGACAGGTCTTAGAAGTCCAAGTCGCATCAACCTTTTACGCAATATATCAACATTTCCATTTACAGATATTCTTCTGCAGTTGGTCTGTACTCCCTTATACAGGAACTTTCCAACAATTGGAGATCGTTAAAATCAATTTGGCGCTCAATGTCCTTTATTAGATATAACTGGTGGTGGATCTTCATCGCTCACATCATTTACGCCTTTATGCCACTTCCTTTTTTTTTCTTTCTATTAGTTACTGGAGTAAATATAAATAGCTAGCAATAAGCATCTTGAAAAAGAGACAGACAAGACCAAGCATCCCTTTCTTCTACAATTCGCGTAGCATCCAATACTTCACAGCTTGACCACTTAATAACTGTTTGCATTGGAAGCAAGAACAACACGTCAAATCTTACCATATATGAAAGAATAGCCAATCTATTGCAATTTGATGCTTGTTAACCGTAATTCGTATTGCACTGTCATTATTTCTTATTCAACTGGTTTAAACGATGCTGCTTACTTCATTCGAATTACGTCACGTGCAACACATTTATCAGAAAATCTTCTCTCTTTGCATTATTAGAATGTGGGAATATATTATTTCGCATTTGTTGCAGCTTCATTTACATGGAAGTATAAATAAATAATGTAATAATACGGAATTGCATGCGCTGAGCCTTTAACAGAGAAAAGAGTAGCGTTCATCTTTTATGCAGGAAGAAAATTCTTGGTCTCTGAACATCTCTGTTGCGGGTAAATAATAATGCTATCTCCTTTGCTTTGTCTCTAATCATGGAAGGAATTATCTCATATGCTCAAATCTCAATCTTCGGTTCATTATTCTTATTATTTTTCTTCTATCCTTCGTTCAATTCTTCACTTTCACTTTCACTTTCATAACCCATTTCTCCCTTTTTGTTTTTCTGTGGTCTCCAAAGACCGTGCTACCTTAAAGAAGAAGATTAACGTCCCCACCAAGATAGGGTTTCTGAAGTGAATCGCCAAACGCAAATAGAAGTTTAGATACTCTTAAGCTGGCTGCGATGGGCCTGTCCGAGATTGCCAACATTATATTTAATATTCCTACCCCATGAACTAAAAATTATTAATTAAAAAGTACTTTAATTAAGAAAAAAAATTAAATGGAAAGACAATTATAAGAAAAATGTGAAAATCTGAAAAAGGAAAAATAGAAGTATATAACTATCATACATATATAGATGTTCTCGTTTCAAGCGTTGATATATTTTAGTGTCATAAAAGCGCGAAAAATAATCAAATAAGAAATATTAGTTACGTCCCAATAAACGTCATTATTTTTGATTAGTTCATTATTTATACTCTTATCGTAAAATATTACTAATATAGGTAGGTACATTTTACAAGGTAGTTGCACAATATCTTTCATTAAGATATAAGATGATGTGTAATTATGACAGCTGTAAACTCCCATTCGTCATTCAAAACCCACCCAGAGAGCTTCCTCTCAATGATCAAACTCAAGACGGCTGATTGAATGCCACCAAAGAATGACAAAATAGCAGTACTGGTGTTTTGACATGCATATCTTTGCTTGTATAAGGAACCATGAAGACCACGAAGTGACGCCTGCAATCAGAAATATTGAACCAATCATCCAGCTCTCTGTCTTCTTACTCGAATTCATTGTATTGGCATCGCCTGTTGCTCCTTGTACATGTTCGTGGGTTAATGCGTTTCCTTCATAAAAGGTCAACGACACAGCTCCACCAACACAAAGAACTGTACCCAATACTTTAGCCCCCCCGGCCACGCTTTTCATGTTCGCTCGCTCAAAGCTGCAAGTTTTTTTTCTCTTTTGGATGGGTTACAATTTTAATTTTTCTCACAATCAAATAAAGCAAAAGAACTAACTTAACATGCTTACCCAAATGGTAAAGCCAGTAGAAATGTGATAACAGGAACCATGTTCAGGAATCCAGTTAAGAAGGTAGCTGATGTATAATCAAGTCCTCGAAGCAAGAAGTATGTGCCAGCATTACCCTGAAACACAGCAATGTTTTTCATTTGTCATCATGAATGACAAACATTTAAATGAACAATCAGACAAATTCCATCAATCACGGATATTATTACCAACCCAATCAGATCACTGAAGAATAGCTGACAGAAGATTTGTAACAGTCAGCTTGGGTCTGTTTTTCCTGATAGAAAATCAGCTTTATAAGTTCGTTGTATATAAATATGCCCAGAAAATTCTGATATTTGAACAAGTTCAGTCATCAGGTTAGTCGTGATGGAAAAGTGAAACCGAGTGCCTTATAATCAAGCAAAACAGAGCAATCTAGAAATGAATGGAAAAGTAAAATAGCTGTTAGGGTGTTACCTTTCCCAGAATTATGCAATCGGCGTCAAGAAAATAACAGCAGCCGCCTGTCTGTTATTCAACAATAACCAAATGGTTCATTCCTTTGTTAAGAATCTTCTTAAGAAAGATATTAACCGTAGCAAATCCAAAGTTAACAGCCACCAGCATAACAATGGCTTTCCATTGTCCATGGCAATTCGTGTTTAGCCCTGCGTGCAGGATGCCGAGACAGTTTCTCTTCTATAAACACAATGAATGGATGAATATAGATTAATCCACTACAAATAGGCAAAACACCACAGATTTATGCACTATAAAATTGGGCAAAACACCAGATGATGAAGACAGGGGAATAGACAGTACTCTGAAAATCAAATCAATCTTTAATGCAATCAACTTTGATATATTTAGATATTCTTCTATCAGTCAGGTTTCCCTTCTACCGGACCTTTCCTGATAGTTGCAAATTACTAAAGAGAATTCGTCTGGTTTTATATTTAGGCGTCATCATCATATAATATCATGATAAATTCATCACAAGTTAAGCGTTATGATGTCCTTCATTCTCAGGTCTTGCAGACCTTTATGCCACGGCCTTTTATTCTTTTAATTACTGGACATGGAAATAGCAATTATAAGCGGATTCAAAAGGGACAGACAAGACTAAGCCTCCACTTCTTCTACGAAATTAAGCTAAGCATAGCATCTAATACTCCTTTTTTCATGCACAGATGCGGACCACTTTCTTAATTACTCTCATATTGGAAACAAGAATAAAATGTTCAATCTTACTATTAAATAACATCCAATGCGATGCAAGATGACCGCAACTCTCATAACACTGATGATGTTCTTATTCTGCGATAAATTCAAGATACTTTGTTTTAATTACATCCTGAGACTAACAACTTAATTATCACAGTGATCTTAATATCTTGATCGCATTCATCATATTCATTTCATATCTAGTGACCACTGTTCTTGGTAGAGTGTGAGCATTTCGCATATGCGAGGGAAAGCTAAGACTCTAAATAGACAGAGACATCTCAAGTAATAGTAATGTAGAGATGCATGTGCTGAAGTTTTCGACTGAAAAAGGAGTGAAACAGTTGAACTGTTAAGTTGTTATAGAGGATGATATTTCTCCATGATAACTGGCTGCAATCAATGCCCCCGGATCATTTCACGTTACAGCGTAGTGCACTACAACACCAAGTTTGGTCCCTGTCCATCCATCTCTGTTTCTATACTGTGGGGCAAATGATTTTTGGTTATCACTTTATGTATGTTTTGCGTTGTGCTCTTGTTGGAAGGAGATTATCCACAAAACACTCATTTCATTTTCTGAAAAAGAATTAATACAATCATTTGTTCAAGAAATTGAAATGAAAATATAAATTCATAAAGTCTATCTCATTCTTGAAAATATATATTATCCCAACCATTTTATGCGGTGTGAATAAATTAAATAATATGACAATATTTAATAAGTTATCTTAGAATTTAAGAGGAAAATTTAAAATTTAATGTCAAATCTAATGTTAGAATTAGACATAGCTAAAACATATAAAGCAAGTTGATGCTTGCTGTACATGGACAACTGAACCTGATACTCCTATTTAGTGGCGTAGCGACTAATAGGCTATGCCAGACTATAACCGGCCTAACCTTATACCAAAGAGAAAAGAAAAAATTTTATTTATTGAACTTAAAATATCTTAGCTTAATTATAGTGTATAAACTGAAAGGAGGATGCTGACCACTGTTATTTTTCAGAGTGATTTTCTTTACTTATTCCAGTGATGTTTTGAGTCCGTCAAAAGTATAAATTACCACATCCAATTGTAATGTAGAATATATCTATATATAGGTAGCTTGTTTTAGGTTTGGCCATCCAACTCTCTAGGGGCATTCTTTCAAGTATCATGTTCCATTTTTCTTACGTCCCTCTTTCTCTAACTCTACTGTGGGTAAATAGTATTTTTGATATTCCCTTATACATCTTGCCTTACGCCTTTGTTTACCCCACACACCAGGGAATAACCTTTTTCTTTCCAATTTGAAGAATAAATATTTGCTTACCCACAGTGAATGAAAATTCGAATTGGACATAAAAGAGTGAAAGTGAGATAAATAGGAAAAAGAAAGGAAAAATAAAGAAAGAGACAAAGGCCGAGGCCCAGCCATTTTCATACGGCCCAACCAGCTTAAACTTCTTCTGGGCTTAAAGAATTACTAGCAAGAAAGCACTGACCGTACTTAACCTGCAACTTGTCTCAGACGCCTAGCTCTGTTCTTCCGCAATGCAATGCGCCATGGGAGAAAAACCCTCTCTTCGTCCCTCCATTCAGCATCATTCCAACTTGGAAATATCCTCTTATTGGCCTCTATCACCAAAACCCTCGGAGAATCAGGCACTCGCAATCTTGACCCTCTATCAATTCCCATCTCCGAGCCTCTGGTCCTTCAAGTCCTGGGCAGGAGCTCCCTCCACCCATCTAAGAAGCTCGACTTCTTTCGATGGTGCTCTTCTCTCAAGCCTAATTACAAGCACAGTGCTTGCACTTATTCTAACATTTTTAGGACCGTTTGTAAAGCCGGCTTTCTCGAAGAAATCCCCAGTTTGTTGAATTCAATGAAGGAGGATGAAGTTGTTGTCGATTCTGAGACTTTTAAGCTATTGCTCGAGGCGTTTATTAAATCCGGTAAGTTCGACTTTGCGCTTGAGATTCTTGATTATATGGAAGAACTAGGGACTAGTTTGAACCCAAAGGTTTACGACTCCGTTCTTGTAGCTTTAGTTCGAAAAAAGCGGGTGCGTTTAGCGTTTTCGATATCAATTAGGCTACTTGATGCTTGTAATGATAACATTATTGATAATTCAGTGGTTGAATCGGTTCCTGGTTGTTTTGCCTGTAATGAATTGCTAGTCGCTCTTAGAAAGTCAGATATGAAGCAAGAATTTATACAAATTTTTGAAAGAATGAGGAGGCAAAAGCGATTTGAGTTTGATATTTATGGCTATAATATTTGCATTCATGCATTTGGGTGTTGGGGTGATCTGGGTACATCTTTGAGGCTGTTTAAAGAGATGAAGGAAAAAGGTTTGGTTCCTGATTTGCACACCTATAATAGCTTGATTCAGGTGCTTTGCATGGTTGGGAAGGTAAAAGATGCGCTGATTGTGTGGGAGGAATTGAAAGAATCTGGTCATGAGCCAAATGAGTTAACTTATAGAAATATAATTCAAGGATGCTGTAAATCATATCGAATGGATGATGCAATGAAGATTTTTTATGAAATGCAGTATGATGGGTTCACTCCTAATACTCTGGTCTATAATTCTCTACTTAATGGAATGCTCAAGGCACGGAAGGTTATGGAAGCATGTCAATTATTTGAGAAAATGGTTCAGGATGGGGTAAGGACCTCTTGTTGGACACACAATATTTTGATTGATGGGTTGTTTAGAAATGGAAGGGCTGAGGCTGGTTACACTCTATTTTGTGATTTGAAGCAGAAGGGGAAGTTAGTGGATGCAGTTACTTTCAGCATTGTTGTGTTGCAGCTTTGTAGGGAGGGGCAACTTGAGGAAGCTCTTCGACTGGTGGAAGAAATGGAAGGCAGAGGTTTTATTGTAGATCTAGTTACAATAACATCCCTTTTGATTGGGTTTGATAAACATGGTAGGTGGGATTGTACTGAGAGGCTGATGAAGCACATTAGGGATGGTAATCTACTACCAGATGTTCTCAGGTGGAAAGCTAACATGGAGGCTTCTATGAAAAGTAGAAAGAGCAAAAGAAAGGACTACACACCAATGTTCCCATCTAGAGGTGACTTGAGTGAGATCATGAGTCTAATAGGTTCTATGGACTCGGAGACAGATACTAATCTTAGTTCAGAAGATGGTTGTATTAAGGATGAAGAAAGTCAATTAGCCAACATTGATCAATGGTCATCATCTCCACATATGGATAAATTGGCCAATCGAATAAAATTGAACTGTCATTCTTCTCAGTTGTTTTCACCAACTAGGGGCCGCCGAGTTCAAGGAAGAGGAATGGGCACTTTTGATATTGACATGGTCAATACTTTCTTGTCCATATTTCTAGCCAAAGGAAAGTTGAACTTAGCCTGTAAGTTGTTGGAGATATTCTCTGATATGGAACTCAATCCTGTGAGTTACACTTACAATTCCATGATGAGCTCGTTTGTCAAGAAGGGCTATTTCAATCAGGCATGGGGTGTCCTAAATGAGATGGGCGAGAAGGTTTGCCCAACGGATATTGCGACATATAATGTGATAATTCAAGGCTTGGGGAAGATGGGAAGAGCAGATCTAGCCAGTGCTGTTCTGGATAAGTTAATGCAGCAGGGTGGGTACCTTGACATAGTTATGTACAATACCCTGATTAATGTACTTGGAAAGGCTGGCCGGATTGATGAAGCAAATAAGCTTTTCGCGCAGATGACTACTGGAATCAACCCTGATGTTGTCACTTTCAATACACTGATTGAGGTTCATAGCAAGGCAGGCCGATTAAAGGAAGCATATGAATTCTTGAAAATGATGTTGGGTTCAGGCTGCTCTCCAAACCACGTCACTGACACAACTTTGGACTTTCTTGGAAGGGAGATTGAGAAGTTGAGATATGAAAAGGAATCAATATTGCACAATAAGGATGATTCATTTTAAAGAAGGTTTTGGCTGATTTGATTAGTTCAAATATAATTTAAACTTACTCCCGTCTGCAAGCCAATAATCCTCCACAAACGCAACCATATGAACATTTCCCCAAAATTTAGGTGCTCACACAGTTGTTTTAATGTAATGATCAATGCATGAATTTTGTTTTGTTTTACTTCAATTACAAATATGCAATATAGAAAAGCAAAACATTAGAAGAGTAGGGTTGGTGCTGGAAATGCTTACTGAATGTTTGCAATTGTAGTTTGCTTGACTGTACTAGATAGAGATAAAAGTGTTTTAACCAAAACTCACTTATACTTTGGTCATGTATGTTGAAACTGTCATAGAAACTAGAATTGATTGCTGAATAAGCGAGTGAAAATGAGATGCTACAAGTTTATCCTCACTGGATTTATCGTTGAATGTAAATTACTGTGAACAATTGATAGCTTACTTTGGTAGAGGCCAATTTTGCTAAAATAATATTTGTATACGATCCGGTAACAATTGTGCAAAACCTGCAATGGTTTTTTTTTATTAGTACCACGTTGTCATCTATGCAGCAGCTTATCTTTGTTTGCAGTGGAGGCGGCCTTAGTTTTCTCTCCAATTCATGCAAATTTATATAGCATTTCAATGAAATGAAAGAAAATTTCAATCAAACAAATCTTCCATAATGTTTAAACACAGAAAGTAAACCGTATTACTACTCGTAATCACAGAAAGAAAGAATAAATGAAACTGTACTCTTAGATACACGAAAGTAATGCACCAATGCCGGGCAGCCACAGCCGCATCCTAATCAATTAGAAAGGAAAACAAATAATTCCACGGCAATCATACAATCAAAAAACGCCTAAAACAAGAGAAAAAGCGAGCAAGAAGAGCCAAACAATATGGACCAAGAGAAGCGCCTGACCGGGAAGAGAAGCGGAGCCGCCACTGCCAACCTCACAAAACCCAGTTTTGGCTACTTTAACGCCGGCGCACGTAGCATCGGGACAGCCGCACCAATAGGTGACCCCGTCAACTCCACACACTGGATCGGCTCGAAAGCAGTTGATTGGGCATGAGTCCGGCCTGGTGAATCCACCGCACACGCCATCATCTTCGCGCGTTGATTGCACCAATTGTGAGCCGATGTCCAGCACCAAGAACAAGAGTAAGATCACGATCAAACGATTTGCTGCTGAGAAGGTATTCATATGGCTGATCCAACTAATTTAGGTACACTCAAATCCCTAACCCTAAACCTAAATGCCGTTCGATTTAGGGAAAGGGGACGGCAGACAGATTTTCTTTCTATTGTGGAATGTTAGAGAGAGAGAAGGCGAGAACAAAGAGGAGAAGGAATATCTTTTACTTTCGGTTGTGGACAGTGGGCCACGCGCCTTTCTGTGTATTAACAAGAAAGCCGCAGTTTTCACATTTACATCGATCACAACGGTTCAAAACTACAAATGGTGGACGATATGTCATACCGTACTCGAATGCACGACAAATCGTCTTATCTTCAATTCTTTACGTTATATACACGCCAAGTCGTTTATTTTTATATCTTAGAAAGCAGAAACGACAAGTCCTTTGACCATTGGAGGTAACTGGCCACTCTTTGTTGGTATGTAGTTAGGGATCACAATGTGGTAGAGTGGGGTGGGGGAGACATACCCCATTCTCACCCCGTTTTCTATTTTAACCTTTATTTTTTACCTTATTTTTTATTAAATTTAATAAAATGAAAATAGAAAATCTCTACATGAAAAATAAACTCTTCATCCCTATATCAATTTCTAATTTTATATTATTTTTATAAATTAATTTTAATAATATAACAATTTAATTAACTTAAATAAAAAAATATTATTAATATATTATTAGAAACACAAAATAAAATCTTTTTAATTTTTAATCTTTTACTTTTTATTTGTATATTTTATTTTTTATAACATTCATTCATGACTATAATTTTTTTTATTATTAATTACATTTAATTATAATATATAATTTTAGAAATTATAATATAAAATTATATTTACATATATAAAATTTAAATTTAAATAAATTATAATATATTTATATTATGTTTTATTGGGGAATGGGGTGAGAGTGGGGTGAGGAGAGGTAAACCAATTACCGTCTCATTAATAAATTGAGCATTAATTTCTCCCCGTTCTCTGCCTCATTCTCCGAAATTTATCTAAATTCTCTCCCGTTGAGGGTGAATTCCTGTAGATTTAGGGCCTGCGGGAAATTTTGCTATCCCTTTACGTAGTTAGGAAGCCTGTTATTGTCATTTGCTTATACCTCAACGATATGAAATTTGAGGCAGGTGGGCGACTCCAACCTCCAACCTCCAACCCTCACAAAAAATTCATTTAATTTTAAACCAATAAAATTTTTAATTTTGACGCGGTCACTAAGATATGGTCATATATTTACATGGGCTATATATTATGGCATGCCTTTCATCCAGATCTAACAATACAAATGACAACATTCATAGGGTTGGTCTAGGTTGGCTTGTAAGAATGTAGCTTTACTACCCTTTCAGATTATCCTAAACACAATTATACAAACATATATGTTTGGAATATTGCATAACACTTTGGAATATAGTACTTTTATAGAGCTCAGTGTTGCAAGGTCATAGACCATATAAAAACAGGAACATTGTTCACAACTACAGCCATCTTTATTCATCCAAGAGCTCTGGCAAAGTTTTGGTAACCTTATGGAATCTGTCTCATCATAACCCAGTTTCTGCTTATTCTTCAGTAATGTATAACTGTTGTCTTCGGTTGACTCTAAGATCTATATATCACATTCAACAGACAATTACCAAACAACAAACAAAGATGCCAGGAACAACATTCCCATTAAACAATACTTGAAAACCTTCTTCCTCACAGCCAGGTTGCCAGTTATATATAGGTCGAGATAAATATCACAGGTCATGCGAGAGTCACTCAAGCACCATTAATCTGTTTCTTTCTGCGGCTACCTGTCCAACGCAATACCACATTAAGTACATTAAAGAAATGGATCACCTAGAACAGGAAAATAGAAAGCTCACTGGTTTATGCATCCAGAAGAATGATATGATATGGAAATGAAAGTGAATAAAATTGGTGCCTGAGCCATGGCCATACAAAAACACAAACAATAACCTTCATGGCATGGCAGCATCTGAATGGCACATAGCATTTGCAAAAGCCAAAAAAAGAGTTGGTGAATCCTTGTTTCATGGAATTAATTATTTTGACAATCAGGTGAAGGCCCTTAAAAGGCAATGAAAGCGCAAACATAACGTTCTTGAATCACCAACCCTCAGCTGAAAACATTGACTTGCTGGGAACTGCAAACACCACCTGTACATTCTGCAAATAGTCTAGAAAGAACCATGCGACTGATTGCATACTCTTAAACATGCGGGTTCAAATAAAACTATTCCAAATCTTGACATATTGGGAGAGCTACACATCCAAAAGTGTAAGCAATGCGAGGGTCACATGTTCATGGATATTGGCTACATGGTCTATATTGAAAAAATAATATGATATAATTTCATACAGAAATCCATCTAGAACATTTGGTATCAGTTAATTGACCACAGAGATAGAATTAACTTAACTAGTAATGCAGGTTATTCAGCACAATTAAGCAAACAGATCCCTTTTTCCCTAAAGAAAACTAACATTCATCAAAACAATGACATGAAAGCAGATATCGGTTGCATTTCCTGGTTGTTGACTATACAGATCGCTAGATTACCTGAAGCGCTCTTGCTCCAGATGACCTGACCATCAACAGCAGTTAGGTGCTCATCATCAAGTCGCTTCCATGTTTTGATTGACTTCACAGCTCCCCAACCTCCCTTCTCTGTCTTCTCCAAAGTGGCTACCACCACCCTCGCCCTCCTTGCCCATCCAGCCTTTCCGTAGGCATGGTATCCAAAACCCCCAGCATAACAAAGTTGTATACCTGTAACTTGACCGCAGAAGTCATTCACGTGATCATGGCCTGTGAAAACAGCTTTCACATCCCCAGCGGCCACCATGGTTGTAAAGAACCCAGAGTTTACAGATGCAGAGCTTATGCCTTCTTGCCTCACTCCTGTGAAGTTCGATGAGTCAAAACTTGCAAATTCAGGCAATGGGATGTGAAAGTATACAAGCCCAGGAGCAGGTGCTTTCTGAGCTGCTGGTTTGCTCATGTATGCCCTCTGCAGTGAAATGGGAAAATACTTCATCAACAGTGCCATAGAACTTATTATAAATCATGACATCCAACTTAATGAGTATCTCAATGTATTTATCATATTGACATTTGTTTGGCTCTCTCAACTAAAGGGAAAGATCATGAACATAACCCATGCAGTTGGTTATCAGCATTTCCTGAAATTATGAAAACCAAACCTTTCTTTTGCATAATCTGCATGGGACACATACAAGACCTACATATGAGGTTCCCCACAATGCCTCTATAAATTCAGGGTATATGGCCCTAAGATTAAAAAAATGAGTAATTGAGGCTAGTGTGCTGTAAACTTTTGAAATAGCCCAAACAAATCAATGTGATCTAAAGAAGTACTCTAATCCTAAAGAACAGTGAGGTTAGTACCTGAAGTCTGGCAGAAGTTTGTTCAAACCAAAATTGCTGAGATGGTTTGATCCAACCATAGCCAGGAATTGAGGGAACTGTAGAGTAATCTCCACTGTCAAGGAAGTAAAGATTCAGTACTGATTTATTTTCAAAACCCGAACCCTCAGCCCCACCAACCTCCAAGTTATAGTTACCAAAACCATCGATAATGTGCAACTCCGAAGGATTAACTCGAGACAAAGTGTTTTTTAATGTAACTATATGTTTCATGACTCCTTCCCTTGACAGGGTGGATTCCTGGTCATGGTTTCCCAAAACAGCTGCCCACGGGATGTTTGATGCAATTGCAGGGGCAAATGCAGCATTTAAAGATTTTGCTGCGTCTGTGGCATCAAATCCAAAGATATTGTCACCTGTTGCACAAAGGCGAACACTTGCACAAGTTAAATTGGGTAGAGGAGCAATAAGTATTAAAGCATAGACTGCATACTTGTTTAAGTGGATTAATATTGGGCAAAAGTCATCATTACTAAATGAGAACGCTTGTAATCAATAACCATCACTGGATTTTGCTCCAGTATACCCGGCAGATAAACATTAGCAGCTGGAAGAAAACTACTAGCACATTTGTACAATTCCAAGAGTATTCACCAATTACTGTGACTTTCATTTTCCCCCCTCTCTCTCTCTCTCTCTCACACTCGCACAGAGTTCTAGGCAACTTTGACGCCACTCATATGAAGTTAATTACATTATTGTTTAGCTGAAATTGTGATGATCAGTGAAAATCTGTATGTTTTCAATTGCTCAAGGATACTAGTTAATGTTACCCGGGGATTAAATGATTGAAATTGAATCAAAAAGTTTTTGTAAAATCATTTCAAAAATAAAGAACTGGAAAAAAAAAATGAAATACCAGTGAAAACAATGAAATGGGGTTTCTCAGCCGAAATCATGCGGTTGAGAAAGGCGGTGGTGTTGAGGTCAGAGCAGCCAGGGACCTGACTTGGAAGCACGTCCTCACAAGGCGTGATCTTCCCATCAGCATAATGCATATCCGCCACTTGCAGTATCTTGAACTGTCCGTTTTCTCCAAACCGCAGCCTCTGATCGTGTTTCGCCGCCGATATTGATACAAAACACAGTGAAAGTACCACCAGTGTCGTCATAAACGATGGCTTCATTCCATTCATCAGCATCTTCTCTTACGTCGAAGTTTTTACCTACAAGCTTGTTCCAACAGCGAATATCTCTCTTTCTCCTTAGAAAACTATCTACTGACCATTAGCTTCGCTTATAATAGCGTAGGTGTTATTGAAGAAAACACTTCACCTCCACGGCTTTCAGTAAAGAAAATCGAAAACAGACAAACAACAGAATCGCTCCGCTTCAATAATTTAATTATGCTGTTGGATATTCCCTAATTAAATGCCAGTAGATGGTCAATTGTTGTTTTCTCGATTATTATTTTTTTTTTTTGGGGGATACGAACGTGAGATGGCCCTCGCTTCTCTTCTCGTCGGGTGACATAGATTGACAGCTTTTGTCTCAGTATCATTGATGACAATTTTATTTATTTATTTATTTAGTACCGAAATTCTATGGAGAATTTATGGGGTCCGCCCGTATATAGTATTTGTATGGTTTGATGACCTTAGGTGAACAAGAATTTATTTTCCGATCTACTTTTGTCCAAGTCAATTAAGGAATACGGTATTTATACTTAAAAAGAGCCATTGAAACTCTGACAGCTATGTTGATATTTTCTTTCGAACGGTTTGAGATCTCGATTTAAAATGCATGGAAGCATGTATCCATGACATTTTCCCTGCTAATTAATTTATTCTAGGCATCCTCAACGTGAATATAAAGAGGAATTTGTCTCCTCTGCTGACTTTTCGTTGCCATAACTTTGTTTTAAAACACGCAGAGCCGCTTATTAGTAGCTTAATAGTAAGTATTTAGTTTATCTTTCTTTTCAAATTTTATTATGAAGAAATTTGAGTCGCTCCTACAGAGAGACAGGTTTCCCTCAAATTGAGTACAGAATATCTAACTTTATATCTAATTATGTAACATTAGGAAAAAAAAAAAAGATTACCAGATTTGACTGCTTATTATGCATAGGGTTGGTCAATTATGAAAACTTTGGGCTCAAATTGAAAATGGCAATGCAGTGCGGTATTATATACGATTGAACAATATAAGTTTATGGCTAACACATTGATTCTCCTCCAATCTTCTGCTCAATGTACTAAGCCCAGCAACTAGACTATCTAATAGCAAAACAAACAAAGAATACATAAGGAAATCGCGTTTTAACGCAGTTAATTGAAGTTGTGCTTGTAGAGCGATTATTACAATGACAATTTGGGTACTTGTTCAAGTATGAATAAAGAAGATTGGAAAAAAACTGTACATGCCAACAATTGAGCAATATTTGCTTGTTATAAGATATGGGAAGACCAGAAAGATCTGACATATAGAGATGGGCTGGAAATAGCCTGGAATCTTGTTTCTTACATGTGCATGAAACATAGGATTCCAATCTCCCCAGTGCCAGTCTACCCATAACTTGCAGTAGAATATCTAACAATCTAACTTTCTCATAAAGTTGCAGAGGTTCACCCTAATTATGATTACACCTTTAATACATTATCTCCAACCCCAAAAGCAGAGAAGCCATGGGGACCCTATGCACAGCAGCTAAATTACGCCGCTGCATTCTATCTGGAATTGTGATGATTTTCAATGCAATAATAAATAAATAAATAGAGAGATGAAAAAAGAATTCAGATTCGAGATACAATATCGGTCATTTAAATAATTTTTATTTCATTATTCATATTAAAATATGAGTCCTCTCCTTGATTTGATGGTCCGAAGAACCTTCATAAATCTCATTTCGTATCAAGCAACCAGAGATGATTTAAAGAAAAATAGATCCCACGGAAATTCCATGTTCCCATCATTGTAAACCTTTCATAATACAGATATAAAAAGACATCTTATTAGAAATGAAAACCACTTTTATACAATTTCATGCACCTGATTGACTACGCACATAATAATTTCCACCACCTTTTAAATAAAGCACAAAGTACAAGAACAGACGCTACACATATCAAGACAAAACACCGAAATTGGATAATGGAAAGAAATTTACCATTATGTTTGACACAAGTGAAATATTCAAGTGCTCTTATCTTTTTCTGCTACTGCGGATGACTTGAACCAAGGTATCCAAACCGATGTTGTCTTCTGATATAGCCTGTATGCTTGAGCTCTAGACTCTTTTTTTACCATCCGCACTTCAACAAGTATTGTCACATACGCCAAGCACAAGCTATTGATGAACGACCCAACAAACGTCCACCCATGTCCCAGGTTCCATGCAAACAAAACCAATCCCCACCACCACAACTGCTCTCCAAAGTAATTTGGATGCCTTGAATAGCCCCACAGTCCCCTGTCAAGATTAGGCACCACTTGCTTTCCAAATTGTTTCAGCTTTTCATTTTTACTTACAAATTGGTGGAGTTGACTATCAGCAAAGTAAGCAATAACAATGCCAGAGAAACAAACGAGAACAGCAACAATATCCCATCTATTCAGTGGCTTGTCAACTGAATGCACAACATACAACGGCAAGCACACTCCAATCAGAAAGACCTGCAAAGTTCAAAGACCCCCACCCCAAAACCCACAAAGAATAAAGTTGAAGCATTATGAGTTTCTCTACCATTATTGAAAGATAAAAAATAAAGGATATAAACATCAATAACATTGCTTTAGAAATATCAAATAAACTCCCAAAAAGTTGCTCAGAAAATTCCAGGAAGGTGTTTCATAGTTCAACAAATATAGGCGTTTGTGGAATTTTAAAACACTGGATCCCTTGTCAGTGTTTATCTCAACTGACAATTACCAAAAATGAGAGGCAGGAGGTCATTGTGGCAATTCTTCAAGCACTTGCCCAAAAATAAGTTCATAAATTCTCGTATTATCTTTAGTTGAAAAGAAATAATTGGGATTTTACCTGTTGAGAGAGGTAGACGGCGAAGAAGGAAATCCACCACCATTGTTTGCCATACTGAGCGCGCATATCGTTGAAGCGCCAGTCTTCTCTAGCACCCCACTGCCACTTCTCACGCCTGAAGTAGTTATGAGTCAACCTTAAACTCCATACCCATGTCAACAGGATCACAATTATTGACCTCCAATAGTTATACTGGCCCAATGGATGCGTTGCAAAGTAATGCACAAGCATCACTGGTATCACAGTCCAGTACAGATCAATCATCTGCAGATCAACCAAAAGAAAAAAGTCAACTAATTAAGTGAAGATACGATAAAAATAAATGAAAGATTCCGTTAAATAGAGAGAAGAAAAAGGGCACATACCCAGTGGCTGTTCAGTGAGTGACTGATAAGCCAGAAGAGAACGTTGACGTTGAAGAAGAATAAGACATTGGCCAGGAAAAGAGGGTGCTGATAGCACCATGACCAAATAGGGTCTTGATTTGTTTGAGATTGGTGATAGTGGTTGAGGAAGGAAAGATAGAAGATTATGGAAGGAAGGGGAGCTAGAAATGCAATCACAGCATTCTTCAAGTTACGACCCATGTCGATTTCTGCTCTTGGTTATGCTGATGCTTTCCTCGTAAGTGGCAGTGGTAGTGGTAGTGGTAGCTAGCTCCTTGCTGCTGATGGTTGTATATATAGGCTAGGCTCACATCCTAATCCTATGATGTATGTAGATTGAAATGTCGCACTTTCTGCATGGTTATGCCGTGGGTTCCCCTCGCTCAATCACAGGTGGCTGCTAATCATAATTGGAGTCTAAATAGTCTTCACGGGCTTGGGTTTAGCCTCTTATTTATTTACTTTTTCATAAATACAAATAAAATAAATTATTTTGTTGCTGTGGCCTTTTTTAACGAAAAGGCTAAACGAGTTAATCCTCAGAAAAATTGTTGTACTTTATTTTTCTCGTATTGTTGAATTCGTCTAACCATCCATTCACCAATGACTTGTAATATCCTATGAAAGTACTTTAACAAATTTTCAATTTTGCTGGCCGAAAGTGAAATTTTGAATAATTTTGCAAATTACTTAGAATACCTTTCAAAGTTTTTTTTTCACAAATTTGTAAATTACCCAAATAGAGCAGCAGTTTAACCAAAGAATAAATAAAGATATGCAAAATTTACCATTTCATTTAAAATTAATTACCATCTGCTTTCTCTTGGATTGATCATTATTAATGAGAAGCAAGATTTTTGACCTATAGTAGTCGGATTACGTACAGTAATGGAGGCGTGCAACACAACGCAAATCTTAAAAAAATAATGGAGATTCTAAAGGGTAAATGTGTAATAATAACTTATTTTGAGATATGTCACCATGCTTGCACTGCGCTGTCAATAATGATGCTTGCGGCCTAAAGTAGTGTGTTTAATCATAAGCTCGAATCCACTTATATGCCAGTGGTATTCTATCCATCGCTATAAAAACCTTTCCCACTCACTGGTCCCCCTTCTCAACCCCTCTCAGGTCTCCGCAATCTTCGCAGAAAAATGATGAAACAGCTACCGTTTACTGCTGCCACGCTTGTGCTGGAGCCTGGAGGGCCATGATGGCAATCCGAAGCCGCTCAAAGCACTTTTATCAACTTGAAAGCAAAGCGCAGGGTCCACTACCAAGGTAATATTTTTCTTCTTTAGCATGCGCAGGTCCGCGAAATAGGTTTCATCTAGCATGCATTAGTTGGTGGAGGGATTTTCTATCACAACAAAAGCATTATTGTGCTTCAAACATTAGGCAGTGTCATTTAGACATCCTGCTCCTCCATGAATCAAAATGGGCTGAAATGAAGTCAAGAAGATCATCGCTGTTGATTTCATCCCGGACATAATTGTCAACAAAGTCACCACAATGATTGTGATACATGAAGAAACAACAACCTCAAAAAGAAAATCATATCAAATGGGAATGCGAAAGAACAACTTTAAAGAGAAAGTATTACAAATATCCTGACAAAAACCAAGGTAGATCAATCAATTTTCTATCATGCGATGTTCCACTAACAACTTTCCCGCTTATGAAGTGCACAGCTAGCAGTAACTGTTGGACTCTATAACTAGAGCATAATGCAAAACTAAAGGATACAATAAACAAAAATGATCTTCAGAAACAGCTTACAATAAATAACCACCCTAAGAATATGCATAGAACTTGGAGTTGGCAAGATCAATACATGCGGCTCTCAGTAAGGCTTCTTCTCCTTTGCAATATCATTTTTTATTGCTCCTTCAATCAATTTCAAAATGAACCACTGCAACATGAAAAGACAAGCATAAACAAATATTAGCCAGGTAAATGGAGAACTCGAGTTATGGAATTTCATAACAAGCTTTACCTGAATCCCAATAATGGCAGGTATCCACAATTTCCCCTTATCATCTGAGCCAGACCCATCTATTAGCTTCTTGTCAACTACAATAGATTGGCTCTCATTTGTAGCAACATCTGTGATTCCTTTAACCAAGCTTGGAATCCAAGCATTACTATTTGGAAGAATCTGTTATTAAAATGACAAGCAGTTTATAATAAATGAGGTAATCAAATATGAGATGAATGGTCATAATTGAGATCAGAGAAACTGAACCTTCTCATCATTCTCATTTTTATTGCATCTGCCACTGTTCTCAACCAAAGCAACAGGAACGGCATAATCCTGTAAAGCATCAAAAGCAAGTTAAAAATTAAAATATTGTGATCAAAACAATCCTAAGCATTATAGTAATTTAATATAGACATCCATTCATTCATTCACATATGATATTGAGTGGGCAATTTGCCTTTGCAGAACACATTCAATTTCTGAACCACAAAAATAGCAAGGAGTTTTAAATTATTGATATCACAGTTCTAGTATTTTGAAATTATGTGTATAGTCAACAGTCCTTTCATTTTACCCAATTTGTTACACAGATTGTGAGTCCTTAGATTGAAGGAGAATGAATAAGACTGGATTAGATAGGAACAATGGTTACAGTAATTCTATCTGTACTTGCATCAATATCTGGTGAGTACAACATTGTTTTGTTGAAAAACAAATTTTTAAGGTCTGAAAATTGGTTGAATTTGGGTTTTAACATAAAACACCCAATTTTCACTTTGGAGTAGTGCCTTGCAGTGCATGTTTGCTCTTGTTTCCCTCATTCTATTTACTTTGTTCTCAACTTTTTGGTCAACTAGGAAAAAGTAATCCAAGAATTAGTGTTGCCAGAAGTTTGTTGGCAATTTATTGGAGACTGAGTAAAAGCTTAATGGAGATATCACTGTAACTGAGATTCTCAAGTGTAAGAGTAAGTAGAAAGAAGAGAGAGAACAGAAAAAAAATGAGAAAGAAGAAGTGGAAAAAAACATTTGAGAGAGAGTGAAAGCGAGAGCAAAATATTGAAACCAATGTCCCCAGTCATCTAATCCATTTAATCCTCACCACCCACTATTTATTGAACATCCTCAATACACCATGATCACCCTAGATACACTGCATTGCATTGTAGTTTAATAAACCGATATCAGTATAGGTGAATACCATTAACCTTAATCCAGTGCTTTGCGGTTACACTGTGCCACATAGGTAAATATCAATCACCTAAACAAAATACGTTGCAGAGCAGGTTAATACTACACAGCAATGCAGTTTAGATAACATCAATCACCTTAATATACTGCATTGTAGTGTTGGCAAATGCTAATTACCATAATACACTGCATTCCAGTGTAGTACTACATTACACACAGCCACTTCCCTTTTCACTGTTGGCAAAAACAGTCAAATACTGCCGGTCCACTCACTCTTTTTGCAACATTTAAGAGATAGAAAACTTCCATTCCAGCATATCATGCCTTATTTAACTGAGAACAGGTTAACTTTATCCATGTATGTTGTAGTCTTTTCTTATCTAATATAATATTTTTATATCATTAAATTATTAACAAAGAACAATGTACCTCAAATTCGTGTTTCCTAATCTGAGCTCCACTTTGAATGGTCTTTAGAAGAGCCTCAGATCTCTTAGAGCAATAAACATCATAGTTTAGTTCATCAGGTGGGCAGAGTTGCGCATGAGTGAGGACAAGCAAACTTTTGCGCCATATTTGTTTGCCAAAAGTGCCAGTGATGGCCTTAATAATTTGCTTATCCAAGTCATCTACTCTATATGCGTCCAGACGGTCAACGTAGAGCAGAACATCTATGGTCTTACTCAAAAGAAACCTGTAGCATAAGCCCCCAATTATTAACCACAATATAACGAGATTCTAATCCTTAAATGCAAAACTTCATTATTGAAACAATAGACTGCGTCAAAATGGCCCACAACTGTCATCATATTCAAGTACTAACCCTTTTATCAGCTCAAGAGCCTGGTAACTAACGTAACCAGCCTCTACAAGCCCTGGAGTATCAATGATGTTCAATGTGAATCCTCCTTTGGAGCGCGAAACCATTACTGGCCGTAGTGCTTCAGACTGGACAACAAACAAACAAACAAATACTAGTAAACTATGGATATCTAAAACCCATCAAACAAACACTAATTGATCCACAAGATAGGTCAATCAGATACGTGCCTGGAAAGAATTAACAGTAACTACTCGTTCCCCAATAAGAGAATTGACAGTTGAGGATTTTCCAACACCGCCTTTGCCCATAACAAGAATTGTCAACGTGTTCACGTTCTAAAATTTGCAAAAATATATTAAGTTAATCAATTGTCATTACTAATAAACTAAAAGGGGATTAACAACGATTAAAAGAATACAAGGGATTGGAACCTCTTGCTTTAATTTGGACAATAATTCGGTCAGTTTATTCTGCGTTGCAGAAGGAAATTGCTGAAAGGCCGTCCATTCCCGAAATAGAAGCGAACCCATTGATGTCTTTCTAAAATAAAAAAACGCAAATAGTCACATAATTAGAGACAAAAATACAATTAAAATATAATTTTATAAACCCTAAAAACATAAAATTCAATCAGTCGTAAACCCTAAACCCTAAAATTGCGTAAAAGTTAAATGTGATTTGTAACTTACGGGCTGTTTTGGTATTTCTAATTTCTTGCAATGGAGCTGAAAACTGAGGAAGTAGAGCCGTTATCTTCTCCCGTCGTCTCGGGGTCTCTTACCGAATTTTACACAATTTGTTTTTTCCGCAGACTGATGGGCATCTATTTTTATTCTCTTAATTTTGACACAAACAATAGGCTTTTCTTTTTTTTTTTTTTTTTTTTTTTTTTACCTATTAATTAAACGAACAAGACGGTACAGCAACGGATTTTTACGGAGACGGGTAAAAGGTAATTCCTTGTATATAAATATATAAATTTATAAATATTTATGGATTAAAAAAAATAAAATACAATATTATTAAGGAAATTATAGAAAATCACATGTAAAAACGAATTATTTTCTTTTCTTCTACAAAACTTATGGGAATTTTGTTGCGTTAAGAAATGGGAAATTATATATATATTTTAATATTAATTTTATAATTTTTTATGTTAATTAAGTGTTTTTTAAGTAGTCTCATAATATAATAATATAAAAATTATTTATTTCAGAATGTTAAGAAAATAAAAAATAGAGGAAAAACTATTTTGAACTTGCGCATAGAAACATTTTTCCTTCATAAATTAAAAAGAGGGAGAAAAGAAAAAAAAAATTATAATTTACACTTGTAAATTAAAATATTATTTTAATGAATTAGAATTTATTTTGTCGTTGTTGTTTTTCCCATTATAGTCCCTCTACCTATTCCCCTTCTCTGTTGTTCCTCCATTGCATCATCATCACCTAGATAATCTGCATAACACATAATTAGTGAAACCTCAAATCTGGTTTGGAAGAGCCAATAATGTCGAGTAGATTGTTCAAGAAAGTTGTCAAAGAACAAGAACAACAACTGCACCAAGAAGAAGATGAGCAGCTGAAAGACAATGAATCAGAGTCTTCCGATTCGGCTCCTCGTTCTTCGATTAACCCCTTCGACCTCCTCAACGATGGCGATGAGGACCCTGAACCCGACGCTGAACCTGACCAGGTCTTTTCCTCTAGCCTTTACCATCATATGTTATTAATATTCTCGTTATTGTTATCGTTGCTGCGAGCTTTTAATTGTTATGTTCATTGTTCTTGTTATCAAGACTTGGACTGGATTATTCATTAAATGGGTTGTTTTTAATTATGTAAGTAAAGCTTGTAATGACCTAAGAAATATTTTATGTACTGGGTGATGAATGTTTGTGGAATTCAATTCATGGTTATTTCTGAAGAATTGATGTAAGTTTAATTTGTTTAGACTTAAACTTAGTATGGTATTTGGTGTGGTGACTTCAAAGCAAAACACTAAATGTCAACATTAATGGAAAAATGAATAGCCTTAAGCACTTGCAGTGAAAAAAAGAAAGAATCTTGAGATTGTTTCAAGGGAAATAGGATCATTGGAAAGCGGAGGAACTCAGTTTGATTATTTGATTACCAGAGCAAGCAGTATGCGACATTCCAGCCTCTGTCAGTTACCAATGATTTTGCTCTTGTTATACCATTTCTATGTATAGTTATATATGGGAAGCAAAGATGAGATGGTGGTTTGCGTAGGTCTACAGCCACTGCTTTAGTGAGAATAGAGCTGCTCTTAATGTCATTATGTTTGTTCTGTCCATCTTGTTTCTTGTTTATGTTGCCTTTACCTTGCTTTTAATGCACCAGATGTTTCTTCCAGATGTTTAATGCTTTCCCATCTACTGATTCTGTCAGTTAGTAGGTACAGAAGCTAAAGCGCCTGCATATCTTACTTTCAACTACTAATGATCCATACCATTTGCACTCTGCAGGAGACAGAAGTTGCCAATGAAACCTTGACCAGAAAGAAGGATGAAAAGGAAATGTCTGCAGAGCAAAGTACTGCTGATGTAGGTCCAACGTCCAATCATAAATCAAAGAAAAAGAAAAAGAAGAAAAGCAAGGAGGGTTCTGCTCCAAATATAGATAAATTTGAATGGCCACTGGCTGAGATTTTACATACTTTATCTTTGGATGTTGATTCTTCTACTCATCAGTCTGGCCCCACAAAAGCTACACTAGAAAATGCTAAAGTTCATAGTACTTTAGTAAAACAGCATGCACCTTCTGTATTACAAATAGATCCCAAGTTTTTGAATGTTGAAAATGAGCTTCGAAGAATATTTGGATCGAAGGTGGTTAAATCATTTGAGAGAAATCAACAAAGTGGCAGTTCTAGACAGGTGCGGGGGGGAAGACGAGGCAGTCATCATATAAGAAAAACTATTCTAGTCTCTCCATCAGACCATTGGCCTCGTTGGGATGGGAGTGTTTCCATGGAATTTCTGGAAAGCAAGGATGGATACGATTACTTCAGGTAAATATCAACCTTGGCCTTCCTGGATGGTGTACTGACAGCTGTCTGTACTCCCTCTTTGCTGATCTTTCTCCCAGGTTAAATTTAAGCTAGTTGAAAATAAACGTTAACAATGTCTTCATTATGATTCATAAGATGGACTTACTTTCTGCTTTTAGCAGACTCATCAATTTATGCAGTGACTTTTGAATGTATTGTTGTCCTTCCCAATGGTGTACTTAGGTACATGCATTAGGAAGTATAGTTAGGTGGTCTTCTGCAATTTTTTTTTTTCTTGAGACTGTTATTTGTGTGGTTTTCTGTTTTTTACAGCTCTCTATTGTGGCAAAACCTCTAGTAAATTTGATATTGCAGATGCACCAGATGCACTAAATTCAAAAGCAATATCCATGTTGTCTCCCCCATATCGCACGGCGTGTATCTTGTTTGCAGCTTAGTTTATATGCAATGCACATGCTTTATGTCATGATTAACTGCAGTAACATTTGGCCACATATATTTTTAGTTTTAGTGATTTTATACATGTGCTAATTTTGGCTTTGTTCATTTTTGTAGATATGTCCATTTACCTTCTTACATTCAAGCTCAGAGAGCATTTGAAGCTGCCCAAGCTATTCATGATCTTAATGGTGTAGCAACTGTTTTGATGCATAATCCTTATCATTTGGATTCATTGATAACAATGGCAGATTATTTTAAATTTGTGGGTGAACATCAGATGGCTGCAGATGCAGTTGCAAAGTGCTTGTATGCCTCAGAATGTGCATGGCCTCCAATGTTTACCCCCTTACTGGGTAATTGCCAGTTGAAGTTCGGCCATGAAACAAACAAACCATTGTTTAAAACACTTTTCACTCACATGATAAACATGGACAGACGTGGCTGTCATCGATCTGCCCTAGAAGTGTGCAAACTGTTGCTTTCACTTGATTCAGATGATCCAATGGGGGCCTTGTTCTGCATTGACTACTTTGCCATAAGGGCAGGGGAGTATGCGTGGTTAGAACAGTTCACAGAAGACTATAAAAGTGATAACTCCTTATGGTTGTTTCCAAATTTCTCATTTTCCCTTTCCATTTCCCGGTTTTATCTTGAGCGAGAGGAAACCTCAAAAGAGGCTCATGCCGATAATACAAAGGCTACTTCAGCTGATCTGATGAAGCAAGCTTTGATGCTTCACCCTTCAGTTCTTAAGAAGCTTGTGGCTAAGGTACCCCTGAAAGACCAGGCATGGACAAATATACTAAAACACAGTTATTTCCGTTCTGATGAAACAAAGATCCCCTCTTTGGATCACCTGATCAATATATATGTGGAGAGGAGCTATATAGTATGGAGACTTCCTGATCTACAAAAACTGCTTAGAAACACTGCACAACAGGTGATTGAAACATTGGAACTGAATAGAACTGAAGCTAAGGATTGGGCTTGTGTAAGAGAAGAAGCATTCTCTTCTGAGAAAAATGAGTGAGTTATTTAATTGTTATCTTAGTTTTCTGTAGCTAAACTTCTCCATATGTGATTTCTGATCATAGAATGCTTGTATACCATGTTTAGATTTTAGTACCATTTGCTGAATCAAATTTATGGTAGGATATCAAATTTCAGATTAAGCTGAGTTAGCTTTGGTGCCGAATAAATATGAAGCAGGATCTCTTTATTGTCCGAGATTAGATTGTATAAAATCATATTATGTTAGAACCTGCTTTTATCATATTAATTATTTGCTTTGGAGTTTGATAGTTACAAGTTTTCCTTTGCCAGGTATGCTCATTTATTGGTTCAAGATTTTTCCGACTCAGTTTCATCTCTTCCACCTGATAACCTACAAAACTTTGTGGTCGATGCAAGAATGGGAGAAGCTATACATAATGGGATGCAAGTTGGTAATCCACCTAATGCTGGCCAAGCTCCACCCCCACGCAATGTTGCAAATCGCAATCCATTGGCAGTCTTGTTTGAGTCCATGCTACCCTGGGTTAATTATGGGGATGGTATTGGAGCTGATGACGATGAACAAATCAATGGGCACGGCCAACGCAATCCAGAAGATTGACTTGACCCCAATGCTTCAAGTAATGTTCTTGTTTCTTAATTACATCACTAATGGATATCAATATCTTGTAAAATTTTTTCTAGGGTCATCTGAGAAGGATCTTGCATGTAGGAAGTGATGTTTCCAGCCAATTTAACCCGATTAATTTGTTATCCTTTGGATTTTGTGGTTGACTGTTATGATAGTTAATTTAGTAAATTGTCTTTTATATGGCAGTTAAGACACAAGAAGTGGTTGGACCAAATGCAGACGCCTCTTTACTGTTTGATTGCTCGAGAATGAGGATGTAAATTGTAGTCGTTAAAATCATAAGCTAAAAGCAAATACTTATGAGGTTATGTGAAGGAATAACAGACTTGTGACATTTTTTTGGAGCCGCTTTAGTTGTTCCATAATATTATTAAACTCTTTGTAAAATTTCAGGTAAATAATTCTTGTTGGGCGAGCTGAATTGGATGTTGGTCCCATGTTATTTCATATTCTGTCTCAAAAGTGCGTAACCGCTATTAGACGAACATTTGGACAAAAAAAAAAAAAGACAATAATAAAGATGTCAAGAAGACTTGACATGCTCGTTAAAAACCATTATTTGCAGCAACTGCGGGAGTAGATGATAAAACAGAATCGTCATCAGCTGGTCCTCTAGATTTATCGTCATCCTTTACGGCCACTATGACCAAGACAACCAGTAAAGGATAGCTCAGTGTGGTAAGCGACCAATTGATGATCAATTGAGTTAGCAACGGGACCTTATGTGTGTCAATTTGCCAAGCAATTGCCGATCCTGCGCTTTGCACTCCCTTATAGAACCCGGTGTACCTGCAATTAACACAGAGCCAAATAGAATAGTTGAGATAAGGTCCTTGCGAATGGTTTATCATGTACAATGCTTGGATATAAACAAGAATACCTGCTGAGGGTCTCAGAATCATCAGCCAATGCTCCAATCACCCAATAAACCACGCTTTGAAACATGGCATCAAGAAGACCATAACTGAAATACAAAACAAATGGTCCAGCAAAATCTTTTCCAGAGGTTTTGAAATCCAATCGTTGAGGGAGATCATCATGAGAGTAATTCAATTGGTTGGCAAGTCCACCACCCCAAACTGCAGTTCCAAATAAAGCAACAATCCCGATTCCTAATAAACCCCTTCTCCTTCTATTCTCAAAACTGAAGTCCACCACGTATCCGATTCCAACTGATCCCAACATTTGTGCACCCCAATAGAAAACATTGTTCAATCCCCTAGTCCTCAGATTGAACATCAACCCATTAACATTGTTGAACTGGTAACTATAGAAAAAGTTGCTTGCCCATGCAGCAGGGACAAGGAGACGCATCTTCCAGTTACGAAACAGCTTCAAGATCTCTATGGCCTCAGTAGAAACATTTGAATACTTAATGTTGATACAGCGGGTGCCATCGTCTCTAACCACAAGACTTGGAGGCAAAATAGCCAGCGAGAGAGCAGCGCCAGCAGACATGAAACACATGAATGTAATATAAGTCGCATCATTGACAGTTTCAGCTTGAGTGCGGCGGTAGTTCAAGATGAAAGGAATGAGACCTCCAATCACACCAGCCATGTTAAAAATACTCCAAAACAGAGAAATATAGGTTCCTTTACGTGCAGGAGTGGGATAGGAAGTCATGATAGCGCCTTGTCCTGACCAGAGAAGGCCTGCGCCAACGCCAAGCACCGCACCGGCTACAATTGCGAATGTCTGATCCTGATGATGGTTATAGTACAGGAAAGAGCCTGCATAGAGAACGTAGCTGGAGCAGCCAGCAGCAAGGGTCAACCGAGGTCCGAAGATGTTCTAAATGCCGCCACCAAGGACCCCAAAGACGGAAAAGGTGGTGTAGAGAGCAGTGTTGGCATTGTTGGCAGCAGTAGGGTCCAGTTGGCCACCACCTCCCATGCCCGCGAGGGCGTTGAACATGCCTGGGCAGCAGAAACATACTAAACCTATCAGACTAACTTGGACAAGAGGTGAGTTGTACCTCAAAACAGAAGATCTAGCTGATCCTTGGGATGTTGCTGCTTCCTCGTCGCCTTCCAATCCCATGATTGTTATGCAGCAGGAAGGGTACCGAGAGAGAGATTCTAATATGAATACTTAGTTAGACAAGGATCAGAATTTTGTATCTGAATCTTGTGGGATCATACTGGTGCAGACTGTATTCGAAAGGGTAGCTTTGGTTTCTGCGCGGTAACGGTTGGATTTGCCTGACCTATTGGTCATATAGATGTTGACTTCCGTTAGTAACTATGGGTGCCTGTCACAAGGGTCTTCAATTTCCTCGTTTCGTCAATTTACTTTCAATTGTTTTTATCCAGTCCAAACTCCAGCTAATATCAGCTACCACGCCAGCTCGTCCTCACCTCATTCTAGTCTATGCATATTGGCTTTATGTTGGAATTGTGGTGACCAAGACTTTTGCAAAACACATATACACATGGGCTTTATGTTAACTTGTGGGGATTATGATTTTTGCATTATTTACACATATATAAAATCAATAGCCACTTAACTTATATTATTTATAGCCTGTAATTATACAATTATTGTACTAGAGATCTAATGATTTGTAAATAACGTGACAAATTGTGTAAAGTTAAGGAAATACTAATCCATCTTTTATATATGTGTAAATTTTTTGGACGTTTGTACATGAAGACATAAGGAAAAAGCCAGAAATATTGTCACACGTTTGTCTCGGGAATGAGTATTATATGAAAAAATGACATTGAATTGGGAAAGGAAAAATATCTGGGACCTGGAGCTCTCTGTTTTGCAACACTGGATGAAGAATCAAGGTTA
Organism: Azadirachta indica; assembly: GCA_022749755.1. Taxonomy (NCBI): domain Eukaryota; kingdom Viridiplantae; phylum Streptophyta; class Magnoliopsida; order Sapindales; family Meliaceae; genus Azadirachta; species Azadirachta indica. Next base: position 17,158,148 of record CM040440.1, read on the forward strand.
CAACAATATACTCTCAAGCACTATGTTGGAAGAAAACTTATCACGAGAGCATAAATCAAATGCCATTTCAATTTCAGATCTCCTTTCTATAGCAGTAGTCATCCTCGTGTACATTAAATCAGCTTAGGACCATCTACTGGCAACTTTTCAACTAAATTACCTTGGGGTGCTTCTCCACCAATTTGTGTCCCTCTTGGAGATAGCCACATAGGAGATATCTGTTGTACAACATCCATGCACTTGATAACGTATTCACAAGACAAGTTGCAGAATCAAGAGTTGTAACTAGCTTTAGGTAGGGTTCATCTTTTCCAGCAGATTGTCATACCATCTCCAATAGGAACCTAAGAATTCAAATAAGTTTAGGGTAATGGACCAACTGAAGGGACTTCTATAACTCGCTAACATAAACAGAGAACATATATACCCACCATACTGATGCTTACACGCTTGTCCTCCACTAAATTTTTGTTGAAATTCCTTATGCCGATAGTCTTAGCATCATTTACCTACTGAGAGGCATCATTAGCAGAGCAGGTTCTATTTCTAAAGGAGAGTTTATACATTATAGGCAATACTTTACCATTGGATCAGCAACTTTTCCATGCCAAAGGACATTGTCCATCACTATGACTCCCCCAACCCTGACCTGTAACAATAGATTAAGAATTATATCCTTACAATCCATTGGCAGGAAGTGAATATAACTATTTAACAAGGAATCAACATATTTGAGTAGAAGCATCTTGAAAACATTATTAGGCATCACATTTCAGCTTTACCAGTTGTAGTAACAATTCAAAATATTCCTGATACATCCTCTTTTCAGCATCAACAAATGCAAAATCATAGCTGCATAAAAGAAACAAGAAGTAAAATATTATTATTATGATATTTGGTTACCCACACCATCATAGAAAAAAGTAAGCAACAATTAGTCACACAAGAAAGAACTCAGTTTAGAAGAGGGAAGAAAATGCATCACATAATGATGGATACACGTATTCTCAGTAAGAAGAAATCCTAACTACTGGATTACGGCTTTGTGAAAACCAATGCACATGGAAGAGCTGGATACTATTGACACAAGTGTTACAACATGGTGTAAGATGAACATAATGACTGTCACATAATGACTTCATGTTGTGGTTCAATGAAATTACAGAAAAAATGCACCATAGCTACATCACCTGCAAGCTTCACCATTAAGAATCAGAGCTTTTAGGGTATCTGCTGCTAATCCATGCTTACCATTTACCTAATGTCAATAAATTATTTCAGAAAAAGTAAATGTAACAAATGTACGTATGCTAAAATTGTGCAATTATACATATACTGATTCAGAATTGTTAGCAGCAGAACATGGCAGTTGTATAAGCTAGTCTCTCCTATCTGCAGGAAGCATGCAGTTCTTAATAGTTATGATAGAACAGAGGAAGAAAGATATTACCTTACGCGAAACACCAGCTAGCTCATAATATCTTTTTGCAACCTCAAGAGATCTGGCATCTCTTTCACAGGCAACTAGACAACCTGATTCTGGTAGGACTAATGCAATAGCCAATGACGAGTATCCCTGAAGAATAATAAAAATCATGTTCATATTATCAATCAATATAGCAAGAATAATAAAATTAATGGAATACAGGCTAAATTACTCTGCACTAGAAATGGACATGACTATGCCACATAAACATGCGAACTGAAAATCTGAAGCTGGTCTGAATGAACAATACTAATGTTTCAAACTTACAGAAAGGGTAAAGGAGAGGAATAAATACATACAGTATACACACCAACTTCTATACACCGATGTGCACCGAGAATCTGTACCAGCATTGCAAGCAGTTGTGCTTGATCAGGTGAAACCTATTGATAAAGAAAACATGTAGCCAGCCTTCAGAAAACACTCCAACACACCATGCAGTATTCTATCAATGTAAAATATACATCCAAGTTATAATTTGGGAAATCCAAAACTATTCTGTAAATCAAGAAACCAGTTAAGTGAGACCAAATCTATGGAGAATGCTCGATTTTCTACGTTGTTTCACCTAATATTCTGATTTTTTTTTTAAAAATAAATTATTTTCAACTCTTAATTGATAATAAATATTAAAAAAATAATAATATATTTTATTTTATAATACATTAATAACTAATATATACATTATCTTTGAATATACCTGCATCTGGCTACCACGCATACCAGCAGTCTCTTCCCGAAGCTGACGCAAAATCTGAAACAAAATCCACGAAAATTAACGAATAATTTTTTCCCTTTTTTAAAAAAAACTAAAAAAAACCTCTTCTGGCTACGTTTTAGCAAGAAACGCTCAGTTTCACATTCCAAAAAAAAAAACGACGCCTTTTACGAGTATCTGGGAATAGAAAATGAAACGGAGTGACATTACCTCGGGCTCACGAACATTTTGAAGGATGTAGTCGTAAAGGCGAGGAGTGACACTGATAATCTGTTTGTTGCCATACTTTTCATCATCGGCAACGATGAAATCGTTAGCAGAAGAAACAGAGCAATAGCTGGTGAAATGATTCTTGAACTTCCACAGTCTAACGCTTGCAGACAACGGAAAGGAATTCAATTTCGCAACTGTTTTTTCTGTTTTCTTTAAAACAAAGGAAAAACGATTCACCACCAAGCCGCTCGCCATATGCTCCAGCTGAAACCGAGGGAGATGAGGAACAATTTGCTCGCAGGTTTGCTTCTTATCGTTCTTCGGGCCGTTGGGCCGGGCCGGCTAAGCCCTAACGTTCTTGCCACGTTGAACTAATTAATTAACTGTTTATATTAACTAAAGAAAACTAATGATATATTGGCGCGCGGTTAGTCGTGCGCCAGTGAATTCCATTGGCTACAATTATAAATCAAACCTTTTGTTTTTTCAAAAATATATATATATATTTTTCCGAGAAATCCATTACCGGCAAAATCTCTTCACTGTTTCTCACCTGTACTCAGGTATGTGTACTGTTGCGATGCTGCTTATTCTTTCTATTTAGTTAATGAATGAACCAATGAATCCAAATTTGCGATAAGTTTGTGCTTGAAATAATTGGTTGCTAAAATTAAACCCAATCGATTCAAGTTGCTTTCAGTTGTTTATCCATTGTTGTGATTTATCTAACAAATTGGCATCTCCAAGCTTGTGCATATGTTCAATTTGTCCAGCAATAGATGTAATTCATATTCCGTCTCTGAAGGTGAAGAGATGGCGCTTGCATTTACTTCTTCATTGCACGTTGTAACTGGCATGAGAACACTTTGCAAGACAAATTCTATGATTTCCTACCTTAATGCCACCAGTAAATTGCCTGGTCGGAGGAAGTTTTCGTGTCCGGTGAATGTAACTCTTGACAGAACTGAGGTTTGTCTTCCATCTTCTCTTCTATGCTTACATAATCGTGTATGTATTGTTTTCTTCCATACTAACTGGCCATGTGAGGGTTTCAGATATCGGAGTTTGAGTTAGAGAACAAGAAACATGATCTGTTGAGCACTGTTCAGAGCACACGTTGTGGCCTTGTCACTACTGCTGATCAACGTTCTATTATTGAGGAGGCTCTTGTCTGTTCCCAATTTCTTTTTCTCTGATCTTACTTTAGATGTGCGTAGATAGACAAGGAGGAATGGATGGAAATCAAATTCATCACATACTTGTGTATATATGGCAGGTGAACTTGGAGGGATACAACATGGGTGAGCCAATTGATCTAGTAAAGTTGGATGGGACATGGCGCCTGCAGTACACTTCTGCTCCTGATGTTCTTGTTCTTTTTGAAGCTGCTGCAAGGCTTCCATTCTTTCAGGTACCAATCATGAAAATCTAATATAAATGTACATGCTTCCTCTTTTACAATAATGCATAGATTTTGCCTGTGATCCTTTTACCTTTCCTTTCTTTTCTACTCTTTTTTCAAAATGTCTAGGTATGGTTTCCATGAACTGTCTTTCTGTCATATGCTTATCCCATTAATCAGGCTTAGTGAACCAAGTTGATTATCTGCCCTTTGCTTGAAGACTATTTACCTGAAGAGAATTTGATTTTATTAGGTCCCAAATGCCTGGTTAATGCTTGGCTTCTGTTATGATATCATAAGCAATTGCTAGATAGTTTGATTTCTTTCCTCTCATGTTTTCTTTTCTTTTTTCATTTTTAAATATCTAATCTTGATCTCTTGCTATATCTTAATTTTGTGCACAAATGTGGGATAGGTTGGGCAGATCTTCCAGAAATTTGCATGTCATGAAAAGTCTGACGGAGGTGTAATCCGTAATGTTGTTCGCTGGAGTGTTCCAACGTTGTTGGAGGTTAACTTCTACCTTAACTTCCTCTTTGCTATCTAGAATCAATGTTCAGCTCAATGCTAAATTTCTTAAAACGATAATCCAGTTGTGAAATAACAGCTCCCTGGCTTTATTGCCAGTGACACTGACTTCTATTCGGTGAATTTCATAAATATATTATCCACTCCCACTGGAAGGTTTTTTATAAACCATTCTTTCTGTATATGGCACACTAGACACATCAATTGTTTTTTCTTACACAATTCTTATGCTCAGTTAAATAAAACACCACTCAAGATGCCACCTCAGACAGCCAAATAGGGAGAAAGGGGAGGCCATCTTAATTGTAGGAAGCTTACATATATCCATTTTTTCTTTTAAGGTTTTGTTTATAGTACCTTTATAGTCCCATCTTTGGATCATATTTTGCTGAGAGCAATCCATTCTTTGTTGATAATTCCTATACAAATCAAACATTTAGAATTATGTACAACTTTCCTTATGTTCAGATTCATGAGTTATTCAATTTGGGAATTTGCAATTTGCTTGCTCACTAAAACAAAATATTGAAGATCATCTATATGTACTCTGGAATTAGGGAAAAAAATTTAGAGAATGAGCCCTGGTCTGTGACTATGGTAGCGAAGGGATTGGCACTTGGCTAGATGTCTGGGGGTTCAAAATATTGACATTCTCAGACTGTACTAAAAAGGAATTTTCAAGAATGAAAACAATTTTCTTGAAATCCTGCTGAACAAGTCTAGTGGTTCTTTGGCTTCACAGGAACAAGATGGTGCCACTCTGGTTGTTTCTGCAAAATTTGACATTGTTTCTGTTCGTAACATCTACCTTAAGTTTGAAGAGGTCAGCTTCTCAACTTCTAAATAGAACATGACTTCAAAAGTTTGAGGTATATCACCTAAAAATATTTCTTACCATTCAGTTAGAGTTCAAAAAGCATTTTTCGTGGCACTACTTATATGTAATTTACAAAGCACTGAAAGACAATATACATTTTTTCTATTTATTTGACCATTTATTCCATGATTATGTCGGGCATAGCTGTAAATCCTTAATCGTTAGATAAGTTACATTTTTAGTAATTAAAGAAGTAGTTTTGATGTCGTAGATTTATCTGAAGCCTGCAAGTTGCATTTGCAGCTAACTGTTCAGGATATAAACATCAGTGAAGAGTTGCAAGCTCTAATAGCTCCAGCAATACTACCACGGTCATTCTTAAGTCTACAGGTAACTAGAACTTACATCACTAATTTCATTGTAGTCTTTGATCTTGAGTTAACACGAAACCTTTTAGTCTATATATGGCTTCCAAGTGCTGCTGTTGTCCAACCTACTTAGATTAAGAAGTTCTACACTCTTTGAATCTTAATCAATGACTAATTCCTTTTACTAAGTTTGACTGCAGTATAAGCAGATGTGTAAATATTTTTATTCTTTAGAAAGAGAAAAATAAAAATCAGTGCAGATGGAAATTATTAGGTTTTATAAGTTAATCAAAGTAATATGATAAAATTGAGTACGAATGCTCCGGTTGTCATCTTGTTTTGTGTGGCAATTCAATAATGATGGTCTTTTTTTTTTTCTTTTTCTTCTGAATGCTTATTTGTAGATTTTGCAATTCATCCGTTCTTTCAAAGCTCAAGTTCCTGTGACAAACCCAAGTCCATGGAGGTAATTTACTATCAAAATCTTGATATTGCTTAATTCACGGTTCCTGCATGTTCATGCAAATGTAAAACACGCTTGTATTGCAGGCAATCTGTTGGAGGACTATATTACCTTTCATACCTGGATAATAATATGCTTCTAGGGCGTGCAGTTGGGGGTGGAGGAGTGTTTGTGTTTACCAAAGCTCAGCCTCTTGAACTCTGAGAAAATTCTGACTAACTTTCCACTGCTACCAGCAATTCGTGGACCGAAAAAAATGGTTTGAGAAATAACAAAATTGAAAGGCAATCTTTTCATTGCGTACAAATCTACTTGCCCCCAAATTAATTAAAGTCCAATTAAAAAAAATGGAACTAGAAGAGAAAAAACTTCTGCGGTTATACTTTATCTGATGCACACAATGTGTCTATTCTTGAAATGCTCTTTATTGCTATGTAAATTTAAGGGGAAGAACCACCAGATGGGTCACGAATATTGTCAATAGCGTGATTTTGCAGTCCGATGCTGTGTTGGTGTAGACTATGATTATAAGTTTACAAAAGTGATCCAAGATATGTTACATTGTAACCAAGTATAGTTAGTTCCTCAACTAAGTTAATCGATTTCCTATACGAATTTTCCATTTTGCTTAATAAAGGTTTTTGAAATGTATGATCAAAATTAACCAAGCAAACTGTCCCAACGTTCCCTAAGGGATTCATATGCCTTTGGGCAAGGAGTAGCCTGCAACTTGAATCTTCCATCAATTGACGTTTCTGTCACCATACCCAGCCTCACCAATATGCTTACAGCCTTGTCAATTGGCATTTCAGCCTACATTAATGTCAACCCTATTAATAAGTGAATGTACATAGGTAACAACAACATAACTAGTTAATTATCTAACACCATTACCTTTTCTTTGAAAACATCATACATGAATTTCTCACATTTGTATTTAACAGTTTGGCGACAAGTGACCTGCCATAAGAGCTCGGGGGTGATCAACACAGTTAACAATATTCATTTTCTGGAAAGGAATATTGATTGCACCATCCTCAGCAAAGAAAATTTAAGACGTCTGATGGGAAGGGCAAACCTGGCCATTCTCTTCTTTAAGCAGGATTGCATAGGTCAAAATGGCTTCCTTATACTGCACATAATAAAATAACAAAAGCAAATTCCCAAAAACAAATATAAGATCTCATTGTAAATTCTGTTGTAATAGATCCAAAGTATGTGAAAAAAAAAAAAAGTTTATGTCAAGAAAGGAATGGGAATTTCTATTTCTTTGTAAGAATTTAAATAAAAATTTTTCTATGTCATGAAAGGAATGAGAATTTCTGTCTCCGAAAGAAATTACATGGAGTAGTGGGTCCTAATTCTCATGCATACATGGAACTGGATCTAGCTAAGTTCACTAGGAAGGCTAACTGAGGACTGATAAAACAAAATCCTCACTTGCTGCTGTTCAGAGGCATCCAGAAGAAAATGTACTGAGCCGAAACCACTTGCCAAAGTTTTCTCATAAAGCGTCTTGTTAACCAGTAGCTGCAATAATTGATACCTTTAAAAAGCTTGAAATAGACAGGAAACTCAAATGCCTATCTGAAAAATCCAAAGAATAACGGTATCCAGCAACGTAAGGGGCACACTTTGGTTTGGTCAACTCACCTGATACCTATCCCAGGTCTGCTTGTAACCCAAAGCCACACGGGTGACATATATTATGAGAGCAGTGATGGCAATCACATCAAGAAATATCGCTGATCTGTGTTAAATATAAACAATGTTGTTCAGATGATTTTCTAATCAAACGCAACTTTATATTTGCCTCAAGAGCAACATAAGATATAACTTTTATATCTGCAACACAAAATTCACAGCTAGTTGTTTAAATACCGAAAAAAACATCATATAAAACTGAAAATAAACATACGGTGAAGATAAGATGTTCTCAAATTTGTAGTTTATGAAGAATGCCAAAAGTCCCAATATTGTGGCAACATCCAAGCGCACCTACAAATAGATTGTAATATCAAGTTAAGCAGCTAAAGATTATGTCTCTTAATCTCAAAGTACACATTTTTGCATTACTAATATCAGAAGAATCAATCAGAACTCATGTGACACTCTTTACTCTTTAATGTGTGCTTGGCCTCAGGCAAGTGTGAATCAGATTTAATACTTGGACCAAGGTCCACCAATTGCCATGCTTTAACCTAGTCCAGAATTAATCTCAAGTTTATCACATGTGCTTGCAATGGAAACTAATCAAATGCATTATTCTGGCGTTTTCATTAATCAGTGAGTGGACACCTAAAAGAAACAAGAACTACTCTTTGCAATGAAACATAGAATGGCATTTTCATTTCTTTTTCATATCCCCCTCCATTATCAATGCCTCTCTTACATTTTACAATTAGAAGGTTGATCTAAAGCCAAAGTCATTCTTTTACGTTTCAAGTATACCATCTTTTATATAACGTTATTAAAACCACATTTTCAGATTTTTCTTTTTTTAAAAAAAAAAATCCAACTATTCTAGTTTTCATCATAAAACTTGAGAGATTGGCTTCCATGATTTTATTGTAATTTAGGGATAGTACAGTATCACATCCAAATTAAATTATGTTGCATTCAAAAAATAAAATTCAAATCAAATTGAATAGACTTCAAAGTAATATCAAATATGTTAATTCAACTGCAAATCTATTTAATTCAGTTATATTTAACTACATTCAATTAAATTCTATCAAAATTTGGTTCCTTATGGGGTGATATAGATAGCATTTGCTGCATTGATTTATAAGCACTCAATCATGCAAGATGCACTCAACCTGTTCTTACCGTGTCTATGATACGGAAAGATAACTTCTTATGAGGAAATATAACCTACAAAATATTTGAAAACAATGTAAAATTTTATAGTAAATTCTTGAAACATAAGTGAAAAGAATGATCATAAATACAATGAGAAAAAAGTGATATATGAGACAGAATCAACAAAAGTTGTGGTGTCAGAATTATTTACAGGTAAATCTGGAATAGGAATTCTCTCGTAGATCTTTAACTGCAATGATGGAACTTCATCTTTGTCTTTAGTTTCTTTTTCATCCACGTTGTCAGTATAAAGCAAAACCAATTCTTGGAATGCTGGCTCCTAATAAGGAAAAGGCACCAAAATTTGAAGAGCATTTTAATGGCATCTATCTAAGAAATTCTATAAGCAAGGCTAACCCTTTACCATGTAATTTAGAATCAGGAGATGCTTGGATGTTGTTATGTGCTAAAAAAGGGAAAAGTAAATATCTATTTAACAAAATATATTAAAGACAAGTGGATTATGTCTATAAAAAATACCTGAAGGACTGAACATGAGAGGAGAATGGATACAGTAGTTTTTAACATTTTCCAAAGATCATTTCCACAGTATTTCCTTGTAGCGGGCCTCCATATATCACTAAGTGATATCCTTGATAACAAAATTGGCCTGGATGAAGAGTTCCTTCATTACTTCATCAATTCAACTGATAATGTTCTATCTTACATTGCATACTACTAAATAGCTTGTCAAGTATTGGTGCGCATAGTGTAGGATAATATAAATGCCACATTAAAATTGACACATCAAAGTTACCTTCTAAATATTATGTTTCGAATAATTACAGTAAATTTTTAAGTCCTCAAATTTCCCAGGAAATGTTAATGCCACAATGTCATCCGCAGCAGTATCACATACAATCAAATAAGGAAAATTTACTGTTCTTGAATAAAAACAATATTGACTCTTGTTAAAGACCCAATATTAACCTATCTTGCACATCACCCCCTAGGGCTGCATTTAAATGCTCATCTTCTTTCTTGAGACAAGCCTTTGATACTAACTGAAAAAGATTTTTCATGATAAAATTAATCTCACTATCCTTGAAAAAAAGAAGGTTCAACTCATGAAAACATGAATAAATGTTAATTCAGCATTAATAGCAACAAATCAATTCGGAAAACAGTTTTTCAATTTCAATTTCAATTTTTATCATTAGCAGAATGAAAATGAGCAGAAGGAACGATTAGATCTGTGAAACATCACTGTGACAAAAAGAGAAGAACAAAAATTTCAACTTCACACACCTTAAATAAGGTTCAGAAGCAGTAATATTAGTCTCGACCTGAAATGGTGTTTCTAGGTTAGGAGGTGCAAGTCCAATCCATGTAAGCAGTTTTCTCAAGAGCCTTCCACGGGGTCCAGCCGGTGACAGTAGTCCTTCATAACGACTAACTGCCCTCTGTGCTGCCAGCCAGATGGGAAGCTCACTATTTGAAAGCTGGTCTTCATCCAGCAGATGATCAGAAGTTTGTTCATTACTAGAATAAGAGTCACGAAAAAGAGACAGTTCCTTTAGCCAAAGCTTCACTCTCTTGATTATATCTTTTACTTCTTCCGTCTCAATGGCAGTTTTGAGAGCCTGTCATATAGCAATAATTACTAGATATGTCAATCTTAAAAAATTATATGACAATGTTGGACTAGAAGAGAAATTGAAAATCAATCAAGATGAATATTTAAATGCAGCCATCAAGCAATTAACTTAAGAGAAATCAACTAAATTTAGATACCAGAAGATAATCAAAACTCTCTTTATAGAACTAGCTTACATCACAAGATCAGTTCATGCTTGCTAGATTTCAAGACCAAAGAAATTAATGCATGTGACTTTGTCATAAAAATAAAAAATTAAACACACACACAGACACACATTCAAAGCCTTGAAATAGAGTCGTCTTAAACATTTCTCTGGTAAGAGATCTCTGGTTGAATCAGTTTCAACAAACCTGATTCTAGCGAAAAGTGTATCTTGAAATCTCTAATTCATCTTTATAGCATTCATATCACTTGTTGAATATGATGAAATCCATCAATGCCAAAAGCAACTGTCCCTTTTATCTTTTTCCACAACCATCATTCTTGCTGCAACAATAATTTTGGTGTTCTCCAGAAATGCTTCACTGTCATTACCATAAATACAGCATTGCTATTTTCTTTTCCTTGCCAGTTTATTAGTCTACGGCAAATATCACTGGCTGCAAAAGTTCTAGCAACCAATCAGCTCTATAAATGACAAATTTTCTGTCAGATGATATATTAACGTATCTTTTCTCACTACACCAACCTGCATGCCTTCATAACAGGATCTTAACGGGGATCCTGTTACTTCTTCTGACTAATATGTATGTGATGATCGTGCACTAATTATCTACTTTCATGGGCTCTTGTCTTGCCTCTGATCAGTGGTAATCCCACAAAATTGCATGCAGATTCGAGGTAGCAAATCTTGCCTGTCCTGCCTTGAAAACCATCCATTCAACATCCACATTTTAGGCATATTCCTAGGATGACATGATGTTACTAAACAGAAAAACAACAGATCCCATTAAACCTGCCCAATCTTACAAAATCATTCTTCCAATTTTGATAGATGTATGCCAGTTAATAGCACTCATCTTCCATTTTGACAATCTGAATACAGCAAAGTCAGTGTCTATCTCTCACTCCCAACATATAATCAAGCACTGATAACAAGTAAATGCTAATAAGATAAATAGGTACTAAAATGTTGATCATCATTCATCTGGAATTTCCTGGGCTTCTGAGGTATTACCTAGATGGAGTAAAGAATGTCACAAGAGGGATACAAAAGAAAGAAGGTTTAAAAATCTACTCATAATATACATAATGATAACAGCGGCAAAGCAATTAAGAAAAAAGGCCATGACCTCACTTATCCATTTGCCAACTTTCCCCAGTGGTTTTGAGATAATAAAGAAGATCCTTTGCAGAAGTCTGGACTGTAAGTAATCCAATTTTGCAACAATTAGTAGGCCCTTCTGCCTTTCGGTTGCATATCCTCGCCTATAAGGAAAATGAAATTCACACATGAAATGTAAACACTCTACTGACAAGAATTTTGCTTGTCAAATCTGAGAAAACTGGCAAATATAAAACGGACAAATGAATAAAGTTACAAATCAACCATTCTTTAACAATGTGTAACTTTCTACAGGCACTGGACTTCTGATCTTTGAAAATCATTAGTTATGGTATCAGCATAGGTTAGCCATTTACAATCTCTGTCTTTCATGTCACTAATGAAAAGAAAAATAATAGGGTAATTACATTATCGATATAATCTCCTAATTCCAATGATTCTATCTGATGGTCAGACCAGCCAGCTAATCCTCATTTAATCACCAGAGTACTATGATTTTTAAAATAAATGGCATTTCTTGATATGTTAGTACTGTGTACTAGTTGGTTCAACATCATACAAGTTAAAGAACCATCGAATTCATCAGAAAGCTATTTAATAAGTCAATTTTTTAAACTATTGTTGATTACAGGACCAAGGAAGAACACACCATTTCTATAGAGAAAAGGCATTCAGTTCCTATCAACTTTGAGTCTTTTTATGTTTATTGAGGTGCATTCAAATCATAGGATCCGCTAATCACCAATATGCTCATATGGGTGACATCATTGTTGCTGTGATCAAGGAAGCAGATGATAAAAACTTGTATAGGAGAGTATATCCAAATATGAGAGAAAAATACAATACAAATGATTAATGGTCGTAATTAGACTTCCTACAAAATTCTTTAACAGCAAACTGAAATCTGCACTTCTCTTGTGCAAACACTGCTCATTAAAACTGCAAAGAGGAAGACTGTAATACCTGTAATTACTAATCATTATCATTAAAGGTATTTTCAAAATTATAACATCCGAAAAGGAGTTTGTTATTCCAGATAAATTTTTGGCTAGTCACATATCAGGTTGGGGTGTTATAAAGATATTAGAGGTTTAGCTTAATATAAAATTGTTTTACGAGTAAATATAAAGATACCTGTGACATAATTTACCTGAATATTATTGCATTGGATTCTGATGCCCTTTTCCAGTCTACATAAATTGGCAAAGTTAGGAGATAATCGGTGTTTAAAGCAGACGTCAACATCAAATCTGCAGCTGAGAGTTCTTCAAACTGTGCATTATGAAGAAGTTGCATGAAAGTACGCTGGAAGCGAGTGGCAACAGCTAGTCTACAGAAATTTCGCATAATGAGTAGAAATCTAGAACAAAGAACTGAGCAACAATTTTGTTTGTACCATGAATAAATCAATCAACAAAATACAACCATCTCCAAAGTTTTAAGGTAGTATTTGTTTTTTCTATCTGAAATTTAAATATAATTGAAATCTGAATCTAATATGTTAATATTTATGTTCTAAAAATCTAAAACTGATATATTAAATTATTGATATATATAAATATTAAATAATAAATTAAAAGCATTTTTGACAAATAAAATATTTAATTCATTCAAATCTAAGTTAAAATTTTGAATTTAATTATATTCAGACATTTTTAACAAATTTTTAGATAAAAGTTAAAAAACAAACAGCTCTTAAACATTTGAATAATTTAGAATTAAGTAAAGAAAACAAACAGGCCCTGCATTTTCTAAATGGTATGTTAACAATGTGACATGCTCAGACAAAATTCCAAAAAGAAGAAGAAAAAATTAATATAGTATCCATCACAAGAGCAACTAATCTTGATTTCTGTAAACCACTTGATTCAACAATGAATTAAGCTGTTGTATGAATGTAATGTTTCATTTCAAATCTTTTTTCCTTTAATAGTTGTCAAAACAGAGAAACAAACGAGGTCAAGGACGGTTTCTTAAAAGGAATATAAAGTTGTCAGGAACCAAGGCAGTGACAAACCTGGACTCGCTATCAGAATATCTCGTGACATTTTTGGATGAAGAACCTAAAAGATTCCATAAGTCTAGACCATAACTAAAAGGTGACAGCTTATTGTGTTCGGTCTCCTCTCCTCCAGCCTCACCGTATTGATTTGTGCTGCCATTTCCATTGACAGTGTCACCTGCCGAGTCGGAATTTTTGACATTAGTTACAACTTCAGCCGAGTTAGATTCTTTGTGATCATGTGCAACCAGTTCTGTGTCTGAACTAGATGACCCTTCATCATTCACGGAATCCGTGAAGAAGTAATCAGTTCGCATTTCTTCTAAAATGCTTTTGTGTTCAGCATGCAGAATGGAGTCCAAACACCTGCAGTTAAATTAACTTAATCCACAAGAGATCAGAGAAAATTGAATATACAGATGAAATTCACGTAAACCCTGAAGAAAGGGCGAAATCATTTAACTCACGAGGAGATCAAGAGAAACTGATCTTTATCATCTTGAGAAGTTAACATCGTTGATATAATTGCATCCAAAAGCTCTGCTTTGGGAACTGGAATGTATTTCTGTCTAGGCACTTGAATTTTTGAAATTGAAATGCCTTCTTCTTCATATTCATCCCGAAATTGATTATGATATTGATTACCAGGCACCATATCCTTCTTCACCTTATTAGGATTCAATTCAATAACATCTTTCCGGTTAGGTCTTGATTTGGACTCTGATTTCAGTGGCTCATCAACGGATATTTCCGGCAACCTCAGAGAACAGGTAGGAACTCTGGGAGTAGCAGAAGTGGAGGAAGAATGAGTACGAGTTGATAATAAACGATATGTGGTAGATGATGAAGAGGAGAAAATTTGACAAGATGACATCGATCAAAACCCTAATTAAAAATTCTTTCTGATTTTGGAATTTGGAGTAGACGAACACTTGCATAACTAGACAAAGTGAGAAACTCTAGCGGGAAAATTTAACGGTTGGAAACGTATTAAACACGTGGCGCTACTTCAATTCTCTTTATTTGTAACTTCTGGATAAGAAAATCAGGGCTAAGTATTTACCTGTAGCTTGGCCCACAAGCTTATCTCGAATGATGTCGTTTTGGGCCTTTTAAACCTTGGACGTCTTTTGTGGGCGTCCTGATAATGAATAGAGTCATGCCGCACCGAATTCAGATGCCACTTCTATAAATTAAAAATAGTACATATATTTATTTGCACACAGAAAAAAAAATAATAGTATACATATTTCAAACCTAAAAGCAGTGATACAGCTTAACCATAACATATATATTTGCAACTGCATCAAAGGCACTGAATTAAAATTCTTGATAAAAAATCACTTTTATTTATAAACTATTATTTATGAATTAGTTTCATTTTAAGTTGATATCTATCCACTTATTTATACTTCAACACTTAATAATTTTAGTGGCAATAAATTAAAAAACATAGCATTTCAATTTTAGATAAATTCTTAATTTACTTTAAATGGAGTCATTTTTAGTTCTTAAACTCGTAAAAAAATTAAAAACTGAATAAGGGTCAAGGATATAAAATGAGGCTGATGCCCAGTAGCTACGACTAAGTTAGGAAAGAAGTCACCTAAAATAACCTAAATAAAAAGTCAAATAGCTCATATTTGTCATCTATTTCAAGCATGTTCCATCTTTTTTGCAGTTATTTACTGTAACTGCAGGAGAAAATGCCAGGAGTCAGAAATTGTTTTTCAGCACAGCAGATCCAGGCAGCACTGCCATATGCTGCTATTGCTATACTGCTTCATATTGAGAAGCAAAGAATCTGTAGTAAATTAAGCATTGAAGATCACAAAATAGGAACACTTGCCATTTAAACCCAAAAAAAAAAAAAAATTATGTGTGTTTGACGCTCCTTAGAATCTGCGCGAAAATTGCAATCAAGCCTTCTTAAGCACTTAAGCATGTGTGTTTGTGTGTTCGTGTAAGATAGAGACAATGTCATATGGATCCTTCCTCTCTCGACTCTAAAGATCACGGTATTCGAAAAACAATTGGCCAGATCTTCCTTTCTATTTGTCCAATGTTTCCAATGACCAAACAGTATAAAGAGGCCAAATTCCAATTCCATACCCACTGCCTAGGTGATGAAGATCAAATCTAAGAATAACATGCAAAAACACAGATCTCCAAAACTCACATCCGTATTTAACTCAGATAAGCAGGAAAGTTCAAGGGGCCAGGTTTGGAAGACCAGAACACAAGAAATCATTTCATATCGTTTTTACTTGATTATAACATATATAACATAGACAAAGAGAATATCATACAAGAAACCATTATGAAACATGACCTTCAAAAAGTACCCAGAAGATATTATCGAGCAAACTTTCACAATTGTTCTGGGTGTAACTAAAGCCTGAAACCTATAAACCTAAAAACAGCACGTGACCTATGTAAAACAGGTGAAAGAAGTTTGTTATTTTTCGTAAGCTGGTTCAGCCAACTGAGGGATATCTATGGGGATGAACTCATAGCAAGGTACAAACTACGTGAGTGGATATCACAACAGATAAAGCACCCACACCCACAATAGCCCTCTAAATATTTAGAGAAGTTTGGTTGACATGCCTATCAATATTAAAAAGTATTGTCTACAGACAGGACGTCAATTTAACAACCACTATGCATCAAACATGCAATAACCTAAAAGAGCAGATGCAGAACATTCTATGATAACAGTGCATAGCTATGTTTTCCCTACTCGCAGTTCACCAGACCGAGCACATGTTTATCAGCACTGCCAATATATTCTGACAACGCAAAATAGCTGGTAATATTTTGTTCAACAAGAGGATTGTGCCAAAGATGGTTTTTTTTTTTTTTTAAATCTTTTTTACCAATATACATTGATTTAATTACAATACATGAGTGATTTTATGGAAACCATAGGTGAAGTCTGATATTAGCAAGAAATACCTACTTTAGGCTGTAAGGGGTTGCTTAAGTTTTTTCAAGTCCGTGAACTTTCTCTTTACTACTTTGACACTCTCCCTCTGATGTTGATTTGACTATTTTGAGGTTGCAGAGTTCAAATCAATTCCTGGTGTTAGTGGCTTGCCAAACTCTAATGAGTTATGCTTCACTTGAGCCTTCCTTCGCTTGTATGTCAAAGGAAGTGCGGGCTCAGCTTTGGACCCCTCTGAAACACTGGGTTGGCCAATAAGCTTCTCTGATATTTTGAGAGATGCATTTTGGCCCTTCATTTGGTTTGAAGAAGATGCCACAAAAGTTTCCTGTTTACCAGCGGCAACATCCGACATTCTTGAGACTACATGTGGAATTCTAGGATGACTTGCAAGACAGTCTTCTCGCATGGATTTTATCTGCCACTCCCCTTCATAACATTGAATTTTAAAAGGAAATTGTATGAAGGAACTCTCAGAGATTCCTTTACTTCCAAGACCCAAGTTCTGCAACAAATTTTTGCCACCAAAATTATATCTCTTTGCAACCATTGTATCCATTGATGACTCGTATTCAGCATTAGAATCTCTTCCCACATTGCTTCTAGACAGTGTGTGGCTTCCAAAATCAGCCATGTCTTCCAATGATGGATTCATTTCCCTCTTTATCTTTCTTGTTGAAGTAGAACTCTCTGAATATCTACTGTTTTTTATGGTACTTTCTTGCTGATTCGTCACACATCGAGGCTCCTCCAGATTCCTATGCACTCCAATATCACCAAGTTTCTGCCGCAGGAGATGGGACTCAACTACGCCACCTGTATCCCTAAAGTGCACAGATGCGGGCAAAGAAGAGATTTTGCAATCAACTAAACCTTTTCCACTGCCCAGTAAGGTCGATAGTGGTTGTCTCTGCACCACTTTTGTACGATCGAGACGGAAAGGAACTTTGGGTACTACTTTCAGCAGACCTTTTGGTTCAGATCGGGGCTTTTCCAACATGTCACTGGCAGTTATTTTTGGATAGTGGTTTTGGACTGAACCATACAAAGATGCTTTTAATTTTAGAACCCCCTTTGCACTGCAGTTTGGGGTAATAAATTTCATTCCATTGGCAGACACAGAAGAAAATATATTGTCTGATCTTGTTCCACCCATGGAGTTTATTTTCTTTGACAAATGATGCAGAGCTGCATCTGACTTAGTTTCCTCACATAAGAAATCACCGTCTTCAGGGATTGTATTCAGATCAAGCAAATTGTTGCCCCTGTGTTTTCTCCTTGTTCTCCACATATGAATTCTTTCCTGAACACCAATACTTCTTTCACACTGGTTCCATATCCTGCTCATGTCTTTGAACATTTCAGCCATATTGTCATGGTAGGAACTTAATAAATGATAATACTTTCTCCTCTGCATAAATTGCAAACATTCTCTGAAATAAGCCACCTTTGGAGGGTAGAATCCACCTTTCAACCTTTTGAAAAATGTATCCAAGGGGTTGCCAAAATACATATCACTACCACCAAGGAGCTCCTTCATGGTCAACCGGAAAGTCTGCTGGTCCATATCAGGAAGGTAAGCCGTTAGAGAGAACCTCTCTTCCTCTGTTAAACATGAATTCCACGTTTCCAACGATAATATTTCCCTCAGATTTGGCAGATCATAAAGTTCATATGGTATATTGCAAAGTTTACCTTCCACCATGCCAAGCTCACAACCCACTTCTTCCAGCTCATAGTCATCAAATTCGTCCTCTAAGTCTACCCTGGGGTCTGTGCTCTTTTCCATCTTAACATCTTTACCATTGAAGTCAGAAATTTGTTTGAAAAGGCTACCAACCCCACGCTGGCCAATCTTCTGGATACCCATTGGGAGGAAAAGGTTTGTGAAGTCTACAATCTAGTCATTGGAAGACATCAACATTGCCAATGTGAAAACTTGATTTCCAGAAGAAAGATTCCTAGAAAGAAGACAGATTTTTAGCCATGAGAATCAATTGAATTGTTTCACAATTTCTAAAATTCCAGTCACTAAAATCTGACTAACAGAGAAGGAATATTTAATCCCAATTGTCACATATTTCAGTGTTTGGAAATAAAACTGCATGATCCATACAGTTTACAAGATATTTGTATATAATGTAACAACTTAATTAGCAACCTGAAACTTTCAAGAACTTTTAAGGTTGCATTGCATATCAATACTAAATTACAGTGGAAAACAGCCATGTCAACGAGCATAGCAGCCAAAAAAATTTCATGTAAGCCATAAGTTCGTGTCAAAGGATGCAATATTTCCACAAATTTCAATAACTAGTGCCTCCATCCCGGCAGCAATTCAGCTGGAAAGACTTAGACACCCATATCTAAAATGTGACCGGCAAAACTTTACAGACTGAAAGTAGCAAGTACTGCATTAAAATTCCAGACAACCATTGAAAAATTCAATTCGAATGTCCAAAATCAAGAAAGAAAGCTGCATATCAAATTCTGGAATTCGGAATCAAGTAACATGATAGGCTGAGAATAGAACAAAACAATGCAATTTAGAAAATAAAGCAGATTCTGAGTCTCAACGAATGGAGCTGCAAAACACTAATGGATCAAAATAAAGACTAGTATCTACCACTAATTTTGAAGCTCACGAATTCCCTTTCGACTAAAATCAAGGATCAAGCTCATAATTCACGCCGGCAACGAAGTAATCCACGGCCGAAAGAACAACAAACTGCAAATTGGTAAAACCGATTGAGAGATAAAGCCGATCCCTTAAAACGGTATAGTGAAGTAATGGAATTGGGTTTTTACCTTGATGGTATTTGAGAATGGCGACAACGCCATAACTTTACTCCTCCATACACCCAATTGCCTTTTCACTGGTTCGTTTGCCCAGTCTTTACTTTTATTTCATAAATGTTTCCAATTTCGATTTTGTTTTTTGTTTTTTTTTTTTCAATTGTTGCCCTTCGTGGCTTCGTTTCGTACAGTGGGTGCTGTGACTCTGACTGTGACTGTGAACCGATGGCCAAAAATTAAGTCTGAAGCTAATAGTGTCACTCTCAAGTAACAAACAAGCAGAGGTGAGATGAAGTGGTTCTTCTAATTAATGATTAAAATAATTTTGTTACTTAACAGACTCTTTCAATCTTGATTGGCGTGAGCAAGCGTGAGCAAGCGTGAGCGTGAACAGCCTAAGCGCGGGGTTTGCATTCTAAAAGTTTTTAAAAGGTATTTATTTTTCTTTTTATATTTTTTCTTTATTATTATTATTATTATTATTATTATTCATTTGGAAGTTGTGGGCAAAATATATATGTATATATATCCTTAATTCATCTCATAATTAATAATTTATCAATTTATTTCGTCAAGTTTTATATCACAATTAACACTATAAATTAATATTATTAAAAAGGAGTGTAACTTTATGTATTTTATGGTGCATGAATGTATAAAAAGAAATGACTCGATTAAAAAAATTGAATTCTAAAAATAAAATAATTAAATTATTTGATAAATATTAGTATCTATCAAACTATTTAACTACTTTTAGGTGACATTTAATAATATCTTATTTTTGACCGACTATAAAAATAAGAATCACAATATTTGAAGCATAAACATATATTGAATCAACTGTCACATTGTGTATAATATTTGTTTGCTCATAATAAATCAATCAAAATATTATCAATCAAGAAAATGAATAACGTTATCTCCCATCAAGAATAATTATCAATAAAGGGGAGCCAAAAGAATAAGATACTTTGAAATCTAAAAACAAGTACAAATTTACACTTTCTAGTCACGCGAGCAACCCCAATTAATATATTACAATGAGGCCCATCTAAATAAATAATCTTAAATATAAATACCAACACATCATAACATTATTGTGATAGATGAAAAGAAAAAAAAAATATAGTAACAAAAGTTTTAAATTTGCTCGTATAAAAATTGAAGAGATATTTAAATTATAATTTTGTATAATTTTTTTAAAAATTGATCACAAGAATGTGACAGTAATAATAGCCTTTGAATTTTCTAATTTCTAATTTAAGATTGTCGAGCTATAAAAAGGTAATGTAATTCACAATATACAAAATTTGCTATTAATTAATAATTCCGTTAGGATTCGATAAAAATACATAACAAATTTTATTATTTTAACCGACACATGTAGGGTATTCAAGTCGAGTAAGGTAATGTGTGTTTTCAATTTCAGAAGCATCAGAATGTCAGGTTGGCAAAACAGTCTTCCGGTAAATATTAATTATTATCATTATCAAATGACAAACAGAGTGAATTGATTCAACTATATCGTTTAGCTTAGCGTTAGCCGTTAGCCCATATATCATCCACCATCATCGACGATGATGACAAATACCTTACTTTAGATTCCGAGACCGTCATCTTACCAAAACCACTGTAAAATAAAATTCCATTAAAACAAAATAAGGAAAAACTGTAAAACCCCAGGGCTCAGCTCATAGAACAATCTAGCTGCTTTTTTCCAATCATCTACATCCCAACAACATGAGTTACAACAGCAGCAATAACTACAATCCTTATATCCAGTTTTCTCCTGTTCCTGCATCTGGCAACAGTGAGTCCCGAAATTTTGAAATTTCTGTTGGTTTATTAGATTAATTGTCGTTGCTAGGGATGATGAGCATGTGTTTCAGGGCCGATGGGTGGGATATGCGAAATGTTGAACCGATGTGGGAAAAGGGTTGAAGATGCTACCAGAAAAGCAGAGGCGTTTGCTGACCACGTCTGGCATCACCGTATGTCTATTCCATTCAAACTCATTTGAAAACTCTTTTTTTTTTATTTTTCCCAAGTAACCATGACAACTGATATGTGGAATTTATGTTCTCCTGATTTAAATTTGAACTGCAGTTTTCTTGACTCTAGTTTATTGGACATAATATTGTATTGTGTAGAGGACTTCCATTGTCTTTTTTTTTAAAAAACTACTATGTGTATCGAGCTATTCCCCAGCATTTAGATTGATACATAATTTCTATATTGAGCTATTGCCTTTGTCTCAAACACCCTCTGCCGGGTATAATTTTGCCTTGACTGCCACCTGGCGAATGACAGCGTACAGTTTTTTTGCTTGTGAGTGATCAACACCTAATGTATATAAGTCTCTGAATATTTTATATGGAGCACTCTCTTTAATATTAATTTTATGAACTCAGGTAAAAATGGATTTTAAGAGGATGGTTGTGGTCCTGAAGCAATGGGACGCAGTCTGGTTGGAGGGTGTTATTGTATTCTTTATAAGTGTGAATGCTTGCAATGTGCCATCTAAATCTTTTAGGATTCACCTTGCCTCAAGGTTGTGGTCCTTGTTTCATTTGGATGATATAACTAGTTTGCGCTCCTCTTTAATGTTATTACCTAAAGTCATTTTCATAAATCTCTCAAATCATGCATACATGTATTGTATGCGCACTTTGTTGCTTGCTCATTGACCAAGCCAATCACACATTTTCTAAGCTGGGTGGATTGGTAGTTCGTCTTAGCCTTCATTTTGATAGCATCATTTGTTCTCATTTGGTGAATAACTTCTCCATTATGTACCTGCAAATTGGGCCTCCCGAGGTACTATTTTATATCCCTTGGTCATTCTGCCTGATTTTGGAGAAAGACAATTGGCTTCTGCCGTAAGTGATTCCATTTTTTTTTGGCCTTTTAAATGATTAGTGGGAATCCCTTTTGTTTCTTATGTGCTCCCTCTCTTTCTTTTCTCTTATCATATTTTTACCAAGAAAGAATTGTATAGATTTCATTCCAATAAAGTATTTTTAAGGCTATTTCATGAGTCTTCTTAATGGGAATACAATTGCAATTCTTTGCCCCACCTCAAGTGCTTTAGGAATAAAGTTGTATCTTGATGGCAATCTTGATTGTTGCTCTTTGATTGCATGATCAAATATTTCAATGGATTGTTTAGACACATATTGGATCCCAGCACGTAGTTTAATTGTTCGTCAATAGTCAGGGTCAGTCCTAGCTTCAGCGATGCAGCAATGGCGAAACTTTCTCAAGGAACAAAAGTGCTTGCAGAAGGAGGACATGAGAAAGTATTCCAACAACAATTTCAAATATTTCCAGGAGAGAAGCTGTTAAAAGCTTATGCTTGCTATCTCTCAACCTCCACTGGACCTGCGATTGGGACACTTTATATATCAACTAAAAGGATGGCCTTCTGTAGTGATTACCCCCTTTATCATTATTCTCCCTTGGGAAGGCAGGAGTTAATGTACTACAAGGTATCACAGTTACTTTGTTAAGGAAGTGGTGCTACTATAAATTTTGTGTGAACTAATCTACAGATTGACATTATACATGATGGCTTTCAGTCTTTTATACTTTTCAAAATTTAAGCCCATGGGTTTTTAATCTTTAACATTGCTGCAAGCTAATGTTTTGTGCCTTTCACCTTTTTTAGTTATTGGGTTAAACGCTTTGTTGATTTTATCCGATTTAGAATTTCTGATAATGTAAATTGGCCTTTTAACTACTAACTTGTGATACTGAAATGTTGTCAATACCTAGGTGGTCGTGGATCTTGCTCAGTTGAGAGCAGTAAATCCTTCTATGAACAGATTGAAGCCTTCTGAAAAGTACATTCATATCATCACCAGGGATGGTTATGAATTTTGGCTCATGGGGTTTATCTCTTACGACAAGGCACTCAAGACTTTAACAGATGCATTGCAGCACGTTCGTGATTCTTCTGAAGGAGTCCTACCATTTTAAAAGAGAGTGGTCTCTCCCTTGACCGGTCTTATTATCCAAGCTGCTATAATGGTTTTGATACATAAAAGAAGAACGTTGCATGTAATAATTGATTAACAGTTGGATTGGCAATTTTGTCCAGAAAGTTTTAATTTGTACTTACATAATTGACACCAATAACACAGGCGATGAATGTGTCTTTATGTAGGTTGATGCTTTACAACGATTCCGGAGATGCAAGTACTTATCCATGTCTGGTTTCCCCTCTTATGTTGACTGCACCTCTTATTGTTTTATTTTTTCTTGAAAAGCAAACAAACATTTCATTGACCTTACTAAGGAATATTGCAATTGTTGCCAGAAATATAAACTCTGCGCAAAATATTGCATAAAAATTAATGTGAATAATATTAACGGATTAAAATATAGAATCAATAATACAATTGATAAAAATAAATAATGTGAATTATGCAACAATAGAACTATCATCCCCTATGAGTTTGTATCCTATAATTTATATGCTAACTGTACTTGTTAGTTACAAACATTTCCCCTTTTCTTTTGCATACCTTTATGATTAGAATGTCATTCCTTTTAGCCCGCCAAAATTGGTTGCTTATATCAGTTTCGTGACCGTGTAAAATCAACTAACTACGGGCAATGGACCATCTTGGGTTGCTATAAGAAATTGCGCGGCAAGAGCATCAAATGCTATTATTGTTTTAAATACAGCTATCACAATGCTAGCTCCTTTTCGGACGATTGATGCCACAAAAAGATTTTGAATTCAAATATTATAAAAAGAGTAAAGGATTTATAAGTTCTTAAAATTTAATTTATTTGACTGATTAGTCCTAATAGTTCAAAGATGTTTAAAAAAATTTTAATTCACTTTAAAAGAATAAGTATCTCTTACATAATAATAGTTATTTATCAAAAATAATTATTAAATTTTGTATAATTTGATAAAATATAATTATATTTATGTAAAATACATTAATAAATTAAGTAATAATATTATTTTACAACACATTGATACTATAATGTTTATTAACATGTTATAACTTTATTTGTTTTATTATAATATATAAATATAAAATATTTAATTTTTATGTTATAAATATAACTATTTAATCATCTCATTATTTTTATATTTAATTTTAATTAAAAGTTTAAAAATAATTTTTTTAAATAATTACAATTAAATAAGGATACATTTGTTATTTTAAAATAAATTAAAATTTTATAAATATTTTTAAAATTATGAAGACTAACCCATCGAATAATCAAATTTTTTCACTATAAAAATTGAATTAAATAAATGAATTTTATCACCAAAATAAAATGAATCCAAACCGGCTTTTTCTATTAAATGACAAAAACAGTTAACTCATCGAGGCAGACATAGCCAGCCCATGATCCATAGCGGTCACAGTCAGAGTCACAGAATCACAAATTGCATAAAACCAAAATATCTTGAAAAGCGCTAACTTGAGCAATAAGGTTAGCTTCCTTCGATGGCTGAACAAGGAGAAAAAAACAGGCGGAGGGAGATTCCTGAATCTACAGCTCCCTCTATTATTGGACTTCTGTCATTATTTTAATTGAATTACCTTATCCTCTTTCTCTCCAGATATAAAGGGACTGGGTTAGGGTGGCTCACATAACAAGAAACCCCCCTTTCCTCATTTCTCCTCTCTTCAATCTCCACGATTCAGCCATGGCGTCAGCTCGGCTCTTTCTCACTGCCCTTTTGATTATTGGTGTCATCTCCTCCCAGGTACGTGCTAACGTCCTTTGCCTTTTCCTTTACCCGTTTTTTCGAATCCTATATTTGTTGCTGTATGCATCATGTTTAACATTTTTCTTATCGCTTTGTTGCATGTTTCTATAGCAATCTTTTGCATCAGCTTTTGATTTTGTGAGAAATCTTTTCATGTGGTTGTATCTTCTCCCTGATAGTAGGCCAAAATGACCATAATCTATAAGTTACTATTAACTTTTTATTCAATAATTTTCATCGTAAAACGGATTCATAATTATTCTTATTGACAGATATAAATACTGGATGCGGGTAACTCTGTTATACTAAGGTCAGACATAATACAAACAGACTTAGAGAAAAGAGGTGGGAGCTGATGAAGATACCTAACCTATTTCATGAATTAGTTGCATATTATTGTCAAAGCAGAGGAAAACTTAGATTTTATAGGACCAACGTTATCTTAGATTGATGAGAATAACACAATGGCTGTTGAATTTTATCATAAGATACACAACCAACTGATTCTAGATTCAGTTTTATGGATGGACCCACCTTGAAGCATAATAGTCTTGCCTCCTGGTTTGGGTTATTTTTTCTTCAGACTATATTCATTTCTTGGACTACCTGTTTTAAATTTTAGATGTTATCTTTTAAGTTATTTGATGTGGTGTTATTTCCAGACTTTTGCAGTGAAACCACTTCCCAAGCTCAAGCTTGACTCTCACATTCTCCAGGTGATTTTATTTTTTTATTTTTTAAAAAAACGAAAGTACTTTCTTTATGCAATTAGTTGAGTTGCAAATCATTGGATTTGGTTCTTATGGTGTTCTGTGATTATGCAGGATTCAATCATCAAACAAGTAAATGAGAACCCTAAAGCTGGATGGGAAGCTGCCAGAAATCCTCAATTTTCCAATTACACTGTGAGTTTTGAACTGGCAGGACTTTGTATTAGGAAATTTCTTTGTGTATTTAATTTTTTCCTTGATGAATAGGTTGGGCAATTTAAGCACCTCCTTGGAGTCAAGCCAACACCTAAAAAAGAGCTTCTGGGTGTTCCCGTTGTAACTCATGATAAATCATTAATGTTGCCAAAAAGCTTTGATGCAAGGACCGGGTGGTCACAATGTAGCACCATTGGCAGGATTCTTGGTTAGTTACTTGCTTTGCTTTTTTGCTAAACTTTTTAAGTTAATTTAAAAAATGGTGCTGACACTTTCACATTTCATGTGTCAAATGCTGGATCAATTTCCATATCAAAGATCAGGTAATACTGAATCCCGTTTCTATAAGTAAACGAGTCGTATAAATTCTCGGCATGATTGGTAATTTGGTAATTGAGGGACAGTGTTGTTCTGTTGGTTTTTGCTACAATAGTGTTTTCCTGTGTCTAAATGTGAATAAGGCTTAAAATTCTGAGTTTGTTTGGGAATTTGTTGATTCAGGGTCATTGTGGTTCTTGTTGGGCCTTTGGTGCTGTTGAATCACTATCTGATCGATTCTGCATCCATTTTGGCACGGTAATTGGAACTTCTGAACTGCAGCTTGACAATGCGCTTGGGCCTTTGGAAATGTTAATAAGTTTGGTACTAGAACAAACGATATTCATCATCACCATATATTTCATTGCAGAACATATCACTCTCAGTTAATGATCTTTTAGCATGCTGTGGCTTTATGTGTGGAGATGGTTGTGATGGGGGTTATCCGATTTATGCTTGGCGGTACTTTGTCCACCATGGTGTTGTTACTGAAGAGGTATTAATTTATTATTTTTGTGTGGATTTAATTTTTTGTTTTATTTTGCAGTTCAGATTGTTTTTAGGGTTTCTTTTAGGTTATCCTACAAATTTCTTGACTGATTTATTTAACTGATTTTTATTCACGGCCGGTGTGTTCAAACAATAACCAAAATTTTATCATCTGGCAGTGTGATCCATACTTTGACAATACTGGCTGTTCTCACCCCGGTTGTGAGCCTGCATATCCTACACCAAAGTGTTCGAGGAAGTGCGTAAATAAAAACCAGCTCTGGAGGGATTCAAAGCACTACAGTATTAGTGCATATAGAATCGATTCCGATCCACGCAACATTATGGCAGAAGTTTATAAGAATGGACCAGTTGAGGTTTCCTTCACAGTTTTTGAGGTAGAACAAGCACTGCTTCAGAATCTTGCTTTTCAATTTGCCGCATTCATCTTAAAACTTAGGAATGTTTATGCAACTGTTGAAAAGTTGAAGGAATTACAGAGTTTTCTTGTGGAAACACTCCTAGTTGGGGCCTGCTAACAATCAATCTGCTTATGTTGATCTCGGCTTTCATTTTACTATTATTCTGTACAATGTGTGAACAAATGTTACAAAATAGCAGAATTCGTGAAACCAAATTCACTAATTTATTTTATTTGATTACCATGGTTTATTAACCATCTTACAGGATTTTGCTCATTATAAGTCTGGGGTTTACAAACACATTGCGGGTGATGTTATGGGAGGTCATGCTGTTAAGCTTATTGGCTGGGGGACTAGTGCCGATGGTGAGGATTATTGGGTATGTTAACAACTTCTCTAATCTAATAGTGAGCTTCCAGATTTTACTTGTTTAATTTATTGGGATCATCATGTACTTTCTGTTTCAGCTTCTTGCTAACCAGTGGAATAGAGGTTGGGGTGAGGTATGTTTTCACCAAAATTTACTTCTCTGCACTAGATAACTAATTGACTGAAGCTAAGATTCTCTCGTTCTCAATATCAATTACTGTTTATTTTGCGTGACAGGATGGTTACTTCAAGATCACAAGAGGAACAAATGAGTGTGGTATTGAAGAGGATGTAGTTGCTGGTTTGCCTTCAACCAAGAATCTTGTTAGAGAGGTTGCAACTGCAGACATCCTCCAGGATGCGTCAGCTTGAAAGCAGACCCTAGACCCTCAAATACTGTTATTTACGTATCAAAAGTGGAGTTATAGGGATAATGGTGGAACCCAAGCTGTCGAGACATGAAATGGGTGCACCTATGTTGCGAACTAAATGTATCGGTTAACATTAATGTTGTGTAAAAGTGGGACCAATTTTAATTATCAATACATAGTAACAGTGTTATTCATTGCCCTTGGTTGATGTTAAATTTGGTTGCTCCTTGCATTTCGTATAGATAGCAATTGGCACATCTTTGCTTTAATAGGTTGTCCATTTTATCATCCTCTAGTCTTTTGAATGAGTTTCAAGGCCACACCATTGTAATCACTCCCTAGTTTTAAGTGAGGCACGTTTGATTGAGTTGATGATGATGCCTGAGGGTAAATCCTGTACAATCACACCATTAATGGTAACTTTAAGTCATGTTTTAAAGTTTTTGTTGTTTTTATGTTTTTTTTTTTTTTTAAATGTTTCAAGACCTGAAGCCCACTGTTTTTGGTTCCGAGTGGTCAAAATTGTTGGCGTAAAACTTGGTGTTCATTGCAACGCGTGTAGAATCTTAAAAACTGTGCAGTGGTTGTTGGGATGTCAAAAGCGAAAGCTTGCTCAGATTGAAGAACTGTCACCCAGCTGTCACATTAACCAGCCAGCAAGTGTTCAGCCCTTCAGAGATCTAATTTAGAAATCCGCACGTGCTACAATATTTCTACAAAATCTTTTTATGCAGCTTTTTTTTTTCTGTTTTCTTTTGGATTCTTACAAAGCTGCACTTTTTTTTTTCGAATAATTTTTTTTAATTTTTACTCTTCTCTAACGAATTTTCTTTTCAACATATTAACTAGGGTACTGCCACGTGGTCCATTTATGACTATAAGTCTTCACTTAAACTTTTGACCTTTTAGTTACCATTCACCAAGCCGCCGAAGAATGTAGCACCCTCGCGGCTCGCGCACGAGCACCACGTTCTTCTTTTATTTATTTTTGCCTTGGGTTAGGGGCCATCCATTTTATTAAATTTAATACAATTATTAATTTTTTAATTAACATTGCCATCATATTTTTCCAAGACAAATCAATAAACATAATCGTGATCAGGATTTGGATTCTTGAAATATAAAGATTTTTAATTTTGTTTTCAGATAAAATAAGATGAGATATTGAGTTTTATGTAGAACGTGATATTATTTTTAATAATCGTTACGTGTTCCAGAGCGGCATTAATTTTTTTAAGATATTGTCGAGGCAGACCGTTATTTATCCTCGGAATAAGCCGTTTCAAACTTACATTTTTATTTTTTAACCGATATCTTTCTTTTTCTTGCAACACAAGAAAAGGGATTTAATAAAAAATATTACTATTTATTCTTCAAATTTAATTTTTGATCACTTTTTAATTTTATTAAAAAATATAATATTTTATTTTAACGGGTAAAATTATTCTTATAAATTACTTATCTCAAATAAAATTTGTATTTAAATTTATCTATTACAATAAAAAAATATAATTATTTTAAAATAAAATTATAAAAAATAGTTAAAACTAATTTTAAGAAGAAAATAATGATTATTTTTTATTAAATCTCACAAGAAAAAGAAAATTACATCATTTTTCTTCGACCTTTTTCCTCAGTTTTTTCTTTTAAAATTTTTTTCTTACAAATAGAAAACACTCTCCATTTGCGTGCTATGAATACCATAACTCAACTCGAACTTTTGTATTATTGGTCACCGACCCGCCGACGAACAAGACAACCGCCCGACAGGTTCTTCCTTCTTGTTTACTTTTTCTCTTACGTTGATTTTAATTCATTTTATTTTTTTTTTTTAAGTAACGTTAATTTCTTACACTTTAGCCATCAAAATTTGATAAAGATTCATGACTTCCAAGATTCTTGAAGAAAAACAAATGCCGGTAAAAATTTAACCTTAATTTACAGTTTACATAGAAATTACTATATTTATGTAGGTTTTGAATCAGTTTCAGTATATTTTTTTCTTTATTTATCTTGATGCAGAAGAGGATAATACTAAATTAAAAACAAGGGGCGTTAAGTTATCCAAAAGCGAGAGTAGGTGGCGACTTGTGATGGGCGCATCCACAGCGAGTCGAATAAAGCATATCCCACTGCAGAGTTCGGACGCGTTATTCTCAAATTACAAACCCAAACCCAAAAAAATAAAAAGTAATAATAATATTAGTTCTCTCCCAACACACGTCTTTCACGTTGCTCTGTCAGTAGTCTCAACACGAAGAAAAGTAATCTAAAACCCCTAACCCCACCACAATTCAAGTTTTGACGCTTGTACCAATAAATACTCACCTGAGTCTTGATGATGAGGTCGAGGTTTAGCTGAGCTCATTCCTTTTCTTTCTCAGTTCTCTCTCATTTCTGCTTCTTCATCTTCTTCTTCCTAGTAAGAATTTCTTGTGCGGGCTTGTGGCATGAGTAATTTGCCCATTCCGTAAAGGTTTATAATATTTTCGAATATTCTTATTCCAATCACTATAGTGTAGCTGAATAATTTTAGACCATATAGATATAAATAATATTAATAATAACTAAATAATATTATTCATTATTAGTATTATTGAGGTTGTGGAGGGTGAATTGTGAATTGTGGGAACGGTTGTGGCGGTAGAGTTAAATAGATTAAAAAGAGAAATGTCGATACCAAAAGAGCCAGAGCAGGTGATGAAGATGAGAGGGGGATCAGTGCTGGGCAAAAGAACCATTCTCAAGAGCGACCATTTCCCTGGCTGCCAAAACAAACGCTTGACTCCTCAGATCGATGGCGCTCCCAATTACCGCCAGGTTCGTTCCCTTTTCTTCCTTTTACTTCTTGTGAATTCTTGTTGCTCGAGCCTATCTAATAGGAATTTCGGAGAAAGTTTTTGCATTTCCTTCATCCTATTGCATTCTGGTGCATTCTTCATTTTATGCGACGATTCTATCGAATGCATGATGTGTATAGCAGGAAATTATTTCACGCCTACTTGATTTTCTTTCTTCAATTTTGGGTTTAACACACCTGTTTCATAGACTTGTCATAAATGCTCACAATTTTTTAAATTAAAGATGCTGATTCTTTTTTTTTTTTTCCTTTAATTAGCACACTTATGTATTGCCACTGCCTAAGGCTTTGTCATTTTGAAGTGCTTGGGATGTAGGTGTTTTTTTAATACTATACTAAAGCTTTTTAATGCTTATAAGTTATTTGCATTATGCTTTAAGTACGCCTTTAAGTATGTTTTGTGATGCAGATGCTGTTCATGCTCCTTTAGTCTTATGTGAGTACCACTTTAGATCACTGATTTGTCTTCTGAAAAACGAATCCTGCTTACATTTGTTTAATTCCTTTTTCCTTTTCTTTTTTTTTTTATTGGGCTCTTCAATTATTACTATTAGGCCGACTCATTACGTGTTCATGGTGTTGCCATTCCAACAATTGAGGGAATTCGAAATGTGCTTGAGCATATTGGGGCTCAAAAAGATGGAAAAAGAGTGCAGGTTCTTTGGATTAGCCTTCGCGAGGAACCGGTAAGATTCATTGGCATACATGTATGCTTGATTATTATGTGGTCTTAATGCTACGATTTAATTGATATTTGTGCTTTGCAAGCCTGAATAAAATCACTGAGGTATCAATGATTTATCTCTAGGTTTCAGAATGGTTGAAACTTACATACATGAAATTTGTTGAAGGAAATTTGTCTTGTGATGCTTCCAAATACTGAAAGAAAAGCACTGCAACCAGGATTTCTGGAAGTGTTATTAGTGTTCTTTATGGAAAAGCATCCCTATTAATATCCCTATTGTTTTAGGAAAATTCTAGATGAGTCAAAATGTGGTCATTACCATATCATGCATGCATAGTGTCATTAGTGTTCATTAGTCTGCCAGCTCGTAGATTCTGTGGTTTGGTGAGTTGTTATTCTATCTGATCAACAGATTCAGAATGATGTTGTTATAACAGATATATTATGATATCTTGGTCATAATTTAGTTCATAAAGACTTTTTGTTGAAGCTTTGAAGTAAAAAATAATTGAGGAAATTTTATCCTCACATAGGACACTGAGAGCTCTCAAAAGAGGAAAGACCATGCCCTTCTTCACTGGTCTCTGTTACCATCCCTGATAAATGCATTGGAACCAGGAGTTTGCTCTCTCTTCTTCAGAATGTAAAGGAATTCAGTCACATGATGATTTACACTGTTGCTTATGCTAATAGTTGTGATGATACAATTTCAACTTGACACAATTTGTTTCATATTAGCATTTATTGCAGCCATTTTTTGATGTCAATGTGTAGGCATTGGACTGAAATTTGACAGGGTGGTACTGACATGAAATTGGAATTATGTAGAGACTAGAGAAGTTCTTATGTCATTGATCTGAGGGGTCCTATTCAAATCACTAGGACTACATAGGCCATGCATGGAAGTAAAACTAATAAAAGAAATACTTACTGACTTATAGGTTCCAATCAAAATATGGTGTACTTTTTAACACTGTAGTGAACATTCTCTGTAAAGACGACAAGATACTGACCGTTGTGAAATTTTAAACGTGACTTGTTGACTGTGGTTGACTCTTAATGTTGTTTGACGTATAATTACTTAATCAAAAATTTAAGAATTGATTAGTATATTAAATTTGTTCATTCCAATTTTTTTGTCATATTCTTGATGCAGGTGGTGTACATTAATGGACGTCCCTTTGTTTTGCGTGATGCAGAGAAGCCCTTCTCCAACCTCGAATATACAGTATGTAATTCTATGGAAATTGCACCTTCACATATTGACATAAATTTTTGCTTTTGTAATTGTATATTTTTGTGTAAATTTAGCATTTATGCATGTTTTAAAATGATGCTAATTTTTGTTTTTGATATCTTAGTATCTAAAGTGGTACTGTATGTTTTCTGTTGGTAAGGGACCTTGTGATATGAAAGTGATTGAAAGCATGAATTTTGGTTCCAAAACAGTATTGGGATGAGATGAAGGGTGCCATGATTTCTTTTTCTATAATGCGGTTCTATAAACTACAATTTATCTTGGAATTATGACTTTGGCACACTACTATTAATTTATTTTGATATGCTGCAGTATGATGGACAATTTTGTCCGTTTACTGGTTAAGTGTGCAAAATTTTGGGGACTCAAGTTATGGTATATGTTCTAGCTATGTATTGGTTTACATGCATACTGCTCTACGGTGGCCCCTTTAGAGCTTACCATAGGTTATGTTCCTTGCAAATCAGTCATGACTTTTTTATTTTAAATTAGGGTATCAACAGGGCTAGGGTTGAACAAATGGAAGCGCGTTTGAAAGAGGATATCTTAATGGAAGCTTCAAGGTACTTTCTTTGGTCCAATGCTCTGGTTGTCTTTATTGTCCTACAAATATTCTTATTTGTCTTTATTGCTAGTTACTCATGCTCTCCATAATAGCAAATTTTATTTGGACATCTGACGTAGCAGATTTGGAAATAAGATCCTTGTCACTGATGAACTGCCAGATGGTCAGATGGTGGACCAATGGGAACCAGTGTCGTGTGATTCTGTGAAGACACCGCTAGATGTATATTGCTTGGCCCTCACTTTATATTTTTGCAATGAAAATGTAAGATTCATCATTCCAATTTTAGTTATAGGTTGCAAACTTGTTTCTTTGGCACAGGTGTACGAGGAATTGCAGGTAGAAGGGTATCTTGTTGATTACGAACGTGTTCCTGTAACTGATGAAAAATCACCAAAGGAGCAGGATTTTGATATCCTGGTAACTGTTCATATTTTAGGTTTCACTTTTACCTGATTTGCAAGTAATTACAAATTAAATTCTTCCTTATGAATCATGACTTTACCCCCTTTTTTTCATTTTATTAACTATTGGTAAAAGCATGAAGATCCTCTCTTCTTTGATCCCTTTTTCAAACTCTTCTCTCCTGGGATGATCAGTACCCTTTCAAGATAACTGAACATTCATTTTGTTAGTGGCATCAATTTGCTGGAAATACGTTTAGTGCGTGCCACTTAGTGCGCTAATGGGTTTTCTCTTAACGAAGAGGTTCTGCCATGGTGTCCTCGGCATATTATGTAAAAATGTCAACTCTGACTTAAATTGGTTCAGCGAGTCATGCACACTACAATTTCCTGGATTTCAGTTTTTGCTACCGTATGACTACTGCAGCTCTTCAGAATATCGCTGAACTAACATGGTGTGTTTCTTTGTGTTTTCAGGTTGACAAAATTTCGCAAGCTGACATAAACACAGAGATAATTTTTAATTGTCAAATGGGACGTGGACGAACTACAACAGGAATGGTGATTGCAACATTGGTTTACCTCAACCGAATTGGAGCTTCTGGTAACCCCGTTATTTCCTTTTCTACAACAAACTGCCCCTGTTATTACTAGCTCTAAAATATTCCACCACCTGCATAAGTTAAGCCAACTTTAATTTTATTTTATTAATTTAGTTTAGTTCTGTGGAGATTTCAGATTTTTGAAAATGATTAGTCAACTTGGTATCTTTCATCACTTACATCAAGCTATTTACTGGGCTCTACCAGTAAAGTTTTATTTCTTTAATTTTTATTTTATTGTTTTTTAGTGTTCTCCTTATGTCAATGTCGATTTGATGAGAAGGTAACTGTGTAATAGGATAATGGTTGTTGTCTTTCTAGGACCACCTGCTGCATTTAGGACTGACACTTGATTGTACGTTGAGGAAATGGTGGATTTCATATGTGCAAGATGAAGAACAAAGAGACATATTTCAATATAATAATTTAGTCAATCAAATTGATGGGAAAATTTATTTATTGTCCATAACTTGTATTATGTTTTATCTATGCTTTCCTCAAATGTATCTCTCCTATTTAAATTTTAGGTTTGAACAGTTTTCGGGATTTACAGTTCGACCAGTTCACTAGTAGGTATCTGAGCATGAAAAAAACTGTATAGTACAACTCCTAACCTGCATAGATACAGAAACATGCGAATCTAGACCCTTGCTATTTCTTGAAAATATTTCTTTTGATTTATCTCCTCTTGGCATTATCACAATGTACAGTGTTATCTTAGGAAGAAGTCTCTTCTTTAAGTCTTTAATGGGTAAAATAAAAAGGAAATGTGATCAAGTCTGGGAAAATTATTTTTAGTCCTGTTAAATCCCATTATATGATTAATATATCAAAAAGATAGCATTAAATGGATATTCAGTACAAAAAACATATGCTCAAAAGTGTTAGCCAAAATAGGTGCTCGTCTAGCTCCTTGATTGCTTCACTATTTAAATGAATCACTGGAAATCCAGCATATGACTTCATAAACAGGTGGAATAGAAACAAAAAAAAAAAAAAATGAAGGCATTGATAAGTAGGTGCTAAAAGGAGAATAGAAGGGAGAATATGAAAACTATGTTTGCTTTAGCACCTACTTATCATAGTCTCTGAGATGGGGTACTGTTCAAATTTTATGTGCCTTCGATTTACTAAATGGGTGTGATGGTTGGGTATTACATATTCACAATATTTTCCAATGTGGTATGTGCATGTAATATAGGTATCCCAAGAACGAATTCAGTCGGCAGAGTTTTTGACGCTGGCTCTGATGTCGTGGATAATTTGCCAAACTCAGAGGAGGCAATTCGTAGAGGAGAATATGCTGTCATAAGAAGCTTGATAAGGGTCTTAGAGGTATATACCACTAGCTCTTTTTTCTCTTAGTTGAACACTTATAATCCCCTTGAGATTTTTATCAATATGTGAAATGCCCTTAGGGTGGTGTTGAAGGCAAAAGACAAGTGGATAAAGTCATTGACAAGTGTGCCTCCATGCAGGTAATGTTCTTCAAATATTCTAAACCATTTATATATAGCTTCTGAGTACTTGTAGTTTTCATGAAAGTTTATCTGAGATAAAAGTTACTCCCATAATCTGCATGCCTTTGTTGCTTTCTACTAAATCATTATATGACAGTTAATCTGTATGGTTTCCTTTTACTTTTCATTGGATTTGCCTCATTGAAATGTTTCTTTAATGGAATTACAGAACTTACGTGAAGCAATTGCCACTTATCGAAACAATATTCTGCGTCAACCAGATGAGATGAAGAGGGAGGCATCACTTTCCTTTTTCGTGGAGTACTTAGAGAGATATTACTTTCTTATATGTTTTGCTGTATATATTCATTCTGAAAGAGCAGCCCTCCGTTCTAGTTCCTTTGGTCATAGCAGTTTTGCTGACTGGATGAAAGCAAGGCCAGAGTTGTATAGCATTATCCGCAGGTATATATATATATATATATATATATATATATAAGTGGATATGATTTTTCCTTTCCCAATTTAAACTCTCTATCTATCTAGACGTACACATCCTGTACACATACAGTTCCAGTTTAACTCGTCTGAATCTTAATGTCAAAATAGTTTTGAGTTGCCTATGCCAGTCTTTCCTCTCCATTCTGTCCCATGCGTTGCCATAATTCTATCAGTTCTTCAAAAACTAGATGTATTTTCACTATTACCCACATAATTTCATGTCTTCCATTGCTGGATTTCATCCTTACCACTTAAATCAAGTCACTTTTTTGTAATGGAGCATCTATAAGTCTAGTTTATATACATATATTTATTTATTTATTTCTTAACATATTACATCACATCAAGTAATGTCACAAGTGTCTGACCTTTTATTAAATTTCCACACGTGGTTTTGAATTTTCTGATCTCCCAGTGAAAAAACTAGACATTATCGTACTATCTTAGGCAGTGCTTAATGTTAGCTTGCATTGTAGATAACTTCTCTGGCTGAGATTGTGTCCTCTTGTAGGTTGCTAAGGAGAGATCCAATGGGTGCTCTTGGATATGCCAGTTTAAAGCCATCTCTGATGAAGATGGCTGAATCTGCTGATGGCCGCCCTCATGAGATGGGGGTTGTTGCTGCCCTGAGGAATGGACAAGTCCTAGGAAGTCAAACTGTTCTTAAAAGCGATCACTGCCCTGGTTGTCAAAGCCCAAGTTTACAGGAGAGAGTGGAGGGTGCTCCTAATTTCAGGGAAGTACCCGGGTTTCCAGTTTATGGAGTTGCAAATCCAACTATTGATGGAATTCGATCTGTCATTAGGAGGATTGGCACCTCCAACAGCTGTCGCCCAGTGTTTTGGCACAATATGAGAGAAGAACCTGTTATCTACATCAATGGGAAACCATTTGTTCTTCGTGAAGTTGAAAGACCTTACAAAAATATGCTGGAGTACACGGTATATTATACTATTTTCTTTCTACTTATATAAATTTTTTTAAAGTGGTAGATGTATACGGCATAGCATATAAACCTTTTTGAAGTGATAGATGTATACCGTATAGCATTAGCCACAGCACAGTGTGATGACACTATTATAGTTGCAATAGTACTAGTGTTTCTCAATACGCAAAAGGAATTTGTCTTAATAAACAAACCAAAGCTATGTGCAGGCAATGCTTTCGTGAAGGATAGCCGATAGCCAGCTTTATTAGCCTTTTGACCTTAAAATTGAATATATATCGCTCCAATTGTTTTATTTATTCTGAGTTTGTTTATACAGGCACAGGCATAGCTAAAAACGTTAAAGCAGCATCGCTTCATAAATTTTGAGAAATGAAGAGATAGACACATACTTGTGTCTATCACAAACTCTTCTGAATTTGTCACTTCATTTTGCTGAACACTAATTGGTGAAGTTGAAATTATGATATCTGCTTTCAGGGAATTGATCGTGAAAGAGTCGAGAGAATGGAAGCTCGATTAAAACAAGATATTCTGCGAGAAGCTGAATGCTACGGGGGTGCTATAATGGTCATTCATGAAACGAATGATGGTGAGATATTTGATGCTTGGGAACATGTGAATTCTGATTCTGTTCAGACACCCCTTGAGGTATTCAAATGCTTAAAGGATGATGGTTTTGCCATTAAGTATGCACGTGTACCTATCACTGATGGCAAAGCTCCCAAGACTTCTGACTTTGACATGTTGGCAGTGAATATCGCTTCTGCTTCTAAGGATACAGCATTGGTTTTCAATTGCCAGGTTAACGCTTTTACCCCCTTAGCTCCTATTGCGTATGAAAGTATTCATTATGTTTTATTTATTTGTGTGCTGTGTGCTTTCTTTGTTGCTTACTCCTTTTTTTTTTATAATTTTCAATTTATTCATCTTATATTCACAGATGGGTAGAGGAAGGACGACTACCGGTACTGTCATTGCTTGCCTTCTTAAGCTTCGAATTGATTATGGGAGACCTATCAAAGTCCTACATGCTGATGTGACTCATGAAGAGTTGGATAGTGGTAGCTCAAGTGGTGAAGAAAATGGAGGCAGTGATGCTGCATCAACTTCCACTAACAAGAGAGAAAGAACTGACGATCAAGGTCGTGCATTTGGCATGGATGATATCCTATTGTTGTGGAAGATAACAAGGTTATTTGACAATGGAGTAGAATGCCGCGAAGCCTTAGATGCTATTATTGATAGATGTTCTGCTCTGCAGAACATACGTGAAGCTGTTCTGCATTATAGAAAGGTATTCAATCAACAACATGTTGAGCCAAGGGTTAGAAGGGTGGCTTTGAACCGAGGTGCAGAATACTTGGAACGGTACTTCCGTTTAATTGCCTTTGCAGCATATCTTGGCAGTGAAGCATTTGATGGCTTCTGTGGACAAGGAGAATCCAAAATGACCTTTAAAAGTTGGTTGCGTCAAAGACCTGAGGTCCAAGCAATGAAATGGAGCATAAGATTAAGGCCTGGACGTTTTTTTACTGTTCCTGTAAATCTTCTTCACCTTGTAATTGGAACTCAAGGGCTACTTGAGCACGTGTTGCTTCTTAAAAACCTTTTTCAATTCTGTTTCTAATTTTTTCTTTTCATGACTTAACATGCCTGCACGACTGACTTCACTTTGGAATGCAGGAGGAATTGAGAGCAGCTCATGAATCCCAGCATGGAGATGCAGTTATGGAGGCCATTGTCAAGGCTCGTAATGGTTCCGTTTTGGGAAAAGGCTCTATACTGAAGATGTATTTCTTTCCTGGTCAGAGAACTTCCAGCAACTTACAAATTCATGGTGCGCCACATGTTTACAAGGTATGTTTTTGGCTGTTACTGAACTGCATGTTTGTAGTTTTTCTTCCCAATACTTTTGGATCAGTTGGCAAGCCAAATAATGTTCTTAGTATAATCATGATATAACCTTGAATATTTGTCATATGCAACAAAACATTTAATACGTTTTTGGGATTGCAAAATGTTGGTTGCATTCTGACTTTTACTGGATCTATTGCAGTTCTTGGGACTTTTGTGGGCTTCAGTCTTTTAAGGATTTTGAGGGTTTTCCTTTATTCTTGGTTCTTCTGAATTGGCAGGCAGTAGTTGAGTTTTCTGTTTGGTTGTTTCTTTAGTTTGCGACTAATTTTGAGTCACACGCATGAACTTATGGTCCAACATTCTATAACTTTTTCTTATTATACAATTTGGTTTTTATAAAAAATCGTGCCACTTATTAGATGATGAAATCTTAATAGCTTTCTGATTCTCGCTCGCTGAACCATGACAAAGTTTTTAATTTGATCTTAATTATCTTGATTTTAAATATTGGTATCCCAGAATGGTATTTTTTTTTTTGTCTCTTGGTACATGTTACTGATGAACATGGCTTGACTGTGGAGCATCCAAACAATATCAAACTGCATAACACGGGTGGATGTAGTGCTGAAAATACACATTTAAAAACAAGATAGTCAGCAATGTGCAAACACATTTCTGTTATCCATTTGCATGCAGATTGTAAATATGATTTTGTACATCCTGTGCGTGTTCCTGGATCAAAGGGAATTGTTGTAAACCAAATCCAATGCCAACTACCGTTAAATTTCATGTTGGACTTGGGGATTATTTCTGTATTTCACAATGTCTACTGATGCATACTAGTTTGCTCAAAGTTTTCTACATCCTTGCCTAATGATGGGTCAAAGGTTCACTTGTCTCAATGCGGCCATGCTATTGGTTATATTCCTGTTCTTTAGCATGCATATGAATCTTGCGGACGTAGTATTGAAACTTATAATTTGGTTATCAAGATAGAAAGTATATGATATATTTGACTGTTTTAAGCCCAAAACTCTTATTTGCTTTAGGTGGATGGATACCCTGTGTATAGTATGGCAACTCCAACAATTGCCGGTGCTAAGGAGATGCTGACTTACTTACGTGCCAAGCCCAAAGCAGAAGGATCCATTTCTCAGAAAGTTATATTAACTGATCTGAGAGAGGAAGCAGTTGTTTACATTAATGGCACCCCATTTGTCCTCAGGGAGCTTAATAAACCTGTTGATACACTTAAGCATGTGGGAATTACTGGGCCTTTGGTGTGTCATTATTACCATGTTTATTTA
Organism: Azadirachta indica; assembly: GCA_022749755.1. Lineage (NCBI taxonomy): Eukaryota > Viridiplantae > Streptophyta > Magnoliopsida > Sapindales > Meliaceae > Azadirachta > Azadirachta indica. The sequence goes on from CM040440.1 coordinate 17,198,718, forward strand.
TTCTGTGAACAAATTTAGTCAGCCAAATATGTTTTTCAGCTTTGTTCTTTTAATGATTTTGAAGGTGGAGCACATGGAAGCACGGCTAAAAGAAGACATATTAAATGAGGTCAGCCAGTCGGGTGGTCGAATGCTTTTACATCGTGAAGAATATAACCCAACATCAAATCAGTCCAGTGTCATAGGATACTGGGAAAACATCTTTCCAGATGATGTGAAGACACCTGCTGAAGTTTATGCTGCTCTACAAGATGAGGGATACAATATAACATATAGGAGGATACCATTGACCCGAGAGAGGGATGCTTTAGCTTCTGATATAGATGCGATCCAGTATTGTAAAGATGAGTAAGTATCCATATCTTTCTTCCACACTATCAGCAGGTGGCTCTTCATCCATCCCTGGATAATGTTAATCGAGTTCATGTTGCAGCTGGTGCTGGTACATGCAGACATACTCTTATGTAAATGGCATAAACTATTGATTGAATTATTTTGATATAAATGAATCAAACAAAAGCTAATTGTAGAATTAGCATTATCTTTTTGCTCTTCCAAAAGAAAAGTAGCATAATTTTTTGTCAAAATTTGCCACTTTTCAGAAAAGAGTCCTTGCTACTACGTGTATATGCATATATTTTTTGAAAACCAAATAACATGCCTTAAAGCAGTGGCTTTGCTCTTATTTCAACAGATTTTGTATTTGCATCATTGACCATTACAACATCATATACTCTTTTATGTACCAATAGCTTCAAATAGAAGTTTCTCAACACATTAAAAGGGCTTATTGAGTTTGACTTACTTTACACATTTTGAGTTGAAGTAAAACAGATTTTGTATTTCTTAAATAGTTGCAAAGTCTTGGTGAAAGTAGACGAGATCATTTTACGGATAATAGGGTTCCATTGACATTTTTTGGTCCAAGGTATAATTTAGAGCATGTGGAAAAGATTTATTTTGGCATTATTCTCAATGTATTCCTTGGTGTTTTAATGATGTAAAAGTGAAAGAAATTTTGTTTACAGCTCTGCAGGATGTTACCTTTTTGTGTCTCACACGGGTTTTGGGGGAGTTTCATATGCAATGGCAATTATTTGTCTTAGACTTGATGCATCAAAGGTCCCTCAATCTTTGGTTGGCCCACATCTTTCTTCAACATACGAGGAGAACTTGCCTTCTCGAGCTTCTGATGAGGAAGCATGTAAGATGGGTGATTACCGTGACATATTAAACTTGACAAGAGTTCTTGTCTATGGTCCCCAGAGCAAAGCAGATGTTGACATTGTCATCGAGAGGTAGGTCTCTTTTCTATCTTGTTAAAAGAAGAAAATGAAAGCTAGTTTATCTCTTAGTGATATATGTCATTGGACATAAAGGCACTAAGAAATTGATGGATAGAGGATAATATATAATTCTCTTTTTTTATTGTTTGAATCTGTAAAATGAGGATTACGAGACCTCTGTAATTATGGATGTTTTGTCTTGGTAGTTATGCATGAAATTTTGTTTTGGGTTTGTTTAATTCTGGGAATTGACTCTCTTTGGCATGATTTATTCTGCTATTTTGTATTTGTTAATGGTGCTGAGTATTTTCCTTCATATTAAAGGTGTGCAGGTGCAGGGCATTTACGAGATGATATTCTTCTTTACAGTGAGGAACTAAAGAAGTTTCCCAGTGAAGATGATGAGCAACGAGCATGCCTCATGGATATGGGTATCAAGGCTTTAAGGTTAGTTTACACATCTCAACATTTAGATCTAAAGATTTACCTGGTTTGCTTGTTTCAATCCTGTTTTACTTTTGGTACTTCTTGAGTTCTGGCTTAGTCTGTCAGCTAGCAATCTCATTAATTAATTATCACTATAATTGAATTCAACAATTCCAAACCTGGATCCTTCTTGATACAGTTTTGTTAATGCGAAACAAGGGTTAAAGCCTCTTTGGGTGAACGAATGGCTGTTGCTAGAGATGATTTTTTCGTTTCCTTATGCAGTTTCACAGGCAGAAAGGTGTAATATTTCTGTTACAACTTAAGTAAGTAATCAGTTGCTCTTCATGATTTTGCAGGCGGTATTTTTTCCTAATTACATTCAGGTCATACCTTTACTGCACTTCGCCAGATGAGATAAAATTCAAATCATGGATGGACGGAAGGCCTGAACTTGGACATCTGTGTAATAACCTTAGGATCGATAAATGAATTCACCATTTAGTGATAGCGATGTTTTTCAAATGTATTTATTATTGTACATTCCTTGGGTAAGCCTGTCTGTTGTTTCTATAGTAATAGCTTAGCCTCTCTTCCACAATTTTTCGTCTCTGCGTGCTGTCTGTGCATAACGTGCGGGAGCATAGTTTCATTTGCATAAATAAGTAGTAGTAGTAGTAGGTCATCACCTTGTCTGGCTTAGGCTCAATAAACCTGCGCAACAGCCAGGGCTCTGCTCCAACACCAATTTTTCTTTTTTATTTTAATTAACAGTTTGATGGAAGTCAAACTCAACCTCGAAGTAGTGATATTCCGTCCTTGATCTTGAATTCCTTTCGGAGCAGTAATTTTTTTTTTTTTTTGGGGAAACTGTAGTTCATTTTATTGATCTTTTCGGTATCTAACGCTGCTACCTTCTTTTTTAGTAATGTCCACGTCATCACCTTTCCATTTAGGCCATTTAAAGATAAAACTGGTGCCTGCTAATACTTGAAACATTTAATAAAGAAATTGCCTTTTTTTTTTTTTCTTTTTGATTTAATTTCAACCTATCAAATTATTCATGGGGTATCTGGTATGAATTAAATAGACTCAAGATACATGCCCTTTCTAACGACGCATAAACATGATTTCGTTACTGACAAATAAAGCCAACCTATATTCATCTTCGTTATTTCCATTAGAGATGACAGGTGCATTAGAGGTGTCTTTAAAGAATAGTTTTACTGAGTAATGACACTCAATAAAAATAAAAACAAGAAGAATTAATTCAATTATCCAATTTAATTTGTTGGCGTCTTAAATAAGGTACATTAGAGATGTCTTTTAGAGAATAGTGAATAGTTTTACTGATTATATCGCACTTAATAAAAAAAGAAACTAATTCAATTATCTAATTTAATTTGTTTACGTGATGCCATGCGCAGGTGATAATTTTCGTAAAAATGAGATTTAAGAACTATTTTATTAATATGAATTCATATTATAATGTCAACTAAGATATAAATTTGGGGTGGACGCAGGTGAAATTAAATTTTTAAAAATTAGGATCAGACTTCAAAATCTTAGGTTTTAAATTTTTAAAATCGAATTGAACTGATTTTAAAAGTGAATTTAAACCTATATGATTCACTCAGATTTATGATTTTTTTTTGAAAATTTTTAATTATTAAAAACATTTTTTATAAATATTGTCTATTTTTTTTTATTTACACTAAAATGACTTGGTCTATAAAAAAAATAGTGTTTTCCCTCTAATCTAAATTTTTTTATACTAAAAAAAGTGAATTTTCAGCAAAATGTGTTTTCCTTCATAGAAAAACATTTGGACCGAAAAATTTCTAGTTTTTTAAAAATAAAACCCTTCTCGGAACAAATGTTTTATAAAACGAAACTAAATTCGTCAGTTTCGGTTTTGATCCGGTCCGATTTGTTGGGTTCCAGTTTTTTATGCCCATTCCTAATGTAAACCAGCATTTAGCTTTTTCCTTGTCATTTAAATTTTCAAAATTATTTATATTGGAAAATGCGGTAATTCTGGGCCGTTTGGGTAGAGTCATAACAAAAATGAGAAAATCAAACAGAAGTAGTCCCATATTTTCGGTATGGCGAGACGACTCACTCAGTCACTTGGAAGTAATCAAACGAATGATTTTGCAGAGGTTAAAAAGAGTAGACACGCAAAGATTCCCTCTCCTTTCTCTTCTCTAAACTCTCCCCGAGTCAGTCAGGAACTCAAAACCTGAAAGAAAAACCTTTTGAGTAACTTAGGATCATAAAGCTGCTCTGCTCTTCTCTGCTTGCTAATATAATTATAGAAAAATTTCGTGGTTAGTGGGTGGTGGGTGGATTTCATGGGAATAATATTATTCACATTTTCTTCCAATTCATTTTGGTGATTTAATTTTATAATAATCAATGAATACTAATTTTGTCGGTGTCGTTTCCATGTCATTCCATCCAAAAAGCAGAGATCAGTGAGTCCATTTTTCTCTTTTTTATTTTTTATATTTGGTTATTCTCTGAAGTTTGAACAATCCCCTTATTGTTGTATGGTTTACATTATAATAACATAATAATAATATTTATATACGAATTAATGCATGAAGATGAGGATGACGATGATGATGATGATGCATGCATGCATATTGTAAACAGAATCCCCAATGAGAGGGAAACGCCGTACGATATGTGTGGTATGAATGTAACATATTTGATGTGGTTTTAATGTGGAGGCTTTTTTTCTAAGCCGTTGAGAATCTCGAAAACTTAAACCCAATTTCAAGAATAGAGTTTTTTTTCATAAAAGAAAAAGTCAGTGATGGTTTTTGTTCTAATGTTGGAGCCATTCTTTTCTCTACTCTTAGGCAACTTGAGCTTTATTTATTCAAAATGCATGCGACATTAAAACCAACATAATCTACTGTTGTTTAATCTCTTTTAATGCACACGTATTTCTTTGCTTATGAACATTAGATTCTTCGTTATCATCAGCTTATTGCATATATTATATATCAGGGATTATATTGCTTTTTTATTGGCTTTTTAGCAAGATTGAGTAATTTATTTCGATTCTCTTTCTCCATTTGGTTTTCCTCATTTTTTTTCCCAAATATATGTGCTTTTACAGCTACGTACTGATTTTTGGTTGGGGAAGCTTTCTTTATTTTATTTTATATTTTGGCATGGAAAATGTGATTTCAAATCCCAATAGATATTGGGTTTGGAATTTTAGATGCATAGATAGTCTAACTTGAAATGCCTTCTATTGAATTCCATCTTCTTTTCTGATCCATTCAAATAGGGCAAGAGACAGCAAACTAGACAACCGATGCCTAGTGGGGCTTGCTTGAACTTATTTCATCTTTTGAGGAAGAAATTTATTAAATAATAATTTATATCCTGGCACATAGTCACGTATTGAATCAGTTGTGGTAATGGAGTTGAATGGATTCAGCTCATTATCTTCAAAGCTGCCATCATCACCTCATTGTGAAATGGTCTTGCCAGCTTCCCCACTCTTGGGCGCTAAAGTAGGCACAGGGAAGCCCATCAACTCAATATCAGCTGTTCGGTTAAGGAAGGTTAACATGCCAACAAAACGGTGTGCCACAACCAAGCGGTTCTTAGTTCAATCTATTCTTGCAGATGTTGCTAAAGATTTCACGGTAACTTCCACCCTAGAAATTTTGGTATTTGAACAATATTGTTTAAAGTTAACTTTTTGTTGTTTGGCAAATCTATTGATTGCTTCCTTATTTGCATTATTATAATGGTTTCTTTTGGCTATGAACTTGCATTGCAGCGTTTCCAGACACCAATGTTTACCAAACCAGAAGCAAACCCCAAGACTGTTGCCTCCATCATATTGGGTGGTGGTGCTGGGACACGGCTTTTTCCGCTTACCGGAACAAGAGCTAAGCCAGCTGTAAGCTAACCCCAAGTAATATATGCGTCTTTTATTTTTAGAATCAATATGAATGCCCTTTTACAATTCATCTTCTTATGATCTTTTAGGTACCAATTGGAGGGTGTTATAGACTGATAGACGTTCCAATGAGTAATTGCATCAACAGTGGAATTAACAAAATTTACATCCTAACCCAGTTTAATTCCCAATCTCTTAACCGCCACATTGCTCGAACCTATAATTTGGGAAATGGTGTGAACTTTTGTGATGGGTTTGTTGAGGTATGCTGAAATGTCGATCAATATAGAAACCAATGGAAACATTCCTCTTTACCTTCTGCCTGTGTTTCTGATTCTTCTTCGGTGATTGTGGTAGGTATTAGCAGCCACTCAAACACCAGGTGAATCAGGAAAGAAGTGGTTTCAGGGTACAGCAGATGCTGTAAGACAGTTCATCTGGTTATTTGAAGTATGTGAAATTTCTCTCCAATCCATGTCCTGTTTTCCCAAATCTTTGCGTTGATAGAACTATTTTTATTTGCTTGTGCTAATGGGACCAATGCACAATAGTATATGCGAAGATAAGTCTTTGATCCAAGATCTGTTTAGGCCTATCCAGCTTGTAACATATCAGAGGATACTGACGTTGTCAATGTTGATAATTTTATTTGTAGGATGCTAAGCATAGACACCTTGAGAACATTCTCATATTGTCTGGTGATCATCTCTATCGGATGGATTATATGGACTTCCTGCAGGTGAAACTATAGTTGCCAACTTGGTTATTGTCTGCTTTCGTTATTTCAGCAATTCATGTAATTCTTCCCAACAAAAAAAAATGATTTCTGTATGCAGCATCACATTGATTCAGGTGCTGATATATCGGTTTCTTGTCTCCCTGTAGATGACAGGTAATTATTTCTAATGATAATCGATCCAAACTTTTCATTTAGTACATAGTGATAGCTTGGGAACAATTCTAATATCACCTAGAAAAGTAAATTTCTTGGATGAACTTTATTTTACTGTCTTCTTTCCTCCAGTCGTGCCTCAGATTTTGGATTGGTGAAGATTGATGAAACTGGAAGGATCAGACAGTTTCTTGAGAAACCCAAGGGTGAAAGTTTGAGATCCATGGTTTGTTACTCTTTCCATTTTTCCCTTGATTACTAAATAAAGTATTCAGAAACTGATAGAAAATATTTTGTTGTCACAGCAAGTAGATACAACTGTTCTAGGACTATCAGCTCAAGAAGCAAGGAATTTCCCATACATTGCATCAATGGGTATATATTTGTTCAAGACAGATGTTCTATTGAAGCTTCTTAGGTATTTTATATCTCTATTGCACAGTTTTAGTGACACCAGCTGAGCGTCCACAAAATTTTAGCTTATACTTGTTTATTTCCCCATGTTTTGATAACTTTTATATTTTCCCTGCTCTGATGACTAACAAACAGAATAGGAATTCCTTGTGATATAATTTCATAAATTTCATCTAGGACAAAACAAGTTTATGACCTCTGAAATCAAAGATAGCATTCGGGTAGAGATGGAGATGATTTTCAGTTAAGCATATTGTATTGAGAAAAATGGAATGATGATTTTGTTTTATTTTTTAAATTTTTTTCTTCCGCAGGTGGCATTATCCGGAGGCCAACGATTTTGGATCAGAAGTCATTCCCATGGCTACAATAGATTTTAACGTTCAGGTAAAACCTTGAAGTTAAAGATCATCAGGTTTAAAAAAGTATACTTAAAGCTTAATGCTGCCAAAGTTTTAGTTGTTATTCCTTTCTGGTCCAGTTATTATTCCTTTCTGGCCTTTAGACTGGCTGCTGCAGATTTACTTTACCTCTCTTTAATGTTAATGATGGAAAAAGCTAGGATAATTGATCCCTCTTTGTTTCCAAGTAGCATTGAGCTCTCATTTTGTATTATTATTAAATATGTCTCTCAATGGATTTCCTGCTTCTCTTCCATATCAGGCATATTTATTCAATGACTACTGGGAGGATATAGGGACTATTAAATCATTCTTCGATGCAAATTTGTCTTTGACAGATCAGGTATTTTTCTGCCAGAAGTCCTTTATTGTCTAAACAAGTTATCAAGCTAAATTACTATCTGCTTTTGAAGCCTCCCAAGTTTCACTTCTATGATCCGCTGAAGCCAATTTTCACATCTCCTCGATTTCTGCCACCAACTAAAATAGAGAATTGCCGGGTACAATTTCAAACTTAATGGCAATGCCAATAATATGTCATGGCTCTTCGCTGTGATTTTGAGATTATTTAACGAATTCTCTCTCATTGTAGGTTAAAGATTCTATAATTTCACATGGATGCTTCTTGAGGGAGTGCATTGTGGAACATTCCATTGTGGGAATCCGCTCAAGACTTGAGTATGGTGTGGAGCTGAAGGTAACATTCTATTATCAAAATAGGTTGTTTTTATTTTTTCTTTATCTGCAATCATATTTTGCAACTATCATTTTGACAGGATACTATGATGATGGGGGCTGACGATTACCAAACTGAAGCAGAGAGAGCGTCCCTTTTGGCACAGGGCAAAGTTCCGGTGGGAATCGGAAGACATACCAAAATTATGTAAGTCATTTGCCTGATCATATTTTGTCACCTACCCGAAAACTTTCAGTGCATGTCAAAATATTTTGCGTTAACGATAGATAGTTATCATTGCATATCACCATCTCCATCATGCAGGAATTGTATTATTGACAAGAATGCCAGAATTGGAAAGGATGTGATCATTGCAAACAAGGATGTAAGTCAAAATCATTGTCATAGCACAGCACTAACAGCAAAAAAGTAAAACTTACTGCTGAGTGTTTGTACGATTAATTGCAGAGCGTGAAAGAGGCGGACAGACCTTCCGAAGGATTCTATATTCGATCTGGAATTACTGTGGTGTTGAAAAATTCTATTATAAAGGATGGGACGATCATTTGAACAATGGTTCAACAAGAGACGACCAAATGGAGCATCCGTATGGTACGGGTACATATCAGTGATTCAAGCTGGCATTGTGGAATGAGTTTTATATATGTCTTACAAAACATTTCATTCCAAGAACAGAAAACAAAATTTTTCATCATTTCTACTGCTGGATTTTACCAATTGAACTTATTAATCTATCAGTTTGTGATCTAAGAAGAGATGAGAGTATGAAATAATTTCTCATCAATGATTATTTGTATGTTAATGTTATTGACATCCTCATACAATTTGAGTTCCTAAATTTGATGAGAACACCTTGAGCAAACTGACATTAATCTCAACACACAGAAAATTATTTATGGACCATCTTTTAATGGTGTTTATATATAGACACACAAACACACAGACACTAACTAACTAACTAACTAACTAACTAACTAATTAGTCTTTGCATAATTATGTGATAGATAATTGAGCTTGCGAGATTGTTGGGCAATGATGTTGGCAGTTGAAGGGCTTTCCTCCAATACAACCTCGTATCCATCTCCAAAGCGAGACATGCCTTGGGTCATGAGTTGCCAAAAAAGCCCACCAGCACATGGACCCTTACTTCTGGCACTACTGTATATGGCTACGTAAACATTCTCAAAATAGTTGTTCCTTGTCTCCACGCTATACCCTGCAAATCTATTAGACTTCCCAAACTCCCCAATAATAATTGGTTTCTTAACAACTAAACTTGAGTCCTGGATGTGTACTTGTATCCATCTCTTAGCAAAAGCAAGTTGAATTTCGTCACTTGAGTTTGGTGCTAACCTGCCATGAATTACATTCATAAATTACATTAAATAAAACCTGAATTTAATTATATATATACCCACACACACACGAGATCTTAAATAATAATTATTACCATTGCTCTGGGTAAATATGTATGGTTGCGAAATCAACATCTGGGATCTGATTATTGGTAATGAAATCAGTCCCAACAGGTGTGTTGTTAGGATTGTATTGTTTCCTTTCAGCCACTGATTCTCCATAGAAACCTTCAAGTCCTATTTCCTGTAGATGATATTTATCAATGGACTTAACATGTGCTGCCATTTCTCTGATCCACTCCTGTAAAAAGAAAAATAAATAAATAAATAAATAATTAGGTAACAATATGAGGTTGGTCAATCATCTTCATTAATTTTTACACATGTAATGTCAGGACTATTCATCTAGAATGAGCTGTCACAGTAGTACATCCTATGTATAATGTAAAAGAATATCAAGCAGCAAACAAGGATATTAAGGTGGTCGGCAACTTATAGTACTCCATTACTAATAACGAATGAAAGAGAGAGTTAGTTTGCGTGTCGCTGTTATTCTAATTCTAGTTCTATATTCTATATATATATATATATATATATATATATATGAAAACTTTCATAATATATATTGATTGGTAAGTTAGATGCTGCATATACGTTTTTGGATATTCCTTCTTGTTTGAGTTTGTCACTCAATTTCATTATCACGTAGCCTAATACTAAATTTTACTACATGATGAAAATATCATCGTCACTTTTATGTCTTATATATTTGATACATATATAGAAAGTTATTTAACATTATTATGGATTCTAACAACTAATAAGCTTTAGTCACTCTTTTGGTCTTGCCATATATATATATATATATATATATTTATATACATAAGCAAATGCATATATAACTAACCATTATATATATATATATATATATAATTTTGGCAGTAATGAAATCAATGAAAGGCCGATAATACCAACTCTAGTCTACACTGAGGTAAGGTTTGTTGATTTAGGATGCCTTAGGTTAATTAGCTAGGCACGTAAATCTTAATCAATTATTTTCCCCAGTACAATTAACTACCCCAAATTATATAGGAGATGGGATAGGTTTAGGTTAATTTGTTACTTCTCATTAATTGATTGTTGACTTCGTGTATGAACACGAGTTTGAGGATTTTTTTTTTTTTTTTTTTTTTTTTGTGAGTATTCTCAATGCCATGATACATTCTTTTATTAAATTTTTAGTTAATTATTAAAATATTAATAATAATTGAAAAAAAAAAAAAAAAGAGGCAATGCGCAAGGGTCTGCATAGGAGAGAGTAAAGCTAAAAATTAAATTGAATTTAATATGTCTCTTAACCTGAAGTTGTTTTCCGGAGGGATCACTTGGACAGCGGGGTTCATTCATGAGTTCCCATGCAAAAATTGTCGGATCATCTTTGTATGCCACCCCGGTTATCGTGTTTATTCTCGTCAGCACAGCCTGCAACAACCATAATTAACATTATCAATAATACATGCACGATAAATATATTATAATGAATATCGATCCCAAATCGTGTAAAACATTTTTACACACAATCAAACCAAACGAAAAATGATGTGAATGTGATCATCTGATTCGGATCAAGACAACGTCATCTCTCTGACTCTGATACGTACCTTGACATGATTCTTGTAGTATTGTTTGACAACAGAATTTGTATAAAACTCATCATCATCTTTCAGGGACTGCCCTCTTTCCCTTGCCCACTCAACATATTTCGCCCTTCCTCCGTAATCCTTGAAGTTATTCACTAAGCTCAGGATCAGGTAAACCCCGTATTTCCTCGCTTCTGATACTACAAAGTCCAGTCCCTGAAACAGAAGTACCCCACCAAATAGTCAAAAGAATGTAACGCACCACCATACCAATACCTCGTACGCTCCGCAATTAATAATTCCTCACAACAAATAAAAGGAAGAAACCATTCGACGTTGTATGGAAAAACTACCTTGAACACGTTCTCATTGTATGAGCCAGGAGAATTCTGAAGAGCTCTGTAACCGCCATCGCTAAAAGCCCAGGTTCTAGCAATATTCATGCCATACTTGGTAGCTTGTTCAAATGCTGCTGTCACCTTCACCCTCGTTGATGGGTCTGCTGCAAAATACATCATCCAATATGCATTGAAACCATTCAGAAACAAAGGTTTTCCATTCACCGAAAAGTGGCTTCCGTTTGTTTGTACGAAACCATGATTAGAGTAGTAGGCTTTAACCAAGTGATTTCCATGTTGGCAGATCAGCAGTAAAGAAAAGAAAATCAAATAGAAATAGCCGAACAATCTTAATATTGTCCTTGCAGGCATAGCTTAAAAACTAATTAAATTGACCAACAAGAAATAAAGTTTACGGAAAAACTAACGTTTGAATTTCTAAGTACATATGGAGATAATTAAGTTTACGGCATTGATGATGATTTTATGGGCTGAGTGGTTCATGTGAAAGAGAGAAATGAGATGATAGGTAGCGTGCGTGCTCTTCAGGGCTATATACAGATTCTTTGCCCTTTGGATATATACGAAACGAAACTGAGTGGTTTTCAGTTTCATTTTAATTATATATCTTTATTTTGTTTTTGATTGCATGATAGCTACTTGAAAATAATTTCACCTGCCTCTATCAAAAGTAATTAAACATCCACCAATAATTAATTAATAATAGTTTATTAGGACGATATATATATTTCCAACTATAAATGCTCGAATTGAATTGAATAAATTAATTAAGAAACTTTAATTAGTTATCAGAATTCTGTAACAATCAATGGCATGCATGAATTACAAGTGGCAATATTTTTCTTTCAATTATCTCTCTAGCGATATTAATAAAAGAGAGCTCATCCATCATCCGTTATTAATACACTTGTTTAATGATAGATTATAAACTCATTAGATTAGATCTTGATAAGTTACTCTTTTATAGACCTGGATGAGATGAATCCCCGACCGTGTCTGAAATTTGTAGGGGTTACGATTTACTAATAAACCTTTTTAAGTCTCCATTAATTTTCAACTGCACAGCAGCCATGCATATTATTTTTCGTAATTATCACAATTCACACACTCAAAATCAAAAGCTGGGCAATGTTGCATTTTACATCACGAATATATATTTCAAATCCTCGGTGGTATTTTGGCATTTCTTTGATTCCCCATCCATCTCCATCATCTATTGATGCATCGTTCTCTTCTATATATTCATTCAACAACACATGTGCACGTAACAATTTTACATCTTATCTTCATCCTCGAAACCAAACCCACAATCATAATGATAATCAACACTCACCCCTCCTTAAATCATAAAAATTTTATTTTCAAAATTAATAATAGTATTTTTAATCCTAATTAATCTTATCGTGTTAAAATGGAAAACCATCTAATAATAGTGAATAACGAAATCAATAATTGTACGTAAGTGTGCCCACATTAATTACAATAAAAAATATTAGTATCCCGAATTGTATTTTCGACAACACAGTACAAGGGTTGCGTCACTGTTCCCAAATGCTCAATTTGGTAAATGCAAGAAACCCAATTCAGACACCACGATTGAAGCAATATCATCAGCTTTAACCGTATGATGGTTTCTTTCGTCTTGTCTTTTCTTCCTGGAGCCCGTTGAAGCACACGTCAGTGCGTTCTTTATTTCTTCATTTTAAAAGGGAAGGAAAAAAAAAAATTACCTTCTTAAAAGTCAACACAAGACCAAAAGACGTAAACGTTTCGGTTCAAAGTTTTTAAAATCTGAATGATTAAACACAAGAACAAGAGGTGAGAGAAACAATGATAATATAAATACAATAAAAAGATGTGTGGTAGAAACTTGTTCAAACTTGGGAATATGTATTTGGGTTTCATTAATGTGGTCCGGTATGCCATTTAATTCTTTTACGTAAAGGCTTCAGGGAAGTTACGCTCCAGCTTGCAGAAGCCAACGCCTATCTGATTGCCAAACATTTTGGACCATCCATGTCACCATTGAGGTCCTCAATCTAGCCAGCCCAAGATGATGTGATATTGTGGGAAATTAGGCTCTGCAAACGTCCGACAAAATTTTAGATCTGGGAGCAAAACAACCGAACGTCCTAAACCTGATAAAAGCACATATAATTCATAAGCGCCACGTGTCCAAATAGGCAAACCAATCCACGGGACAAATGTAAACTGCCCCTGTGCACAAGTTCAGCAGTAAGCGATGCATATATTTGTTTTCAGCCATCTAGCAACCAACCACCACCTCTGTGCACTGATCAGAACTGATATCTAACACTAGCACAGGGATAAAAAGATTACCCGGGTATCCGGTTCGGAGGTATGCTGAGCAAAGGATTTGTAGTCGTAACAGAAAGGTAGCTTATCAATATTTAAACATCCTGAAAGAAGAAAGTAACTGAATTATTATTAATAGGATTACGTCATGTATGTACTCCAATTTACTGATACTAGGTCATGGAAGCAAGAAACCACATTCAAACAATATATGATAAATTGTTAAGTGGGAAAAAAAAGGACAAACCCTTATTGTTAGCTAGTTACCTCATCTACAGAAGACATACATAATAAGTTTTCACCATTGAAGTAGCTTCCAGAGGAACATCGCCTCTTTTCATTGCAAAAGATAAATTAATGGAGTTAGATAATCACTGACGACTAAGGCCCAAAATGTTAAAACTTAGTAACTTAGTATTAAAATAAAATAAAAGAAAAATGAAGTGCAAAAGCTTACTTGGAAGTTGTTTTCGTTGCAGAGCTGTGAACATTAGTGTGAATATTCATCCTTTTTTGGTTCTTTTCAGCAGTTAGGAGCCAAGATTTTCAATCTAAAAGCAAATGACTTTCACCTATTTCCCCCAAGAAATATTTTGGAGTACAGCTGTTCAACATGCAGTGCCAAATGTGGTTTTTTGTTGTTAAAAGTCATTATCATTCCTTCTAATAATTCTAAAACATAGTTTTCAATTATGAAGCCAAATGATTCCCTGAAATCAAAATTAACATGGGCCTCATTAGTAATAAATATATCATTTAATTCGCTAAGAACTAATCAATGAATTAGCTCATACCATACGCAAGCAACAACCAAGAAAGGTACAAAAAGGGAAAAAAGAAAAAAAAAATTATTGGACCTACTCCACTATAATAGGCTCATTTTTTGAAACATTTAATGCCCTTCTATATGACTGTCAGGAAATTAGGACCAAAAACCTTGCAGGATCCCAGCTGGAACTTCCACTTGCTTTCAATGTTCAGTGTTTCCCATAGCAAAGATTCTCATAACCAGGGAACTTTGGCTGCAGCACTTAAGGAGCTTTGAGACACCTCTGACTAAGTAAAATTTTGATCAATGTCAGATCCATTAGTGGCTATTATAAACACCCCAAAGCAGCATTAAACCAACCATAGAACAATCACAATTCCCCATTACGACTATAGGTACTCCCACATACTTCCTTAACACTCAAGAGACTAGGGTAGCATAACTGAGAAATAGTAAATTAAAGAGAATAAATGTGGCAAATTAAAGAAACAATTTTCATCGAAATATAAGGCACATATTTGACCAGAAAGAATGGTTACAACATATTACAAGGAATCTACCAGTTTCTTTACAACAAATGTAGCTTAGAATCAGTAGTAAAACCAACAGTGAATTATAAATCATTAGCTTGACAGTGTTAACTTACAGTATTGGGTATCATAAAAACTTCTGCTAGGATGTTGGAGGCTGAATCTGCTTTAATCGTTGTGCTACTTGCCTCATAGAAGGTCTGGAGGCAAGAGATTCACCAGTACACAAAATAGCCAAGTTAAGCATCTCAATCAAATCATCATGAGGTCCACAATCCCACAACCCAGCAGTGAACAACTCACAGGGCCGCCCCTGCAGAAGCAGCATACTTGCCCAAGCCACAATGTTGAAACCATTTCCAAAGGAAGAGAAGGATGGATCCAAAGCCTTCTTATCAGATATCAATTCAAGAAGGACAACACCATAACTATAAACATCTGCCTTATCAGAAACACGGCATGTCATTGCGTATTCAGGAGCAACATATCCAAAAGTTCCTGCCACATCCGTAGTGGCATGTGTCTCTGAAGTACCCAATAGCCTTGCAAGGCCAAAATCAGACAGATATGCATTTAAGTTATTATCCAATAATATGTTGCTCGGTTTGATATCGCGATGCAATACCCTAGGAACGCACTCATCATGTAAATAAGCTAGGGCACGTGCAACATCCAGGGCAATCTTGTGCAGCATACTCCATTCCACAGTCCTTCTTGGTCGATCCTGAATAAATTTTTCTAGATTGCCACCAGGCAAGTAGTTGTAGATTAGGAACATTTCTGCCTCACTGACATGGTAACCTATCAGTGTTACAAGGTTAGGGTGCTGCACTCTTCCAAGAGTTCTTATCTCAGCTGCAAATTGTTGAACACCTTGAAACCGCCCCACCAAAAGCCGCTTTACTGCCACAACAACTCCAGGAATGATCTCAGCCTTGTATGTAGCTCCAAACCCTCCACTTCCAATGCAGTTTTGGACGTTGAAACCAGCAGTAGCTCTAACAACATTTTCATATGTCAGCTGCACACCAATGCTGTTACAGATTACAACCTCTTTCCTTACTGAACCAGGATCAGCTACAGAATTGCAAGCAAATTTCTTCATACATATAAGGAGAAGTACCAAAGCTATCAGGACAGAAAAAATTATCGTGGCTGATGTGATGGAGGCAATTTCTATTGGATTGAACCCACTGTTATTTCCTTGAATGCTTTCGGCAGGGGAATAAGCTTCCTGTTGGGAAACATTACCAGAGTGCTGCTGCTCCCATTCAGATGATGATGGATCAGTATGGCACGGTTGAAGATTAGGATTTTCTCGCACATTTTCACACTTTATTATATTTGAGTTCTGTGGTACAAATCCAGACAGATTGTTGTAAGACACATCAAATACCAAGAGTGAAGTTTTTGAACCAAAGCCAGAGGGTATTTTCCCTATAAGGTTGTTGTGGTCTAACCTCAAAGTATTAAGACTCTCAAGTTTGGAAAAATCAGGTGGTATCTCTCCCGAGAAAGAATTTGCGGAAAGTTCCAAAACCTCCAATGAAGCCAGTTGTGCTAACTCCCTGGGTATTGGACCAGTAAAATTATTACTGGACAGAGAAAGGAATTTTAAGTCCTTCATCTTGCCAATATAGGATGGCACAGAACCTTGCAAATGGTTTCCACTGAGGTTGAGGTTAAGTAGCAAATCCAACTTAGCGAAAGTTGAAGGAATTAAACCAGCAAATTCATTGCCTGCCATGCTCAGAAATTTCATGCATTTACAATATCTACCCATATCTGAAGGAAGTTCACCCATGATTTTGTTGTCACTGATATCAAAGATCAGGCCATGCAAATTGAGGCACAGATCAAATGGATATGTTGAAAGATTGCCGTTAAGACTATTCCCAGACAACCAAAAACCGTAGAAGGGCCCACTAGACAAACTATCTGACTCAATTAGAAGCGGCGGAACCGGACCGGTGAACAGATTGTTGCTAAAATCATGTAATATAAAAACACCACCAGAAGAGGAAGAGAAATGAGCAATGCTCATTACTGCATTATCATAGAAGAAGGATTCATAAAAACCAAGCAAGTCAACACGTGGCATTGATAAATTTACTGACATCTTCGAACATTCATTTTGAGAAATTCTTGGAATATCTCCAGATAAAAGATTTCTGCTAACATTAAAGACAACCATGCACGATACAGAAACTTCTTCAGCAAGCAAACCGGTCAAGTTATTTGAGCTCAAATCAAGAAAGTACAAGCTATTACAGTTTCCAAGGGACTTGGGTATATTTCCCGTAAAGAAATTGTGCGCTAAATTCAGCATCTTCAATTTAGAACAAAACTCCCAGTTCTGAGGAAAAGCACCCTCCAAATTCAAGCTTGGGGCCCAAAATAGCATAAGGTTTGGAAGTCTGGTGATACTATCAGGCAATCCCCCATCAAAAAAGTTAAAATCCTCCTCTCTCTCAACCACTCGCTGAATTGGTAAATTACCATCATCTCTTGAAAACAGAGGGCCATAGTTATTTTTTAGAACTAGCACTTGTAATTGCTTACAGTTGCCCAACTCTGGCGGTACAGCACCGCTCAAATAATTTCGGGACAAGTCAAGAACTTCAAGATTCACAAGTTTGCCAAAACTTGACGGAATATCGTCTTGCAACATATTTGAAGACAATATCAGAGACCGTAGCTCAGTGCAGTTCCCTAAGTTTGAAGGAATTGAACCAGAAAGTGAATTCCCAGCGACATGAATATGCTCAAGATTCCCACAATTCTCAGCCAAATCTTCAGGAATTAAACCACTTAACATATTAAAGGAAAGAGAAAGTACTTGCAAACCCGGAAAGCGACCGAAAAATGCCGGAATTGTGCCGTTCAACTGATTACCAGATAGATTAATAACTCGTAATGCAGTACAATTTTGGAGCGTTGGTGGTATAGGTCCATAAAAAGCATTAAAACCCAAATCCAGAATCTCCAAAAGAGGAAGTCGACCAATATCCACCGGCAACTCCCCAGCAAACCCATTAGACCCAAGTAACAAAACCCTAAGTAGTGTAAGACCACCAATTGCATGTGACAACTTTCCTCTTAATCTTTCAGAAGAATTTTTTATATTATCACGCTCATGCAAGCAAGGAAATTGTAGAGAAAAGTTACCTCCAGCAGCGGGAAGCGAAAGTAGAGAACATGTACCGTGGAGATTAGAGGAAAGATTGAGAATTGTAACTCGACGAGAAACGGGGTCACAACTGACACCGTGCCAAGAGCATGAGTCTCTGTCTTTAGGGTTCCAATTAGAAGTTAACCCTAACGGGTCTTCAGTTATGGCAGATTTGAGCCTGAGTAATGCACGCATATCTTCATCATGACCATCAGCTGCAACCACAGCCACTAAAAAACAAATAATTTGGACACCAACGAGAAAATACCAGCGTTTACTAAGTAAAAGAACGTGAATTTGACTGCAATAATCATATCTTTGTAATCCTCTTGGCATTGTGAGAATTCTGATGGGTATAAAGAGGAGAAGAAGAGGAAGAAGAAGAAGCAGCTTAAGCTTAGAAAAGAAGCAATAAGCTATGGCCTAACACGGAGAGAAAGAGACGGGGAAACTGTTTAGAAAGTTTGCAGAAGTGAAGAGAGGTGTGGACTTTGAGTGTGTAAAGAGTGACAGTGAACCGTCAAGAATACGACAGAGAGAAGTGTAAAGTAGCAAAGTGTGTACTGTATATGATGTATACAACAGAACAGAACAGAACAGATATGTGCTGTGTTGTGTTCCAAGTAAAAGATGTTAAAATGGAATTGCTTTCTGTCTGCCAATGGAAATGGGGTAATGGTACTCCAGTCTCAGACTACTGTCATTTCTTAATTTTATTATTATTCTTCTTCAAACATTCTCTTATCCAGTAATCTGGTTTTTATTACTATTAAATACAATTCTAATGATAGAGTTACTCTGCGCACAAGCTCACTTTAGTTAACTTGTCAGCAGGTCTAAGTACAAAGCTTCAGATTGATCGTAAATTCTTCTGCCAATCGCATGATTTCATTAGACGAAGGATCATAATCATTGGTCAACAAAACATGATGGACGGAGATTATCTTATCTATTAATAAATATCTTTAAAAAATAAAAAAATTTTTAACAGTAACTAATATTAATTAATGATTTTTTCAAATGACTATCATATAATATATATTATAAAAATAATTAATTTGAAACAAAATATTTTTATAAAAATTTTTCAAAAATAACCATCAAGTACATTCATGCAGGAGTATTTTGGTTTAAAAAAATTTAAGATGATTATTTTTTAAAAACATTATAAATAGTAATTATTATCGAAAATTCACTCCAAGTATTGGTCATTTTCGTTAAATTTTCAAAAATATTATGATGAGTTCATTACGATAACTTTTTGATTTTATTTTTTATTTTATATTTTATATTCCCACGTTTGAGGATCGAGGTCCATGTTTTGTCCATCTATTATTCGCATAAGATGTCATTTTTTTTTATGTTGATTTTCGATATATATTCTTAAGATAAATATTATGCATTAAAATAATATCTACATTTCTCTCGTATGACTAATTAAATCATAGTTATTAATATAAATTATTGGGTTGAGTTCACTCTTATTTGAAGATAACTTAAATTTTCTATTCAATAATAATTAAGTTCAATTAATTAAGGATATTTTGGTCTTTTCTTAAATAAGATTTAATGTTTTAATTTTTGTTACAATATATGTGTTAAGAAAAAAAAATGTTTACTGTTCATTATTTTTAGATGGAGTGAATACTGTTTACGAGAGAGAGGTAGAATAGTAAATTCGAGACAGTTTTGATCAAATAGTTGATCAGAGGTCGATTTGTAGTCCGATTGATCTAAAATTTTACCAGCAGCTTTCTAACTCAGAGGACTAAATTATGAACGGTGAAGATCAAATTTGAAGTTCTCTTTCTCCAGATTTCGTAGTTGAAAGTTAAGCCACTATTTTGGTAATGTTTTCTTGAACTCTTTCTAATTTCGTTGTAAAATTTAATTGTTTGTCAAAATTGTGTGATCTTGAGAATGTTGTAAATATGTACATTTAGTTCTAATTAGAGAGAAATTGTATATTCTCATTATTTGATTATAGTGGAGATTTTTGGGTGGATTACGATCCCGTAATTTTTACTACTCATATTGGAAAGGTTTTTCACGTTAAAATTAATTATATTATGCTTGTTTTGTTCATGATATATTTGCTGTTCAAGAATTAATTTTACGTCCACAAATTGTTACTCTATTTGTTTGTCTCCTATTAGGTTCACACAAGAGAGGATAAAATAATTATTATACTTTCACAATTAATTCGTATTATTTTATTCCAACGGTAAATATTCTTAATTTTTATTGTTTATGTATAAGGGAATTAAGATTTTTAAATCGAATTAGATCATCAAAAAGATTCATGCTTACTTCGTCAAATTTTATAGTTTATATTTTTTAAAATTAATGTTGACTAAATAGCTGAAATGGGCCGAATCATTTCCCAAAAAAAGAAGAAACCACCAAATCGTATATAACGGAGCAGATACGCGTTAATATTTGCGGTCGACGTATTTAAGGATCTAGCCCGATCCATTCCATTTACAGCCATCATTTCAAACCTAAAAATTAAGCTGGAGCGTCCTCGAGATCCAATCAAATTGGCGCGCATTTCAAAATTCGAAAATTTCAAGTTAAAACCAAACCGTCTTACCGTTTTAAACGATGATCTGGATAGAAAGTTTCTCTTCTAACTAGATTCCAGCAAAATAATCGAATATATTCCACTCCAGGTTAGCATTCAATAGTTTATATGCTCAGGCGATTCAACTTTCATTCTTTTAGGTTTAATCTGATATGCTCCTCTCAATTATAGCTTCAATTTCAATTGATTTTACGGAACTTAGCTTGTTAATGATTTGTTACTTGTTTAATTTAAATTATCATGGATCAATAATTTCAGTTATTAATTTTGTTTTTCATAGATAATGTTTACCGTCGAAACTAATTGATGACAAACGGCTCGGAATTGTAATTTGAATCTCTTGCTTTAGAACGATTGACAAATACTGCACTCAACCATTTACTTAATTATCAGATTTGTCACCTTAATTTCATCAAATTAGGTTGCTTTCTACATAATTCGACATGCTATTGTGGCTTCTTCGTACATATTGTGATGTTGACCATATTAATTACGTTATCTCACAAAGGAGTTGCTAATTGCATCATAGTATTTGAAGATCTGTTGTTAACTTTCATTTGAAATTGACATTCATAATTTAGCACTAGCTACTTGGTGCTAAATAGAGGAAGAGTAATCTAGATTGGATTCAATTTGAAAACAATAATGTTTTGTTCCTTCGCTTGCAATTACCATTTGGAATTTGTTTGTTACAACTGTAATGCTTTTATTGATAATTATGGTAATTAAGCCTCTGTCAAGTGTCAATGCATCAGTTGTGCTGATCAGATAATTACTGGATAAATGTTGATGATATTGGAACATTTTTCTTTGATTTCAAGATTTTCTGTTTTCCCCTTTCTTGGTAACAATTGTTGAAAGAACATTTGATCAAAATTATTAGCTGTCTATTTGGAAGCACTCATTTTTCCCACCCATGAATTCAAACTACTTTGATGGTACTCAAGTAATTTAATTTGGCATTAGAAATCGTAGGCATATCATATTATTCATATTTAATAGTTTTTGTCAAACATGTCTCTATATGTTTTTCGGTTCTAAGCTTTTCTTTTTTCACGTTGACTGCCATTTGAGGAATATGAAATTGCTATACTTTTGTTATGGTCTAACAGCTTTAACCAACAGTGAGTAAAATGGAGACTGAAGGGATCAAAGCTCTGAGAAAACGCATGAGAACAACTGTATGTCAGTTTATGTTTTGTGCTTTGCTCTTCTAAAGCTCTTTTGCTAATTATAGAAGCATGTCCCTTGATATATGTAATGTCAGTGTCTAATTTTCTGGTAGTTTAGATGGAAGAGAAGGAAGGGAATGTAGTAGATGGAACAGGTCTGGAGATTGTAGAGAAGGAAGAAAATGAGGCAAACATTGTGGGGTCGGAAGAGATGGAACTCAATATGACTAGCATCGTTGAAAAGATTGAGCACTTCACTCAGATGGTATATTTTGCTGAATTTTTCTTACATCATATTAATTTGTATTAAGATATGACTGTACATGAAGAGGCATATGCTAGTTTGCAGTGTAAATTATCTGTGTAAACAGTTCAAAAGTCGATGACTCTGGTTGATTAGATGATCAACTGAGAAGCTGAGATAGCTCATATGTTGCATGCGCAGAGGTCTTTTGTAACACCTGTGGAGCTTTTGTTTCTCTGAATTCCGAAACATTCATAATTTTATGTAGGTATCTGAGCTACTGGAATCAGGGAAGACAATGTTTAAGAAACTGAGCGATGAATTTGAAGAGCGACTGATTATGTAAGCAATGAATTCTTCACAACATTTTACATCTTTATAGCTGAGGTTATTTATTTTACTATATTGAAGCTTATATTTGCAGGTTACATAAGGAGCATATAGAGAAATGGCAGGGAGAGATCAAAGAATTGCGGTTGCTCGATGCCTCAAATGAAGAGGCCAGTGCTATCCTGCATAATGCTCGTTTTCTACTTCAGAACCCTCATATAGACTCTTGAAGGTAAACCTGGAATTCTGTTTTAGATTATTTAAGTTGCATAACATGTAGAGATTTTGGTCAACATGCTCATGACATGATAC
Organism: Azadirachta indica; assembly: GCA_022749755.1. Taxonomy (NCBI): domain Eukaryota; kingdom Viridiplantae; phylum Streptophyta; class Magnoliopsida; order Sapindales; family Meliaceae; genus Azadirachta; species Azadirachta indica. Next base: position 17,221,545 of record CM040440.1, read on the forward strand.
AGACAATTTCTGTTGCTTTGAAAATTTCTCAGAAGTGTGCCCAGGGATTAGGTCTGTAAAACAACCAACGCAGGCCAAATATTGAGTTCTTTCCAGACTTCACCACCTTTGAGCTCAATTTGACTTGAATATTTGCTTGTAAAGGGCCGATCCACTGAAATGATGAGTACTTTCAAAATTAGCTGGTTAGGTATAACATGAGAGGATGGTTAAGCTTGTTTTTCTTATTGAATATGCCCTGAAATAGGAAACATGTTTCAGATATGTGACTACACGGCTGTGCAGTCACCGTACAGGTGAGTAAAATTTGTGAACATAATGCTCAGTTAGGAATAAAATTTTTTAGCATTGACAAGCCATTTCTCAGCAAATTTTATTATTGAGTCCAAACTTCTAGTTCAATTTGGTTTGTGTAGATTATAAACAAATTCAATCCAGTGGCCAACCAAGCCAAGTTGATGCTATACTTGGGCAGCCTAATTTGTTGTCAGCATTAACATTGAATATGAATAGCATCGATTAACTTTCAACGTATCAATTTGTGATTGATGTAATCTAACATTGTGGAGAAAATGATGGATGCAGGTCTTCCTAGTTTGTGGTTGAAGGACCAATGACTTTTGTTACCCTGGCTTCATGTGGGAAAAGGGCCTGCCTTGTAAATGTTGGATGTTTCAAGCCTAAAAGAGAGAACTGGCATTTTGTTGATTTTTTTTGCGGACTTCAAAGTATTCATGAGCCACTTAACCAACCTACAGCAAAGAAATTAAAAAAAAAAAAAATGGGTTTAAGCAGCCGAATGTAAACAAGGGATGCAACCTCAGTAGATGTTTCTACTATTTTAAGGTCTATTTGCACACATCACTTAAAACATTAGTATTTAACTGAAGTGGAATGGTTGTGTTTCTTTGCAACCTGGAATCATTACTTTTATCTGCCTGCATTACTTGCTGTATTCGTATATAAATTGTGGCATAAAAAAGGGTTGGACTTGGAAAGGATTTATGTGGTCAAACAAGTACCGCAATTTTGCCTCCCCTTCTGTTCTCATTGTGATGAATTTGTTCTTTGATCGGGTTGTCCATTACATTCTTAGCGACGAAATATTCATGTCTGTTTTCATTTAACTTTTACTTGCTAGTGCACTAGGTAGAGGCATTAGATAACTGCTATTGAGGTAAGTTACTACACCACTTGGAAGAACAGAGTCTCTTGCAGCCTGCCGAAATGGCCATTGCCGTCATTTTTGCATTAATTAGAGAGAAAAAAAAGTTCCACCTGTTAACACCAAGTCCATATTTTCATGATAATCAAATACTAGTGGATGCCAATCAGAAGCCAAATCCATATTTTGCAATTCAATTCAAGAATGTGATCCCATGTGTATTTCATTGGTTGGCTATAAGTCTACTGCATGTGGCATCACCCATGTGCCGTGTGCCATGTGCATTAAACTCCCACAAGACATGCCATACTGTATGGCACTCTACTCTTGACAAAAGTATAATCATACACATATCAAAAGCTGACTCTTCAATTATCATAATCCTTTTCCTATTTAAATATTCTTTTTCTAATCATCTAAATTCCCATTTCTTGATAAACAAGACATGGTAGTTGCATATGAATTGCAATCCCATGTTATTCCAACTACTAAGACAGAACTTAAAACTAACTGAATATGATTTATTTATTGAGTTGACTTAGATTTCAGTTGTTGAATCTTCTATCCATAGGCTGATAAGCGTTAATATTCCTTACATATTAATAATTTACTTGGCAATTTGCGGTTCAACTGTGTACTATGACGTACTACGGAAACTATAACTGAAAGGGCAAGTAAACCTACAATGATTGGGATTCCAATGTTGACAGTTTACAAAATCACACATAGTACCGTCTAAATTCCAAGAACTTGAAACCAACAGTTGGATGCCGTTTGAAAGGGCTTAAGAGTGAAATCTCTTATCTACCCTCCACTCGGATCGCATATGCACTGTTTGACGGCACCGCTCATTCTTCGTGTTTTGATCATGGCACCTAGTGTATCATTTATTTCTCTTTTTTCTTTAAAAAAAATAATATTATCGATAATAAACAATATTATTAAATACTAGTGAAATATATATAATTCCCCGGCTTAAGTTTTCGAGTATAATAGACTGTCATAAATCCATTGGCATGTAATTAGCCTTAATTAAGGATCGAAATAGGGTAGGGTTTATCTTGTCTTTCTTGTAGTTATTATAAAAACAGGCAAACTACGAAAATTAACACCCACAGAATTATTTTTAGTAGCAAAGTTGGCGTACTTGAATCACGAGTTGTCTTGCGTATTTATGAACCGACGAATCTTTTAGTTAAAAAAAGTCTACTCTTGTCATTTGAGGAATGTGGAATGCTTTCAGTCAGCTTATCATTCACATTCAAATTTGGTTATCATGGCTTTGTAGTCCTACACAATTTAATGCATTATTAGTAATAATAAAGTACTAACCGTACCATAGCAATGATTATAAATAGCCACCTTGCTCGTCGAATTCAGTATCAAAATCAAATCAAGCAGTTCATTTGGATTAGAAAACAGAGAAGATAAAGAGATGGATTGGTTGTTTGCATTCAGTTGTGTAGCACTCGTTTTGATGTTATTTTCTGCTGAGCTTCATGTAGCATCTGCTGCTTGGATGCAAGCCCATGCAACTTTCTATGGTGGAAGTGATGCTTCTGGAACAATGGGTAGGTTCCGTTTTCTTGCTTTCCTCTCTATAATTCATTTACGAAAGCATCACTCTTTTTCCTAATGGTTTTTGCTTTCAGGTGGTGCTTGTGGATATGGAAATTTATACACAGATGGTTATGGCACAAAAACTGCAGCTTTGAGCACAGCTTTGTTCAATGATGGCCAGTCATGCGGAGGCTGCTATCAGATAGTCTGTGACGCCACCAAGGTGCCGCAGTGGTGTCGCAGGGGAACATCCATCACCATTACTGCTACTAACTTCTGCCCACCGAACTATGCTCTCCCTAGTGATAATGGTGGGTGGTGCAATCCCCCCCGGCCGCATTTTGACATGGCTCAACCTGCATTTGAGTCCATTGCCATTTACAGGGCTGGAATTGTGCCTGTATTCTACAGAAAGTATGATCAATATGTTAGTCTTCCTAGTAAAATTTCTTTTTCGATTTTGTATACTAAGAGTTCTTTTGGCTTAATTTATCAGGGTTGGATGCAAGAGAAGTGGAGGCATCAGATTCACCATAAATGGAAGGGATTACTTTGAGCTAGTGCTTATATCAAACGTAGGAGGAGCTGGAGAGATTTCTAATGTGTGGATCAAAGGGTCGAAAATGAGCAAATGGCAAGTGATGTCAAGAAATTGGGGTGCCAATTGGCAGAGCTTAAGCTATCTCAATGGTCAGAGCTTGTCCTTCAGAGTCCAAACCAGCAATGGAAGGACCCGCACAGCTTATAATGTCGTACCTTCCAACTGGAGATTTGGCCAGTCCTTCAAAAGCAATGTTCAATTCTAAATCCAGGACGTCCTTTCAGGACCTTGTGAATTTATCTTCTGTTTTTCTGCGTTTTGTTCAATTCCTCTAGTTTCTCAACCTCCGCCGCTGTATTTTAAATGCTAGTGTTAATTAGGTTGTGGCGTAGCATTTTGCAATGAAGCCCACCAAAGTACTGTATTGGATGTGTAATTTCTCTGCTGCTTTACAGCATGGAATAACAAGTTGTTAGATCCCATAATGCTTGGCTCCTTTTATTTTTGAGAAGCGCAAAGAGGTTTGCTAGAAAATTTTGCAATGAAGCCCACCAATAATGTATACATATTGCTGCTGCCTCAAACTGGAACTCCGCGTTCCATCTCGGAAACCGGTTGGCAACAACCAGCAATCTCGCCTACACTTTAGACGTCTGCATTGAGCTTCCTTTCGTCCATCCAAATAATTCATATTCAAGAGGAAAATATTAATTCATCATAAAGTAAACCTACAATTCCTCCACCAGGTTACCATGTATACTCCAATGAAAGAGTGAAAGAATTTGGCTCCAGAAAGAAATTTTTTGGTGAGATTATACAATCTCATAGTGACGCAGGCACCTAAAACCAATTCAAAAATGTGAAGTCATTACATCATAAAAATTAATTACACAACTGTTTTGTAGCAGCAAACTTTCTGAGTTGCTAACTCCACCTGCAGCCACAAGGAATCATATGGTAGCATATCATTATTCAAACTATGCTCCTGACATATTAGTCTGGATGGAGATGCAGATAATGCCAAATTGCATGTTATCTTCGCATCACCCGGTGGCGTTCTCGTTTGCGGAACCGTTCTAACATGAATTCATCTGTTGCAGCTTGCCTACTTCCTGCTGCATCGCTGCTATTATCGGTTGGTTTAGGTACAGCACCATCATCCTGTGAACCTCTATCCTTGTATAGCTCAGGATGTTCTGCAAGTTTTTCACATATGATAAGTAAGAGGAAATAGATTCAGAAGAAAACAAAAACCTAAAAACACCATGAACTCACTTAAGAACAGAAGCTAAAAAAAACCTTCAAAATGGAAATTCCTATAAAGCCAAACATGTTATCAAATGACCATAAACTTCAGTATGTAGCCTAAAATAGCTCAAAACATTTCAGGTAAACTGAATAAGTTAATCTATTCACAAGATCAGAAGTCACAGCAAGCAACCTCTTCTAAGTCTCTCAGCATAATCCTTGCCACGTTGGAAATAATCTGCACTGTAACTTGATGGGATGCTAAATTCTGATTTTGTCCTACCCATGAGCCTCTTTTCTTGCAGAAGCTTTTTGGCAGCTTCAGTTTCCTCAATATTCTTCAGTTTGTATCTGCAACCATGGAAACAATTAACTGTGATTCAAGGCATTTATTTAATTATGGTAGTGATGCAAAGCTTGCCAACCACGAAACAGGCTTCACGTTAAACATTCCTAGCTCTTGATGAAGAATGAGCATATAATAAGTGTTGAAACTTTCAAATACAGTGATTCAAGACACGATAATCAAAGTCAAGCAGATTCTATCAAATATAGATTAAAAAAAGAAAAGGCAACATACTCAATAGGGAGCTGAACCTCAGCTATCCCCGTGGTCCACTGGGTAGAGCTTTCTTCTGAGTTTCGTTTTTTCACCTGATAAAAAACAAGTCAGAAGTTTAGAGCATAATAACAATATTTATTTCTTGATAGAGAACAGTAGAACTTCCTCCACTGTCCACAATAACTCAAAAAAGGCAAAGAACAAAAAAATTAAAATTTGAAGGACAGTTCAAAAAGAAAACATTAAATTGGGAGGAGAAAAACATGAAAGTTTGGAAACATTTATGTGATGAGTGCATAAAAACAGAAAACATAGTTCCAAGATGTCTCACATTGACACTTACCTATTTCTCATTTATTGAAAATTGAGACAGGCATGTAAGAAACCATAATATTACTATGTTGATAGTTGACGACTAATGAGATACTTTAAAACAATGCTTGACTATATAAAATATATGGAATCCATACTAATATAATTAGTTGTCAAAACCAACACAAAATCACCATCTATCTAGAGTCAGCGCCTTAAAAATTGTCTCAGTCTGAAATATTCACATTTCTGTAAATGCCACACCTTTTCAATTTACAATAAGTGAAATACCATAGTAGCTTAGTCAGTTAGCTAGATATGTCTATAAGGAAGAAAGAAGAATGATAATTGTAAATAAGAGCATGGACATCAACCAGCCCAGCCGAGCCCCACTCACTTTAAGATGCTCCGGAACTTTGTATAATTCATCCTCAGCACGTTTTAAATCAGTCTCAACTTGATCAGTCACATCAATATTCTTGCCCCTTTTCTTTGCTAATTCTTGCTCAATATACTTCAACCTGTTAAATAAAGAAAGGAAGCTCAAGAAAACAAGTAAAACATGTAGAACCCTGAATCAATTTTACATTCATCCAATAGTTCCTAGAAGGTAAAAAAGAAATCGCACCATGGAAATGACCACCAGAAATTTCATAGTTTTAAAAAGTAATGCGTTTAATGGTATTTTCATTAGCATAAATAATACCATGCTTTTACCAACAAATTTTATTGCCCAAAACCAGTAAGAATCACTAAAAAGCTGTCCATTCTGCGTTCCGAGAACTAAGGCAAGCCTAACATAGAGCGAAAGAGGCACATTACAAACTAATTTAGCTACAAAAGAGGAAGAAAATGATTGATTACATGTTAGGATCTTCAACCATAACAGCAGTTTCTTGAGCAAAGGTATCTTGAAGAACCAGTTCATCTTTCTCCCCATCTCCTTCATTCTTCTCGCTTGTTTTAGCTAAACCGCCGCCCCCACTTCCTGCCGTTGCACTTTGCAATGCAGTCGGTATTGCTGGAATTCCCAATTTTCTTTCTCTCTGCCTTTGCAAAAACTTCACTTCTTCCAATACCAACCTGATTGTTTTTTAAAATTATTTTAGTTTTATTACTATTATAAACTACAGAGAACCCTAATTAAGCAATTAACTACGAAATAATGGTTCAAAATACCTCCTTTCTACTTCGTCGTCCGAATTCTTGGTTTCCTCCTCTTCTTCGTAACTCCTCTTTCTGAAATTCTTCTTCTTCTTCCCCTGCTGCATCGGATTGTCCATTTATAATTTTTCCGTTAATTCAAAAGGTTCCAGTACAAATACGGTAACTACATAAACGCGCCGTTTTATATCAACAAAAAAAAGGAATTCAGCCCAAAAGTCTCGTAGTTGGGCCGGTCAAAAGTAAAGCCTGGAGCCTATGGGTTATTTAATAGACGACCCATGACAAAAGGACGTATTGAAAAATAAAACCTAAAACTTGAATCTCTTGAAAACTAACCCAAACTTTTGAAATGCGAGGAACAAGTGATTTTGTACCCATTTTCTCTCTTCGAGATGGCCAAATTTCGGCCCAATTCTCCTTCTCACTCTCAAATAGTCCAGGCTATGATTTTGCCATTTTTTATTTCTTGTAAATATGATCGTTTACTTCTTTGAATGGTAGACGACTTGTCGTCCAAATATTGTAAAACTAGACGACATACTATACATACATTGCGGATAATAATGAACCCTCAATTAAATTATTTCATTTCAAATATACAAACATACAATATTATTACAAATACACATACATATCCAATTTGATTTACTCCATATCATATACTAGAATTTAAATTCGCACCAGAGTTTTACTTCAAAAAGAAAGAGAAAAGAAACGGCTTGATTATTTCTCCTTTACTCTTAAACGCCGGGTTCATCAGCTTGTCTTCGGTGCAAGCCTGGATTTGATTTTTTCAATCTCTTTGGTTCCAACTTGAAAAGTTTTAGTCAAGACATTGTCAGGCACTTCTGGCGTAGCACCAAACAATGTTGCAGCGATAGATTGAGTTCCAGGGAGTTGGCTGTTGAATGCAGAAATAACCGAAGCCACCTTGTCGCCGTTATTCTTCTGGAAGTGAACCAGACCTTTAGGGAAAACAAAGATTTCACCTTTCTTGACGGTTTTCGAGATCAATTTGTTGGCAGTAGTAATGAATCCTACATCCAATTCACCCTCAAGCACAAATATCATCTCGGTGGCACGCGGGTGTGTGTGAGGTGGGTTCAGGCCACCGGCTTCGAAGTCTATGCGAGACAACGACACACCTAGTGTGTTGAGGCCGGGAATTTTTTCAACGTTGGCGCCTGTTACAACTGATCCTACAGAATTGTTAACTACTCCTGGATTAGCCAGGCCGGCGAAGAAGAAATCATCTGCTGTAATATTTTTGCTATCCTTGCATGGAAAGCCGTTCAGCTTAGTTCCTGAAACATAAGTAGGAACGAAATCAGAGAGTAATTGTAGCCAAAAAAAAGAGAACGGTATGTTTATATGCATACCTGAAGAGGTATCAGCCACACAGACATCCTGAAGCGCGTCAGGATCACCAAGAACTCCAGATATGAAGCTAAAAATGAGTAAGGATGTGCTAAAAAGTCTGACGGCCATTTCTGTAAATGAAAGGAAACAGCTAGCTTTTAGCAGTGGAAAAGATAATTCGGTAGCTCGATGCAGAAAGGGAGGGTGAGCTGTTTATTTATATGCGCATAGAATGGTTATGCTAATGGTGGACACAGAAGATGGAGTGATGTGATAATCAAGTATGGAATTAAGAGATCTTCAACTTAAACACAAAGCAAGCATGTGAACAAAACAAGTTTAATCTATCTCGAACACGTATCAGCACACTTAAATTTTCATGGGACCATTAATAAAAGAAGAGAAAATTAACATCAACTTACCGCTTGTTAATGAAGGAAAAACGCTAAACTTGCAGATTAAGAGATATTACAAGTAAGAAGTTGAAATAATAAGATTGTTGTTGCAATCAAGGTTCGGTGAGAGATGGAAAGGAGACAATTGGGAAGAGGAAAAATTTGGCCCGTTAGAAGAGTCAAAAGAGACTCTGAAATGTATGAATCAACCACCAACATGGGCCCTTGGGATGGGACGCTGCTACTACTGCTGGTTCTGTATAACTTTTGCTTTTCTTTTACTTTCTTCTCTTGTGTTTCGTGTTAATTATCCAACTTTGTATCAAAACGGAAATTAAAACTTAAGCTTAATCAATGACCAAGAAAAAGATTATTCGTTTAGGCTTAGCTTTACATAATTAATTGCATATATTGTTTGGTCTACCTCTACCAGTACCTTGTTGAAGTGGTTGAATGAGTAGTTCCGTCTGTTAACTCGAGCGGTATTCTTATACGAGTCGAACATCACTATCTAGTCTGCTAAAGCCGTATGGTACAGGGAGGTAATAATTACTTCCGAATTTCGAAAAGCGCAAAAGCACGTTATTATTGTAATTTTCTTGTCTTTACGTTAGCAAATCTATTCTCTCCCAGCAGGGACATACCCAATCCAGAAGACATGGAATGCTTGACATCATCGTTACGTTAAATCTTTTATGGATAATGATGCAGAAAGAGACAGGTCCCAACTCCCTGCTCGAATGAAGGCTGATTGTCTTTATTCCTTCTCTCCAAACACTTAAAAATGAATTGCCCCAACTGAATTTACTCTTTTTCCATTTATGTATACTTATTTTATTTTGAGTTAAATCTTCGCAGAAATTATCACTAAAATTCCTCTAGTTTGAAATTAAGCTGATTGATATGTTTTAGTTACCAAGTAAAATTGAATATATTCATGAATTCCGTCTTGGTAAGCTTTGGAAGTGATTGATAAATGGGTTAGGGTTGTAAAAAATTAGAGGCAAAAAATGGTCACCATTGTTTGGATTATTTACTTGAAGGAGTGAATACTGTTTTGCTATATGATTTTTATTCAAAGATAAAATAGATATTTATGAATATATTCCATATTAACAGCCGGTATTCGATCATTTTTAAAAACTATATAATGTAACTAAATTAAATTAAAATATTATATAATTTCATCATATTGATTTTCGCCCACACGTACATTGCCACCACCAAGCACATTCGTTTTCAGAAGAAGAAGAAGAAGGCAGAAAGAGGCCAAGCCCCTGACAGCGGAAATTCGAGCACGAGATCAGGTGTTTATAAATTGCCTAATTTCTCACCAAAACTTGTACACCAATGGCAATGAGAGGTGCTCATTTACATCTGCATCTGAATGGCCCTGAAAATGCACCATTGCGAAAGGGAAGAAAGAAAAAGGAGATACATGCTCTGCAATCTTAAAACAAACTTCTTGCAATATTTCTTAATACCCAGTTGAAAAGAAGAAATGGATTAAATTGAATAACTATATTAGACTATGATACCCTTGGTTTGGTCCCAAGTAGCAACTGATTAAGGTGAGTAGCCTTCTATCTGCAACAACAATTATATCATTCCTTTGTATAAAATTAAAATGAAAACAACGCAAAAGGGAACAAGACAGTAAGAGAAAGCAAAATTCTATTTATAAATTGAGTAAAAGAAAGAATGTCAGAGATTGAAATTCTCATTTCCAAAATGCATAGATGTACCCCTTGCTTGAAATTGTTATACATAGTTGAGGCAATTATGCATATGTGAGAGAGAGCTATCCTGATGATCTCCAAATCCTTCCCTCTAATGAAACCACCATAACAGAGACATCATCATGATATTTACGCCGATCTCCATGAGGAATATCAAGCAATTCATGGAAATCCATTCCTGCAAAGATAACAAGGAAAAACTATCAAAAAGTGCAAATGAATAGCAAATTTAACACAAAAAATAGCTAAGCCAATGGCAAACCCCTTTCTCCCAACAGAAAACAGATAAAGGAAACAATTAGTTTTCCAGCATATGAATATTGTCTGATCAAAAAGAACCTAGTACAATTCAGGCACAGGGAGATGTAACCTTGAAATAAATTTCTTTGAACTTTAAACTGAGAGAGAAAACAGGCCAATACTACAATTCATATAAGATTTCGTTTCAATAATTGTCATCAAACTAGTCTTTCAGCAAGTAATCTAAGGAGATCACTCTTAGGTAAAAATAAGAAAGAAAAAACATTAGTCCACTGACCATTCTTTTTGGCTGCACGGAATAGAAGCTCCGCAATCAGGTATTGTGCAGGATCACCTTCTGGGACATTTTCCATGAACCATGTGACATGGGCAACCACTTCTTCATTGCTGAAGTACTGGTAAAGCCCATCAGAAGAAAGAACCAAGAACCGGTCACTTGAGGAAAGACGGTGGTGAACAATGGAAGGGATGCAGCTTACATAAGGAGCATTTCCTACATAGTCTACCCGAAACATTTCTAGCAGAGCTTCATTACAAGTTGGCTGCAACCAACAACTTGAATTAACAACAGATTGATTGATTATGTCAAATGCAATAACATAAAACTAAAAAAAAGCAAGCAAGTTATCACATTAAAATAATCTTCTTCAAAACTGAATTTAACAGCAACTGAAATATGCTTCCAAATACTACTTGAGGCCTGGGTGGTTAAGAATCATGGTGAATGTGATCCTATGACAAAGTAATGAGCAAATGTATGCATGTTCAAGTATAAAGGATTGTTCAAGCATAGGACAAAAATGACCATATTTCTGGGACAACTCCCAACACCTTTACCAGACCTAACTAAATTTATTCCCTTCTCCAGCCTCATAATTATGGCTCCATCTTCAAACCTTACCACACTGTACATGTGTAAAGTATTCTTTCTTTGTTAAAAGTGAACCAAAAAAAAGAAAAATGCTATACTGATTGGCTTTACATTGTTCTGTCCTCATACAAACTACTGCTGTCTACTCACAGATGCTCTTTATCAAATTCTTCCGCATAAACATTCTCATACAGACTACAGTCAATTTATGGATAAGTATCTTTCGAATTGCCAAATATTAGATCATAATACAGTTCAACAGAGGCAAAACTGGACACTGTATAAGGGGATACATGCATAAAATTGTACATAAAGGATACACTCAAATCTGTCTTCCGCCACTCTGCACGTCTAAAATCCAGGAGTCAATTATATCCCCAAAAAAGCATTGGAAGTTCATCGTGATTTACCTTTTTCAACTACCATCTTCTCCCAAATTGAAGCCTATATATTCTAATTAGTCAGCCAATGTCTAGCTAAGACATCATTGCTGATATTAATGAAATATCAAGTTCTATCAAGGCAAAAGACTGTATGGTCCTATAATCCCTCATAAAAAATGGAATCACGTATCAAATTCACAAGAGACAACCAGAAGTACAAAATAGTTGAGCCTAGTTCAGCAGTAAATCTGATAACTCAAAGGTACTTTGATCACGCAATCAGATTTGTTACCCAACTTAATTGTTAAACTCAATCATTTAAAGGTCCTGGGTTAACACACCAAGTATAGCCCAGGAAGTCTTTCACATAGCAAGTTGAATGTTACTTTCATAAATCCAACAAGGTCAACTCATGTTCATCTCTCGCTCTCTCCAACAATCATGTCTATTCCAGTAAACATTCCCTCAGAAGTAAAGCTGGAAAAAATTATCGCTAAAGGAGTGGGGACAATGACATTACACATAAAGTGAATATATAAACAATTATAGCTTATGAATGCCTAAATCAAAAGCACAGATGGGTCAAAGTATCTGGAAAAAGAAAAGGAAAAGTCAAATTGAAGTTACAACATCAACCAACCTTCTTCAAAAACCCTGCACCAAATGCTCTTGTGACTTTCAATTGCCCCTTAACTCGATCATTCAAAACCGCTTGGTTGTCATCAGGATGTTCTGCCTTAATTCTAATAACTTCCTGCCATAGAAAACAAAGGATGCAAGTCAATCTTAAATCACAGCCATAGACAAAACAAAATTTTGCTACAATTTGTTGTTTATATTTATTCTTTATTGTATAACATCTGATGAATTTAGTTTTAATTTATGAAATCCTATATAAAGATAATCTATATATGTGGTCTATCCTACTTAAGAATAGCTTATTTATGATGTCATTCTCTCTTTTATATTCACGCAAAAACAATTATTAGAAGTACAAAAAAGGGGAACCTGTCACACAAAAAGCAAAAAACAGATGCAAAAAGTTATAAAGGACTGATTGACATGCAACCACAGTGAACCAAAGCACAATATAAAAACCAACATGAAATAAAAGTTTCCAGACAATGATGAGACTGGATCTTTCAGTAAAGTGGAAAACGAACCTCTTCAACACTTGTGCTATGATCAGTTGAAAGTTGGACTGCCCTCATCTTTAATCTGCAAATGGAAATGTCTCTGTTCTTGTTCATCATGTTAACCTGACAGTTTTGGTTATGCATAGGGGACTCCTCTGATATTCTGTCCAGCTCCATACGTACTAATGACTCTCTTGATCTGTTCCTGTGCTTCATGTCATCTTTTGAAAAATTTGGATTAGAGTGACGATCATTTGGCCTTTCTTGTGCCAATATCGCACGGCTATCCCCAAGATTCATGACATACACATCTTGGTCCTTCATTAACATCACAAGAACACATGAACCCATTAAAGCAAGCTCTGGATTTGTGTCCAGTGCTTTTTCCACCATTTCCATGTAAGCCTCCTCAGTAATTTCAAGAGCTCGAGCCATTGCTCTTAAGACAGCATCATGATCAACGACCCCAGATTTGCATTTCCTGATAGGTCCTGAGGATTCCACCATTCTCTCATCAACACAAGGATCTTCTCTGTGCCAATCATAACTCCAAGGAAAAAGTTTCTTTCGCAAGGACTTCTGCTTCCGGTACATTTTTCTAATCTTGGAACTGAGCAGAGATTTTCTTGTGCCCTGCCTTTGCCCTGAAACTGAAAGAGCATCCATGGAGCCTTGATTGGATTCAATCCCAACTCTTCCATCTCCACCTGATGTAGTGGGATCTTCACCCCGATCGCCAGCCTCATCTACTTTAGGGGTCAATGAGTCACTGGAATCCAAAGTATATGAACATGGATGACAATCAAACGAGCCCTTTCTTTCAGGCCCAAACTCTGAGACGAAAAAGGAACCTTGTCCATCCCAAGAATCCATTTGAAGCAGTTCATACAGCCGCATACTTTTTCTGCCTCGGCCAGTTAAGTCTACATTCGGAATACAACGTGTAACTTCACCACTTTCCTCAACTATTTCACAATTCAATGATTGACCACTATTACATGATTCCTCTATATTACTGGAAATTACTTTATCTGAGCAGGAGTTTGGTTGCTCCTCCTTGATGCCCTCTGAACTATTCTCAGCATTTTGAAATTTGGAATGACCAACTTGTGCAGGATCATTTAGAGACTTTTCTTCATAATCCCAAAGCAATCCTTCCAATTCCTTGTCTATTGCTCTATAAAGATGGCTCATCAGGAAATCTGGTGCATCTGGCCCACTAAAGCCATCATATATCCCAATAAATAGCCATCCTTGTTCTTCAGAAAGCACAACATGAACCCTATCTTCACCTGCCTTCCCTTGAGCCCACTGCAAGTTGCGACTATGCACATACTCACCTTCCGATGGCCCCCCTTCAAGACAGTTTCGTTGAGCTTCTGATCGAAACCTTGCCTCCCTTGCTTGCCAGGCTAACCTGGTCACTGGATGCAAGAAAAAACGTTGTATCCAACCAGCTCCCATGTTATGTTTCGAGAAGGTACGGGAAAGGGTGCTTTTCATTGGCCCACTCACACTTCTCATAAATCGTTGGAAACGAGGTCTTCTACGGCCTCGAGCAAGTGGCGCAGAAAAGTTGGATTTGTCATTAGCATCAAGAGGACCTGACATAACTCCCTTCTCAATTGGACCAGACATAAAACCACCTGCCCTATCCAAAGGACCAGAAGCAAAACCTCTCTCAAGAGGTCCTGACATAAACCCATTTAAAGGTCCAGAACCACGAGGAACCGGCTGCAATGGTATTGCAGCAAATGAGGCAGTGCTCTCAAATGACGCAGCAGGTTCTTGTGCATCACTAGCAAACAATGCACTCTGGTTACCAGTCCTAGCAGTAGAAACATTTGCACTAACCGAAGCCCCAGAGATAGTCTTAAATGTTGTCTCAGGGAAAGTCTTGGGTTTATGGAGACCTGAGGGATCATCTAAGGAGTCATGCCTAAATGACCCACTTAATGTTTCAGAATCAAGAGTGCTTGAATCAACAGTGAACCTCTCAGAATTCGATGGGGTAATGGCAGGAGAATCAAAAATTGATGGCCGAACATAACAGAATGAATGGCCTAATCCCTCATCTAGAGGCTCGAGAAACTCCAAATCAACACCACTTTTGCCATTAAAGGGCACAAAACAACCCACAACACGAGAAGTGCCGTTACCCATTTCTCAACTCATATAAACCTCTATAAACCACACCTCTGAGATGGACAGTTTCTGTAACTTCCCAACATAAACAAATACAGCATAAAACAGCTCAAATAAGATCCCAAAAACCCAATAAACCCCTCAACCACCTTATGAACACTCAAATAACTGCACATCATCAAATTTTCATACTCCAAGCCATTAAAACAAAAAAGACTAAACTGTAGACTGTAGAACTAAAGCAAACCCAAAACTATTGCTGATCAAATCAGACTAAATTCCCACATAATTGAAGATATAAAGAGCATATAGAAAAGATAAAACAATGAATATAAACAGTGAAATGTTATGATCTGACCTTGAAAGGACTGTCTAAACATGAATAAAGCAGTGGATCGAGCAGCCGCAGTAAACAGATCTAACAAGCGGCAAGAGACAGGGAATGAATGGAACACATCAGATACAAACAAAGACACACGAAAAATAACCATTTAGATTTTTTGTGGAATCTGACAAAGTAGCCATATTAAAAAAAAATACACAGACCAGATTGATTTATGACTCTGAATCATGCAAATATAAACAGCTGTTCAAATATATACAGCACCAAAAATTAAAACAAAACCCATGAGAAATATTTAGTGAAAGACAAGGAAAGTGCGGAGAATTGAGTCTGCAGAGAGTGTCGAAGCAAAGAAGAAGAGAAGAGAAAATGTGGGTATTAGTTGAAATAAATAAAAAAGGGGAAAAGAATTGGGATTCGGTTTGTGATGACGATGAAGAATCAAAGTTGAGTTCATCAAGGAGGGTCTCTTTCTTGGGGCTTTCAAATGGTTTGGGAGGGTAAAAATAAAAACTAAAAAAGAAAAAAAAATACAAAAGAGAAAAAAAATAATTGCTTTAAAAAGTTTTTAGACTGGCATAGTTAATGGGAATTTGGTCTTTTTAATTTAATTTAATTTTTAAAAATTTTTATTTATTTAAAAAAATTTCTTTGCAAATGATTGGTGCTATGTTGGTGCTGTTGGAGTCAATAAATTGGGCACTGCACATCATCATGCTCATCAATAAAATTGGATGGGTGGGGACATCATCTTAATTTTGACCTCTATATTACTACTATTGTTATTTTTAATTAAATTAATTTTTAAATTTGCACTCATTATCTCTGAAACATTATAATCCTGTTTATAATTATATATTTAAAAAGATATCTGAGCAAACCTTTCAATACTCTAATTTCATATATTTTCAAATTAAAAATAAAATAATTATAATTCATTTTCCGATTAAATAAATTGATTTATTTTTAAAATGTTCAAGAAAATAATATGTTTATTTTGCTCTAACATGCTTTCATTATTGTTGTCATCGTGTCATCCACCATGGATTTGATATAAACCCATAACAAATTTAAAGATTTGTTATTATCGTAATAGGATTGTCAAAGATTATCACTATACACCAAATCACTCTATTTAGGATCTTTAATAATCTGAAAGCAACTATATGGTTCGATTTTGTATAAAACTCTTTTGACTTTCTTACTAAATTTATTAAAAATTGAAAAACACTTTAGTTTTAATATTATATCATGTGATAAAATTATGTCCCCTGTTTTTATTTTTAATTTTAGCAGGTTGATTAAGTAATTTATGTAGTTTTATAATTTTTCACTTAAATTTTTATTTTCTGCTACCTAAGGTTTTTATAGTCTTCAACACATAATTAAAGAGTCATCGATTGGATTGAACAAGTTTCATTCATCACATCACAATCGAAAATAGATAATTAAAAATTAAAAATACAAATCTCTTAATTGGGAAGAAAAGAAAAAAGTCAAATGTTTGGATAACTTTATTCAAATTATGCAACATGTTCTAATATCCGTCAAACTTTCATGGTAAATTTGATTAATTGTTAAAAGAAAAAATTCCCCATTTCTAAATCTAGTCAAGGCATGGTTATCTGTTTGTACTCTTCAGTATTCGTGTTACCTACACTAACACATCAACACATGTTGGATCTTACATGTAATTTAAAAATTTTCCCAACTACCCATCTCCATTTCTATTTATGGAACAACAAAAATACATTAGATAAAGTGATTGCATATTTAATATGAATATATAAATTATTTTTTAATTACAAATTTTACTTTTTGAACTATAAAACTTACTTGTTCCTTTTTAATATTACGCTTAATTTTAATACTGCTCATATAAATATGTGCTTAGTTTTAAAAAAATTTATTTCAATTTAGAAAAAATCTACTACGATATTATTGTAAGAATTCAAAAGGAAAGTAAACACTTACTACTAATTATTATTAAATTATTAGTGGCTTGGCTTATAAAAATAATGTGTTTATTATAAATATTTGTTACAAATATTTATGTATAGATGAAATATTAAAAATATTATGGGCATACATGATACAGACATACATGAAGATAATGTAGTGAGGAATAATATTTACTTAATTTATGGGGAGGGGTATAGAGTAGACATGCCTAACATGTAGAAGAGGGCAATCCACCATGGCCTTGATATTGTTGACTATCCATATTCAATTGACGATGATGACCAGTTACAGTTATTCTTTAATTTTCAACGCTAATAAATTAATTAATTTTGTTATCATTTATATTATATTATTAATTTCTAATCAATATTAATATTTATCAAGATTTGTGTACCAAATAAAAAAAAAAGAAATAATAAGATCTTCAACAGAATAATGACATTTCTTAAATTAAAAAAAAAAAAAGTGGGTGAAGTGGGCATCTCCAACCAAAGTCTATACCCACATAATTATATAATATTATTTTGATGGGTGCACCCAAGACCTCATCTATCAAACCCCTCAAATGAAACAAAACCTCAAGTCAGGAAAATGCCCATTAACTATTATTTTAATAACATTTATTTAATCATATAGTCTAATTTGATTCCCACAACCTTCCAAACCACTCCCCCAATTAAATAATAATATGTTCTCTTTTATAGTTCAAAAACATTTTTTCTTTTTTAAAAAAATTAAGTTTTGTCCACAACATAAAAAATTGAGCCTATTTCCACTATTTTTGAAATTAAAGTTTAAATTATTGAGTAATAAAATTATTAATTATTAAATATAAATACACAGATGGATTAACTATGTATGTTAATTTTATAATAAAAATAAATATATATTTTAATTGTTGTACTTATAAAATTAGCATGTAACAAATTTCAAACGGCTGATTTTATTAATTATAATGGTATGAAAGTGGAGATTTAAAAAATTAAAATAAAACAAAAAAAAATTTAAAAAAAAATGTGTGGCATGTAAGGTGAATCTGTTCTCTTTTCCGAATCCACTAATGTATATGGGATGTGTTAGTTGATAATTACTTGCCAAAAGGTCATAGGTTTTGACAAATATGTGGGATAGATCATGATTAATTGTGATTATGTCTAAAGCCATTATGGATTTTATATTCAATTGGTTTATCCAAAGATTTCAATTCAGTCCCTACTCTGTAAAAAAAAAAAAAAAAAAAAAAAAAAAAAAAAAAAAAAAAAAAAAAAAAAAAAAAGAAGAAGGCCATCCAATCACACAACCCGAATGATCCAATAAAAGGATCAACAACGAGTCATAAGCATCAGGCACACAAAAGAGCAATCATCAATCAAACAAACAAAGGAATCATTTCAATAGGCAAAAAAGAATGGAAATCTCATTCCCATGATTTTGTTTTTGCTTTTACAGCCTCATCTGGAATTATTGCTATAAATCATTTACTCTCGTGCAAGTAACAATAACTAAAGCACTTCAACATTTGGACACAGCAAGCAATTTCTTAAACAAACAATAATATTGGCGAAAGGATACCGTGTTATTGTTTTGGATTTTTTGAAATGAAACAGCAGTTGAAGAATAAGACAGGAGTGGGAAGGTGCTCATGTCACTTTAATACAGGAATTAAGACATAATTAAATTAATACTGGGTGATATCAGTTTTCAAATTCTCACCATTGTCAACTTTCGCAGTCTCCGCTCAATGACAACTCACAGGGCAGCCATGGATGATGTTATCAAAGACCTAATCCACAACTCATTTTAGTCAAATGCGTGGCTCTCACCTTTAGTGGCTTAAATAAAAAGTGTGGAATCATAACGCTTGATTCAGACTAAGCTTTAAGCCTCCCTCGATTATTGATATAACTGGAGATTTGAGAAATTAGCCGAAGCTTATATTTACTGCATTTGTTTTTAGCAAGCCAAAGAAAGAGACTGCAAGTAATACTAGATAAGCTGTTCCTAACAGTCCAGACACACAAGTCCTTGAACATTTTACCAAATTTTACCAACTTAAGGAATGCCAAAATTGTCAACTTGCTTGCAGATGGGTCAAACACGTGGACCCACATCACAGGTTGATTTGTATCTCTGGTCAAATTCAACTACCGAATTGCTCCCAAGCTGTTCGATCAAATGCCTGAAAGAAACCAAAAATTCTCCCCCTATTTTGGTCCGTTGTTATCCATTTAAGTAACACGAAATATAGACATTTTATGCCTTCTCCCTTTTCTTTTCTTTTTTTCTTTTTTTTTTTTTTTTTTGCGTTAACAGCCCCGTCACCATGGATTGCGGAAACCATGATATTGGGCTCCGTGACATTACTTTCGATAAAGTTGTACTGTTGTAGTCCTACAGTCTATTTGAATCTTTAGTGATTCCCCAGAAGTTAATTGCACTCGCAATTGTCAGTCTTCTTTACCTCACAACGGCAGTCATAGTGCTAGTTCAATATATTGCCGGTGTAAAAACAATATCATTGTAATTTATGGGTAAGAAGAGAAACATGAAAGGGCACGCAAAAAGAAAGCAAGAAAGAAACAGCCTACATGTTTTGCCCAAATTCCTTTACTCCCTTTTTCTTTTTCTTTTTTTTTAATATTTGAAACCAATACATCAATTTCTATATTTTTTAATATTACAGAAATGTAAACCAAACTCTTTTCTAAACCAACATACTTTATAAGTTGAACCAACCAAGAACGGTAATACACAACTTTCTCGGAGAGAAATCAAATTATTGTTCCATAATAAAAACATGATCACCAGTATACATATAAACACAATTTTCTGGTCAAGAAGCCAAAAACATGAATGCTCTTTGATCACTTTCATTGCTGCTTCTCGGATGCCTGAAAGGTTACTTTTTATCTCGTTACAGAATGGGCCTTCAAGTAGGCGAAGTGGCAAACGCAACTTCGGCCGCACATCGACTAAATACGAGAGGTAGTCTGAAAATTTTGACTAGGAGAGCAATCACTGTCTTCACATTTTCCTCTATTCAACTGCACAACCATCATATTTTGAAACCATTAGCTACAATCACACTTGAGTTTATCAAAAGAAAGCCCATGAAGTACAGAGTTTATTGTTTACAGCTCATGATGTCATTATAATGGTTGAAGATCATTCAAATGTAGGTCGAAGAAAAATGTTGGCTACAATATGTTCACCAACCATACGAAATCTATAATTAATTCACACTTAATTATTACTGGTTCCCCATATTAAAACCAGCTATGCCATTTACAAGTACAGTGAATGCCAACCTTCCAGACCATAGATCATACAAATAGAAGTCGTAGCTTGCAGAATTTAAATACATATTTGAACGTATGAACAATTTTAGTATAAACTTAATTAAAAATATTTTGGATAATCGGCAGACAGTAATATCTTACCTGTTCAACAGACCACTTTCCTTCAAAAAGGTGAAAGTCACCTTCAATCAGCTTAAATTCAATGTCTCGTTTTTTCCCAGCTGGAAAAATCTCAATATCTTTCTCATAACAATCCAAAACGCCTTTAGCATGTAATTTAATCCCCAATGCTTTCTGCTGTCCAATCTGTTATATAAAAAGAAATAACAGATTACTCGGGCAAAGTTTGCAGCTAGCTAAGCCCATGAGAGGTGCATCAACAACATTCTAAATTTAAAGCATTTGTCCAATTAATTTAATTGATCGAATAGATCACTAACACTTTTACCATTACTTCACCAAATTTAAAGCAAACAATAAGAAATATTGTTACAATGCAACCTGCATTGCATAAAAAACACAGAAATACCTGAAAAATGCGAACGTAGTTGTCTTTCTTCACAACAACTTGGCTGACAGTTGGGCCAGGAAAGACGTCAGTCAAGTTCTCGTAATCAGTCATGATGTTCCAGACAGTGTCGAGACTTGCATCAATTTCAATCTGGGACCGAATTCGCCTGGAATTATTGCCAAGCTTCTCTATCTGAATAAGTACACCATTCCCAGTCCCAGATAGAGGTTTTGACGCCTCCTCTAACAGAACATAATCATCAATTCATCATCATCATTAGTATCTAATCTAAGACAATCAAAATGTGTAGTTGTATACATGTAGTGGTTCGGAAGTATTTTAATTACGTATTGAAAAGTTAAGACAAGACAATAATTCATTAAATGAGTGTTTCTTCTCTGATTATATCTATTTGTGCGGGGAATAGAAAATAAAATAAGCAAAACCTTGAATCCCATATCATCCTGATATTGGCATAATCAAATTTATTTTCTACAATATATGATAAGATTTATTAATAATAATATTTTAAATACAATATAAAATTTAATATCTAGCTAATATAAATAAAAATAAAATATGAAAAATATAATTTATCATTTTGTGGTTGGCCACCATTATTGACATTGAATCAATAACAAATTAATCTAATATCTGTGATGATGACTACTCAAGAGACATAAATGGCGTCATTTTAATAAATTGATTCTTATGAAATTAAGTAATTATCCTTACCTCCTTAGCTTATACGAGTGTAGTGGTATTTAGTTCTGGAGTTATTGTCCGTAACAATGTCAAACAGGATGACTAAATTGTAGTTTTATGAAACATTAAGCAATGAAAAAAGAATTCCCCCGTCCGACATAATATATTTAAGGCACAAATCCACCCATTTGGCTATATTTTATCCTGGAACAGGAATAACACCTGTGTTTCCTTGTAAGAGAGGAGCATTATATATAGATTTCATGAAGCAAAACATTAAAAAACGAAATTTTATATATATATACCTTGGGCAATAGTGATATTCGCTCCTTGGTAGTCCAGAGACATGTTCACGAATCCAATAGCTGGAAATCTCTTTATCTGTAAATAAAAATGCCAATGGTTTCTTCATTGCGATTGTTCTCTTTATATACACAAGTGTTTTCATTATATATAATATCTCTTCGCAAAACTTTTAGTGCCGGAGATGTGAAGAGCATTAGTTTAATTTAATTGGCATCTTATGCGTATCATATGCGTACCAATCCTGCTAAGCTAGCTGGTCTGATTTGAATAAATGATTCTCCTTAATCGGCAGAATAAACATTGTAGATTTGCTCCTTAACCATTGTTGAAACTGCTCTTTTTTTTGGTTGGATGATATTTTACATCTCGTGCTGGATTTTGTTTTGTATTATTAATCCAATAAATATATTTGTCTGCTTATTATTTTAGACTGCGTTATGCACACGAGTTATGTAATTAATGTGAAAGTCAACACCTTGTATCAATGCTATTCAAAATTCTCTCATTAATTCTTCACCGTCGAAATAATTTGCAACGTGACTGGTTTAAAGGGTCTGCAGTGCTGAATCATCTCCATTTTTCTTAATGGTTAGATCGATGTACAACATAATCACATGTCCTACTCGTGATGGTTAGCTTTGTATCATAATCGTGTTTTCTACTTCATACATTCAGAGCTTGGACCCGTCGCATTTTATATTACTGGTGAATTTTAATCTCTTAATACAATTGTTTTAAGTAAACAAACCGATACATATCTTTTTCTTAAACTTTAATTTTAATTGTAAACCCAAACCATCACCAATCTTACTGCCACCAAAATTTAAAACTCGGAATATTATCACATTTCTTCCCTAAAATTTAAAATTATATCACTTAAATAGAAAAATATTTTAAAATTATATTATTTAAATAAAAAAAGTTAAAATATATCATTATCTTCACTTAGACTATTAATTTGTTTGTTTTTCTGACTTAAATTTAAATATAAAATTATTCAAATGTATAAAAGTCAATAATTTTTTTAATTTATATTTGAATATTTGTTAAAAATATCTTAATATAATTACGTTAAAAATTTTAATTTAAATTTCAATGAACAAATATTTAAATAATTTAATATCTTTGTTTTTCAAAAACATCCTTACTTTATTAATTTACTTTTTTATCTAAAAAAATTATTATTTCTTCACTAAATTTTTATTGTGTTAATATAATTCAAATTATTATTAAATATGTGATATTTTAAGTTTTTACTGTTATATCTAAGGATCAACTAATAACCTTTGATATCGGTGGGGGAGATAAATAATGCGTTCCCAATTTTTTCTCTCCAAGTGATACAATATCAAAACTTAGGGGGGGAAATATGATAATATCCCTTTTGAAACTCACATCTTTTGTACCACTACAAAAAAGATTTTTGCCCTTGAATTAACCAACACCTACATTACATTATTTTTGTATTCTCACAGAGAAATCAAATTGTGAATTGTTGTTGCATTATAAAACACGATCATTATATGGTTAAGAGATGCCAAAATCATTAACGAGTATGCAGAGCCTTGTTAATCAATTTCTTTGCTGCTTCCCGGATGCACGAAAGGTTACTTTTTATTTCGTTACAGAGTCTGCCTTCGACTAGGCGAACTGGCAACCACAACTTTGGGCGCACATTGACTGAATACGAGAGAGTAGTCTGATAATTTTTACCAAGTGATGAACCACTGTCTTCACATTTTCCTCCATTCAACTGCAAAACCCATCAGATTTTAAAACCATTAGCTACTGAATTAAAAAACATTTGATCACACTCAAGTATATCAGAAGCAAGCCTATGAAGCATAGAGTTTCTTAGTTACAGTCATACTGTTATCATAATAGCCGAAGGTAATTCAAATGTAGGTTGAAGTAGAAGTTAGCAAACAATATATCCACCATCCCAACCACAAAATCTACAACTAATTCACACTTAGTTACTGGTCCTGGTTCTTCTTGTTGGAACCAGCTATGCCATTTACAAGTATAAGAACAGTGAACGCAAATTTTTGCAGACCACAAATCATACAAATAAAAGTCTAGCCTGCAGGATTTAAATACATATTGAGGCATATGAACAATTTTAATAAAAATATTTTGAATATAATCTGTAGACAACAATACCTTACCTGTTCAATAGACCACTTTCCTTCAAAAAGTTGAAAGTCACCTTCAATCATCTTAAAATCAATGTCTCGTTTCTTCCCAGTTGGAAAAATCTCAAGATCTTTCTCATAACAGTCCAAAACTCCTTTAGCATTAAACTTGAGCCCAAATGGCAAGTTCTGCTGTCCAATCTGTTGTATAAAATGAAATATCATAATAAGATGCTGGGAGCCTGAGAAAAAAAGGTCAAAACTAAACTTATGTGCATATTTGATTTTAAGCAGAGATTTTCAGTCACTGACAAATAATTGTGTATATCATACATACACAAAGCATGCTTATACTTAATCTTAAGGACATTTTTCTGACATGACACATTAGTGACGAAACCTCAGAAAGGAAACACACTAGGTGTTGCTAGCACAATACATAATGACAATCTCAATCTTGAAACTTCAAAATAAACAGAATATGCGCTGGACAATTAAACAGTGGTCTACTTTTCTGAAAATAAAGGTTATGAAAAAATTTCCTGACGCATGAATCCCTTTTGAATTCTCTATATTTGGCCAATGGTAAGCTCGCTCTTTAGTCAAGTTACAAAAGATTATCCAGCAAAGTCTAAATTGGACAAATTAGTTATGTAGACACCTAAGACGGAGCACTCTCAAATGTAATAAAATCCATCACGACGAGTCCATTGTCAATTCAAATTTGACATTTGGCTTGATCAAGGCCCTGATGAAAGTTTGAGATCTTTGCAAGAGTGCATATGTGCAAGTCAAAGTGCTAGGATTCCTGAAAGGAAGATGTGAGAGGCAGTCTTCTCTGTTTAACAGCTTTCCTACCTTCATCTTTGTCTAAGAGTTAAAGCATGGAAAGAGGAGCTGAGGACACGGTATGCAAAGGAGGTTGGCAATTTGAATACGATATTACTTAAAGCTCTCCTAAAACTTCCAAATAGTAGAATGCCTAAATTCAATAGAACTGGGTTTAAGAAGTACAGAAACTGTAATCAAATTAGAGCCTGACAGAGTTAAGATGTCAAGCAACCTTAGGTGGCAAAACAGAGGTGTAAACATTGTAGCTAATGTAATGTATGACAAACTGGGAAAAGGCATAATTTAACCCAACGATACGATATGCAAGATGATCCTACGACCATCAATAACCTTTTGAATATAAAGCATTTCCTAATTGATCATTAGCTCAATAACAACGTTACCATTAATTCACCAAATTTAAAACAAACAGTAAGAAATACATAACAAACATTAGAAAAAAGAGAAATACCTGATAAAGGCGAACGAAGTTGTCTTTCCTCTCCACCACTTCGCTGACAGCAAGACCAGGAACGATGTCAGCCAATTTTTCGTAATCAGTCAAAACGTTCCAGACAGTGTCAAGACTGACGTCAATTTCAATTTTGGACCGAATTCGCCGCGAATTTTTCCCAAGCTTTTCTATCTCAATACATAAACCATCCCCAGATAGAGATTCTGGCACCTCCTCTGACAAAACATAATCATCGTTGTCATCATCATCATCATCACTAGTATCTAACACACTCGAATCCGAATTAAAACAATTACGACGGTTGGGTTTTAGTTGAGAGAGAAATAGCTTCGGAGAAAGAGTTAAAAGAGAATGGGAGGACTTTGGAATGGAGGAAGTGGGTAGAAATTTAGAAGGGAAATTAGTAGCAGCAGCGGTTGGGAAGAAGAGAAGATAAGAGGAGTCCAACAAAAGTGGATAGGCGCGCATAATTTGTCAACTGCAAACACATTCCGCGTCAGATTAAGAACCAGGTAGCGTTCGCGTTTCTGTTTCTGTTCCAGGCTGAGCATTGAACGCTTGGGTGTCCACGTGTTACATATTCGACTAGAACACTTAGGGTGTAAACAGAAACAAACCCAAACTGATGGATTCTGGGTTGGGCTTGATACCAATGAAACTTAACATGTTGATGAGAAACCGAAAAGAAGTTTAACTCAATGTGTTTTTGCTATCTAGTTAATATTTGCCATTTATCTAATTCATTTATATTTAATTAAATAGTAATTTTGTTTTACAACAAATATAAAATATAAAATATAAAAATTCAATTCT
Organism: Azadirachta indica; assembly: GCA_022749755.1. Taxonomy (NCBI): domain Eukaryota; kingdom Viridiplantae; phylum Streptophyta; class Magnoliopsida; order Sapindales; family Meliaceae; genus Azadirachta; species Azadirachta indica. Next base: position 17,247,769 of record CM040440.1, read on the forward strand.
ACTTATTAGTTCTCTGATTATATGTGCGGGAATAGAAAATAAACAAAACCATGAATCCTATCCCAGCCTGATTCTGGCAAGTCCTTACGCAACTTGAAATATAGGGTTGTAACTTGTATAATCATCTGTACAGAGATTGGGCTGAAACACCCACGGAGAGCGGGCCGGTTTTAGTCCACGGACAGGGGTGCATTTGATTATGGGCGGATATTTTGAAGAATCACTCGGTGAAATCTAGGTGCAAAATCACAATTCACAAATGCCAATTCGAATAATATTTAAGGCTAAAAACAAGACCCTATTTGACAATTTATTTGGCTGCATTTTATCCGGGAACAGGAATAGCGCCTTTGTTTCCTAGTCTGTTAGGACAGGAGTCTTATCTAGAACTTCTTGTCAGACTCCCTACTGCAAATTTGAACTACCGCGATATGGCTTCGACATTCACCACACAGAGCCCTGCCCTCGTTTTCCAGGTTAGCACTCTGTCTTTTCGCTCTACTTACATTGTAACTCAATCCATTTCACGAAGCAGTTTAACACAATGAGCAAAACATTTATAAAACGAAAGTAAAAGAAGAAGCAGTTATATATGTACCTGGGGCTATGGTGATGCTAGCTCCTTGGTAGTTCAGAGACATCTTTACGAACCCAATAGCTGGATATCTCTTGAGTGTCTGTAAATGCCAATGGGTTCGTTTGCAATTGGTCTATTTATATAGACAGTGTTCTTCATATAATAATTAAATCTCTCTGTAAAGTTAAGCGCTGGAGATGTGAGCACCATTAGTTTAACTGCGTATCTTATGCGTACAAATCATGTGGACCCATCTGGGTTGAATAAATGATTCTCGTTAATTGTCAGAATAAAAATTATGGATTTGCCTTAGGCATCATTGAAACTGCTATCTTTTGGTATTGCGGCTCTTGCTGGTTTCTTGGTTTGCATTATTAATCTATTAAATATATTCGTATGCCTATGGTAGACTTCATCTGCACATGGGCAATAATTAATGTAACGTCAACAACTTGCGTCCATTCTTCATTATTTTGAACTACGGATTGTCCACATGATTAATGTACACAGGAATAAATTATTCAATTCTAATCCTCTGCTTAATTCTTCACCATCCTGATGTTATAATTTGCAAGGTGATTAATTCAATTGGTCCCTCGTATGCAACATAATCACGTCTCTTAGTCTTACTATATATATTCACAGGATAAGTGATGGTTAGATGTATATAGAAGTCATGTCCCCCTGTTGAATACATTCAAAGGATCACATCTGAAGTTGCTAACAATAGGGAGTATGAATTAAATTTTAGGTTCTAAGCTCTCTTGATTTAATATACATGTTTTGAGTTGTAAAATCTTAAATCAAAACCGTGATATTTTGTATACTTTGACTGAAAGTTTTCTACTTAGATGTTGGATTTAGAACCAAGTTGTTACATTTAGTATCAAAATCGTCATACTCTGTTTGCTCAAAGCAAACAATATCTACTTAGTTGTAAACTAAAAGTTTGCTCATGGTCAATAAGGTTATTGAGTTTAAACTCTTGCATTTGGTATAACAAAAGACATGTAATAGCCAAACTTGTGACTCAAATATATGAAGGTTCACTTCCGTGATAAGTTACTATTTTAGTTGACATCAGATTCAAAGGGGAGGTGTTTTACCTGGTTGTTTGGCCTTCTATAATAAGTTACTGTTTGGGTCAACATAAAGTGCAAGGGGAGGTTGTCTACTTGGTTGTTGAGTCTGAAATGTTATGTTTGGCCTCAAAGCCAGCTCACAACTCGATTTATGTCACTTCTTTGGTAAGTTACTGTTATAGATCCTTTACGAGGATACAAGGTTTAACAGAGGAGGTGGTTGCATCTCAAATTACTAGCGTAGGCAAGCTTGAACTAGTTTATAGATTTTAAAATTTTCTAATTAAGTCAACCCCCTTTGGGCTTTGGTAGGTTGTGTCCCTAAAATGGACAATATATGGGGGTTTGTCAAATGAAGGCGAGTCTAGTTAGATTTAAAAGCTTTGGGTTGTGCTCAAGTTTAAGATTTTTGTTGTCTTAACCGAGTACAAAAGTGAAAACAAATTGATGACAGGCTATAACAATCCAAAAACAAATTTGTGATGGGTTGTATACTTACAGTAGATAATATCCAGAAGATTGTCATGTCCTACGTTAGTGAAGGAGTTTGCTAAGTTATAAGGTTAGGCTATCCATAGCAAGTTAGCAACCCAAAAACAAACACTGTGTTATGTGTAAAGCAAATAATATAACAAAAATCATCACATAACTCACTGCTAGACTTTAGACATTAGTGAAGACGAGAAGCTCTCTTAACTAAGTAAATGCATAATGAGTTATAAATTCCAAAGACAAATCTGTATTGAACTATGTACAAAAAATGAATAATATTTACTTGGTTTTTAGGAGCCAGCTTAGGCTATAAATTTTATTTTCTATTAATTAAGTAAAGGCGTCTATGAGTTAAAGTCCAAAAAAAAATCTGTAATGAACTATGCACAAAAAACAAATAATATTTACATGGTTATTGGGTGTGTTATTACAGCCCCTTTGCCTTAATTCTTCAGTTTCGTGATGCAATAATTTAAATCGTTATTCATTCAGTTGGGTCCAACAGCACTGAATGATCGGTGAATGGCATTGTTATTGGTTAGTCTCCACATTGAATGAGCTGTGAATGATGTCTTTAATGGTTAGTCCCTGCCTGAATGATCATATCTTTGATGGTCATACCCTGCAGTACCGAATGACATCTAACAACCCGATTCATTCAGTTGCTCCATTGTATCTTTAACGGTTAGATATGCATCATAATCACAATGCCTAATTTGGTAGGCAATTCATTCATTTGGTACCTAATGACATCTTTAATGGTTAGCTGTGCATCATAGTCATGTGAACTAACATTCGAATTTGACTTTTGGTTGTTTTCACTAAGTGATAATTTATTCTTTTTGTCGTTTCCTAACGTTTCAATCCACCGATTAGTTATTAGAAAAGGATTAGTCAGAACTTCATCATTGTAATTTTTCACATCATGTAACTGTATGAATTATGATAGCTAAGATGGAGGATAGAACTGCGAGTAAAGTGCATCCATCTAGCATTTGCTATCTGTGTTGAAATGATTTGCTATGGTTAGACACATTAGTTTTGATTATGAACAATTATCATAGTTTTGTGACATACTTTGCTGAGGCCAGGTGTTCATATGTTTTGTAGTCTTTGGTTAACGAATGTACAAAGTAGAAGAAAAGTTCAAACTTGATTTGCCCTGCAAGATTGCTTGCAGAAGCAGGTTAACAGAAAGTTTTTGTCTCATCATGCTTGATTTGTCTTATATAGTACCTAAAATTTTTTAATTGGTTTTTTGAAGGGTAGTTACAGCCAAGATGTTTCAAATGTGCATATGCCACATATGATGTCTAGCATTAAAATTTTGCAGTCAGGCTACTCCCCAGCTTCAACTTTGAAGTTGTTTGGAAGATCATTGGCATCAAGATCGCACTATGCATCAAGTTTCCCCATCTTACAGCTTTCTAAAGCTCCTGTGAACTGTTGGAGAACGTTCTGTGTTAACTCAATGGCAAAGGTTAGCAATTTCTTTTGTTAGAATTAAAAGTAAATTTATTACTAGTTTTTTCCTAATTTATTAAAAGTTCCTAAATTCATGAGTATTGTTAAGTTTATGAGGATTCTTAGTTTATGTTATTTTATTATTTCAGCCTAAATAAAGGCATGTCTATATACTTATTTTATAATTGAAGAGAGTTCAATATAATTTTATTTTTTCTAACATGGTATCAGAGTAAATTCAATGTTAGGTTTAAGAGTCATATTAGAAAAAATTTGATAGTGATGATGTGCTACCCTATAAGGTGGTTGTAGAGCATGATTTAATTTTCTAGCAAAAAAAAAAAAAAAAAAGAAAATTCTAGAAACCAGCTTTAGTTTTTCTAGCAAAAAAATTCTGGAAACCTTAAAAAAAAAAATCTAGAACCCTAATTCAGCTATGGTACTGTTGACGGGTAGTGCTCAGAGGGCTGTTCATGAGACTGTAGCAGAGTACTATTCATGGGTCCCTAGTTGCTTGTTTGTCTACTACTATTCGCCTATAAAAAGGCACTATTAGTACCATTCGCCTATACAAAGGTACTATCAATATTTCTCGCCTATAAGAAGGCAATATTAATATTTTTTACCTAAAAAAAGGCACTGTCAGTATTTCTCGTCTTTTAAAAGGTATAAGATCGCTTTTTAAAGGTACAAGTGGTTTTCTCCTATTTTTTAATGTTTTAGAATTTTCTTCTTAATCGCATTAGTTTCCAAACTCAAGTTTGCTCTACCATCTTGAGTTTGAGAGAGAGTGTTAAAATTAAAATTAAACTTATTATTAGTCTTTTCCTAATTTGTTAAGAGTTTCTAAATTCATGAGAATTCTTAAGTTCATGAGAATTCCTATTTTATGTTGCTTTATTATTTCAGCATATATAAAGGCATGTTTATGTACTTAGTTTATAATTCAAGAGAGTTCAATATAATTTTATTTTCTTCAACACCTTTGAACTATTTAAGCCCATAAGTGACCTTTAAGTTGTTGTTCTAACACAATGGCAAAGTTGTTCTGATGTTGGTTGAAAAGCGCTTTTACTTTATGTATTTACTTAATGTGATTTTAGGATGTAGAGCTGCAAGCCAAAGTGACAACCAAGGTCTTCTTTGATGTAGAAATTGGAGGTGAACCTGCTGGTAAAATTGTGATGGGTCTATTTGGAGATGTTGTCCCAAAAACTGCTGAGAACTTTCGTGCACTATGCACAGGTAAGATTTGCTTAAACAGTCCATCCAACCTTTGGTATAACTATTAGTTACTTGTGGGGCAGTGCATCTTAATGATCAATACGAACATCTTCATGCAGGAGAGAAGGGATACGGCTACAAAGGATGCTCCTTCCACCGTATTATTAAAGATTTTATGATCCAGGGAGGGGACTTCACTGCAGGAAATGTAAGCTTTGTTCCTCGCTTTTTTTGAAGGCTCCTTAACTCATATGGGCATTACATAGCGGTACTGAGTCGAAACTTGGTTGTCTTTTGTTGGCTTCAGGGAACTGGAGGAATCAGTATCTATGGTTCCAGCTTTGAAGATGAGAGCTTTGCCTGTAAGTTTGTGGAACCCCTCAGTATTGTACTTTAGTACTCTGCCCCCCACCACCAAAAAGAAAAGAACAGGATTCTGCTTTAACAATGATGAGCTTAAAAAAATCTGACTCAAATTCTCCCTCACTGTATTAGGTAGATTTTGTCATCAAAATCGAACAACTAGTATGGTACTAATATGATAAGGTCACTATTTGCAGTGAAGCATATTGGACCGGGAGTATTGAGCATGGCCAATGCAGGCCCTAATACCAATGGCAGCCAATTTTTCATTTGCACAGTGAAGGTGAGATGGTATACACTGTTCTTTTGTTGATTATATCTCCAATTTGGCACTTCACTTTTTAAATCGAAAGGGAAAATATTATTGAAAATCTTATCTTGTAGTAATATTTGAAAATCTGAATTCATCCTTTAAATGTTTTCTAGTGTATTATAGGTTAAAAAAAAAAAAATTGAGGGTTTTATTATAGGTAAAAAAAAAATTGAGGGATTTGATGGAAACCATCTTACAAGTTTATAATTATGATGTTTTTGTTGTTCATTGTTGGTATCTTAACCAATAGGGAAGCATTAATTAAATATCATAAAGAACGAATCAATAGCTCTTTAACTTGACACTGTTTTTTATCCTATCTGTAAACTATTAGATCTGTGCAGTTTAAGATTTGAGATTAAATCTAATACATATGACTAATGCACCATAATTCATGCATGTATGAGATGCAATCTCAATCATTAAAAGCGCATAGATCCAATAGTTTATAAATGATACAAGAAGTGGTATAAAGTTAAGGGGCTATTAATTCTTTTCTTTTATCATATTCTAATAAGTACACAGACACCAATTATCATACAAAGATGCAAGAATCAGCGTCATTGAGCTGAGTACCTTATGTACTCTACTGCATGCTATATCTTGTTGCATGATCACAGTACTATATGTAATGTCATTAATTTACATTTTGCAGACACCGTGGTTGGACAACCGCCATGTTGTCTTCGGACATGTCATTGATGGAATGGATGTTGTGCATAAACTTGAATCTCAAGAGACAAGCAGGTCAGATTATCCGAAGGTGCCATGCAGAATTGTCAATTCTGGAGAACTGCCCTTAGATAGCTGATCTGCAAGCTTTGGCAACATACCACTACCATAAAATACAATTTTTTGCATTTATCACTTTTTCAGAGGCACAATGGTTTATGTAACAGTTACGTATGCGACACTTGTTCGTTTCAGTTTAGTTGAGAGACTCTTTGAATAATACTCTGTAAGCACATTATAAAGCTGAATGTATTATTATGAGGTTGAGTACATATGTGGCGGATTGCATTTGTATTACACATGTAACTCAACAGATTCTCTGTTTTTGCAATTCCACATTTTTATTTACTGGCCATGTTCCCCCTAATTTGGTTGATTACATGGGTGTATATGTAATATATAGCCACTCTACTTAATTTCCAGCCACCACCTATGCGACCACTGCAGTTTCAACTGAAGCAGGCTGGATAACCTGCTCTAGTTGCTCTCCTTCTTCAGCTTCCCATATTTCAGGAATTGCTTCTTTGATATTGTGAATGCTGCTCAAGGCATGGTCTGCTCCTGGCACTAGAACTGAGCTCCCCACCTGCAATAATTGTTCTCACTTGTTACAGGCAAGTTGAATTTGCTGCTGCACAACAAAAACAACAGTCAAAAGGTTAACTTACTATAACCGTATAAAGGCCTGCTGCTTTTGCACTTGCAATGTTTCGAGTGCTGTCATCAAAGAAAATCTGCAGGAGGGGAAATGAAAATATTTTTATTAATGAATTTCCAAAAGTTTTTGCAAAAAGAGAAAAAAAAAAAAAAGGTGAGGATCTTACTGTTTTCTTTGGGTCAACGTTTGCTATCCTAATAGCAGCTTCAAATGCTTCCACTGAGGGTTTACAGAGGATTTTTGAGTTGTAGCTGAGACTACTATTCTCAGCACTGTCTGTGGTATGATCTTGGCCCTGTTTGCCGCCTGCAAAAAGGCTGTCATCATCAAGAGCATCCAAGTTATCTGCCGGCTCAAGAGGAGGGTTAAGAGTTTCAAAGCATAAGATGCCTTCAAAACAATCTTCCAGGCCCAACCTGCCGAGAACTTTAGCTGCATGTGCCTTGTCAGCATTAGTGAAGATCTGCAAGTACCATTATCCAATTTACAATTGCTTTTTATGGTAAAATTGTGAGAACCAACTGAAACAGGTTTAAGCTTGACATACTATTTTACGTTGTGGCATGGAAAGCAGAAGGTTCCTTAACACTGGATCTGGCTTCAGCGTTTCATAGGGTAATTTTCCATGAACATAAGCATGAAACTCATCATTGTCAAATTCATAACCAAGAGCCTGAAAGTAAATTACTAAGACTTGTAAATATGTACATGTAAAATAGTAAACATAGAGCATGTCCTGAAAAAGATAAGACCCAAAAAAACAAGAATCTAGGACAAGAACAACTCAGAAAAGAAGGAATCTGAGAGAAGATCAATTCTTTGTTACTTTTAGGCCGGCCATTGTTGTTCCATTTTCACTGTACAATTCCAAACACATCCTTGGCACTTCAGTTTCATCTATGTGCAAGTGTTGCAACATGAACTCTACAATTGAAAATATCTCAATGTTATCAGTTTATGGTTATAGCAGTATCAACATCAATAAACCATCATCAGGCTCTTGAGCACAGTTATTGTACCTTCTATGTTCCTGCGGCAGGCCAAGTTAATACCTGAGCTGAGAGGATATAAAGTGTCATCCAAATCTGCAAAACACGTTAAGACTCACATATCAGTGCTTCTCAATAAGCACTTTTGTGCTATTGCCGTTCTGCCAACTAAAAGTGATCCTGGCTGCCCTTTATTGAAGCAATTGGTTTTTAAAACTTACCAAAGAGCAGGCAGTCGTAACTGGCTGTAGTGGTCCTCCCCACAGCATCCATCTTCAAGCTTGAACCTGCAAAGAAATGCTCCAGAAGGTTGGAAAAAGACCTGATGAAATCAAAATAAATTTAATCAACTATAAAGAGAATGAAAGAAAGACCTAATGAAACCATCAAAAAATGCAATGGGAGGACATAGGAGAAGCACTCAAAACTTTACGAGATATGCACAAGATTAAACGGTGTTTCCCATTTTCAAAAGGGCAGAAAATTCATCAGATTTCATGTGTTTTATGCTGATTGACGAAAGCAATGAAGCACGAACTCTTTATCAAGCACAAATTATGATAAAATAATCTCAAGACAGTCTATATGAATAAAATAGTTGTAAGACGCAATAAAGCTTATGGTGTGACGGTGTCACACTACCTTCAATAGTAGAATGATTATAACAGCTCTGATGAATGATTCAATCCTGGCTCTCAGACCCTATTTATAAGAATTCAATGATGAACCATCATTTTCTGGAATTTGACAAGTGATAGCAACAATACATGATGTGGCGAGCATAAAGTTGTTCACTTTAGTATAATTCGGAAGTGTTTATAGTCATCCTGCTTTCTGTTACCAGTCATTTTCAGTGATTGTAAGCGCATTTTCAAACTTGTCATCCCATTAGTTCACAAGTGGTTTCATTTCAACTTAAAAAAAATTATGCTACATGATCCAATGCATGTTGGCCACCCCACCAGGATTCATGCTTTGGATACAATTAAGCAGGAAATGGGCAGCTCTTTTATTTTATTTTTGTAAATCTTGTAAAGAAATTGGGAATTGATTCGCAATATAAATGGGTGAGATTACATGATAAGTGGGGATTTTAAGGATGAGAATTATTCTTTTCTAGGTGCACGGAATAGAACCCTGCAGCCACTGTTGGTGTAATATCAGAGAAAAATATTCCTTCTCCAAGTACAAAAATGCTTCTCGGTTTTATCGGATTATTTATGCTGCTGTTAAATTCTTGCCATTGCCAAATTCTGTTTGTACTGACGCGCTGATGGAGAAGACACTTCACAGTTTCTTACATTTAGCATACATTGTTTTGTCCTATGAGTACTAATGTTAATAGCAAAACCTCGGATCAAATTTTGTAATCTTTAACCACAAAATTCTGTTCTTTTATAAAAGAAAAAATATCTAACACTATTGTCTGTTGTTTTATGGTGGGACTCTGGCATTTATTCTGTTAGCTTTCATTATTTGAAAGAAATCATTAACGGATCAACGTGAAAATTCTCTAATTAATTTATCTGAAACAAATATTCTAATTCACTTCAAATAAAGGAATCAGAATTTAATGGAAGATTTTCTCTGACTCCAGGGACTAATCAAAATTTTCACGTTTCGAAATTTGTAGACAAATTAATAAATGGAACAATTTTAAAAGCACATGTCGGACTGGTTTATTATAACTATAAAACCACCTGTCGTCGAGTTATAGAATGAATGTTCCTACATATATATAAATATTAATAATTTGTACACGCAAACGACGTTTACTTGAGGCCTGACTTTCCGGGCCCTATGAGGCCCATTACCTTTTAGGCCGATCGGTAGGCCCATCCATTAAGCCGTCCTACTCTTTGCTTACTGTTCGGCACAACTCTCTCCATTCAGCCACCAAAAATTTTTGTCAAATTTTAAATTAATTCACCGACCAACGTCACGTATCATGTACATCGCAAAACAGAAGCAATTTACAATTGCAAAGAAAGAACCGGAAATTAAAATCAAAATCAAGAACCAAATTTGAATTTCGCAGCGAATTTGTGCGCGCCATTAATGAGTGGGTTAAACCAGTTAGGTAGGCTTGTCAACGGCCTCTCTCTTGTGGCCAAAGAAATCGCTAAACGCTCACAAGCAGTCGATGCCGCAAGAACCGGAGACTTGGAAACCCTAATTACTTCGTCTCTGAAGAAAGCTTTGGTTTCGGCCACCGACACTGTGGGTCTTACTAAAGGGACCGTTCGCGAGTTCACAAAACCTAAACCCAAAGAATCTGTAGTTTATTTTAATGATTCTGCTGACGTGGGAGAGACCACATCGACTGACGATAAAGAAAGTGCCGTTGATCAATCTGCATTGCCTGGCAGAGATGTTTCTCATGATTCGGAGAAATCGGCGGATAGAAATGTTGAAGCGAAGGTTCTTGGACCTTCTACAGAGAAAGAAAGTTCGGTGAAAGAATGTGAATCCAATAACTTGAGTGATAAGGTCGATGTGGACGGTGGAAGAGAAAAGGCGGCAGCAGTAGCAGGGGCGGTGCTCGAAAAGAGGCGGAGGCCTAGAGAAAGAAAAGTTCCTTCCACTCCCTTTTCAAGATTAATTGGGTGAGTTTTTTTTTTTTTTTTTTTTTTTTTTTTTTTCTGTGCGTGTTTTGTCAACTGTAGTGAGGGCCTTTTCATAGTTAGGCAGTTTAGAAATCATTAATACGGGCTGCATCTTATATTATCTCTTATGTTACATAAGCTTTACATTTTATCCCTAACTAGTATTTTAAAACTTCTAAAGGTTTGCTGGTTTAGGAGCTGGGCTTGCTTGGGGGACCATTCAGGAATCTACCAAGAGGCTTGTCTATGGTACACCAAGTTCTCAAGACAAGCAATCTGCACTTTCACCGTTCTTATCTGATAAAAATGCAGAACGTTTAGCTCATGCACTATGTAGAATGCGTGGAGCGGCACTCAAAATAGGGCAGATGTTGAGCATCCAGGATGAATCTCTGGTTCCTGCTCCGGTAGGGAGATCTGCTTGTATATTTTTGTTTTGTCATTTGTAATGAGGAAAAACTCTCTACAATTCTCTTAGAGTCATTTGTTTTCTCTAACTATAGCACTCCTTTAGTTTTTAAGGTTTAGCTAGGTCTGTTAGAGCTCAAGCAATGGTAAAATCATGGATTTTATTCTTTCTATGTCAAGTTTTCGTTGCTTAAATTTTAAGATTAAAACAATGAAGTTAAACGTTAGCTTGCCTCAAGCAAATCTACACCTTGGTTTCTGCCACAAAGAATTTAAAAATATTTAGTTCAGGATTTGGGAGCACAACTTTACTTTTGTCACTTTGAATCTTTGGCCTAGCAGTGGAGTGCAGTATGATGTGAGGCATCTAGTTAGCAGAGAGAATGCTTTTACGGTGTTTACTATCTTTGTTTATATTTGTTTACAGCATTTATGATATTATTTAAACCACTGTTATGACATATTTCATTCTTCTCTGTAGATCTTGGCTGCTTTGGATATTGTTCGTCAAGGAGCGGATGTAATGCCAAGATGGCAGCTTAATCAAGTTTTGGATGCTGAATTAGGTCATGGTTGGCAGTCAAAATTGACTAGTTTTGATTATGAGCCAATGGCTGCTGCAAGTATTGGCCAGGTGATTTTTCCAACTTATGTTCCTTGGCCATGAAGTTGGAAAACGTAGAAATCCTGCTGTCATACTCTAAATTCTGAGAGTCCTTAATAGCATCTATATATCTCTAATTTAGTTATTTATTATTATGCAACACGAAGAGCCGGTGAGCAAGTTCTTCTGGTTACAGACTTCCAAAAATGGTGTGGGACACAACTCAGTTGAATTTAATTGCTTCTAGCAATGATTTTATAGGGCCAGAATAGAACTTAATAAATTTCTATTAACAAGGTTTCTCCTACCCATTTTGCCTTCACTTTTGTTATTTTTGCTGCTCATTTCCCTCCTTTTACATGATTTGTCCCTTGGTCACTTTTGGTTGTAGATGGTAGGTTATTTTTTAAAAAAGTATATTTTTTCATAAAATCTCATGTATTAAGATTTAGTACACTATTACTTATCTCGACTTCATAATATTGTGAATGATTGTAGGTCCACCGAGCTGTCACAAAGGATGGTATGCAGGTTGCGATGAAAATTCAGTATCCTGGAGTTGCAGATAGTATTGAGAGTGACATTCAGAATGTAAAAATTTTGTTAGACTATACAAATCTGATTCCAAAAGGACTTTTTCTTGACAGAGCTATGAAGGTATGTACACATGTATGAATGTGCATTGTAGCAGCATATATAAGACTAACATTGGTGTTATATCACATGATTGAGTAGCAATTGGCAGCCAATTATTTAATTGATGTGAACAGTTCACATAATTTATTGGAGTCCACAAAGCCTAATGATTTCTTGTCTGCGTTTTCATACCTTTAAAAGGAGAGGTAAATAATTGTAACACGCTATGATTGTTTGATCTGCTTATGCAGTTTTCTTTTGTCTTTTATATCTCCTCCTAATTGATTTAGGTCCATCCAGTTTAAATCTATTGATCTCATTTGCTCCATAAACTGGACACATGCTCTTGAATTGGATTTACTGGTTGCAACTTAATTCATGGAGAATTTCTACTCAAACTGTAAAAAATGAATAAATAAGCTATTGAAATTGATGCATATGTTTGTAGGTGGCAAAAGAAGAATTATCTCGTGAATGTGACTATTTGCTGGAGGCAGCCAATCAGAAACGGTTCCATGATATGCTATCCGATGCAAAAGGGTTTTATGTGCCAGTTGTTGTGGATAATATTTCAAGCAGCAGAGTTCTAACTACAGAACTTGTTTCTGGTAATCTTACTATTTCATGTATGCTGCTCTTTTGATTAAAATACAAGACTATTTTATGTGATTCCAAAAATAATTTATTCGTTGAACTTTGGCCACACAAAAAGTATGGGGATTATTATGTAAACAATTTTTGGCGGAACTATTGCCTGATAGGATGTGTTTCCTGATTTTATGAACTTTGGAACAAGGATTTAGCTGTTTGCTCCTCATATTTTTTTTTTAGTATGAGCTGCATCTGATTGTCAACTTAAATTCTTTTTTTGTACTGGAAGCAATTTATCTAGTGCAAGTATTGTTTTCTTCCATTTTCATTATTTGTAAAATAGGTAATTGCCTTCTATTTTAACCTTATGTTCAAGAAAGTTAGAATTAATGTTGCTGATGGTAGCTTCTATGCCTTTAGAATCTGTTGTTTAGTAGAGTTGTCATTTAAATTTATCTTTTCAGTTGAAGTGATGTTTACTGGCTACAGGTATTCCAATTGATAAGGTGGCACAACTTAACCAGGAAACTCGTAATTATGTTGGGAAAAAGTTGTTGGAACTCACTTTAATTGAGCTGTTTGTCTTCCGCTTCATGCAGGCATGCTTTATTCTCCCTCCATTACTCTTCTTTAAATTATTTCGTTTTGGCGATTGGCTGCCATATAGAGGAAAGTTTCTGATGCTAGTGATGTGGATAATTATATTCATAAGCTGCTGTCACCACCTACTTTCTTGCATCTTTCTTGCTAACGGCAGAGACAACTAAGCTTCCTCCTGTGGATTTATATAGTCGTTGAAGGAAGATGCTTAGACTTTTTCAGGAAATGAGAATGTGTCCCTGTTAAATTTTTTTCCCCAGAATAAATGAAGCTGGCAAAATACTGGCCGCAGAAAGGGGAGGTGCACCAGCATTTCTTGGTGAAATATGGAATTCACCAGCTTAATTTCTTGATTTAGGTGCCTGAATTGAATTTTAACCTGTTATTAATCAGTTTTGATTAGGGTTTCCCATCAATCATTATTGACCAGTGGTGTTAACATCCAACTGAAATTTGTGTAAATCATGTGCCATTGTAGAACTAAGGACTAATTTGCTGGATTTAGAACTGATCTATTTGCAGAATAGGGTCACCACTCCCAGAAGTAACCTGACCTGGTTTCTTCCATTGTTTCACTAGTTAGCATGGCTGTTGCTTTAATTTTTTTATTCTTCTATGTCAATTGTTATATAAAATATAATCCAATAATGCATAATATTCATGCTACTAATCCATTTTTCTTCTATATTGTGTGTTCCATGCAGACTGATCCTAACTGGAGTAATTTCTTATTTGATGAGGCTACAAAAACAATAAATCTCATTGACTTTGGAGCAGCTCGGGAATTCCCTAAACACTTTGTTGATGACTATTTAAGAATGGTAATTTTTTTTTTTCCTGTGCACTTAAGTTTCAAATTGCTGTGTTTTAGTGACAGGTTATGGCATAGGATCTAAACAGGCAAGTGACTTAGGTTCATTATAGGCTACTTTAGCAAAAGGGCCCCTGTCATCAATTAATTGGTCTTGCAGAAATGTGGCATTGACTAATGGGATGTTGATATGAGGTTGAGAGTTAGTCATAAATTAACTTAAAGCTTGGTGGATCATGCTTTGGACTATCGACTGACAGATAGTTGGAATTCGACTTGCTAGTTTTAAACGATTATTCGCTTAGAGCAGTGGATCATGCTTTGGACTATAGGCTGTGGATAGTTGGAATTTGACTTGCTATTTTTAAACAATTGTTCACTTAAAGAGTATTGCATGTACTAAGAGCTTCTACATGTATATTTTACCAGGTTCTTGCATGTGCAAATGGTGACAGAGATTCAGTAATTGAGATGTCACAGAGACTTGGTTTCCTTACTGGAATGGAAAATGAGATAATGTTAGAGGCTCACGTTCAGGCAGCTTTCATTGTGGGATTGCCATTTTCAAAAGCCGGTGGCTATGACTTTCACTCCTCCAATATAACCCAAAGCATTTCAAACCTTGGTGCAACAATGCTGAGGCACAGGCTCACACCACCGCCTGATGAGGCTTACAGTCTTCATCGGAAGCTTTCAGGTGCATTCTTGGCTTGTATAAAGCTTGGGGCAGTTGTTCCATGTAGGGATCTACTGCTAGATGTATACAAGCATTATCATTTTGGTGATGATAGTGGCGAGATATTGTCAAGCGGCTCAACATCTTCATAGACTGATAGTTTTGCTTCCTAAATCTTTGATTGATTCATTTACATGTAATTAGTTTGGGATGCAATTGTCCATCCCATCATTCTATAGAATTGTTTTGTTGCCCATAGTTGGAGTCGGGCGTAGTTTGCTCCACACGGATGGAATTAAAGCTAGAGCGCATACCACAGAAATTTTGAACTTCAATTCTTTGCGACCAAGGGGAATGAATTAGTAACGAGTTCCGTATATATCATGCTCCACTTTCAATAATTACTTACTGAGATTCATTGATAGCTTGCTTTGACGATCATCGTTGATCTTGTTATACCATGGTGTTGAGAGGTCTCTTTTTTAACCTTGCAGGATTCTCGTGTCATTGCCATGCTTTCTGATTCTGAAAATGCTTTTCCTATCAGCTATAATGAAGGCATTGAGGTTTGTGTTACGAATTCTAACCATCCTAAATATTTTCATCTTATTATGACATTCTTGGCCAAGTGTTTAGGGAAATTTAAGTTGTTTTTAACATCCTTTGTTGACGGAAAATGAAAAATGGTTTAGAAGAATAACGAACTTGAATGATGTTGATTTAATTGGAGTGTGATTTAATTTATTTCTGCTTAATGTGAAGAATTTTTTTTCTCTTCTCTTTTAAAAAAGAAAACCGATTCCACGCGGGATTAACTTGGCTCTCGTAAAATTTGATGCAAACCTATTACCGCTGTTATATATTTCTGTCAATTCTGGAGATTCAAAATATCCAGCATGAGCAACGCGATCAGGGGAAGGTGGATTTATGGCCGTCAATCTAGGCAAGGCTTTTTCTGACAAGTTGGGTTGTCTTCAATGAGCAGACAATAACTTAAAACCCAAAAAAACAAAAAAAAAACTTTAATTAATTTTAAAAAATAATTCCTCAATATTAAATTATTATTATCTGACGGAGATTGCAATTTGCTTTATTTAGGAGTTGTCTTCCTAAATCAAGATTTGCTATCTCCTTGTTGACTGATTGAGCAACGAATGAATATGGTGTAATTCTTAAAAAAAAAAAAAAAAAAAAAGGAAGAAGAAGAAGATGAAGGTCGTAGTAGTGTTCATGCAAACAGCTGTAGTAGACAAATGATTTGGACATCACGCCGACGTCGCTTTGAATTTCACGAAAAAGAAAAAGAATCTCAAAGAAGACGACAAATCAACAACGATCTTCACATCATTTTATCACTATACGTTTTTATTTTCACTGGTTTTTACTTTCATAATGGACTATTAAATTATTTTTCAAACGAGTGTCAGTGAGAAAGCAGTAACTCTCCAATAAGGAAAGTGATCTGTAATCATTTCATGAACCGGAAAGAAAATCATGGCCAGAATCCACAAGAAAAAATAACGTGGCCCCGCATTGCAATGTCATAAGCTTTTTAGTTGTCAGAGTCCAGTGACAACTAATAGCATAGCTCCCTCCCTTTACATAACATGTATCATCAGCTCTAACTAGTGCTAGGAAAAGAAAAGAAAAAATGAAGTGGATGCTGCATTTGTGTTTGTTTTTGTGTTTCGTGGTTGTTTTCAGCCGATCTGAGGATGGTTTTGAGGCTTTGAAAGCGAGAGAGAGTGTGCTTTCGTTCTTAGAAAACGATGCTGTGCTTTCCGGTTCTCCTTCCAAGCCTCTCATGGTCCCTCTCTCTCTTATCCAGGGAGCTGATTCTAAAGGAGCTGGTAATTTTCCATTTTCGGTTTCTAATTACACTTATAAATTGTCCATTATTGGTCATAGCTGATTGTGATTTGCTCTTGCTAGATTCGAATTCACATTTTCGATCAATTTATGTTCACTACGGCTCTTCATTACAATGTTACGAACTTTTATTTTCTTTTGCGTTTTTCCATTTTAATGTTGCTGCTCATTCATGTCATTCTAATTTTAGCTGCATTCGTTTTAAAGCGCAGATTTTTGTACCATTTTTATTTGTTTTTAATCTCTTATGATGTCACAGTCTGTTTGGATGGGACGCTACCTGGTTATCACATACATCGCGGGTCTGGATCAGGAGCAAACAGCTGGGTCATTCAATTGGAGGTGTAGAACACTAATTATTACAATCACCTGGATGGTTATATTCTTACTTTTGTTTCCATTTAGTTAAGTTTCAGCTAGCATTCATTGGTGTAATTTTGTTCTGCTTCGATTCAGGGAGGTGGATGGTGTAATACCATTAGAAGTTGTGTCTACCGCAAAACCACTCATCGCGGTTCATCAAAATTTATGGAAAAGCAACTACCATTCACTGGAATATTAAGCAACAAACCTGAAGAAAATCCAGGTCACCATGCTTTTACTTACCTTCTACACTGGATAGATTTGTTGGTCCCCTGTTTTCTATAGTTGGTTTTGATGCGCAGAAATGTGTGAAATATTTTGTGGATTCTTTATGCTTGCAGATTTCTTCAACTGGAACAGAGTGAAGTTGCGTTATTGTGATGGGGCTTCATTCAGTGGGGATAGTCAAAATGAGGTTAATTGAAGTATCAACCTTTGTCAATTTTTCCTTGATCATTGACACTTGTGGCATTAATTTTGTGCAAATAGCCTTGTCACTGCTAATCAGTGGCATGGTTAGTTGACTTAACTATAAGTGCTAACTTTGGCATCACTCACTGCTAAACTGGTCAATTGGTGATTTTACTCTGAACTGATTGCTTGATGTGTTTCTTTCTTCGTGTTGTGGATGTAAATCATACTTTGAGTTGTTCACTTGTTCTGGTATTTCATCACTTTTCTCTCTTTTCAAAAGATTCATGACAGTTTTAAGGAAGGATTCATGGGTGCTTCTGAATAGGTTAATACTTCGTTACTCCCAATAGACACTCCATTTTAGTGATTTTAGTAGCCTATCATTCCCCAAGCAGCCTAATGACAGTACCATTTATAGATGGTAGAATTGCTGTCATTCCTTAAAAACCAAAATTTCATTCTTCTGTGGAACTACTAAAAGCAGCTCACCCTGTTCTGTTACGTACATTTTGTTATCATGGAGGACCTATTTACCTTGTCTGACAGCTGCCAGAACGGTTTGTATTTTGCTCTCTGGGTTCAACGTTCTTGCTTGTGCTGACATTCAGAGTAATTATTCTTTCAGGGTGCAAAGCTTTATTTTCGAGGACAACGTATCTGGTTAGCTGCTATGCAAGAGTTAATGGCCAAAGGAATGCAGAATGCTGACCAGGTTTTGCATTTGTTCTCTTCTTGTTATTTATTCATTTATATTTAACTTTGAGTTTATAACTGTTTTATACATACATATATTTCAGGCTCTTCTTTCTGGATGCTCTGCTGGGGGTCTAGCAGCCATTCGTCATTGTGACGAGTTCTGGGCTTTATTTCCAGCAACAACCAAAGTGAAATGTCTAAGCGATGCTGGAATGTTCCTTGATGCGTAATGATCTATAAATTCTAGTCTTGCATGAAATCCATTGGCATTCAGTTGAAATTTGAAAAGCCAGACTTCACTAATGCCCATAATTAATTATGTAGAATTGATGTATCTGGTGGGCACACCCTGAGGAGCATGTTTGCAGGTGTTGTTAGCTTACAGGTACTGCATAACAACTTTTAGGATCTATGGTGATCAAAACTTAATTTAAATAGAAACCTTAGATTATATTGCGACCCATCGTTCATGTGCATTCTTATAATATTTTAGAATATGTTATGCTTATAATATTGAACATAAAAGTCTTGGTTGACTACTTGATCCTGTTGACCTGTTATATCTAGCACTATAACTTTTTAGTCTGCTTTATAATTGTGAACATTTGTTTGGAATATTAGGAACTCCAGAAGACTCTGCCCAATACTTGTACCAGCCGACTGGATCCAACTTCAGTAAACATCTCTCTTTTCTTGATTGTCATTTATTGCAACAGAAAATATCAAAAAAGTGAAAATTTCAGAAAATGTGAAACCATTTATGGGAACCAAATACACTAACTATCTTCTCCCTTTCTTTAGTGCTTCTTCCCTGAAAATTTGGTTGCAAATATCAAGACTCCTATGTTTCTTCTCAATGCAGCCTATGATGCATGGCAGGTAATTTGCTGACTTTTTTCTTTTTTCTTTTTTTTAAAACTTGTGGCAATTCACATTTCATACTTCTTTTTCACATGGAATAATCTTACTCAGGAAATTTAAATTTTAAAAAGAAAAGAGAGTACTCTTCTGATAATTAGGTACAATGAAAGGGCTTCTTTTTCATGGAATAATCTTACCCAGGAAATTTAAATTTTAAAAAGAAAAGATGTACAATGAGAGGACTTAACTCTCACACAAGAGCTACTTTCACCCAAAACCAGTTTGCATGTATATCACAATGCCCATATGAGATCTCTAGGAAAGCAGAACCTTATGAATGTGGACTGGCTTGATTATCAGGTCCAAGCTAGTTTAGCTCCACCGTCAGCTGATCCGCATGGTTACTGGAATGATTGCAAATCAGATCAAGCGCACTGTAATGCATCACAGATCCAATTTTTCCAAGGTGACTTCCCAGTTGCATGGTTATGCTTTTGTCTTCAACCTATGATCATCATTGAATGGAGATATATTTCTGTATTCATTCCTATGATGGATTTCTTCTTTCCTTTATATGAAACAGATTTTAGGAACCAAATGCTCAATGCTGTTAAAGTCTTCTCAATGTCGAATAAAAATGGCTTATTCATAAATTCATGTTTTGCACATTGCCAATCTGAGAGGCAGGATACATGGTTTGCTGACGATTCTCCCCGTATTGGGAACCTGGTATGCCATTTTTGTTGTTATTTCAAACAGCAGCGTTATAAAAATCATATGGTATTCATGAATATATTCACAATTTTATGGAGATGGACCCTTCATTTATTTTTGCTTAAGAATTTATGAGTAGAAGTGGAATTACCTCAACCTCCATGATGATTTGACTCAAATAGGTTGCCTCATTAGGAGGAGTTGGGGTGGATAAGCATACCATCTCAGCAACAATAAATTTAGTCAAAGAAGAGACAAGGATGTTTAGGGTTGTAAAAGTATCAGTTCTAACATTGATGGATGTGCATGTTTGTTTCATGGAAACATTTAGGAAGAGGTTGGGACAATTATGGTGTTCTGGAGACTAATAATGTGAGTTAAGATTATTGTAGAAATTTAATAGAGACTGAACCTTTAAATCCTAAAGGGTGAGTGACTCATGAAATTTAATATATGAGAATGTCATGTGTTAACTTGATTACACTGTCAATATGCAGGGGATTGCAAAATCTGTTGGAGATTGGTATTTTGATCGAGTGGCTGTTAAGGCTATTGACTGTCCATACCCCTGTGACAACACCTGCCACAATTTAGTATTTAAGTGAGTGAGAATTATTCGTGGCTCCTCAAGCCATTTAATTATTTTCACCAAATGTCATTTGTTGCAATTGTAACATTCATGAACATGATAATAACGCTATTCCCTGCCGGGGAATTCAAATCTGTGACTAGCATCATTTTGAAATCTTCTTGCAGATTTTTAAGTGAAATCTTGTAATTTTAATAGGACTTTAAGGTTCCTCAGTCTTACATCAAGGTTAATTCTATTTATTTACCTACGTCCAATTAGGATATCAAAAACTATGTATAACTTGGAGTATAACACAAATCATTATTTTATGCCCTACACTTTCACCATAATCAGCAAGTTTGTTTTTCCATCTCTCTCTTTTTCTTTCAAGGGAGCATTATAAAATTCTGCATATGACAAATTATTCGATAGTAAATTGTAGGCTGGAAGGATACAAAATCATGGTTGTTATCATTAAGTGGACTGTACATAAGTAACAGGAGAATGTTGGTTGTAAAAGAGCACAACCATAAGATTAAATTTCAACTTTTTCTGTCACTTCACATCTAGGTAGTCTGATTTGAGTGACCATGATTTAGATACAAGATTTACTATAGGAAACAGAAATAGCAAGCTCATTATTTTCAGTCTAGTTTCTGAATTACATTTAGTCTCAACTGTACTGTGACAGACTGAAATTGGTATCTTCCTCTGCAGAGATGATGTTATATCAACCATAACAATCTCCCAGTCCACAAGGTTAACTTTTACCCTCCTAAATCTGCTTAGTGCCTCCCTGATGTCCTTGACATTTTCGAATGCACTATGGGATTTCAATTATGTCGGTGATACTTGATCATATCTCCAAGAATGCATTCATGCAGACACGTTTTGCTTTTCTCTATTAAAGATTCAAGGGGGATTCTTTACAGGTTGTTAGCCAATGTGATCTATTAAACATACTACTATATTGTACAGTTAAGGAATTCATACTGATTAGTGATGTATTCATTTTGATTTTTCTATATTCTTTATGATTAGGTAAACAAGATTTAACTTTCAAAAATTGTTCATACGGGCATATTCAATAGTTAATGTGTCCACTTGGTTTTTCAATAATGAAGCAGGGATTGGATGGAATCGTTTAATTTCTTTGGATTTTCTTTGAATTGGCATCAGTTCAAATGTGTCAAAGTATGTAGACAGCATAACAACTATACCAAGATTTGTTCTTTCGCCATAGCATCATATTCATTCATTGTTTTCAGATTATACTCTTGGCCTCGGAAATATCAATTTTCAAGGAGTTAGGATTCGTGAAATTGAAACTTGTTGGTCATCACTCATGCTAATGGCTCTGATTTCTCCGGATGGAGCTCGCAAATCCCACACGAACTATCCTATCACGCCAAGTTTTGAATAAATTCACAAACATTTTTACAGAGTGTAAACAATTTTTAATCCCATATATGCTGTCTGCTTCCGGAATCAATCAACACCGAACAACAAACACCTTATGAAAAGATGAAAATTACACCCTGAACCTCCAAAACCATAACGGTGAGTGGTATACCCAATTGTATGAAGCCACCATCTTGGGTACGTATACTATTTACAGGTAGCAAAAATGTAAAGAGTAAACGTAGTAGTGAGCAAAAAGAAGCTGAACCGCCCTAACGCCAACCCTCCCAACCAAGAACCATAAGTGAAGAGAAAAACCCTTAAAAAAAAAAAAATAGAGAAATTTAACGAAAAGGGAAAGGAATTTAAAAATTCAGAATTTAAAAACCGCAGTTAGGAGCCAGTAACAGTAACAGATATAGGCTAAGTGCTGTTTCGAGATGCAGATGCAAGCGCCACTGCCTGCGCCCACACCTTGAGCCTAGCTTTCACGTCTCGCGGATCATCGCCTGAATTATTTATCAAAAATACAATAACGCAGTCAGCAACTGAAATACAAATATAATTGCAAAAGAAAAAGGCAAAATCAAAACTCATGGATTTTGGAAATTATTAAGCAAATAAAAGAGAAACTAACCAGGGCTGGAGATGCGCCAATTTGCGATAGGAGAGTTGCCTCCACTGCTGGTATCAAGTGTTGATCCAGACAAAGAAACTCGACTCGGCATCTCCAACATACGCTCATGTTCTAACTCAAACCCAAGATCTCTACAAGCTTTCATTTCGTCCAAATCCATACACAAAGATCTTCTTCCTCCTTTTGGCCTTGTTATCACCACCAATCCACTCCCACTCCCACTCCCACAACCACCACTTTCACTCTCCCCACTAAAACTATTGTTCCCATAATTCATAAAACTCTCCTGATTATTCTCTTTTTTGTTAACAATTTTACTGTCTACTAATCTTTCTCTTATAATTCTCCTCCTCCTCATATTTTTTCTCACCTTCTGTGCTTCATTTTCACTTGCATACTCTTTGACTCCCATCAACTGTTGACTACTCACTGAACCACGACGAGCTCTCCGGCGAGGCGGAGTTGCTGGCAGCGAGTAACACCCCGGTTCTTTATCAGAATCCGATGACAGCTCCGTCAGCCCCTTAAATTCTTTCTCATCGGAGAATTCTTCATCAGCATCACCATCAAAGCTTTCTATAGACAATCTCGACATGTACATCTTCATCCCCTCATCGTTCTCATAATCTTCATCTTCGTTAGTGTACATGGAGCTAGTACACATGGACAGCCGAGACAAGTTGTGAGTGTGATGATGATGATCATATCCATAATCAATATCATAAAATTCATCATCTTGCATGGAAGAAACTATGGTCATAGTTTCATCTGACGCCATAGCATATATATATATATATATATATATAAAGAGCTCGTAATGCTTTTTATGAGCTAAGAAAAGAAAAGAAAAGAAATTGAGAAAAGAAAAAGAACGAAGGAGATAAAGTGTCTGTGTGTCAAAAGCAGAGAGAGGGAATATAGAAGAGCGGGCGCAGTTAATTAATAACTCACTTTCTTTTGTAGCTAGGCGCTTGAGATTTTGTGAATCAATCGTTACAAAATGTCACGATGAGGTCAAGGTTAACTCAATCTCTTAACCAACAACCTTATTTATACCAATTTATAAACCCGTGATTCCCAATATGCCCCTAGTTTTTTAAAACTAGTGTTTTAAAGCTTCCAGGTGTCAGTGAGCTGAGTGAGCAACCATAGGTAACGAGTGGTAGAGGGTATTATAGGAAATGACCAGATAAACATACTGATGCGAGACTTTAAATGTAATATAGTCTACAGTGTACCGCAGTTAAATAGAAGTTTCATAATTTCATAGCAATCAATAATTTAAGAAATCCACACGGCAAGGCTGTGACAAACGACGTAGAGAATCGGCTCAATGTACGAGTGTCCCACACCAGTAAAACAAGGACACGTAGCAGTTGATGATTGAAGCCACTGGAACTGGATCCATCATTTCGTAAGTGAGTCAAGACTACAAACCCAACCCGGGCTGAATCTGAGCAAGACAGAGATGACATGACTACTGTACTAATAAGACTTGCCCCGACGACGTCCCAAACATGGCACCAATTGTTAACAGCGACAACTCACTCCCAGGCCCATTTCATTTCTCCCCACCAGGCTCTCCCTCTAACCCCTTCATTATATTACCTTTACCCCACTCCTACTAGGGAAATAAGAATTACACGTGTCATATACATACACACACACGCATATGTATATATATATATGTGTGTGTGTGTGTGTGTGTGTGTGTGTGTGTGTGTGGATGCTATTTAACCCCGTTAGTAATACCCCTTTTTGAAAAAGAAAATTTGTCAGAGCGATGCATATGCTTATGCATTATTGAGGCGGACCAGCAGGAGAGTGCCAAATTGAGATAAAAAGACTTAGTTAATTTTTAAGTGGTACGAATGCAATAATAGCATTGTTGCTGTTTACGGTAGTAGGCTACTGCTTGACCTTTTTATTGTCTAGGTAGTGTGGTCTCTAATATTACACTTATCTGTAGATCCACTTAATTACAAATTATTATCATTATAATACAGTCAGTCACGTTAATCGTCTGCTTTTCTTTGATTTGTGTCCGAATTTGCCCTCTTTAAATTAACAAAAGCGGGTCATCAGAAGGCAACAAAACCGATGATAATAAAAGGGTAGTTTTGGTAATGGATAAGGATAAATGGGTAAGGCGGTGTTTAATTTGATAATGTCATAATGATGATGATGTATGTAACCGCGTTTAAGTGGACAGGTGTCCGCGTTTTTCATTCTTAAGACAAAAAACCTCGACAACTGGTGGTTGGATTTACAACATCTGCTGGCCCATCAGGGCCCATCGCGACTCGCCCCAAGAAACACTTGCCACGTGTCATTTTGCTGTGGTTACCAACACGGGGCATTTTACTTGCTTATCTTATCAGAAGAAGGAACTGGGGTCCACTCTGTTCCTCCACAAAAACATTTTTGGAATCCCCACCTTTCCTTTCGATATAATTTTTACAATTTTTGATAGTTCCTTTAGCCACCCTTTTCATCGTTGAATTTTTATTTTTTTAATTTTATGTTGTTTCTTTGGATGTTAAATAATTGTATAAATTATATCCAGATTTGAGTTTAATGGGGTTCAGTAAGCTCGGCCGCTCACCGACTGTTCATCTATTGACCGGTCGCTTTTCAAACCCAGTTCGGTTGATGGCTATGGAAATGGACGCCTCTTGTGGTTGTGGGTGACGATGGATCTTAAGATGCTCACACGTGTACCGTGCAGTCTTATACAAAAAATTTGAAATTAAAAAAAAAAAAAAAAAAGGTACAAGACACAGAGAGGACAGAGATGTGAGGCGATAAGGTGGTCTAGGAATTCGTGTGGATAGGATTAGTCCTCCAGTGAGTGGACCCCACGTAAGATGTGTGTAATGCCAAATGTGCTCTCTTTACTTGCTACTGTTTATGTTTAGTGTTGGGACCCCATGATCATGATCAGTCCTTTGTTAAATATAAAGTACAAAGATTGCGATTCATCCCGTGATTTAATACACTAATATTTGCTTTTAATTATTTAATCTCTAATTTAATGGTTTAATTGTCATTGTTAGGCCACGGTCAAACCACACGGATGTACATTTATTTACTTATTTTAAATATTGCTATGAGATAGATTGACGTGAATATAACCCTAATTAAACATAAAATCATTTTTGTATTTTCTTTGAAAATAGTGGTTAAAATGTGAACAACAATATTCACACTTGCCAACTCTCGAATTTGTCTTGAAAAATGTTTATTATATTTTACTTTACTAATTGGCAAATGAGTAAAATAATTTTATACTTAAATGAAAGGACGTTATTATCCCGATCATCTAAAAAAATTAATTGGGTATGTCTACAAAATAAAAATGCTATGTAAATTTTAATTAGTGAAATTAATAGCAAAACCAACTTATTAATTAATGAAATTATCAAATACGCAATACTTTGATGATTTTAAAAAATATATATAAAAATGAATTAAATGAGGAGGTAGAATGAAGCAAGTAACATAAAACCGTCAATTCAAAACGTAAGAAATAATAAATAAGTGAAGAAATATCTTGATATAAAAACATAGAGGAGTTTATTCGTTTTGGGGCATTAGCTTGACATCAAAGCTAAAGCGATGGTTTTAATGTGGAATAGGCTCCGAAATAAAAAAATGCATATAATGAAAACTTACTTGAATTAATAAATCTTTACGGATATTGATTTTCTTCATTTTTTTTTTTTTTCAAAAGGGCGAATAGAAATAGATACATTTGCCCAACCACTAACATTCTCAAATAAGAATAATAATAAAATTGTTATTATTATGAATGGGATTGAATTGACCAAATTCAAACCAACCCAATGACACAGAGTTTCTTCAGGTTTGAAACTCTGGAATCGCCAACCCACCTACATTCACCGGCGTCCTCGAAGATCACCTATTATAATTTAATTTATATGTCACTCCGTTTAATACTTTTTGTTTTTCTAAAAAATAAAAAAAAAAAAAAAGAAAAAGAAAAAGAAAAAGTTAAGAAATCAGACGATAATCAATTGCGATTTTCTTGTGGCCAGTAAATTCGCCGCTGCACGAATCTTGATTTCATTAAAATAATAATAGAAGAAATTGAAGGAAGGTAACGCTGTAACAATTTTCTTAGTTGCCCAATCACACCTTTATATAATACTTGCCGACATTTCCAGTAACTTTTAGTAAAGGTATAATAACATCAAAATTCCTAATCTTTAATATATTCTTAAAAAGGTGGATAATTTTCTTTATTTATGTCAAATATGTCCCTGACTTGAATTTTCACTACTGTGACATGTGAGTTAAATTCCATAGGATGTTTTAGTCATTGTAATAAAAGTTAGAGATCGATGTGATACAAATAAGTAATTGTTTTTAAATATATAAATATTAGGGACTATGATGTTATTATCCGTTTAGAAAGTGATATGCAGTGGGCTCCAAAACCTTCGGGAGGGGGGGTGTGTTTAGTTGTTTGATAAATAGTGTTTGGTTGGTGAGAAAATCCAAGGGAAAAGATCTATGGTGTGGACTCCCATTAGTTCTTATTTATTTTATATTAATTATAAAAAGGAAAAAAAGAATGGTTCAAATATTGTTGATGCAATACTCTCTTGCTTTAGAGAGAATGTAATTGTCAATAACTGTAAAAGAAAAGTAAGAAGGGGTGGGCAGCTTGGTTCACAAGAGGAATGGGTTTCGTTTCAACCGAATAAAACTACTTTTACATTTTATAAATGAAAATGAAGGTGCTGGCACTTTTTGATATTAACATTTTGTCATCTTGCAACTGTAAATGGGCTTCGTGTCTCCTCCACGGGAAGAAAAACTCCGCGTAAAGATATCACATCTTTCGGTTTTTAAATTTTTGTTATAAAACATTTTTTCTCTTTATGTTTGACAAATCAAATTCATTTGCTTAGTGTTCGCGATAAAGCAATAGTAACAATGTTATTAAAAATGTAATCTTGGACTTTAGGTAGGTAGGTAGATTTTTATTATTATGTGACAAAATTTTATGTGCATGGGGCCGATTGATTGCACTTCCAAAGATTTAGCCCTAGATTTGCTTTTAAATAAAATTTTAATTTATGCCAATGGAAGGAAACCTTGCAATTTCCAACTACTTTAAAAATTGACCCACTCAACCTACAGTCATATCGAAAATTATTCACTGATATGAAATTCGAGCAATTCATCGTCTTTCAACTTAACTTTTCAACCAAGACAGTAACTTAAAAAGAAATTTGTTTTGTGAGAATATGTGGTGATTATAAGAACGTAAAAGAAATAGTAGGTGATGAATTAGATATAGACATGTATAAAACATGTAAGGCACACAACTAAACTATTCAATGATAATTTTCTCCATCACTCACTACTCATTTATTTTTGTGTTGACACATTGTTCACTAAATTTGTTGGAATAAATGTACAGAATATGACAAATCATAGATAAGAAAAAAAAAAAAAAAGAATAAATTCCGATGACTGATAGCTGTAGAGAAATATCTCCCATACCTAATTTCATTAAATATATATATATATATATATATATTTATTATAAAATATACTTTAATACGAATATGGAGCACACATTAGTTACACTTACATTAAACAACTTTAGCAAATGCACCGAAAACAAAGTCTCTCTCTCTCTCTCTCTGTTTTTTTTTTTTTTTTTTTTTTTCATAAAATCAAAAATAGAAAAAGGATACAGTGTATTCAGACATTATTGCAGTTTATTTAGGAGTAATCCATTAATAACCGTGGGCCCAATATGCATCATCAGATTGGGGCAGAAATTCATGGGCCTGAAACCAATCCATTCCCAGAATTCAGATAATTGGGTATCTTGCTTGACAAGCGGATTACGGAGCGTCTCCTTTTAAATTTTTAAAAGCCTCTGTCGCCTGTTGTTTCCCTTGCTCCGAGGATCCGATCAAGATTTACATAATTATTATTTGAAAACAAGTTAAAATGAGTAATTTTTCAGAATTATTGCTTGGTCGGGGAGTTCTTCATTAATTCAAGCTTGCATTGACTCTACGACTTTTGCTATATATGTGTATATATATAATGACCGCCGCATTATTGCTTAGTCCAAAAATGAGAACTCCCTTAGTTTTCAATTTATAATAAAGGCTTGTCATTGATTATACTGTGGAAGTTTGATGGTTATTTTTCTATGTTCTAACTTATCAGCATTTATATCTGAAGCATAAGTGCACGATTAAATTAGAAATTGATTTTGTTGAATATGATCAAGCCAACAACTGTGCTTGCTTAGAAATCGAGAAAAAAAAAAAAAAAAAGCATGAGCTGTGAGATTTATTTGAATCAATAATGTTTAGCAAGCTTTGTTATTTACAAACTGGGTTAAATCTATTAAAGCTAAAGCTGATCTACTCTTGAGTAGGTTGATTATTCACTTTGAAATTTGTGGAACATACATATATTTATAATCTACATACTAAACCTAAATGCTGGCGGTGTGGTGTACGCGGAGCTACAAGGTACGAAATGGAATAGCAATGGCTCACCCAACAAGAAATTATATGCAGTGGGTCCATTGAGACAAGGGCATCCTGATAACCCCAGTTCCAGCACTGAATCATAACTGCAGTTCCACCGTTGATTCATTTCACAATTGCATTAAATGCTTGTCTATATATATATATATATATATATTATCTCTACGCTCTATATGTAATCGTATTTCGTTTTCACAGACGATGAAAGAATTTGCTTTCTCAGAATCTCTACATCACATGCATATGTTCCAGCCCACTTCCATTAAATCTTCCCCTTGTCAGTGAAGTAACATATTGGATTCTAAAATACCAAACAACAGTAAAGTAACCTATGTTTCGCCTTCATGGTTGCCTAGCTAGCTAATATGTTTCGTTTTCGTATTCTGGATGAGACTCCTTACCTTCACACTCTCTCTCTCTCTCTCTCTATATATATATATATATATATATATATATATATATACACAACCATGTAAACCATAATTCTATCCATAGGAATCATTTTCTTGCAAAGGATGAAAGCGCAGTGAATTCTCGTAGTAGTTATACTTCTTAATTGTTTATTGGGGGAACAAGTGGATGGTAGTGATTTGTTTACCACGTAAGTAAATATTTACATTCACCACAAGAATAGACTTGTGTTTACTCTTGAATTGGGAGTTTCTTACTTTATAAGGTGCGTCTCAAGATAATGTTAGTGTCATAAAGGAGCAACAAGACATAAGCATATACGTGGCCCTTATTAGATTGAGAGTCACTTTCCTTTTGTACGGCCTAGAAAGGGAATACTCTCTTCAATTCTTTTGTGGGGTTTCTTTCTTTCTTTCTTTCTTACTTAAGAGAAATGTGAATGAATAAGATGGTATGACTGATAACACCCCCTTCACTTGTGGGTTATAGTGTGTGTATTTGCACGCGTGAGGTGAGAAATCAGAGGAGAGAGTCGACTTTCTTACAAATCGAGTAACTGAGAAAGTTTTTAAAAGTGTTAGGGTTCTTTTAAATTAAAAGGGCAGGTATCCCAGTTTTTTAATTCACCTCCTCGAAATCATCTAAAGTGAATAAAAAAGTGATAGCTGTTATAAAAGTGATTATGGTATTTGAGACAAATGATAGACAAATCTTAAACTGGAAAAAAGCATTCATTAAAGAAGGTTCATGTAATTTTTACCTGTCTGAAGATGGAAATCTATATCTAATAAGAGAGATTCCATTGGATTGCAGATAAAATTGTTATCTTAGCGGTGCAGGAAACAGCAGGTTTCAGAACATAAAAAGAGAACAATAAAAATAAAATAAGTAAAACTACCAAGATTGAATATAACATACTTTCTCTTGATTGTTTACAGAGAAGAGAATTGCAACACCACAATGCAAATGCAATGAGGCAAAGTAGAATAAAAGACACAGAAACAAGCCTTATTCTAAAACTCTACCCCACACGCACGAAGAAAAAGCTAATAACAAGATTGTTTTTTTTCACAAATTTGCCAAAACCAGAGGGTGAGAATTGTTTGTATCAGACTTATATACAAGAGAAAAAAAAATCTTTGACACACACCTGATATAATAAGAAACTGCATTTTGTTCAATCCCCTTCCCACTTTTCCTTCATTTAGAGGCTCCTCATGAATGCAGGCTAAATTTGTCCATATGTTGCAGTGAGTCTCTGGATCTCCTTAGCACATATGTCAGAATTTTGCAAAGCTACTTGTTGTTGTTGGTTATGAGGCCAGATGCCGCTTGAGCTATCCGTCAGGAAATGTGTTTCCGATTTTATCTCATTGAATAATGATTGTGGAGTTTGTAGAGCTGCTGCCATTAGTAATGATGGGGTTTGGAAATATTCAGGCCACTTAATGTCCTCAGGTTGGTTATCAATCAGATGAAGTTGAGCTTCTTTCTCTGATGAGCTACAATCGGCTAATCCCCACGGAAAAATGCTGTTCTCAAAGAAAGAGCCGTTGCTCTGCATCTCGGTGCTGCTACTGCTTACGCTGCTGCTGTTACTGTTACTGTTGGGGGCACCAGCTTCCCAGTAGCGGGATCCATTGACTGTAAAAGAGGGTATCGAATGATTATCTGAGGGAAGAGTTACGGAAGTTTTGAAGCTCATAGGAGCGGAAAGCAACAATGAACTAGAAACAGGTGGGAGAATGGTAGGAATTGCAGTGGAAGAGAATTCCGAATTCATATCAAAAGATTTGCTGGTCTGCATAAACCAAAGAGGGGAATTTGAGGCTGTTGAGAGCTTGGCATTAGATGTACAATTCAATTGTTGAAGGGGGAAATGCCCCACAAAATCTGAAGGCTGACTGCTGGTTATGCTGCTTTCGTGGTGGGAAGTCGCAAACCTATCTATGAAGAGATCTTTGTTGGGTATTGATGTCATCAAATTGTTGTGGTTGTTGTTGCTGCTGCTGCTTTTGCTGCTGTTTATGGCGTTGGAAATGGAGGAGCCTTCTATTTCCAACTGATAGGCTTGTGCAGCAACTGAAGTTGGTTTCTGTTCATGTAAAGCTGCTCCAGGCTTTGTACTCTCGGCTTTGAGGAGGTTCAGCTCACCAGATACCCCAGAAACTTTGTCTTGGCTGTTTGTAGGTTGATTCTTGTCTTCTCCATTTTCTACCTCGGAAAGTGGCTTGTGAGTTACAGGGTCAATGCCTCTCTGCCTAAGTTTCTTTTTTAAGCAAGAATTCCATAGATTCTTAATTTCATTGTCGGTTCTTCCTGGCAATTGTGCTGCAATCTGAGACCATCTGGGAAGTCGCACAAAACCAATAATGTTAACCACAGAGTTTTAAGCGTCAAAAATCATAAAAGAAGATGATGTTGAAAATGATAAGAGAAAATACCTATTCCCCAGAACTGCATGAAGTTCAATTATAAGGTTCTCTTCCTGTTGTGAGAATGTGCCTCTCTTCAAATCAGGCCTCAAGTAGTTAATCCATCTCAGTCTGCAACTCTTACCACACCTCTGTAAACCTGCGAAATCATCCCATCCCAAGTAGAGCAAAGAGTGAGAAGAGCATGAAAGAAATTTATGTTCGGTATAGAATTAATTATTTAATTAATTAAACATTGAAGAAACACACAGTTTGAGGAATAAACAAAGAGAGAAAAGTGAAGGAGGTAATAATATTACCAGCTTGCTTGGGGACAGAGCTCCAACAACCATGGCCATACTTGGTAATATGCCTCAAAAGCTTCTCATCTTCCTCGGGTGACCATAAACCTTTCCTCAGCTTCTGCTTGTAACAGCAAGAGTGCCTCCCCATTTGGCGAAAAACTCAAGTTGAATGAAGGAGAAAACTTTTCCAAAAACAGTTAGGTTTATTGTTGTCCTAGGTGAACTGTCAGCAATGAGCTGCAGTTGCAGTTTGTGACTATGAAAATATGGATTTGTAGAAGATGCTTTGATAGAAAAGATATAAGCGAAGAGAAAGAGAGAGAATTTTGATAGGGAGGCTCAGAAAATGAAGTAGCAGCTGAGAAAGAGAGTTGAATTAATATAAGAGGGGATCTCTCACGAGAGAAAAGTCTCAGTCATATTGGTGTTATACTTCTCTCTCTCTCTCTCTCTAATAAATTTAATTTCACTTTTTTTTTTTTTTTCATTTTGTTTTAAAAATTTTTTGGGTTTAGCAAGGCGAGCGAGTGAGGAAAATGCGTTAGTAGTCTGAGTTGCATGTGTCTCATCAAAGGTCTGAGAATCAATGTCTTTTGGAGGGATGGTGGGGCATTTTCACTGATTATATTTATAATTTTATATGTGTAATATTTGCAGATAAAAACAATACTTCGAAAGTAACCATTCCTTATAACTTAACTCTGTCAAAATTCCCAGCGATCAATTCTCTTTTACAGCCCTTCTTTTCACTTCGATCGGTAACAAAACGAAACCCCCAATACAATAATGATAATATATAATATTATTAAAATAATCCTCTCAACACTCGAGTGAAGCAGAGACTTTCAAGCCTATAAAAATGGGAATTATATAATACCCATGAATTGTTTTAATAATAAAGAGACAGTACGTTCTAGTGAAAATCAAAATCAAATAAATAAATATTTCCATAGTTTCTGCAAAACAGCTTTTTGTGTCTGAAAGAGAACACATTGGTCCTCTTCTTTGCTCACTCTCTCTTTTTTTTTTTTTTTTACCAATTCACCCTTTAAGCTTTTTGGGCAATTCTTCTAAATCATGATCACTTTGAAAAGTTTCATCATTGCGTGGAAAGAACAAATTATTTTAGTCATTTTGTGAAAAAAATTAAATATATCTTCCTATTTTTGTTGAATTCCACTGTCTTGTAATTTGCCCCACTCCACCAAAAATTTTTCCTAATTCGTATTACGGAAATTATTATTACCTCCTCCTTCCTTCCTTCCTTCCTCGTTCATTTCACTTCCTTTCCTTTCTTCCAACTATGTAAATTCAAGATTTTCATACTTACTCCACACGGATATCACCATTTTTGATAAACAAATTAAAATTAATGATGTTATATCACTTTATCACATTCATTCATTAAAATCAATCCGATTGCGTAGTTGCAATTTTTTCCAACTTCTTAATCATATTTTACTAATTTATTATTCTTCTCGGTTTAGAAGAAAACCCTTGTTTAGTTAAATTAATACCCTTTTTATAGTAACACTACGTAACTTCACCCCTCCCCACTATTTATTCTTTTCATTAAGTCCAACACTATTTTTGTAAACCTATCCCTGCTGCTACTGTAAACTTATCCTCCTAATCCTCAAGAACAGACAAAAGGGCAATTCAGTATTTTCAATCCAACTGCTACGATTCTTCCACCACCGTCTCCGCCTCTGCCGCCACACACATTACGATCGCAGCAAGTTTTATAAAGTTAATGTGTGCGTGGAAGAAGAATTTGATGGGAAATTTATGACATTTTATTATGTATTTGAGAAATTAATTAGGGAGTAAATTTGGATTAGGCTGCCGTTTGTTATGGCATCTTCTGCAAGTCAAAACTTTTATGGGAAAAATAGTTAATGTTGTTGATAATGTTATTTTTTTTAAATAATAATTTATTTTAATGTAAATGAGATTCTCCTTGGAGAATAATTATATATTTTTATTTCAATGATTAGAAGCGTATAGCGGCATCATAGTTGGAATAATTCCTTGTCAATGAATATCAAACTCAAATTGGGAGTAAACTATGAACTTAATTATATAATAATAATAATAAATAATAATAATAATAATAATAATATTATTATTATTATTATTATTATTATTATTATTATTAATTATAGTAATAAGACGGGCAAATTCTTGTGCAAATTTCTTGGCTCCCTATGGACCACCATTCCCCTAATCTCATTTATTAATGAGGGATTAAACCCCTAATCCCTGCTGTTTCCACCTTTCATTGGGCCCTCCTCTCAACAAACCAGACGATACGTAATTAATAAATATTAAAGCTATATTAATCAAGACCGTTAAAAAGATTAGAAAGAAAAAGATACATATAACAAATGATGTAGAAGATATGTTTATTAGTTTTCCGTTCCCAAATGTGTGTGTCTCTATATATATGTATTTTCTTTCGCAAACGTTAGAATAATAATAAACAATATTTTTATTTTTTTATACACATAAACTAATCATTGAAATTTTATTAAAAAAACTTGTAATCAAAATATTTTTTTTAATTAATTTGTTATGTTAAAATAAATGCATGAAAGAGCACGGTTCAAAATAATGACAATAGAATGTACAATAATAAAAAAAAAAAGTCAACCTTATATAAGAGAATCTAATTATTTTAGTAAAAATAACTTCTAAACATAAATTATATTTGTAAATAGAATTTTTTTTGAGTATATCATATCATTTTACCAATTATCAATATAATTGAAGAAATTTTATTAATTTACTTTCTATAATTCTCTTCTATGTTTATTCACTTCCTCTTATTTTTCTTCTAAGCAAACGAGCAATTAAACTTACAGCATTATTTTAGATTATTTAAGCAATTACAATTTTTTTTTTAAAATTATATTATTAATTTATGACTAAGTACAAAGCAAACCGACGCAAAATCTACAAGTTTACAGATTACATTATTGAATTCATAATTTTTTACGTACTAATTGAAATATAATAAAAAAGAAATTATGATATTTTTATTCGAAAGGATGGTTTGCTGTGGGCCGCAGTGTACTGAAACACTCATTGAAATCTTCATAAAAGATTACAAGTATCAAATGTGTGATTTATAAACTTAACATCAACTAATTATCAATCGTATAAAATAAAACTAATTATCAATCTTATTGACAAAATAAAAAGAGATGTGAAACACATTTCTCTTAGCCTATTGTAGAATTAAATCTTTTATTTATTAAAAAATTTAAAATTACATAAATTATTAGCCGATTACGCAATTAAAGGCTATAAATAATTGCCTGAAAGGTACAGTTTCGGAATAATTCACGAGATTAATTTAGAATTCAATTAAGAAAAATTGTTTAATCAAAATGACTGGAAACGAAACGAAGATGGGGCCCAAGAGCGGAACCATTATTAAACGGGTCCCATGATTGTAAGGGCATGGGGATCAACGGTGATGAATTGAGTCCAGCAGGATCAGATGGTGTAAAAACAAATTGGTGTAGTCAATATTGGTGCATGCAAAAATATGTAGTCCAATTGAGGGTGGGGCCATCAGATACTGCGCACTACACAACATTTGCATGTGCTACACTGTGCGGATAACAGATCTCTACGCCATCTTTCTGGGGCCCAACTTGTCTCAAATTATGAACGGTGACATATTTGAAGATGACTTGAGGACATTTTTGTCATTTCATTTCCAATTAAGACTTAAGAAATCATATTAATTCAAAGTGGTACAGTTTTACGTAATGCTGAATAATTGATTTATGGAATAATTCGGTTTTAATTTACTAATGTAACAAGTTTAACTTTTCTTTCAATTCTTTACCCTCCATGCAAAAGGGACAACTATTTTCGATACTTTTACAAAAACAACCTATTTATATCGAGTGGGAAAATTTGTTATTAAATTTCAAGAAATTTATCTGTATACTAAAATAGATATTATCACCCATATAATTAAATTTTTTTTTAAAAAAATTATTTTTCCAACCTCGTCAGACGACAATCATGTCTAAATTAGTACTATTTCACAAAAGTCTTTCCTCCACACATCATGCAATGGTCAATATAATCCGAGAACATAAATTATAGTATTAAGATAATTAATTCATATTAAAATTAAGATAGGAAAAGTATTAGTAGTCGTGTTTATGACATTTTTTAAATTAAAATGTAATTGTCAAGAGTTGTCATCAAATATGATTTTTTTTTTTTTAATAATTATAGAAGAATGAACTTGTCATTACCATAACTCAATAAGTCTAAAATATAGAAAGTAGAGATAATTGACTTTTAACACAGAGACATAGGGGCAACTTTCTTTACATATAGACATATACATATACATACATACATATATATATATATATATATTTATATATAAAGCTAGGAAAAGGGGAAATTGACACATATAAATAAATATGTATAGAAAGAGAGAGAGAGAGGAAAAAAAGGAAATCCTCTTTCTTTTGACTTTAAAAATTGGGAAGCCAATCAAATATTTTGGACATGCATGTCAAGATCAGGTCATGGGTATAGATCAGAAGCGGAATTTTTCAGAATTTTATACACGTATATATGTATGTGTATGGATGTGGGTCATTCGAAAGCAAATGAAAGCAAAAGCAGCCATCTTGTTAATCTTCATCACCGACAGGGAGCTTGGATAAAAACCTAGATGCATATATGCATAAATTATTCATTATTTTGGAAGATTTTCCCTTTCGGAAATGACCACAAATCATACATACATGTATATATTGAACTGATTGATGATAATATTATTAATCACTTGATTAATTGTCATATAATTCATGTTTGGCAAGGAACAATTTTGACACTGTTGTCCAATCATTGTAATTATTTGCTGCACATATACATATTATTAGAATATTACTGTACAGCTAGCTAAACCTGTATGATCAAATATATACATATATATATATATATATATATATATAGCTTAATTAATTTTATTAATTTGCTAATTTAGAATCTCCATTCACCAAACATGTTTATTTTACACACGTATATATTTATATGTATATTTTAAATGTTGTAAACTCTGTAACTCCAGCTTGCACCGTGTATGACTTTTGTATCAACTGTGTGTGGGATGTGAGTTGCATTCATATATAACACTAATTTGTTTTCATTTGATCGTAGGCAGAATAAAATTAAGTATTTACAGGCAATTGATGTCCTACGCATGCATACCCTAATTCTGTAAATGCATGAGTTGATCTGCTGAATGATAACTATGAATGCATTTAGTTTTGACCATATATAGTTGGATAAATTAAGAACATATATATTAAAAGTACTGCTTTATCGAGTGGTGTATGAACGAGTTTTGATAATCAATGTAAGCATGTATGTATAACGTAACAAAGCAAGCATGGAAGATTCTTTTATTGTATATTTAAATTGTAATTTTGTAATATCTATGCAGCAGTTGTTGTTTAAAGAACAAGATAAATGAGGATTCGTATGGGAGAAAAAGAATAGGAATATATAGTACAATAAAATGATCTGCGTAGTTGATGGAATTGAAGAGGCAAATATTCCATGAAAGGCTTGGCATATATACAGACAACACCACCATCAGAGAGCATCTTCAACCCTCTCTCTCTCTCTCTCTCTCTCAAAATTTTATAAATTAATAAGAAGAAAGGAAGAAAAATCATAAGAATTAAATAATAAGTCCATTGGTTGGGGTTATTATTATTATTGTTATTATATATAGTTTGTCCCCTTGTAACACCATTATGAGTTTTTCCTTGACCTTAGCAATGTCCCAGTTCACACACATATCCAACAATATCAAATTATAAAATTGATTGATTAATTAATTAATTAATTAAAACCCCCTTGAAAAAAAATGCCAAGAAGAGAAGATACTTCTAATCATCCCCCATACTTCATCATTCACTCGTGAGCTTATCATATGGAAGCACATGAGCTGTTTTCTCTGGTCAACCATTGTCTCTAATTGTCTTCTTCTTCCTTTTATATGTAAATATATTGAACTTAATTAATAATCATGTCATAATTTATATGTTAATCATCAACTAGAGAGAACTTCCGTTCCATTAAACCATTGCCGCCGGTGAGTCGGCTAGCTATAATTCAACACTTCTGGGTTAATTAATTTATCACAGCTATATATGCATGTATATGTAGATATTAAATAATTAATTATTATCTATGTTTAAGTTCTTCTTTTAAGTCAGTTGTCGGAATGGTGAAAAACATGAGAAAATGAACGGTAGGTCTAGCATCAATATAGTTTTTTTCCCTTCTTAATTTTATATACAAATTATATATATATATATATATATATATATATCAAGGTGCAGGGTGGTGGAAGAGTGAGTCGAGTGTCAAAATAGAGGTCAAATTTGGAGTTCTCAATGGATTTTCTGATAGTGAAATAACTAGTATTCAATTGATCAATGCATGACACATCACATACAAACTGAAACCATCTGCTGATCGAATTGTTATGTATATATATACATGCATGAAAGAGGTCGATCGTCAGCTCTATAAATCTGCAAAAACGAAGCGGATCGAATGAAGGAATGAAGAGGCGAGAGAGAGATCCAATAATTTGAAATTATTATACTATTATTACTTCCAGGGACATACTCTGACAACTCATTATTATGGTCATAATTGTGAAATATATTATATATGCAAATTGCATGCGTACGGGTACGAGCATTATTATTATTAGGAAATATAGACCATATTCATATGTATACAGAATTAATACAAGCCGATGGAGTTCAATAAGATGATGAGAATCAGGAATAAGCTGGTAAGGATCAAAAGCGTTAATGGAGCCCAGAATTTAGAGCAAAGATTAGGAAGTGGCCTACAAACACACACATATATAAAAAGTATCAAACATGAAAAGATATATGAAGATATTGGATGTGATAAAAGAAAGGGTGTGGCCGAGAACTTTCAGTTGTCTAGGTTCATTGCTTGCACGTGTGTGCCAAGATCCGATCCAAGTCTAAATCAAATTTTAGGTACTTGGTACGTGTATATTTATATATAAATATATATTTGTCCCCTCAATTGGCTAAGCTGTTGGGATTCCGGAAAATTAAATCAAAACCCATTTATACAACACTCCTGCCCACTGTTATGTTTATCCTCGATGGCAAGTTTTTTTCCTTTAAGAAAAAGAGAGAAAGAAATTAATGGGAAGACAGATAAGGTTTGGATGTGAGGTGGGGTATATAAATATGTGACATTAGTCCAATTAAACCCCACCGTTGGGTCCTTCCCTTTAATCATCTTGCCCTATTAAGGTTCAAAAGTAATGCCAAAAAGGGAAGCACAATTTTTCAGCAGCAATATATTTGTGCAGTTCACTTGGAAAACAGTGGTCGTGACAATACTAACTCACCATACCAGTCGAAACAATTCTTCATCTCCTTCTATTTCACAATTTTTTTTTTTTCTTCTTTTTCGTTTGTAATTAATTTGCATTAAACGAAGTTGGCCAAACAGATTGCCTCAGTGAATTGCGCCAAGCGTACGTATATATGCTGCATCGTCTCCTGAGCATATAGCTCAGCTAGTGGTACTTTTCCCCACACACACACATATATATATAAAGTGAAATTGTATGAACCATGAATACATATATGTGTGTGTGTGTGTACATATATGTATAGGGTTTGGTTTTAAATAGATAAGGGACCCAAACGACCCCAAAAGCAAGTACGAAATGAAAAATGATGACCCGTGCATTTTCAATTTTCACCATTTCTAACATCGATCTAAGGATGTGTCACATTCTTCATGTCAAGTACACCAATTAAAACACTCTCATGAGAGAAACTATGTGGGGAAAATGTAAAGACATCTACACCATCAATTCATTCAGTTTCACCATATATATCAACTCCACCGTACTATAGCATAGCTCATACAACAGTCCGGGACCCATATCATTAACACTCAGGATTTCAAGAAAGCTGTAACGTGGGCCCTTTTTGATCCAGCCGTCCATCAATTTGGGCCCCCTTTGAATAAGCCTGTGACGTGATGGATGCATATTTAATGATTAATTATCATGACCATGCAAATGCAAATGCAAATGCAATGCATCGATGTCATACATCATTTTTCACTCTCTCTCTCTCTCTCTCTCTCTCTCTCTCTCTCAATATTCACATAACCATTGAGATTCCGTTCCCCTTTTTACTACACCCACAATATTATGATAGTAAAACATAATCAATCAAGTGAAGTAATTGTCGAAAACAGATCGTGAGATCAACTTACAGAAATTATTTTCTAACTATAAAATATAATATCTTATTAAAATGTAGGGTGGCAGGCAAGGAAATCGGAGGGCATACAGTAATACGACATCATTTAAACAGTGATTGTCGGCAAACCCTCCTTTTACTAGACTACTCATTGTTACCATTAGGTGTGTGTGTGTGTGTGTGTGTGTATATATATTCTTCAGTGATGGATTTGAACTTGTTTGTCTGCCATTATTATAATTCACTAACCATATTGCCGCTAATTTCTGTCCGTCTCTTTACCTGTGTAATAAAATAATACAACAGACTCTTTTCCAGTTTTAACTTTTTAATATTTTAATGTGTAGGTCGAGTAAATTTGTCCGCTGTTTCGTAGACAAATCTGAAGTCACTATTCTGCTGGGTAGGCACATCTAATCTAGTTGGTTTTTAAATCTCTGTTTGGCCGGTGTCAAATTATTCCGTTTCTAAAATGAGAAAATGCGGGCTTCTCGTGCAAGGCGGGCAAACGCAGCCTTCGGTTGATTTCCAACGTAAAAAAAGGCTTAACTGCGAAAATGCAGTGTTGGTGTTGGCGTTGGCGTTGGCGTTGGGCCCAGGAACCACCTAGGAGATTTGTGTCGTAACGGTTTAATGATTGCCCGAAGAAGCTTACTTTTTAGTTTTTACCTCCTCTAAACTAGAGCTAAGCTAGACCATTTTCATTTTATACCCCTACTCTGGCTCGCTCTCCAACACGTGTGTCTCCTACACTGTGGGCTCCATCAACTACCTCAGCCAACTCTAAATCCAACGTCACATCTACTCCGTACTGCCACGTCAACCAAATGTCCTAGTTGCTGTCGTTCTCTTATTGGTCCTTCCCTCCCTGCGTCTGGGCTCCACTCGATCGCTCTCAAACCTCCCCTGCACAACAATTTCTACATCATACATCGCGTTTGGGTGGCGGGTGTCCTATCCAATATATTGCAAGCATCGACAATTAACAATATAATATGTTAATTAACTAAACTGTGGTTACACACTAATCGGGATTAAAACTGCAAATGATTGAAGGCCGTGTACAATCAAGAAAGCTGAAAATTGTGGCACGTAGAGTAAAACGGTACCAAATTAAATGCATAGGGAGCAAGTGCGTTCCTTTTAATATGTTGGACTGAAAATCGGTACCGTGACCGGGGCCTTAAAGATCCATACATATATATATATATATATACACACACACAAAGACGGTGATAGTTCGAAATGTAATGTCACACACACATACGAATTCAAATCAGAGTACGACAGATAAGAGCTGTACCGCTGTCCACAAGATTGGGGAGGACTTTGCCAATCAAAATTATTCAAATCTCAATTCTCAAGCATATTTGTAATTAAAAAAAAAAAAAAAGGAAGAAGGAGAGTGTATTAAATTATTAATGCAATTAGTGTTGTGGATTGATGAATTTGGTTTCTCGTCTGATTAAGGGAAAGGTTTAATTTGTTGGTAATGCTACGAACTAAATTGACCAACCACTTTTATTTAATGGCTAAAAACCAGAATACACATAGACCCAACGAATTAAGTAGTTTTGGACAGACCAGCAGTATACTGAGTGGACAGATTTGATTAGCTTAAACTACTTGTATTGGCAACTGAGGCTTACACTTAACCAACCTCTTAATTTCCTGTTATTCTAAGTAGATTAGGCTGTTCATACCACATACTGATATTTTTAGCTTTACTCCCATCATTTTCAACAATAAATCATTTCTTATTGGTTCGTCCAGAAAGTATATTCTATTAAGATAACATAATCAATTAATCACCCCCACCCCCACCCCCACCCCCACCCCCTTTTATTTTATTATTTTATTGTAAATTTTCAATGGATAGTAACATACATGAATCAATCAGACTCGTGAAGGGACCTGAATGTTATTACCCCATTTCAAGGGCATGGCGTTATTGGAATTAAGGGAGAGAGGGGGGGGGTGCGGTGGGGGTGGAGGGAGTTGATGGGATATTGGCTTAAGTAGCCGATAATAATCAACAGGTAGTTTGAAATCTAAAGAGGCATAATCGAGATGTCCTTGAAGAAAAGAAATGAGGTGGGCTTTATATAATTTCATAATTATCTTTTTTTTATTTTCTTTTTAATAAAAAATAACCTACTCTGTATTATCAATCTATCTATCTATCTATCTATCTCTTTCCAAAAAAGATGACAACCCATTGACAAGAAAGATCAACAATCAGTGATCACTTTGGGATAATGGGATTAGACATTGTGCGTTGCTTGCTAGTCCTCATTAAATTCTCTAATAATTTCATTTATGCAATTGGACAAACTTACCATCCTTTGCTTTGAAACTGCTAATTGCCATTTGCTATGAATCGAGAAGTTGATGTTAACGGCCCAAGATTGGCACCCAACGTGACCCACTTTTGCTTTTGTAAGGAGCACACCACGTTCTACTTAGAGATGGAATAATACCATTTGGCTTTGCACTTTGAGATAAGTCTTTTCCTATTTGACCCTTAATGCATCCCACTTAATAGTCTTATTAGGTATTAGAGGCAACATAACCACATGCTTTTGTCACTTATCATTTTCTTTTGCTAAATACCTAAGTAAGCTCTTTCTTTTCTTTTTTATTTAAATCCCCCCGAAAAAAAAAATAATGTGGGTCTTATTTGAGTGATTAATCAACTTGTTACAATAATTGCTAAAGTAAATTACTTAATAACCATAATAACACGAAATTAAAGTAAATTTTGAAAAAGAAAAGGGCATTTGTAGCGTCTAATCACCATCTATGATGTAAAACTTTAACAAATTAAGGGAGAGGGAGACATAAATTATGATTATGGATTGACTTTAATGAGAAGGAAAACAGCATTACAAGGAAGATATTGAACAACTTTAACCTCCATCATCAAAAGCAAAATGTATACAGCCCAAGTTGCTGATTAAAAGATTTGTCGAGTTAATTAATTAAAAATACTTAGAATTGAACTGTCTGCCTTAACTTTTGAATAATTACAACTCTTGCTTTTGCTTGTAGTGGAAAAATGATAGTCAACTTTCATCAAACATTACATCATTGACCTCACTTTGGGGGATAATTAGGCCCTTAATCAACCATGATCATAATCATACTCACAGATTTGGTTGAGTCTTATCAACCAATGATTCCACTATACTTCGCTCTCAAGATCTTATTGGGTCTTGTTTTACGGATTCTCTTATTAAAAGCTGTTTGATCAAATAC
Source organism: Azadirachta indica (assembly GCA_022749755.1). Taxonomy (NCBI): domain Eukaryota; kingdom Viridiplantae; phylum Streptophyta; class Magnoliopsida; order Sapindales; family Meliaceae; genus Azadirachta; species Azadirachta indica. Next base: position 17,291,384 of record CM040440.1, read on the forward strand.
ATTGAAGGGAATTTTATTCTTCCAACGCAACCCATTTACACAGTACACACACCACCCGCTTTACATTCGAATAAAACCTTATCATCTTCTATTATCATTAATAATTCATTTCATTTTAATCCCATAATTCCATCTAATCACCTTTCCTGCCCCTGTCCCTGTCCCTGTCCCTGTCCCTGTCCCTGTCCCTGTCCCCTACTTAAAATTACTATTCATAAAATAAAAGTGGCTGAATTGTAACTTGTTGTGAGTTATTCCCTTTTTCTTGGATTTTCCAAATTTGCAAAGTGCCCATGTCTTAAATTTCATGGGCCCAACGACAGGTCATTGAGGTATAGGTATAGCTTCGCTCAGATCCAACAAGTTCTGTACTAAACGGAAATAGTTACCGAAGCCCACTTGAGGATGCTTTAGGCAATTGTAACGACAAACAACTTATTAAAATATTTGAATTTTCCCCAGCCCAAACGCAAGTTAACCTCCACCATGCAATTAAAGCAAAGGTTTTACCGCAACGGGGAGCCCATGTTGAGGGTGCAAAGTGACATTGTCAACTGGTGTGTGCTTATTGTATCTGTGTCACAGTGAGAAGGAAAATTTTCGAAGGATCAATGTAACGAATTGCTATTTCGGCTTCAAGCATTGCAAAAGTCTGTCTGACTAATGCAAGCTCCTGGACCAGCTCCAAAGGCAAGCAGAGCATTTGGGTGTTTTGCTGCTTTGCTTACACCATTAATTTAGTATACAGTGGGTGATTTGAATTCATCTGCATCTTCACCTTAATATTTTTTGCTCCTTTGTAAACTTATCTTAAATACAGGAATTACAATCCATGTATCCCTTAGGTATCACTAAATTTCCAAACTTCATGTTTTCGGATCCCTGCCTGCATAACTGTACTGCTGGGCTAGCTAACCATGTATGGTTTATAATAATATAACGTAGAGGCAAATCAAAATTTTATCAAGGTAAGTGATATCTTGCAAACTTTAACTTGGCTAATATATCTGCAGCAGGAATTCCTATCCTGCAAAACTCGAGCACTTCTTCTCTGAGTTTGCTTGCCATTCTTGGTGTATACTCAACAAGACCACGGTCCACGTTAACCAAATTGCAGTGGTTTCATGGGCCGGGAAAAAGAATGATTTGCATTCCTCCATGATCTCATCCATATTTAGCGTGGGACCAGCTCTAGTTTGAACCATTTCTGAGGATTCGATAATCACAACAAGTAAATCATCTCCGTAACGATCTGAACTTCCTGTTGATGCCTGTTAGTGTGTTTTTCAACTTCCTGTCAAGCTTACGTATCGGAATATTTGATGGAGTTGGTAGATATCTAAATGACAGTAAGTAATTTGTTAATAAAACCACAACAAATCCTAAATTAAAGAAGGAATTAAACTTAATATTAAGGGAATATTACCGGCTCCCACTACCAGGGATGAAAATGTTAGACATTGAAGCTATACAGCATTTCTGATGCTCCTTTTGGGCGTTGAAGGCCTCTCTTCCTTCCGCAAAGATACTTCCAGAGGCAGTGTGTGCGATTATATCAGCCGTTAGATTATTAAATTCTTCATGCATCTCTATCTTTGCACGTTGGTCCTCAGTTTTCATGGCCTGATTTTTCCACTCATCAAGCGTGAACAAAGTACATTCTGCCATTACCCTTATCATAACCTGTCAGGCTCAACAAGACATCAATCTATAAAATGCTCAATAACGTAACCATAGCATGTACATTAAGGGTGTGTTTGGTGCACCGCTCTCGACTGTACAAATTGTGTGAACTGTAATGTATTATGGTAAATAGCTGTAACTTTTATGGTACATTGTATCTTGAACTTGGATAACTAGCTAGCTTATAGACAGAACGATGAAGTTTTAGTCACATATATATTTACTTTGAAATTGATTTGATTATAATAATCATAATAATTGTGCTAACGAGATGAAAAATTAAAAATATATCATATTATTATACTAGATGATTTTATTAAAATCGTCTCACTAACGAATAATTGGGAACCGCTTTTGTTGAACATATGGGCATTCTTAGGTTGTTATAGTTATTTACCATAAAAGTTATGTAATAAATATTTGTGAATACGTTTCCATAAAATAGAGACTGACATGTTGTCATCTATTTATTATACCAATTTTTTTGTGTCAGGTAATTAAAATAGAGTGTCAATATCCAATTATAGATACATATTTTAAATAGGTTTCTCAATCTGGACAACAATGAAAAGAAGATATAACCCAATGTAAATTATGTTTGACGGAATCTGATAGCTAGGAGTCTTTTCTTTGATCATATACCAAACATGAAAATAAAAATAAACTCAAAGAACAGTCTTTATTATTAATTGCTTTTCGCCTTTTCGACGGGGTGGTGGCGCAGTTGGTTAGCGCGTAGGTCTCATAGCTTCTGAGTGATCCTGAGGTCGAGAGTTCGAGCCTCTCTCACCCCATAATTTTTGTTTCTGAGGGGCCTATTTGTATGAAAAAGGCCAATTTTTCTTCATTAGTCAAAAAGTAAAACCTAAGGGATTTAAATGTCTTTACCTACTCCAATTTGAATTGGAAAATTTTCATTTCGTCTTTAATATTTTTGAAATATTTCTCTCTCCGCACTAAATTTTAATTTTTTAAATTGTTATTTTGTTTGTAAATAAATGTTATTGCCCTTTCATGAATTGAAAAATGTCACTTTAGTCTCAAGTGTTTTGCAAAATATCCATTTATTCTACTAGTGTGCATTTGTGTCATAAACATCCCTAATATTCGTTAATATTTCGCTTCAGTTCCTATCATTTTTGCCAATGTTACTTTAGTCCTTGAAATTACTTCTATTAACTTCCATTTGTTGAGAAAATTTTCATATTCAGCTAAGATTTTAATGAAATAAAGGTTAATCAATTCAAGGACAATGGTATCATTTATATAAATATTAAATTACAAACATTAGAATTTTCTCTCTCTTTCTGTTGGGTACCGTAAGGAAATTGAGAATTTTGATTCCTATGTTTAAATATTTGTTTGTTAAAATAATTTGTAATGGTAGTTATATTAATTTTATTTATGTTGATGATTGTTAATTTTATTTCATAGTTTAAAAAGGAAAAAGAAAAGAGAGAGGGAAAGAAAATAAGAGAAAATTGAAAAAATTAATTGTGTTATATATTCTAAAATTATAAGCTTTTTTTTAAGATATTTTGGCATTTCACGTCTATTGTAGTTACATTGTTCGAAACAATGTCTTTTTAGTTACTAAAGTGAGGTCCAAATTGCTATGCTTAAAGAATTTACTTATTGGGGGTACTAAAGTGAAACATCAATAAATTATACGAATAAAATAATATTGTATAAAAAAAGTAGGGATTAAAGTGGAATTTGACACTTTGAATTTATGACATGAAGAGTCGCCCATCCCTTCGTTGTCGGTCGGTCGCCCCCATTCACTTCCAGCCTTCCCTCGTATTTGCACTCCCCAGTTCCGGTGCGCATTCATCAACCATCTTATTCATACCGGATAATATATATGGTTCTACTGAAATTGATTGCGATTTCTAATTTTCTTGGTATGTGGACAGGATGATGGCGGCGTTTCAGGAGAAATTAGAAGACAAATATGAAACGTTAGCTCTGTCTATAAAATTGGAGAAACTTGTAGTTGACGAAGAGGAGACGGAAAACTGTAAAACGCCAACGGCTGAACAACATAGGATTCCGGTAATCACGACGTGTCCTCCGGCACCAAAGAAGCACAAAGATTCCCCTTTTAATAGCAAGGCCAACAATTCCCCCAACGACAAATCCAGGAAAGTTAACTCTCTACGGATTGTAGATAATTAGAATAATTGGTCACAAAGTTCAAAATCGTATACAAATATAGACAATTAATTAGAAGATATTTATATATATATATATATATTGATTTTGATACTTGCAGGTATTAATGTACCTTGCTGTAATGGCTGCGTGCTATGTGTCAATTTATGGCCGGAGTTAACCAAATTCACGGTTTCGGGTTGCCCAACCAAAACAACGAAGTAAAGTCTTGTGTGTGTGATAGAAAGTATGTAAATTGTTTATCTGTATGTCTGTTTAATTAAATATTTTGTTACTTATATATTTAATTTGAAATTAATAAATCATAAAAGTGATTATAATAATATTAAAAAAAATTGCAATACAAATTTATGATTTAATTTTATATTTTAATAGAATACTTAAATATTTTGTAAAATGATGTGGCAGTCAGCTCAAAAACATGTTTCCGGAAAGTCATAAAAATTTCGCTGAATGTTTCAAAAGTCACCCGTGTCAATTTTGTGGGTTTGTTTAATAATATGAATATTGAGCCCTTCAGAAAAGAAGGAATCTGTATATATATATATATCTATATATCTCTTAATTGCAAAATAATATCCGATAAAATATAAAATAAAAATAAAATAAAATTTAGGAAATAGTGAAGGCGGCCGGCAACGGGTAGCCCATTCTACAGATCCGCCCGCCTATAAATTGAATTCAAATCGAAAACAGTCAAAGTTTGCACTCTGTTTCACCGACTGACCCCACGGCTTACGACCCCACTCTCTCTGTCATTCCTCAATTAATTGCTGTTCCTCTCTTTATATTTCAATTTCTCCAGTCATCCGGTCAGCTTCTCTTTCCAATTCCTTGTCAACTCCGTAGATCTAAATTTTCAAAAAAAAAAAAAAAAAACATTGTAATTCTGTCTAGGAATTTCGATTCTGATTGTTGGGTGCTAGCTTGTAACTGGAAGCACGATGGTGGCCCTTCAGAAGAAGGAAGATAAAGAAAAAACGTTAAATTTATCTACGCAATTGGAGAAACTTGCTGTCGATGAATTCCCGGAAGGAGCAAATTTGACGGTCGAGGAAGAGAAAGAAAATTGTACAACACCAACATCTAAAGAGTACAGGATTCCGGATGTGGTCACATGTCCTCCGGCTCCCAGAAAGCGTAAAGCTTCTTTCCCCAGCCACAGAAATATTTCCGGCAAGAAGTCCAGGAAAGTCGGCAAGTTCATTGTCTCTTCGGAGTTGGAAGCAGCGCTGGGGTTTCATCGGGTTTCTTGCAATAAGATTCCATGGGGATCAAAAAAGAAGTTTCTTTAGCGCTTGCCTGGTTTCTCAAATCAATTCTTGTTACTCTTAGGAAATTAGGTTGGAGTTGTTATACAGGACAAAATTTAGATTTATATAGAAATTAGAGAAGATATTCAATTTAATAGTTGCAAATCATATATGTGTCAATTCTGTTTTTATTACTTTAATAATATCATTGTGTGTAATTAATTATATGCAATCTATGAATTTTGACTTAAGATCCCTCCTAATCCGAGCTTAAGGACTGTTTCCTTTTTGGACCCATATGTATTTTCATTCGTAAGATACTATCGATTGGCACAAATTAATTTGCTGTGAATGATTGAACACAGATTGTAATAATAAAGTAAAAAGTTTGAATTAAAATAGTTTCGCAAATCCCATTTAATTAAAAGATTAATGACAACCACTAAAAGAACTTCCGGTCTCAAAGACGTATCCATTCAGAGATTTATTCGTGGTTGGGCTATTTTTTTTTTTAGTTTTATTATCTTTTTGTGGGTTTTAGCATTACGGAAAAATATTGTTCGTAAAAAATAGAATAGAAAGTGCATGTTATCTTAAAAAAACATGATGAAACTCTTTTTGTTAAAAATTATAATCTCTTTATATATATATATATAAAAGCCAGAACAAAATAAAAATACGCAATGCCAACTAATTCTGAATTAATAATATCAGCGAGCTCCGTTTTAATGTACTTGAGATGAGAAAAGATGTAATACCCTGACAATGCCCCTAAAAAGAAAAAAAACAATTTAAATAACAAGGAATTGAGAGGATTAGCGAGAAACTGTAAAATGTTATGACCAACAAACTAAATATAAATGAGGAAAATTATATATAAATTAATTCCTACCCTATTAAGATAAAAAATACCAGAAAAAAAGAAAGGAACTCTTCCAAACTAAACTAATTTAAAAAAGATTTTTTGATGTTGAAACTTTATATATACGTAACTACTAACTTGATTGGCCTTGGGCTTACAAAAGAGGAGGGATGGATTGCCTAGTCGACGGCAGGATAGTAGGTTGGCGTCTGATGGTGAAAATTGTGGGTTGACTTCCTACTCGACGGCAAAAGCAAAAGAGAAGGAGAAAAGAAGATAAAGAGAGAATAAAAATATATATATATATATATATATATGTTACTTCCTTAGTTGACAGCGAAAGCAGAAAAAAGGAGAGAGAGAAGAGATAACAAAATAAAAAAAAAGAAGAGTGAGACAGAAAAAGGACAGAAAAGGAGAAAAAAAAATTCTCCCAAATAAAAAACTATAGACAAGGTTAATTTTGTTTTTACACACACAATATTAACTATAACGATGGTTAAACATGGCATTTTACCATTTTTTGTTAAAGATGACGGTGATTTGTTGTTAATAGAAAAACTATAAATAAGTTTCTAACATTTTATGATATTTTTAAAAATTACCGAAAATAACTTTGAAATTATTAATATAATATAAAATATATAGACTCGGCAGGGCTGTGTCCCCGTCTGTGTCCGGAACGATTAGGACAAAGGTTTTATAATAATGGGGAGGCCATACTGTGGCTGCATAATAAGGCTGTCCACTGGGGCGTGTTTATACTCGGGGGAGAGTGATAAGGAAAAGTTTTGGAGAATCAATGCAATTGCCATTTTCTCTGCAAGCATTGCAAAATTCTGGCCAATGCAAACTCTTGGACCGAATCCAAATGCAAGCAGAGCATTTGGGTGTTTCGCGGCTTTGGATATGCCATTAACGAATCTCAGAGGATTGAATTCGTTTGCATCTTCTCCCCAATACTTCTTGCTTCTGTGAATCTTTATAACGGGAATTTCAATACATGTATCCCTGGGAATTGTTAAATTCCCAATCTTTGAGTCTTCTGATCCCTTCCTGACCAGTCTTATTACTGGGGAATACAGCCTCAGAGCTTCTAGCAAAACCATGTTCACCTATATATATATATATATATATATATTGTTCAGTTTAGTCCATTGGGTTTAAATTAGGGGTCAATAAAGAGGAAGGAAAATCAAATTGATTTAAGATAAATGGTTTCTTACCATCTTTAACTTGGATAGCATGTCTGCATCAGGAATCCCCATGCCGCATTTCCTCAGGATTTCTTCTCTCAGTTTTTCTTGCCATTCTTGATGTACACTCAACAAGAATACGGTCCAAGTTAAGCTATTGGCAGTTGTTTCATGCCCTGCAAAAAAGAATGTTTTGCACTCCTCCACCATCTCATCCATCGTTAATTTGGGACCAGATCCAGATTGAACCATCTCTGAGGCTTCAATCATTACACCAATCAGGTCATCTCCATAATGACCTGAACTTTTAGTGGCTTTCAATCTACTCTCTATGATGCCTCTTAATGTATTTTTCACTTTCTTGTCAAGCTTCCACACCTGAATATTCGATGGGGTGGGTAGATATCTAAAAGAAACAAAAATAATTTGTTAAGCATTTTGTCTGAAAGTAGAAGCCCAACAGCAGATAATTAGATAAGTAGAGGTTAAAAGCAAAGCAATTACTGGCTTCCAGGAATGAAAATGTCCGCACTTGCAGCAGCACAACACTTTTGAAGCTCAATTTGGCCCTTGAATGCCTCTTTCCCCTCTAGAAAGCTACTTCCAAAGGCAGTGTGGGCAATTACATCAGCCATTAGCTTCTTGAATTCTCCATTCATCTCCATTGTTTTACCTTGTTCCTCACTTGTATTAATAGCCTGATTTTTCCACTCCTCAATCATGGATATAGTACATGCTGCCATTTGCCTTGTCATAGCCTGTCGGGCGCAACATCAACCAAAACCGTAGACATGGACATGCTCAGTAAATTCAAAACCATAACTGATGATAACATTTAATGTCTGATTGTTGCAAGTTATTCAACTTGGGGTACGCATGCATAAAGAAGTTTCAGACCTTAAGCTTGTCAATGGTGAAGGCAGGATTGACTGTCCTTCTGCGCTTTGCCCACTCTAAGCCATTGACTACTGACAATCCTTTCCCTGCTAATTTTTCTGCAGAAGGCCTATGCTTAGGTTTGACATAGAAACCGGACTTGTTTGATAGTACATGTTTGGCCAGTTCCGGGTCTGAAATGCAAATCCTAGGCTGCATTCCATGCCAATACAGAAACGTCTCTCCTATCACATAAAAATTATTAGACTAGATTAAGCATGCGTGCATGCAATTATATATCTATATCTATATCTATATCTATATCCATATATATATAGATCATTAACATTATGATTGATCACACATATATCAGATAGATGCATATATAATTTTCTCTATCACGGGGTCGAGTTTTCAATAGAACGCGCAGACTTCAAGAATAATTTTTAGTTGACAAAACCAAGTCTAGCTAATTACTTTCTGCTTTGTGCTACTCAATTAATTAATGGTAATGTCTTCGTCAGTCGTCTGATAATCATGGTTGTCGACTGACTTGTCGTCTACTTCATTATAGCTCCTGCAAAAAATACTTGGAATTTATAATAGATTCATAGCTTTATATCGATCTAGGGTTCACGTGCCACCGCACCCTATGAAAAACAAAACTGTTCATTTCCACGCGCAATTAATCACAGCTAAAATTTAAAAAAAAAAAAAAAAAAAAAACTCTTAAAGTTGATCTCCCAACCGATCGATGAACATAGCATGAAAATATGAAATCCAAACCAGAGAGGCAAGAACGGGGAGAAAGATAAACTGACCATATTCTAACGACCATCTCTCATACTGAGGTCCTGTTCTCTGAGTGATATCATGAGATTTTGTATCTAAGACCGTTTGCAGTGCAGCCTTCCTCAACTTCTTGATTTGATCAAGAGAACCTGAGAGAAATGAATAAGGAGGTCCCGCAATCCCTTGTTGTTGAAAGGTTTTAGTCACAGCATACGGCCACCAAAACACAATTCTACATATTTGCAATATTTTCGGGACAAGAAGAACCACCAGAGCTACAATGACCATTCCTAGATATCCCATATTGATATTGTGTTGTCTACTGTATGCTCTCACACCTGGCGTTGGCTATATGTAAATTTGTATATATATACTACCCTTAAACCAGAAAGAAGACGTTCAGTACTGCTGTTATTCTGGTGCTGTATATGTAGCTAAGTATTTGTGGGGGTTGGGTTGCTATATATGGAAGATTTGATGGCATCATTCTGGATGAGTAATTCTTCTGCTGCCATATAACTAATTTTCATTTGGAGTTTTATAAGTCAAAAAATCAATTAAAGTTACTGACAGCTGATGCCACGCTTGCATGTGTTTATGCATTCTTAGAGTGAGTTGTGTGCATTAAACATGCAAATTTCTACTAATGGACATTAGTGCACGTAAATAATAATAAGAGATATTGTATTTTATCTCCTAAATTTTAAGGAAAAAATAATATATCCTTTGATTTGTTAGTAAGTTCACAAACTTCTAACTTTTATAAAAATATTAAGATGTTCTTGATATTAATAGTCTTATTTTAAATTAATTATTTTACCCTTTAGTTAATAAAAACATATAAAATAATTATATTATCTTTATTTTTATTTTGTTAGAAATAATATAATTTTGTTCTAATATTTAAATTTAAAAGTATTAAAAATATTTTTATCTTCAATTATTTTTCTCTTCCCAAATTTGGTATTAAATTTTTTGAATATATTAATTATATATAATTTTTAAAATAGATCATTTATTTAAAATACTTTTATTTTAAAAAGTATGTATATTTCATAATATTAAAATAAGAATAATTAATATTTTTAAAATAAAATAAAAAATATTATTATTATCATAATTTTTAACATTGTTTGAATATTTATTAAAATAATTAATTATACATTATTTTTAAAATAAGACTATTTTAAATAACTAATGTATTTTGAAATTATATATATAATTAATATTATCAAAAAAATTTTGAGAGCATATTTGAAAAGAGAAAAATAATTAAGAAGCACAATATTTTATTATTTTTAAATTTAAATATTGGAATAAAATTATCTTAGTTCTTATAAAATAAAAAAATAAAGATATATATTTATTTTGTATATTTTTAATAGTTAGAGGATAAAATAATTAATTTAGAGTAAAAATAGTAGTATCAAAGGATATCTTAATAGTTTTTTAAAAGTCACGGGAATATCTTAACTTATTAAAGATTTAAGGGAGTAAATTATTTTTTTTTAAAAAAACCTAAGGGGCTAAAGTATAATGTCCCTAATAATAATGCAAATCTAGATTACTCTTCCCACGAACTCTTTACGACCATTCTTTATTTTCTTATTATGAAAGATCTTGCATATTAGTTTCAAATTTCTTGTACAAACTTCAGATTCAATTACTGGACCTTTTTTATGCTAAAATTAATCTTAAATTTCGTGTTAGAATTGTCAAATATGAAAGACTTGCATAGTAATAATATCCGAGCAATGTCGATCGGATTTTAGTTATAAAAGAATATCAAATCAAAACACCAAATTTTCTCATACGCGGCCGTTTTGGCATCTACAGAGCTTAAAGAAGCCTTCCGGGTAGTTGTTGTGGGGAGTAGTGAAACGACGTCGATTCTTCTAGGCTTCTCGAGCATTCAAATTTAACGTATCAAAAGCGAAAACGATCCCTTGAAAAACTCAGGACTCCTTCGCAGTTTGTCCTATAATTCTAAGAGATGAGTTCCATCTCAGTGAGCGAATTTATAAGTAAGGAAGTAGCTGATTGGAACGATGACGTAATCGCCACAGCACGATTCAAAGCCTTCAGCGGGCAAAGATCCGATTGGGAACCCAAATTCCAGTTCTGGAGAAATTTGATCCTCAAAATTGCTCGCCGCTTCGGCCTTCCCATCATTCACCCTTCTCAGGTTCGGAAAATATACGTATTTATTAATGACTTCAATTTCCTATTTCCTAATGGAGATTAATTTCCAGAGAAAAGAAATTCATGAAAACTAGTGCTTGTTTGTTTTCTTCTCTTTCGGGTATGTTTATCCATGTGAAGGTGAAGAACGAGTGGTTTAATCGAGGAGGTTTGACCCCTTTATGTATTGACGATGTTCTGGTGAGCTTCTTGTAACTTGGTGATTACTTTTATGATCAAATTTCTTAATAATAGTCTATGAAGCAAGTATTTCGAGTTCAACACTAAATATGAAAGAAGGGGGCGTTATCCAGATACGGTAGGACTATATTGAACTTGTTGACTGAACCCATGTTGCATTTCATGAACGCTTGTATCTGTAGTTTTTTTCTTTTTTTGGGCTACCTTTTCAGATATTTTATTTTATTTTTTCATTTTTCAGTTTGTAATGTATAATGAAGGTGATATTGTACGAAGTGCGGATTTTTTGGATTCAACTAGTGGACGACTTTCCCAGTTGTTTAGAAGAGTAAAAAATTTGATTGGCAGACCAGCTGCAACTCCTGAAGTTTTGCTCAAAGAACATGTCATTTTACCGGCAATTTTGAAGGTATATAGTTGATTTTTTTGTTTTTTGTTTGTTTCAAGAGCTGATTTCAATTTCTGCTGAGCCCAAGTAGTCGGCAGAAGACATTGCTGACTTGAGTTGTGACAAAATTTATTTTTTGGATCCACAGGACAAAGCTGATGAAGTTATCAAGCTTTTATCTGAAAGTCATTGGACTTCTTCGTGCATTATTACGGTGAGAAAGTTCCAGGACATGTGTGGAGGACGAGATGAAGCATCTGTAGTCTTGAGCTACTTGTCAGGATTTGGGAAAGCACTTTATCTATCAATCAGTAAGACTGAGATTATAGAGGTACTGCACAGTGAGGTTTTATCTTTCTGTTCTCTAGTTTGTTATTGCGTTGGGGGGGAAAAAAAAAATCTTTGTTCACACTTCTTGGAAATCAAATTGGTTTTGTTGAATTGTGAGATCAGAGTGAGCCTGGAAACAATATTGAGTGCCTCTATATAAAATAATAGATGTCTTACATTATTCATTAATCATGTTTCTTGCTTGTTTATCTTAAGTTGTGTAATTAGATAATGCTTATAGGGGGTAAAGGTTTCGCTTTCACCGGCAGCGGTTTCCAATGTCTCAAGTTTGGATTGTGATGTTTTGCACTTGATTTGGACAATGGAAAAGCTTCAGCAACAGCTTGATGTGATTGATAGACACCATGAAATGTAACTATTCTTTACTCCTGATACTCACCAAATGTGCTGATTATTCTTTCTCAGTGATCTGAGCATCAATTAATAACAAGAGCGCTGTATAATTAATGTAGAAATCCCAGGTATTATGAACCAATGTTAGATGTAGATTTCATATAGGACCTATTTGGGTTCTGCCTACTCTTGTAAAATTTCACCGTTATATGGATATCAGACTCCCTAATTGTGGGGATATTGTTTGTCTACAATAGTTCAGAATAATAGTGGGGACTGATGCATATGCAAACCTCTACTATGCTGAAATTCTGCATCTTGAGTAAACTTGTACGATTTTTACTGTGGTATTTATTATTGATTTACCAATTAGGACTTCTGGCAGTATGCCAGCTGGTCGAAAAATTTTCAGTTAACTTCATTTCTTGAGTATGGGTGTCTGGAGGTGAGTTAATAGGCCAAATGCAAATGGGTGTATATATATGATTGAATAATGGCTACATATTCAATTCATATGTTCTCCTTTTATTCGACATCTGCAATTTGGATATGGAACGGGTTTCTCTCAAAAACAACTGAATTTGTCTGATGCCTTGAAATTTTTTGCTGCACAGGTTAAGAAAATCAGCATTAGTTTCCTTGCAATCTGGAAACAAGGGAGTGGCCCTGAGACATGCAAGGCAATTAAAGTTGACCAAAGAGAGTAGAGAAAAATGTACATCACTTTTGAACAGAGTGGAGGAAGTCGTGAGTGTTATAGAAAATGCCGAGTCCACCAAAAAGGTGCTTGAGCACAGTAAAAATAATTTTACACTGGCTTCTTTTGCAGTTCTAGGTTGTTTTTCACAGTAAATACAACACAGTTGAGCCTATAATAATGGCTCAGTAGTAAAGTTTGAGTTAAACTGAGCTACGTAACTTACTATTTTTTCTTTTAATTCTATTAACATGATAAAGTCAAGTTTATGTTCACTTGAAGAACTTTTCAATGTAACTGCAGAAAATTGTTACTCTCATAATCCATTTTCTCCTGATAATAGGTCTCTGAAGCAATCCAAATTGGAGCTCAGGCAATAAAGAAAAATAACATCAGTGTGGAGGAACTTCAACTCTCTTTAGAAGAACTCGAGGAGAGCATTGATTTACAAAAGCAGGCTGAAAAAGTGATAGGTATTTATTTTTTGTTGCTTATACATATATAGAATTTATAGCCAACGTGAATGTAGTGGGGATTAAGGGTTGCCATATCTGGATGCTTTGGTTACTTCAGTCTTCCGTAAGTTGTGTATATTTTGTTATTGTAGAATCGACTCCATCATACTCAGGAATTGATGATGAAGACATTGAAGAGGAGTTCAAGAAGTTAGAATTGGAACTTAAAAGTGAGAACCCTGAAGTTATGATGCCAGGAGCTAGTAAAGACGCAAGAGAAACTGGAGCTTCAGAATCTGCAGAATCATTGAGTTTTGCATTCTCAAGTCTTGGGCTTGAGGATGGTCTGGGCAGGGCATCAGCAACTCGGGATTCTGAGGTACCAGTCAGAAGCAATGAATCAAAATATCCCGTTCTTGAAGCTCCGTAGTCATTTGACCAAGACAAAAGAAACCTCGATGATGAATGGAGCTTTCCAGTTAGAGATCATGATGATTTAATTATTCAATTTGTCAATTATATTCGTGGTATAGTATGATTTAGCATGTTTCTTACATAACACTTTAACATTCTGTTTGTATCTAAAAAGTGTTTGCATCCAAATATTTGCAGCTGAATACGAATGGTTGATTCAGAACTATTATACATCTTGGGATAAATTATTGCTTTTTATTTTTCTTTTGGTTCTCTGAAAGTGAGTTGTTTCCTTTCGTTTCCTAACAAAAAAGAATTTAGAACGAACGGTAAAATCTAATTGCAATTCCTCTACAAATAATGACAGCTGCACACGAAATAGTGTGACAAAAATTATATTGTTATAACTTGTGCATCTTTATTCTATACAAGATGGAGGACGTGGGAGGCTAAAGGGAGATCTAATTGATGGATTACTCACGCCACTAAGCGACGTCGTAGTAATGCCCCTTGATTATGTGCACCGTTACATCTTGAAAATTGCCGCGCGTTTAAGCGTCCGAAATCCGTCGCTCGAGCTCATCCGTAGCTCGAACCGTTACTCAGCAGAAGATGCCGTTCACGAAACAAAAATTAAGAGTCTCAGCAATTAAACAAGTGATCACGGAGGCAGTTCACCATCGCCAACTGCTGTGGCATCCTAGCAGAGCCAGTTCCACCTTCCTCTCAATTCCAATTCCAATTCCACTTACCGAATCTAGTCCTGATCAAATCCACAAGACCATTCATTGCGTAACTAATACCCATCGCCACCCACCTTCAAAACTCTTCTTAAGTCCACTAAACATCTCTTACGCCGATTTATTTTCTCGACTCAAGTCACCGCCTCATCTGTTTGAAGCCAAAAGATTGCATGCTCTTCTTGTTGTCTGGGGTTTCTTTAACTATACTAGTTCTGATAGACAATTGGGTTTACAACTTGTTAATGTCTACGTCAATTTTGGCTGTCTACAAGAAGCACTTCTCGTGTTTGATAAACTACCCAACAAAAGTAATAATGTAGCTTGGAATTCTATACTTAGAGGTTTCATTAACGTCGGTGAGTATTCAAAAGTCTTGGAGTTTTATCACTTGATGCTTAGACAAGGTCTGGTCCCTGATAACTTTACGTACCCACTTGTTTTGAAGGCGTGTTCTGGCTTGAATGATCTTGAACAAGGTAGGATTATCCGAGATCAGGTACTGTTAAATGAGTCTCATTATAATAGAAGGCGTAACATTTACGTGGAATGTGCTACGATCGATATGTTTGTCAAGTGTGGCAGCTTAAATGAAGCGAGACATGTATTTGACGAAATGCCCGAAAGAGATTTGGCTTCTTGGGGTGCAATGATATGTGGGGCTTTGCAGAGTGGGGAATGGTTCGCTGCATTGTGTCTTTTTAAAAGGATGACATTTGAAGGGTTACGGCCTGATTCAGTGATTCTGGCGGCTTTTCTTCCAGCTTGTGGCAGACTGGAAAATAAGCAATTGGGAATGGTTTTTCAAGGATGTGCTATAGGGAGTGGTTTTGAGAGTGATTTGTTCATTTCCAATGCTCTCATTGATATGTATTGTAAGTGTGGTGATATAGATGAAGCTCAAAGAATATTTTGTGAGATGGTATACAAGGATGTTGTCTCTTGGAGTACCTTGATTGCTGGTTACTCTCAGAATTCTCTATACCATAGGAGCTTTGAACTGTATCTTAAGATGAACAAGGCAGGTATGAGGACCAATCCAGTTACTGCAGCAGTTGTTCTTCCAGTATTAGGCAAGCTCAAGTTATTGAAACTGGGGAAGGAGATGCATAACTATATTTTAAAACAAGCCTTTGAATCTGATGCTTTTATAGGGAGTTCGTTAATAGATATGTATGCTAACTTTGGGTCAATGACACAAGCAGAACATGTTTTTGGGTTCATGTTGCACAGCGGCATCACTATCTGGAATTCAATTATTGCTGGGTATTCTTTGACCTATGATCTTGATTCAGCATTTGGAATCTTCCGTAGAATGTGGGACTTTAATCTGAGGCCAAATTCCGTAACCCTGGTTAGCATTCTTCCAATGTGCACCAAAATAGGAAGTGTTAGACTGGGAAAAGAAATCCATGGCTATGCAACTAAAACTGGTCTTGGTAAAGTAATTTCTGTTGGAAACTCTACAATAGACATGTACTGCAAATGTGGGTATTTAGAACTTGGAGTTAAGATCTTTAATCAGATGACAGTAAAGAATATTGTGACATATAACACAATCATCTCTGCTCATGGGATTCATGGGCACGGACACGAGGCATTTACATTCTTTGAGCAAATGAAGAAGGCAAGAATTAGACCCAACAAAGTCACTTTTGTTGCACTCTTGTCAGCTAGTAGTCATTCAGGCATAGTTAACAGAGGATGGTTTTTCTACAACTCAATGATAAATGATTATTGCATTCCAGCAGAAAAGGAACACTACTCCTGCATGGTTGATCTTCTTGGGAGAGCAGGGCGCCTTCACGATGCATGCAACTTTATTAGAAGATTGCCTGTGGAACCAGACATAGATGTTTTAGGAAGCTTACTTGGTGCTGGCAAAGTTCATAACAACGTTGAGCTTGCTCATCTTGTTGGCCAGCACATTCTCCAGAAAAATCAGAAAGATCCAGGTCATTATGTTCTATTATCCAATATATATGCATACACAAATAGATGGAATGACGCACTAAAGATCAGAATAATGATAAAAGAGAAGGCTTTGGTAAAGAAACCTGGGAGTAGCTGGATCCAGGTTGGTTCTTGTATTCACAGTTTCCATGCTAGAGGTAATATGCATCCGGACTTTCATAAGATTCAAGAAACACTGGAGAGCTTATTGTTAGAAATGAAGGATGAAGGCTATATGCTGGATTCTTCTTTGTTTTCTCATGATCCTATAGATGATGCTGATGATGTGATCAACTTTTGATGTTGAAAATTTCGGGTGATATCAACCTCAATAAACTTATTTGGGTGCAAAAGGTACATTTGAGAAATAATCTATGGATGTGGGGAGTTGGTGATGGATCTGATAGACACTTCAAATCTAGCTAGGGGCAGCTAGGAGAACCAGGGGCATTTGTTTTTGGTCAGTAACTATGCCAAAACTGATGATTGTTTGCAGACGCTGAACTGCAGCAATATTAGAGAGACCTGACTCACAATTAATTAAAGGTGGGTGCATATATTGTCTGAAGCTCACATTCTTTCACCCTAACTGCCAACTGTAGGTGAATTGTAAGATGTATTCATGTTTCTTCCCCAAACTGATATTGGCAAGAAGCAATGTGCGGTTACTTCCACTGCTGCTGAAAGGAGGCTGTTCCACTGGTTAAGATTCTTGAGAGTGACAACTTGCTGGAAAGCAATGCCAGATCAAAATCTTAACATGTGCTTTATGAGAAGTTAATACTCTTGTCAACCTCAACTGGTGAAAAGCACCTCTGTAGGTTGAATTGCCCTGACTCTGCAAAGCCAGAATTGGTTCATCACCTTCAAATCTATTGGATATCTTCTCCTAGTGTGGCAGTAGGGGGGAAATGGCCAAGCTACTCGAGGGTCTTTATCGTCCTCTTCAATTTATTCGGTGCACATCTCGATTTCCAATCTGCATTTATATTTGACAATCAGCGTTCTTTCCATTTTTTTTGTTTGGTTTTCGAAGAAATGCATTTGAACGATTAGAGTGGATAGGTGTAAATAAAACTTACTGATGGGAGCCCTGGAAACAATTTGTATCGTTGGCTTGTAAGATCAATCCAGTACCTCCATTGCCAGTGACAAGCTACGCTTCAATCATTTCTGTGTACAAAAGAAGAATGTTAGGATCAACTGTTATTGCTGGGATAGGAACCTAACATCAATGGAAAAAAAATATTTAAGTAATGATACGCCTAGAAGTTTATTTTATGCAAATCCAGCATCGACTTATGCGCAAAAGATTAGAAGTAGATAACTAACTGATAGTCTACCTGGTTTCAACTACCGAGTGAGTGTTCTCAAATCTGTCATTTTTTTTTCTTATTTTGAATCAAAGTATGCAATTTGCACATAATTTTTAAGAGCTCTTGGACAGTCAATTACTATAATTCAGCGCGGCATCATTATGAATTATGTACAAATTTTATTCAACAAAATGAATGTCCAAAGTGAATAACTACTACTTCTAAAATAACCAACATGTATACTGTTTAATAATCAACAAATTTTATTCAACCCTTCTTTTACTGAAATTTTTTATTTAATAAAATGTTATTGTCTTTCCTATTTTATTCAATAAAATGTTGAGAAGTCGATTTGATCTTTTACGTCTTCTGCATTTCCTTGTATCTTGTCTTACAGGGAAGAATGAGAAATGCTTAAGAGCATAAATCACAAACCTAGCTAAGAAGAAGACCTGAAGGCTGAATTCTTCGAGCAGTCAAGGTTTTTATTGTTAATTTCTACTTTCTAGATCGAATCCTTCGAATTTGTTAGCGGAGCAGAATCCATGAATTTCACTGAAGCAGCAGGTCGAGAGACACCGGCAATGGGGACTGTTTTCTGCATTAGTTCAACTGTGGCACGAAACATTGACGAGATGGGTAGTGGCTGACCAGGAAAACCTGCCGGCATCTGAATTCTAGTTTCTGCAAGTCCCGGCAGAGGCATAGCTCCCGGAATTAGGAACTGTGGTGAGCCGCATCCAAAACCCATTTGCATTCTCATGCCCATTCCAACACCCATGGGAGAGAAATGAGTCATTTGTGGTGCATGTATTTGTTGCATTCTAGCTGGTAGCATCATTGGAGGAGGCATGCAAACCCCAGTTCCCATCGACATCATCTGCACCAGGAAACAGCAGTTAGGCTACTGAAATTACTGTTACGATACTAAAAAATTTTTCCAACAAAAAAAGTATAAACGAAAGCATAATATTATATACCTGCACTTGAAACTGAAGGGACTTTAAGTATTCAATTGCCTCGTCGAGCATCGAAGCTTTATCCACCTTAACATCGCATGGAAATTAATTAGGAGCAGAAGAAATGTTCTTTTTGGGTAAAGAGGTTAGGAGATTCATCTGCTTGATGTTAGAAAGTAATGAAAAAATGAAAATTGGCTGACAAGTACTCGCAGGTTGTTAGTTACCTTGTTGCAATTGGGTATGAGCTCCTGTAATGCACGCATTTTCTTGTTGATCCTTTCTCTTCGCTTCTGAATGAAAATGCTCAACATTTAGTTATACTTTCATGACTAACATACAAGATTATCTATTTATTTATTTATTTATTTATTTTTTGAGTAAAAAAATTTCAGTGAGAAAAGGGTTTGTGGGAGGTATAACTCACCCTTTCAGATAGATTATGAACTTCAGCAGTTCGTCTTTTTCGATTGCATTTGCTGCCCCGAGCTGGCACTGCTTTTTTCACGTTTGTCGGTTTCTCCTCGACATTCTGCACCAAACTTAGACTTTAGTCTTAGAATCATAGGAAAAGAACCTGAAATTAAAGCAGCTACACTAGCGATGAGTTATGAGAAATTTACGCAGAGAAATTTACGCACATCGTCACTAGGACAAGCTGATCCATCGGTCTCTTCGTATCTGCTCTTGAAGGTATACGTAGGGTTATTTGAAGCTCCACGAGAACAAAACGAAGAAGATGCTACTGCTGGTTCTATAGTTTTTTCAGTATTGAGCTTTCCCTCGACTGTATTCGCTGGTAAGCTCGAGGTTTGTCCATAAACTTGATGATTAGGAGATCTCTTTCGAACTGCTTCAGATTGGTCATCTGGGAGTGCTTTATCTGGAGCCGTAGCAATTGGCGGTAACATCTCTGCATTGCTCAGTTGAGTTTGAAAACCCTTGATACTTTTTGAAGCAGTAGCAGCTGCCGCAATCGGCGGTGACTCAAACAGTTTATCATTCCTTGGAACAGACGTCTTAGCATTGGTTTTCAAGTCCTCCGCTCTTGAAAACCCTCGACTGCTCGTTGCCATAGCTGGAGATCGCAAGAAAAAAGAAAAGTTCACTGTCTCCCTTTTCCTATTAGGTTCAGAATCTTGCTCCCGCAAAATTGAGCCAGGCAATGAGCCCGGTGAAGCTAGATTAGGGCTTACTCTTGGCCTTTTGATGGGAGTTGACGATTGGTATTGCTGCAAGGGGAACTGCTCAGGTTGGCTCGATAGATGATTAGATGCATACCCCGGTTTCGAATTTGCATATTCATGTACCGGAACAACTTGGGAATTCTGGAGAAACTTATCATAACTATTAGCTCTATCCTTTACGGAAAACTCATTAAAATGTTTTTGATACAACTCAGGTAGTGACTCATGATGTTTTTTATCTAGCAGTGAGTTGTTATGAGTAAGATTTAGATGAAAATCCTTCTTATTATCATGAGGAGATTCACTGATCAAGATCGAATCTACAGCCTCAAACTTTGCAGTCTTCGGAGGAAAGGCACAGTCTCCCCCATTTTTGAAATGATCACCAGTAGTACTGGAAGAGTAAGAAGAATGACCAATGCATGATGGATATTTCTTTTCAGTTCTCTTGGGAAAACCTCGCATGAGAAGTTGACCATCTTCCCAAAGAAGCTCGAAAAATTCTTTATCAGACCTGCATTAATAGAAATTTCATTAATACATATAAGAACCCACACTAAGAAGATATGTATATATTATTAACAAATGGAAACTTGATATGTACAGGTATAGCTAAAATTAAGGAAATTAAATCTTACATGGAACTTAAATTATGATTCCGCAGGCTGTTCATCGTCGGTTAGGGCTTCACTTCTGTTATTGATACAGTTCAGAATGAGTTACAGTGTAAAATAATGATTGAAGAAAAAGGAAGACACTGTGGATCAGACAATCCCCAGAACCTCCAGACACAGGCTAGCTGTTTCGATGTTAACAACTTGGTTTTGCAACCACAGAGATTATAGGCCAGCTGAATGAATAAATTTGAGTTCCATCTATCAATCCTTGTATTTACTTTATTTCGAATCAGTTTCGTTTTCAAAAGATAAAAGAAGATTTTAAGAAGACAAGAAGAAGAAGGCGAAACCCAAGAGAGATAGGATGATGTCCTGTAAATATAATACAGCTTAATGGATAACTGCACATGGGCCTATTTAAAAGGAATCTCCTTGTTCATTCGCATCCTAGATGTCCACGAATTGAGACAGCTCCAAGAAAACATTAAAATCAACAGGTCGATCGAGTCAAATCTCAACAACAACTATATGTTATTTTATATATATATATATATATATATGATGAATATAAATAATGATAGAAGAATCCGTCAGATGGTAACCAGCATCCACACTAAGTAGTGCACAAAATTTAAGCACGTCTGTTCCTAATCTTACGATCCTATGGTAATGGAGTAGTCCACGACTTATGGATCGACCCCACTTAATGCCTATCTTTCGGCGAGTATGTCCCAATAATTTGATTGCTGCCTTATTTGAGGAGTGGACCCATTTTCTTTATATAACATGAAATAGAAAAGTTGGAACCATTTTGACATTTTCCTTTTTATTTTTATTATGCCCTTATTTCATAGCTAAAATAAAGTAAATGTCTCATTATTAATTTCATTTTATTTGTTCCTAATATATATATATATATATCGACAGCTAATTATGGAGTGTCAAATGACAATTTTGATTCTTCAACATAAATTATGCAGAATATTTTTGGTTTTAAGAAATGCAATGAGAATATAAATATTTATTTAATAACTTCGAACTGTTTAATAAATTTTTTGCCCTTTTGCAATTAAGAATGCATGTAAAAAGATTTCAATTTTTATAGTCCAGATACAATATTTTGCAATTATAGAATTGAAAGTGAGGAGGTAGACCATCCATCGTTTTCCTTATCTTGTGCTTTACTTAGGAAGGCGAAATTTTGAAATGATAAGGACACGACAAAACTAAAACATTTACGACGGGCAGACTAAAAACGATAGCATATACGTGTGGAGTGAGGGTCCCAGGAGGCTATAGTCCATATCTTTCCTATTAACTGTGGGGTGGTGTGATGTGATGTAGTCACTAGTGTGGTGTGGTAGGGACAATCCATTCCAACCCGTAAAAAATACTTCACCTGCCCTCACAGTCTCAAACATCATGTCAAAGTCTAACATTCAAGGAGAGCACAAGCAAATTACTTGGATGAAAAGCGTGCACTTCACGTGATCCCGTGTGATTCACGTGCCCCATGTTCTTCTGTCTGTGCTTTTTCCCCACTAAGCGACGAAGCAAAACCACAGCCGGTCATGTTAACTAACAGATAAGATTTTGTACTGCCAATTTAGGTGATATCACTTCAATGATAAGGAAAAGCAACTCTACCCTCATAATTTCAATACATTTTATTTTATGAATCCCGACCCCAACGTAACCCAAAAATAAGCATAGCATAGGAACCACTTTTAAAGTTGAGCATTTCAAAGCAGTGACAATGAAATTGAAAATGAAATCACCTAGTTCTGAATAAGTCTCCTAAACCTCTAGTGGAGATGCAATGTCAGCATTACGTAGTCTTTACTTACCAGATAATCTTCTGTGGCATCATAATTTGCATATCAGGCCAGGCACTCGCTCTCTACAATTCTAAGCATAGTTCCATATGTTGGAAAATAATGAATACTGTAAAAAACATTAAGAAGTACGAAATGGATGGGTTTATTAAGTATCAATAAAAATCTTCAGGTCTGTCTAATTCTGTCCAAATTCAACATCTTGCCAGCCGGCGATAAGAATCATGTCAATTCAAAATACCTTCGTTCAGACACTCGGCTATTACATGTTTCAACTGGAGCATCTTTTCCCTCGCCAACTGCAATTGAATCATGAAATAACAAACGCGTTATACTAGTTAGATAAGATTTGTTGAATTTGCACAATTTTGGAAGTTAGAATAACCCAATATCCACTGGGTATCCCACTAGATCCTCTAGAATTAATTCTGAGTTGGGCAGATTGCATAAGCAATTAGAAATATTAATTCCTAGTTCGTTTGTGCCACCTAGAAAGCAAAACACTCAGAAAGCGGTTCGGCCACAATACACCAGCTGGCTATATCCTAAGCTCACACAGATCTAGGTACTAGTATCTCAGACTTATGGTTTAAGGAAATAATGCTGGCTAACAATATAACTATCAAGCTATGCTCTGCAAATTGGCCAGTGATGGACAAGTTGATTATCGACTAAATCAATATTTTTCCTGAAGCAAAAGCAAGCCCGCCTTAAAATTTTTCATATGAATAGGAGAAAACTTGCCTCATGGACCGTTGTGATTCTTCTTTGGGCATCATTGAGTTGGGTCTCAACCGCTTTTTCCAGTTGCCAGATTAGCTTCTGATGCGATGTTCCTGTAAACATAAGAAACCAATAAACCAAAATCCAGCACGAGATATGTTCACAGTTCTAGCTATATATATTTATCAGGTGTAAAGAGGCAAATGCGTGTACTGATAATGATAATTTAGGGTAACACCATTTGGTTGCATCAAGTATTGCCGTCACTGAAATAAGATAACCAGCTTTATTTTATGACTCCTATAGATAATTATTAAGTAATAACAGTATGGCACTTTAAAGGTTGCTGTGTAGATTAGCTTGAATGCAATTACAGAAGCGAACGTGTTTGAAGAGGCAGAACAATGGAACGGATCCACTTGTGTTTGATCCCAAAACACTACATTTAGTTTTTCTGAACACTTGAAATACTTTCAATTCCTTTTCAATATATTTGCTAAAAATGAGCACATTTTAAGGATTTCTATAAACAATCTCATATCTGTTTTATTCAAATCGGTGACCAAAGCACATCGAACCTTTCATTCGCCATATATAAAATATATGGACTGAGTCATCTTCCGAGACATAAAGTCATCCCAAGACAGCTAATGGATCACTGACTCATTATATCCAAGTATATTCTCTGTCCTGAAATCACTTAAGCCTAATGAAAACACCTACTTATGCATTGACAGAAAATATATATGCAATAATAACACTTATCATACTCTGCTTCTTCACAGTTCCCTTTAGTTCATTCTGGTGGGCTTCCAGCACCTCAAAGGTACTTTGACAATCCTGGAGATGATGGTGAATGTCTTCCTTGAATTTTTGATGAATCAACTTCAGTTGTTCTTGTTGCTCTGCTTGAGAAACAAACACAAAACACAGAAATCAAACATTCTAGTTCTAGTGCCAAAAGGGATATGATATCTTACAACAGATAAATGGCTCCTAGAGAGTTAAATTAACTGGAATCACTGTTCAAACCCCATAAAACCCACAGCACCAAAATATGATTAAAAAATTAGCTGAATATTTAATGAAACTGTCTCCTTGTGGGGTGCCCTAGATATGAGTCCCTGACCACCAAGGATAAACATGTGCACTATGGTGCAAGAATCACCACAAAATTGTCATTAATTTAGGCTTCTTTTTAAAAGCAGCAAGATTATGAAGATAAATATTAAGGTACTTAAAGCACTTTTGCTTATAACACTTACTACAGCAAAAGAACTATTCAGTTACATATTTCGCTACCTTCAAATCTTGTTTCCAGACGCTTTCCTTTCGATTTACCGAGGCTTGTCAGCTTTCCTCTGGAAAATCATCAAATTTATACCTGAGAAATTTATATTTGCATTGAGAAATGTCAATCTGAAATACCTACATGTCTGTTTGGATTTGAGACTCAACATTCTGCAGCTGCAAATGTATCTCTTCAGAAACAGACGTCAAAATATCAGAGGACTTCTTTTTTGCTGCTGAATTCATTTTCCTTCTGAACTTTTCTAAAGCGAAAGCAAACATTGTAACAGCCCTGAAACGTTGTCAAGTTAAACCCAAGTCAACCATAAATAGAACATAGTGGAGCAAAGATTCTTAGTTTCCTAAGAAAAACCATAATTGCTTTATTTAGCACATAAAGGAAAAACCTTGTCAATTCGTCCTCTTGGTTCAGTTCCGAAGGTTCCTGAAACCAATCACTCTCTCCTTTTCCTGCTCATTTAGTACAGAAAAAAGAGAAGATGTTAAAACTGATATAATATGCGAGGGAGAATTTGATATGGAGATGATAAGAGCAGAAGAAACTGATAAGTGAAGTTATGCCTTTTGGGGAGGGCCAGGGGGGACTGAATTCATCAACTACAATGCCTCCATGGTTGCGAGGTCTTTTAGTAGGACAATGCATGGAGTTTGGTTTGTCAGCAGAACGAGTTTCTGGAGAATTCTCTCTGTGACCTGAATGTGACCATTAGATAAAGCCAGCAAAGTGGCTACTATTAACAAGTATAAAGAAAAATCAGAAAATATAAAATCTGGGCAAAAATGCCATGCAGCTTGAATGTGTTTACATTCACAGAGCAAACAGGAACGGCCTGCTCAACCAAAATCCTAACAAGAATACAGCACAGCTAGTGTATTAAAGAAAACAGAACATCGATGAAAGATACTTGAACTATTTGTCATGCCCCGTAACCCAAAAATCAAAGTTTAAACAACTCTCAAACAGTAATTAGCCTTAGATATCGTATAATAAAAATCCAGCGAATTTCTATAAATTTATTTTGGACTCAGAAAGATTTATCTTTTGAAGCATTGATAGTTACAAAAATGACTACGATTCTTTCTCTAACTGGAACATGTTTTTGTTCATTTTAAAAGCATTACGTCCCCCGTGCCCTGGGCATTTCTATGGATGGGATGGGATTTTGCTCTGACATTCAATTCTAGCAATGTAAGAAGTTCAAATAAAAAAGTGAATAATAAAAAATGCACCAACTACCTGAGAAATAGCCAGGTAAGAAAGGAGATCAAATTAGAATATGATGGCGTATATGATCCCTACTTTGCAGTATGTAAAACCTATCTTATACAAAACTAATCACATCTAAAAGTAAAAAAAAAAAAAAAAAAAGCAAACATTACAGTATGAAGAAAATATTAAATGAATCTCATCCTAAATTTGTTTCCAGAACATAGATCAGAAAATAAGCACATCCATTTATTTCAAGTAGAAAAATCTTTATTGAGAACACATACAGTCATATTCGTTGATAATGGGCGAACCATCTTCAGAGCTCACAGGATCTGCATCTTCAGACGAAAATTCGGCCAGGTCACCTTCTTTGTCTTTTTTATCCTTCACTGGTGAAGGTTTTATGGGTGAAAAATCTTTAAGTTTCTCTGCATCACCCTGAAGTATAATAAGGAAAGGCAAATGCAGCTAGAAATACTCCCACTTAGATACTATTGCACGTATCAAAATAGCATATCAGAACCCTCAAGAGTTGCAAAGGATACTCGAGGCTCCATTTCTCCATCTGATCCAGAACAATCTGGTTTTGAACTTTGCGAAGTCCTGAAGCTTCGGATGCTTCCTCCACTAAATCTTCTACATTTTAGCACAGGACTGTTAACAACCTGCTCCATTTGGACTGTTCTTGGTGTGGAGCAGGGAGAAGGACTTAAGATGGGAGTTTTAAATGCAAACGTCGGACTTTGGAACTGATCTGGTGGTTCAACTACATTCTTCAAAGATAGATTGCTGCAGTCTTCTTGATGATCCCTATTTTCAGCTGATATCTGACTGTCACCTCTCTGATTCATCTTTCTTGATTCTGATGATTGGCAAAAATCTTTTTCTTGAATTCTACTATTTGTCTCAAAGCCATCTCTCTTACCCTCAGGTGCGCAACCGTGTGAACTTTCCACTTTACGACCGAGTGAAGATGTTTTTTCAGCGTGATTTGGGGATGCACTATTATTACTTGCTCGCTGAGGCTGATCTTCATTATCCATTTCAGAAAAAGAAATTTTACATGGCTCAATACAAGAACTCTTTCTCTGACTCTTGTTCTGCATAGATATTAAGGAGCCAAAGCTAGTGGCACAATCTAGTTTTCCAGACCACCCTTCTTCAAAAGAAAAGATGTTCTTTTGATGTTTTTGTTTGTAACGAGAGGATCGACACATTTCAGTTTTGCTCTGCTGCCCTTTGGTAGAAGCTCTCTTTCTGGCCAAAGATCGAGTTAATGGTCTACTAGTAGGCCGACTAGGTTTTTCAGAATCAGTTTCTATGGTATCTGAATTCTGTCTGGGCTTGATAGCTGTATCAATCTGACTGTCAACTTGCTCTAGTTTTAACTTATTTGCACCTATCTCATGTGCCTGAGACTGATTTTTGTGTGAAGAAACAGTTCCCAATATCTGCCAAAGTTTCATTCTCAAAGTTTCAGTTCTTGTGTTTTCTGTTTCATCTGTTTTATCTGTTATAACTACTTTATCAGATGCAATAGTTTCTTGCGCATTTGCAAATGTGAATTCTTCCACCTGTTCTTGGCTCCCATTCCTCTCTCCCTTCCTTTTATAGGTTATGCCACTAAACTTCTTCTGAATGTTGTCTGCAGACTGTAAAATAGAAGTCTGGTTTGCAAAAAACTGAACCGAACGTGCTATTTGTGCATCCTTCACTCCATTAAGCTTACTCTGCCTCCCACCAGAGTTTGGTTTGCTGGAAGCTTGTTTTGTGCACTGGACAGTATCTGCAATAGGTGCATTTTGAAAAAAGGATCGAGTAGTTATCCATGGGGAGTTCACCTGTTCTGTAGCTTCACTTTGTTTCACATTTGTGCCCGCTATGTCACCCTCACCTTTATATTTTGCGTCCACTGAATTTTCTTTGTTAAGATTCATCCTTTCTGCATTTGGAAGTTTAGGCCCATTTTCCTTTGGTGCTCCAGGTTTTTTCTTGGCCAATGAGTCAACTGTAATGCCAATTGAGATCTTTCTTGACTGGCTAGATGGATGATAGGTGACACCAAGACTTTGACAGTTGCTCATTCTATCCTGAAATATAATTTTGATAATCATCAAATTATTCATCGTCTCGAGGACTAATGGAGGTTGCACTAAATCAAATTAACTCAGCTGGGCAACTAATGATTAGTTCTGTTGTCCAGTTGAAATGAGCGAAATAAAATTTCAGCAGATCCCAGAACTAATCACACAAAAGATCACAATTTTTGTGCAACTTTGATTCGAAACAAAATTCAAATATGCACAACCACAAGATACCCATGCTCAAGTACACACCACTGGGCAAGTAAATTTCAACAAAATGCACAAAACTGAGATACTAAATAAAATCCAATTTTATACAAGCATCATGTTTCCTGCATGCACAAAGAACTGCTGAGAAGGCAAGATTTTCAAGCAATGCTTGACTGGGACTCCAAACAAAATCTTATTATACATGACTGTAATATAATTCCCATTACCAAGAGGTTAAGCAAGGTCCACAAATTGCACAGAACTATAGTTCCAAGTAAACCCCATCTGCAAAACAGCAATCACTTATTACACATACACACACAAGCACAGGGAAAGCAAGATTGAAAAAACTGCCAAAATTGCGATTCCAAGTAAAATCAATAATGCAAGGTCAAAAGCTTATGCAGCAAAAGTCAGTATATCTTGCATCTTAAAACCAAAATGTTAAATGAATGGAACTTAATTGACAGACTCTTGACTGTGAGAAATCAATAAAAGCCATATAATTTATCAGCTAAGGGAAACAGCACATATGTTTTTAAGTAATCGGAATATACATGGACCTCCTAATCAACAAAGTGAATTATTGACTGGGAACATCATTAAAGAGCATTTCCTAGTAAACATTAACTAAGAAGCATCAGGCCATCCTATTTGCAGTAAAAACTTTGAGTTGGCATGATCATCGCTTACATCTCTCAAGTTTCGTTGCATATCAACCTCCATCTCAAAATTTCTGAAGCTGCAAAGAGACAAGCCAACCCACTAACAGCTGTAAACTACAAAGAAGCCAAATCTGTTTAGATATTGAAGCAACTGGAACAAAATATCTCCAAATCTGGGTTTGGTTGAGTTTCACATTTGAAATAATTGGACTCTAAGAACAATTATCCGTCCAACTCAGCTTAATTCAACTGTTTAGCTTGGATCGGAAGAGTATTGATTTCTTTTCCACAGTATTCTTAACATTTTCTTTTAATCTTTCTTACAGTTTTATCCTCAACCAAACAGATTACCAGCAAAATAAAACAACATGCAAATTCGAGGGAACTAAACAAGTTAAATGAAATTAGCTCAAAATTAACATTAATTTTTGAAAAAAATGACAAGATCAAACAAGAAGACGAGAAAATTGCTACAAAATCGACTTAGGCACTCTAAATTTCTAACGGAATTAAATGTTTGATCTCAACGATTAAAAGGCCAAATCGGTAAAAATTCTGCAATCCAAGTACTACAACTTATGCCGGTTTAAACTTTAAATTCAGAAATTTCAGAGATGAAGTGTCAAGAAGTTCGAGATGAAATTGAAGAAAGTTAATCACTCAAATTTAAAAGACAAATTCATAACAATTTGAACGCAATCGCTTACTGATTATTCGGCACCGACAATTGAGTAGAGGTTCATCCGGAAATTCAGACGAGAAGACTGAGATCTAGTAAACAGATGTTTTATTTATCGGTGTGGGGAAAAGAGAGAAAGAATTCGGAATCGCGAAATTTCGCGATGACAGAGGGAAGAAGCGGGAAAATTGAAATGTGTACTGAATTCTCAATCGAAACCCCCTAGCGGTTCTACTCTAATCGGCATGCGAAGTGTGCACTGCTCTTCCTGTAAATAGACGGTTTTGCCCTCGGTTTCAAATTGTCCACATTAAACGGCCTCGCAAACGAGGGTTAACCATCGTAATAGAAATAGTTCCGGTGAACAATCACATGACGTATTTTTTTAAGCAAATTAACAATGAAATTCGTGTTTTGAAGATACTTTAATTATAATATATTTAAATTTAAGTAGAAAATACAACATTACACATACTAAAAAATTATGACCCTAAAATATTAATGCTATTAAATTACCACTTATTTTGTGAATAAAAAACTAGTCTTCCAATTCTATACTCTCTCTCATTTTAAAAAAAAAAGTTCATTGTCATTTTTTTAATCCTTTTCCTTAACAAATTGCTACTCATTATTATCATACTTTTTTTTTCACAAATATAAATTTTTCTACGCTACAACTCATTACTTTATTTTAATAACGATAAATTGCTAATAATTTTTTTTTTTATAATTCTAATACTTTTTAAATTCTTGAGCTTTATATATATAACACTCGCAGAGCAATACTAACTATTTTGTTCAATTTAAGTTAAGATAATTATATGTTAAATAGATGTGTATATTAGATCGTTTGAAGAATAATATTATTTTATTTATTTGTGTTAAAATTATCATTATATCTTAAATTGATGTGTACATTACATGGGTATAAAACATTAATATTATTATTTTATTATTTGTTTTAAAGTTATTATTCTTATAATTTTGATCCAAATAACAAATCTAACTTTTTGTGCATAGGTTATTTATGTATAAAATAATATGCTATTTATTTACTTTATAAAACAAAAATAGCACAAATTTCGGTGTTTGTAATGTACATTACTTATGTTATACATATATATATATATATAGTTTATTTATTTTGATGAAATAAAATTAGTCTCTTTCTGGATTTTAAAAGAGACTAATGCACACGTGTGACAGCTCCACCGCCTTAACAAATAAATAAAATTTTAAAAAGAAAAATTAAAGACATCCTACCGTTCAATTAATCACCGCCTTATATCGGCCGTCCATCTTAAAACTATCCGTTATAAACACCTTACCTTCCCTCAGTCTATAAAAGTCTGAATGCCAGCGTTTCTTTTCTTTTTCAGATGCTCTGTCAGTCGTCATGGTTTGAAATTGCGGTTGAACTACATTATTTCTTAGGGTTTCCTCATGGAAACTGCTTTAGTGTGTCTTATAACTTTATAGTGTCTGTTTAAAGGCTCATCCCCGTATTTGAATTATGTTTTACGGTTTCTAACTAAAGACTGTCTGGGGATTTCTCATCGGAGTTTCACTGTGTCTGAACGGTTTCTGTTTTGTGGCTTCTGATTGCAGACTGTTTTAGTATTTCTTATTTGAGTCCGTTAAAGGCTTATCTTCTGGATCTTGATTTCCTTGAGTCCGTTAAAGACTGTTCATCTAATTTATATATGTTTTTGAAAAGCTAATTTGTTGTGTACACTGTAGTCATTTTATATGTGACTTGGTACAACCATTTTGTGGTTGCTATGAGCTAATGCAAATGATGCTGGCTTTCTACAATATGCTTACAGTGACCCTCAATATTTTGTGTTCACCTGAGCCGTACATGTTTTTTCAAAGCAATATTTTGTTGGATGGTGTATATGTTGCAGTCGCTTTATATGTGATTTGGCACGAACATTTTGTGGTTGCTATGAACCATTTTTAATGATACCAGTTTTCTGCATTATGGTTTACAATGATCCTAAACATTTTGCGTTAAGCTAATTTGTGCATGTTTTTAAAAGCAAATTTCTGGTGGGATAGTGCGTATACCGTGTAATTACTTATAAATGTCATATGCTCGAACATTTTGTGGCTACTATATGTCAATGCTAGCAATACCGGGTTCTCTGCAGTATGCTTTAAATAACCCTAAATATTCTGTGTTCAGCTCAGTTGTACATGTCTTTGCAAGGAAAATTTTTTGTGGGATATGGTGCGCACCATATACTGCGATCAATTTACTTGTGATTTGGCTCGAATTTTTTTTTTGGTTGCTAGAGCCAATGTTACTGATACTTTTTTCTTCAGTACGGTTTACCTTGACCGTGAATTTTTTTTGTTCAGCTAATTTTTTCCTATTTTCAAGAAGCATATCTTGTGGGATGGTGCACATATACTGCAGTCACTACATATGTTTATGCCCGATCATTTTGTGGTTGCTATATAAGCCAATGTTAACAATGTTGGGTTCTGCTGTATGGTTCACAATGACCGTAAACATTCTATTTTGAGCTAAGGTATTACATGTTTTCTAAAAGCAAATTTCTCATGAGTCAGTGCATATGTTGCAGTTGTTTTATTTGTGATTTGGTCTGAATTTCTATTTCTGGCTGTGAGACAATTCTAATGACATAGTTTTCTGCAGTATGGTTCACAATTTCGGATGGTTGATAGTGTTTTACAATAATCTTACTATGTGGCGTTTCCTTGTTGGTTATTTGAAGCAATGGCAGTGGTTTTGATGGTTTTATTGTTTTGTGGATGTAACAAAGTTAGTATTTTTGCGATCTCCTGTGGGATGATGCTATGGGATGTACATTCTGATAGCACTCGGTGGGATATGAGGTCTGGAAGAGTAGCGCTTTTGTTTTTGTTTTTGTTATTTTTTTTTTAATTGATTGTTTCCATTTGTTGGATCATACGAGTAGCTAAATTCAATTGAAAACTTTTTGTTACTAACTTCAGACAGTAATAACTATTATCACTATTCAAAGGTCTCTTATCGAATCTAATTGGTGGAAACTTGTCCCTTTTTCAATCTCTAATTGCTAGTAAAATTCAGAGAGACTTATTACTGTCTCTGATTGTCTAGCTCTTACACTTTGGTTTTAGCAGTGGTTTCTTTAATTTTCAGTATCTTTTACATGCATGGAGCACACAGACTAGCCATAATTTTATGGGTTGAAGTAGCTCATCCTTAAGATGTTTAGATCATGCTGGCATTGGATAAACAAGTAGATGGGAAAATAGTTTTCTGTGTATTGCACTCATATGTCTGTACAGGCTAGCTATTATATAGAATTGAAATAGAGCTATTCTAGGAGTATAATTATAAACAAAGTCACGATCCTACAATCACTCTATTTTAATTGCTGATTGATTGCTTGATGATACACGATCCACAATTTGCTCTATCATAAAGTTGAATTCCAATTAGATTACTTTGATTGATTTCTTTTCCTTTAACATTAGATAGGAGACATCCATATAGTCAAAAGCTTCCACCTTGTCTACTATCTTTTTCTCATTGAAATTTGATGTATGCAGGATTTTAGAATCCTCTACCGAAGTTCTCGAGAAACATGGAACTGACATTTCTATTGCGATTGTTCTTCGTGACTGCATGATGAGTATGCCATATTTTTCTTTTCAACAATTTCATGATTGGATTTAAGGTTCCTAATAAAGATAGGTGCTAGGATAGTGCATGAAACTAGCTTATCAAATTCCCTCTTTTCCGAGAGTGGTCACGATCCAATCTTAAGTGATAAAAGGGTCATATAAGTTGGGATTTGCAAGTTTTAAGTAATCTACTGTACTTGTAGATTTGGAGGATAACAGACTTTGATTTGTGGTTCCAGTGAGAACTAGAATGACACAGGCTTCACATCTGGCATGCTTTGTTTTTTTCATTTGCAGGGAGTCTGTGGAACACTAAATTTTGAATAAATGGTGCATTTTTCTCAATTTTCCAGTAAATAGTTTAACGAGGTTGTAGTTTATTTTGCTGCTGATTGTAATACACTACATAAATTATTGATTTGTGACTATAGCGAGTGCTAGGGGGGCATACGCACCTGTAGAAGTCAAAACAAATGGGTGTTCTTAATGCCATTGTTGCCGTTGTTTCAACATAAACCCGAATAATTTCAAATACTAAGTTAGAGGTCACAAAACGGGCGGTCTATCCGGTGTTCAACACTGTTCACAGACTGGGTCGAAAAAGAAAGCTCACGCACTGTGTCGTTTTACTGTACTGATGTGGTTAGTGTTTATCATTAACGAATAAAATTGATTTTAAATAATAAAACCGAAACTATAAAATTATTAAAATAAAATTTGGCGCAAAATTAGTTACTCATACAATTTTGGTTAATAAAAGTTACACAAATTTTCAAATTTAAATATAAAAATTTAAAAACGTAAAATTTTAAGTGGATCAAATATAAATTTTTAATTTTATAACTATATTGAGCTTGTATAAAAATTATACTTTTATTCAATTTTAATTTCAACCTACCAAAAATATAAAGGCTAGTATAATTTTTTTTTAGTTTATAATCTATAATATTTATTTGTATTGTTATAGGCTATTTAGATATAAAATGAAATGAAGTAAAAATGATTAAATGTAAAAATTGGTACTTTGTAATTTGTAATATTGAAAAAATAAAAATGTCTCCACTACTTTCATTAATTAGTTATTTAGTTACAAAATAAATTAAAAAATTAATACAATTTACATAAATTTTAAATTGCTTAAATTTAAATCCAAAAATAAAAAATGTGAATTTTAAATGGATAAAATATAAATTTTCAATTTTGGTTGTTACAACTATATAGAATTTGCATAATTTTTAAAGTAAATATTGTGAAACAAACGATTGACAATTGTTTTGAAATTAATTTATAACTTTACATATAACATTTTGTTTAAAAAAATAAGAGTATAATAAATTGATAATTGTTAATGTCTTTACATTATGTTAATTATAATTAAATATGAGTGATAATCATATTATGTGTTTATAATTTTATAGGTATGAATATCTAAAATATATAATTATATTATGATCAAAATGTAATTAATTATTATATTTTTATTATAAATTATAATTATTCATTCAAAATTTTAATTTAATAATAAACAATAAATATCATAAATTTATTACTTATTAAGTATATTATTATTTAAACTTGTTTAATTTATAATTATTTTTAATTTAACAAATTATTTATTATTCAACAAATTTTTATTGATTTAAATTAATTTTTAGTCTTTAGAATTTTTAAAAATATATATATTTATAATAGAAATTTACAATCAACATTAGGTCACTATTTATTATTACTGTTTAAATATAATATTGTTTATAGGCTTTGTATGGTCTATATAGACTTGTAGGCTATGTTGAGCCTATTTTTTAATGAACTGAGTTGGTATGACATACGTGATAAGCATGCTGTAAGTCATGTTGGGCTTATTTATTTCAATGAGTGTGTCGTACTATCTGACACGAGCTTATATGCGCTTAACTTATCTAATATGGTCCATTTATCATTTCTAAATAAATCTTGTTGGAATTACGAGAAAAGTTTGAGATATTATTTTTTTATCTAAAATGTAAAAATAATTTAAATTTAAATTTAATTGAAATTTGAATCTTATTAATATATTTATTTTTTTTACTAATATTTAAATATAAATATTAAGTTATTTATTTTTTTAAAATTAAAAAAATATAAAATTAATATGTTGATATATATATTCTAAATTAATAAATTAAATTATTGATATATATAAATATTTAAATTGTTCAGACAATATTCATTTAAATTTAAGTTAAATTTTTTAATTTAGTTACTGTAAGATAATTTTAATAAATATTTAAATATAAATTAAAAAATAAAAATATTTAAATAATTATATTTAAACAATAACTAAAAGGACAATGAAGCCTAAAATTCATAATTCACACAATTGGTGGTAGGGATGGCAATAGGGCAGGGTAGGGGTGGGGAGGCATGCCTCGTTCCCCACCTCGTTTTCTATTTTAATCCTCATTCCCCGCCCCATTCTCCACTAAATTTAATGGGATGGAGATGGAAAATCCCCACACGGAAAATTAGTTCCCCATCCCTATATCAATTCCCCATTTTATATTATTTTTATAAATTAATTTTAATAATATAAGAATTTAATTAACTTAAACAAAAATATTATTAATATATTATTGGAAATACAATATAGGATCTTTTTAATTTTTAATCTTTTACTTTTTATTTGTATATTCTATTTTTTATAACATTAATTCATAATTCTATATTTTTTTATTACTAATTACATTTAATTATAATATATAATTTTAAAAATTATAATATAAAATTATATTTACATATATAAAATTTAATTTATAAATTATAATACATTTATATTATGTTTTATTGGGGAATGGGGTGGAGGTGGGGTAAGGAGAGATAAACCAATTCCCGTCCCATTAATAAATTGGAGATTAATTTTTTTCCATTCTCCGCCCCATTCTCAAAATTTATTTAAATTCTACCCAGTTGGGAGTGAATCCTCATGGGTTTGGGCCCGTGGGGAATTTTACCATCCTAATTGGTGGTGAGATTTTCTATTAGACTCTAGCTACTCAGAATGTTACTTCGATGCCTCGTTCAAATCTGTTCAATTATACAATTATTGATTGTTCTATTATAATACCTTACCTCCCCTGTATCCAGATTAAGAATTAGCTTTTAAAAAAATAATGGATTTTAAGGAATTATTAAACCTCTAATCCATAAATGGAAGACTTATATTTGCCTAGTTGAGCCCTGCAATTTACATCTTATATTTCAGGATATTTAAATACTCAGTGTGAACATTTACACCGTATTCTTCCCCTTTAGATAACACGAAATCCAGTCGTTGCTTTGCGTGCCCATGGCCGTGAACACGGTACGGTAACTTAAGCAACCTCAATTCTTCTCCGTCTCCGTCTCCGTCTCCCGAACCAGCCATGACCACTCTTACGAACTTCTCTCTTCTCCGCCCGACACCCTCTCTATTTTGCCCCGTCTCCAAACCCTCACTAAAACTTCACATTCACCGACATTTTAAGCTCCGATGCTCAATCGCCAAAGAGTCTAGAATTTCTCCAACAAAGTCAAATTCCAATCTCAATGCCGGAGATTCCGCCACGACAGATTGCGTGATTATCGGTGGCGGAATCAGTGGCCTCTGTATCGCTCAGGCACTTTCCACCGACCACCGTGATGTCGCTCCGAATGTGATTGTCACCGAGGCTAAAGACCGTGTTGGTGGAAATATCACCACCGTTGAGAGAGATGGATATCTCTGGGAAGAGGGGCCCAATAGTTTCCAGCCGTCTGATCCTATGCTCAAATTGGTGGTACGTTTTAAAGCTAGCGTAGGGTATTATCATGGTTTAATCTGGAATATTAGTTTATTCTACTCTTATCAATGACCATAAATTTACTTGAAGTTAAGTTTATACATCAATGTTGATAAATTACTTGGAATTCAGCCTTTGCTATAGCATTATTTTCCAAAGTGTAGTTCACAATCTATGTTGGTGATCGTAATTCAACAGTGAAATTCTAGTTAGGTTATAGTTTTTGGGTCAATTGTTGTAGGTTTGTTTGGGTGCTCTTGCCTGCTATTTTTTATTCCTTGGAATTGTCATCTAGCATAACTCTAATTTGCGTGACTTTTAGTGAAAATATTAAACAATTTAATTGAATTAAGTATGCAAACTTTCATTTTAGGTGGATAGTGGGTTGAAGGATGATCTAGTTTTGGGGGACCCTAATGCGCCAAGATTTGTATTGTGGGATGGAAAATTGAGGCCGGTACCATCTAAGCCGACAGATCTTCCCATTTTTGACTTGATGAGCATTGGTGGAAAAATTAGGGCTGGCCTTGGTGCTGTTGGCATTCGACCTCCTCCTCCAGTTTGTCCTCTTAACTTTCTCATTAGTTGGTTTAAACTTCAGTTATCATTAACTCATGCCCCCTCATTACGTTTTTGTCAACTGCTTTTCTCATATCTTAGACTTTGACAAAGGTGACAGGGTCATGAGGAATCAGTTGAGCAGTTTGTGCGGCGTAACCTTGGCGATGAAGTTTTTGAGCGTCTAATAGAGCCATTTTGTTCAGGTGATATTTAATCATCAATAATTCCTTTAGGTTTCTGTTGTTCAACCA
This sequence comes from Azadirachta indica, assembly GCA_022749755.1. Taxonomy (NCBI): domain Eukaryota; kingdom Viridiplantae; phylum Streptophyta; class Magnoliopsida; order Sapindales; family Meliaceae; genus Azadirachta; species Azadirachta indica. The sequence continues at coordinate 17,328,981 of CM040440.1, forward strand.
CTCCGCTTGAGACTTGCAATTCTGTAAAATGCACAGCTTACCTAATACTCCAATTGACCTTAAATATATTATTGCCTGTAGGGGTTTATGCAGGAGATCCTTCAAAACTGAGTATGAAAGCAGCATTTGGAAAAGTCTGGAAACTGGAGCAGAATGGTGGTAGTATCATTGGTGGAACTTTTAAGGCAATCCAAGAGAAAAATAAAGCTCCTGAGCAACCTCGAGACCCGTAATTATACATATGTGCATTGACGCTTACGTGATTATTATTTTAAGAATCTATGTTCAATGCTGTGAATTGAGTATTCTTGCAGGCGTCTGCCAAAGCCGAAGGGCCAAACAGTTGGATCTTTTAAGAGGGGACTTTCCATGTTGCCTGAGGCAATATCTAAGGGGTATCCTCTATAATTAATTTTCCATGTTGTTGATTACTTATATTATTGTTGGATGGTTATCATTCTTGGCAATAACTGAAGGAGTAACTAGTTGTGTTAATTTTGGCAGGTTAGGCGGCAATGTTAAATTATCTTGGAAGCTTTCGAGTATCACAAAATTGGATAATGGAGTTTATAGTTTGACGTATGAAACACCAGAGGGATTGGTTTCTCTTGAGAGCAAAAGCGTTGTCATGACAGTTCCATCTTATGTTGCTAGTACTCTGCTGCGTCCACTCTCTGTATGTTTCTTTCTTGAACCTAGTTAAACTTCTTTTACTTCATTATATCAGTGGAATGTCTGAAACTGAGTTGTGGTCATGCAGTTCTTTTCTTTCTTAATCTATATTTGCTCTTTAAGTATATTCAATATATTTTTTTCTTGAGGACTGCCTATATAGTATGCTTCAGCCTATATATAACTGTTACTCTTGTTATAAGTGCAATAGTTGATACCTTCTATTCCATGATGGCAAGGTCATTCATATCCTTTGGGCCGTAGAGGTTTACTTTACATGTACCCTTGCACAACCTGCATGAGTATACTAGTTTCTAACCTGCATTTAACTGGGAAGGGATAACAGGTTACCTTACAATTTGATCAACTCAAATTTTGATAACTAAATTGGACATTGCTATATTAGGTGTAACTTAAGGACTTCCAAATCCTTGAGGTCTCTGTTTCTCGAGAAATTTAACTGGCATAAGTAGCCTGCTATTGTCTATTAAGAATTAGGTTTTGTTTTGAGAGTTTGCTGTTCCTTAACTAATTAGGTTTTGTTTTGAGAAATATAACCATCAGCTTGTCCATCCAAATTTATATACTAACTGCTCATGCCAGCCCCCGCAGGCCCTATAAAAGTTTTGAAGATTTTGGATAGAAAATTTTCATTTGGCCTTTTAGATATATTTTAATTGTTTTGGTCCCTACAGACTTTATCCTAGCTCTGCCACTGGCTCATGCCAATAGATATGGATAGAAAATTTTCATAGGAGAGTTTGTTGTTTCTTAACTAATTACGTTTTGTTTTGAGAAACTCAGAATGTAATAACCATCAGTTTGTCTATCCAAATTTGTGTACTAGCCGCTCATGCCAGCCCCTGCAGGCCCTATAAAAAGTTTGAAGATTTTGGATAGAAAATTTTCATTTGGCCTTTTAAATTATATTTTTATTGTTTTGACCCCTTCAGACTTTAGATCATTGCATTTTGGCCCCTCCCAGAACATTTATTCTAGCTCTGCCACTGGCTCATGCCAATAAATACTGGATGGCTAACATAGGAGAGTTTGCTGTGCCTTAACTAATTTGGTACAAGAATTTCTAGCTATCTCTCTTTTTCCCTTGCCTATATTTTGTTTGCAGGTAGATGCTGCTGATGCACTGTCAAAATTTTATTACCCACCTGTTGCTGCAGTGTCTATATCCTATCCAAAAGAAGCAATTCGTAAAGAGTGCTTGATAGATGGTGAATTAAAAGGATTTGGCCAATTGCATCCACGAAGCCAAGGGGTGGAGACTCTAGGTAATATCTTCTTTCCTGAATAATTGCCATCAAAGATGCACCGAACTTTTATGCTAAAGTGAGCCTGCTTTTTTCCGTCTGTATAGGAACTATATACAGCTCATCCCTGTTTCCCAATCGAGCACCAGCTGGAAGAGTTTTGCTCTTGAACTACATTGGAGGTGCTACAAATCCTGGAATTTTGTCCAAGGTTAGACCATTCGGATCTCTTTTTGGGAGATTTATACTTTGGATATGGTAATATATTGAAGGTAGGTAAGGTGATATTTGGACAAAAGAATGGTATTATGTCTTAAAGGTATCAGGAAAATACCAATTTTATTTCATGAAGACATACTGAGACCATTTTAAACAAGTGGGAGCTTTTTTATGTTAGAATTGGGTATTATTTGGCTGAAGCAATGCAATGACTGATGTATGTTCTAAGTCAATTAAAAAAAGAAAATGTGAAGTAACCAAAGAAGGGAATGGGAGGGATGCATGTTTATGCATTTGTTTGCAGCAAGAATGACCTCTTCTGTCCATTTAATTTGGGTGACACAGGATGATCAAAATCATTCCTGTTTTCAAATTTCAGTGCAAGAATATTAGTGCTTTGACTTTTGTTGTGTTAAATACATATACCAATGTTTGCTAAAATGAATTTACTTGAATTTCATCTGTGGCAGCCAATCTATATCTTGTGTGGTGTTGAGTTTTAACACTAATTTTTCTTTTTATTTTCCAGTGGAGATTTATATTGTCTAGTTTGTAATCAAGTTTTACGTAATCTGAAGCCTGGTATTTGTTTGTTATTTTAATAATACCACTTCTACCTTCTGCAGAAAGAAAGTGACCTAGTAGAAGCAGTTGATCATGACTTAAGAAAGATGCTCATAAATCCTAATGCAAAGGATCCTGTTGTATTGGGAGTGAGAGTGTGGCCACAAGCCATTCCACAATTCTTGGTTGGTCATCTTGATCTATTAGATGCTGCAAAAGCTTCTCTCGGGAATAATGGGTTCCAAGGGCTGTTTTTAGGTGGTAACTATGTAGCTGGCGTAGCTCTGGGTAGATGCGTGGAGGGTGCTTATGAGGTTGCAGCCGAGGTGTCCAACTTTCTATCAGAGCATGCACTCAAATAGTGGGAAAATTGGGGCTCTGTTTCTAATTTAATCCGAGGCTCCTTCTTTACGTAGAAATGTACCGAAGGAAAGTTCTTCAAGTATTTGAGAATATTTTGGATTTGATTATATTTGAAGCGGAGACCCTCATCTTAGGCATCTGTTTATTGTTTCTTTTTTAACTTGTAATTACCTTCTATATGGCGGGTATGTATTTAGTGACGGTGGATAACCCTATCTTTTGCAGTCAGTTAATTCTACTATTTAACGGTGCTCTGCAGCCATGTAGAAAAGATATGGTCCATCCATAATGTTTCGTCTTCCGAATTTGGTAAGTTAAGCACAAATACGGTCATGAGTTACATTTCTGTATGTATGAGCATCTTCCTTCAATTTTTTTGTTTTTTCAATCGGCACAAAACTAAACTAGGTTTTACATTTTCTTCTCGGCAATGCAACCTGATTGGAGACAGAAGGCGTATGTCTGTGCTGAATAGCGACAGGCCGCTGCTATGTTAGCAGTTCTAAAGTGGATACACTAGATTTGATCAATGAATTGCATCTTCCGTATGCACGAGTAACCGGAAGAAATATGAAAGTCTTTTACTTTATGTTGATATTATGACCTGAGTAGCTAAAGCGACGTTACAACATTCCTTGGGTAGCCGGCTGTAGTGTTACCGGTGGGAGGGCCAGTTGTCATCGGCCAAAGTCGGCTGTTCTTTACAAAATTTAAGACGTATGCTTGAAAATTAACTACACGGTGGCAACTGCATGCTTTTTTCGAGGTACGCATATTGGTATTCGGTAGATTTGTTTTTATTTTTATTTTTATTTTTTCTGAAAACGCACACAAAGTGAATCACGTGCAAATCTTGTTAGTGCATAATATTCCTAAAAGGAGCAATCTACGTAAAAATGTGCAAGGACATCGGTAATCTAGTTATTTGGGAAAAGGCAAGGTGGAGTCAGCTAGTGGCTCATTGTTTGGAACTTCCACTAGGAGGGGGGGGGGGGGGGGGGGGAAGCGCAATGTTGAGCCTAAGATGGATGCTACTCCGCAGTTAGGTGGCTCAAAGATTGGCCTAGAGTAGACTAGACTAGACGAAATAGCCAGTCAGCGACCCAGGGAGTCGAAGTAGGTTTTTTTGCCACCTAAGGAATTTGAAAACAAGAGAACACATTGTAGGAAAAGTAATGAAACAAATTAAAGGCAGTGAGACAAGGAGTCGATAAAGCAAGGCTGGAAATTGGTTCTAGCCTCCATAGTAGGGCCTATTTGCGGAGACATGGTTGCATGGGAAAATAAAAAGCAATCCTGAGTTTGACTGAGGATTCCAGAGGGGATTGGACATGATGATGATGATGATGATGATGAAAGCAGATGCATGAAAACACACAGCCAATAACAGCAGCACAGCAAAGAGATTTTGTGGCGGATTTCTGGAAAGAGGTGGGAGGTAGAGGTGGATGATTATGCTCTAAGTTCAACACAAAATAGTGTGTTAATAGACAGGAAAGTCGTTGGAGGGAGAGAAAGTCCTATGATGGCTAATTGAAGCAACATTATGGTAGGGCTAGTGGGGAACATTTCACTTTTTCTTTTTCTCTCGTTTGTTAAAATTATCAGTTATTCAATCTCTTCTTCTCTAACAAATGGCGTTTCTTTAGTTACAAGGAAGATTTCCTGTTCCTTTTCATGCCCCCATTTTTCCTTTAATTAATCAAATTTGATACGGTTGCATTAGACACGTGGATTCGTACACGTGGGGAAAGGTCTCATATTATGGAATGGATCGGAGAAGAAGAAATCATCTAACAATATATATATATATATATATAAGTGCACTTTATGACTTTTATTCTTTATCTTGTGTTTGCGAATTTAGTTGATTGCGTATCTCCTAGACAGGATCTTACAACATAAAAATAAGCAAAACCAATAAAAAAAAAAAAAGTGTTAATGTATGTACATATATTCATTCATTCATTCATTCATTCATTCTCAGGCGACACTGACTTCTCATAATGATAATATTATCTTGATACAAAGGCTGTAATGCAATGAATATATTTTACAAATTTTATGCGAAACACAAGGGCTTGCTATTTATTACATAAATTTCTCCGCGTAAGACATCGAAAGAAATGTTTTGTGTTGAAGCACTCCCTGTACGTGCCTGTGGTGTGGCTCGTCTCTGTTGTGTTGATTATGACTACTATGTTAATTAAACTACATTAATATGTCACTCTACAATACGACATCAATATCAATACCCGTAATTATGTATTTTGTACCAGTGGCCTCGGTGCTTAACACGATAACCTTATCCATTGAACATTGATTCGGGACGCCCTCATCAAATTTAAATACTTAATTTCTAAATGTTTCGAACATCGATGCTTTTGTATCCTGTTTGCATATCCAAGCACTCTCACACTTGTCTACATTCATTTCCTCAAGTACTAGACATACATATTACTATTTTATCAAATTAATAAAGAACACTCCGAAAAAGAAACTTACATCTTCTTGTCTGGAAATTAATTATAGTACTAATTATATGTAATTGCTTTTTTAAATTTTTATTGAACGTACTTTTCAACTTTTCAAAAAGAGTGCTTTGAATAACTATTAATTTTTTATTTTACCTTGGCGTAAACTCTATATGAAAAACTGTATACATTAGTTATAGAACCAACAACAGTAATAATAATTAATACGAATTATATGATGCACATGAAGCACACGAATTACGATTTCAAAATGGAAATTATGACGAAGGGCTAGTCGGTTCCTACTTGACACGTGTACATGTCGGCTACGTAGGCAACATATCTGGCCAACCAGTCATATGAAGGAAATGCCTCCCCCCAAAAACAATATCATAGTACTTCACTCCTCTGTATTTATATAAACGTAGTAAGGTGGCGGCTTCTTTGTCTTCTTCACATCTCTCAAAATGGGCAGAGCTAGAGCTACGAGTTGTTCATCATCTTCTACCGAGAGCACCACACAGCTTACAAAACTCGACCTTAGTACAGATCTCAGGCTTGGCCTTAGTATTAATTCGGCCTCTGATCAACAAGATGACGCTTCTTTCTTGCCTAGGTATATATTATTGAAAAATGCAACCAATCTTTATATAGTCTTCTGTTTTCTCGTTGTTTTTGGCTGATGATTTCAATGTTAATTAAGAGTCAGGGATCAACCATCTGATTGGCCCCCAATCAAGCCGCTTCTGCGAAAAGCACTTGAAGAAGAAGAAAATGAGGGCAATAGTGCTACTTTCTTTGTGAAGGTTTACATGGAAGGCATTCCAATTGGCAGAAAACTGGATTTGTTAGCCCACGATGGTTACCATGACTTGATAAGGACTCTCGACTATATGTTCAACACCACTATTGTCTGTAAGTAGAATCTGTTGTTTCTTATCTGGCATTTAGCTAATAAAACTGAGTATCAGAATAACATTCATATACATGGAATAACTGAGCAGGGTCTGAGATGGATGGATCAGCTCATTCTGAGACATGCCATGTTTTAACCTATGAAGACAAGGAAGGAGATTGGATGATGGTTGGAGATGTTCCTTGGGAGTAAGCTTCCCCATACTAACACCTTCCTCTTCTTCAAATATTTCTGATAGGCTGTATAACTTTTATTATCATCTATTTGCTAATCTGATGTTCTTGTATCCTTTTCGTAGGATGTTCTTGTCCACTGTGAGGAGATTAAAGATCACAAGGGTGTAGCTAGCAGTACTGCTGATGATTTTGATGAACCCAATCATACATTTGATCGATCTCTCCTCTCTAACGTTTTGTCTTGTATGGAGAGAAAAATGAATAGGTAGGCAGCAGAAAAGTTTTACCGATGTATATTCTTAGATCAAATGATACAAGCAAATCAATAGTTGTCCGCTGTCTTTAATTTGCTGTAAATTTTCTGAATCCGCGATGAAAATCTTTTTAATGAACACCTTCAAAAAAAAGGCCTCTTCCCAATTCCATATATACATAAAGAGTTCATTAGTTTCAAAATAGATCTTACACAGTACAGGAATAGAGTTCATTTCCATGTGTTGTTAATTTAAAGGAGAAAGTCTACAATGTCTTGTCGCTCAATTGTCGTTGATTAAATCCAAAAAGTTCATAGCAAACCGAACAGGTAGAGCTAGTGGAGTCCACAACACCCGTGATATGTAAGAAATAAGCTTGACACGTGGATCCACGCATATATAAATCAAACTTACGTACATAACATAATTTACATACGTGAATGCAATTATTCTTAAGGGGTTGTTGCTTCTACAAATCGACCTTTTTCTGGAGATAATTATCAATCTGTCCGGTTCTATCGGCCAAATTAGAACTATATAATTATATATAATTAATATGCTCATTTCTGAATCCTTCCAACAAAAAGTGAACAGATTCCTGCTCAAAGGTAAACCATATATAGAAGCCTTTCTTTTTCTCTCAGTATTAATTTACAGCTAGCAATGTTGCCTCCATTTTCGCAATTCTCGCTTTGAACTAACCCATAATGGAATAAATTCTAAGAGAACTTTTTCTTTGAAAATTTCCAAAGGCTTTGCTAAAAGTGGCATTAGGTGATGGTTTTAATCTCTTTTCTTTTCTTTTCTCCAATAATATTTCAAAAATCTGCACCTCTTCCGAACGCTGTACAGTGCATGGGAGCCAGATACCAATAAATGACTTATAATTTATCATTATTATTTCACAGCTGGGCTCGGCACTCGCCATATGGATGAAAAAGCTGAAATAGTTGGATTTAGCAGTGAGATTTTCGGATAAGTCATTTGCTTAGCTGACAGCTACTGGATACGTCCCTGCATGGAAGCACCTTTTGTGCTGTCATTGCCTTGAAACAATCCATCGAACTACACTCTGATTTGCGGCTGTTTCTGCTTCTGCTAGATACTCCGCCCATCCTTTATTGTTAGTCAGCAGTCTTTCGCAGCATCTTCGTTTAAATCGGTTAAAGCTTCAGAGTTCTCTATTTAATTAGTGTTTCAATTCTGACACATAAGCTGCCACCCTTCGGTCTATTATTTTATTATTTTCAGAACGATTTAACTAGGCCCAACTTTCCGTATAATTTTCAAACTTGGGCCATGTCAATTTTCAAGAAGCCTGATTAACCTGACTTTAACACTGATCAGACCAATCTTTTCTAATTAGGATTATGTCTTAAAATTACTTTTCAACCCAACTTAATTGCGGAGTACCCGCACAACATGGGGCTTACAGGCCCCTCAACAAAGCCAGATTTCAATTTCCAGAAGCAGAAAGCCGTGCCTTAAACATTAAAGACAAAAGGATAAACCATAAGTACCAGTCCAAATAATCCAATTGTGCTTTTGTCTTCTTCTTCTTTGACCTGTCCCCGTTGTAAGTTATAACCACTCGCAAATAAATTAAAACTTCAGGAATCCGGGAAAATAAAAGACAAAGTAGAAAATTCCATTCAGAAATATTTCTTCCAAGACATTAATTTATTACATAAATAACTAAATTACAACAGCAGCCACGTCATGTAATGTTTAATCCAATTTGCCACTAAACTATTACCGGATAATATAACAACTAGAAAACAAAATAAAGAAAAACTTTTCAGAATGATTTTTGGTTTTCACAATCCAGGTTAGGTCCTGTATCAACGTTAAACAGCTTAGCATATCTCTGAAAGTAACCAATTCTGTCGTTGACTCGCCCATCGTTGGCTATTCCACACTCAAGACCGCCGTTGATTATGTTAGTCACCAATCCGAATCCGGCCCTCCGATTAGCTGCTATATCATCTTTCGTGGGAACATATTTTCCAACCATGACATTGTGGCAAGATGGCTTTGGCTTCTGCACTGTCATCCAAAACCAGAGAGCTGTTTTGAATGCAACCAAAGAGTTGTTCGATACCGTTTCTGGGTTCCTCAGCCCATCGAACCCTAAGGCCTTTCCTGCTGGTCCATAGTTATAATTCCTACAATAATTTAAGCCAAATATGCAAGTTAATTTGAGAATTGTGCTTAGTTTATCTCAGAATAATTATAGAACTATATGGTAATGAAGAAATGTAACGTTACCAAGATAGTTGGATGGGTCCTCTTCCTTTGTAAGATTTGCCAGGAAAGCAGGGCCATTTTTTGTTGGTGGAGTCACAGTAGTCGCTTTGAGGACTAACTTCTTCTTTGAAGCATAAGCCCCAAGCATATGGACCATCAGGTGCAGTAGCCCATCCACCAGTGGTCTCATGGGATATTTGAGCAAGGAAAGCTGCGATTTCACGCTTGCGAGTAGTTAAACTACCGGTGTTGCCAAATTGAGGGAAACATGTTGTTGCTTGTATAAATGAATCGTACGTGTAAAAGCCTTTTGCTGGGCATGCATTGTCGTTTTTGTGTAGAAATATGGCATCGAATAGTTGTTTACTAACAAGAGAAGAGATCGGGAGTGGGTATGATCTCTTGGCTTCTGCTCTATGTGAAGCAAAACAGAGAAGCATATGGACGAAGAGCGGGAGAAATAGAGGAGAAAAGGAAGCCATATGTTGCAAATTTGGCTATGTACGTTAATTTGCTCGAGGGAACTCCTCTTAAATATTAATTTGGTTGAGAAGACATGGGAGTTGTAGTTGTTCATGAAAAAGTCAGAGCTCGAATTTCTGACTTTTTATAGGATCTCTTTAATTTGTTTACAATACAATATCTTGAAACAACAGCATTCGTCAACAATAATATGATTAAAAAATTGCATAAAATTTGTTTTTGGACCAGATGCGTTTGCCTTGGACAAAACTGGCTCCTCACTAGGGTCTTGGGATTGATCACTGGTGGTGCGGTATAGTCATCGTCAACTCAAAGCGGTGTATGTCGATGCCAACCCCATTAATGCCATAAATTTGTTTAAGTGGACTGAGTTTCTCAAGTTATTATATATATATATATATAAACCTTCAACGTGGAGTATACCGCCTTGCGCGTAAAGGTTCACGTCGTGGGCGGCGAGGCAGCAAGTAATGTTATATATTTTATAAATATACATAGTATTTCAAAAAAATATATATATATTATTATAATCATATTAATGCAATTTGAATATGATTAATTATATGATTACGGGAGTTAATATAAATGAAATAATGTTATAAGAAAACACGTTTAAAATAAAAGGGTAAAATATATATATTCTTATAAATAGATACCGTATTTTGGTTATAAAAAAATAAGAAAAATATATTTTTTAAATTTTTCTAATCTCTCATTACTTTCAAAAGTCATTAAAGAATAGTATTTGAATTTTGTATTGTTCAAGGATTTTGTATTTGAGAGTACATTCTTATAAAACCAACAACTATTGTATCTTAAAAAAAATACTGCCATAAAATCCTATTTGCGCCAGGTCATTGTTCTAGGGGACAAAAATTTTCTTAAAAATAATGTATTTATGCATATTTTGGCTTGAGAATTTCCTTTGTTATTGTCTACATCATCCAACTTATACTAAAAATCTCGGACAAGTAACTATCCCAATAATGCATATCCTGAAAATTATTTCTTAAATGATGTGGAAATTGGGATGTGGTATATGAGATAAAATTATTTTAATTAATTTTTAAAATATTTTTCTTACACATTTCGGTCGTTTATATGGTGAATATTATGTTACTCTACAATAATGTTTGGTCAGTGTTGGCTGGAAATGCAAACACTAAACGAACCCAGTTTGGGGGTGTAGTTAGATTTTTGTTACGGTGAACTTAGGGGTGCCCGAAAAATAAACTATCGGCCAGCCCGGGCCTTGCAAGTATTTGTTTGTTGGGTGGGCTAAGAAGTCTGGTCATTCTGTCGTTTCAATTAATACAATTTCCTGCGTTACTATCTTTGAGGAAACAAAAATAGACAATTAGCTACGGTGCACTTAGAACGCCCAGATAACGTGATCGAGTCCAATAACTCTTACATATCGTGTAAGATTTTGTTGGACTTTGGTTTTCTTTTTATTTATATGCATTTAATGAATGAACTTTGGTTTATATGTATTTAATGAATGAATGCGTACAATAAAAGAAATTCAAACGTTCACATTTGAATGATTTTAATTAATAGATAGTCCACTTAACTGCTTAGAAAGAGAAAGGGAAAGGAAAAGGAAAAGGAAAAGGAAACGTGGTTATGTTTAAATAAATGGTAAAGTGGGTCAAATTTGACGAAAAGAGGGAAAGGCCCGTTTCCACCCGTCTCATCGAAAATAAAAGAGGACCTGCACCAGTTCTCAATACTGACAGCTACTGAGTTTGATTTGGAGTAACGTGTGAGTTAACTTGCCATTTTTGGCTGTCGTTTCTTTCTTTCTTGCCCCCGAGACCTCTCTTCAACATCTTTTCTAAGCCAAAACAACTCACCTGCTTTTACTAAAATGTAAAATCAATTTCGTTTTCACTCACCTACTCCCTTTTACTCTTGCTTACCTCTACTGTTTGCTTCTATTAATTTTCAAATACTATTTACAACCATGCTAGTGGACCAAAAAACTACATAAATTAATTAATTAATTAAATCCTTCTAGATTTACGTTTACATATACACTGTGTAACAATGTTGTCACCTTTACATAATTTTCTTCTTCTTTTTTATTTTTAGATTTAAATCAAGGAAGAAACTAAATTTCTATGGTCAACAATTCTGCGCAAGTGATCCATGACTTTTCATTACGATGAGGAAACGATCGAAGACCAAGAAGAGGTGTCGTGAGTCGCCGTGAGAATATGCAAACGCTAACCCATTTATAGCAGTCAATAACACAGAAACAAATTAAATAGAAAAATATGAAAAAGCATTGCCTTGCCGACACTTCTTTTAAAATATATACCATCAAGCTTAATTAATTATGAGTATATGTATGCATGTATAACTCATCGTTCCAAATTAACTCGCAAAAAGAAAAATTCATAAATTTACATATATTAATTTTTACATTTATATTTCTAATCCACCTAAAATTTAGGAGTGTAATATTTTCTTTCTGTCTGCTATGATCGAGACTGCTTATCATATATATAATGTTTGCAGGAGCCCCATTCTGATACTATGCAATATTGTATTGATCATATGTGACAATTTTTCCTGAGTTCAAAACAAACTAAATATTGAATAGGGAAAGAAATTCCAATAAGAATATTTTATTTTATTTTATTTTATTTGAGAAAAAAAAAAAAAGACAATTATGAAACAGTAAGCTAAGCTCTGAAATAGCAGTTGATGAGCTGATGATATATATATATATATATATATATATACATACATCTTTTATGGACTAATAAATTCTTAAGTTGAGGGTTAGAGGGTTAGGTGGAGTAATATCCTGATCATTCATTTCCTTTTCTGCGTAGAGATTTTTAATAAGAGAAAATAACCCAAATACAGGACAAAGTTTTTTAAAAAAGGGCCTCATTTCAATTTTCAGTAAACAACGACAAAACAATAGAGCATTTAAAGTCTACAAGATTGAAAATGAAAACACCACCTTCCGGTTTGATCAATCCTTTCCTTCCTACTTTAATTCTTTGATATCTTCTAAGCTGGTCGCTCACTTTTCAAAGTTGCTACGACGAGATTGGCCCCATCCGACGGCCAATGTTAACGTCAAGTTGGTCCCTCAATGAAACTGACTTATTTGGAAAAACAAAGTCAATTAAGCCTTTGAATTGGCTCTAAGAAAAGACAACCCAACAAATGCCGAAACGGAAGGAAATTGAAATGGAAAACGAGAAGGAAAAGCCTTTCTTTGTCAGTTTCCATCACCATTGGTTTGGATTAGTTTAACACGGAACCCCCTCCATACCAATCGATCCCTTCATGCAATTTTTATTTCCCATCTCTTATCAGTTCCCAAATTTAACCTTTTAAAAGAAAATCTAATAGCATATATGGGCGTTAGAAATCATCAGACATAATATTTGTTATTGATTACGCAAGCTACGTACGTAGTCCTCTTCTTAATTAATTGTAAAACGGGTAGAGTAGTACAAGTTCACACGTCATGCAGACGTAAAAGAGTAGTTGCCCTAAAGTTTTGAGGGTGAGCCGAAGGCAAAAACGTAAGGGTTGTGTCTAAAACCTAGCTAGGGCGTTGCTTTAGGGTTTTCCAAGTTTCTAGAAGGCGTCAACGTGACTGAGTAACAACAAAGGAAAGAAAGCTAGTAGTGCTAGATAGTGTTACACGGGAAGCTTGAGTTTTTCTTAGATATGGGACTGAATCAACTGAACGTGTGCGCAAAGGTGATGTAGTCAACACTCAGCATTTAGCATCGGCCGCCCTTGCGGCTTTGGTTTGGCCCCTTGGCCGACTGCCAGCTCAACCGCTGCTTTCTTTTACATTTTGACTCTTTAGCGACCAGGTTGCATGTGATTTCACTTACGCGTGACCCAATATATCCCTTGAATCTTCTCCAATTTCATGCCTAAATATGCCAATTACAAAACTAATTACAAGTTCCTGTCAGAATCAGAGAAAGATTTCATTTTTTCGACATAATTTTAATTTTCTAGATCGCGACATCTAATTAGGCACAATACCCGATGCCCTAATCTTCTTCGAGATTGTGAAATTATTAAAATAAATAAATAAACCTTTTGTCTATGCTTGCTTCCGTTGACTTGTGGATGCCCTTCGCATGTATTTTAAGATATGCCCTGTATTTTTGTGAGCTAGAGACAACCTGATCATTCTCAATTCTTCTATTATATAATGCCAAGAGAGCGACCCTTACAGCTATGAATTTCAGTGTCAAATGGGAAATGTTCTAACATTGACTTACTTTTCCTACGTCTTGACGAATCAAACTGAGATTTTTGTGCATAAAAATCATTGTATTGATTAGCTATAGGAATATATATATATATATATATAGATGATGGCGGTCCATCTTAATTGTTTTTATTCCGTCACCATTTTTTACTTAGAAGAAGCCGTCCAGTGCATTAATTGTGGTTTGTTGACATTGTGTGTGTGTATATATATATATATATATATATATATATATATATAAGACACTTGAGCTTTATTTTAAATATTTTTTGGAATTCACCAAGATATTGTTAACAGCAAAAACACGTTGGCTTGCAGCGGAGAATTGATTCCTATCTTTGAAAAACCTACCCGCACAAGCAATATATTAAAATCTTACCATTCTACACGCGCAAAATTTTGTAATATGTCTCACAACATTCAGTCATTATCATTTGCTGCCTCATAAAACATATATGCATCAACTGAAAGTCTAGAATCAGCTGATGTTTAATTAAGCAATTTTAATGATAAGATACAGTAATATCATTTGCAAAATTGTCCAGAAAAATTAATAAACGCTTCAAGTTAATTGAAACAAAGTCCTTATGTTTCATATTTTTGCATGACTGGTTGGTTAATAATTTCCACCGATCCCATCTCCATTTCTTGAGCTTGTAGATCTTAATTTGAATATGTCAAAGCAATATTCATCAATTAAAAAATGACTTGACAATTAGAGGGTAAAGAATTCAACCTTTTTTTTTTTTTTCCATATCCTTTTCATTGCTACTGTTATATGTAATTATTGAGTTCCTTTTATCATTTTTTTATACCTTTATTTTGCTTCTAGGTAAGGTAGATATTTTTCTGTATTAGTTATTTGATTAAGTCAATTAGAAAAACTTTATATATATATATATATATAAGTAAAGCAACAATGAGATTAAAATCCGGACCACGTACATTATATATGTAGCAATAGTACAAGTATTAATCAAAATTACGGCCAAATTTATATAAGTTGGAAGGCTAGCTAGGTAGCTAGGACCATTCTGGAAATATTGGTCCTTGTCCTTGATCCCGTTCTGAAACGTTAATCAAGCAGAATCTAGTAAGTCAGAAATTTGACGCTCGCTTAGGATATTACTATTTTCACAATCTACGATAAGAAGTCCTAGTAATTGCGTTGGGGAAAATTTTGGACGTTCTGAGCAGCTAGCATCCTGCCGAAGGCTCTATTCGTGGTACAAATTCAGCCACATATGTGCAGTGGTATGGAATTAATTCATGATATTATATTATAATTATTATAATTCAAAAGAAAAAAATTATAATTCAAGGCACACCTTGAACTTCGAATTAGATTATAGATCAAGTCAGGTATTAATCTAACTTTCAATTCTTGAATTTATACTTTTTTGTTTAGGGAGAATTCTGTTGACATTGTTATTAACCCTTTCGTATTCAGTTGGTTTTCCCGAGTTGGGACCAAATTAAAAAGAAATGTTTTCTTACAGAGTTTCGAAATTAAATCACAAAATCTCATTACATAAAATTGTGAATTTAAAGCAGAAATTTTTTGCAGAAAATTTAGGATTTGAATTTGAATAAAATCCTAATCTGCGAAGACGATATTTATTATGTAAAAAAAAAAAAAAAAAATCGCGCACACACACACATAACCGTGTGGCCAAGCCAAGCCAAGCCAAGCCAAGCAGAGTGTCTCTGTAAGCGCCGTTGACGTGGACAGAACAAAAAATGACGTGGGGAGTTGGGCTTCAAAGTCAGTGGGATTAGGTATTTCTTTCCCCGTGGGACCCGCTTCTATCTTAACCACCGTCAGATAGAGCCGTGCCGTCAACTTCGTTGACCTCAGGACGACGCCCCCACGTGGATTCCCAACTCTACTGAAACTCCGAATCCCGTTATCTTTACCATGGACTTTTAACGGATAACCAAGCTGGATCCGTCATTTCTTCCCCCTCACCTTACTTTCACGCGCTATTATGTCTTCCCTTCTTCAGATCTTGCCACGTCTTCCCCTACATCAACCGTGACGTCATATATCCCGCGAAAAAAACGGCTGGTCTTCGCTTACTCTCTCTCTCTCTCTCTCTTTCGCTCCGGGTCTTATTATTACTTTGGACCCCCACTTATAAGCTAAGCTTCTTTGCGAGCGAAGAAAAAATAGTTATATAATTCAGTTGAAACTTGAAAAGGCAACACAACTACTACTGCTGCTGCTCTAATTTCTTTAGTCATGGAAAAACAGCAGCAACGTCGCGAATTGACATTTTTGCACTCCGGTGACTTTCTCCCGCAAACTTCTGATCGCTTGATGGAGAATTCAATCGATCGTGATAAGTCCCCGATCAAAGAAATGGATTTCTTTAGTAACAATCGCATACATGATCATGATCAAGAAAGAAAACATGAATCATCATCAACTCCACCTGAATCTGGCGTAAACGTAAGGTCTTTAGCGTTTTTGTTGTTTCCCATACCGAATTGTATTCGCTGACCTTATTCGTAGAGAATTAAGTGTTTATGACCATAAGATTATCTTTTTATCCTTACAGACAGGATTGGATCTCCGCACTTCATTTTCTGGGATTTCAAGAGCAGCAAATGACGATAAGTCTAATACAGAGGTGAGTTTCAGCATGAAATCTTTCATGTTCATTTTTTGTCTTTGGCGTTTTGACATTTTCGAACTGTTATGAAATGGGAATTTGTTTTTCAGTTGAGTAAGCTTCGAGAGGATTTAGAAAGGTTGTACGAAGAAAACAGAAGGCTGAGGAGCATGTTGGATCAGATAACCAAAAGATACGGCGAATTGCAGAGTCAACTACTCCTGGCAACGCAAAAACAGGCACATGGTTGTCCGGGAGAGCAGGTAATTTTGCTTAGTTTAGTCACCTTTACCTTAATCCGTATTAGATTATCCATTTTAAACAGCTTATAATTTAGAAAGATTGAGTTTCTTAATACATCATGTATGAAACTTTAAGATATTTAAGATGATAACATGAAATTAAAGTCTTATTTTATTACAAGAAAATTGGGTAACGTGCCTGACTGAAATTGGAAAGCGTGCTTTCTTGATCCGGTGTCAACTTTCAATAACTTATTTGTTTATCCTTGCCCTTTCCGGTTTTTGTATTAATGTAGTACTGAAAACCACAAAGACGGTGGCAAACTCTCCTGTCTTACATCTGCAATTCTCATTAAACTCTTATCATTTCAATTCCAATCAATTATCTCACTTAGCTAGCTTACATAAAGTATACAGTAGATCGCGTGTTTGGTCTAAAAGGTGCTAAAATTATGTAGGCTTTTGCGCATCCCCTATGCGCGCGGCCCAAAAGTTATTGGTCCCAAAGTATACATGGGTGATCTTCTTCGATCATCCAAGTGGCATTCAAACTCATTAGAATGTACCATTTTTGTTTGGATGTAGTGCCACGCCAAAATATTACAACCATATAAAAATAATTACTAGTTCTATGGTGTTCAGCAGATACTACATATGTAGAGCAGATAATCTGTAAGAATTTGAAAATCAAATAAATCTAAATAGTTGTCCCTTTAATTTGATATTTACAACTTACCGTTTTCTTTGGTCAACCATTTGCTTAATGAATGGCAACTATGGCTCCTGAACAGAAGGTTGAATTGAATGGCATGTCTAGTTCCTTAATGTCAGCACAACAGTTTATGGACCCACGGCCATCTGCTGCATTGAATGTCAACGATCCTTCAGTATCTGATGATAAGACTGCTCGAGAGGTGTCAGCTTCTCCAGCAAACACTGCAGAAGTAATTTCTAAGGAACATGAGCATCCTATGATTAAGATTCCAGGGAAGCAAGCTTTTAATAACGAAGACGGTGGTGACCAAACATCCCAGAGCTGGGGCTCTCCTAGGAGTCCAAACTTAGATCAAACAAAGAACGAAGAGCAAGCTTCTGAGGCACCTTTTAGAAAGGCTAGGGTGTCTGTAAGAGCAAGATCAGAAGCTCCTCTGGTGAGAATTATGAAATACTTGAACTTTTATCACATGCATTTTCAAAATTTATGGACCTATGTAAATGTCATAATTAAGGCATGACTTAATTTTGTGTGACTCAGATCACTGATGGATGCCAATGGAGAAAATACGGTCAAAAGATGGCCAAGGGTAACCCTTGTCCACGCGCCTACTATCGTTGCACCATGGCCGTTGGATGCCCAGTTCGTAAGCAGGTACAAGTTTTCTACAGTTTTACTAGTCATCACTGACGTGAATATGGTTTTAGAAATTAGATGATAATGATCATACGATGCCTCCATTGACCAAGTTTTCAATCAAGTAATTCTCTCAGGCAGTGTATTTTTCTCTTCACTAAACAATATTACACCACTAATTAATTAACCATTACAATGAATTGTAATAGGTTTCGACTGAAGTATGTATCATTGCTGGTACTATACTTATATCTTTCGAGGCCCAGTATTTAATTAAAAAATTTATTACAGTGCGGCTTCTAAACCTTGTAAATTTTGTCATGTTTCTCGTCAGGTGCAACGATGTGCAGAGGATAGGACCATTCTCATCACAACCTACGAAGGAAACCATAATCACCCTTTACCGCCAGCGGCCACAGTCATGGCTAATACTACATCAGCTGCCGCAGCTATGCTCCTGTCAGGTTCGACCACTAGCAAAGACGCTCTAACAACTTCTGGTTTCTTTCCTTCTGTGCCTTTTGCCTCAACAATGGCTACCCTATCTGCCTCTGCACCATTTCCCACTATTACCCTCGACTTGACGCAGACCCCAAACCCTATGCAATTCCTCCGATCCCCTTCTTCGCCCGCTGCATTTCCTCTACCCTTGCATGGTTGTCCACCACTTTTAAGGCAGCTCATGTACGCTCCGAGGCAACCTGTAGTGCCAAATATGCAGCTAGGGCAACGACATGCTTCCATGGTTGAGACAGTTACTGCCGCCATTACTTCAGATCCGAATTTCACAGCAGCCTTAGCTGCAGCAATCTCAACAATAATGGCAACACCAAAGAGCAACGATGGAAACAATAACAATCTTACAAGCGGGCTTTCTGCTGTTTTGCCTGGATCTCCACAGCTTCCTCAATCTTGCACTACTTTCTCCACAAATTAGGGTTTGAAATACTGGCCGGTGTTTTGGATTTCACGGTGGAAATTATTATTATTTTGTTACTTCCATAAGCTTACAGGTTGGCTTCTGAGATCAAGGAATCCTAGGGTAGCAAGTTGATAAATTCTAGAAGAAGATCTTAGTATGTTAATTAAGAGAGGACCCATTTTGAATATCTGCTTCCACCTTAGGGCTTTAGACATCGGTTATTTAATCAACTTTCCTCGACCTCGGGTCAACCAGCATGGGCTTAAGAGATAAATTTTGGAATATCAATTATCAAAGCCATGAAAGAGGACGAAATGATCGGCATACGTACATAAATAATCTCTCCATACGTTTATGTGTGTATATTATGTTCCCAACACATTCATAAGTATAATATGTATGCCGCTGCATAGGCGAACTAGCTATGTGTTTTTACTTGGTGTACTGAGCTTCAAGAAAGCTTATATATATAGTGGGGGTGTAATAATGAACTGCGGATAATAATAAAGTTTACGTGCTAGAGAAAAGAATATGTATGCCATGCATGTATATAAAATAAATTTCAGTGAAGAGATATACATTAATTTAATGCATAATGAATTTGCAGTTGCAGGCTTTGAAGAATCACCACCATAGAAACACCTACAGCAATACATTACTGTTTCTAGTTGTTGGAAGTTTAATTTTCAGCATTTGACCAAATCAACATTGATGATGTACCAGACCAGGTTTCATAAAAAAATTCATAGTTTAAACGCATGTTCTGGTAATTAAGATTAGCAACTTCTTTTGGGACAAAAGAAGAAAAGTTTTCAAAGATGTTACCCAATCTATTTCTACTTGACCCCTGACCCCTGACAAAATAACTGATCACTAATTAGAAAAACTAGTTCTGGATTAAAATGGTTGCTGATCACTTTTAATTATATATATGACCTTCCTGATCGTTATTCGTTACCGTGGAGGAATTAAGGACGCTGCATGTCACATACACATGTTGATTTTGGATTAATTTTTAATAGTAAAACATAGTCTCTAGAATCTATATCCTCTTAAAATTTATATTCTATTATATTATATATATTATATATATATATGTATATAGATGTATAGAAGTTGTTATATAGTCCAATTTTATACGCAAAAAATTGCATGATCAATATATTTGAATCGAGAATTTTTATCTTTTTAACAACCCTACCTATATAGAAAGAGTTGCTGATTTAGATATTAAAGCCGCATATTGGTTGACCATAAAGGAATAAATTCCTGATATGGCCAGGATTAAGTAATATTTCAATTTCAAATGACCCTACCAACTAATGCTGCAGATGCACAGATAGAAGTGATTCAACATTTTTTCTTATAACAGAAAATAAAAATGTAGCGTATCAAGAAAAGGACCCCCTCGATGACCCAACAGTAAAATACGGCTTAGCTGCCAACAAGGCCCATTTGATGACCCAATGTGAGCCGGCCCACTCTCCCGGCGCACTCGAGTCGTCAAAATGGGCTAGATCAGCATCATAAGTTTTGGATCAAAACATGTGATTGATCTCTTTCAGCGCCGTTTAAATTTCAAAATATTTGACCGTTGTGCTAGGAATTGCATTTTGAGCCTGAACGGCGTGAACTTCAATTGAAAAACGGACAAAACTCCAGAAGTAGCTGCCAGCTTACGAGAGAAAAACACTTTTGTTTCTTACTTTCAGGGCTCGAAGCAAATCCTATGGATTTCTAAAAGTAATCTTACACTCGAAATCTATCTTTGTTTCGAGCGAAAAGCTGCAAATCAGATACTCGCTACAAAGTACCAGACAATGAATATGAGACGACGCCATGGCTGGCAACGCCCTCTCCATCCTCTGCAGGTAAGCCCACAATTTTTCTTTCGCTTTAATACTTATCTGCAGATTCAAATCTGAAACATAATCTGTAACTTGTATACAAACACTTTTAGCTTGTTTTGCTGGAAATTTTGTTCGCTTGAATCGGGAAAAAGATACTTCAGGCAGTCCGGTTACCAACATCACCAACTTCATTGCATTAGCTGTTCTCCAAATTTAATTGATATGAACTACAAGTTTATGTTAAAAGATTTGTGTCTTTTTCTCGAAAACTATGGACTATATAAAAATCCAGCTCAAATTTTGAATTTTCAGTACCATGTATTTATGTTTGAGGCACACCATAAATCCATAATTCCTTGTTGAATGTATGGCAGATAGTGGGAATGGCAGTGTACAGTTTTCTGGTAGTGGCCTTTTATACGTTTCTAGGCCTTTTCCTCGGAAGCAGAATTGCTGAAATCACAGTAACCACTGTATTTTCCTTTGTGGTAATGCATCCAAGAAAATTGGAACGTACACTTCTCTTCATTCATCAGTGAATACCAAAAACTCGCTGAAATTAATCAGTAATCTTGGTTTAATTTTCAGGCACTCTCAGTTATGTTTCTATTTATAAGGTGTACTGCAATCGACCCAACTGATAAGACCACTTTTAGGAAGAGGAAAATGGCCAAATCCAATGGGTTAGCAAACCTGAATTATGGATTTATATTGGCACAACTTGTTATGAGGTTTTTTAGGAGAATGGAGAAGAAGATACTTAGGACTTTTATAAGGAGGAAGTATCTGGATCCGTTGAAGACTAGTGCTCAATTGGAACCATTGCTCCCATTTCCCCTTGTCATGAAGGACGATGCAGTTGCACCTGACCTTAAAGAGGATGACATTTCATTTTGCTCGCTATGTGATTTCCAGGTTGGATATTTTGCATTTCAGTGGCCTTTGTTAGACTAGCATCATATATCATAGGGGAGAAATTTAGAAAACATGGCTATTAGTAAACAAGTTGTGTGTCTATTCAAAAAGTTTTTTTAATTTTTTCCGTGGAGTACGGTGTCATCATGTTTATTTAAAATATTTGTACATCAGGTGAAAAGGCATAGCAAGCATTGCAGGACTTGTAACCGTTGTGTTGAAGGGTTTGATCACCATTGCAGGGTAAGAAATGGATAAATTTCTTGACTTCTGCTTTCTTGTTATTTTCCCATTTTGGGTTGACAAAAAATATAAGATGTCAATTGCTACCAATGTTCACATGGAGTTGTTCGTTTTTGTTTCAGTGGTTAAACAACTGTGTTGGGAAAAGGAATTACACAACGTTTATTCTTCTTATGGTTTTCCTCTTGTTGATGGTCAGTTTGTTTTGCATCTGTTAATTCTCACGTTTGCATTTTTACTTTGATGTTTACCTTGACATTTAAATTGTCACTTGTGCAGCTAATTATAGAGGGAGGAACTGCCATTGCCATATTCATCAGGTGCTTTGTAGATAAGAAAGGAATAGAGCAGGAGCTGGAAAGGAGGCTGTATGTAGAGTTCCCTAGAGAGGTTCTGGCTACAATATCGGTAATATATTCCTTTCCTTGGCAGCTTTTCATTGCAAAATATTTATATTCAATTTCTCTTTGGCACTATTTGTAACTCATTGAAATGTTACAGGTATTGTTGGTTCTAATGACAGCTTATAGTACAGCAGCAATGGGACAACTTTTCTTCTTTCATATGGTTCTCATAAGGAAGGTGTGATGCATCACCAAATTGCATTAATTAAATATAGTAACAATTTATTGTTTGTTGAACCAAATGGGTTAAAAATCAATTATGAACTTTCCTTGCCTTCACAACCATGAAGTGAATATTATCTGTGAGTGAGATGTTCTGATACTAAGTGAATGAAATGTGCCATATGCTGAAGGAATAAACCTTTAAATATTTCCGAAAAAACGGATTAGAATTGTCACTTTTTGGAGTGGCTTCTTCAACTTTTCTTCTGCTTCTCTGCCTTGTTTAATTTTATAATTTGCTATTGCGGTATCTTGTTACATGCATTACACTCATTTGCTTAAAAATAGTTAATCAGAAATCTTAGATTTGAACTACAAACTTTCAAATGCTTGCATATTATCACCTTTATGTGCTGTCTTCTCTTGATATTGAGGTTTCTGAGGCTGAATGTTGCAAGTAGAAAATAGATAGCAACTTATATGCGATCGGTCAATGTCATAATTTCTTTCTTTTTCTACAACATTCAAGATTTTAGATAAGTTTGTACAGCGTGACTGTTCATTCTTTCTATGCTTTTAATCTTGAATTGCTTCATATCTTTCCTCCTTCCTGTATTACTCCAAATTGTAACTTGATCATTCCTGCAGGGAATGAGAACTTATGATTATATCCTGGCAATGAGGGAGCAGAACCAATTTCCAGAACTAGAAGATTCAGATTTCTCTTCAGACGACAGCAGCGAGTTTGATTCACCTAAAAAACAGACTCTTGTGTCAAGATTCATGTGCAGAGGACATAGAAATCAGGTATATATGTTCGATAAAGCATCTTAGAATTTACACTTTGGAAGCGATGAGCTGACTCGTCCTGATGGGTAATTTATTTTTAATTTTCAGAACCCAGTACCTTTGTCAATAAGAATTGATGAAGATCCTGAACCTCCCAAGAAACCAGGCTTTCATGTGAGCATTGACCCATGGAAACTGATAAAGCTGAGTAGAGACAAAGCTCTACTAGCAGCAGAAAGAGCCAGAGAGAGGCTTATGAAACAGAAGCCAGCTCTGGAACATGATTCATTAAAGCCACTGCCGTTGGAGACAAAACGTGGACCATTGATGAACCCGGATAAGAATTCAGCTAATACAGGTTCAGGCTCGACACCACTTATTTCTATCGGGAGGCTTGCAGGGTCACCGGGAAGGTTTTCAAGCCCAAGAAGGCGACTTTCTGGCTCCCCAACTAGGTTCTCTGGCGTTGCGCCATCACCAAAGCACAAATACAGAAGCAATTTCGACTTGAAGTTAACCGAGGTGTCCAAAGAGTTGGAAACTTACATTTCAAGACAGGTTTTATGTTCTGTTATAAAAAAGGATGGGAGTGAAGCATCCCCGAGATAGCCATTTAAAATTCTCAGCCTTTGAGAAAGATTCATTGATTGGTTTTGTGTAATCTTGATTGAGTGTCCCATTAGTAAAATCGAAAATCAACAGATGTATGTAATTTCTTCTACTCTTACAAGTTACAATTTATAGTTTTTTTTCCCTACTTTTAAACAGATGAATCGACATTTTAGTATTAAAAGAACCTTCTGCTATAAAGCTTTTGGCTCTATTTATTTCTAAGAAAAAGTTCATTCCAGCATATTTTGTCCACCCTTCCTCCAAAGCTACCAAAAATGGTACTGCAAAGAACATTATAGCTGCTGTGATTTTGGCATATGTACACGGGCAAGTTAGATATCAATTTTAGGTACAGTTTCTATGGACAGGAGACGAACCACCATTCTGAGATTTTTATAATAAAATTTATATTATATCAACAAAATGATCAAATGTCTTCCCTTTCATGCAAACCTAAAACAACAGCAGAATATATTCTCTTTCCCTCTTTTTTTTTTTTCCTTTGAGCTATTCATTCATTTTTTTCCAAAAATTTCAAACACATACAATCAGACATAAAGAAAGAAAGAAAAAGACAATCAGACATAAAGAAAGAAAGAAAAAGACAAGTTCCGAAGAAGTAAGCTCATTCTATCTTCATTTTCTGATAATCACTCAATTATTTGCTACTGCACACAAAATTACAAGAAACAATCTTTTCTCAATACCATCTCACGGGTCAACAACCACAGATCAGTTACTCCACTCAACTTATGTCAGGCAATCTTTTCCTTGGCAATGAACTGGGCAGTTGGTTTGAGAAATGGCTAGAATCAAATTTCCAGCTAATGTTGAACATTAGCAGAAGAAGGTGATTTCACCACCAAGCAAATGCTATGATTCCATTATTTACCAAGACCACAACCAAGCACCTCTCTTTTGACTACTTGAACTCCAGAAATGACTGGATAGATCATAACAATCTAAGTAATGATTGGGAAAGATTCTTTCCCTCAGAGGGTCACAGGTTTCTGGAATAACAAAGTCAGAATATCCTTGAATAGAAGAGCAGTTCCAAGGAGACTCTGAGAGCACATTGAGTGCAATGTTTGACAAGCAAATGTTCAGAAAAGTGTCACCTTTGATACCTTCTAGCAGGCCTGCCATTTTTACATTCTTACCTGTGACATGTTTAATGGTTATTCTTTCTATTGCAGGGAGAGCATTTGGGTCAAAAAAATCATCTGGATGCTCCCCAAACTGACCAGTAAACCTTATAGCTGTATCTACATCAGCCAAGGTCACATTGGAGATAGAGATGTTTCTGACATAACCACCCCTTCCAGGAGAAGTCTTTATTCTTATACCAGTGACTGAGTTGAAAAAGTAGACGTTTTCTGCATGAACATCCGACACACCTCCAGACATCTCACTTCCGATTGCTATCCCTGAACCCAATTGGGTTTGTCCGACAAGCCCATGGATAGTAATTTTTGTACTTGGACGACCGTATGAAATGCCATATTCATCCCACCCACTTTTGATGGAAATTAGATCATCACCAGTGCTAATATAACAGTCTTTAATGCAGACATCATCAGAAGAGTCTGCATGCAGATAGATGCAGAGGTTAGAACCTAAATATTTTAAAAAATAAGAGTTACTATGTATGTATGTATGTATGTATGTATGTATGTATGTATGTATGTACTTGTTGGAGTTTGAAGTTGTTGGAAATTTTCCTATTGTAAGTTTGAATGTTATGGTTGGAATTGATTGTCATTCAACATGGCAGAAGTGCTTGTATGTATGTATACTGGTTGGAGTTCAAAGTTGTTGGAAAATTTCCTATTATAAGTTTCAATGTTATGGTTGGAAATGATTGTCATTCAACACGGCATAAGTGCCTATGAGGGGGCTCTGATTTTATGAAAACTTAAAGTTGAAATTTGTCAAAATCTCACACAGATCAATTCCCATTCTGAAGCCCAAAGAGATCATTTGCTTCATTGCAAATTTAGCATAGAGCTAGAAGTTTGCATTTCTCAAGTTGACGGGGTGGGATCTTACACACAAAGTACATACAACTCAAACTAGATAAATTTTGAAAATATCAATTAAGTTGGTAGAGCTTCAAACTGTAGAAGATACTCACCTGGATCAATCCCATCTGTGTTGGGTGAATCAAGTGGAGAAAGAATTGTGACATTCTGCACTCTAACATGGCTGTTCATCCAGAAAAACAGTCTCAACTCTCCCCCTAATTCAGTAAAGCTTCACTTTTGTACAGTTTAAATTGGAAGCAACAATACTCGGATCCAACAAACAAAAAATTAATAAAAAATCTGAGTTTTGAAAAGAACAAACCTGCAGTATACTGGGTGGATGGTCCAAAATGGTGGATTTAAGAAGGTCAAATTTGAGATAACAACCCCAGTTGCATTCATCAATTCAACCAGATGGGGTCGGGTGTAATCCAGATTTCCACTTCGAAACCAATCCCACCAGATGCTGCCTTGTCCATCAATAGTTCCGTTATCACCTGCATGGAACAATCAGTGGCATCAAAAAAACAGAAAATAAGTGTTAGCTCTTGATCTATATCACCAACCTGTTATGACAACATCTGTCAAATTGTGTCCAAATATGAGGCTTCGATGTCTTCCACCAGGCAATTCGCGACCTCTGCCATACGACGGTAGAGGATCAACAACTGGCCAATCATCTGAGTTCTGAAACAATGAAGGGTAAGCACTTGAGCATTATGTGCAAAAGTAATGTGCTTATAGCTTCAATGTCACTTCAGACCGCTACCAAAATGGACTTGTACATCAACCATTTCAAGATTTGAAAATTTTCCTTGAACTAGGATGTGAATCATTAATTCACAGGTAAGCTGTCAGTCCGCACATTATTAAGTACTCTTAGAGCATGGTATACCAGCAGAGAAGCCAGATGAGACTTCCATGGAAACATTAAAAACATGGCAAGAACTTACAACAGATTATGATTCCATACACTAACATTTCCTAGCCATGATTTAATTTCAAATTCTCCATTACAGGCGACAAACTGCAGCTAATATAGAAAAGTTCTACACATACAAATTTTAGATAATATGGAAAGATTTTTAGCTGAAGGCTTACCGTAGATCCAAGAATTACTGCATTCTTGTCTAACCAAAGAGTTAGATGACTGATGAGATCGAAGCTTCCTGTCAACCACCGGCCAGCAGGGACAAAAAGCTTGGCCCCACCCTTGTCAGCAAATGAATTAAGATAGAAGATTGCATTTTGAAAGGCTTTGGTGTTGAGAGTGACACCATCTCCCACGGCTCCAAATTCAGTGATGGAGACACTATGAGGCCTAAACACCCCTGAACTGACTTGTTTGCATTGTGAGCTGCCATCGACAGCCCATGGAGCATCACTAAAAAATGCAAGTACCAGAAGCACATCCACCAGCTAAAAAAGGAACATTTAGAAATTGATTAATTTTACTAAATTATCAACCTTATTTGAGCTCCTAATAAGCTGCATTGCTAATTAATAATATCAATAACTGAAACTAAGAATCTAGAGAAGGAAATTGGAAACAGAGAAAGGCATGCCACATAAACTACAATAAGCAACTAAAAGAATTAATTTTTGCTGTGATGAACTAGTTGAAACTTCCAAAAACAATAAACGTGAAACTTTATCAGCCGAGTCATGGGTAATGTATGATTGTTACGGGTTTCACGCTTTACTTGCGGTTGATGGGTAGAAAAGGTTATGAAATCAGCCACATTTTCCCGAAAAGATGAAACGAAGGTAGGAAGAGCCACATAAAGATAAAAATAAATAAATAAACTCATACTACAATATAATCTGTGGCTGAATTAAGATGATTCAGTTCAGGCTGCCGTTGACTGGTTTATCATGAAAACTATTTTCAGATCTTAGTGCAAAATTTCTGTGTTACACACAAAATTAAGCAAGAAGCAAAGCAGAGCAAGGAAGAAGGAGAAGAGAAAATTAAGCAGGGATAAAAGAACTCACAGTAAAAGATCTCCTCATATGATTGAGATCTGCTAGTCTGCCGTTGAGCCAAACACCTTAAGAAACCTTTTTAACCCTTCTTGGACACAACCGGACACTCACCTACTGGAGTGATACTGATGACACCTCTTAATGAACAAAATAACAAAGAAAGAAAGAAAGAGAAAGGTTTGATGAAGATGGTTGATTTTAAATCAAGATCTCCCTTCTCTCTCCAGCAAATATGCAAAGTATATCATTGTGTGATTAGATGGGTCATTGATAGAACCGAAGAACCACCACCACCACCCAAAGCATAAAAATCATTGACAGTGACCGTTGCTGCCCGCCAAAAAATAAGCAGTAGGTCCCTCTCGTGTCTTCACCTGCTCCTCCATTACCTCTCTTTCTCTCTCTTTCGTTCTATATTATTCACTACACAGTGATCATACAAAGAATCGAAGATACTCTCTATTTCTCTCTACACAGTTATAAAAAAAAAATGGAGCACACTCAGAAAACTGTTTGAGGCTGGAGCTAGAAAAAGAGCTGTTTGAAATCAAAGATGGGGTGGTAAATGGTATATACTCTTTAACCGCCAAAGATGAGTAATGTCAAATGGTTTGCGGCTGTCTGTGTGTTTGATTCGATTTTGAAAGCTCTGACAGTGTGCTTTTCAGTTTTTGCAACTCTGAGGGCAAGAGAACCAGAGATTTTAAGAGCTGTGGTGAGATTATGTAGTGCTAGTACAGATTGTAAAAGTTTTTTGCATGCGGCATCTAAAACTCGGTTGCTCTTACCTCTTAGTCATGTTTTAAAGTTAGTAAATTGTAACATCCATCAAAGAGAGAAACTGACTTGTTTTTTCACATCATCTTTCGTCAGCATTTTCTCTCTTCGAAAAAGAACTGGTTTTATTTGTCTGTCTGGTTTTTGTTCAATGATATAGCAATGGAAATTAGATTTAAACAGACGTGGACAAGAACTAGCTTATGAAACACAGGCCAAAGCTGGGTTTTTTGATACGGGAATTGATGATGGCAGAGCAAAACATTGCAAATTACAATACGAAGGGCGTCATTCAGTCAATTTCATTACAAAAGCCAAACCGGCACACTTTTGTCTCTGCCGATCCTGTAACTGACAAATCACAAATGCTGCCTGACCAACAGAACACTAATCCCGAGTTCTTCATCTTCTTAAAGACGGTCAAAAACAATTTTTAACGTAATAACTCCTGACTCTGTATGTAAAAGACTATAATAACGTTAACCAAGTACCAAAATATCTGTCTCTGCCGCTAACCCTGTCTAACCTGTGGGCGAGTTTGTTAGGCCTTGGGAGCCGGGACCACCCCCGCATCCGGCCAGCTCCATCTATCAGATTCACAGGCCTGGCCCCGGAAAAGTACACCTTAACCATATCGCAATTTGGCAATTAACAACCTCTTTTTTTCTGTTAATAAATTAAAAAAGTTTCATTGATGATACAGAATCAGGCTTAATCTACACAGTAAACCGTGGAGTCATTGCTTTAATTACGGAAATACCCTCAGATTGGATCAGAAATTCGTGATCATATGCATAGTACTACTGCGTGGGGTAGTAGTACAGGTAGTAGTAGTAGTAGTAGTAGTAACGGAAGAGGCACAGCAACCTCAGCAATTAAGAAAAAATGTCTATAAAGAAGGGGACAAAAGAAATGCAAAGGCGAGTGTTATATATTCAAAGCATGTAATAAAATTGTAGTCAGGTATCCAATGCCGGCCCTTAACCAAAGCACAACTACTGATGCTGCTGATGCTGTAAAAAGGAAGGAAAAAAATATTAATATTTATGTAACTATAATTCTCATCGTATGATCTCTGTTGTGAATGTCACCGTGGTATCATAATATATGAGAACGTGAGATAAGATATCGGCGTGAATGAGCTCAGCAACTTTCTCAGAGAAGCAGTTTTTTGGAGTTTTTTTTAGCCCACAACAGTTGCAAAATCATTACCTGATTTACCCAAATATTTCCTTAGATTTGCATAATTTGCTTTTGTTAGTTTGTCCCGTCAAAAAGAAGATATGGGCAGGTACCAACAAAAACACATTTCAAGATTTCCCAACTTTTGCTTTCATCTGTTGTTTTATTCCACGAGTAAAAAGATTATGAAAATAAAACTGATATAAAATATCATCAATTTTTAAATATGAACCGACAACCGACCTGTGAAAAACATATGTACTAATTTTATACATTATTATTTGTATAGAGATCAATTAGAATATTTTTTCTTTTTCTTTTTTTATTTTTATGAGAGTGATAAATATATATATATATATATATATATACACCTTCCGAACTTGCATGTATGACTTATGAACCATTCCATTGTATACCTCATACGAACCTTTTACAGACAATTGATCATTTCAAAACAAAGATGGAACAAGTTATTGCTTTTGCTTATACGATGAGCAACAAGTTTAGATTCCGACATTCTTCATCATCAAATATAATCGTTGTCATGTAGGTAAAATACAAACTTAATAATATTATTTGTCTGACTTACACACGCATACTCATATGTTAGAACCTAGTAATTATGATTAATTAGTTCTTTTCTTGTATTCAGCCTCAGGTTTCTAAGGATTGTTCTCCTGATCTCGGTTTATTTACTCTTTAAGAGTACGTGAGACAACATTAAACCTACTGGTAGGCCATTTTATAATTTATAATAATAATAGTTAGAATTAATGCATTTACATATATATGTTTATAACCATAACCCAATTCTTGATTTACACGTAAATTCAAATACAAACAATGCATAACCCATTAACAAGAATTGTAACTGAACTTTGTAGATCATTGCTGAATGCTGATCTCTTCTAATTCGTTCACACGTTAATTATATATATATATACATATATATCGAATTAATTGATTACAGGTGGTCAGAGAGCATGAATATTTCCCCTTATTTGATGGGGCGGTCATCCTCATTTATGTAGACCATTATTTATAACTTTGTTTTTGGATCTATCTACCAACTATTTGGACTCTTAGTCATTTATTAAAGAAGATGATTGACAGGACCACTTCATATATATTATGTCTTGTTTTCATTCACATTTTTTATTCTTACAACACTTTACTACGTATTAATAGTAATAATTTAACGCATTGATATGAGATTTTCGAGTGTTTTTGCAATAATGCAAGATAACAAAACATGCTAGGATATGGGGACCAATCCTCCATTTGTCTCCGGTCATCCCAGGCTGATCAAAAACTAAACAATGAACATATTGGATGTCCGTACAAAATCTGTGTAATTATTGTTAATCATGTGCACTTAATACTAAACCCGATAATAAGAAGTCAAGATTGGACCTTGGCCCACATGTGCAGAACGTTGGAGACTTTTTGGGCTCAATGGACCCTAAAGTTCGATGGCTTGAGGCCCAAACACTCTGCTTTCCTTTGTTGGGTCGTTTTTCATTTTATTCACTGCGGGTCCTCCTTCTTTGAATGAATGAACAATTCAATATGTGTCGTTAAACCTTTGGGGCTTTTCGTTGAGCAAGTTGTACGCAAAGCGTAATCATGCAGAGCGGGAAAAAAGGGAGCAAAAAGCTTGGTGATGTCTCAAAGCCACCAAGTTCTGTTCCTCAAGAACCAGAGTATGTCGGTTTCTGTTACATAGGTTTCTCTCTCTTTTCATTTTTATTTTTTTTATTTTTCGTTTTGATCATGTTGATGGTTGTTGAGGTTTTGAGTGCCTTTTACCTGGCGAATCAATTTCCTGCTCGTTATTACTATGTGAAATTAAATTTCTTCTGGGCTTGATGTGTAGATGCTATGAAGGGGAACGTCTCGCTCGTTTGCTCAAATTGATTCAGAGGTAACATACAATGCAACTCTTTTCACTGAGAGAGTATAGGAAATTTAGACCAGCACATAACTTGCCACCCCTTTTTTTATTATATCGAAACAGGGAGGTAGGATCAGCTAGAATTTCGGATGGAGACTCTTTACCTGAAAAAATATGGTTCAAGGTTTGTTACAATGTTCAATTATCAATGCTATGCCTCAGACCAAAATTCCTTTTCTCTTGATTCTCGTTGGGGTTTTTATGCAAAAATAGCATACTGTCGAGCACGCTCGAGAGTTTGACTGATGTTGTGGCTTGACTCTCAGTTAAGAATGCAGCCCATATAACACAAGTTTATTTCATCATATAGAGAAAGATGGGTTACTATTTGGGATGGAATCACTGCTTTACAGTGAGGGATCGGTAACTTGGATAAGGGATGTTTCCATAGAGTGTTATTTTTGTGAAAACCCCTTCTTATTGTTTATTATTACACTGTATTGTATCTAATAAATGGAATATTGTTTAGCAACAATTCTCAATTGGTGTCAATGAAGTCACTCGAGTGCTTGAACGGATGGCACCAATTGCCAATGAGGAAATCTCTCACCGGCAATGTCATGTATTTTGTGGCAATAGTAAAGCACCTTCTGTTGGACTTCAGGTTACTGCCTTCTCTCTATCTTTTTCATAATGTTATTACTTGTCTTTGGAGAGTGTGTCTTACTATTATTTGCTCTCATGCTATGTAGCTACTTCCATATTTCATGCATATAATTGACTAGAATTTGGATTGTGGTAATGATGAATGATGCATTTTTTTTATTGCAAATGTAACAAACAGTCTCCTAGATGATAACAGCTGATAATGAAATGATGGTAACATCATAACTTTAAGGATGATTTCAACAAGCTGATTCATGTTTGTCAAAGTTGATACTGCCTATCAGATGTGACATTTTATTTCCTGCTAGTGCAGGCACCGAATATGCTGTTATGAGCAAATTGCTGTTTGATGGAGCTTGGTAGTTGACAATGAAGTAATCCAGATGATTCCATTGACATTCACGTACATTGCAAAAGAAAATATTACTTCTCAATTTAGATTTGAACTTGATGCATGGAAAATCAAGTGTTTTCATCTTCTGTTTAAATTGGTAGCTAAGAACTAGTAATATTGATCAAAATGTCATTTATATATGTAAGAAAATAAAGATCTTTATTGTGGTTTTATATCTTAAATTTTGAGGATAACTCTATGGTTTGACATTGCCTGTTTATCATGATTGTGAGATGCTAATGAATGTTGCATTGAGCATGTAGGTCATATTATTAGCTGCTGATTGCAACCCGCGATGGTTAACAAAGCATCTGCCAACCTTGGCTTTATCAAGGAACGTCCCAGTGCTCTTTGTCAAAGATAAAAAGGGCGGATCTCTTAGATTAGGTGAACTGGTCAAGCTAAAAACAGCAATTGCTATCGGGATAAAGGTAACTGGTCACAATCTTGCAGATAATATGTAATTTACTCTGTATAATTCTTAGCATATTCTTCATTTGCCGTTAATAGTTTTTTTTTTTGGTTTAAATATGAATTGATATCTGACTTGTCTTAGGAAAAAGGAAATGCCATAAATCAAATTGTTGAGAAAATTCTTCGCGGTGATGAAATAAATCTCTTCAAGTTGTCTGAGACACCCTTGCACCCTGTCAAGGACCTGCTGGATGAAGCTCATAAATGACTGAATTGAATTTGAACTGAACTAAACTTACAACGATATCCTTTGGATTATTCATAGATCAGAAACTTTGAATAGCAGCAAAAGCACTCAGATTGAAGTAGACTGTCATACAGGAAAATTTAAAAATTTTTGATAATTCCAAGATTCTTATAGTACAGACGTAAAAGTTAATCAGATTGTGCAATAATTTAAAAATTGTTTTGCTTTTAATTTCAGAAGTGTGTTACTCTATTGTACAATAAACGAGATTTTTCATTGCAGTATACATGAACCAAAATTCTACAGCACAAGTGATTACAGGCTATACACAGATTAGGAGCAAATTTTGTCCACTGTCCTATTCTTTCTGAATGTTTGACAAAATTTTCTTTGATATTGATCTTATGCGCTAGCTTGGGGGCTGGAAACTGATGATGATGACTCAACTGCAACAGGATTGGGGTTCTTATTCCTATTACCATTTGCAACGAGCTTTCCTGATTTGTCTATCTTAGTCTGCTCCTGATCCTGGTCCTTCTTTACCAGCACCGGTTTAAACTGCCACACAAAAAATACAAGCAAAACACACAGAAAATAAGAATAAGCAACAGACCAAAACGCGGTCATGGAAAATCATGATGCTACTACCGAGTAATTATGAACCTGATATATGGAATAGATAACATTTCTTCTTATCTGTGCCATCATCTCCAAAAAGAGATTATAGCCTTCAAGCTTATACTCAATGAGTGGATCCCGCTGAGCATAACCACGTAACCCGACAGCTTGCTGTACAAATTTAAGTGCTTGCAAGTGTTCTTTCCACAGGCGATCAATGTTGCTCAAAATTAAGAACCTCTCAGCTTCCTTCATCAGCCCTGGTGCCTGTTCCTCTACTGTATCCTGCAAGGCAACAGGAAAGCAAGAAATAATGTAGGATAAGAACCAATCATTCAACTTCTTATATAAACTTCACCATTTATCCTCTTCAACAGTCAGCTTAGAGTCAGCAGACTGCTTTGTGGCATTTGAAACTCAAAGATCATGAATCATTCGGTCATGGGGCATGTTATTTCCATTATATACTATAACTTCGCTGATGTTTTCTTTTGCTTATAAGGAAACAGACCTACTCACCCTTTTCTGCAAATATGCTTCGCGACCTCGAAGATGAAGGTAATCCTGCAAGTCCTCATAACTTGAGCACTTGCTCTTCAGTAAATCAGGGGTCAAATCAACCAAAAGGTAACAGTACCTACATTCCAAGGATATGTTTATTAGCAAAATCATGTTAGAGTCAAATACTAAACAAGGAGATCCATAACAATCAGGACAGCTAAGAGTTTTACACTACATATATCTATAAAAGTGACTTCTTTAAACTAATTCAAATAAAAGAGTGTTTCCATACACTCTAGAAACTGTAAAGCACTTCAACAGTAGCATAAGGACTGAAATATATGAAGCACAGAAAAAGGAGGTTCTTCTTACTGTTGAAGTTTTGCAATGAGTTTTTCAAGATCCCAGCTTTCCTTTGGCGCATCAGGACCAATATTTGCCTACTCAAGTGAAAAACTACAAACTGAGTAATACTCCAGGATGCAATACAAATGAATTATATAGGATATTGGCAAAGACGAAAAACAGCAAAGAAAAATACAAGCTTAGCCCACAAAGTTCCCAAACAGTTTACCTCTAAGATGTCATCCATTGTCAATTCAGCATATTCAATAATAAGAGATTGGAGATTGTCAGATTCAAGGGCTCGTCTTCTCTCTGTATACACACGGTCTCTTTGACTGTTTAGGACTTCATCATACTCAAACAACTGCTTCCTAATATCAAAAAAATAATTCTCTACTTTCCGCTGGGCCTCATCTAGTGCTTTAGTCAGCATCTTGGACTCAATAGGTAAATCTTCAACTCTAAAGGCTCTCATCAAACCCTACAAATTGCAACATCAAGAATGTTTTGATAAGCAATTCTACAGTAGTATCAACAACTAGACCACTTCAATCACAGATCAAACCTGTATTCGGTCTCCACCAAAAATCCGAAAGATGTTATCTTCAAGACTTAAGAAAAAGCGTGAACTTCCGGGATCCCCTTGTCTGCCACTTCGACCTCGTAGCTGCACAGCCACAGAATTGCAAGTTCAGTTTACTATATTCCACAGAAAAATTTACTGCATAAAAGGTAAGCAAGGAAAATAAAATGAATATTATTTCCTCTTTTCAAACTTGAAGTACAAGAGTCTTGAGTTATATGGAAGAGAGAATTCAATTAAAGGTTCCAGCTAGAAGTTTTAGTTTGCAAATTTGACCTGATTGTCAATTCGGCGTGATTCATGGCGTTCTGTCCCCACCACATGAAGACCACCAGCTGACACAACCTGCAGTGACATGGAAATAAAAAAACTGCAATTACCAATGATCAGAATCAAGTAAAATTTTGCTGGTTGTAAACTAACCTGCTTCCTTTCTTCCTCAGTATAGGCCTTATACTCATTAACAATCTCCAGAAAGGCATTACGAAGTTTGGCTATGACTTCATCCTGAACAGG
Organism: Azadirachta indica; assembly: GCA_022749755.1. NCBI lineage: Eukaryota > Viridiplantae > Streptophyta > Magnoliopsida > Sapindales > Meliaceae > Azadirachta > Azadirachta indica. Next base: position 17,365,127 of record CM040440.1, read on the forward strand.
ACCCTGTAGGGCAAAAATACAATTATTACCACAGGAAACATGTAGGAATAACATCAAGAAAATGTATGACAAGTATTTTTCATCTGTAATTTTAATTCTAAATCCAAAATAGCAATATTAATATTCTTAACTTAGTTTTTTCACCTTCTCACAAGAATAAGATAGACGCTCCTCTGCTTCAAGCTCAGTTAATGATCTCTGGCCCCAAGTTTTGACAGCTAATTGCACAGCTTCCTCAGCCAACTTGGTCTTTTCATTGGATAGTTTGCACGGAAATAAACTTTCATTGACCTATAATTTTATTCATAATCCTTAGTTCCAGGATAGTAAAGCTTTCAAATATTGCAACCTTCAAAAATCAAAGTCAAAGTAAAATAAGGGAAAGAACCTTCCATGTCTTCTTCGGAGGAGCTTTCTTCACAGATACAAATACTCCTTCAGCTGGTCTAACAACTCTGAGATAGGGCAGCACATTTAGCACATAATATCATAAATGACACCTCCCTAAGAGTTACACTACAAAATCCCCATGAAGGGCACTAGAACAAGAAACAACAAGAAGAATTTTTGTATTTTACTTTTACATGTAGTAAATGTGTCAAATTAACCTCTATTGAAGAAAGCACTTAGGGACACCCAGCATAAGGTTTCAATTGTGGAATGGCTTCTCCTCGCCCAATGCAGGTAAACCTCAATTTTTAGAAGAAAATTGTGAGGATTAATAGTATGTAAACTAACAAATCACGTGTATGATACATATTCAGCCGGTATTGCATTTGTTGATACCACAATGCCAAGCCATAAGAGTAAAATGTTTAATAATTTAACCAGTAGAAGGATGTGAAGACTAATGTAAACAACAGTAGGCCTTTAGAAATAAATCAATTGTTACAAATATCAGATGGTACCTTGGCATAAGTATCTCACGTAACTTCAATCTTGCCATAAATTCAGCATTACCACCAAGGATAATATCAGTTCCACGACCAGCCATATTGGTAGCAATTGTCACTGCCCCTAAACGGCCACTCTGTGCTACAATTTCAGCTTCTCTCTCCACATTCTCTGGTTTTGCATTGAGAACCTTTGAAAAAGAGAAACATCTGTTATATTTCCTCATGGAAGGAACATCTCCCAACAATAAGGTTTTGTTTAGTTTATTTCTTTTCAGCTAGAAAGGTAAATCATTACTTCACATGCAGTTGTTTATCATAACTGTTAATTTCATTCAATTTCCACAACTTTAATTCGTAAAGAGGAATACCTCACCTCGTGGGGGATACCAGCTTCTTGCAACTGTTCTGACAGTGAGTCACTCTGCTCAACACTTGTTGTGCCAACAAGTACCGGGCTACCAGTTTTGTGCATTCTAGAAATTTCTACCACAACTGCCTGCCATTTTCCAGTAGTTGCCCTGAAAACTACATCTGACTCATCCTAAAATGAAAATTAAGAGATAACGAAGGAGTTCAGAGGCATTGACAACATAATCACATCCCGAAATAAAGTAGAAATCCCAGATTTTAAAATTTTATAAAAGAAATATAAAATCACGCCCACCCTTACAGAATATAAAAATTTAAATTATAACATTGTGATGTAAACTTCTTTTAGTTACACCTTCCTTCCAAATTACTACCATGAACTGTAAAAATGCCACATGTAGATGGCTTGCAAGAATTAACCTTTCTGATCATAGGCTTGTTTGTTGGCACAATTGTTACTTTAAGCTTGTAAATGCTATCAAATTCTGTGCTTTCAGTTGCTGCAGTGCCAGTCATTCCACAAAGTTTAGGGAACTGCAACAGTGCATGTATGAGCATTTGAAGTTCAAAAAAGAACTTTCCCAAACAGGAGCTGAGAGATAGATTGGTCCAACCTGGAGAAAGAAGTTCTGGTAGCTAATTGACGCCAGGGTTACAGTTTCATTTTGGATGGGCAAACCTTCTTTTGCTTCAACAGCTTGGTGAAGTCCATCACTCCATCGCCTCCCCTGGCAGAAAAGAAAAGCACCTTGCTATTATGATTCTGAGACCAAATTCATTAAAAAGATTTCCCTATATTTCATTGATATTTCATGCATAAATATTTCTTGCAGGTATTATTATAGTTAATCTTAAGAATATCTAACCTAAAGTATAATTATAATAACAAAAGTCATCCACAACATGTAAAACATTGAGCTATAACATTGTACACGAATCTGAACTGTGAACTACATATTCCAAAATTTCATGCATGAACAAGGTAGAGAGATTTATTCACATCCCCAGCACATGCATGATTTTAGGAGGTAAATCTACATACTTAATATACTGAATTTGTAGCTCTGCGTTCACTCAAATGGGCTTTAAAGCAGAGATGAGAACATTCAGTCCAACCATTAAAGACAAGTAAAGCAGGAAAATACATCACCCAAAGAATTCTAATTGACATTCTCTAACATGTGTTTCTTTCCTTGAGTACATGGCATTATGCATGTCAACAATTTAGAATCCTCGTTTAAGAAATTACACATCCAGCAAGCTCACACTTGTCCTTCAAGAAAATCTGAAAAAACTAGCCCCGCAACTCTGATGAGAGTTTTTCCTATTACAGCAGTATATGGAATGAACTAACTGACTTTGGTACAAAATAGGAGAGCTCCATTTGCTATCTGCAGAACAAAATCTGGAAAAAACAATTACCTGCATAACTCGACCAGTAAACTCATCCACAATAAGAACCTCCTTTCCACGAATGATATAGTTTACATCTCTAAGAAACAGTTCTTTTGCCTTAATCGCATTCAACACATATGATGCCCACTGTTCTCGAGGATCATACAAATCTTTTAAATCTAAAATTTCTTCAGCATCCTCATAACCCTGCTCTGTGAGAAGAACTGTTTTCTGTTTCTCGTCAACCTACAACAACAACATTGTAAATACATATTCTCATTTTTGTTTAAACTATACTAATACAGAATACAGAAACTAGATATTTAATTTAAGCTTGTAAAGGCAAAAACAAAAAAAAAAAAAAGTCTCTTATGCTCCATTGATGCTACATTTTCCAGCCTCCAGTTAATCTCTACCAGCATAGTTTAACAATTACAAGATTACACGTGATCCCTGACCTTATTTTTCTGATTTATGGAATGGATGGATACTCCTAACCCGTATTTTCATTTGCCCCAAGGTGAAAATGAGATCAGCAACTATCATCATATCTATATATTTAAGCAAACAACACGGAGAAAGCAAAGAAAACAGATTAAGCACATAATAAATAGACCTCTAATCAACTTCATCACTTCTGCATTGCAACAATCAACTAGCATAAGGACTAACTTAGCAACACTAAAACTGGTCATTAAGTGCTAAATTAAATTAAAAAATTTCAATAATAAACAAAATATAGATAAGTGCACTGACAGTGTAATGTATATCTCGTTCGAAGACTGAGGCTATCTTTGCAGCTTTGTAATATCGGTCACTAGGTTTTTCTGCTGGACCAGAGATGATAAGAGGAGTTCTTGCCTCATCAATAAGGATGGAATCAACCTCATCAATGATACAGTAGTTAAAATTCCTTAACACCAGCTCTTCAACACTCTGTATATGCCATAAAGTACAATCAACAACGGCCAAAATGATATACAAGTTCTCAATGGACTGTCTGTAACAGCAGCAATATGTAACTATAACGTAAAGCAAGAATTACTTTCCGTGGCAAGATTGTCTCTCAAGTAGTCAAAACCGAGCTCACTATTAGTGACATATGTGACGTCACAAAGGTAATTTTCCCTCCTTTGCTCACTACTCATGTTCTCTGCCAATAGAACCATACAGTCAGATCACACTGATGTTACAACCTCACACACGTGTCAGAGAGCAGCCAGAAAAAGAAAAACCACATACATAAGATATGTAAGATACGGCAGATATAAATATATACAGTTCAACATCTGACTGACAGCCAGCCAACATGAGAATCTGAATGAAAGTCTGAAACCATGCTGTAGTTATATAGCCTAAAGACCTATCAAACAATAAAAGCTAATGCCCCAAAGAAAAATAAACAAAGTAACAAACAGAAATGGTACCAACTGAAGATATAAAGAAAAGGAAGAAAGGAAAACAGAAGAGAGCCTAAAGACCTATCAAACAATAAAAGCTAATGCCCCAAAGAAAAATAAACAAAGTAACAAACAGAAATGGTACCAACTGAAGATATAAGGAAAAGGAAGAAAGGAAAACAGAAGAGAGCAACCAAATCAAAAGGAAGGTGAACATTGAACATTTTGCAGTGAAAATTTATCCTCATCATGCACTTGGATTAGTTTCCACTGTTTAGTAAGAAGTGCCATATAATAAGATAAATTAAGAGAAAGTGCTAAAAAGATTATGACCAGGATCTTTCTACAAATAAAGCAAATTCAAAGTATAAGCCACTAGGTTGTTAATTGTAATGTGTTTGAATTAACTCATCACTCAAGAGTAAATAAATGGACATGGAAGGAGACGGGTTCTGTAGAGTAGCAAACACAAAAGAATGAGACATACGCTGGATTAAGCCAACCTTCAATCCAAGAAATCGAGGAACCTGGCCAACCCACTCACAATCCCTTCGAGCTAGATAATCATTAACAGTAACAACATGAACACCTTTCCCACTTAGTGCATTCAAATAAGCTGGTAAAATAGCAACAAGTGTCTTTCCTTCTCCAGTTCTCATTTCAGCTATTTCTCCCTTGTGAAGAACCATGCCACCTACATGAACGTAGTACTAACATGTATAAGTAATAAGCCAACCTAAAAAAATTAAATCCAGAACCATAACTCTGATCACTGGCATAGACACCACAGTTGCAATCAAATACAGACTCCAATACAGCTTGAGAAATTTGAATTATTAAGCACAAAAATAGTTTATCAAAAACATTAGTTTCCATAATTTAATGGCTATGGAAACCATTTGCATTTGAATAGAAAACATCAAATATCTTATTATTACCTATGAGTTGCACATCAAAGGGGCGTAGACCCAAAACCCTCTTGGAAGCCTCTCTGACAACAGCAAATGCATCCTGGAAAAAAAATTAGAAAAAATAAAACTAACTTCACAGCGACCAAATAAAACACATACTGAATGAATTTTAGATAATCGTACAGGTAAAATAGAATCCAGAGATTCTCCTCGCTGGGCTCGTTCCTTCAACACCGAAGTTTTCTCTCTCAGCTGCGAATCAGATAATGCTGACATTTCAGCTTCCAACCCATTGATGGTATTAACAGTGCCTGCATACTGCTGCCGCGTAGACTCACCAGTGTCGGTTCCTTTGAAAATCCCTCCTAGTAAACCTCCAAGTGAAGCCGATACACGCATACGCCCATTTCTATTATTCGTCCATTTTGATGTTTTTGCTCCCGAAAAGGAGTAAGCCCCTTGGGATTTTTGGTAGTTATTTCTGTTTGGGATGAAAGATTTCGAAGAGAAAAGTGAACGAGAGGGATGATAGTGCTTCAGCAACGGCGAGTCGCATAGAGTTGCCGCCATTTTCAGCGGACACTGCCGATAAATTAACAATTTACGATAAGAACTTTTCAGTTTTAAAGCACTTCGCCCATTTCTACAACTTACAGAAGGAATTGTGTGGGGAGGAAGGACGAAGGAGATGCTGGCTGCGACGTTGGGATAAGGTTAAGACGCCTCAATTAGCGAGTGACGTGGACAAGTGGCTCAGAATCAGAGGATCAGGGACCGTGGAGTTTTCATTCCAAACATAAATAAATTAATAAAGTAACTGAACCTTAATCATATTATTATTAATCTCTAAATAAAAATAGTTATTATCCAGTTTTATATTATATTAATAGAAAATAATTCGTCTAAAAATCTCTCAATTTTCATTTATGAGAGTCGTTAAATACTTAAAAATTAAATTCTTAAACTGTCAAATACCAGAACTATCGAAAGGAAAGAAACTCCACGTCTGATCTTGCAAAAGTGAAAATGTAAAATGACCCACAAAGTTATAGGGAATTATAAAAAACGAATTCAACCGGTCAGCGTACAGTAAATGGAAAGCTAATAGTATGTCATGCAATATAATAGAAGTACAAGTGTACCTTTATAATTCAGCCAGTTTATGATGCGCAATCATAGCCCAAAGGAAGTGGGAGTAATTAAATCTATTTGATTATAAAATTTAAGTGCAGCAATCTCGACTCAAAAGACTCTTTAGCACGTTAACGTACATTTCTAAGGGAACCGTTGGAACGATCACTCAAAAATATTCAAATAAAAACAATAAAAGTGCAAATACACAAATTCAAGAAAGCAAAACCGGGTGTTGTCCCATCATTACCAGTAAAGATTATACAAGGAAATCTATCCTATTGTAACTCGTGCAGTTCAATCCATCCGGATGCACAGCCACTACAGGAATCAAACCCATCAAAGCAATATAGAAGAAAATGTAATGTCAACCAAGGTTCAGCATCTAGTAACTCCTGCCCAAGTAGGTCCACTTCTTTGCAGGCTTCCCTGAGGCAAAGCACAGAGTACCTGCAGAAATTCAAAAATAAACGTTAAATTTTTTAGAATTTGAGAACATGAACTATTAATTCAATCCATTCATGCCCAAGCATATCCAATTTGTTCAAGGGTGCTTCATAATCACGGCCCCACAATCACTTTACTGATGCAGGGCAAAAATTCGCTCAAGAACAAAGCTCAATTAAAATGGATGTACAAGTCTGATTTGAATTCTAGAGAAACACACAATAATGAATTTCAAAGTTTCAAAATTCTACATATGCAACATGGAGAAAAAACAATATCTGCCTGTAGTACCCAAACAAATTCGAACTGAAAGTGTAGTTTCATCTAAGAAGAAAGATTCCAATAGATGAAGAGTACCTTCGCGAATTTCTGGCTGCTTCAATGCAGAACAAAGGGTCTTAGCCCCTCCCATCTCACCCCTGGTTCATGCTTTCACATCTTTCTCTACCTCCTAGAGACATTACATAAAAAATGAAAAAATATATAAATCAATCAACAAAGGCTATGACAAATATGCATTCCCTGCTGCATAAGTATATACTCAGAAATATGCATGAAGCAGGGAATGCACATGAAAACCAGAACTTCTTGCTCAATATTGAAGGAAATACTGGAAAATAAACAAATCAAATAAAATGAAAAAAGCTTAACATTTGACAATCCCAGAACTTCTAGTCCAACGTTAAAGGAAGCAACAACTAAATTTCATGTGAAAACCAGTTCTATTTCACCCTTGACATACCTCCTCATCACACCAGGGAGCTAAGATCAGTTGTCTTTTGCCAAGAGCCTCCACAAATTCATCCCAAGTTTTTACAATTTTAATGCAAGCATCTCATCTTTGCTTTGCAGCAACAAACAAGCTTTTTTGAATGTCACCAAGAAGTTCCTTTACTCGCTCCACCAAAGAGGCGCTGGGCAGATCAATTTTAGCCCCACTGTCATGGCGAACAGCACGCACTTGTGGATAGAATTGGAATGCATCATTTTCTAGTTCATCAATAATACCACTAATATAACAGACAATAGCAGCAACAAAATCATGAAATAACAAACATGGAAGGAAGTGCAAGTAAAATAAAAAGAACAACAAAGGACGTCTTCACCTGATTATCTGCCAAGTCTTTTGGGCCTATTTCAATCCTAAGGGGAACACCTTTCATTTCCCAGTATGAATACTTCCATCCAGGTGAGTAGTTGTCTCCAAGGTCGGCACTGGCTCGAATACCTGCCTCACGCAATGTATCAACAGTTGCATTGCAGGCATAAAAAATTCCTTGAGTATTAGCATCTTTGTAAGGAACAGGGATGACAACTACTTGCATGGATGGAACTTTAGGTGCCAGTACCAAGCCTTTGTCATCCCCATGAACCATCACCATGACCCCAATCTGCACGAATATTGAACAGTTTTCTAATACTTATTAAAGAGGCAAAGGAACATAATCTTGGATATTTACTTTCTTCAGGTGAGAATACATCAAACCACCCAAAACCGAAAAAATAATAATTATTTACAAATTAAATGTTTTCTACTGCCAAAAAAAAAAATGTACTCAAGATCAAATAACAATCATCAAACAAATAACAGATACTGAAACTTACTGTTCTGGTAGTGTAGGCCCAAGAATTCTGCCAGGCCATAGACTTCTCTCCCTTCTCATTTTCAAAGGTTATCTCAAACATTTTTGAAAAATTTTGGCCCAAACAATGCAAAGTTGCACCTTGTATACCACTACCAGTGTTAGGGATAAATGCCTGGCACATCAAACATATACATTTTCATCTCAGGCAGAAGCACATTGATCAATGAAGACTGTTCAACCTCATAAAATATGGTGCAGTAAGATAATTAAAGATTGCATGTCAATTATTAGTTACCTCAACTGTTGTTGTGTAAAGCCCAGCAGCGAACTTCTCTAGCTCACTCTTCTTGCCCTTTATAACAGGAACAGCCAAGAATTCTTCATAAATACGTCTGTAGAGTTCCAATATCTCAAGAACCTGAAAACGGCAGCAATTAGGTACCACAAACAAAAATGCCATGTTTCAACATGAATATGAACTCTAAGAAGCCATGATGGCAAAGAGAAGCAAAGGAAGCAATGTTGCCACTGCTTTTACCATGTAATGTAGCTCAAATGTGACTAGTCTCTCCTTATGGTATTTTTCTTTGTTTTTTTCCTGTTTTGAAAAATCCATATGACAGTTGATAGAACATGAATACCAGCAAACCAAAAACGTAGATAATAACATAAAAATTAGTCCACCTTTACAGTCTATATATAAAGGTTTTGATACTATAAAGCACATCTAGCTCATCAAATTCTTAGAGCATAAAAGCAAAAGTTCTCCTTGTAGCTCTTAGCTCCAACCGTCAAGGTATCAACCAAGGCAATCTACTCTTACTTTAGCATTAGTTCCTATCCTATAGGGCAGGCAACTCAAACGCGTCATAATTCAATATCATTGAAACAACTATAACACAAGAAGTTAAGAGCTGGCATCCAAACTCTGGCAAAGAGAAAGTAAAAATCATGACAAAGCAGTCATTTGTTTTACTATTACGTGTCAAAAAGCTTGCCAGAAGATATCATCAACAAATTTCATTTTCTTAAATTAGGCCACAAGTCAAAATTTGAAAATCCAGATTTCCATACCTCATCATCTGCTTCTGACTTTGTTGCAAAAACAGCATGCCCTTCCTGCCAAAGAAATTTACGACTCCTACAGTAAGAAAAATATGGCCAACAGATTACTAAACTAGATTTTAGACGTTTTCCCAAAAAAATATGTGAAAAAAAGAGAGAAAAACAAAAACAAAAGAAAAACTACAAGATTATTGTGGACATAAAGTGCACGACCCGTAAAAATTGAACAAAAAAGGCTGCACTATTCCAGCAAAAGCAATCATCAAACAATATGCAAGCATGCCATGGGACTTCACATCACCAGCACAAACTTGGAATAGCAGAAGCTTTTAGACTGAAATTTCATATGCTGACTAAAAGTAAAAACATGCCTTCAGAACTAAAGAACCAGTTTCTATCAACACGGCAAAAATAAAATTGAACGGATGAGATTACAGAGAAACATAAATAACAAAAGGTAACCTGATAAATGGGGTAGGATTGCTGAACTCCCAGCAAACAACATTGCACCACTGCTTAAGTTTCAACGGCAAGTCACGGTGCCCCCTTATCCACTTAGAATAGTAGGGATACATCACTGTTTCACTAGTTGGGCAGATCGCAATAGGGATCTCCAAATCAGATTCCCCTGATTTTGTCACCCAAGCAACTTGAAAAAGATTAAAATTACAAAAATTCCAACAATGTTCACCCTTGTTTCCTTTGTTGTATTGCATTTTCAAATAACTCTTTTAAAAAATTATAGGAAGGAATCAACTACATTTTTCAAAAAGAAAAAGTTAAAAAAAAATACCAAAGGAGTTTTCTTTAACCAAGCACCTCCAATCTAAAAGCAGCCAACAAAATACTACATAATAAACACTAAGGTTTCCATAGGAAGAAAATGTATGCTCTACTTTGTACTGAAAACAAACCCTACGATCTGCTCACATACAACACAAACAAGTGAACATTTAAGAAAAGTCAGCATTTAAGAAACATTTCATTTATCACATTTGACATTTGACATTTCAACCTTTGAAGGAAAGTGTAAGCAATCCTCCATTTTGTTGAAGTGAACTTTTTCCAAACGGGTAACCAAGGAGTTTAAAGATGGCTTTGCTGTTACAAAAGACAAATATGACAGACAAACAAAAATGATGAATTCCCACCCAAAATAATTAGACCAAAATTCCATATTCCAATAGTGAGAAAAGTACTCAAAATTTTACCTCTGGAGGAAAACCTTCAATGTGATCCTTCTCCTTTTGTAAAACACCAGGGGATACAAAAAGAGGAAAGCAACAATTCTGAATTTTCATTTTTTTTTAATTTCTGCATCAAAGAATTTCTGCACATTGATACCATTAATAAGTCAATCAAATAGATATTCAATCTAAAAATTGAAAATTAAAAACAAAGAAGGAAACGTCAAATTAACATTAAATGCATCAAACCCCAACCAAACAACAATTTCACAAATGGTAGTGTACCTATGGAAAAGCATAAACATGAAAGAACCAAGAAAAGAGTTTCAAACTTACTTGCATGGTCTCCCAAATTGACATTGCCCAAGGCCTTATGACATAACAACCAGAAATATCATAGTATTCAATCATTTCACCATTGACAACTACCTATAAAGATTTAATATGAATAATAATGAGATCGAAAGTGTTCAAACATCAACATATTTCTAAATTTACTGGTACAGAAAGCAACAAAAGGTTTAGATCCAGCAACTCCAATGAATATGCCTGCATGGTTATATATCTCACAGCAAACGGATAAGTACATGCTTGCATTGGCTATTGCTTCTTGGTCAGCCAAAAAAATAATCAAGAACTAATACAGCAAAGACATGAAATACAATTCATGCTGGCATGATTATTTCTCTAGGGTTCAGATACAACCATTACACGAACCCAAATTATATAATTGAACAACTTCAACATACCTAGGAGTACCACTCCCCAAAGTTTTCATCTTTCTTGTAGGAGAGACCTAAACCAGTCTCTTTCTTCACCTCCTTGTTCTTTCCTCCTACAAAAGTCAACACCACAAAATTAGGACCATACTCAAATCAGACAGTTATCATACACTATATATAAACATAGTTACCACCAGCCACATTAGCGTTAGGCTTTTTCTCCTCCTCCTGACCTCCAGCCATTTCCTAAACTAAATCCTGAACACAGACCAAACAACTTGACTTGTGATTAAGGCCCCAAAACCATAATTGAGATCAAACATAGCAAAAAAAAAAAAAAATCATTTCATAGGTAGTCAATCTGCACATACAAACTAGAACTGTCAAACATTAGATTTCACATAAATTTGACAACAACAAACCATAACACACACTGTAGTTACATGAAAAACATATGCTTGCAAAACAGGAAGTCTTGGTTTGCGCTTAATCAGACAACAAGAAGGAGGTTCAAGATATAAATTCAAATACTCTACTGTTAACCAAACTAAAGAATGTTAGTATACTTTGACTAAAACATCACACCATAAATACAGAGACCCAAAGCCCATACATATCCATATAAGAGACAACATTCTAATGGCTTCGATCGGTTAATAAGCACGCAACAAAAATGAAATTGAATAGATAAAAACAAGCGACGACACCAACTTCAGATTCCCTGCGTTCTCACATTAATCATAAAAGAAGAAGTAAATGTAAGCACGTATGTACGTTAGCAGGGATAGAATCGTAAGAAAATTAACTGATAAGAGAGTAGGAGAGTGACCGTACCTGACAAATTCAGCTAGTAGAGTCGCTCGTCTCCCCTTCGCAGTGAAAAAAATATAAGAGAAACTGAAACAGGAAAAAATCAAATATATTGTGAGTCAAAGAGAAATGGAGAGGGAGAGAGAGAGCTATTTATTTGTAATGCATATAAAATGTAAACTATGTGCAAGTAACTGACTGCTGCCTTTACTTCTATTTTTATTTTCTTTTTCTTTTTCTTTTGTTCCAATATAATATTGCGAGGGATTGGCGGTCCCGTAGTCGGGTCGGATATTTATCAGTTATCACAGATATAGCAGGCGGATTATGTGGACCTTCTATATTTGTAGTATTTCTCTCTGTTTTTAAATTTTGGAATCTGTTTTTAAAGAATTTTCCCACTTTCACTTCAGGAACTGCTTAAGAATTCTCCTGATCCTTTAAATCGCATAAACAAATATTACGCGACAAGAAAAGAGGGAACCTCTATACTTGAGGATCAAGTTTACAAGAACAAGAGAATTTAACACCACTACATTGGGCTTTGGGATCAAGTTTACTTTTCTTCTCTCATGAACTTAGAAGCATCTTTGTTTGTTTCGATTATACTAGTTTTCAAAGAAAATCAATTTCGTATGCAATCATTTTATCCATTTTCAAAGAGCTATATATATATAAAATATTACATTCTATTGAGTGAAGGTTCAGATGACCTGAGATACCCATCACAGCTTCTACTGACTAGAAAGGAAGGGTAATATAGAAGATAAGGTCAGCTTCATATGGTTGGTCTGTAGAAGGGAGATCTTTTATTGCTTGAACCTAAAAACAGAATGGAACAAATTTCTCACTTTTCCAACTACTGTCAAGTATAAATGTTTCTCTAACAAAAATACACAGAGAAAAACAAAAAAAAAAATGCTGAGATGATTTCCCAAGTCATCATCCAAGTTACATTTTCTATTCAGATGGGAGAAAAAGGGAAGAGACAGGAGAACAGGTTTGCACCACTAGTAGAATGCGGCTCCCAGGACTTCCTTTTTGCAGCACGTACATACTGGCCACTAAAATTCACTACATTGCCTAGCTTGGTTCTGGTGGCACCACTCTCAAACTTCTCATCCATTCACAGAAGCTAGGATCATCAAAGAAAAGAAAACTGCTTTTCAGTTTTGTCCTCTCTTCTGGTGTCAATGATCGAAGTTGCGGAAATCTTGCTTCCTACAATGAAATTACCAAGAATTTTCATCACTTAGTTTAAAGGCCTCGTAGAAAGTAATGATCTAAGTTATGCAAGCAGTTTTATGTCACCCTCAGTTAACTGAATTTAAAATCTGAAGAACAATCAAATCCGTTTGCTCCTGTTATCAAATAACAGGCATTTTCAACATTTCCCCTCACCTGTTCATAAGGAGGATCCTTGTGAGCTGGTATCAACCGAGATACAAAATATCGTGCCCGAGAGCTCCCCTCCTGTTACAAAATTTAGACTGTTAACATCTCTATAATCTTTACTGCCAAATGGAACAAAATAGAAGAGCAATACATAGTAATGCAACAGAGCAGAAAAAAACCTTGAAAGCAAGGATACGAGGAGCCGGAAACCGAAATTCAGTGAGTTCTTCAGCCAATGTTCTGCAAGCCGCTAAAGCGGCTGCACTTCTTCCTTCATCAGCAGCAAGTTCACCACCCTGAAGTTAGAAATAAATTAGTAAATATTCCCCTGTTTTATATACGAACAGATTAAAAAATACAGGTCTGGACAGAAAGAGGGAAGCAATGAATGCAATTCCCTTGTTTTAATTTCTGTCCACCTAGAATGCACTCTCAATGTTCCTCTAATGCTCAAACATATAGTTGACAAGTACAAAGACACTAAAATTTTTCCTGCCTTTCCTAGGCCTAATGCACCCTTATTTTGCACACTGTTCGCCACCAATGAGATATCTTTTTCATTTCTCTCTCAGTAATAGGAGAAAAATATGCAAAATTTGAGCCTCAAAACACATAAATACACAAGAGTCACAGACTCAGTTGCACTGTTTAAAGAGGCAGAATTCATAAGCAACAGAAGAGCAGAAAAAATATCAAATAGAATTCACATATTTGTGGCATCATGAACAAACATACAGCAAAAGTTGTGACAAGACATCAAGAAAAAGAAGCAAGGAACATACCAACCAAATGAAGACATCTGTGCCATGGTCAAGAACAACCGCCTTATCAGATTGCATGGCAAGATCATAAGCTGGAAGCTCCTCAAAAGTGCCTCCTTCACGGTGCATTAGACAGCGAGGTGCAACCATACGAAGCGACAGATCAAAGGATGCATTCAAAAACAAATTTCGTAATATTGACCTCTCATCTTCATGGCCAATAATGCTTCCTAAAAGTGGGCCCCTTTGAAGATGAAATAGGAACTCTGAGAGAGCAGAAAGTTCCCTTGGAAACCGATAAAGCTTTGACTTCGGAACTTGAGATCCGAATTTTAAAGCAATGTCTTTAACTCTTTCATCTATTGTTTTTCGCACATCAATTGCATCAGAATAGGTTTTGGCTCGCAATAGGGTCCTCTTAGAAATAAGGACTGCAACCACTTCATCTTGAACACTCTCAAGATATGCTGAAACACTATCCACAGCAGGTAATCTGACAGTAACTACTCTTGAAATATCAGCTTGGTAGACATTTGAAAATTGAATGACAAACTGGAAAAAAACATGATCAGTCTTAATGTCTCTCTTGTTTTCCATGGACAGTGCGAAGCTCTGTGTTTCTTCAACACTTAGCATTTGAATAGTGAGAGCAGCATCATTTTTAAAGGTTTCATGAGTATCGATAGCTGCCTCTTCGCCAGGACCCACAACTTGTGTTATAAGAATATCATTGGAACAGCGTATCTCCAAGAAACCATGGGAACCCGCAGCCCTTGTGGATGCTCTTTGCAAATTCACACCAAAGGCTTCTCCAAAGTCATCATGAAGAACCAACACACCGCCTGAAGCTTTGGCAAGAGGCTGCAAAATGGGAACTCTAACTGGGCAAGTTCCAGCACATAGAATGTCAATCACTGTATTCTGTTGATGAGCCTTTCGGCCTAGAAGCTCCATCCATTTGAAAGCCATCTTTTCCATGTGTGCATAGTTTGGGTGACTAAATGAATGAGCGACCGATCCAGGGCCATAAGTATTAGGCCCACCAGCACACACAATAATTCTGCTATTACCTCCAGCCCTTTTAACAACCCCTCGAGACATTTCTGCTGACGGTCCTTGAATTATGGCAAGGGCAACCTCAACCGCTGTGCCCAGACATCTATCTCTTGAAGCTTCTGGAATGTTCAATTTATAAGGCCTGAGCGATGAGAATATGTCATGTGCTACTTGTTTTGAAGCATGCATTGGTGACAAGTATACACCAGTTCCATAAAGCAAGGCTTTCAAGGACTCCTCGGTTGAGGATCTGTCTCCAGGGAGCACATCAGAAGATGCTATTGAATCCTCAGAAAAATCATAAACTGATACTGTTCGGCCATACAATATGATTCCAATTCTTGCTGTAAGGGGAATTGATTCAACAAATGCATGCAAAGAGCTTTGCAGATGCTGGAGGTGTGGTTCATCTAAACACTCATCTATTACAAGGACAATGGGTGCAGACATTCTGGAATCAGAAACAGGAACATAACTGGATCTATTGTTCCCAGTTTGAACATAATCAACCATAGGTGAGGATAGTTCAGGAAAGTTACGAAGTTCTTCTTTGCTGGGAGCTACATATTCACCTTCACTTCCATTAAGATTTTGGCAAATTACACACTGCCACTGGCCAGAGCCGAGTAATATTTTGCAATAGATATTTGCGTATGCTCCACAATTATGGCAGCGATGGGGATGACGCTGTATTATCTGGGGACCAGGTGAAACCTCCCTTCCTGGTGAAATCAGTGCCCCAAAACCTAAACTGGGTACATTTGCTTGTTTCTTTTGTTTCAACACCTATATGACAAAATGTATGCAAACAGTAAAGGGTGACGGAATGTGAAAACAACTTAAAGTACAGAAACCAATAAATAAAAATATCACAGATACTGAAGATACAAACAAGCAACAATAATTCATAATGAATACATGCCCCTTTGCCATGAATCAACAAGAATGAGAATACCTTGTGAGCTGAAAATAAAACACATGGTGATTCTCCAGCAGGAATTGTCTCCTCTGTAGCATCTGGAAGTTGGTGCTGTAATTCAGTCGTCCCATTGGAGAAATGGGGAGGAGAAGCTGTGGGCAAAGATGATCCTGAAGAGAAGGCAACAGGCTGAGGAGTTGCAGGAGAGGTCCGGAAAGGCACAGCAGCAGGTCGAACTGGCGAAGTAAAAACAGGAGGGCCAGGAGGAGTGCTCAAATGAGGAACAGGGCTTCCAGTTTTAACCCCATTTGCAGGTGACATCAAATTTGGGGTTTTGACTGAGGGGGAAGGGATATGATCTTGTTGTAATTTGGGCGGAGGAAATCTGGGTGGTGCAGAGGAGATTGGAGGAGGAGGCATTGGGCTTTTCTCAGGCTGAGGTAAAGTTGTCTCAGGGTTTGAAGGGCCACCAGCAGCAGAGTATCCCGGAGAAGTTTGTGGAGTATTAGCCATTGAAATTCAAATTTTTCTTTAGTAAGCAACAAGAAAACTCAAGAAGAATCAATGTGTACTGGTGGATACGAACAGAGTGGTTTAATTCTGCAGAGAATCTCAATGAATCAATCACGTGAATTCAAGTTTGATACTAAAATTAACAACTCAGGAACGTTGATGCAGAGAAAGCGAGATGTTGGAAGACTTTGATAGCCAAATCCAGACAACAATAATGGATTATAATTGGAACCCAGTTCAAGAAATGATCATTGCAGTCAAGAAACCCCAAAGAGCACGAAGTTCACCTTCTAATGTCTATTCAGTTGTAGTTCAAGACATTAACGGGGTTCGATAAAATCTCACCTAGCTCCCTGCTCCACAAAATTGAAACTTTCCTGACATGCCTTCTCCCACAATTAAATCTAAACAAAAAAATTTAAAAAAAAAAAAACACTTGGATATAAACAAGCTATCTATAAAGAAAATAATCCAAGATTAAAATGAATATTTAAAAAACAAAATTTTGATTGAATTGGCAAATCGCTTACCTGAGGGTAAAGGGAACTGAAAAAGAGAGAGAGGTGATATTTCTTCCACAATTCAAAGACCCGAAATGTAAATCATATTTTGAGCTTTTTATGTGTTCTGGTTTATGACATAAAAGGATCTCCTTTTCTCTCGCTCTTGACTCTACGGTTTTGGGTTCGTGTTTGCGGTAACCATTGCTGCACATGTGGTAACTCTTCTGCTTTTGCATTAATGTTTTTTCCACTTTCACGGCTTTTGCTGTGCTGGCAATGCCTCCCATTCTGATTGGCGATTGATAGTGTTTGCCAACGAAAAATTTTCTGACGTGGACGTACTGAATCAATCGCACGGCCGGGTAAGCTGCACCTAGTGAATTGTTTAATAATGTAGTCGATTGAGAAATAGGAAAGAGTATTTTTGATTGTCATAATCTCATGTTAATTCACCTCTTAAAATTTGTAATTCAAGCATTATTATGATCTTTATTGTGAAGGACAGAAAATGCTAAATTTTATATTATTTTTTATATAAAAATAAATATAAAATTAAATATCTTCTAAATATTATGGTAAACAATTTTTGAATCTCTTATATTAATTCAATCTAACTCTTATAGAAGAACGCCACTTAGTCAATACCAAATGATAAGGATTCTTTACCATTTTTTATAGGGTCGGTTCGAAGTTTTTGTTTTCAATTTTATAAATTTTCAAGTTCTTCAGTTGTAATCTTAGACTGATTAAATTTGAATATAGAAATTTATGAAATTTAAAAAAATAAAAATAATTTTAATTATAGTTAATAATTTATTTAAAAATATAAATTAGAGTTTTTTTATTCTACTTACAAAAAAATATATAGGACTACTGTAAAAATTAAATTATTTAATCTAAAGTTAATGGAATTTTGGTCTTATATGTTAGGTTTTAAGCGACTTTAAAATGATTATTTTGAGAAAGAATCAAAGTTATGAATATTATTTAGACATCTTTTCTTTCAAAATTATGGAATTATTAAGACATCTTTTTTTCAAAATAAAGAAATATTATCATATATTTTCTTTGAGATATCAGTAATTATCACATAGATAAAAAATATTAAGATTGTATCACATACCTCCCCTTTACTGTTATTTGACTGACACCAACACAAATAATTATAAAAATACTGTCAACCATATTATTTTTATTTAAAAGTAATTTGACACTTTTTAATGCTGCAAAGACATGGATTACGTGTACAAGATTTGTGCCATAGCTATATGAACATGTTGGACTGTCATTTTACTATTAAATTGACATTTTTGCCATTTAATATTTAGAAAATTTACAATTATATAAGGGTAACATAACCTCCTACACATTTAACTAACAGATAAAGCAAAATTCTCTTTGCAGCAAATAGGAAAGTAGCTTCTCAATGGACAACAAAAGCAAAATAAATTCATAATACAAATCAGTATCCTGCACAACACACAATAATAACTTAATATTTATTTTATCATACTTGTTAAAGATGTTGTGTCAGTTCAAAATATCCTAACAATTCTTTTATTTTTTTCCAGCACTAAGCAATACTCAAGTTCTAACATTTAAGTACTCTTGTAGAAAAAAAATACAAAGTTCTTGAGACTTTCAACAAATTTAACACAAAAAGAATTTGCAAGTGAAAGCTGCAAAATTGTTGGAAAGCATGACAACAGCAAGCATAACACTGCATCTTCCCTAACGGCGCATCCAACATCAAACCTGAAAAAATACCACAATAAAATGACATTATCTGCTGTGACAATAACATTCTACACATGATCATCTCAATAAAATACCACAATAACATCAACAAATGAGCTTGGACAGCAAAAAAAGACAAAAATTTGGCTAAGTTTATTGCCATTCATAGTGCTAAAAGGTGGAAATTGTTGCAGTTAAAGCAAGTACATGTTCATCTTATACTACTTCATTGAGAAGATCATGATCTGCTGCTAAAATTACAATATATTTGATCCGAAAAAGATTGACCGATAAAGCTTAAAGTTATTGGTACCAGAGTGACAAAGACAAATGAAAATACTGGAAAGAAAAGGAAATAATTGTGAAAACTAGTATAAGGAAATTGAACAGAAACATTTTAACCAAGGAAATTGAACGAAGCATTTCAAGCAAAGAAATTGTTAGCTACTAGTTCTCAAATGGTTATGGAGATTCTCTTGTAGTAGAAAGTGTAATGTGAAAACTGATAAAAGAAGTGATAAGGGTTTTTGTCTGCATTATTACAAACAGAAGATCCATCTCATACTTTGATGAGACAAAAAGCTATAATTGACTTACAAACTTACAACTTCGGGTCCTTTACTATTGTTGGAGTTTTTGTGCAAAATGTGTCCCCTTTTCTCTTCCCACATGTGATTAGCAATAGAGAAAGTAACAGTGTTGCATGAAACAATCTTGAAGCCAATTGGAATCATTTTCCCTGGATTTCTCATAAGCCAAACATAATTTAGAAGTGACACAAACACATTAAAGTCATCTAATGAATAAGAAGAAGAAGCTTGTGAACAGAAAGTAGGTAAGAGCTAACAGATTTCTCGTAAAGAATGTTAGTTAATTTTACACGAATTTAGGTCCTAAGAGATAAGCTAGAGAAACAGAACAATCTGCATTGCTCCGTAATTCATCTTTTATACTGAATTTAAATAACTTTAAAACCAGTTGTTTGTTTGGCTTCAGGTTCAGCCTAACAGAACAATAACTCATGTTACATGAACATAGCTCTAGAAATAGTTGGCTAAAAAATTGGGACAACCTCCATTCTCATACATGGGAGAACTTGAATTCTGCTGTTATCAACTGTTCTCACCTGAGAACATTGTAGTGAGTACTCTAAACATATAGCTTCTTTGAATATTCTCAACAAACACCGATAAAGTCAGTTATTTTGTAGGATAAAATGTAATAAAAAATAGAAACCCAAAAAATCAACTGTATAATCAACCCCAAAATTCCAATTGTGAACACATTCACATACAAACCCGCATCACAAACACCAAATCAAACTATAAATCGTTGTGCCAATTAAAAAAATCATAGATATAAACTCTAGAATATTAGCATTCTACAAAAATCACATCTCGATCTACCATGCATGCAATAAAAATAGTGCAAAATAGCATGTACACCTAACACTTATTACAAGTTTCATGTGCTTCTTCAAGCTGGGATTTTCATTTTCTTGATGTGTGGATTTGGTTTGTTCTTCTTTCTTATGTGAAAAATAGCAGAAAACCACATTGCAGTAAAGAGGCTCGAAAACTCCCTCAACGCACGATCGCAGCTTCCATTTCTATAGATATGGATGATTTCAAGCTACGATTTGAGAAAAAATGGTGGTGTTTGCTCAAATTGGAGACATTCCCATCTCTACTTGGCGTGCTAACTCAGAAAATCAGGCTTTGGGCCCTTTTGTACAAAAAGCAACAACCAAAATCCAACGTGTTTTACAATTATACCCTTAAAATTGACAGTCAACTCTAACACCAGGTATGTCATATAATCTTAACATTTTTTATCCATATAATAGTTATTGATACCTCAGGAGAGGTATGTGATAATAATGTTTAAAATAAAAGTCAAATACTTTCACTTTTTTAATTTAAAAGTAAATATTTCATAATTAAACATAAATTGTTAAAAATAACAATTAAATTTGTGTAAATAATTGACAATGAGTCAAATTAACTTCAAGCACACCTTTTAAATCCACTTTTTAAAATATGAATTCACTAAAAAATGTCAAAGACATTAAAATAAATTAGATTCGAGGATTTAACTTATTAAATTATTATATTTTTAAGAGATATTATACTTTACCTTCTGATCTTTAGGGAAAAGTTGATTATCTCATCAATTTTTGAGAAAAGATAAAATACTCTCTAGGGTTACTATTTACATTTTAATTTAACTATTTTACCCATCTATTATTAAAAATATCTAAAATAATTATTACTTTTATTTTTTAATTTGTAATAGTTAATATAATCCTATTTTGATATTTAAATTTAAAAATTATAATAATATTTTGACCTTAATTATTTGTTTCCTTCCAAATCTATTAACAATTTTATATAATATTTAATTATATATCTTATAAATATATCATATTGTTAAAATAGTTTATTTTAAAAATTATGTAAAATTAATATTGTGAAAATTATGTATAATTGTGTAAAATTTAAGAAATTTTGACAGCAAATTTTATGTTATAAAAAATTCTGCAATTAATTATACATAATTTTTTAAATAAAATATTTTAATAATATGATATATTTTAGAAATTATATATAATTAGATATTATAAATATTGGATTATAAATTTTGAAGGAAATAAATAATTATTTTAAATGTAAATGCTATAATAAGATAATATTATTTATTATAAAGTAAAATAATAAAGATAATATAAATTATTTTATATATTTTTAGTAAAAGAGGGGTAAAATAGTCAAAATAAAATATAAAGAGTAATCTTGGGTATCTTAACTTTGGGTGAATTTTCGATACCCCCTTCTTATTTGTTCTAATACCCCGATACCCCCTTATTTTATTGTTAATATCTCGAATCTCCTTAACGTTATCTCATTAACTTGAAATATTAAATTTTGAGGGTAATTTTGTACTTTTTGCATCTAAGTACAAACAAAATATGCTTTATTGTCAAAATTTCAATTAAAAAAGGGTCCCACAAATTAAACTTAGGACACCTATTGTATCCTCCAACCTTGTCTAAAAAATAAAAATCTAAAAAACACTTATAACTTATGAAAACACTTTAAACTTAAAAAGACAATATAAGCCAAACATGGCCATCGTAAGTTAACAAAGACTTTTGGCTTTCATTCTCATCTTTTGTTTATTACTTCTCTTTATGCGGCAAATGTAACTTAACTTCGAACATATATTCACACTCATCTTCAGGCCCAAATCGACAAAGACCATACTTGCAATAATATTGTAACATTTGACAGCTATTGTAGGGAAAAATCATGGGTAGGTTCTCTTAATAGCTTTTAACCGTAATCTAGCATGAAGTCTCTCAATTAAAGCACAAAAAACATTTTACAAGTGAGTATTCAAATGCACTTAAACTGGTTTTGAGAAAGTATTCTTTTAGTTAATTTGTTAGTTGTATTATTTGTTTAATGTTATTGATTTTCAAATATGTTTTTTCAAGGGTATTTGAAAATGTGTATTTTCTCGTGATTTGATTTGTTATGGGTATGAGTATTATGTTGATTTAGTTTTGATTTCTTTTGTCTTTGTTTCTTATTTAAGAATTTTAAAAAATGTAAGGTGATTTGATTTTAAAATGGTTGTTATTTAGACGTGGGTATACATGGGTTTCTGATTTTTTTCTTGCAGCTAGATATATAATGATATATGATAGGTATTGATGTTAAATATGGCGTAAAATTGTGGTCATTGTTTTTGGATAGGGGTTTATGCATAGTCATGATTTTTTTTATATGTATATTTGCTATTCAGATGTGTCTAGCCTATTTTTTGTCTTGGTGCATTGGTTGCATATAGCATGCTGGAAACAAGAGCTACAAAGGAGTTATTGTGTGTTATTATTGATGGATAACTAGTAGTTTTTATTCATGGTTATGTTCACAAGATGGATATTGATGAGTAATGGTTGTGTGTTGTTATTGACATAATGCACATGAGATTGTAAAGAGAATGAGGACAGTGCAATGTTTTAGAATGGAAGAGAGTGAGGAGAGTTTTATTGTTAACAAAATGGAAGGATGGGGAAGTGAAGATGATGAGGATAGAATGGCAGTGTGTATAAAATAATTTATGACCTTTCAATTTGTTTTCTTATTTTACCTCTCAATAAAAAAAAGTTATAATTCCTCTATTCACACAAAAGGTATTTCAATAATTTCATTCAACATTCTCTCCAACGTCTAGATTTTAATTTTCAAAGCAAAATCTTTAATAATAAAATATTACTTATTAAAATAAAAACAATCCACATAAAAAAATATAATTACTATTATAATATATAAATTGACCATAAGTAAGGATATTATAGTCACTTGATTTCTTCTTTGAATTCTTGAAAAAACAAGTTCTGACCTTTCTGTTTTTTGCAGGTGATAAATAGGAGATGATGGGACTTCAAAAGGGTAAAAATGTAATTACACTCAAAATTTAATATTTCAAGTTAATGGAGATAACGTTAAGGGGAATTTGGGATATTAGCAAAACAATAAAGGAGTATCAAGGTATTAGACCAAATAAGGAAGGGGTATAGAGAATTTTTCTTCTTAACTTTCTTCAAAATGCAGAGAGTATTTTATCTTTTTCAAAATTTAGGAGAGTATATTGATTTTCTCCCAAAAACCTAAAAGAATAAAGTATAATATCTTTTTTTTAATATAATTGATCGTTGGTGTAATAAGGATTAATTTGAATTAATGAGAGGTTAAGAGCAGGGGAAGAATTAAAGTTAAAAGATTAATCATGCTTCTTTTTATGAATAGGCAGTCATTAAGTAAAAATTGGAAAACTTATATTTAACTAGCTAATTGATAAATAATATTTATAACGAAACATTTATTCTTAAGTAATACAAAAAGTAAACAAAAGCCAAACGTAATCTGATAAATTTATAATTAAATTTCGCTTAATTATAAACATGATCTATAACTCATCCATCAATATGATATATCATAATATTTATTATGTAAATTTAAACAAGAAAAATGTTTTATGTTCAAAATTTTTGTCTTAAATTTCTATTATGAAAATGAGAGGTTGTGATAAATGATATAAAAAATTATCGTTATCTCACGTGTGATAACATTTGAGATGAAAATTTTTAAAATGTAAGATTACGAATTTTTTTAATAATTTTTGAGCATAGGTTTAAATTTAATTTGAGATTAACAACAGTTTAATAATTAGATGAGGCTTGAGTAGGCCAAGTTCACACAGGCTTAAGTCTTTAGCAGGCCAGCACTTCCAGTCGAGTATGGGCTTCATACTCACATAAGAAATGGTGAATCTCCACCCAATCCGTTGTTGGCAAGTAAGGTCAAAGGTCCTTTTAGGATCAATCTCTCAGACAAGTAATACTAATTTCCAGAATTTGCAAACGCGGCACTAAAGAATACAGTTGGATATGCAACGTGGCAGTTCGTAGTGTCAAGAAAATTTTCTGCACCCAAATAGGATTGATTCCACTAATAGAATTTTCCTTTTTTTTTAAAAAAAAAAAAAAATCGAAAGGTAGGTTACGGTCATAATAATTTTATCCCAGAATTGATAGCTTAGATTAAACACAATACGACACAGTTTCGTCGTCTCTCCGCGGTTAATTTTGACGTTGCAATAAATAATCCTATTTCCAAATAACGACAAGAAACATTTTCACATTTCACTCCCCCACTGCACTCCAATGATCTTCTGACTTCTGTTATCTCCAATCCCTAGACTCAAAATCATGCCTATTTCATTCAAACAAAAACCCTAACTCGCGTCTAACTCAATCATGGACCAAGAAGAAGAAACTCGAAACGGTGATTTGACTCGCCACATGTCCAAAAAACCCAAACTCAACCTTTTTATTTCCGAACCTGAAATCCGGGACGAGTTTTCGCACCACCAGCAGGGCGTCGCCCGTATCAACAACGGCAGCTTCGGGAGCTGTCCGAAGTCCGTACTCGCTGCGCAGAAGGCGTGGCAGCTGAAGTTCCTTCAGCAACCGGACGATTTCTACTTCAACAACCTCCGCAAGGGAATTATAGAGTCACGTACCGTCATCAAAGACCTCATCAACGCCGATGACTTGGACGAAATCTCCCTCGTCGACAATGCCACCACCGCCGCCGCCATCGTCCTCCAGCAAATTGGGCGTGGTTTCTCTGATGGGAAGTTCAACGAAAACGACACTGTTTTAATGCTTCATTGTGCATTCCAGGCCGTTAAAAAATCTATCCAAGCTTACGTCACGCGTGCAGGTGGATCAGTTATCGAAATTCAGTTACCATTTCCAGTAATTTCAGAGGAAGAAATTATCAAAGAGTTTAAGAAAGGGCTAGAGAAGGGAAAAGAAAACGGTAAAACAATACGTTTGGCAATAATCGATCACATTACATCAATGCCCTGTGTTGTGATTCCGGTTCGTAAATTGGTTCCAATTTGCAGAGAGGAAGGGGTGGAGCAGGTTTTTGTAGATGCTGCTCATGCGATAGGCAGTGTTAAAATCGATGTGAAAGAAATTGGAGCCGATTTTTATGTTAGTAATTTGCATAAGTGGTTTTTTTGCCCGCCATCTGTTGCGTTCTTGTACTGTAGGAAATCTAATGTAGTGTCTGATGTTCATCACCCAGTGGTTTCACATGAGTTTGGCAATGGATTGCCCATAGAGAGCGCATGGATTGGGACTAGAGACTATAGTGCGCAGCTTGTGGTACCTTCAGCTGTGAAGTTTGTGAATAGGTTTGAAGGTGGAATTGATGGGATTATGAAGAGAAACCACGAGCAAGTACTAAAGATGGGGAAAATGTTGGCAGAGTCTTGGGGGACGAATATTGGATCACCACCCGAAATGTGTGCAGGAATGGTTATGGTTGGTTTGCCTTCCAGGTTGAAGGTGATGAATGAGGAGGATGCTTCGAGGTTAAGGGGACATCTCAGGGTGTATTTTGGAGTTGAGGTTCCAATTTATTATCAGGTGCCAAAGGATGATGGGGAGGGTGCCGCTAAGGATAAGGATGGTATTATAACAGTGTATGCAAGGATTTCTCATCAGGTTTATAATACATTGGAGGATTATGAGAAGTTTAAGGAGGCAATTATTCACCTTGTTGAGGAGAGAAAAGTTTGCAAAACGCTTTCGACTGAATGAAATGGTAAGGTATGTGTTTTATTCTACCTTGAAATTGTTTGCAAAATGTGTCAGGAAGCACTGCATTTTAATCCTCCAATTGTTGAATCATTTAAAGTGTTTCTTTGTGTAGATTTAAGTTGATCTCTTTCTGGCCATTACATCTAGGGATTAGTCAAGCACTTTTGTTGTTTTAGTGCTAGTTTTATTTCCACTGCTGAATAGCTATCCAAGGTTTTCTTGTTACTTTATATAATTTATAATACTAAGCTGAGATGAGGAGCATTTACTAATCATTTTGCACTCAAATATGTTTTCCTGTTATAAATTCTCGTTTAATAAATATTATTTATTTCATATGCCGTTGTTATAGAAGCCTGTAACAATTTTTGCAACGTAATGGGTGATCTGACATCCAAGTCATCATGTTGCACCAATTTTCACTGCTACCATATCCATTGCTGCAGCCTTTTACTTTGTTTTTATGCATGCTGTTTTCTTTAACACCAAGTTGTGAGAATTCATATATGCATACTTTTCAAAGCCTTTGAAAAGGACTTATCCCACTACCTGAGCTTTTTATCCCTTTATTTAATGTTGATACCATAAATAGACCTAGTAATTCTCCAGAAAATTGTTGAGACTTAGTTGGGAAATCCTATTAAATTAATTTAGGCTTACTGGTAATATAATTAATTGGCTAGAAAACAGCCAGTAAGACGAATCTGTTTAAGATTTCAATTTCAGGACCATCAGCTTTGATAGAGTATGCTGACTTTAATGTCTTCTTGGTGGTGATGCATCGGCCGGTTCTTCAAATAATCTGCAGTAGAATAAGTGGTAGCAAGTGGAGACCCTTATACAAGTGGAAGCTAAATCTCATAGTAAGAGGATAAGACTTGAAGTAGGAAGATACCAGACGATACCCAATTATATTGTTTATCGATCAGAACTGCCTGGCCATTGATGCAACTTCTAACCGAAGGTGGTAGATTAGACGAGATTTAATTAGTTAAAGAATGTCCTTTGATTGTCTAGGAACTTCAGTGAGCACAATACCATCCCTAGTGACTAGGGTTTCTTATTGGATGCAGGAATGTAAGATGTACATTTTTTCATGAGAAGGGTGGAGATTGCTTGACAGAAATGTTTTAGGAACTAGCTATTGCCACTAGTGCCTTTTTCCTTTTCTAGGAACATTGTTCTCATACTCTGTATGCCATCATACCTTTAACTTTATTTTAGAGGATGTTTTTGAAAAATTTGATGAGCTCATTTGTGTTTTTCTGTGAATTAATGCGCACTTTCCAATGTGCAATTTACATGCTGTGTGCATAATTTCTTTGAATGTGTCCGCGAATTCTGAAATGATATTTTGTGTTTGTCGAGAATATAATTGATCCAGAATAAATATTCCCTGATTCTCTGCATTTCCTTTCTGGCAGCTAGATGTCAACAGCTGTGAAGCGTTTCAAGGAGTAATGTCTATGTTGCCCGGTACTTGTGCCTTGGTGCACTTCTTGAGGGATGAAAAATCGGAATCCATTTCAATACAGCCAAGCGAGACTGATATTTGTGCTCATCCAAAATTTTAAAAGCTACCCTAGAGCCCTCTGTATCCTGACCTAACATGCAAGTTGGTGGAACTTTTTTATTCTGTCTCTGTATTCATGACAATAAACGTTGGAAGGCCGACATTCATTAGCAATTCAGCTGCCTTTACATGAAGTTTAGTTCTTTTTCTTCATTTTTTACTGTGATCTTAATTCTGAGTAATTCGCGTGGTTGCTTCATAGGCAATTAAATGAGGTGACATTCGTTCATTAACTTAGATTGAGACTTTTCTATCAAGGAACATGATAAAATTGATGGTAAATATCTTCAGTATAACAAAGATGATTGAGGAAATGTTTTGGACAATGGATGAGAAAATAAAGAGCAACCGTGACTATTAGTACCGGTAAGTAAAGGATTAAAGCTAACAAAATGAGAACCCCCTCAGGGGGGAAGGTGCTGTGCGAAGGGACAGTGAGAATCATGTTCCAGACGAATCAAATGGAATCTAATAACACATTCTTCTAAGGTTAAAATCTTAATCAGTGACCGTAATTGATAATGCAAACTAGAAAGCATAAACTGAAATATTCTATTTTTTAAACTAAAATTGAATACATTTTTCGTTTTTCCAGTATATAAAAGATAATATAGCGACATAGGAAGATTTCTCTGGAAGTCCATATTTACACTTGAATTCGGGTTCGGGCTCGGGCTCGGGCTCCACGAGAGTAATGAAAAATTGAGGTCTTCTCAGGAAGAGACCATCAGGGGGTCGTTTTTTCTGCCTCCGCCCAGAATATTTGCCAGAATCATGTCCACATCTTGTAAACCAACGCCAATACATAAAGAATTAATTGAAGGCCTAGCATAACCTTGCACTCCATTGGGACTATCCGAAACCCTAATGTTAGGACCATCCTTACACTTCCCCATGCATTTGCACACTGACACATCACATTCAGCACCAGCCTTTCTCTCAAATTCTTCTAACAAAGCCCCGGCTCCTGCTTTTTTACACTTTCCACCCATGCAAATCTCAATTCTTTTGGTTGATGGTTCCTCTACAATTCTATTACTTTGATCGTTACTGAAGCTGTTAGAACTGCTGCATTCACCCCCACCTCTCAAGCAGCAATCTTCTCTGTTACATTTGGAGCTCAATTCTCCAATTCTTAACTCTTCTTGTTGAATTAGTAAACTAGGTCTAGCCACTGTTGGTTCTTTTATCTCCTTCCGTGCTTCTGAATTTTCTTGTTGAATTAGTAAACTAGGTTTAGCTACTGTCGGTTCTTGTATCTCCTTCCACGCTTCACCGTTTTCCGATTGTTTGAAGAGGTTATTTCTCAAGCGGATCATGTCAATTATCTCCCCTTTATCACTGTCGCTGGACTCAGATGGTGAACTCGATGATGAGCTCATAGATTCGTGCTTGTCCTTTGTCGGCTTCAATGTAGTTTTAACCTGGGATTTCTGCTCTTTCACGTTTCTCTTCAATTCCTTCTGCTCCAATCTTAATTCTTGTAATTGTGCTTGCAAAACCTGTACCGCTTCCTGCATTGAAGAAATAAATATGAGATTGTTCATCTGAAACCAAATCCTTAAAACATCAAGAATGAAGAAAGTACAGTTTCTTACCGAAATCTTTTCTTCATTCATCAAACTATTTCCGCTCTCCCTCCCATAGATGTCGAGCGAAAGCAATGACAAGTCGCTCGACAATCGTTTGATAAACTTCAATTTCTTCTTCATCGATTTAATCTCAGAACTCTTTTCCTTTTTTCGTTTCTTGTCCTCTCTCCTTCTCGATACGTAATACTGTTGATGTCCAGAATCAGAAAATCGAGCATTCAATCGCCCGAAAAAGTTTCTAGGTCTTTCTGAAACTCCGAAATCTCCGATAGCCAGATGGCACTTGCTCGGAAACCGGTCGCCGGCGTAGGAGGGTAAGAGTGGAAGTGAACGGTGAGCAATTCTGGCGGTCTCCATAGCTGGTTTGAGAGGCTAACAGAGTGTCTTAGGAAGATGCGATATTTGAAGTATTTTTTCGTAACAGAATTTGAATCGGAATGAGAAACCGTGGTTGGAACCAACTATAAAAGACGCGTGGCGATATATTATTGGTCCCAAGAAGAGCTGAGGCTGACGTGGGAAGCTCACGCTGTTTGGCGCCCGCCCGCTCGTGAAACCGTTGGTTCCCCACACTTCTCACACGCCTTTGACATGCGTTTTTATTCAATATGAACGGTGCGATGATGGCCCTCAATTATGGACGGTCCAGATGAAACCAGTTGGGGCTACTGTGGCTGCCAGCTGCCCCTACATAATTTGAAAAGAGCGGAGATTCAAGACTAGTTTGGGATTGACGTGTATTACAAAATAATTTGCATCTGCCGTATATTTGAAATAATCACCTTCTTTTACTTCGAAAATAAGGAGGGTTAAAGATAATTAATTTAAATTTCGGTAAATTTTATATTTAAAAGTACTCCAAATTTAAAAGCATTTTATGTATTTGATAATTATTGTAATAGTAATAATTAACCCATAATATTGAATATAATATTTATTTATTAATATGCATGTAATATAAATTAATTATAATAAAAAAATATTTATTTTTTTTATTATCAAATAACGTAATTTGTCAACATTATTAAAAACAAAATTTAATGATGGTTGTAAAACAATACTAATTAAAGTTGAACACTATACTTTAAAAAAAATATATAAGTATATTTATAAGCAAATGCAAAAAAAAATTGTTTAAATACTTAAATTTTATTAAGGATAATTTTAAGTATATATAATTTATGTAGAGATATTATGAAATTATACACGAAAATAAAATAGATTTTAAAAAATAAATAAATACTTATTTCTCAAAGTCTGCTATGAAAAAATAAATTTTTTCATAAAAGTGATTTAAAAAATATATATTAAACACATTGAAAATAGATTTCAAAGGTTAAAAATTACTTTTAAGACTTTCAACAACAATTCTAAACTGGCACTAAATTAATGAAATAAAAATTAGATAACATTATTTCAACAATTTATTAAAATGCTAAGCTCCAAAAATTTATCTATAATATTTCATTACCATAGATGGTGTATACATTATGTATACAATAGCAATGACATAAATTTACTAAATCAATTTATTATAAATAAATATCATATATCTATGGTCATCGTATAATATTTACAATTTTGGCTCGGCCCTTAAACCTTCTTACTGAAATCGAAGTGGCATCTTTTTTCTATTTTCTATCATAAATGTAAAACTAAAACTTTACTTGTTAAAAGATTTTGATAAAAAATGACTCTTAGATAATTAACATGTAAAAGAAAATAATTTGCACTTTTTTTGATAAAAATTCTCTTGTTATTTTGTTATTTTCTCATATACTTTCTTTTCTTTTCTTTTTTTATAATAAAAGATATATTTATTGTCCTGTAATTAAATAACACATAAAATATATTGTTTATTTTTTTTATTAGAAAAAAAATCACCTAATTTTAATGTTCATCTGACAGTAATAATCAGTACCTGAAAAATGCTAATTTACATATTTGATAATTTTAATAAAAATATTTTATCTAAATAAAATTAATACTTAATATGCTTTTCAAATTAATTTACAATAAAGTGTAAATTAACGCTTATAGTATTATGTTTAAGTAGATAGCACTCCAATTTTAATAAAAATGGCCTGATTTTGAAAATACTCCAATTAACTGTAAAAATTATAATTCTTATCCAAATGTGTTAAGTTTCTTTTATAATTGATATATTATTTTTTTTTAGATCATTAAATTTACAGATATATTTTCTAACAAATTTATTTGTTGTATTTTTTATTAATAATAATAATAATAATAAAATAATAATAAATACTAATTATATTTAAAGATATTTAAAAAATTAAAATATTATTAAAATATCTCTAAAAATAATCATTATTATATTTATCGTTATTAAAAATATTAAATACAAAAATATGACTAAATATTTATATCGTGGATATGATCTTAATGGAGGGCAAGAATGTCATTTTGGTCCAAGGCGCCCAAAACATATTTCCATCAGGGGTTTTGGAGTGGGTACAGACGTAACAGTTTCAAGTCCTCGACTGGGTCATTTCCATCAAAAACATCGAAGCTTCAAAAGCTAATCGATCCAATTTGGCCAATTCTAGAGATGGCGGAGGAATCATCGCGTCCAATAAGGTTGATGAATTTCATATCGGAGGAACAGGTACTGCGAATTTCGAATTATTTAATCATCCACTGTAAACCCTAGTTAGTGTTGCATTTTTCGGTTTTTAATCACGTCGTTGTTGGATTTTGTTGTGACAGTTAGATGAAGCTAAAAAAACACGGGGTGAACGGGTTGATGATGGTACTGCCCAGAGAGATAGACCTCTCTATGAGGTTCGCTCCCTTCGTTTCTAACAAAATTGCCTATTTGATGCTAATGCACTTCATTGATTCATTCCTATTTGTTTAAGGCGCAATTTTTGATTAATTTTGTGTATTATTGACATAATCTTGGTTCTTTTTGAGCGAGCTCCTGCTTCCCCATCTCTGTTATGGTCCTATACTTAACAAACATTTAACTCGCTCTTGTGAACACCGTTGTCATCTGTTCATCTATAATTAAAATAAAGATGGTATAGTTTAGTGTTTCAAATGGGTTTCTTAGGTTGTTTCGTTCATTTATTCAATTGTTTGAGATTATAGTACTCGCTTATTTTTCACTAATGGAGCTTTGCGAGTTCTATGGAGTTGCTAGTGCCCTAAATATGATTTCATTGACTTAAATTACGGAAAGTTTATTTAGATGGATAATGATGCAGCTACCTTTTCTTTTTTTTTCTCCCCCTCATGTAGATTCTGAAGGAGAATAAAGACAAAAAGGATGCAGAATTTAATGAACGCTTCAAGCACAGTAAGTGTTAGTGGCTATTAGTTAATAGATAAATATTTTTCTCTATTAGTGGTTGAATAAATACTGATGGACTGACAGCTGCACATGTCATGGCATATTTTGCCAGCCAGAGGCAAGTTTTCCCAGTTCAACTCTTTTGTGTATACTTCATTCTATGTCATTTTCTGTGCTTAGGTATGTTGTGGGGTTCTTGTTGTTAAGTCACATATTCTGGTAGGTCATATTTTTGGATAATCATACATAGAGTTTGTGTTTGGGTAGTCCAGCTACATCACTGCAACGGAAATGGTGATTTTGTCATAGTTCAATGTTGTTGGATGTTAAATTGCTGGACAGATTGAAGATTAATCATATTACTCATCTTATTGCAGGACCGCCTAAAGCTCTGGATGAAGATGAGACTGAGTTTCTTGATAAATGGGAGACGGTGAGACTATGTTATGAGATCATTAATCTACAAAAACCTAGAAGTTCAACCTTCTTACCTTTTCTTTTCCATTCGGAAAGTTTGTTGCTGTTCAATTTATATGCTGGTATTCTTTAAAATGCTTGTGGTATTTTATTTATGAGTTTGAATCATATGTTGAGTTGTTTCTTATTAAAAAATATAAATGTGATTACCTAGTTTCTCTTCCCCACAAAAGTTCCAGTATATGGGATGTATAATGAATACCATTATCACTATTTTACTCACTTTTCAAGTAATTGATGCTTTTTTATTTTTTTTTCTTTCATTTATATTCATATACTTCTCTTGCAGTCTAGGAGGGAATACGAGCGACAGGTGGCTGATGCAGAGGCTCAACAGCTCCGGAGTTTCCAAGTAATTTTCTATCTGATCTTGATTAGTATTATGTGCTTCCTTTTAAGGCTGTATTTCTGTTGAGCCAATAAGAAACTAGGACCAATAAATTATGGTTGCTTAGGTCAACATTTGTTGCATACCGGAGGAGTACATTTTTGTTTGTCTTGCAAAATAAAGACAGTCTTCAGCAGTGTATTTAATGCCTACACTAAATTTTTGATTGCCACATGCAGCTTCATAATTAGGTTCAAAAGTATGATTGAACTCATCTGTGATCTAATACTGTATTGCGGTGAATTGTTTTCCAGGCGGCAGTGGCAGCAAAGTCTACTATTGTACATGAACTGAAGGAGACACCCCCTGTTCCTGTAGATCAGGTTGGTATTCAAAAATATGTCTTGTTTTTTTTCTAAAACTCATTGAATGGGCTCAGCCCTGGAACACCACAAAAGGGTAGCTTGTGTGAATTTAGTCTCTTTTAAGTT
The DNA here is from genome assembly GCA_022749755.1 of Azadirachta indica. Classification (NCBI taxonomy): domain Eukaryota; kingdom Viridiplantae; phylum Streptophyta; class Magnoliopsida; order Sapindales; family Meliaceae; genus Azadirachta; species Azadirachta indica. Next base: position 17,398,890 of record CM040440.1, read on the forward strand.
GTAAGAATCTGGTGGAGCCATATTACTGCTGAGATGACGATCTATATCATAAAATTAAATTTTCAGATACCTTTAAGTATTGATGCTGACCATGAAACTCAACTGGAGTGTACGGTCTAAGTTTTCCTGCCTTATTATATCCATATTATTTGTTCTTGCAGGAACAGAAAGCGGCTGGGAGGAAGAATCCACCAACTCGTCCAATAAGCGTGACTATAAAAGTTAAGCCACAAGCTAAGAGAGCAAAGATAGGTGAGAAAAGTGCTGAAGAGTCTTCAGACATTGCAAAAATACCTGATAATACAAGAAAATCACCAGAGCCAGTGAAAACATCTAATGGTGATACTCATGACTCCCATGATGTAACTAAGACGGTCACAGGTCTGGTTTCATACAGTGATGAAAGTAGTGACGATGATTAGTAGTTTTGTTTCTAACATTAGAACAGTTAACAATCTTTGGATTTGGCCCACCCAAATTGCGCATCATTGTCCAGTATAGATACACATCGTGCATCCTTATTTTTTTGAGGAAAACTGGGGGGCAATCCAGCAATGCATCGAAGGTGATGCCGAAGTGTGAATGTACGGTAGAAGGAAGAAAATGTGTAGCCCAGGATAATGGGTTCGGGCATAAGCAAAACATCCAGCAGAAACTGAGAAACGTATATGAAAATGATTTGAGGAAATTGGGTCTGTCATGCAGTGTTGACCCAAGTAACCTATTTATCACATGGACAAGCCCATCAACGATTTGAGTTAACACTATTAGATCAGACGGGTCTTCCTCGTATCCAATAGCCCTGTTGCAAAGTCTTCTGGCGTTTTGGTAGCGTGGTAACTTTTTTGATACTGAAAAAGATTTTTTGTTTGCATTAATTAATGGTGATAGTGACAGTGGAAATTTCATTAGAGGTGTAGAAGTAAAAAGGGAAAATTTCCAAAATAGCTATGATTTTGTGTAAATTTATCTAGCTCACTTAGATCGGTCAGCCAATCTATGATGATAATATGGATGCGTCTGACCTTAAAAGGATTAAAGGTGGACATTGAACTTTCATTGGAGAACAAGAAAATCATTATATTCAAGGTTCAAAATCATATGAGAGCTATGTGGGTGTAAATCATAGAGAGGTTCCGTCCGGTAGACGCAATTTCAAATCTTTACGTTGTTATATTCAAATAAAAAAAAAAAAAAAAGTTTACGTTGTTGAGCTGCTGTCGCCTGCCTCTCTGTCAACTGCTAATTTAGAATTGAGATGGTGATCAGTAATTTTCGCAAATAATATATAAAGTCAAGTGTGTCTTACCCATCAATAAAAAAGAAAATGTTGAATAAATAATACAATAAAAAAACATTATAACTCTTGCGTCAAATAAAACAGACTGTACCGCGTTTTTCATTGTTGCATTGGAGTTTGTGGAATAAGGCGGACTACATCATACGTTAATGCTATTTTACGAATTTCATGACCTATGATTTCTCCTATCAATTATTTTATTCTTAATATCGCATTTAAGATTTTCTTCAATTTTGATCGTTTCTTGAAAAACGGATATAAATTGATTGAAACCTACTTTTGAATCGTCATCCATGACGTTAATCTCCGTTAAATTATTTAGTATTCGAATATTTTTGAGTTGCCCAGCACCATCAATATCACTTTCTGAATAAGTGAACAGTTGTCTAACGTTTATGATGCATGTTTATCCCAAATTCTAATCTTTTGCATTAATTAAAAAATTCATTTAATTTTTACTTTTACAATTATTATATGAATCTAAATCAACCAACTTCTTTCCTAATCATGATGTAAACTAAAAGCAGAAAATACAGAGCAATTTCCTCTGTTTTTTTTTTTAATTTTTTTAATAATTCATTTATCAGAAAATACAAAAGCAATTAGATTTTAAGATCCTCAATACAACTTACGGCAAAAACGCAAATTAATATATATTTCTACAGTTTGTTTATGTACGGAAAAGCAATTACATCAACTCTCCTCTCCACCAAAAAAAGTAATAGAAGAAAAAGTTAAACTTCTAAAAGCTCAAGAAGTCGAAGCACTTATGTGAAGTGCTACCAAGGAGGCATAATTTCCGTTTGGAATATTAATCAAAGTGTCATGCTTTCCTTTCTCTACTATAACTCCATTTTTAACCACCGCAATTACATCTGCATTCTTGATTGTTGATAAACGATGAGCTACCACGATTGTGGTACGGTTCTTCATTACACGGTCTAATGCATCTTGAACTATACGTTCAGACTCTGCATCAAGTGCACTTGTAGCTTCGTCTAATAGTAAAATCTTTGGATCTTTCACTATAGCTCGCGCAATGGCTACACGTTGCTTTTGCCCTCCTGACAATTGGACTCCTCGTTCTCCAACCATTGTATCATAACCCTGTGTTGAAAAATAACATAAGTATCTATATCTGCTTGTTGAAACACACACACATATGTACGCATATATATATATATATATATATATATATACACACACGATGATGATGATGATGATTTTCAATGTACTAACCTGTTGTAAACTGCTGATGAACTTGTGGGCATTGGCTAGCTCTGATGCAGATAGAATTTCTGCTTCAGTTGCATCCCCTCCCTTTCCGTATGCAATGTTGGCGCGGATTGTTTCATTAAACAAAACTGGTTCTTGGCTTACTAGACCCATCTGCTGCCTTAACCATTTCAGTTGGAGATTTTGAATTTCAACTCCATCCAGTGTAATACGACCTGACTCAGGATCATAGAATCTTTGCAGCAGTGAAATGACTGTTGATTTTCCACACCCACTTTCTCCAACAAGAGCGACAGTCTGAAAGGAAGTGACAAAAATGAAAGAGATTATATCACCTCACCACTAGAGTGTGTAATTAAGTGAAATGTAGTTTGTTACAATTGCTCTTAAGAAAGGGAACTAAATTTAAAATGCAACTTGTGGTTACCTTGCCGGCACGAATTTTCAGGCTGAGGTCTCGCAGAATCTGAATATCTGGCCTCAACGGATACTTAAAGCTTACATGGTGAAACTCCATTTCTCCCTTGACATTATCCAATTTTGTGCCAGATTCATCACTAGGATCTATGTTTGACTTGCCGTCTATGATTGCAAATATAGAAGCAGCAGCACTCTTGGCTTTGCTGGAATCAGAAGAAAACGAACTTGATTGAGAAACTCCAACAGCTGTCATTGTCAAAGCAAAGAAAACCTGCAAAACAGACACAAGGCATTATATAATCATTTGAACATTTTAGCATTTTCAAAGTTCTCAACTTTTTGAAATGGTTTAATGTTGGTTGCCCACTTTAAAAACATCTGCGAATGTTGTTTTTCCAGCATCTACAAGTCGAGCACCGGCATAGAAACTGGTTGCATAGACAGAAAACAGCAAGAAGAAAGAAAGACCAAATCCTGTTCCACTGACCAATCCCTGCCTAATACCCGTCTTCATAGGACCTTCGCATTTCTTCTTATATAGCTGCATCACCTTCTCCTCAGCACAGAAAGAAGCAACTGTTCTTATACCCCCAACTGCATCATTGGCAACTTGGCTTGCTTCCTCATACATCGCCTGCAGCAAGCAATTCAGTTTTAAGAAACATGTTTTTAAATTTTTCCCATCATACGAATCGATGAAAACTTAGTATTTCACATATTAAATCGTTAGTTTTGGAGAATACCTTTGCATCTGCACTGAATCCTTTCATGAACTTTAATTGAACATATCCATTGAGTCCTATCAAAGGAAGTAAAGCAAGGATAATGAAGGCTAACTGCCAACTTGCAGTAAAAGCAATGACCAAGCCCGCTACTGCCGTTGCAAGGTTTTCAACCATCAGAGCCAGCGCATCTCCAACCAGAGCTCGAACTGATGCTGCATCGGCTGAAAGCCTTGCACCAATTGCGCCACTTGAGTGTTCAGGTGCATCAAACCAACTAACCTCCATATTAATCACCTTCTCAAAACACATCGACCTTATACGTTTGATTAACTTACATCCAGCCACAGAGAAGAAGTATGTTCGGGCTGGATTTACAATTAATGATGCAATGCCAAGGGTCATGTATATTATTGCCCAGAACCTTGTATCCTTTTTCAGTTCGTGAGGCGGTTTGAAAAATGCTTCTATTACGCTGGAAATTAGTAGACCATAAATTGGAAGTATAGAGCCACTGAGCATGGCTGATATGGTTCCAAGAAGAAGAACTGGAATTTCTGGCTTATTCAGAGTGGCAAGGCGTCCAAGTGGGACCACTGCAATTTGTTCTTTTGCTAATGAAAGGTCTCCTGCATCTTCCATGGCAGTATCATGGATATTGTGTAAGGTAGGTAAACCAAATGCGACTGAAAATGAGCGACGGCTACTACTTCCAACTGATGAACCCCGACTTGGGGATCGTTGGAGTGACATTCTCAGACTGGATTGTCTAAACGATTCCATCGAAATTTCTGATTTGCTAAGACCATCTGCTGCCTGTTCTGACTCTTTGTTTTGTTCCTGCAAGTGCACCAGCTGAGAGTAGGCTCCTTCGGGATCCTTGAGTAGTTCGGAATGTGAACCTATATACAATGATGTCAGTTTCCATATCTTTTGGTATGATAAAAGTTTGGGGTTTGATATATTAGGATCAAAACACACCACAATATGGACGACTACAATTTTCAGATACCTTTTTCAACCATCCTGCCGCGATGAATGACAGCAATCATATCAGCATTTCTCACGGTGCTCAAACGGTGAGCAACTATGACAGTAGTTCTGTTCACCATAATCCTGTCCAATGCTTCTTGCACTACCCTCTCAGATTCTGCATCAAGCGCACTGGTAGCTTCATCTAAAAGTAATATCCGTGGGTCTTTTAGAATTGCTCTTGCTATTGCAATTCTCTGCTTCTGTCCCCCGGAGAGCTGTGTTCCATGCTCACCAACCATGGTGTCTATTCCCTATAAGAAAGAAATTTAAAGTATATAAGCAATTCATATGGGAGTAAAAAAAGAGTTATAGCACAATACATCATGCCAAAACTAATCAAATAGGATTTAACTTAGAACCTGAGGTAGTTTATCAATAAACTTAGCAGCATTTGCCAGTTCAGTTGCAGCTTTTATCTCTTCAGCAGTTGCACCATCCTTTCCATATTCAATATTCTCCTTAATGCTTCCTGTAAATAACACAGGTTCCTGGCTGACAAGGCCAATTTTCTTCCTGATCCACTGAAGTTGTAATTCTTTTATGTTGACACCGTCTATAAGAACTTCGCCAGCTTGTGGATCATAAAATCTCTCTAACAGACTTATAACTGTTGACTTGCCGCTTCCACTTTGCCCAACCAAAGCAGCAGTAGTACCACTTGGGATTGAAAGAGAGAACCCACTGAATATTTGCTCATCCGGTCTTGCAGGATAGCTGAAATAAACATCACGCAACTCTACATCTCCACGAATGTCATCTAATATCTTTCCCTTCGTGTCGAAAGGATCTATCTCTGGCTTCCTATTGATGGTCTCAAACATCTTATATGCTGCAGCTCGACCAGCAGCAAATGAACTCATGCATGGAGATGTCTGCCCAAGGGACCTGGTACATCCATCCATCCATCCATATTGTCATCGCAGGAAGTGAATGGTAAACCGAAAAAATGCAAACATTGGAAATGGTAAGGAGACAGAATTGGAACTTACAAGGAACCAGTCAAAACAGCAACCATCACATTAACCACTTTTCCCCCTGTATATCCTTTTTCCAAAATCAACTTTCCACCATACCATACAGACAAAGCATAGCTGCAGAAAACGATCAACATAACCACACCAAGACCTAATCCAGCAGCAAGGCCTTCTTGGACACCAGATTTGTAAGCAGTAACAAGAAACTTGTTGTAGTTACTTATGGCTTGCTTCTCCCCAGTAAATGATGCAACCTGGAATGGAATCAAATTATGAGTCATACTTGTCCAAAAAAGCAAACAGAAGACAGACATAACTTACGGCAACATACAGTTCTGATTGAGCCAATTGTCTGCTCGACTACAGTCGCTGCTTTTGCATAAGCATTTTGTCCACGGGATGCCATCTTGGATATAACGACAGCCATGACTGCACCAGCTGCTACGAGAAGCGGAATGGCGCTTAACATGACAAGTGCGAGAAGCCACCCTTTTATAAATGCTACAACGAAACCTCCAAAGAATGTTGCTGTCAGCTGTAGAAATTTTCCAACCTGGAAAAATTAGAAAGAGTTACTTAGGCCTTGGAAATCATAAGCAAGATGATCGATTAAACTGACAATGCATTTTCATCGTCAAATTATCATACCTTCTCACCCATTGCGTCTTGTATAAGAACAGTGTCGCCAGACATTCTGCCGACCACCTCACCTGTGTTTGTTTCACTATCAAAGAAAGCAATATCTTGTCTCAATATTGTTTTCAGATACAAACCCCTTATTCTTGACGCTTGTCTTTCCCCTGTTATCATCCAGCAAGTCACCTCTGACAAACAGAAGCACAGGCTTCTCAGTTGTCATTTCTCCGATTGATTAAATAATTATCGATGAATTAAGAGCTTGTATTGATATCAAATATGAGTAGTACTTACGGAGAAATGATGCTGCTGCTGCCCCAATACCCAAGAAGACAAATTTCAGAGCAACCTAAAATATTTGCAGACAAAATGAATCAGCAAATATTCACATAAAAAATTAGTCTTATCAGAAGAGAGACAAATATCAAGAGTTAACTAAACCATATTACTGAAATTCAACCATAAATCTCAAGCAGCAAAATTTTACCCTGGAAACTGCATCAACAGTCTCGCTGGTATTCTGGTTTTCCCCAAAAGAATCAACCAGGTCACCAAATAGTATTGTCATAAGGGGCAAAGATAACCCATTCCCAATAGCACCAATTGAGCCGATGATCATCAGCGCCCTGTCAAGAGAATCAGCAAATGTGAACAGCTTGGGGAATGGAACCATGTTAGTTTTCTCTTTTTCCTTGCTCTTCGGCAACTCTGTTCCGTCCCCACTCATGCTGGAGGCACCTTTATCAGCCTCTTCTTGGTTCTTTGACGTGGTGGCTTCATTCAAAATTTTTTCGACATCGAAGCCGCTTTCCGAGGTCATTGTACTGGCCTCAAGATATGACTTTAACCAACAAATTACTATCAGAATATATAACTTGAATCAAATCTGCAAAACAAAATTGATGGTTGAAATCAGCAACTTGAAACCAAATTAGCAGAAAGTGAGAAGAAAATAAAATATTAACGATGTAACAGAATGTAACAAAATGAAAGACAATTTTTCAGATACTTTCTGAGGTTTTGAGGTGGTCAAGATTTATCCAACATTCAGAGAAACTTACTTTATTATATCCAAAACAAGCTTGTTCTGATACAATTTACATGAGAGGCGAAAAACAGGGCTCTGAAACTGATTTTCAAGTTTTGACAGAGAAAAAATATTGCAAGCCATGGTGCACTTTCAAAATAAAGAAAAATTAGTTGCTAAAAGTAATATTTAGTCGATCCAAAAAAAATCAACAAATGCAATGATAACTAAACAACATCACAAACTGTAACAGTAAAATCACTCATCTGCCCGCTAAAGAAAAAGAAATGGTTATGAAGAAGTATTTACCAGTCAGAAGATCAAGCAAGCTGCACAGAGCTGAAGAAGTAGAATCAGCCTTTAGAGATCTGTGGCTTGCTGTGATGAAAACTCAAGATTTCTCTGTATTTTTGAGCTGTACACCGCAAGCTAATAATTTATAGGCATTTCTATTGCTTGTGTGGCAAGCATTATGTGTTACGTAAAAGCCTCACAATTACTCGCAGCAAATGGATCCGCAGCTATTACAATGGGTCAAAAACCTTGAATTCTCATTTTCGTCAATTCTCTACTTCAATTTTTTTTAAAAAAACAATTCCGTACGCAAGGAAGCAACCAAGCTAGTTTATTATAATATAGTTTGTACTGGAATTAAATAAATAACATAACGGGCATAAAAATTGGCAGTTACCTCTTGTTAATTTCTGAGTTTGTTTGCTTTTCTACTGATGTTTTGCTCTTGTTTGCATGAGAAGTGAAAAAAAAAATAATGGTATAAAAAATGATATTCTTGTGATGGATAGAATTATGAGGAATATCGTCATTATTAGCTAAGCGAATGATCTTTTTGGATTTGAATTCAGAAATCGGAAGTCAGAGAAAGTGCACATTTCTTCTTAATGACAAGTTAATTAGGTGTGCACCGAAATGAAGTTAGCATGCATGAATCCTTCCAGCTCAAGGGGAAAAAAAGTTACATTGACTTCTCATTAAGAAGAAATGTCAATAAAAAAAAAAATAACAAATATAATAAAATAAAAAAAAATAAAAGGTTATTTTTATTTATTGAATAGTTAAATTAACCGAGAAAATAATAATAATTGAACAAAATGAGATTTATTTGTTTAGAGTAAGTGTTTGTTTATTTTTTAATAGGAAGTTTAAATATAATTTAGTTTGAATCATTATATGTTTTAAAAATGTTTGTTTTTTAATTTAAATGAAGAAAACTTGATAAATATGTATGAATAAAATATGTTAAAATTTTTTATTCAACGCCAAATTTTGAAATCTTAATAAGTTTTCGAATTATAATGAACTAAAATATGCTTATAATATTTATTTATTTTCTTACATGAAATTTATATTACAAGGATGATAAGTAAAATTACTAATTATATATATATATTTATTTATTCAAATGTGATAAATTAAAAGTAGACATATTACCTAGAATCATTTATATTTATATATTCAGCTTCATTTATATTTTAGATTCATTCAGATTTCAAATAAAAAAAAAAAAATCTTAAGAATTTTCATAGTTAGATACGTTTCAACTAAAAGTGACTTAAAAGCATCTTAAATTTCTAACAAAAATGGTTATATAGAAGAAAAGGTAACGAAAAGATGTTCGGTAACAAGAAGATGTTTACTTACAGACAATTTTTTTGAAGAGATTACAAGCTCTTCTTAAAGACTGGGGTTAGACTTGATAAGATGATGAGAATCTCTTCTTAATCGTATTTGACCTTAATTTTGTATAAGGATTGTACATTGTGGGCGCATTTGGTAGGCAGGTTTGGCCTGCGTTAATTTATTATTAGAAATTAAAAATATGTGTAAAAAAATTAAAAGATTGGATTGTATTAAAATTAAAATTAATACAGCCTAACCCCTCAAAATTTGACAGGTAAGGATGGCGTGGTTTTTGTTGGATATTATTAAAAAGTAATGCTCTCTCCTCTTTTTTCCTTTTTCCTCTTTTTTCTTTTAAAAAATTTAATAAAAATGACGAACACTTAAGCTAAATTTTAAATTTTCATGAATATTTACTATTTAAAATTTTTTTAAATAATGATTCACTTAAATTTTTTTGAACAGAAATACTCTTATTTGAAAATGTATGTTAGTCATTTTTAAAATTTTTTTATAAGAGTAATTTAATCCAAGTTGATTATTTTTTAAATATATTTTAAATAGTAGTCATTTCAAAAATTAAATTTAAAATTATTTACTGATAACAATCTCCCTTTTCTTTTCCACTCTCTCCTCTACTTTTATCCATTAGGTATATGTTTAAGAAAAAAAATGAAAAAACAAATATTATTATTTAACAATTTCTTTAAGTTAAAAATTGTATTAGTTAAATAATTAGATATATAATGATTTGACAACAAATAAAATATTATTATTTAACAAATTTTAATAAATATTATGTATATGCACCATTAATTTATTTATTTCAAAATATTAATAAATTTTAAAAAATATATTTGTATATACATAAATTTTTTTTTTATGATATAATACAAATTAATAATATTTACAAACATATAATTTTAAATTTTATTTTTATTAAATCATTAAAAAATTTACATAAATATTAATTTAATTTTTAAAAAAAAATAAATATTAACACAATTCAATATATTACTGCATCAAATATAAGTTAATTTACAATTAGTCCAATAAAATATTATACTAAACATAACACAATCCAATCCAATTCCATCCACCTAAAATAATATACTCCAGCGATTTTTAGGTGTTGGTATTTGACTTTTTCCTTATAATTTACATATTGAATACTATTTAAACTATTAAATGTTAAAATATACGATTAAAATAGATAAAATATCGTAGTTAATGTCTTTATATAGCATAACGATCTATATACTGACATATCACAGATAGTCTCGTATTATATATATTTTAACATTGGAGAAAATATTAAACTAGATATTATTTTTATAATGTAAGAATAGACAGTTGGCGTGAGTTGATTCGTGTGCAATAAATCTTAAATTACCCCATTACCCGGATGAGAAATTCTTTTTCCTAACCATATGATCTCGTCATGATTCCGATTATATATTGGACGTGAAATTTGAATTTTAAGAGGGATTTATACCCTTTGATACAATACTTCAATAAGTAAAACCTGTTGTCCCTCTTTTTAAACATTACTTTAATGTTAATTAGTTTTTTTTTTTTAAAATATATATATATATAACAGTTATTATTGTTATTTAAGTGGCTTTTAACAGATATTTACAAGCAATCAATTTTTTAAAATTAAAATAAGTATGCTTAGTCAAGTCAAGTCACAGTGTGTGGGCAGACATTATTGATTACAACATAAAGCTTTTGGGCTGGGAGGAGATTAATTTAATTTTCTTGTAGCCGATGCTACCTAGAATCCTATAACTTTTGTGCCTTTTGCGTTGGGCGTCAACGAGCCAGCCAAGTACATCTATCTGATTAATCTTAACGCATTTTTTATAATCTTTGGAAATCATAATTATGATTTACCTTCCGGCGAGAATCTCGTAATTTTGTATTATTATAATGTTTATTAAATCGAACAATATATCTTCCATGATATCTGCAAGATTTTTTTTCCTTTTTCTGTTAAGTGTAGATACTTAATCCAAGATATTTATTTTATTTGTTATTATATATATATATATATATGTATTTAATATGTGAAGAAAATCGCAAAAGGAGATAGGCAAGTAAGGGCCGGCGTTACCAAAAGACTTATCAAATGATGGCTGGTTTGCGGGCATTTGTTTCAAGAAGAATAAGCAAATCTTAGTTATGTTATGTCTAAGTCTAAGACTTTACTTTTAAAACTTTAGAATTCTAATGAAATCCAGACACCAAATTTGAATGTTGATTTCAACGTTGAGATTTTATTTAATTGCATTTTTCTCTTATTATGTATTTAAAAAATAAAAAAAATAAAAAAAAAAACCTTCTACACTTAAATCCATCAATTTTTTATTTTATGTTGTTGTACTTGTAAGTGTGTTGAGACAATTGTTTTCGAATTAAAATTGATTTGACGAGATCGTTTAGAATTAGATATACGTGCGTGCGTAATGGTGTGAACGTGATCATCTCAGCTCAGCTGAGGGTTTAAAGCTTTGAAGACAACATTATTATTAACCAAAATTAGTTACTTCAATTTAAATAATGACTAAGCATTTTCATCAGCTCTTCCTTGCGGTCTAAGAAATTAAGAACGATCATATATTTTCTTTTTCTCCAAAAAACCATATTTAACAGTAGTAGTAAACATTGATTAAACCCGATTTAATTGATTGAATTACCCAAAATTTCATGTGTAATAATTTATTCGTTTGTCTTAATCATGTGACAACTCAGTCTGTGCCCCAATAATGATTCCTTTTTATGAGTCTATTCGGCTTCCTTTCTTTTTCACGTGGATACTCTCAAATGCAACATTTTAGTTGGGGGTTAGTTTATGTCCCGTCCTCTTGTCTCCATGATTGTTATTATCATGTGATTTTTAATTTAGATTGTAGAATAATACCTTTTTATCATATTTTTATAGAGTTATTAAAATAAATGATATGATTACGTTGTACGCTTTGAATAGTCATTAAAATTTGTAAATTGCAACATAACCAGATAATTTACAAATATGCACTCTTTATTTATTGATTTTTCTTTGGTTTGTATGTAGTCCATGAAGACAAACAAATAAATAAAATGGGCGGCCGGCAAGAGGCCACTAAGAAATCACGATACAGGAAAAGCATTCACGAATGAAAAATATATAATTGGGTGAATGAGCAACAAATATCTGTAAAAGCCAGCCAGGTAGGTAGGTAGGTAGCTCAGAGGGTTACACCATTTTTATTAGCAGTAGTCAATGATATGGGATTGCATCATGATTTCGCGTTCGTTCAAATGATTGTAGCAAAGAATACAAAAACCCATCGAATTGGATAAGCATGGTGGTAGTGGCAGTGGTAGTGGTAAGAGTTGTTAGATTTGTTCCCATTCGCAATTTGCAAAATGAGTGTCAGGGCAATTAGGAGTGGATTGCTCAATCACTCAATTATTGTTGAATGGCGGATGCAGCTAGCGAAGGACACCAGCGACTCAGATGCATTAAATGAGACCAGCTGTAAGCATGTATGGGAAATCTCAACAGCCAACCTTAGTTAAAACTAGGGGCTGGTGGCGGTGCCTAGTGTTTAGTTAAAGCTTTTGCTATATATATATATATATATTAATGACTTTTTTTCTTAAATAATTTTTTGTTTTAATTTTAGATTGTTAGATTTAAACAGGCGATGAGATTTTATTTAATTATATAATTAATATATTTATAATTAAATACAATTACGACTATTAAATGTTTCTAAATTTAAAAGAATGATACAAGTGACCGTTTCTTTTAATCTCTTCACTTTATTTTACTTCACTTCATAGTTCACAGACATTAAAAGAGAATGACAAAAATAATTTGGATTGTTGCAAATTAGTGAAACTTACTGTATTAGTTATAGAAATATTGAATAAGTTAAAGCTTGTTTTAGTGTTTAGTGTATTAGGAGATAGTTATTCAAATGTTTGTGGTTTGTTTGTTGAATAAATTTAGGAACACGTTGTTGTTGCACTCTCACTTAGTTGAGACTTTTTAGGAATTTCTTCTAATATAAATAATTGTTGATAGCAAATCACATTATCTCCAGCTTCAATAAAGTTTGTTTATTTGCTGGGTAATAGAAATTTTCTTTCCTTTTCTTGTTTGGTTTCTTCTATTACACAGATTTATTTAATGGAAAATCTTGAACGCGGATCTTTTTCTGAACACAGAAAACTCTCAACTACCAACCTTAAATGCGTCATCACTGCAAGTTCTCATAATCTCAAATCCCCAATTTTACAGAGAAACGTGACGATCTACCAATATTTGTGTTTTCACCAAAAAAGGGTCCTCGCCCTTATTATGTCAAGAAAAACCCTAGCTAGTTGTTCATTCGGGAATGAATTTCATTCACATTAATTGTACAAATATATGTCAACAAAAGAGGAAGCTTTGTCTAAAGAATTAATTATAAGTTTATTAAAACAAAATTAATTAATTAATTAATTTTATTACATTATAAAAAGCGATCCTAAGAAGTAGCAACTTAGAAAAGAATGAATCATATATATCACTTGTTGATGCACTTTCTTCGATCAACTTCAACATCATGATACAATTTCACTTTTATAAAATTCAGAATGTTAAAGGTGTCGCCATTAATTCTTGAAGAACAAACTAGTAATTTTATAATTTTAAGGAGAATTTTCAACAATAACTAATATTGGTTATTGATTTTTTTAAATGACCACCATATAATATATATTACAAAAATAATCAATTTGGACCAAAATATTCTCATAAAAAAATTTTAAAAATGATCACTAAGTACATTCACGCAGAGGTATTTTAGTTTAAAAAAATTTAAAATGGTCATTTTTAAAAGATATTTTAAATAATAATTATTACCGAAAATTCACCCCAAGTATTGGTCATTTTCATTAAATTTACTAATTTTAAAGAGATAGAAGCTTTGATTTTTCGAAAGAAGAAATTATTTATTTTCCTTGCTTACCCACCTTTACCGTAGAAAAAGTCAAAAACAAATTTGGATTTTAGCAATAATTGGTGATGGTGTTACAGGCCAACTTCGGACGATGCTCCACTTGTGTTAACATAATTGAATGAACTTGGTTTGGGCCCGATATTCAGCAACAAAAAGGCCGACGCATAGAAACAATGACGGCAGGGCCCAACATTACGTAACAATTGAAAATTCTCTCAAACTATCCGTGGCCAATGCTTTCTATAGTTGCATTATTTGTTCTTTCGTGTATTCAAAGTGCTGACGATTTCATCGCAATACGGTTGATTGTTTCATGATAACTACATCCTAACTTTTCAATATTGTTGTTAAATCATAATTTCCATTTAAAAATACAGCTAAATAAAATCTACCTTCTTTCATCTGTCTACTTGCAAAAGGGTATGATCTTGAAGGGCCTGAGATTTGAACAAGTGGATCAGTTAACTCCCGATTGGACGAAACCCAGCAAAAAATTGAGATCCCGATACCGCAATGTTCAAATATTTTGGGCTGGTTTGATTTCATGAGGATGATCCATTTTGCAGGTTGGCCCAACAGTTTTTTTGGGACCAACGGTGTATAGTCATGGGCTACGTTAATTGATTTTCTTTAAGCTTACAGTGAAATAGTAATAACAAATTTGGGCTTATCTAAGTGGCTTTGCTTTTAGGCCCAAATAGTAATCTTAAATTCACCCTAATTTTTATGTGATTGTGCATCACTGCATGGAAAATAATATCTCCGTTAATGAATACTAAGGGTTCTTACACACCCGCACACAAAGGTGAATTTATTATCATCCCGTTTAAGTCGAAGAGCCAAACTAATGGCTCAGTCAAGGTGATGCTTTCTCCAAATAGATAATAATTGCAGTCAAATGACTTAACCCTAGCCATAGGTCATCTTATTATTGTAAGATTGGTTTCATCATGAGATGGAGGAAGGTTTGGAGATGGGCTTCCTCAACACTCCAAGTCATCAAACGAATGCCAATCTTCGGCAATGGCAATGACCCCACAATGCCAGCAGGTATGATGCTGGACCCTTGGATCGGAACCACGTGGACAGGTAGGCCCCACCCATAGTCGATCTGGTTGAATCCCAGACGTCCCCACTCTGATATAAACAACGTGGTATAGGTTAGAGGTGGAGCAAATGGGTCGTCGCCTTTTCTTATGTAGTCTCCATTCATATATTTAGCGAGCTCAATAGGTAGCTTAGCTTTTGCATGTTGGATCAATTTTACCACATCAACATTTGTTGCTTGTGTAAGCCAATCACTTGTTGTAGTACTAGTCACGGGGAAGAAGCAATTGCCGTAGAAACCCTTAGGCAATGGAGGGTCCAAGAGTTGGCGGCAATTTGCAAAGAAAACAAGCTTCACTTGAGTATTTGGCTTAAAGTTTATTGCTTTAGTTCTATGGCTCCAAAAACTGGCAGCTACGATTTCGAATGCAGAGCAAGTTAGGCCTGTTGAATCATGAAATTGTCGTTTGAGCTGCTTGATCTGATCCATTGAAATGTCAATGTTGACTTGCTCTAGCCGGTAGCTAGGCATTGGTGGCGGGAACTTTGGCAATTCTTGGACATTTTCTAGTTGAGGTGGCGGCGGAAAGAAGTCTCTATGCCACACTGGTGCTGTGCTAGGATGCTCGAGACCTCTAGCCAGGTCCCCAACGGCATTTAGGAATTGCGCGGCTCCGAGGCCATCACATATACTGTGGCAAAACGTGAGCCCAATCACAAAACCACCACATGCAAATTGTGTCACCTGGTTTAAAATTAATTGGAGTATTCACGTTGAGTTCTAGTGTCCGGTTTAAATTTGTTTTGTCCGGGTAAATAAAACAAAGTAAATATTCATGTGTTGGAAATTACCTGCATTTGAACAAGGGGTTCCATGCCTTGGGTGGTTTTTGGAACACAATCGGGAAGGAGCTCATCATATGGAATGGAGGTAACATCATTAAAGTAATCGATAGAATCCAGGGAACAAGTAGCAGATGCTTCAACGAACCATGCGCCTTCTCCAGAACATTCAATTTGAAGTTGTCCTCGGCTCGATTCCTTTAACCTTCCAGCAAGAGGGTAATAAGGAACCAATGCCCTGGACAAGGCTCCACTTATGACTTGTGCTGCTTCAGTGCCATGTCTGAAAACATGTAGTGTTCGAGCATTGCATCTTAGGACAGGTATTCTGTCTATAGTTGACAGGTCAAGCATGCCACATGGTGTATGCTCAGCTGGCTTCACTAGACTTCGTTTTGATCTGATTACAGAAAGAGCCATGGAGAAAAATTGTTAACAGTTTATAGAAGAAAACTTTTGCAACCGCATTGTTCTTATAGCAGCATAAGTTGGAATGTTTAATAGGGAATATATATATACAGGACATTGAATGATGCTTATATATTTTTTAAATCGATCGGCTGAACTTGGCTTTGAAGTCTAAGTTTGGTTGGGTAATAAGATACGATAACTTTGGCTTGTAGAATTATGCATATATATTATATTGTATAAGTTAGGTACTTTGTTGTGACAACTTTATATAGAAATAACTGTTTAAGACTTCATATATGTGGCGAGTTGCATATCGCTATAATTGAAGTGGAAGTCAAAGTTGGACGAAACATGCTTCTAATATCCCACGACCATTAACAATTTTTAGATGCGTTATGTCTATGCTATAATATGTTCGGGAAAACGGCATCTGCACCCTGTGAATAAGAAAAACTTGACAAATTAATTTCGTTGTTTTTTAAAGTAAGGATAGAATTGGAATTTCATTAATCGAACAACACGAGAGATCGCGGACAATAATCAGCGATAAAGAAATCTCAGATCTGATTGAATATTTTTAAACCATGAGAATAAAGTTATCATTTTCTTTATCTATTTAACGGGGGGTATACATATATTTGTATAATTGTTTCGTACATAGAAACCATCAGAGAATAGGAATCCAAGAAAGTGGCTCGCGTCTCTACCTGCAGATGTAAAATAAAAAAATATATTTGCTCTTTTGGTTGAATCGTGTGGTTAATATGATTTTTATTGGAAATAAATTTTGAAAAAATGGCGATACGAATAGTTGCGTGTTAATTTAGTTCAAGTATGAAACAGGGAAAATAATAGATGATCTAATAAAATATTTGGACAACTCTCTCTCCGTTAGTTGGATTTGTCCTCTTCCAATACCCTCATAAATTTCTTGATTGTTACTGTATTTGTTTCCGAACGCCGTACCACATCGAATCTCGTTCGTGACACCCAGAATTGTACATAAAGTTCAAGTGCCACTACTGTACTATTGGCCCCATCAATCTAAATGGGCCTGGTCCTGGTCCTGGTCCTGTCCTTCAGTAATTGAATTATGACGCCCATCATCGTCATATCTTTAATGACGTCCTCCCTTCTCCGTCATCAGAATTCCGTACTCCACCGAAACTCAGCACATGAAAAGCTGCAAGTGTTCCTTCTCTGTTTCCTCTGCCTCTGCATTGTTTGAAACAAAAACGCGGCAAGCTCAGTGCGGGCATAACCTATCAATTGTTTATTATTATTATTATTATTTATTAGAGATTTTAACACGTTACTCTTCTTAAGTTTAAAATTTTAACATTTAAATAAAAAATTTTTAAAAAAATACACTTACTTTTTCTAAACCTTTAATTGATCATTCAATTTTTATTTATATAATTATAATATCCTTAATTATTTTAAAGTAAAGTATAAAAAATTTAATTTATATGTAATTAAAAATAATTTTAATTTATATTTATTTAAAAATAAAAATTTAATTAGTGACAATTTAATTTATAATTTTAACATTTAAATAGAAATTTTAAAAAAAGACACATTTACCTCCCTTGAATCATTAATTGATCATGTATTTTTACTTAAAATGATTATAATACCCTTAATTACTTCAAAATAAAGTTTAAGAAACTCAATTTTAATTTATTTGATGTTCAAAAAATTAAAATAATTAAAATTTTAATTAATGACAATTATAATTTATATTCATTTAATATTTATTTAAATTAAAAATTTATTTAATGATATTTAAAATTAACAATTTAACCATATTGATTTTTTTTAATTTTCTGTTATTGCATAATTGCATTAAATTTTTTGTATAAACCCAAAAGTTTATATTTGCTTTACGAGTTTTAAGATTGATATTGAAGTGTAAATTTAATATGAATGTGTATGACATAAATCTTGTATTAAAGTGTTTTTATAAGAAGAGTGAGATTGATAAAACTATGAAATTGTTTAGTGAAATAAAAAAATATACTTTATTACTAGAGAATTTGTAAAAGAGGAGAGTAAGAAAGGCGGCGACTTTACATATTGCGATTTGATATTTGTATAAGTATGATATATGAATAAAAATTAAATTCTTATTTTGAGTAAATATTAAATAAATGTAAACTAAAATTATCAAGTTAAATTATCATTAATTAAATTCTTAATTTCAATAAATATTAAATACACGTAAATTAAAATTGTTAAATTAAATTATCATTAATTAAATTTCTAATTTTTAAATAAATATAAATTAAAATTATTTTTGATTACATACAAATTAAATTTCTTATACTTTATTTTGAAACAATTAAGGGTATTATAGTTATATAAATAAAATTGGATGGTTAACTAATAGTTCAGGGGAGGTAAGTGTGCTTTTCCTTAAATTTTTTATTTAAATGTTCAAATATAAAATGTCGGAGGAGGTATGCGTTAAAATCTCTTATTTATTAGAAATTTTAACACATACCTCCCCTAAAGTTTGGTTTTTTAATATTTAAAGAGAAATTTTAGAGAAATATACACTTACCTCCCTTGAAAATATGCATTATTGTTAGTGAACTGTTAGTTTGAGAGGTATTATAGTAAAGAAGTAATTACTTTCGTTTTTAATGTTTGGTTTAACTTTGCAAGTGAGAAATCATTAGTAGATGAGCTATCTTAATTTTGAAGGCATTCATGTACCCAAAACTCTCAAACCAAAATACACACGCAATGTCTGATCTTCAAGTTAATTTATATCAAATTAATTATCTCTCTTACAATATAGATGTAAGGGTCAAGCTACAGAGGAAACTTAGAGCTATTTTTTTGTGTCATTACTTGCCTATGTAAGTATATATTCAATGAGAGAAAATCAATACTTAAATCGGTTTGAGTTGAATGGTGTTATTTTGGGTCTTCAAAGAGTTGTAATCAGATTTGAGCTAAATAGTGTTATTTTGGATCTCCAAAAAACTGTAATCAAGCTTGAAAATTTATTCAACCAAAGAATTCTATTGATTCAACTAAATAAACAAACTGTACAATTGTTTTATGTGTGTACTAATTTTCTTACTTGTTTATGTTGTTGGTGTTCATAATTATATGGATGTTCATAACAGAGCTGAATAATAGCCGATTTATATTGCATCTGAGATGGAAAAGGGTTATTATATTGGGCAGGTATGTTTATGGGTTCAGAGGGTTTGTATATGTATAAAAAATTGATTAAGAAGAAAAGTTGGAGAGAAATCTAGTTTACTTTTTTTTTTTCAAACATTTTGGAAAATTCTACTAGTATTAATGTAATGTTGAGTATAATCTTTTACATATGAGAAATTTTGAATTGCGTAAAATTTTACTTTTTCTTTTTTTAGGTTTTAAGTGATTTATTTTACTTAAACTGATATTGTTATCTATCACAAACAAAAAGTTGGACTTGCTGTATGGTTATTCTATTTTCTTGTTTACTTTCTGTTAACATCTCTTGTATAAACTGATTTTTAATTATTTATCTTCTTATTATACGTGCAAATATTCATGAAGTAAGTGTGTTGAACTTGGATGCAAAGCTCTTGCGTGTTCGATTTTGAAGCATGACAACCATGTTCTGAGGTTATGTTTTGATACTTGGGAATCTTTGTGTTATATAGTTTTCATTTGTGTTCTCTGTACAAGATTTGTATAATTGGTACTTGTCTAAAATATAATTGTCAGTGATGTTTATCAATAAATTGGCTATTAATGTAGTTTATTATTTACATAGTGTACCACTATCAATTGCATTTAACTTACATTATAAAAGTGGCTGGAAACTATTATGCTTCATATTAGAATTTAATAAATTAATCAATGTTAAGATTCTACGTCTATGAATTTTAGAATTTTTTTTCATTTTTTAAATGTTAGAAAACCACTTCAATGTTATTGAAATATTGCTTATAGTTGGCGAATTAATTTATTGTTGTATAATACTTGCTCTTTTGGATATTTTTCCTATTTTTTCTTCGGAATTCGTGCTAAAAATTATAATGTATTACTTGACTGGATAATATGTTATTGCAGGTTTATGCATTACTTTGATGTTGTTAAGGTTTACCTTTTATTATCTTTAAATCATTTTATTATTTATTAGATGTCAATATACAGTAATCTTTGCAAAGCTAATTTTTGATTTGTTGTTTTTTATTGTCTTTATTTCAAAAATGACAATTGAAAGATATATATGTCTTTTAGATAATTTGGATAGAAATGGATGTCTTTAGGGGAGGTAAGTGTATATTTTTTAAAAGTTTCTCTCTAAGTGTTAAAAGGCTAAACTCCAGAGGAGGAATATGTTAAAACCCCTTATTTATTATTTATTATTATTACAAAAGAGAGAAACAATTAAAATTGTTACAGTTTTATGTCTCGTTTGATGTGGGTCCAAGAAGGTTGGCGTATGAAAACAGGCAAGCAGCCAATCATATTCATCCTCAACAGAATCCTGATCTATCCTGGTCTATCCTCTCCTGTGATTGCCTCTTCTTTTCTTTTCTTTTCTTTTTTCTCGTATGGAAAAGGAGCCTTTTCTCGGCTCCCAAGCGCTATCCCAACAGCAGCAGTCACAACTTCAAGCCATCATCGAACACCATGAACCGAAGCTCTTGCTCACACTCCCGCAGTCTCTCTCCACTCCACATATCTTTAATGAAATCGAAGCCTTAGAACAACAACAATCTCAACTATCTCCGAAATCTTCCCAAAATGCCCGAACCGGAAAGCGTGGTTCTCTTCACCGCTGCAAAACTGCTCCAGGCATGATTGTATTCAGTGATCTGAAACAGAAAACCACCACCCAAATTCCCAAACCCAAGTCGGAGTCCAGCTCAATAATCAGACAAGCTGTTTTGTTGCTTTCTATATACCTTTTTGTTGGTGTTGTTATATATTCTTTTAACAAAGACAACTTCTCGGGTATAGAAACTCACCCGGTTGTTGATGCTTTGTACTACTGTATTGTGACGATGTGCACCATAGGTTACGGCGACATAGCTCCTTTAACTCCAGCAACAAAAATTTTTGCTTGTGTTTTTGTGTTGGTAGGATTTGGATTCATAGATATTTTGCTAAGTGGGCTTGTGAATTATGTTCTTGATCTTCAAGAAAGCATGATTCTTACTGGCATACAAATGGGGAAAGCACAAGAAGGATTTTCTGCAAGAAATTATATAGTTGACGTGGCAAAAGGCAGGATGAGGATAAGATTGAAAGTTGGTTTGGCACTTGGCGTGGTGGTGTTGTGTGTTGGTATAGGAGCTTTAATCTTGTTTTTTGTGGAGAATCTTGATTGGCTTGATTCATTTTATTTGTCAGTTATGTCAGTTACCACAGTTGGGTATGGGGATAAGGCCTTTAAGACCTTGCCCGGAAGATTATTCGCTGCAATTTGGCTTTTGGTTTCTTCCCTCATGGTTGCAAGGGCGTTTTTGTACTTGGCCGAGGCGAGAATTGATAAGAGGCACCGGAGAATTGCCAAGTGGGTGCTGCATAGGGATATCACTGTTGAGGATTTGCTTGCTGCAGATATGAATAATAACGGCTTCATTAGGTAAGGGTTCTGAATCTTTTTAACTCGATTTTGATATCTGATTGATTTTCAGTTTCTTGAATTATGAAGTATCACAATTACAGGGGAAATTTACTGAATTTATGGTGAATATTGAATTAAAATTTGGAGTTTTTGAGTAGATTCTGTTAGTTATGTTTGGTTTACAACAATTGGGCATATGTAGATTGAACTAGGGGGAATTTGCACCAGTTTGAAATACTAATATTGGTTCTGATTATGTGGGATGTGATTTCAAGTTTTAATTTTTAAATTGGTTGAATGTAAAATTCAACCCATACTGGACTTAGGCAGTAAAGAAGAGAACTTTATATCGTGAAAATGCTGAACTAATGACTCATAGACCTCTTTATTTATATACTGCCAGGCAGTTTTCCAGGACAACTCTGTAATTCTTTAGCACAATAGCTGATAGATTCACCCAATTTAGAATATGGGGTGTGCTAAATGGCAATACTTTATATGTAAGAGCAAATTTTATTGAATGATTCCTGAGGTCTATTGTTTTTAAACCTTTCTTTTCAGCAAATCAGAATATGTTATATTCAAACTTAAGGAGATGGGAAAAATAGGGGAGAAAGATATATTGCAGATCTGCAATCAATTTAACAAACTTGACCCTAACAACTGCGGGAAGATAACACTTCCAGATCTTCTTGAGAATTGACCTTGACAAGGAAGGAAGGAACTTTCTTTATATTATTTCAAAAGCAGGAAGGGGATTTATCTTCTTATTCTTGGGAAAGACAGAATTACGGAGAAGTTGCAAAGCCTTAATTTCTTCTTAGAAAAGAAGAAAAATGTAAGTGTACAGTCTTTATTTAGAAAGATTGTAGTTTGTTGATAATAAATTGCAGCAAGCTGTTACATGAGTTGATCATTTACAGAGTATATAAATCTTTACATATTAGTCTTTGGATAGTGAACATTCTTGAAAGAAAAAGGAAATTACCGAAACAAAATAGTAGAAAAATTTAGAGTATGTTTGTAACTAATGTACTTAATGTTAAAAGCATAACTAAAGTATTTTGATAAACGCACTACTTTTAGTAACTACCGATCTACATATATTTGACTGTTAATGATTTTATTCCACCTTGAGTAAGTTACATTGCTCCAATACTGAGCATACCCTTAACCTCATAGGGCTTTTAGTTATAATGATTATGTGATTCGTGTATTAGCACTGTATTGAAATATTGTGAAAACTGAAAACTTATAATGTTGGTTGATGATGTATTCATTTTCATTTGCTAGCGTATAAACCAATTAAGTTCTCGGTATGTGTTTAGACTTTAGAAGTTCCATGCTGAGAAATTACGGCTGATCAAATTTATCTATGGTTTATGGTTAATGACTTTCCCAAATAAGATTAGGTAAAATGATTAGCATAGAAAATTGATTGGGCAAAATGATTAGATAAGAAAGATTAGATAGTTTCAACTTTAAGCTTCCGAAAATGGCTGAAAGGGGATGATTGAGACGTTTTGTATTTTATTACTTCTTTGTTAAAACTGTGGATAATAAAGAAAGTATAATTGATGCGATTACACTAAGCAGCATAAAACCAATCAAGTACAATCTGCACAACCAGATCAAAATTCATTTGGCATAACGGCCTGCAAAGCTAGTCTCCAAAACATTCCCAACGTAAAATATATTAGATGTTCTATTTTACAACATACGATGACTGGGTATACCCTCTTCATTTATTAATTAGGATTTGACTATAATATATTAGATGTAAATAATCATTGTCCACATTTTGTTATATTTTGTTAGTAAAATTAAATTTAACCATGGACTAAAATTGACTAATAAAATTACATTTTATTTCTAATAGATAGGAATTAGAAAAAGTAAACAAAACATTTCATATTTATAAAACTAATCATAAATTATTTTGTCCCTAGTTTTTGTCATCTTTCTCGTCTCTCACTCTCCCGCCTCTCCCCTTTTACATTTCAATCCAGACAAAAAGCAACCGCAACAGCAGGACCCCGCATACAGGGCCGCCAATGCGAGTCCTAGCGGGCAGCTCACATGGGTCGTGTACATAGTTCAGCCCATATAAGCCCAGTTTCGGTTGGGGTGGAGCTAAAAGTTTAACGGTGACGGTCGAGTCCATCCCTCTAATCCATCTGTCAGGCCCACCTACGTTGAACCCCACTATAATAGGCAAGGACGGACGCGACCTGCCGACTCTTTTGGGTAAGCTGTGCCGAGGTGTATGGAGGGATGGTAAATTCAAAAAGGAAATTAATAATGACCACCCTCATTCATCATTTAATAAGGGTAATGGTAATTCTTATCGCTTAGTTGAGCTTCGCTTAACTTCTCGTTTCCTTCCATTCCGTGCATGGGCGCCAGGCGTCGCCACTCCTCCTCAAATTATTTCCTGCTTTTGTTCTAAATCATATATACAGACATCTGTTTCCAATAAAATCTATCCTCGTCCATTTCTCAAATTTCAAGCAAATAGTAGATTCAACAGCCTTTTTTAAAAAAAATAAAAAAGTAAATATTAAATATTATTAAGTTGGCCTATCACATGATAAGGATTTTTAATTTTATTTTTTATTTTTTTCTATTTGAGTTCTAAATCAGAGAAAAGGGAGAAAAGGAAATGTATTTTGATATATCAAGTTTGAGTGGTACAACTGAAAACAATCATGAGAGGAGAGACTTGGCGTGCGTAGAAATTAAGAACAAACTAGAACACAGAAAGAAAAATCAGAGATTGTTGTTGAGTGATTTTGAAGCTTATATATATATATATATATATATAAATCCACCCACCCCAACCCGACAAATATAACTAATTTATACCTACACCTCAATATCTATATTTCATGAATGTGGTTGCAGATTGAATTTAATTTATGATCAACGCCCATTCACACAGATATTTCAGTTAAACTCAACTCAAAATGAGAGGCTTCCTTCCTTCCATTCCATTGTATCTAATGAAAGTCAAAAGTTCTTGAAATGAAAATACTGGTAAGGAATTTCCATTTTAAATGTAAAAGCAACATTCTTTGTCAATTACGTCAAACAACAAAAGTTGAGAATACAAGTAGTCTGATAACGACTTATAAGAAACCCAGCACTGTCTCTGAGCATATGACATCGATACGTACTATTCAATCAAACACGAATTATGTATATGAACTATAAAAGTCAGTGGGCATATGTGATGTGTGAAGCTTATACCTTTGACATATTGCTGATTGTTTCTACCTAACGTGTTACCAGTTCCTTTTTTTTTTTTTTTTTTTTTTTTTCTTCCCTCATTTTTGAAGATAAACCAGTTCCATTTTTAAACAAATATTTGTTGTAGTCCACACCGGAAGTTATTGCTATGGTTGGTAGCAGCACCAGGTTAATCTAATCATGCATGTCACTGGCTTAATTAAGCTCGGTACTGTCATATATTAATTAAGATTAGGTGTTATAGTATCTGTTAAAATCAATATTATTATTTGTTATGTGCAGAATTCAGCTTGCTACCCCTGTCAAAGGATTAACATTTGACACAATACCTTACCCCTCTTAGATCAGGCATTATATTTATTAGCATATTCCGAGAGCATATATATATATATATATATATATATATGCAAATGCAATGCTACCTTTTCAAATTAGAGTATGTTTAAACCCAAAATCTAAATATTACACCCTTATTTGTTTTGAATGATTTTTAATTAATTGAGAAATACGTATTCTGTTTATAGAGTTTTTTTGTTTTTTAATTAAATAACGCAATTAACGGAAAGCAATTTCCATGATCCATGGCACTTGTTTTTAAGGCAAAATCCAGTTGGGCACTTAACCTTTCTTAGGTCTCGACTCATGACCCCACATTTGAGCAGGTGCAACTAGGCTGGGGCCCAAATAAAGTCACCAACTGGGACCGTGTGGATGTGGGATACACACATACATACACAGTAGCTTTCAGTATAAGTCAAACAATCAAATAAAAAAACTACTTTCCAGAAATAATATCACTGTGCTTTCTTTAATCACCCTTTTGTGTTCCATCTGCTCGATTTTAAAGATAGTGGGAATAGCTGTAAATTCATCAATAAAATGAGACAAAATCGCTTCTTGATGTGTTTGTTTTATCATGATTTTATCGTATTAATTTTGTTCGAGAATTTTCGCACTAAAAATAGTGGTTTTGCTCCAATAACCAGAAAGACTCGGCCCCCACTCCTTAAGGTCATAAAAGAGAACCGCAAAAAAAAAAAAAGCCACATATTCCTGAATGAGGGGTTTTTTTTTTTTTTGGATAAATATTTCTGAATAATGTTAAAAAACAGAACAGATTAACAAGTTTACTGTATCAAAATAAATGCATCGTTATTAAATTTATATGGCAGTTTAATACACTGCCATTTATGAAAAAAAATATATATATGGAAAGGCTGACATGACCTGTAAACTCAGACCCACTTACAGAGTCTCCATTCGGACACGTATATATGAGCAGCACGCCTCTTCTACTCACCTAAGCCCAGCTCTGCTTTCATAACAGAACAGAACACAATGCAAGGAGCCATGGAGGGCCAGTTGTTGCATGCGGTGGTTCTCTTGGTAAATGTGTTCATACTGTTGAATGTTGTTGTACCTGCTGCAAGAGCAAAAGAGCGTGTCTCCGCAGTGGGAGACCCAGGAATGAGAAGAGATGGGTTGAGAGTTGCCTTTGAAGCTTGGAACTTTTGCAATGAGGTTGGCCAAGAAGCTCCTGGCATGGGCAGCCCAAGAGCTGCTGACTGTTTTGACCTTTCAAGTAAGCACAACTACCATAGAAGAAAACGGAGATTGAAAAACAGTGTTCTTTTTTTCTCTTTTTCTTTTTTAAAATTTTTTTCAAGTCTTAGATCAGAATATGAATCTCTGAATAGAAGTGAGGAAAACATTAGAATGGCCGTGTTGTATAGATGAATATTGTAAACGCACGGTTAGTTTTAGCTCTTTTAAAAACTTGAAGACGATACTGTTTGTATGAAATTGGCTGAAAATCAAACCTTTTCTCCTCTTCACTCTCATAGTTTTCACCCTTCACTTTACTTTCTTTAACAATTATGTTTTGTGTTGATTATTTGTTACAATGGACAGGTTCTTCTCTTGTACAAAAGGTATCAGAAGCTGATAACAAACTTGGGGCGGGAAAAACATTTCATGGGTTGAACCCAAAAGCTGTGAACAACCCAGACCTTTATGCAGCAGAGAAGGAACTGTATTTGGGTTCTTTATGTCAAGTTGAAGACAATCCAAAACCATGGCAGTTCTGGATGGTTATGCTGAAAAATGGTAACTATGACACAAGGTCTGGTTTGTGTCCTGAAAATGGGAAACCGGCACAACCTTTAAATTCTGGAGGATTTCCTTGCTTTGGAAAAGGGTGTATGAATCAACCCATTTTTTTTCATCAACCAACGCAGCTCCTCGAGGATGGTACGATGAGAGGAAGCTTTAATGGTACTTATGATTTGGGTGCTGACATTGGGGCTGGACTTGATGGGATCTCCTTCTATGAGGTTGTTTGGGAGAAGAAAGTAGGTGTTGGGAGTTGGGTTTTCAGACATAAACTCAAGACTTCAAAAAAGTATCCATGGCTGATGCTTTACCTCAGAGCCGATGCAACCAAAGGATACTCTGGAGGCTACCATTATGATACAAGAGGAATGCTCAAAACTGTAAGAATATTCACCTCAGAATCTATATTTTATTTTATTTTTTCATTTACTCCGGCGGACACTGAATTTGAAACACCATTACATCTTAAGTTCTTAACTTTATACTGAAAAATCTAAATCAGTATTGGTCTATTCTTATTTCATTTTTATATTCAATAATTGGTTTATACTTAATCCAAAAACATTTGGGTAGTTGGTATTTTTGCTTTGTCTTGATATTAAAAATGCATTCCTTTTATTAGCAGGAATTGATGTTATTTTCATGGTTGGTATGAAAATCAATCATTTGCTATATAGAACAGGACATAAATTGGAGAGTTAACCATATTTCTTCAATTTTTAATCTAAATTGATTCCAATTTATGGAATTATTTCAAAGATGGGGCAAGTAATAAATAATTAATCTGTCACCATCCACCCTGTATATATTGAGATCCATTCTTCCTGAGTAATGTTGATATCTATCCCTGGTCATATATCTATTCTCTCTTGATTTCAGGATTCGGTTCGACTGGTAATCACTCTATAGACCTTGAAATATATTCATTGAGGTCACAAGATTGCATTATTTATCTATGCCGGTCACAAGAGCCATCTATATACGGTTCTAGAGTGCATGCATGTTTTGACCCCTATGATGCAGAGGACTGCAATCTTGAGTTGATTAAATCCCAACTAATCACAACTGAAAAGCTTAATATAAAACTGATGGAGACACTTCCATCCATATTTCTTGTGACCGACATAGATTAGTAATGCAATCTTGAGTTGGTTAAATCCCGGTCATACTTTTTAATATGCAGTCTCGTTAATGGGCTCAACTAGGTAACTAATCAAAGCGCAAACGTATTGTTAAATTTACAAAACATTATATCAAGTTGGAGTGGCCTCATTTTTGTTTTCAAATATTCATATGGTTCTTAATTTATTTGGTTGCAAGAGCCCGCTTATTGTCTTTGTTGTGTTGTGTCACTTCACCATTTTATGAAATTAATAAAATGGTTACTTTTCAGCTTCCAGAGTCACCAAATTTCAAGGTAAGAATCACTTTGGATGTCAAACAAGGAGGAGGACCCAAGAGCCAGTTCTACCTGCTAGATATCGGCAGTTGTTGGAAGAATAATGGTAAGCCATGTGACGGAGACGTGACTTCAGATGTAACCAGATACAGTGAGATGATCATAAACCCTCAAACTCAAGCTTGGTGCAGCCATAGAGCTTTGAAGAACTGCCCACCATACCATGTTACTCCAAACAACATAAAGATTTATAGGAATGATACTGCCAACTTCCCGTATGGAGCCTACCACTACTATTGTGCTCCCGGAAATGCTCAGCATTTGGAGCAACCAGTAGACACTTGTGATCCGTATAGCAACCCTCAGGCACAGGAGATAGTTCAGTTGCTGCCTCATCCCATTTGGTCAGAATATGGCTTTCCAACCAAACAAGGGGAAGGCTGGGAAGGTGATGGAAAAACTTGGGAGCTTGATGTTGGTGGCATATCGAGTAAACTATACTTCTATCAGGTTAGTATTTTAAACACCTCATGAAGACAATGCGTTAGAAATTTTATTATTGATCAATTTTAACTTTATGTTAAATGACTTTCTTCTATTTAGGATCCAGGTACCCCTCCTGCTAGAAGAATATGGACATCCATTGACATGGGTACCGAAATTTTTGTCAGTGACAAAAATGAAGTGGCAGAGTGGACTCTTAGTGACTTCGACGTTCTTATCACCTAATTCAGAAGATTTTTCCCTCTTAGTTCTAGCAATGTTTTCCGTTTCTTCTTTACGAAGAAAAATCTCTGTGAAGTAAGAGCAGAGTGATTAAAGGAGGTTTGATACTACAGGTAAAAAGAGTGCTGGGATTGAGAAACCTAACAAGCCCACAAGGGCAGCGCATTCTCATCCTAGATGTTTACAGTTATTGTAATATCCAACCCCGTAATACCATTTGTAGATCGAAGGATCTTAAGAAACTTATCATCAGTTTTCACTTTGAAACTGAAGTAAGACTCTGTTGTCTACTTATGCTCGTTCGTGGAAAGGTAATGATACCAAGTCAGCTCTGCAGATGCTCTGTCAGTCTGTCTGAGCTAGCCTCTTGCATTTTGACAAATTTGGTGTAGTACATGCACCACATAACTCATAAGACTTCACATCGTAATAACAAAATGTTAGATTTAGATTTAGACAGTGCAGTGGACCAACCATGTGGTTGAGCACCTAACACGTACAAAAATATTATCATTTCGGAACAGAGGAGGGAAGAGAGATTCACGGGGATCCAACAGCAAATTTTAAGTCGGTTAACGCGTCACACAAAAGCACGAGATCAACATGTCATGCTTTGCTTTCCAACACATTAATTAATTTTGTAGCTTTCCTTTCAGATTCCGTATTTCTTTTTCTCCCGTAATTCCCAAATCTAAGCCCATTGCTTTTCTTCTACTGCAATCACAAGGACTGGTCCTTCACAGGCCCATGTTGAGAGACATATCTCGCGCCTACACTGGCAGGCCCATGATAGCACACATCCCATCAAGTAGTGTTGGATGAAGCTTTTCAAATACAAGTTTTTTTAGGATAAGCATTTAATAAATAAAGTTATTAATAAAAAATTTATTAATGATTTAATTATTATAAATAAATTTTTAAAAATAAAATAAAAATATTATAGAAAATTTAATTTTTTAAATAAATTCGAAAAACTGTACTACTCAAATTTTGAGTTTCTCTACGTATTAAAAGGGAAAGATTTTCAAATTTTTAAAAGTCTTCTTCAATGCCAAACAAATGACATAAAAAAAAATTAAAAAAGATTTCTAATGTTAAAAAAATTCTTTTAATTAATGAAAAAATAAAATTTTAAAAAAAAAACAAATAATGTACTATAAGTCTACTGTTACATTTTAGTATGATTTCTAATTATTTGTACTTATTTGTATTTATTTATTTTATCGACTTTTGTATATTTATTTCTTTGATAATTTCATATCATATCCATTTGTATAAAAGTATAAAAAGAAATATTAAATCAATTTAATGTTTTGAGAAAATTGAATCTTATATTTTGTTATTTTCTTGAAAATATGTAAAATTTAAAGTAATTCGTGAATAAAAATTTTTAATAGCGACAGCATTATCATTTATCATTTTGGCTTTAACAAAGTCAACCTAATTTTTTGAAATTGAAGAAAATTTTTTTTGAAATGATACATAAACAGTTAAACATACATACTCTCCTCTAAATTAGTTTCGTTGCAATTTTTTTAAGAGTCGACACTCTTATCACAATTATTATTATTTTTTTGAAGAAAGTGGGTAAAAATTATCTCGATTGATTTTAGTTACTCATCATGGATTAAAATTTATTTTTCTAACAGAACCTTATTGGTAAAAGTTGTTCGGCAATATTAAATGAACAATATTATTTGATACCATTTTTTTAATTTAACAGACGTTTTTTTTTATATATAATATATAAAAAATGTCGTTTTTAAAGATCATTGCGTAAAAGATTTTATTAACCTCGCTAACGGGCCACTTACCATTGGAATAACTACATATGGGTCCTTAACTTTTTTATGAACTAATAATATAAGCTACCACCATGTTTAATTTTTAAACACAGTTTTCATATTCATATTTTATTTAAAGAGGAATTATGAGTTTTCGTTTGATTTAGTGAAAGTCTCTATCAATATTATAGTAAAAATTTATCGAAAATTAAGAGTCTTTACCTATATTACAATAAAAATATACAAAAATATATAAAAAATTAAGTCTTTACTAATATTACATTGACAATTTATCAAAAATCAGGAGTTTTGATTAAATATAAAGTGAGATTGTCGATAAACTGCATCCAATATAAATAAAATTTACCTCCACCATATTTTGGGAGGTACTTGAGAGGAATTGAACCCTTATTCTCTATTTGAAAGGTAAGGTTACCAATCACATAATTAAAGGGTGATTGACAAGACTACTAAATCTTTAAACATATTTTAATTTAATGTATATTTTAGTTTTAATAGTTTAAAACTCACTCATTCAACTTCTTATCAATAAATAAGTTGTATTCAAAATATATAGTGGGCTCATTTGTTACTCACCTTTCAAAAATGACCATAAGAGAAATTTCAAGTTCAGATATTAATACCGACTTATTTTAGTTACGTCACTAATATTAAATAAGAGTTAAATGAGTGATTTTAAATTAAAAAGATTAAAATGTACAATTAGTAATACCTAGAGACCCATTAATTCTTTTCTTTTTCATTTAAAATTTATTCATAAAATCAATAATTTGACAAATATATTCCTACAATCATCCTCTCAAGTACTTGTTTGTTTCAAAGTTTTAGGGGTGCAAGAGTTAAGTCATTAAGTTTATTGATTGATTTTTAATTAAATTTAATGTCAGGAATCCGTGTAAAAAATACAAATATGTCCTAACTTGTAATTTGCTAAACATTAGGGATCCGGAGGTAGTCTCATTTTTGCTTTGGCATATTATCATAAAACTCTCATAAGTTATTCATTTTTATGATCCAGAAAAAAAGAGTACAGATATAATTAGTCACTTCCCTCGAGGCTCAATCTCTAAACACTGTTAGTTGATGAAATAAAATACAATAATATTTTTCCTCTTGGATACTAGAATAACTGCTAACAAAATTTTTGAATAAGAATTTGAACCCCCTCTACGAATTGAGATATCTTTTTAATAATGAAGAAACTATAAAACTTAATTTCAAGATACTATTGACACGTTCAACTTATTAAACAATATACATAACTGTAAGTTTTCTTTCTCCAGCTTTGCTTTGAGTTATTAATTCTCGAGTCTCGGATTCTATCGTTTGAGCCGCGAAAGACAAATGGATTTGAAAAATTTTTCATGTTAAATGACTAAAAAGCCATTTCATTCTGTCAAGTCGACTGAGTTTAGGGGTGTAAGTGATCATTTTCATAGTTTAAAATATAAAGTAATACAAAAAAAATAGTAGGTGAGATAAATGATAATATCCCCTCCCAATTTAGCCTCAATTCTCAATTTCACCCTTTACCCCTCTCTTCAGTCTTGTTCTCGTCTCTCTCAATCTAAATCATTCTAAGTTTGGGAAACGCATGTCGAACTAGGGTTTCTGGATCAGGTTCGTTACTCTTTAAGTTTTCTTTGATATTTTCCTCTATTATCATTTGTACTTTGTTTAGTCTTTGGGATAAATAATTTCAACAGCGTAACTTGAAGACCCTAGATCGCCGCTTCGACACTAGGGTTTATCAAGACAAATTCCGTAACTTGAAGAACCACTAAAATTCCATTTACTATGTGAATAGACGATTCTTTATTTATATTTTTGGTTAATATGTTTACTTTCCTTTGTTGAATGCGGTATATCTTAGGATTGAAAGAAAAGAAAGCTAATTGTTTGAATCTTGAATGTTTTAGAACAGTTATATGTTTCAGTTTGCGCCTGAAAAAATTCGAATTATATGTCAACAGTGTGAAGTCAAACGGCTGGTTATGTTCATTGTAATATCTGTAACATGGTTACTGCTGTAAATGGAGAAAATTTTACACCATTGCATTTTGGTTTTGCCTCTATTATATAGGGGTAGGATCAAATCAGACTGGGTGTAAATCTCACCCTTTTTCACAAATTGCTTCTTTGGAACAAAACTTATGATCTAATAGCTATGGTTTTTCAATCATTTGAGGAGCTTGTTTGGTTTTTGGACTGTAAATCCTGTAAAAGAATATTGAGTGTTATGATCTGAGAGGAGGTATTCACTAATTTTATTTTGGTTTTACATCAGTTTAAGCCATTGTATTTGATGGGAATTTCCTCATATTATTCTACTCATTTAACATTGATTCTACAGTTATTGGCACTCACTGTCAAGCTATGGGTAGCGGAAAGCTTATTCTTATATGTCAATCGGGTGGGAAGTTTACAACATCAAGTGATGGTTCATTGGTGTACAAGGGTGGGGACGCTCATGCTCTCAGTGTAAGCAAGGAGAGTAAATTTGATGAATTGAAGTCAGAGATGGCAGAGATGTGGAAATATGACCCCAATTCCATGACTGTCAAATATTTCCTCCCTAAAAACAACAAGACTCTGATCACGATATCTGGCGACAAAGATATAAAACGATTGATCGATTTTCATGAGGATTCTGGAACTGTTGATGTTTTTGTCATGGTTGGTGAGAAGCCGACAGATGATGCCTTGACTACGCCTTGCAGTAGGTAGTATGCATTTTGTTCAAGTTTGGATTAAATTTTGTTCAGCCTTATTATGATGGATGGATCAAGTGCCTTGTTTTCATAATTTGGTTCAGTTTCATATTAGGACAATTTATGTCAGTGGTCCAACGTTGGATTTTGATAACAGCCTGAAAAGGATGCTGCTGAACCATGCATGCATTTTCAGGGCTCTTGATCAGAGTTTAACAGAGTATATATTACTTTCGCTGTCGCTTTTTATCTTATGGACACTTGCTTTTACAGGTCCAGCAGGACAACAGGGGCTGAGTCCGTCACTCCTGATGATAATTTAATTCCCATTGCTTCTGTTTCTGGAGACATTGGGCTACTGAACACCTTGTTTCCAGCTGCAACTGATGCTGGGGACAACAGGCAGCTCAATACTCCAGCAGCTGCTGATCCTAGGCAGCAGAAACTTCTGAAATCATGGAAAAATTGCATAACTGGCGTACACCAGCGGTTCAATAATGTTCATGACTTCCGTGATGCTTTGTATAAATATTCCATTGCTAACGGCTTCACATACCGTTTTAAGAAAAATGAGGGTAGGCGTGTTACTGCAAAGTGCAAAGCTGAAGGTTGCCCTTGGAGGATTCATGCATCGAGAGTGCCTACCACACAGCTATTCCAAATTAAAACAATGAATGGAACACATACATGTAGAGCTGGTGCTGATGCAACAACTCGTTCCCAAGCCTCTAGGAAATTGTTGTCATCAATTGTGAAGGAGAAGTTGCTAGAAACCCCAAAATGTAAACCGAAAGACATTGCTGAGGAAATTCGTCGAGATTTTGGAATTGAATTAGGATACGTTAAAGCATGGCGTGCCCTAGAGAATGCAAAGGGGGAATTTCAAGGATCATACAAAGAGTCATTCAATCAGTTACCTTGGTTAGTTGAGAAAATGTTAGAGACAAATCCAGGTAGTGTAGTCACTCTTAGTACAAGGGAGGACTTAAGCTTTCATCATTTATTTGTTGCTTTCCATGCCTCATTATGTGGGTTCCAGAATGGTTGCCGTCCCCTTATTTTCCTTGATACTGTGAACATAAAATCAAAGTACCAGTCAGACATACTGACTGCTACAGCATTGGATGGAAATGATGGAATTTTTCCAGTTGCTTTTGGCATAGTCGATGCTGTAAATGATGATAATTGGCATTGGTTCTTGCTTCAACTAAAATCTGCACTTTCAACATGTCAACCAATCACATTTGTGGCTGATCGACTGATGCGACTGAAACCATCTATTCTCATGATTTTTGAGAATTCATTCCATAGTTATTGCATTCATCATCTGTCTGAGGAGTTAAAAAGGGATCTTAAAGGCTCGTATACTGAGGAAGTTGTTGGTGTGATTGTTGCTCATTTGTATGATGCTGCTCAAGCTGCCACACTCGATGGTTTTAGAAAAAGCATTGACAGCATTAAGAATATTTCAGCTGAAGCTTTTGAGTGGATTTTGCGTAGTGAACCTGAAAACTGGGCAAATGCACTTTTTGAGGGAGCACGATACAACCACATGACATCTCACGTGGCTGAGTCATTTTACAGTTGGGTTGGTGAGCCTCCTGAATTACCAATTGTGCAGATTATTGATACCATTCGTCGTAAGATTATGGAGTTGATGTACACTCGCAGGTTGGACTCAAATCAGTGGTTGACAAAATTAACTCCATCTTTGGAGGATAAATTACAGAGTGAGATGCTCAAAACGCATTCTCTCCAAGTTCTATTGGGACTTGGTAGTGCTTTTGAGGTTCGTGGCATGGGTTCATTTAATGTTGTGAACATTGATGTCTGGGACTGTAATTGCAGAGGTTGGCAGCTGAACGGTTTCCCATGTGTCCATGCTGTGTCTGTCCTTCAGCATATTGGCAGGAATTTGCAGGATTATTGCTCCAAGTATTATACAACTGAAGCTTTCCGGTTAACATATTCAGAATCTATCAATCCAGTTCCAGCAGTTGATGAGCCTATGCATAGAGAATCTTTGGCAGTTCAAGTTCGCCCTCCTCCACTCCGTCCCTTGACGGGCCCACCTAAGAAGAGAAGAATACGATGGAAAGGACGTCCTAAGAGACCACTGCATTGTAGCAAGTGCAAGGGAGCGGGGCACAACAGAAAAACATGCCATGTATATGCATAGTTGCAGTGTATTTTCTTAGATTGCAGATTAATTGTACAGCACCTGACATTGGTCACTATGGCGCTGTGGTCCTGAGACCTAGGAATGGATTAGATGGAATATAGATTTGGAGCTCGTAACATAAGGATTGCGAGAATTTGGTTTTAGGTGGGTTTTGCGTCCTTAGTTTCTGCATGGCAAACATTTTGTAGTAGCCCTTGATGATGTATATGACTGTGTTTGCACTCCTTGCAGTAGGCTTTGATACGTACTTTTTAAGTAGATTGTATAGTCACCTCTAGGTTTTATTACTTTAGAGTTGACTCCTGAGAATGTTCCACCTGTGCTTTGTTTCGTTAATTTATGATGCATGTCTATCTTACATGGCGCACTCTTGAACTTGGGAGTGGCATGCAGTTTTATCTTTAGTGGAGAATGCTGGTCTCTTGTGACTTCTTCTTCTTCTTCTTCTTCTTCTGCTGTTCATGTCAATTTGTGGGGTGTCGTATTATAGTTTGGATATTTATCATTTATAACATTACTTCGGCTTTTACTTATGAACAAGTTAGAAGTAACATATCTCCTTTTCATTTTCTTTGCGGGGGTTGGTTGTTCAGTGGTCCGGTTGATCTTGACTGATGGTAGAGGTCGGTTAGCTGCAAATGAGAGCTGTTATTATCAGGGACCTATCACCACAGATGTAAGGTTCTCCACTATCTCTGGTGTCCTACAACTACAAATTCCATTCTACAAGACAAATAAATGGCTCACCGAATGAATATTAGTTTGTTCATTAATTCATCTGATTGGAAGGGATACAGATATATTTCTGTCCCATAAAAGTAGCCAATATTTAATATCATTTTTCTCGTTTTTGGAATCAGGAAAATCCACAACGTGATTACGTTAATTGTGTTTATGGAATCAGACGTAGTGTAGTAGTGTTAGCGTACTGCAAGAAAGTGCGTGTAGTACAAATCATCCTCTCGAGAAGCCCTGAAATTCAAAATTTTAAATTGGTAAGCAGAGTTGGTAGTACATAGTCAGCTAGTTCAAGGAGAATTTGATAGTACAATGTGTGTACTATATAACTCGTCACTCTTGTGGGATATATAGGCAGGCAAGGTAACAGCTTTTTGACATCATGTTCACAAATGAGAAGAGAAGCCCTTTGATTTGTCCCAGATTAGCTTTTTCTCTTTTTCTCTTTTTTTTTTTTTTTTCATTCTTTAAATGTTTTTGCAAGTATTCTGTCGTCATAAATGAAACTAAGGCATCTGAAGATTTTCGTGGGAGGAGAGGAGGAGCCGACACGGTGAATAAGGTCAATTTGGAAGATTGAGAATGAGAGAGAGAAGCAAGAGACAAAGACGGGGAACAGGCAGAGCACGGATGGAACTATTAGCAAATTAACTGTTTTAGCTCCACCCATGCACTGCCTCTTCCCTGGCTCTGGCTTCTTTTTCTCCTCTCCTTCCTCTTCTTTTACTGCATTTTCTTTCTGTTTCATTTAATCCAAATCACAATATAAAATCTAGAATAGTGTTCTGCATTGCATCATTTTCCACCCTAACTTTATTTTTTCTATGAATGTTGCTGTTCCGTCTAGTTGTTGGTTGATAACAGGGAAATAGAAAAGGGGACTGAAATGGATTCATTGTTTCCCTAGCTAGCCTCCTCAAAATCCAGCAACAGATGAGAGAGCTAGCGGAAAACAGCAGATCATGGAGATAATGTGGTGTCCCTGCAATGAATGATTCTTCTGAGGACGCTCGTTGCTTCCTTCAAGAATGGAACATCATTTAAAATTTAAACTATGAAATCATGTACACATGCTAACGCTAATGCTAATATGTTAATGTTTGATTCCATTGGACAAAATATGTCAATGAATGTAACAATGGTTGTAGTTCAGTTTTGCCGTTTATGTCAGGCAACCAAATGAGGAAAAAAAAAAAAAAATCCTCCCAATGGAATCTAGATGCCGGTAATTTATTGTCCCGTTTTGGTCACCAACTCACTATTTAAATTTACGAGGAAGAAGCACCAGTCGTTGTATATATAATAGGCCAAACAAGCTTAAACATACACACAACTAGTTGATGTTGAAATTGTGGCAATGGCCTCACATCATAACAATTAACAAGAATATGGACCTGAGATAAACAATCATTATTCATTGGTGCTAAAAACTTCTCATCAATCTTTTTCTCAGCTTTCACTATCCATAACCAGATATCTTTTTAAATCAAGCCTACAATTAATTACGTTATTTGCGCCTGCCTGCCGGCGGGCATCCAGTGATTGCTAAGACCCGAAATTAAAACGAAACAGTTTTCGATATTCCGTGGAGTAACAGCACGTAGTTGCATTCTGATTTTGTTCTCATTTTTAATTGATTATATTTTAAATTAATTGCTCCTGCAACATGTGTAAATTCTATTTTGCTTTTGGTGAAGGATATTTTCCATAATTGAAAGCATCGTTCAGAAAACAAATCCAAACCATGATACCTTCTACTAAATTCAAAATATATATATGTGTCGAAGAATTCTATCAGCAATCTTAGATATCTTGGCTACATTCTACTTGGAGAGTGAATGAAGTTGCGGCAGACGTAATGTAACTGGACCATGATTCTGGGCCACCTATCAAATTCTCAACATCTCCAATAATGACAGTCATAATGGAGCTAACATTCAAGTGAGAAACCAAAGACCAACATACATAATGCTACTCCAGGAGTTCAAAATCCATCATTATTTACAGTTTGGAAGGTCAATCTTTTGAACATTTCCTGATGACTTCCAATTTACCAAGCACAGATTTACAATCTTAACGGACAAATAATTGATAGAGCTATAGAATTGCTTGCAGCTAACCAAAACCATTAACTTTTTTCAAGCTTGCACTGTCCCAGAATCTCAATTTACATCCAATTGAAGCAGCAAGCTGTCAGCAGAGATATCATAAGAATCACAAAATATAATGGCAGAACACAAATCTCATTAATGTATTAATGCAGTATATTATACAGAAAGCAATATGTCCAGACTAGAGCTAAACGGATTTAGTTAAAAGCACATACATTTTTGGGTATTTCTGAACTTTCAAGGATTCTAGGCCTAGTCTGCTTTAGGTTGGATCATGTAATGCATGATAAAAGAACTCTATGATCTAAGAAGCATGCTATTGATGTAGGGTGATCATTCAGTCACTCAAATGCTTTGGCAGAAATAGAACTCCAAGCTAGAAAATGAGATTCATCTCTAGTATATATCCACCAACACTCATAACAACTAATTCACAGTTATGCAAGTGAAAATAATTTACCACAAATTTATTCCGGTGAAATAATAGAAGTAATTTGATATCTCCTTCTAGCAAATTCGTTATGAGTCTGAAGAAGTTTCAGCTCTATTGAAGGAAGAGAGTTCGCAAAATCTCTTCAAAATATGAACTCGACATAGCTTTACAGTATTACATCTATCTGTTGAGTAGAAGTTGAAAATGATTTACTGGAATTTTGTGTTGCTTTTTCTAAAGAAAGAGATTCTCAATTAGATTCTAGGTGCCCAGTCACTTATTATGCGTTTCTTCCTGAAGAATAAAGGAAACTGCTTCTGTAAAATGGATCTAAGAATAAGAAAAGAAAAAGACAAGAGAAACCAACCATTTAATTGCAATTTCTAAAATTGATTCAGTAGGATACCAAAATGAGGTTCACACGGTTGGCCAAAAGGAAGCCTTTACGGAGTTAGAAAAGGAATCTAACTATCACCTACAGTAAAATGAATTAGGATCCTCTCCTTATCTAAATTTGGGCTTGGAGAATCAGAGATTTGAGGTTGACATTTCTAGCTACGGATTATCCAGTATTTGCTTGTTCTTCTCCAGTCCGCGGTTTCAGAGAGCATTTGTGTTACTCTTGAGTCGATTTCATTGAGTTCTCACCTCCAAAATATTTCAAGGCCAAAGAATTGAGCATGAATGAAGCAATATGTATGGAAGAATATATAGTCTACTGACACGCTTAATGAAGTACAGAAATGTTTATTAGAACGTAATGAACAAATATAAAGAATATAGCAGAAGAGGCAGAACTAATATAGAAAGCAGAGAAAACAAAGATATTCAGTTGCAGAAAGAGAGAGTACATACTTATTATCCTCATCTGTCCAGTATACAGATTGGGTACAGTCAACTTGAACACGAGGCTGAACTTCTCCAAGTTTATGGTCCAATTTACCAGACTCAATAAACTGCAAATCCTCCAGAAGGATCACGTAATGTTTCTGAACATCTTCAGCACTTTTCTTGCCTCCAACCATGCTCGCAACAATTTCCCAGCGACGTGGGTCTTGTTCATCAACAACTGCTAGAGCCAGTTCAAACAACTTGTTCTCCTCCCAACTCCAACCACAGAACACTTCTGGAAAGTTTTCCATATCAACAAACACTTGGATTCTTTCAGGAAAATAAGAATACCTTTTTATTTCATTTACATTCTAGAATTCATCGAAGAAGAAAAGAAATGGGATTGAGAATCTTTTGTAGTACCTTGATTGATACTGTTGATGAGATTCTAACACCTGAATGTGAGGAGAGTCAGAGATATGTGTTCTCTGAGCTGCAAAATCTTCTCTTTTTGTCTGTTTTTTTTTTTTAAGTGGCTTGTGTCAGAGACAATTTCCCCCCTTTAGTTCAGATCTACCCACAAATATTAAAAACTACAACATATAAATAAACTAATCATCGAAGAAAACAATTTTCGATCCTCTTGGTCCAAAACAGGAAACCAATGATCAAAAGCAGACAAAACCAAATACTCCATTAACTATTCTTGCAAGACCCAGATTTATTTCCAATTACAGCATTGGATTCCAATTGGTGTTAGATCCGGAAATACAGCATCACATGTAATTATATTCTAAGTTAAAGATTAAACCAATAATGGAAAAATAACCGAGACAGATTTCATCCTAAACCAATCACCATTTTTTACATATTTCTAAATTTTCAATCTTGCAAGAAACGAAAGAGACTTTTGTGGGTAGTATTACACGATAGCAGATTTTTATTTCGATCTTCAAGCAATCAAAAATGACCGCTAGGTCATTTTCAAGGACTTTTTAACGGGGCAGAAAGAGTTGGCTGTAAGAGGTTTGAATTGAAGGGCAAGACTCCCGAGATAAATTAATGGAATGGACTTGTAGTTGTTGCTTTTTTATTTTTAATTCTTATTATTTCTATGAATTTTCCCTGATAGGATACCTTGGCTAAGTTCAAAACTCATCCAAACCCACTTTTTCTTTTTCTTTCTTCTATGAAGTTTGATTAGGGTAGGCGTAAACTTTTGTTGGATATGTTCGCCTGCCTCCTTCAATCCGGACAATTTTGGGACCCAAACGATTCGCACCATATCTTCGCCCTTCGATTACAAGCCTTACATGTATAATTGGTCATATACGTGATCCAATCTAACTTTTTTGGTGTAGTAATAAATCATCACGAGACTACTCGGCTTATAACAGAATAAAAGAAATAAAATATCCCTACTATACTAGTATTTGATCACGTAGGGGTGTGGCCGAATCATTGTACTTGGGGTCCGATTTCTCCGAACGTCTCTTCCCTATATGAGAGCCGGACATTCCAGGCTGTTGTCCAACTAAGACTCGGAAGACGTTTTCATCTTTTACCCTTATCATCTGCAGTGAATTTAGTAAGAAAAAGTAACGATATTTTCTATGTCAACGTTGTAATGCACACCCTCAATAATGTAAAAAGGCCTAGAAAAGGAACCAGTTATACCCCACACGGATGAATTTTCAATCGCACAAGCTTTTTAGCCTTATTTGTTACAGATTACACGCCTAATCATAAGTTATCAATCTGTATTTTAGACAACTTATCATGATTGTATCATCTTTCTCTCTCTCTCTCTCTATATATATATATGTTATATCTGCTGGGTCCAAGGATAACATTCATCATTTTTATTGTCCACTTGAACATTTGGGCCAATAATTTTGGCAATGAGGCAAGGATGACGATGAATATTACTCAACCGCAGATGGTGATGATTATCTAAATAAGAAAGTTAGCAAACGGCAACCAATACACTAAATTGAAAATGAATGTTTCCAGTTGAAGGACCGGAGACGATAACATCTCCATCCAATCCGCCGCCTTCCCCAGCAATTGAGATGAAAAGAAACTGATTCCTGTGCTGACACTGCATCCTAATTCGGAACCTATTCGTGATGTAACTCATACAAGCCCAGACACACACAAGCTGCCAAACACACTATTTTCGTAGCCTAGTTTCAGTTCCTTCTAAACAAATGACGTTCTAAATTGATTTGAATACAGTTTCAGTTCCTTCTAAACAACGAAACATTTAATATTTATTTGTATACTACTGTAATGTGCATTTGCAGGAGTGATCTCTCTCTACATTAAAATTATAGCAGGTAATTTTCCACCTAGAAAACTTCTGTGAATTCTTTTGATAAAAAAAAAGTGATAAATAAAGATATTATTACATGAATAAACCCATTATTCTACTTAAAAAAGGAAAAATACAATTAAAAAACACGCACCATTAATTAATACTGTCAAAAAGCTGGCCCTGTGTGAAAAATGTTTGTCCACCATCACTGAGTAGAACTGAAGGATGCAATTGCATCCATTTCCTGTCGTAAAAGAAGAGCATCAATGAAGATCCCCAGATTTTCTCCTTGTATCACATCATTTATTGCATGATGGGTGATGCCAACACGATGATCGGTTACACGCCCTTGAGGGAAGTTGTAAGTACGAATACGCTCAGATCTGTCTCCACTACCAATCTGTTTAAGGTGACAAGAGCTCTATA
Organism: Azadirachta indica; assembly: GCA_022749755.1. NCBI lineage: Eukaryota > Viridiplantae > Streptophyta > Magnoliopsida > Sapindales > Meliaceae > Azadirachta > Azadirachta indica. The sequence continues at coordinate 17,441,800 of CM040440.1, forward strand.
TCATTCTGGAAAATGAGCGATGAAAATGTAACAGTGAACTTACTGATCTTCATCTAAGAGTCACTTTTACCTGCTCTGATCGAAGTTTTGATTGACTCACTTGAATTCTAGACCTTTCCATTTCATACAGCTTTGCACATAACACCTTCAGCGCTTTGGCTTTGTTCTGTGAGAATGATTCAAAATATGAAAAAGAACAAGCATTAGAAACAAAAGCCAAAACTGATCAAACGTAACGCATACAGCCACTACTACCATATATTGCTAGCTTTTTGACAGATTAATGCAGCTTACTACATATATAATATTAGTAAGTTACATATTATATAGAAAGTAAGGGTCCAAGATCCCTAGCCACATTAAGAGTAGATGAACATAGTGCAGATGCAATGCTACAACACAGAGACAGAAGTACATATCCATCTCAATTCCCCCCCTTTTGCACAAGTGTGGACCTATGGATAAAAATACTGAGGTAATTGAGTCAATTGCACAACTTCATATAATTATGGACTTGGGAGTTTCAGAATCTTTGATAAAAAAGTCATTGCTCGAGAAACTTTGTAACAGGGAAACAACGTAAAGGAGACCTGAAAGTACAACCAGCAATTACTGTAATCAACTATTTAACAATAGGCTCCTGCTATTCTGCTATTAGATAATCTAGTCACAAAGTGAAAATAGGAAAAGAATGAGAAAACAAAAAGTAAGCATTTGTCTTTGCAGTGACCATTCCAGAATATGGTGAAGAAAGGCCATATTTTCATTACAAACATATGAGTTGGAAGATTCCTTTCGTTACAAACATAAGAGTTGGAAGATTCCAAGAGCATACCATATGTTGAGATCGTTCATCTTGGATGGAAACTGTCATCCCAGTGGGGATATGAGTCACTCTAACAGCACTGTTGGTAGTATTTGCATGCTGGCCACCTGAACCACCAGATCTATACGTATCAATCCTCAAGTCTTCATTCCTCAACTGGACATCTACCTGAAAAACACAAAAAAAGAAGATTAATAAGGCTGAACATCATAACAGATTACAGTAATCCCGATGCTGTACTGGTAAAAACTGAACAGAAAATAGCCATAACATTCAATTCACTTGGTTTAGCACCTGATCAGCTTGAGGAAGGATGGCAACAGACACAGCACTGGTGTGAACACGTCCAGACTTCTCTGTCAAAGGTACACGCTGCCAAAGGAAAACTGTTAGTAACTTCTGCTGCACATAAGGTTACCGTAAGTTGGATAGGTGGAAATTAAACCTGAACTCTATGAATTCCACTCTCAAATTTAAGTTTCCCGTAAACAGCAAAACCTGAAATTGTCGCACTAGCTTCCTGGCCAAAAAGAAGTACAGACCAAACGTTTATTAGACAGGAACGAGATTATTTCATCTATTATATAAAACTTGTTGAAGAAAATAAAATTATATTAAATCTCTCTTGCATTATAAATTAAGCACATAAACATGCCTTTATATATGCTGAAATAATAAAGCAACATAAACTATAATCCTTCTAAACTTAAGAATTCTCATAAACTTAGAAACCCTTGACAAATTAAGAAAAAACTAATAATAAATCTAATTTTAATTCTAACACTCTCCCTAAAACTTAAAATGGTAAAGCAAGTTTGAGTTTGGAAACTAATGCGATTGAAAAGAAAATCCCAAAACATCAAAAAATGGGAGAAAACCACTTGTGCCTTCAAGAAGTGATCTTGTGCCTTTTAAGAGATGAGAAATAATTGACTGTGCCTTTTTTTTTACGCGAGAAATACTTAACTGTACCTTTTTTTTCTGAGCGAAAAATACTTCACTATACTTTTTTCTAGGTGAGAAATATTGACTATGCCTTTTTTCTATAGATGAAGAATGCCTTCTATGAGCAAGTAGTAGTAAAGAAACGAGCAACCATATCAAGAACTAGGGACTCATAAACAATTCTCTACTATAGCATCGTAAATAGTGTCCACAAACAGTCTCTAAACAGTATCCGTCAACAGTCCCCTAACTGTATTAGGGTTCCTAAACTTTCTCTTTCTTTCTTTTCTTCTTTTTTTTTTATTTTTTATTTTTAAGGTTTCTACAATTTTTTTTCCTTTTGCTGGAAAACTTTAAGGTTTCCAATTTTTTTTCTCTTTTGCTAGAAAATAGAATCGTACTCAATAACTACCTTATAGGGTAGCACATCATCACCACCTTATAAAGTAGCACATCATTACTATAAAAAATTTTCTAATACGACTCTCAAACTTAAGATCGAACCCGCTCTGATACTATGTTGAAAAATATAAAATTATATTGAATCTCTCTTGAATTATAAATTAAATATATAAACATGCCTTTATATAGGTTGAAATAATAAAGCAACATAAACTAAGAATCCTATAAACTAGAACTCCTCATAAACTTAAGAAACCTTAACAAATTAGGAAAAGACTAACAATAAATCTAATTTTAATTATAACAAAACTAAAATAAAATATCAATTAGATGCCATTTATAGTCCTCACTATAAACTGAGTATCCACCCCTTCCCCCTCCCTTTTCCTGCTAGGATTGGAAATCCTATATTCTACTAACTGAGGATGACTCATCTAATAAAATCCACAGAGAATGGAAACCGTACCTTGTATCCTCTCAGATCAGACTCTGTCACATCTACAATTTCAAACTTCCACCCCTTCTTCTGTGAGTATCTCTCATACCTGTTATGATTCAAATAAGGTCACAATTCCAAATAAGGAACTCGACGTGCAAGATTCATAACTGAAGATGCAAAATGAGGCAGAGGAAACTTACATCTTAAATATGTCTACTGCAAACAATGAGGCCTCTTCCCCTCCAGTTCCTGATAAAAAAATCAATAATATATAATGACTAACGAGGGGGGAATGCCTGAAAAACTTGGGTGCATATTGAAACCAAAATCTGGGAAGCAATAAAACTTGTGCTCAAATACCCATCAATGCTTTCATCACTTACCAGCTCTCACCTCCAAAATACAGTCCCTCTCATCAGCATCATCCTTAGGAAGTAATGACTTGAGCAGCATATTCTGCACTCTTTTCTCTTCCTCTATGGCCTGATGTAATTCCTCAGTTGCCATATCTACCATGTCCTTATCGTCATGACATTCAGCCATCAGAGACTTCAACTCATCAATCTCCTACGCATGATGAATTGGCTAAAATAAGATATTGACAAAAGAACAAGAGAGTTTCACAATTCAAAGTTCAAAAATACAAGTTAACTAACTTATTAGCTAGATATAAGCTAAAGTAGCAGGTCGCATATCATATTCCCCTAATCATTTTCACATAGCACTTAGCAGTATCTTTGCATGAATGCACAAATAGCTCAGGGTGTTGCAGTAGGTTCACCTTTTGTATGGTCCTCAACCCATTTATTAGTTCCATTGAGTCCCTAAGCTTCCGAAGCTCTTTATTAGCCCTTGAATAGTCTGCTGGTGAAGCTTCTGACTGTCTTCATTCAACATCACAAGTGAAACAGCACACAATCCACTCAATAACCATTTAAAGTATACAGATAAAGTCGTGGGAAATTAAGGCCTCATAATTACCAGGTTCAAGAGATTCTCAAGAAAAGCATTCCTGCGCTCAATAGCCAATAATTTTTGCTCCATTATCTTAAGAAGGTCAGTCGATACTACAGGTTGTATTTCTGACATCATTGGCACCATACAAATAATAAAAATTCTCAAAATTTATTCTCTGAACCATTTAAACTATAAGTAAGAGCTTATTTTAAATAAATCACAAGCAGGCAGAGATTACACAATAAAACCAGCAAGGGTTTGGGAACCGTGAACGAAACACATTAAAAACAAGAATCTCGAAATACTCACCGGTTGAGTAAGAACGAAAAAGGGAGGGTGGAGCGGAGGCGATTGCTGATTGGATAAACGATCTATGATTCAGATGATTAGCATGTGAAATTGAAGAAGTTGATTGTAATTGCCTCAACGCTCGAAACAGATTATTCCCGAGAAAATCCCCCCTTACTTTTCTCATTTTCTATTCTGTTTATTGTCCTTTGCTCTTCTAAGCTCTGAGTTCGTCTTCGATAGTTTTCAATGGAGGTTCAGTAATCAAGCAAGTCGCAATTGCAGGTCTTTGCTTTGGACCAAGGTAAAACGCAGCGTTTATTTCAAGGGTAAACGACATTTTAGTCACTAAATTTTTGCTACTTAACCTAATAACCCCACTATTCACAGAAACATCTACAAATGTACCAATATGTTAATTTGTACCATCTATTTTGGACAGAGGTGTGGCAAAAATAGTGAATTTATAGCATTTATTGATAAAACTACTATTTTGTGAAATAACAACCAACTCATACTTTTAACACTGTATCATCATATTTTTGATTTTTTTGCATTATTATTAAACACGCGTCGTTCCGTTAATTGTCATCCATTTAGAGTCATTATAATTATCATTTAAATCTTTATTTAATATTTTTTTATACAATAATATTATTACTATTTTTATATAAGTAACAATTTGTCATAAATTTAAAGTTAAATTTTAACACTCAAAAATTTAATTTTAAACTTACGGCAGTTGTTCTAACGATTATAATATTATATTGTATAAAGCATTCTAAAAAAATTCTACTAATATATATAAATATATATATATATATCCAGAGAGAGACAGAGAGAGAGAGAGTGATGTAAATGAATGATGTTAGATAGTAATTAATGAAGGTTGGTGGTCGTTAGTAGTAATAGCCAATAGTTTGTCAAACTGAATGTAAAATTTTAAATTTAAATATGCTGACGTGAATAGTATTTTTTATGTTTCACATAGACTTACATTAATAATCAATAGGGATATAATAATAGTAAGATCATAAATTTCCATAAACGAGTTGTGATTTTTTTGGATACTTGTGTAACTAATGGACTTATCAAATTAATTAACTAAAATTTAGGGACTAAAATATCGTCTACCCTTATTTCAATTAGTCTTATAAACGCAGTTTTTATTAAAACTCACGTTTTCTCCACTTTTCCATTTTGCAAAATAGCTTTGTTTTTGACATACAAATTAAATTAAATTAAACAAATTGTATTCCAAATATTTTATGTCAAATAATTTATCAATATTATTCTAACATTATTATACCACTCATGCATTATATTTTGTAACAGCAAGACATAATTATTTAGGCAATAAAATTTCAATTTTATTAATTTTGGAAGAAAAAAAAGGGAAAAAATTGAGGGCACTGCACATCAACCTCATAGGACTTGGATCGGAAGCCTTAAAAGATAATGCTAGAGAAAATAACAATAAATAAATAAATAAAACCTCTGGCAATCTTAGAAATTCGAAGAGTAAACAATATTATTCTACTTTTGTTGAACAAATAAAATTACCTTTTTGAGAATTAAGCAGCGCATGAATGTAAGTTAAAACCCAAGTTAATGTGCTTAAAATTTTTCTGCGGAGTCGACACGGCATATGTGCAAGACATTACAACACGTCTATCCTTTAAGCTTTCGTGATTCAGTCGCTGCAATTAATAGGAATCTACTCAGGTAATGAGCCCAAGATTGTAAGGTACTTTAGCGTCTTTCAACCATGTATCGCCCTGCAAAAGTGCCGAAACAGTGAATTTTTGAGCTTCATCCTTGGTAATATTTTTAACATTAGGCCACGGGACCCTACTATCGGCCATCGCCAAGGCACCAGGGCCGCGATTATGATAGTCATAGTATTTAGCCGTTTTGTTATAGTATTCTTTGCCCGGAAAAGTGGTATATCCCTCTGGTTGAATCCCTTCGGCAATTGTATTTTCCAAGAAAACAGTCGTGGCTTGCTCCTTCCATGGCCTACCCAAGTATGTTAGGACTTTCAACTTTGCAGCCCATACCTCCGCCTCTGGGACAATTGTACAGTTTTGGATGACCAATGAAGTGGTTTGGCTGACTAGGACCCTGGCTTGGGCCGTCACTGTGTTGACCTGATTGGCAGTCGCCTTCCTGACGATGATCCAGGAATTCTGAATAATGGCAGTGGCGTCACCAAAGATGAAATCAATTGTTCCAGAAATGTAACATTCACGGTAAAACTGGCGGTAAGTATGAGTGTACAGAGTGTGTTGGAACCCATCTATCACGCAATCCAAAAATGCTGCTTTGTCAGCTTGGACGCGGAGAGCCACTGCCTGTTGCCCCTCAGCGCCAGCACTGTTGCTGAATGCCATATGCTTGGCAATGAACCCTTCTCCAAGAGCCGCTGCATCCATCAATTAAAGTTACAGATCTAATATATATTGAAAAAAAACACTAATTAATTAATTTATTTGTGGCTTGGTGAATGAGAATCTGAAGAATCTTACAGAGTGTGGCAGTCCTAATTGTGTTTAAGCCGTCAAATTTGGCGCTCTTGTTATTGGTGACAACCGTCTCGATCATTCCATCACCATACATGAAGACATTTTTTTGATGTCTACCAATAGTAATTTGCTCATCGTAGATTCCTGCTTTAATGTGAATGACATATCGCCCTCGTAAGTCCTTTGGGTAAGCGTCAAGAGCTTCCTGAATGGTCTTGTAGTCTCCGCTACCATCCTGAGCCACAACAGCGTTAGGCGTCCACTCGTTCTTCACCAAAAGCTTGCGGTCTGCAGCCGAGAACCAGGAAGGATATCCATCATCGGCTGCTTGAAGAAGCCGGCGGCGATTTTTAATCGGCTGGCGATCGTTCATTGGCTGGATCGTGACACCCAAAGAACCAAGGATTGTTGTCAAATCCTTAACGATAGACAAAGCGTTGGCGGTGAGTTGGGTAGGATTTATCGCAGCTTTTCTCATCTGTTCCGAGAAAGGGTTGGTTTCAACCTCAAATCCGTCAAGACATGTGTGTTGGTATGTCACAGCCGCGTTCAACCAAGCCATCATATCGTCCGTGCGAGTATGCAACTTGTGCAATTCGTTATCGGCCACCGTGGACCAAGCTGCGCTAAGATCACCAACAGCGAACTGCAGAGTCTCCTTGCAATCCTCCAAATCTGTTTTTGAACTGTTGTCCTTATTATTGGTGGCCTCCACAAGCAACGCCTCAGACAAGTTGAACAAATTCCTCACCGCTGTCTCGGCGCTGTAGATTGTGGCCTTGAGAAGTAGCTGCGGATCATATGTATTCGCACCGTTAAGGGTATTAATGCAGGTATCCTTGAATTCAGCGGGTACACAGAATCGAGTCACTGCCTTCCTTTGTTGCTGCGAAATTTCCTGTTGTTCTCTTTTTCTGACGTCGTTGCTAACGGAGCAAATGATCCCGATGATTACACCGACGACAAGAGTGAGAGAAACCACGGAGACAACTACCTGTCTTATCATTCCTTTCCAGTTTTCCACTTCCCTCTCTGCCTCCGATCGATGACAAACTTGTCAGACCGGTCCTAACAAATTAAACTATGATCTCGGATCGGAGGAGAGAGATGATGACAGAAAGGGAGACCTAAAAGAGAGGCTTTTCCTCTCTTGTATTTTATCTATTTTTCGATCTTAATTAATTTCCTTTGATGATCATCATATATATATATACATATATATATTATCTAAATTTGGAAATAGTGGAATCAACTTTCAAGTTTAATATAATTGATTTGTTAATGAGATCATAAGCTGGACAAGAGGTTAGACTAGAAACCATACACACTAAATTTAGCTATAAATTAAGCATACTTTGTATATGTATTTTCATATGAACAACTAAAACAAAATTAATTCGGTTGATAAGTTGTACATTATATATAGCTTAGGGCAAGCAAGCATCCAACGTGGTCAAATCTATACACTATAATTAGCTCCAACCGGTTGAATATATATATATATATATATATTTATATATACAGGGACGTTCAGTTATTTTCAACATTTTCCCGTTAAAACATATTATCTTCTAAGAGCCAGGCTGCAGGCTAACCATTTTGGAACTAATTTTAGAGAGACTTTAATAAGCTTATAATAATCATTCTTAATTTAGTTAAGTAACTGAACAGGGTAATCTTAAATGGTGCTTCCATATTTATAAAATACATACACTCTTTGGTTCCACCAAGCACTTTTCATATTCTAAAAATTTCTTGTGGGTTTTAGGAATTAATACAGTGATAAGAAAAATGGATGACAGAATGGGGTCGTGGGAAAGATTTTGAAGGGATCGATAAAGGTGGCGATCGGTTGCTTGGGGGAATTTGATTGCATATATGCATAAACTAATCTTTAATTGGTGTCTCAGATTAAATTTGGATTAGTCGCGCTACTTCAAAATCGTCTAATATTATTTAATTATAAATTTTAATAATACGAAAAATGCATGTTTATCCATAAAAGTTCAAATATCTTTTTCTTATTTAACAGGGACATAATAAGTCTTCTAAAATAAATTAATTTAGAACAATACTAAAAATAAATATTATATTACGAGTGATGAGTCAATTATCAAATAATATTCTTATTTTCTTTAATTTACATAACAATCCAAGTCCATCTATATATAATATAATTTTTTTTTGGAAGAATGTTTATTACCCTCCTGCTTTTTCAACTAATATTTTATTATCCCTTTATATTTTATCTAATACCCCATCATCTCCCTATTCTTTTTCTTTTATTTTACTTTTCAGTTTAATTAATTTATAAATAATAAAATTGAAAATATTATAAATATCAAAGGATAAAATTGAAATTCAGAGAAGTGATAAGATATTATAGAAAATATAGAGGAGTAATGGAGTATTAGCTGAAAAAGTAGAGGATAATAGACATTCACCCTTCTTTTTTTTTTTGGTGAGATAGAATTGTTATCCAAATTCATGATGTTCCGTGACTAGTACTAAACGTGTCAAAACTAACTATTTAAAAGCACAAGTTAATGAGACAAATCTATAAATGCAATATATCAAACTTAATATTATTAAGTTTTAGTTTTCAGAAAAAAATATATTATTAAGTTTTTGAAGGTAAAATGAAAAACAGATCAAATTGAGGATAATGAATAAGACCTAGCTAGCTAGAGGACATTGAGAACCGTAAAGAGATAGATACAGAAAAAATAAATAAAAAATGAATACTGTAAATTACCTTTCACCACATAGGAACACATAGTCCAACATTTTGCTCCAAGTCAGAACTTAATGTACTAATTCTTTACAATCACTACTCTTTAATTAATTAATTATATATCCTATAGGGTCTCATTATTTAATCGCTATGATATCATTATGCGAGACCACCAGTATTTGAGTCCAAGATCGTAAGGAATTCTAATTTCTTCCAACCATTGATCACCCTGAAGCAATGCCCAAACAGTGAACTTATGAGCATCATTCTTCTTAATCGATTTAACACTAGGCCCCTTAACCCTATTCTCAGCCAGGCACTAGGCTCAATATTGTTATACTCGTAGTATATATAGTTTTTTCCAGCAAAGTTCCCCTTAAAAGGTATATATCCATCTAGTTGAATGAAATCAAAAAATGTATTTTTCATGAAAATAGCGACAGTGTATTCTTTCCATGGCCTGCCCAAATACGTAGGGATCCTCCATTTGTTAGGCCAGAGCTTTGCGTCTGGGACAATTGTACAGTTTTGGATCACCTAGGCAGTTGTCTAGCTCTTCAAGTCTTTGCCTTGAGCGATCATAGTGTTGAATTAGTGGTCTTTGGGCCTTCTCACGATGATCTATTAGTTTCGAATGACGACGGTGGCATTGCCAAAAATAAAATCAATCATGCCTATAATGACACAATTACGGTAAAACTTTCGATAAGTATGAGCGTATAAACTATCTTGGTACCCATTGATACTAAAACCGAAGATTGCTGCTCTGTCAGCTTGGATGCGAAGAGCCACAGCTTGGTGTCCCTCATGGCCGGCGATATTGATGAATCCCATATTTTGGGCAATGAACCCTTCTCCAACAGCCGCTGCATCATTAATTAATATCAACAATTAGAAGTTAATAAAATTTGATTAATTAATTAAGTTATGACTAGTTGAATATAATATACACAATTTGAGAATTTTACAGAATGTGGCAATGTTCATAGTGTTGAAGCCTTGGGCGTAGCTCTTGTTACCGGTGACAATGGTGTTGGTCAATCCATCACCATACATGAACACATTCTTTTGTAATTTTGTGACAGTGATGGACTCCTCTTAGATTTTAGCCTTAGATTTTAGCCTTAACGTAAATGACACATCGGCCTTTCAAGTCCTAAGTCCTTTGGGTATTGTCCACTGCCATCCTGAGCTACAACAGCGTTAAGTTCCCACGCTAATAGAGCCAAAAGCTTACAGCCGAGAACTAGGAAGGGTATTCATCATTGTCAACTTGAAGAACACGAAGATTATTAGTTGGCTCTATATTGACATAGAAAGATTTAAGGATTCTAAATAAGTCACTTGTAATAGCAAAGCGTTGCTACTAAGTTCCTTGGCCACCTCCAAGTTCTTCTGTAACTCACACTTTGAAAGGGTTTCCTTTATCCTCAAACACATCAAAACATGTCTGTTGATATGTTACAACTGCGTTCAACCAAGCCATCATATCGTTTGTGTGATTATGCATGGTGTGTAATTTGCTATTACTCGTCATAGCTAACGATACCTAAAGATCCTCAACGGCGAACCACAACAAATCCTCGCAATCCTTCAAGTTTATTTTCGAATTATTGTCCTTATTATTAATGGCCTTCCCGAAGTTGAACAAAAGTTGTACGGCATTCTGGGTGCTTAAAATTGTGGCCTTGATAAGTTCCACGGTGTTAGATGTGTTTGCGTCGTTAAGGGTTATAATGCATTTATTCGAGTATTTAGTCATTGTGCAGAATTGAGTCACTGCCTTCCTTTATTGTGAAATTTTCTCTTCTCCAGCTTTTTTATCATTATATCCTTGGTACAGAAGCAATGAGTCCGATGACAACACCTATTACAAAAATAAGGGAAATCAATGAGACAACCATTCTACCTATCATTTTTTTCTCTCCAGTTTTGTTATTCGTTTATTCTTTCAAATCAAAGCTCTCCCTCAAATGAGTATTGGTCCTAATTGATGAGAATGGAGATTAATGAGAATGGAGAGATTTTCATCCACATAACTCAAATGTACAGGCCAAGTTTATATACAAAATTTCAATTGACTTCTATAAACTAATAAAAGAAATAAATTAACTACAAAGGTTATAAAATCTCTAGAATTAAGAAAATAGGAAAATAAAGAAAGTGTATTAATTGATTTTGTGAGTGAAATTTACTGTAAATCATTGGGGCAATTAACTTTATTCTCTAACACTCCTTCTACAAGATAGCAAGTGAAGGTTCTAAACTCCCATCTTAGAAAGTAGCTGCTGCAAAGAAATTGTGCCAAGCGATTTTGTGAAAAGATCTGCTACTTAATGTTGCAAACTAACATATTTTGTGCAAACAAGGCCCCGTTGAATTTTCTCTCGGATTAGGTGGTAGTCAATTTCAATATGCTTGGTTCTTTCATGAAATGTGGGATTGACAGCAATGTGCAAGGTAGCTTTATTATCACAATAAGGAGATGTAAGTTGAGAATGATCAATGTTAAGGTCTGAAAGTAAATAACGCAACCATGTAATCTCACAACATGTTGTCCCCATTGCCCTATATTCAGCTTCAGCAGATGAACGTGAAACTGTAGATGGTTTCATGGATTTCCATGAAACAAGAGAATCACCAAGAAGAATATAGAACTCAGTAACAAAACGTCAATATTTTGGACAACTAGCCTAATCCAAGTCGTAATAGGCACATAACTGAAGTGTCCTTGATGATGAAAGCAATATTCTTTGTCCGGGACTGCCTTTTAAGTAGCGTAAGACCTTAAGTGCAGCATGAAGATGTGGTTGACGTGGTTGATCAAGAAATCGGCTAAGAACTTGAACGCAAAAGGCAATGTCCAGCCTAGTAAGAGTAAGGTAGAATAAGCACCTACTAAGTCGCCTGTAGGCAGAAGGGTCAGTGACAAGCTCCCCATCTGATTTACGTAACTTCAAATGTTGTTTCATAGGTGTTATAGATGGTCGTGAGCTAAGTAAACCAAACTCCTCAATTAATTCCAGAGCATATTTGCGTTGACTTAAATAAATTCCAGCCTTTAAATGAGCAATTTCAATGCCAAGAAAGAACTTTAATCCACCAAGATCTTTTACTTTAAAGGGGTCTTGTAATTGTCCTTAATTGCTTGAATTTCAACAAGGTCATTTCCTGCAATGATGATATCATCTACATACACAAGAATAATAGTTAGAGACTTATTGATGACTTTAGTAAACAAAGAATAGTCTGCTTTTGATTGATGATACCCAGCATTCATTAGCCTATTAGAAAGCTTTGCAAACCACTGTCATGAGGGTTGTTTAAGGCCATAAAGAAACTTTTGAAGCTTACAAACTACATTATGATTTTCTTTTTCTTTGTAACTCAGAGGAAGTTACATATAGACCTCTTCATCTAAATCACCATGAAGAAAAGCATTACTAATGTTAAGCCAATGAAGGCTCCAATATTTGACTGTTGCAATTGCTAATAAACAACGCACAGTGGTGAGTTTCGCTACAAGTGCGAAAGTTTCTTAGTAGTCAAGTCCTTCCCGTTGATCATAACCCTTGGCCATTAAACGAGCTTTGTAGCGTTCAATGCTTTCCTCTGCTTTATACTTGATTTTGTATACCCATTTGTAACCAATAGCCTTTTTATCGGGGGGCAATGGCATAAGTTTCCAGGTCTTATTTTCCTCTAAAAGCTTTGATTTCGTCTGACACAGCATTTCTCCAGTTTTCTTGAAGCATTACCGATTTAAAACTCTTCGATTCTATAGTAAACGAAATTAACGCTAAGAAGGAATAATGAGCTGAGAAAAATTTGTGATAAGAAAGGTACTTATGTAGTGGATAAGAAATACTTACAGGATCTGAAGAAGACCTTGGACATGATAAATTACGTGTGGCCATCTTGCAATGGTAATCTTGGAGGTAGGATAGAGAACATGTTTCTCGAGTAGATTGGTGAATTGGGTCACTTTGGCTATTGTCATGATTTATTCCTTCATCAATCTGGGTAATAGATGCTGAATTTGGTTCATCATGATATTGATCTTCAAGTATTTGTGGTAAAACAAGTTTAGTTGTAAGTGGGGCAGGTTCTTGAATGTAAGGAAAAACATGTTCATGAAATTTTATATCTCTTAATATGAAAAATCTTTTGTTGATCAAATCATATACTTTGTAACCTTTATGAGCATATGGATAACCAAGAAAGACACAACGAATTGCTCTAATGTCAAATTTTTTCTTCGAAAGATTTGTATTTGTAGCATAACACAAGTACCCAAAGACTTTTAAATGAGAGTAAGAAGGAACTGAATCAAAAAGCATCTCGTAAGGTGTTTTACCAGAAAAGATAAAAGTCGGTGTACAATTTATCAGATATACTACTGTTAATACATATTCTCCCCAAAACTGTAGACGAAGACTTGCGTGAAAACGCAAAGCACAAGCTACATTTAACAAATGGCCGTGTTTTCTTTCTACAATCCCATTTTGTTAAGGTGTGTTAACACAACTCTTTTCATAGATGATGCCCTTAACACGATAAAAGTCTACTATGTTAAACTTAAACCTATTATTAGAACGAAGAGTTTTGATTTTCTTGTTGAATTAGGTTTCAACATAAGAATAAAAGGTTTATAAGAGTAAACGAGTCTCACTTTTACATTTCATAAAAAAGATCTAAATACACCTCGTATAGTCATCAACAATTGTAAGAAAGTAGTGAGCACCTGTCAAAGAAGTAACATGATCTTTTTTCCAAATGTCACAATGAATTAGTTCAAAAGGTTCCCAAGAATTCTTATTACTTAAAGAAAAAGATAGACGAGTTTGTTTAGCAAGTAGACAAACATCATAAGCTCATCAGAAAAGTTTAAATCAGAAATATAATTAGAAAGTAATTTAAGACTTTTATAGCTGGGATGTCTTAAGCATTGGTGCCACAGATTGAAACTAGATGCGGCTCGTAGATATTTTAGATGTATGACAGGTAACTGAAATAAGTACAAGCCACTATGTAATTTACCCGCTCTAATCGTTTTCTTGGAGGACTAGTCCTGTGTGAGACAAGAATTAGGAAGAAAAGTTACAAGATAGTTTGTATCATGAATAAGCTTTTCAACTGAAATCAGATTGAATTGAAAACTAGGAACACATAGAACATTGTTTAAGACAATGTTAATTGAACTCTACCAATATGAGTGATTGAAGCATCTACTCCATCGGGCAATTTGACAATTTTAGAACAATGAGATGTGATATCGGAAAGGATTGAAGGAGAACTAACCATATGATCAGTAGCTCCAGAATCAATGATCCAAGAAGTGACATGAGGTAAATAAAGAGCACTGAGAGCAATACCTGTCAGGTTACTTTCAACATTACTCACAAGATTCGATCTTGGGTGAGCATTGATCAATGCCAAAAGTTGTTGGCATTGTTCCTATATGAAAGGGAAATCTTGCGATGTAGCCGAATTCACCGTAGTTTAGTTGGCAATATGCTGATTTTGGCCCTTATACAACTTGTGACCAGAAGGGTATCCATGCAACTTGTAACATGCTAATTTGATATATCCTACCTTTCCACAAAAATCACATATTGGCTTAGCATTATTAGAGCCATTTTGTCTCAAGGATTTACTTAAGGAGTTATTTCCTTTAGCTACCAGGGCTACAAATTTAGACATTGGTATAGATTACGTACTAACAATACCCCGTTGTTACTCCTCTTAAAGAACTAAGGAGAAAACTTTGCCTACTGCTGGAATGAGATTCATTAGTAATATTTGACCCTCCACGGTTGTGTAGGTTTCGTTTAGCCCCATAAGAAACTGCACGGTATGATCTCTATCTCTATATGTCTTAAAAGTCTTGTCAGTATCACACGTGCAAGTAGGCATGGGAGAGTATACATTTAGTTCATCCCATAAGCCTTTCAATTTAGAATAATATACTGTGATGGAATCCTAACCTTGCGATATAAAACTAATTTTCTTCTGCAATTCAAATATGCGTGGCCTATAAATCTGCGAAAATCTTTCTTCAAGGTCAACCCATAAGTCTCGTGCTATTTCTGCGTAAATTATATCTCCTGCAAGCTTTGGAGTAACTGCATTCGCAATCCAGGAAGCAACCATGTCATCACCGTGTTTCTATAATTCATAGTTTGGATCTAAATGTTTGGGCTTGGTGATTATTCCATCAATGAAACCAGATTTGTTTTCGCACTAAGAGCCTTGATCATGGCTATACTCCACACGGTATAATTCTCTCCATTTAATGGAAAAGAAACTAATATGACTTTAGGATTGTTTGAAGGATGCAAGATAAAGGTAGCAGCTTTGCTATCCTTCCCAATATCTGTTTTGGCATTTAAGGTTTAATATAGAGGAAAAAGGAAGAACAATAAGTACTGCCTAATTTAAGGACTTTAACCTAAACTCTGATACCATGATAAGAATAGAGATTAATGAGGACGGAGAGATTTTCATCTATATAACTCAAATGTATAGGCCATGTTTATATACAAAATTCCAAACTAATATAAGAAATAAATTAATTACAAAAGCTGTAGAATCTCTAGAATTAAGAAAATAAGGGAAGTGTATTAATTGATTTTGTGAGTGAAATCTGCCGTAAATCATTAGGGCAATTAACTTTATTTTTCAACACTAATTAACGACATAACACTCAAATCGAAAAGAAAGATTGACGAAAGTGCATAACCTAACTAAAAGAGGCTTGTTAATTTCCGCTCTGTCGAGCTTTAATTTCCTTGATGATTGATGTGCTCCGCATGTCGGATTCTATAGGATTTGGCTCGTCCAAAAATGTGTTCTTTTGCATGGGATGAACGTTAACTTAGTTGATGAGTTGGACAGTAATTTGGCCGGCTTCTTACCGGGTTACGTACCAAACACTAAAATTTGCTCTAAACAGTGTATTAATTATTTTTGCATTACACGGACTGAACTTCGATAAAGTTGGTAAATGAGTTGGGCATCATAGTCGAACGCAAGCAAGCACATTATTTTTAAATATATTGCTAAATCCTCCTACGTACATTCATTTGCGTTTGATCAGCACTCTTGCATATTATTTTTAGATGTCGTATATTTTCCCCTCTTGGACCTAATTAATTTTAGACTAGTACACTTTTGATAAGCTTATACTTAATAAAGAAGATGCAATTAAAGCGCTTCTCGTAAAGTTGCAGCTGCACGCTAAGTAGAAACTCTCTCAAAATGAATATTCCTTTTCGTTGGCATAACATTAAGACTCAAGAATCCAATAGATGGCGTAATCCTAAAAAGAAAGCACAAGCATGAAAAGCTAATTGAAGAATGGCATAATTGCGACCCCTTTGATGCATGAAAAAGAAAATGGGTAAATTTGGTGAGTAATTTCATTTTAGTCCCTAGCGTTTAAAAAAAATGTATGTTGGCATGTTTCACTTCCTTCTACGACTAGTCGTTTAAGTAATTTTTAATTTAATTTTCATAACATTAGTAATCTTTAATTTTACCTAAAAATTTATAAAAATTATCATATTACTCCTACATGTTAATTTTTTTATTATTTTTTATCTTTATTTTTAACAACTAAAAAGATAAAATCATATTTTTATAGACTTAATTAATTAAAAATAATTCTTTATTTTTTCTTCTTCCTACTCTTCCTCCTCTATTTCTTTCCTTTCATTATTTTGCTTCATCATTTCTTCCTCTTCTTATTTTTTTTATCAAAGAGAAATTACAATGAGTTATTTGGTTCTTTTAATTCAGACAAAGAAAAAACCAATATATAAATAAATCAATTGATTCAAATCACATAATTTTAGCAATAAAATCAATTAACTGAATTTATAGAAAAACTAAAACCCATAAATTTTATCTCTAAAATTTATCCAAAAGACAATTTATTTACCACCAGATTTTCAACAATTTGTTTACTTATTTACTCACTAAAAATATTAAAAATATAGAAATATATCAAGTATGAAATTTTTACATCATATTTATTCGAGTAGAAAAATATAAAAATACTAATTACTTTGTTTTCTAAATAAAACATTACATAAATATTTGTAGTATAATAGTAATAATAACTTTTTAAATTTGAATTCTAATATAGTTAATGTACAAATAAGTGTATGTGTTATATTAAAAAAAATTAATGATTTTTTTCTCAAGAGTTATTTTTATATCTCATAAAATCTAATAAAATCTAATAAAATATATAAAACAAGTTAAAATTAAAATTAAAATTTTTTATTTTTGAATTTTTTTTAAATTCAATTAATTGATTCTATTATTAAGATTATGAGATATGAATAAATTATTTTTGTTGTATATTTTTTTATCTAAATTGAGACTGTAAATAGAGGAGAAAGACAAGGAAGTAAAAAAATAAAGAATTATTATTTATTAATTAAGTTTATAAAAATATAATTTTATTTTCTTAGTTATTAAAAATAAAGATAAAAATTAACACATAGGAGTAATATGATGAATTTTATAAATTTTATAGTTAAATTAAAGATTATTATATTATGAGATGTAAATTAAAATTATCTAATAATTAATAGAAGTTTGGTCAAAGAACCTATGTGACATTGGTCGAAACAATTTGGATCAAAGTGATAAATTTTGAAAAAAATTTAAAGAATTTGCTATTTAATATGTGAAAGATACCAACTTAAATGATATTTTTTAAAACATTAGGCACTAAAATAAAATTACTCCTAAATTTGGTAGAAGCGAATACAAAATCAATTGTTAGGATACTATCACTTTAATCCCTAATATTTAGTAAAATAATAAAATATAATATAATTTTTTTCATGATTAACAATTTAGTCTCCATTATTTAAAATATATTGGAAATTAAAATATTAAACTTAAAAAAGTTTTATTTTATTTTATCATTTTAAAAAATTTAAAAACAAAAATATAATTATTTAAATTCAAATGTTAACAATGAATTTGAACAAATTGCTTCTAACCGTCTTTTCTTTTATTTTCTTAGTAATCATTTAGCATGCAATAATTATAGGAGTTTTTAAATAAAATATGTATAACCTTTTATTTCATATACTTTATTTAAAAATTAGACTAGTTTCATTGTATTTTTATAAAAATATTATCAAGCAAATAATTAATATAAATAAAGAAAATATAAGTACATACTATATTTATCATAAATAAAGATAATCAATTTTTTTAAAAAAATTATTCAAAATTAAGTTAAACTATTCAATAGTTATATAAAAATATACCTAGTTATCAATTCTTTTGATACAACATTAAAATTTAATATAATATATACAATATATATTTGTATTTGTATTTTCTTTTTATTTATATTAATTATGTGCTTGATAATATTTTTAAAAAAAGAAAGTAAAAATAATATAATCTTAAATAGATATATTAAATAAAAAGTTATAAATATTTTATTTAAAAATTTTTATGATCATTACGTATTGAATGATTATCAAGAAAGTTTAAAAATAAAAAAAGAAGGTTAAAAGTATATTTGCATATCAATTCGTCCAAAATAGTATTTTAGTTTAAAAATTATATTTTTATTTGTAAAATTTTACAAAACAATAAAATAAAATAAAATAAAATAAATATTTTTAAGTTTAACATTTTAGCCCTTAATAATAATTTGTTATAAATAGTCGGGATTAAATTATTAATAATAAAAATTTTATATTACATTCTACTATTTTATTAAAGCTTTAAAAATTAAAATAATAATATTGTAACAAGTCCAATTAAGAAGGTTGAGTTCTAGGAGTACGTTCATATTTTCTCAGAACTTAAAAACACACCTTATAAATTTGGGAATATCTAATATTTTCTAAAAAGCCGTGGGTAAATAAGAGTACTCTTTCTTTCTTTTAATAATACAAATTATAGAATAAACAATGGTTTATGAATTAAATCATATCCTTCAAATTCATTGATTTAATTATAAAAAAAAATACATTTACAATATAAATTCTTTGTTTTAACAAATATATTCTCTTGAATTGATACTGAGATAAAAAGTGATATTAAAAGTTAATAAGCAATACAAATTCCCTTAAACACAGAACACTGGAATAAAATTGAATATATAAAACGGTTCGGATAATGCATTAACCGTCAACACTGAGACAGTGATTCCTCCCGGTTCTGGTCCTTTATTAGTTCAAACCCATTACGTATTAGCAAGTCATGATAATTTCCACTCCTGCCCTTTACTTCTGGAAGAGCTTCTTACCAGGTACAAATGTGCAGTACTGTAAGATCGATTTTTGTTAATTTGTGTGATTAATTGAATTTGTAATAAAATTTATTGGCTCAATATATATTAATATGGAGAGAGCAAGAGACTAATCCTGATTATAATAGAGCGTTCTTGTAATTTATAATTATATATACATATATATATGATTAATTTTCAATACGTGGGTGCTGCAGCAGAAGATGGCAGGGGCCCGAGTATTTGGGATACCTTCGCTCACAAATTCCCAGGTTTGTATTTCTTGATTAATTTCTTTCTCCTAGGCATGCATGGATTATTAAAATTCTATTCTCTATCAATTTTATATATTTTTTTAGTTGTATTCGCAGTTAGAATTTCCATTGGCAGGAATGGAGACGTAGCGCTTGATGTTTACCATCGTTATAAGGTCTTATTCTTTTTTGTAATTTTTCTAAGCATATAAAAGACAGTATACATAGTAATAATATCTCACAGCTCTTAATTATTTCCAAACAATTAAAATATCCAATTATCACACTATAAAATATATATATATATATATGTTATGAGTTCCACAACCTGATCAATATAACAGATACGTAGATGGAAACATACACATAAATATATATTATATATATGCACGCATTTACTAACCGGACCCGACCCAAGCACTTAAGTTTGTTATTTATTTTTAAAATAATAAAGAAATTATTTACTTAAAAGAGCAGGACAATCCTTAAAAAAAATAAGTAAAAATAGCAGGACAAAATTGCTACGTCACCTCACACGCACCACCAACCAAATAGATAAACTCGATGGTAGCTTCACTCCACGGTCGCCGCCTTTTAAGAAGCTTAACAACCAGGCACTTTCTCCAATCCAACACTCTCCCAGCTGGCTCATCACTTCTAATGGACCCAAAAGGCACCATCATCTTCACCACAGTAGGCAGGCCGTACTACGGCTTCGATGTTTTCTCCATCAATCTCCTACAAACCACGGAACACCGCCTCACCGATGGTACCTCCATCAATTTCAATGCCCAGTTCGTCAACGACAACGATCAAGATCAAAGCATCGTCTTTATCTCCGAGCGTTCCGGTGCACCCCGTGTTTATCAGACCCTACCTGGATCACCCAAAGCGGAACAGCTACCCTCCATACCCAGCAGCCCTTTTCACGATCGACCCCTCATCAAAAACCACAAGCTCTACTTCATTTCAGCTCATGAGAAGCCGAATCAATTGTTCAAGAGCTGGTCTGCTCTCTACTCAACCGAACTCGAGGTAAACAAAATTACCAGATTGACTCCATATGGTGTTGTTGATTACAGTCCTAGTATTTCTTATACTGGAAAATTCATAACGGTTGCGTCTTACGAGTCTCGTCCTTGGTCTGGTGAATTTCACGACCTTTATACGGATATTGTTGTTTTTCAAGAATCCAATCCGAATAAGCGCGTTATTGTTTGTGAACGAGGAGGCTGGCCGACCTGGTTTGGTGACTCCACCATTTACTTCCATCGTCAAGCTGATGATGGTTGGTGGAGCATTTTCCAAGTAAATTTCCCAGAAAACTTTGAATTGTCTGGTTTCCCGATGCCTCCTATGCGTGTGACACCACCCGGCGTTCACTGCTTTACTCCGGCTGCTTTTCACGACGGCAAACGACTTGCAGTTGCAACTCGGAGGAAAAATAAGAAGTATAGACACATTGAGATTTATAATCTCGAATTAAAGGAGTTCTTGCCCGTGACCGATTCGCTCAACCCGAATTTTCATCATTACAATCCGTTTGTTTCTGCTAATTCAGAGTTTATCGGCTACCACCGATTCCGAGATGAGTCAACTCACGGTGAGTCAACTATTCCCCACCTGGAACCTGTAACATCGCCGATTAAAGAACTTCGAATGCTGAGACTCAACGGATCATTTCCTTCCTTCTCTTCAGATGGGGGTTTGATTGTGTTCAATCATGATTTTGACTTGAATGCTGGTGTTAAGGTCCTCAAATCTGACGGTTCTAAACGATGGACTCTCATCAAAGATCGTACAGCCTTCTACAACTCATGGAGTCCCACGGAGAAAAACGTCATTTACACCTCTATGGGTCCAATTTTCGAGTCCATAAAAACATCGGTCCAGATTGCACGCATTTCATTTGATCACTCAAATCTTAGCCATAATCGCGAAGAAATCCCATGTGATGTAAAGATCCTTACAAGGGAAGAAACAGGAAATAACGCCTTCCCTTCGTGCTCGCCAGATGGTAAATTCCTTGTATTTCGCTCCGGACGATCCGGTCACAAAAATCTGTATATACTCGACGCGATGAACGGTGAGTTTGATGGCAGTATTCGTCAATTAACAGACGGACCGTGGATAGATACCATGCCGAGTTGGTCACCTAAGGGTGACCTCATAGCTTTTTCTTCTAATAGACATAATCCAGATAATGTTAACGTGTTTAGCATATATGTCATCAAACCTGACGGCTCGGGTCTTAGGAGGATCCACGTGGCGGGGTCAGAGGGATCCAACGAAGTGAATAGAGAGAGGATTAATCATGTGTGTTTCAGTAGGGATGGAGAGTGGCTTTTGTTCACGGCAAATTTGGGAGCGGTGACAGCTGAGCCGGTGTCGTGGCCCAATCAATTCCAGCCATATGGAGATCTATATGTGGTGAGGTTGGATGGGAGTGGCTTGAGGAGATTGACGTGGAACGGATATGAGAATGGTACGCCAGCGTGGCACCCAGGGAATGAACTAGATTTTGGGAGATTGTCTCTTGGCGACAACGTTGGAGATAAGCTTCGCGGCCAATTTGATGAGCCGCTTTGGATTTCTTGTGATATTTAAATATATTTATTTAAATGGGTTGTTAGTTATGGCTGCTTAAAATTGTAACAATTTCGACCTCAGGAATCTAATACTTGTATGGAATTAGTACGAAAGCAATTTGATAATGGCTTCTTCTTATATCTCGCCCCACTTCGAGGTATGTTATTTCTTTGAGCATATGTCAACTATTAATTTGTCTATTGCCTACGAGTGCTTAACATATGTAACAGAATTGTAATAGATTACAATTTTGTTTATTATAATTAATTAATTATTTGTGCTTAATTTTTAAAAAAAAAAAAAACAAAAAACCACGAAGTAGGATTATATTGAATATGATACAACAAAAATGATTTTAACCTTTCTAATGTTATGGATGTTATAAAGAATATTTGCTAAAAAGCTGTGTTTATCAGAGAATGTGTGAAATTGGCCATAGTGATGCGGAGAAAGTTATGACAGGTAATATAGCTTTTTTGAAAATGACCTTAATTAATTATCCAAACTGTTCATAATTTTTAAAACCCAAATTGGATGCTTAATTTTTCTTATAATGTAATAAAAATTGTTTTTTTCATTCTTCAAATTTGTGTACTTCGTGGTTTTGTTTTGTGCAAGGGTCAATCAATATTGTTATTTATGACAATATATTTTGGAATGGATAATTTTTTGACAATTTTTCGTTGGATAATCTCTAGATATCACGAATCTCAGTTTAGTGTCATCTAACAATTTAATTTATATTATACATGCGCATACGGGAGTTATTTCATTTAAATATATGAGGTTAGATTTTGAATTAAGCTTGATTTTAAGGTGGTACTAACCTATACTTGATTTAATAATCAATGTAATGTTCTTAATATTTTTTTTTTCAAAAAATAGTTTACTTATAAACAAAATGCTTTCTTTAATCGAACAAGAGTGCAATTACTTTGTATAGGTTGTACAAAAACGCGGCTTTAGTATTTTAATTTTGAAGTTGGACAAAATTCATTTTGGGAAAAAACAGTAAATATGTCAAATTATACATATATGTAATGAAAATTTAAAGAAAATACAATTTGATTACCGTCGGATTGTTGTCATTTTTATAATAAAATCGATCGTGGAATCCAATTCAGTCCAATTTATTACATTAAATTAAAGCTTAATTTGGATTTCACGGACAACAGCGAAACTAGTCATTAGAAACATGCTCCTTGTTCCAACTCAGATGACGTCGCAACCAACCAGCACATGTTGTTGGGCATGGGATTCGATTTTTTCCATCGACACGTGGAAAAGAATTTCGTGTGAAAATTGACCCAAACCCACCAACCGGGCAATCAACGGTTATGATTGACTGGCACGTCCATCATTGTATATACACTGACAACATACTAGTGATTCGACCTTCAATCAGATCAAATAATCGCATCGATCACCCACTAGAAAATCAACACCTGTCCGAACGTTCAGACCTGAATCTTTCCCAATATCATTTTATCGTAAAAATTGAAGTGCAAAGTATAACATGAGGCTTTTGACAACACCAAGGAATTTACAGAAATGCAGGGCGATGAAGCCAGGGTCTTGCTAGGCTTCCCTACAAATTCTTGCCCCACCGCTTCTCAGGTACTTTAATTCTTAATTTTTATTTTTTAATTTTATTTTTAATATTGATCACTCCTGATCCTCCGTGTTTTAAAATTTCTAGCTATGTATTATATATGAGAAAGTAGAAAATTAGGGTTGCAACACGAAATTTGATTGATTATTGCGGACAAGGGATTAATTTGACTCTACTATCAGTTTTGATTTCAACTTATTTATGTTGATACAATAGTTGAATTGCTGACTTTGAATCAAGTGGACTGGTTTTTTCAAGTTTGATATTGACGTGACTGTCGTGTTCTCTAGTTGTCGCGAGATTGATGAAAATAAATAAAGTGATTTTAGGTTTGTTCTAAAAATTTTGAGGTGATGTGGTAGGTTAAAGCAGCTTATAAGAGGAAGGTATGGGAGTCTCATCCTGATCTTTTTCCAGTTGACAAAAAGACTGATGCTGAATTTAAGTTCAAATTGGTAAGTTGACTATTTGGTTAAATAATTTTAAGGATTTTTAATTCTTCGTTCAAGGTTTATAAAAATCAAGTGAAAATATTGGAAGCATTATATTTACAGATTAAGACATGATCAGGATTTAGTTAATTCTACTTGTTAATTCTGGTATTTTCTTTCTGGTGAAGAAGCTGTGCATTAATTTCTTTTGAAACACCACAAAACGTCAAGCTTAATATGATAAATTTTATGCATTTACAAATGTAATGCTGGAATGAGTCTAACTCTGATGTATGAGTTTGCTGCAGATTTCAGAAGCTTACACTCATCTGCTGTCTGGTAATTTTCATGTCTTCATATATTATGAGAAATATCAAATATCTATCTCCAAAAATTGTGGTTTGCAAACTCAATAGTGGATTTCGAAAGATGTTGGACAACTGTTCATACGTAGACCAACATTTCGCTGATGCGAAATGTTTATGACAAGACATTATTAAAAATTACTGTCTATGATTCTAGAAGTAGAGACATTATTGTGTTCTGTGTTCTATATGTTGAAATGACCTTGATTTGGTGAAGCTTTTGTATAATTTTCTTTTGTCTGTTTTTTTTTTTTTTGGTTTAGTTACAGTTCTTGAGTTATCAACTTACCTCTTATTGTAGTTTTGATAATTAGATCAGGGTTCAATTGATGCTTCTGAGGAATATATACAAGGCAGCTCAGTCTTTGTGGGGGCATGTGCAATGTGATTTGCACTTGGCAAAGGATTTCCAGTGTGTCAAAGAAGGAAAATTTATTGTACGGATCAATGTTCTTTCTTCCCCTTTCTTTGGTATTTTTTCCGCTTGTGTTTCTGGCAAAGGTTGCAGGAAAAGATTTGATTACTTTTTCCTCTGCAAAGTTTAGAGACGGTGGCTCAATTAATTAGAATTTTATACAGTTCTAAGTCATTTATTTATTGTCTTTGTTTTACAATTCTTTTGCACATCTTTTATGAGTATTACATATTTATGTGAAACTATTATTTATTGAATGTTTGGAAGATTCCCGCTGTTTTAGGATTCTGTTTCAGTGTGATTATGACTTCAATTTGTAGAAAGAGTAATAGGGAACTGTATTCATTCTACCAGGATACAAATGTTGTACTACTGAATGTTGGTTTGTGTTTATTTATTTATTATTTTGTTTTATTTTTAATAAGAAACAATACTGGTATTTATATTAACAACAGTACGGGGTCTACAAAAAGTGAACAATGGAATTTTATGTTCTGGAAATTGTACCAACATTGGTTGACATGTCTGAATAATAGGCCTTGGAGTGCTATATCAAGATTTTTTGCATTTTTTCCAACATCTATGTGCATTTGTAGTAGAAACGGTATTGAAGATAACATGATTTGAAGTCAGTTATATGCAAATTTTTTTGCTCCTGAAATTGTATGGTTGCAACGATAAAGACCTTTTGATGTTTATGTTGCCTTCTTAGCTAATAGAAAAATGGATTGTTCAAAACTTAGATACCCTTGACTTCAGTATTTTCTATTTTTCATGCCTGATTGCTTATTTGAATCCTTATTTCAATCTTACAACAGCCAAATAAGTAGAATTCTTTTTGCAAGCCACTTGTCATATGGTTGAAGAAATGGCCCCACTTCGGTCCACTGGATATGTTGACCCTGGATGGGAGCATGGCATTGCTCAAGATGACAGGAAAAAGAAGGTTAAATGCAACTACTGTGGGAAAATAGTTAGTGGTGGAATATTCAGATTGAAGCAGCATCTAGCCAGAATGTCCGGAGAAGTTACTCACTGTGAAAAGGTTCCAGATGAAGTATGCTTGAATATGAGAAAAAACCTGGAGGGATGTCGGTCTGGTCGTAAACGAAGGCAATCTGAATATGAGCAGGCTTCTTTAAGCTGCCACTCTGGTGAGTATAATGACACAGAAGATGTGCTTACAGGCTATAAGCACAGAGGCAAGAAAGTAATGGGTGATAAGAACTTGGTCATAAGATTTGCTCCTCTTCGATCATTAGGATATGTGGACCCTGGATGGGAACATTGTGTTGCTCAGGATGATAAGAAAAAACGGGTAAAATGCAATTATTGTGAAAAAATAATTAGTGGGGGCATAAATCGTTTTAAACAACATCTGGCAAGGATCCCTGGAGAAGTTGCATACTGCGAGAAGGCACCTGAGGATGTGTATCTTAAAATGAAGGAGAACATGAAATGGCACCGTACTGGGAGAAGGCATCGGAAACCTGATACCAAAGAGATATCTGCTTTCTACATGCAGTCGGATAATGAGGATGAAGAGGAAGAGCAGGATGGTAGATTTTTACAATGTGTATCTAAAGACATAGTGGCTATTGATGATAAAGCTTCAGACAGTGACATCAGATATAATGTCAAGGGTAGATCCCCTAGTAGCAGTGGTAACGGTGCTGAACCACTAATGAGAAGATCAAGATTGGATTCTGTGTTCTTGAAGTCGCTCAAAAGCCAGACATCAGCACACTATAGGCCAGTGAAAGCAAAGCCAGGTTTTGAGAGGAAAACTCGCAAGGAGGTGATATCAGCTATCTGCAAATTTTTTTATCATGCTGGAATTCCTTCAAATGCTGCTAACTCCCCATATTTCCACAAGATGCTAGATCTAGTTGGTCAATATGGGCAAGGTTTACAAGGCCCTTCAAGTAGATTAATATCTGGTCGATTCCTGCAAGATGAAATTGCTACAATTAAAGAGAACTTAGCAGAACTTAAGGCTTCTTGGTCAGTTACTGGCTGTTCTGTCATGGCTGATAGTTGGAACGATGTGCAGGGTAGGACATTAATAAACTTTTTGGTGTCTTGCCCTCGTGGTCTATACTTTATATCTTCTGCTGATGTCACTGATATTATAGAAGATGCCTCAAATATTTGCAAGTTGTTGGACAAAGTGGTGGAAGAGATTGGCGAGCAGAATGTTGTGCAGGTTGTTAAACTTTCATTTTGTGTCTCCACAATTCAACGTTTTAAATTTACTTGATTAGTCATTTGCTAAGCTGTTTTCTTCAAACTCCCATCACAGGTAATCACTAAGAACACTGCCAGTTTCAAGGCTGCTGGGAAATTGCTTGAAGAGAAAAGAAGAAATTTATTTTGGACACCATGTGCTATTTATTGCATTGATCAAATGCTTGAGGATATCCTGAATATAAAGTGGGTGGGAGAATGCATAGATAAAGCAAAAAAAATTACCAGGTTCATTTACAATAGCACGTGGTTGTTGAGTTTTATGAAGAAAGAATTCACGAAGGGACAGGAACTTCTTAGGCCTGCTACAACAAAATTCGCCACTAGTTTTTTCACTTTACAGAGTTTGGTGGACCAAAGGATTGGTCTTAAGAGAATGTTCCAATCAAATAAATGGCTTTCTTCCCGCTTTGCCAAGTCTGATGAAGGCAAAGAAGTGGAGAAGATTGTGTTAAATGTCACGTTTTGGAAGAAGATGCAATATGTGAAGAAATGTTTAGAACCAGTTGCACAAGTTCTCCAAAAGATAGATAATGATGAAAGTCGGTCAGTCTCATTTATATATAATGACATGTATAAAGCTAAGCTTGCCATCAAAGAAATTCATGGTGATGATGTACGAAAATATAGACCATTCTGGAGTGTGATGGACAGCCAGTGGAACTCATTGTTACATCATCCTCTTCATGTGGCCGCTTACTTCCTCAATCCAGCCTATCGCTATCGTCCTGATTTTATCATGGTGTGAGAAATGGCCAATATTACTGGTTTCTTATGATTTTTCATCCTGCTCTCTCTCTCTCTCTCTCTCTCTCTCTCTCTCTCACACACATATCTCAAATCTTGATTTTGTACTTTTTATGTTACTGTAGCATCCTGAGATAATTCGTGGTCTAAATGAATGTATTGTTCGACTGGAAGCAGATAATGGCAAGAGGATTTCTGCATCCATGCAAGTAAGGGTTTTTTTATATAATTTACGTTTTCCTTTTGAGATGTTATTTAATATAGGATGCCAGAGCAATTTGGTTTCTTGGTGTCACAAGGTGATATCCCATGAGCATAAACAGATAGCTACAAAAATAGCCAACAGAGCACTTTTGATATCTCTGATCATTACTAGAGCTAATATGCTGTTTTTGATGTTTGGCCATTATTTTATCAGATACCTGATTTTGTGTCTGCCAGAGCTGATTTTGGAACTGATTTGGCTATAAGTACTAGAACCGAGCTTGATCCAGGTAATTTGGCCAGGACACCTTGCAGCTTAATTGAAAATTTGTTTTACCCTTATGATTGTTTATAACGGTTCACCAAACTCACAATAATATAAATTTGAACTGTTTATTATTGTCTTACTAGCTGCATGGTGGCAACAACATGGAATAAGTTGCTTGGAACTACAGCGGATTGCCATGCGCATACTGAGCCAGACATGCTCATCTGTTGGATGTGAACATAATTGGAGTACTTTTGACCAAGTTCACAGCAGAAAGCGTAATTTTCTGTCTCGAAAGAGATGGAATGACCTTACCTATGTTCACTACAATGTGAGACTTAGAGAACGCCAACTGGGAAGAAAGTTTGATGATGCAATCTCTTTTGACAGTGCCATGCTGGAAAGCATATTGGATGATTGGCTGGTGGAGTCAGAGAAACAGACCATACAAGAAGATGAGGTATATTACATACATCTTTTTTTTAATTACCATATTGGCTGCAAAAAATTCTTGTGTCTGGGATCTATCCTTGGATTCTCCTTGGTATGAGTGGAATCTTGAGTAGAATTCCTTCTTTGTCCTGTTTAGGAGATCCTTTACAATGAGATGGACCAATTTTATGGAGATGAAATAGATGAGAATGAAAATGAAGAAAGGAGGCCTGCTGAAATGGTCACATTGGCTAGTTTGGTGGAACCTTTGGAGGTTAATCCTGTTGCTGGAGGTGTTACCACTGATGATGATGGCCTTGATTTTTTGGATGATGATTTGACGGATTAGTTGATTGATGCATAGCCCATCATACTCGAAGTAAGCAGTGAGATAACAACATGCAGTAACTTATTATTAATGGAAAGGAATTCCATGTTATCAAATTTTAATTCTTATCTGGTAATCTTTAGTGTGATATGTCATAGTAAGGTGATATTTGTATACTGTTGATTGACCCTGAGATATGCTTTCAATTTCCCATTTCCTCTCTTTATGGCTATCATCAGTAGGTAAGCAAATTCTGTCAATTGCTTTAAATTTATCCTATCTTGCCCTAATTTCCTGTCTGCCTTTCTGAGTGCACTGATTCGTTTGTGGAATAATAGCTCATGATGTGTTAGTTTGCTGCTAGGATTTAAGTATCTTTTATATGAATGAAATAACAGCTTTGTCTGACATGGATATTGTTCTTTGTTTGAAACATGTAATATTTATTGTCTAACTTCACCACTTGTTGATTTATAACTTTCCTTTTTGTTATTATTGTTGCCCAAGGACAATAACCTTTGCTATACATACACATATGTGCGTATATATACATATATATATATATATATATATACACACACACATATATATTCTTATATATATGATAGATGGAACTCTAATTATTGGTTGTCCAACCTACCGTCCAAGTTCATTTGGGTTTGAGTTTGCAAACCATGATAGGGAGGCTAATTATATACTCTAATGAGTTATAAGATGTTAGAGTGATACAATTGAGTTGACATGCTCTGTGTCCCAATCATCACAGGTGCAAGAGGAGAAGGTCGAGCTGCAGGTAACTGTTTTATGAAATTCTTTTGCAATACCTCTCCATTTCACTATCTTTTTCTTCTTCTTGTAGACATAATATCCTCTCTTTTCTAGCTACAAACATGCACGTTGTCAGATCTGGAGTACCAATGGCGAACGGTGGAAGAAGAAATCATGCTTTGATCCGGATTCCTTTCCTATTTATTATTTTGGGAACTGTTGGACTTGGAGGATTCAATGCTGCCAGGTGATTAGCAGAAACAATCTCATATTTAGAATCATTGTGTCAGAGGGTCTAATTGGTTACCAATTGTCCTTTTATTATTTCTTCTCAGGGCTTATAGAAAGCAAAAAGAGGCATATCCTTCGCATAATCCGTTCCTTCCTTGATCAGAAGGCCAGGTTAAATTAAAGCTCGATGTGATACAAAGGAGGTTTCAGCACCAAATTGTGATTGTGATACTTTATATTTGCAGTATGACCATTGTTTGTCAAGCACCAAATTTTATTATACCTTTATATAGTTCTGAAACGCGGAAGCTTTCTGTAAATTTTATTCATTTTCTTGAGTTAATCTTGCTTGTGTTGCAAGTCAAGTTTGAGGTTAGTTGGGGCTTAAAAATCACCCCAATCATTGTTTTTAACAGAGAGATGTGAGAAATTAGTTGTTCAATGTTTGTATAGACTCCCAATATAGCTCTCTAATGTTGTGTCCATAAATTCCATACATTCATGAACACTTTTGGGATGCAGTCTGAGATTAACCGTGCGTGATGTGGTTGACTGGTTTTGGGTGGAGTGAAGGAATGCCCTTTAGCCGTATAAAGTGGAATCTAGCTGCGCTTGAGTCCGCCTAAAATGGGAGAAGCCATTATTTGTGAACAACACCGATTCGCCCTATCCTTTGCAAGTCCAAATGGTAGTCTCGTTATGGTCTTACGGACTGTCTTGAGATATATAATAGATAACGGTGGTTTTACACTTTATAATACTCAATCAGAGGGCGGATCATTGTGGCTTCCATCAAGTTTTAGTTTCAGCACGGCAACATTCTCTTGTTTTCAATTTTGGTTGACTAAATACAACAAACGGCAGTAATAAGACTTTCAAACGAGGCCCGGGTACGCAATTCTACGCACTGATTACCCAGCAGAATAACGCATCTTTTATATTATAAAAACTGTTTTAATTGTACAGATTGGACTTTGCTACAGTTCAATTGTTTATCTAGACATTCAGATGGTAGAACCCCCCTTACCAATAGAATGGCAAAGGCAGGACAAATTTTGAAAACATAAAAAATATAGTGCTTTTCCCGTGCTAATATTTCTTTAATCCGAATAAGTAAAGCAAAACAATCGATAAGATACAATAATTTACTATAGAAAAGCGGCCATTTCACATTAATAATACAGTGCTCCACTCACAATTCTTTTCTCCTCGACTCTGAATTTAGTATACAATCAATGCCAAAGTTGAAGAAGCCATAAAGGTTTGGATGACATGTTCCACTTCAACCGTTGTAGTAGACATTTATGGCATGATCCTCGAAGATCCAAAAATCAAACATTTGCTTGCAGGTCTGGCCACATAATTCTTCCCCATCACATTTCCTCAACCTGTATCCACTGAGAAGTTTTTTGATTCATATAGAACAGATTTCCAGTATGAGCATACTTCAACAGTTCCACTTATATGAACAGTCTGCTTTAATCTTCTTCTGCTATTTGCCTTTGTTCCCAAAGGTCAAGCTGTTGAATACTGCGTTGCAGCTTTCACCTACTAATACCAAATTCAAAGATCCAATAGGTCTCAGTTTGAACCCCACTCAACAAGCCTTGCCTGATTTTCAGGAGTGCTGTGTGCAAAACGAGATGGCAGAACATAATTCCAGCAACACAGCAGTTCAGACATATTTGAACTAACCATGATAGGGGCAGATACATAATTTTCTTATAAACCTAAGAACTCAAAATAAAAGACCTCACCATTCTTAGACCAAGCTATTGTGAAAAGATAAAGACTTTAGCTCACTGCAGGCTGATGGATGGCTGTAATAGTAAGAATCCTCATAATGAAGCCACTAAAAACTTTTGCAACGTAGACCTAATCCAGAGCGCAACTTCTTACTGCAACTCTACCTCTGAAGATTTCAATACCATTTAATACTCTTATCATACATGTAGGTGGCTTTCCCTCTTCCAGCATACATCCATCAGACTTTCCTGGCAAAGGTTACTAGAAAGAAAACAAAAGAAAGAAAAGATCTGTACCTACTTAGTTGTTCCATGATCTACAAGTTCCCATTCATCATATCTTTTCGACACTCGGTACTGTAGTCCAGTGACCCTAATATCCTGATAATTTACTTAGCAACTAAGATCATTTAGAGAAAGTGTCATGGCATGAGAGATCACTTACTAGCTGGGTGTGCTAGGGTGTGACAACTCAAGCACAAGAGCGTTTCATGGTGCAACATCGGCTTCAGTCTGCAGGGTGGTCTTAGTCCCCTCTACATGAAAGCCCTTGGGACCGAAGCCAATGTGGCACTATGAAATATTCTTGTGCTTGAGTTGTAACAACCTAGCACACCCAGCTAGTACGCGATCTCTCGTGCCGTGACACACTACTCAGTACCACAACTGAATTTAATTTGATCAAGCATCAGTTTTGGTACTGCTATCACTTTTATCCTCAGTAAGGGTAATAGTTATTGGCTGCCATCCTGACTGATGATGAACAATCCATTTCTTCATAGAAATTATCATATTCAAGATCTGAAGTACATCACCAAGAGCAAGCTCTTGTAAGCATGCATTTTTAAGAGTCAGAGCTGCTTCATACCTGTGAAGTGCACAAATTATAATTCCAAAAAGTTTCACCAACAAAATTCACAATTATGGTAAGTTAAATACAGCCAAAAGATTATTAGACAATTTTACCTGCACTGTGAGGCCATTATTGCTGATCGTCCGGATGAGGAAGTTAGGAACTTTTGTATACCATCCCACATTTCTTTTGGGTACTGATTAGAATTACCACCTATAGGGTTCACACACTTCCATAGTTTGTCATTTTTAGGAACATACAACTGCAATGCACCAAGGTTTTGCTTTACTATCATATGTTGCTCAATTGCATTATTCAAAGCTTTTCGTACATCAGTATTGCGGTGTTTCGGATCTCCAAAACGTATGCAATCAATTATGTTTGCTTCAGTAGGCATAACTTTCTCAATTTTCAGGGTGTTTAAAGCAAGTAAGATAACTCCAATAAGGCCTTGTACATATTCAGAAGGAGGTGGGCGTCCCTGAGTTCCCCATGTACCATTACCAGAAACAGTAGTAACAATTGATAATGATGATGGAGATGGACCTTCAGGACCATGGGAATACCTATTGTTTGGAGTATCGCGTTGAACTGCTTGGCCTTTTTGTGGTGCATTTAGGCTAGCTGGATGTTGGGACTCGGCATAGCTTGTTTTGAATTCTTCTCCACTTTGACGATGAAAATTAGGATGATTTTGAGAATAGTTTGCATACTCAGAAGACATATTTAGCTTACCAATATCAGGCACATTTGTGTGTGCAGCTGAAGGGTATCTAGGGCCATTGGAGCTGGGAGGCATAGGCCGAAAACCATGAATTTGAGAATTAGGAGGTAGAAAATTATCCTGCACAAAATTTGGTTGCATAGGGAGGTTATTTGGCCTGACAGATGGAGGATACTGATTATGAAAATTGCCTGAGAAATTATTTCCATTACTCCCTGAATGATCAGGATTGCTGGGGAAGAAATTAGGAGTAGATCTACTTGAAGAGACAACAGGCTCACCGTTGCCACCAAAGAACTCATGCGGGGCTTTTTTAAACTGCTTTTGCTGTGCATGTTCCAACTGCAACGAGTAATCATTGTTCTTACTCTCTTGCATTGAGTGTGGTGCACTTGAGGCTCTTGGTATGTTAGACTGATTTGGAGTCTTCCTTACAAATTTTCCTTTATATTTTCCTTCACCAGCCCTTCCAGTATTTGAGCTGAAAGCCATCGGTTGGATTACTTGACCAGGACCAGGTTCAGTTTCAGGTATAAAGGTACTAAAACCATTAGCAAGCAGAGAAGATTCACCACTTGAAAGAGGAGGTCCTCCAGCTAAAAGGCTAGTCCAAAGCCATACACTCTTGGCTGCAGCTACAAGTGGTGCCGATGCTTTTTGTGGTTGTGCCAAAAGAATATTATACCTCCTCATACGCAACTGATGGAGAGCATTAGAGAAATCTCTATCTCCCGAAATCAGCAGATAATTTGAGGGAGCAGGGTTGTCCACTGCCCAAAACAACATGTCAACCAAAATCTTCTTGTCACTGGCGTCTTTAACACCTGTTCATTCATTCCTTAACATGTCATTCAACACAATCCACGGCCATATAATTGGAAACATACACATGCGCAAACAGCACAAACTGAAAATTACAAAACGAGTATAACGCCATAAAAGCTATATTACTATCTCACAAGCCTATATAACAGACCTAATTCAGATAAGGTCGTTATATCAAGAAATATGTATTTAAAGGAAATTCATATATATATATATATATATATAAACTACAAACTTATCAGGAAATTCAAACGATTCTAAAAGAAACCCAAAAATCAAGTTATAGATAATCAAAATCAATCTCTCTTTAAGTGCAAAATCTACCGTCTAACATCATAATTCATTCGAACTCAACATTGAGCAAGAATTTTGAAGAAAAAGAAAATTCTAGGTTTCAAAGGGAAAACAAGAAGTTTAGGGGGTTAATAATTAACGTACCGGCTGGAACGTGATTAAGAGCAATGCCGGTACTGGAGAGCGCGTGCTGCACAGACGCAGGGATACGATTGGTGTCGCCATAGGCCGAGATAGAAACAGGTCCACAGTAGTTCATCTTGACTAAGGCGGAGCTTATGTTCTGCGCGATGGTGTGCGGGTCGCAGTTCTTTGGCACCTGGCAGTTCTCTATGTCCCACCACACCGACGTTTTCGCAGTCACGTATTGTGGCTCCGCAAAGGACGCGGTCCGCGCCGGGACGGCGGCTGACATGGCTGCAGTCACATCTCCTCCCATCTGTGGCGCACGATAGAGTTGATCAGGCGTAGGTTAGCATGAATCTTGGCCCTTATTTTTCGTTTGCTTTTTGTCTTGGACTTGCGCTTAGAGCAATTTCTTAGAAAGCGCGTTCAGTTTGCCGTGGCGATGGTTTAAAGAAGAAAATTTTTTTGAATTACGATTTTACCCCTACAGGGGGCTGAAATTGTTCGAGCAGAATTTGGGGTATGTTTGGAACATTTGTACAACTAATGTTAAGCAGATTGGTTGAAACTTGAAAGTGATTAGATAGAAAATTAGAGCTATATTTTCAAACGCGTGGTGCGGGCAAAAGGCAGGGTCAAGCTCTACAAGGAGACTTTGGTCATTACATTTATTTGTCCTTCATAATTGGTTAGGGAACGAAATTTGCCGTACAATTACAAACTTATGTGATTGAAATACTATTATTATATTTATCATTCTCATCACATTTTTTTTTTATTTTTATGCACTTTGAAAGCATAAATAAATTGAAATTGATTTATTGTGTTGACTCAACTTTGTTGCTTATACATTTAAAAGGGTATATCAATATCAATATCGATTAATGATGAGTAGGTTTGATAGCATTCTACCATTCATAAAATTCGATTGGATTTAGAGTTAGACTCCAAATATCCTCTTGTCTTTATTTCATAGGAGGGCCAAAAATTTTCTGTTGATTGGGTTAAAACTTTTCAATTTCAAAATTATGCAAAAAGAGACCAGCTTAAGTATCATTTTATTATGTGAAGTTTTGTCACTCATAATATATTTTCCTTTGGAAATTTTTTCTCAAATAATTAATTATTTTAACTCTTAAAATTACGTACAATTAATTACACTATTTAAATCACTCGTGAAAAAATCTTGGGATGCAATTTGTAATTGCAGTTTGAAAAATTATTTGATTCCTCTTTTATTATAAAATAATAAAAAGTTTGACGTATTCTTTTTAATTTAGAATATAATTATGCGTAGGATTGATTCATTGGAGGGTTTTCAATTTTGCATACAGTTACAATGGCGGCGCTTAATTTTAATTTATTATTATTATTATTATTATATATAAAGAGGTGTTTGGGAGATAATTGCTTTCCGACAAGGTGTGCTTTAATAATTGTTTAATTCGAACTTTTGGACAACTTTACTAACTGCTTTATTTAATTTAAACCCGAACATTAGAGATGAGTCATGAGATATAAAATTGGAAAAACACTGCATGACATTTGAATCAACTAATACTTTGTTTTTCTTCTCCTTATTAACTTTTCCACATGTAAATTTCTCTTTATCAGTCAGCGTTTAAAACATTGAGAATTTCTCGCTAAACAGGAGAGAACAATAAGGTCCAAGTAAACAACCCACCAACTCCTACACTAGGCCAGCATGCTCCTTTTTTTTTTTTTTTTTAGAGTTAATTAGTCAATTTTAAAATAAAAATATATGTATCAAAATTTTAAAATACAAATCCAAATTAATTCACTAATAGTGAGTTTAAAAAAATTTAAATTATTATTTTATAATAAAAATAATAATTTATGATCTGTGAATTAAATTTTGTATTGTATCAATAAAATTAATAATTATATAATTTTTTATATAATTATTTAATAGTTTAATTTAATTTTTTAACATGTCAAGTTAGAAATGTAATTTAGTTTAAGGGTATTCTCATATTTCTTAAAAATTCAGGAGTGTATCTAACACATGCTAAAATTTTAAAGATATTTCTCATTTAGCAAGAAATCTCTTTATGAGTACATATCAATTATAGAATTTTGTATGGGGAATCTACGGGATTTATCCACGAAAGAACCCGTGTAACTTGTAATAGAAACAGAAATATATTTAGCTAAGAATAAATAAATTTTATTGTAAAGAAATTGACATTTATCGCCTGATGTTTGGGGGAATAAATACTCACCCTTTAATATTTGAAAAAAAATAAATATCTCTAAAATTTGGACAAATATACAAATACTCCGTTCTTCTTAATTGACTGATTAATTAAATATCATTTTTATCTTTATATTTTTAAATAATCATAAAATAAAGAATAATTATTTTAATTATAATAATTTAGTCCCCATTCTAATATTTTTTACAATTTATATTTTATGATTATAACAATTTAATCCATACTTTAATATTTTTAACAAGATATTAAGAACTAAATAATTTTTTTAATTTATTATTTTAATAAAAATTTAAAAATTTATAATTAAAAAATCTAATAATAAAGTAAACCGGATTCGTATGCTAAAATATATATATTTTTTAATTTATGATTATTTAAAAATTTAAGAATACAAATAATATTTAACTAACAGAAACAAAAGTAAAGGTAATATGTGTATATTTATTCAAATTTGAGGGGTATTTAATTTTTCTCCAAACATTAGGGGTAAGTGTCTATTCCCCAAATATGAGGGGGATATATGTCAATTTCCCTCTCTTTGTATAAAGAATGAGGTTATATTCTTTGCCTTTGCCGGCTCTGTAAAAAATTTGTTTCTTCGCTCTTGGTCTTTAGCTGAATAGCCAGAATGAATGCTAGACATGACGATGCATTCTCGAATAAGGGACCAACGGATATTTCTCATTTGCATCTATGTCAGGAGAGGAAAAAGATTTAAGATTTTTATTCCGCCCTTTCTTTCCTGTTCGCATTTCTTCATTTTAATATGCATTCATTTACTATTGACAATAAATATGTGGCTCTAATTTCCAAGTGAGTTGAGTTGATACACCTACACTTTCCGAGGAACGGAATATTATATTTTCATTCGAAAATCCTTAAATGGATCACAGATCAGATTCCTACCGCGGTCAGCGATTTCCTGGCTTCAGTTTATTCTTTTTGAGAATGCACAAAAACAAAGTTCAAGTCTCGCTTGATCCTAAATGTTGTTACTGGATAGGTTTCCCTTCTATTCCATCAAATATAGATCCGCTTCCATTTCTTGCAAAGATTGCTTAAAGAATAGTTTAATTAAAGGAGAGGAAGAATAGATTAAAGTTAAAATGGCACCCATTTCGGGACAGATGATAGGAGGATCGACACACATTAGGGAAAATACTGGGAAGCCAGATCAGATCTAAGAAAGAAACAATCTCACACGTTATGAACAAATCGAATACACAGTATATGATGAAAGCATATTGAATATGAACCTCAGAGCAAACAATCTACCACCGCCTCCTAAAACAATCCCTTCCTTATATTTTGCAAGCCTGCATGTGCATACACTTGCACACACACAGCCAGAGAGAGAGAGAGAGAGAGAGAGAGAATCACTAGCTTGTCGTTTCACCAGCTGCTCCAGGTCGGGCATTTAGCAGGGGTTGGAGGGCTTTGACAACAATGCTCATATTTGGCCGGAAATCAGCTTCATATTGTACACACAAGGCAGCAACTGCAGCCATCTGTAATCAGCCAAAAATAAAAGCCATATACTATCAGATGCTTTACACTAATGTGAATTTACCCTGAACTTTCAACCAGAGAAGGAGAATGAAAAGAAAAAGAAGAATAATTACCTTTGCAACTGCCTTGGGAGGGTAATCACCTCCTAGTCTTGAATCAACACACTGCCTAACCTTGTCTTCACTAAGTTTTGGTGTAGCCTAACACAGTCCAAAAATTCCAGTAATCATCAAGGTTATTTTTTGTTTTGAATAAAAAGGGAAAATAGTTATGCATTTCAAATGTTTGAAATTATAGCATGTCGTACAACTGAATATAAAATAGTATAAATTTAGTACCCATGTCACTAGACTCTGCTGTCCACGCGGTAATGTATGATCAACAGGTTTTCGCCCTGTCAGAAGTTCAAGCAGAACAACTCCAAAGCTGTATACGTCACTCTTAGCATTCAACTGTCCAGTCATCGCATATCTGCAAAACGCAACAACCAAATGACAATTTTACAGAGATCAAGCATGAAATGTACATTGTTGATCTTATGTTAAAGAAGGTTTTAGTAATTTTAACTAGCTCAGTTTGTACCCCCATGGGTACAATGGACAAGAAACTCAAAGAGAGAGGCTTATTAACACATTTAAGTTAGGCTCAGATAGGGAAAATTCAAGTTCTGCATTTCTTATATGAGATATTTCAGTAATCAAATGGAGGCTTAGTGTAATTTAGGTTCATATTCAGCAAATTGTTGAATGAGAACTTGGACAGTCAATCCCACCAACTTCTAAATTGCAGCAATTAGTAGCTAAGCAAAAGAGTGTTGATAAGCATAAACATAATATGAATGCCACATGAGAATATATAGATAGCTTACTCTGGAGCATGATAACCAAAAGTTCCAAGAACACGAGTAGAATGAAGGCGTGCTGCCATATCAGGAGCTTGATTAGATAAATCAAAGTCAGCAATCTTCGCTACATCTTCATCAAAAATTAGTACATTGCTGGACTTAATATCACGATGGATAATATGAGGATCTGCCTTTTCGTGCAAGTATTCAAGCCCTTTTGCAGCACCTACAGCAATTTTTACTCGTTGTTGCCATGATAGAACAGGCCCAGGCTGAGCTCCTTTAACACCTTTCCTCCCTGCATTGAAAATATAGAAAAGTAGCATTAATATTTAATTGTCATGTTTTTTTAATAAGGAACTAGGGAAACAGAGGAAGGGATTATCATTAAAGCCATTCTAGCATTATAAATTTATCACAGCCCAGAAAGAACTATCCCCTCAATGGCACAGACAACACAGGTCGACTGATTACAGTAGCAAACAATGTAACATTTTCAGCAACATTCAATTTATTTTGAAAGTCACAGTTCAATATAAGTCAGAATAACTACCAGCAAACAACGTGCCACTGATTCGAAGCCATATATGCTTGCATAATTATAACATCTGAAGGCTATGTTAAAGTTTAGCCAGGCCACATCACAATGCACCCAAGTGAGAAAAATGTAGGTCCATCTCAAGTGATGCCAAACATGGCAACCATCAATATCTCATTACATATGAATCTGTATGCAATACAACTGAGAGCTGCGTCATATCCTAAATTGTCTCAAAAGATTCCAAATATGGCAAACATCAATGTCTCATTACATATGAATCTGTCTGCAATACAACTGAGAGCTGTATCATATCCTAAATTGTGAGCACTAGGTATCCCTTATTTTAAGCATATCTATTATATATTTTATTTTTTTAATAAATAGATAACCCCATCAAGTTAGCCAAATAATTAACCACAACTGCACAACTACAAACATCAAATATATTATATCTTCTTAACTTGGGAACTACAAGCATTATAACACATACCGTGAAGAATATCGTGAAGAGATCCGTTAGATGCAAACTCATAGGCAAGCACACGGGAATTTCCATCAACACAATAACCAAGCAGTTGAACAAAGTTATCATGCTTCAACCTTGATACCATGGAAACCTGTAAATTTACACATCACTTAGCATGTGAATCTGAATATGAGACGATGCCATGTTTAGTAAGTAAATAGAAAAGGTTGCGGTCGCCAACTAAACCTGTGCTAAAAACTCCTCATCAGGTTGCTTGCTGGCATCTAACTTTTTTATTGCTGCAGCCTGCCCACTTTTGAGAACCCCATAATACACCCTCCCATATGAACCTTCTCCAATCAAAGCATTTGTCCCAAAATTGTCTGTAATTTCCTTCAGTTCATCCACTGAAATAGCAGGAACTTCAATGGGCTGAACTTTTACCGTTTGAGCACCCTTAGGCGCAGCCTCAGATGCATGATAACCATCATCAGTTCCTGCAGCATTGAAATAGAACCCGAACTATACCAATTAAATTGCAAATGTAAAACACACATGCAAATCATCAGTAAAATACACGAATGTTGAAATAGAAATTCAATCACAAACAATTAGGAACAACCACCGAAATACTTGCATAAAAACCACATGTAATAGTCTTGCTATATCGTATTTCATGTAATCAGAGAAAGAAATTTACCTGCTGAACTCTTAACCATGTATGCATTTCCATTGTCCGCAGCTTTATGCATATCATCTTCTTCGCAACAGCTGAAGCAGCTCATGGTTCAATGCCTCAAAAATTCCCCACTCTAATTACACAATTTCTAAATTAATATCATCTCAAGAGTTTTAACATTTACAATATAAAGGTGAAGGAAAAAGAAAGAGACAGATTGAAGATATAGATACTGAAACATTTACACAGATTCAATCATATTATCACCAAAGATTAACAGGTATCATCCAATCAACATGCATATATCATACCATTGACTTTATAAATTCACTTTATAAATTCAAGGGATCCCACCATTTCAAGTTCCTATCAATGAGGGGTTGATGGCTACAATGTCAGTATCAACCACAATTTTGCACATACAAATTTTTGGAACATTCAAATATGCATGTATATTTTTAATTATTGACAGTCTATATGCACTAATAACAAAGTTCCCATCTAATCAAGATTTATAGCCAACATTCATAACCAAGCCAAAACAACACTTTCAGTAGACGTATCAAAATCAAGCGTTGATATCTTAGCAATAGCAATTGTGAATTGTACAAAATTACAT
The DNA here is from genome assembly GCA_022749755.1 of Azadirachta indica. Classification (NCBI taxonomy): domain Eukaryota; kingdom Viridiplantae; phylum Streptophyta; class Magnoliopsida; order Sapindales; family Meliaceae; genus Azadirachta; species Azadirachta indica. The sequence goes on from CM040440.1 coordinate 17,483,539, forward strand.
TCCAGATTTGTGTCCACGCTATCAAGCTACCGTTCAAGTATCAAAGTTCTAGATCGACCAAATAACCAGCAAACGAAGTATAGCAAATCAAATTATAGTGAAAATTCAAAAAGCAACACGGGAAGAACTCATAATTCAGCTGCAGCCTCGCGCGAAAAGAACGAAAATACATTTACGAACAAAATACATATATAAGTTTTACAGATAACGTTGGAACTAGTAATTTCCGCAGACAAAGAACGATTACTTGTCAATACAAGATTGATCGCATGAATGTTAAACAAGATAATGTGAGAATAAAAGAGAAAAAAAAAAGTTCGGTAGATGGATCCGTACATGAAATTTAGCTGCGATATGGAAAAGCAGTAACTGGGTGCTTGAATGAATCGCTCTACGGAGAGTGAACGAGTGTGTAGTTGGAGATCTATGGAGCCGGCGAGAGGTGCGCAGGATAAGGCGATGAAGGGTGCGCAGGATGAAGAAGTAGTAATTGAGGACTCTTGACTTTGCTGTTGTCTCAGTCCCTGAAATAACATTATTAAAAATGGACTTTTCTACTGTTCATATAAAATATTTGTTTATTTCAATTTCTCGTTCGTTGAGTTAGCCAGACTTGACTCCTACTGCACTGGTTGATTTCTCAATAGGGGAGTAATTAGGGGAATGCAGTCCACCGTTGTTCATTACGTGTCAACTTTTCATTGGTCAGAAAACAAAAAAGTCATATTATACAATGAGAAAATGACATATTCCGCCGGTATTTAACCTAGGCGGATGGTTGTGATATTTGAGAAAAGATAAATACTATCCTAATATTTAAATAAATAAATAGTTACCCCTAACTTTTATTTCAGTCAATTTACTAGTTAATTTATTTTTATTTGTATCCCTCATTTTTTTTAATATAATAATAATATATTTTATTTAATTATAACATTATATTTTCTATTTTAATATTTTTTTTATAATATAATTTTTTTAAATATAACAATTTAATCTATATTTAATATTTTTTTACAATATACTCAAAATTAAATATATTTTAATTTATTATTTCAATAGAAAATTTAGAAAACAAAATATTATTAAAAAATTAAAAAAAAAATAAGTTAAAATATTTTAAATTCATGTTAAAATATTTATATCTTTTTTTCTTCAATAAAATTGATATTTAATTGTGAAAAGGATTTTGAAATATATTTTAACATTTTATTCTTATATTAATATTTTTATTTAAAAGATTATATTAAATTTATTATATTTTTTGAGAAAAATTATGAAATATAAATAAAAAACTAAAAAAAAAAGAAAAAATTTAGTATCATTTACTAATAGAATTAGTAATTAAATATATTTTATATTCTTATTAACTACTATAATTTAATTTTAATTAAAAAAATAAAAAAAAGAAGAAATTTTTTGATTATTTTTATTTGTAATATATATATAACATGTATTTATTGTTTATATTTTTATTTATATTTTCATATATTTTTAATATTTTTTCACAATATATTTAAGAATAAATAAATTTTTTAATTTGTTATTTTAATAAAAAATTTAAAAAATACAATTATTAAAAAAATTTAAATAATGAGATAAGTTATACTCATATGTTAAAATATTTCTAATCTTTTACTTTTACTTTTATAATAATAAATATTTAATTATTAAAAATTTAATTGAAATATTTTTTAATGTTTTATTTTTACATGTAATATATTTATTTAAAAAATTATGTTAAATTTATTATATTTTTTTAAAATATATAAAAAATATAAATAGAAATATAAACAATAAATACATGTTATATATATATTACAAATAAAAATAATCAAAATTTTTCTTCCTTTCTTATTGTTTAATTAAAATAGAATTATATTGCTTAATAAGAATATAAAATATATCTAATTACTAATTCTATTAATAAATAATATTAAATTTTTTATTTTTTATTTATATTTTCATAATTTTTCTTAAGAAAATATAATAAATTTAATATATTCTTTTAAATAAAAGTATTATGATAAGAATAAAACATTAAAATATGTTTCAAAATTTTTTTAACAATTAAATAAAAATATTATTATAAGAATAAAAATTATGTTAAATTTATTATATATTTTTTAAAAATATATAAAAATAAAAATAATAAATACATGTTATATATATTACAAATAAAAATAATAAAAAATTTTCTTCTTTTTCTATTTTTTAATTAAAATTAAATTATATTGATTAATAAAAATATAAAATATATTTAATTACTAATTCTATTAATAAATGATACTAAATTTTTTCTTTTTTTCACTTTCTTATTTATATTTTCATAATTTTTCTGAAAAAATATAATAAATTTATTATAATTTTTAAATAAAATATTAATATAAGAATAAAATATTAAAAATATATTTCAATATTTTTTTTTAACAATTAAATATCAAATTTATTACAAAAAAAAGAATATAAATACTTTCACATGAGTTTAAAATATTTTAATATTATTTTAATTTAACTCATTGTTTAAATTTTTTTAATAATATTTTGTTTTTCAAATTTTGTATTGAAATAACAATTAAAAATGTATTTAGTTTTGAGTATATTGTGAAAAAAATATTAAATATGGACTAAATTATTATATTTGAAAAAAATTATGTTATGAAAATTATTAAAATAGAAAGTAAAGTGTTATAATTAAATAAAATATATATCATATTATTATTATATAAAAAATGAGGGATGAAAATGATAATAAACTAATTAGTCAACTAATGAAAATAAAAATTTGAGAGAATATCAAACTATTTATTTAAATATAAGAAAAGTGTTTATCTTTTTTTAAATATTAGGAAAGTATTTATTTATTCGGCCAAATAATTGAGGGAATATGTAGCTTTCTTTATAGAAAATATTCTTTGATTTGAAGCAACGCATGTAGGGCTAGGTCAGCTCACTTACGGTTAAATTCGTTTTTTTCGTACAGTTATTTTACAATTTACTTTTTCGGTTTTCATTTGAAGCTGTCTGATAAACTTCCTTCTCGAGTATATTCGAAAATTGTGACGTCTGGAGGCAGAAAGTTCCATATTTATTTTACTCGCTGTCAATTTCTTTTCTTATTACTGACTCTCCTGGTTTTAACTCTTTCTATTCAAAAAAAAAAAACTCTCTTTTTAACGTTTTGGACATCGCCAAAAAGGGTTATAAATTGCGCTAAATTGCCGACACGGACTCAACTTGATTTCTGCTTGAAAATCTAGTGATTGACGCAATCCTCTGTTATCAGGACAAAAAAACCAAACCGAATCCAATAGCATTTGAAATAGTCCAGTGGACTTATTTGACATCTTCCTACAAATATTTCTCTTGAGCTGCGTAAACATATTGCAGCCCAATAAAAAGGCAGACCTAAGCAAGCTCACTGTTCAACAACTAGTCAGTTGCAGTCGATGTACCTAAAATCATTAGAAAATCATATTTTTAATGGTAAAACCGAACTCACTGCTAATGGGGTGAGTGCGAATCTCACCACTGTAGCTGATAAAATTTTTTTACAATACAAAAATTCTCATAAAATTATGAGTAAATCTATTTATGGAGAGTAGATTCTTGATTATTAGGTATGTTATAATAGTATCTGTATTTTTTTAGTGTTATTGATAAAGTCGAGTAAATCTCATAAATAATAAATTATTAGTTGTTGGATCTGTTACAATAGTATTTATATTTTTTCATTATTATTAGTAGAACTTTTGTAAATTGTTAAATAGATTATAAACAGTAAATAGGTTTGTAATTAAAAAAAAAAAGGCACTCAGTGCTCAATAATATCAATGGATGTTCTAGTAACGTGTTCGCTTAGATCAATGGTGCTACCAACAAAATCTAGGTGTACTTTATTCATAATAGAATATGATTACAGTTACAATGAAGTGGCATGTTCACAGGAATCGTATTGTCTGAGTTAAAAATATATTATATAAGTTTCTTGTCCAATCATTCGATTGCTGTTATTAGGTTTTTTGTTATCGAATGGAAGGATTTCAAGTTGGAAGGGATCTAAACAAAAACGTTGCCAGTTGCTGCATTTTCTTGATCATGGAGATGGGAGTCACCTTGCACTGAAAGTGTGTGCCGAGTGAAACAAAACGTGATTTCTTATTTTAATGCTAAAATTCAATAATTAATAAGCAAATTATGCAAATCTGCATTTGTAAATGCTAGCATTTATGAGTAGCTTTTGTTTGGTTTGGCTGAAAGAGTAGTTGATTGCATCCTGGAGCTAAGATCGTGGGTGGTTATAGTCTTGTGGACACAACGAGATGTGAACAGTAATAGACAGGTTGGAGATAATTAGAGGACGATTTGCATCTTCTCTTGGTTGGATTCGTGGGCTCATGTTCCCACTACCTACCCATAACCCATTTATATAAAATACCATAAATCATAAATTAGAAATCAGAATAAATGCCGAAACACATAATCAACTATAAATTCTGTTTTTTGTGGTACACTTCACATGACTACTGACTTGTTCGGTGCAAGGGCATATTCATAACTTCAAACTATGAAGACAAAACTTATGAAATGATTCAAAGCGATCAATTATATGGTTGTGCGTGACTTGGGACATAAAATTAGCTCCATGTGACTATCAAGATACTTATATTGCTATTTGTTTTAGTCTGGTTTTTCTCTTGTTGAGATCAGGACACAAGTATCAACTTACATGAAATTTGATTTTCGTCTAATGACATAATTTTCGGTTATTTGTAATGCTAACATTTGGAATTTTTAACGTTCTACCGAAAATTTTTATGTAAATGTTATGATAATATTCTTCTGATATTTACGCTTACGCTTAAATTGAACATTCTTTTTCTAATATATACAATTGGATCTGCTTATATGTAATATATGGCTGAGAAACTTCAATCAATACAGTTGGAAACTGGTCATTGGATTGTACATATACCAGCCCAACCCAACTAAACAGGGTTAGGGTATGATTTGACTGTTTCAAAGACGACCACCAGCGGACTCTTTGGACTGACCAATGGTTTCCTCCACTTTACTTCGAAGTCAACAACCAAGTTTTGTTTGATTGATCCGACATTGTTCATTCTCTTTCATTTGTTTACTTTCTGTTCATTATTGGGATGCTGCTGGTGCACTGAATCAAACCACATTTTTAATAATATCGGTGCTCAATTTAATATTTTTGTTGGAGCAATACTTAATAATTACAAATTCTTTTTTTTTGGTTCGTTCTCTTTTCTTCATTTGTTTTTTTGTCTGAATGTTATTGTTATGGTAGATCTATATTGTCTAATTTAAAACTTTCTAAATGATTCTCTTTTTCGGATCAATGATGTAATAATAAATGCACTCATTCTTGTGTTTGAATCACGTGATGTAAGGGAAAAAAAAATAATAATGGTTAAAACGTAAACTCTGGTTTCACCTATTTTTAAGAAAAGTATCTAATAAGTACACCCCGCTACGAAATTTTGCTGTTCTGTGAAAAAGGAAGGCTAAGTCCAGTGATCCCGGTAAAGCCGTGGGGAAATTCGGGAGAAAGAAGTGAGTTATAATATGAAGGATCTGTTATCAGTTACCACACAGGTTGGCTGACTTTAACTAATCGCCTAGTTATAAATCGTTAATCAAACACAAGAAATAACAAGATTTACTTCGGTGTATTGTATCCCATTAAACTGCACAGTCCACATATGTCATTGAAAATATCAAATCATTTTCGTGAAGTCAACTATTTGATACGCGTAATCACTAAAATCATTTTCATCAACAACGTATCTATCGACATTAGTGGACCGGCCCTGACTTATCAAAGTGCGCGAAGCACAGGAAGAATTCTCCTCAGAAGGTAGTAGTAGAGAGAAAAAGCGAGGGTGAGGCATCTTTTAATTTTAATTTTAATTTTTATTTAATTTGATTAATTTACATTGTGAGTGCGAGAGGACGCGCGGTGTGCAAAGAGGACCCACCCATTTGTGTTGGTTGTACTGTGTAGATTAAAAATTTTAATCTAAAAATGTGTACCATACCAATACCATGTCATTGCCAATGAAATGAGATGAAATGCACATAACACTCAAAACAAAGAAAACAAAACTAACAAAACACTGTCACATCACCATCATCATCATCAGCATCATCTTGATATTTCCTCCACTCCTCTTGGCGTCGTACCCACCCTCCGGCAGGTCCGCCGTTTGTGGAAGTACCGGCAAGTGCTGTTATTTCTGTATATTTTTTTACCGTTTCTTCAACTGTAAGTTGTTTTGTTGAGGTTTTGTGTGAATATGTGGGGGGCTCAGTGCGTTGAAGCTTCGAATTCAATGTCTAGGGAGGTTTACTAGCTGAATTTGGAGGGTGTTTTGGTGGTTAATTTAAGTTTAGTGGTATGTGGGTTGCTCTTAATTGGAATCATGGATGTGTTGGTGTATTGTTTTTGGACTTTTGGGGAAGAAGTGAAGCTGATTAGATACAATTAGGGGTTCAATTTTTGTGGGGTTTTCAGCTCTGATCTGTGACTGAAACTAGGTTCTGCTTTCTGGGGTTCTTGCTGATTTTTGTTTTATACCGAGTTCAATTGCTGGATTTGGATCTTTTAATTTATATTATCTGGGTTTGATCCATGGAGACTAGATTTATAGGTGAAGCTCATCATATCTATGGTATGAATTCCATGGATTTGCGGGCAGTGGGTAAAAGAACTCTAGAATGGGACTTGAATGATTGGAAATGGGATGGTGATCTTTTCATAGCCAGTCCTTTGAATCCGGTGCCTAATGATAACATAGGCCAGAAATTTTTCCCACTTGGGACTGGAAATTCATCGAATAGTTCATCATCATGCTCTGAGGAAGTGAATTTAGGAATTGAGAAGGGGAAGAAGGAATTGGAGAAGAAAAGGAGGGCTATTGTAGTTGAAGATCATAATTCATACGAGGCGGCGGCAGGTGGGCTTACTTTGAAGCTTGGTGGGAATGGTTATCCGCTTACTGAGAGGGAGATGGGAAATTGGGCTGGAACTAGTGGGAAGAAGACTAAGTTTGGTGGAGGTTCTTCAAGGCGTGCAGTTTGTCAGGTGGAGGACTGTGGGGCTGATCTGAGCAATGCCAAGGATTATCATAGGCGGCATAAGGTATGTGAAATGCACTCCAAGGCTAGTAGGGCTCTTGTGGGAAATGTGATGCAGCGGTTTTGTCAGCAATGTAGCAGGTGACTGTGTGTACCTGGTTTCTTTAATTTGCATGTGTTTGTAATTGCATGTCCTGTTAATATGAGGTATTTACTTTAGCTGCTGATTTTGAGCTTGGAAAAATATAAATACGTACAAATTGATGATGATACTTTGGGTTAAAGCATTAGTTGGTATTATATTAAACTTTTTGGGCAGGTTTCATGTCCTTCAAGAGTTTGATGAGGGGAAAAGAAGTTGTCGAAGACGTTTGGCTGGCCATAACAAGAGGAGGAGGAAAACAAATCCTGATGCAGTTGGTAATGGAAGTTCACTTAATGATGATCAGACTAGTGGTTATCTGTTGATAAGTATTTTGAGGATACTTTCCAATATGCATTGTAAGTATACAGAGACATTTTTGTTTCTCTGATGATATTTTCGAAACTTAGTTTTATGTTTGATTGTTCAACTTTATCAGTTTCTTGCTTGTTACTACTTTGGTTTGCCTCTTCATGTCATGGGATTTTATGGTCAGTGATTTCCTGCATTGGTATCTTTATCTTCAATTTTGGGGGCTACATTGAGATAAACATCTGTTGTCATGTTAGAGAAGATAGGAACACTTTATGAATAGGAAGAGATGTTTTCTGAACTCAATATCTGTGAGTAAAGCACAAATGTTTCTTTGATCCTCTATAGAATGAGAGTGTGTCTGTAGCATTCTCTGATGGAATATATATGGTAGTTTGATTGTTTGATTTGATACTGACTGCAATGATTTTTGCACTTTGTTACCCAATATGATGAGATAGATTTTGGATTAGTATCCTAGTGGGTGTGAATTTTGATAAAAATGCAATGAAAACAATACAAATTCTGTTTCTTCTGAAGTCTTTCCCAAAAGCTCTCTGTATGATCAGTTTCACGTTAACAGCCGGTTATTTATTTATCTTCTGGTTTGTGGTGGGATTGGGGTTTGTGAGAAGTGTAGCATGAGATATGATCTTTAATTCTCTTGCTATTTTCTGCCTGGAACTATTGAACAATCACTACATTATATTGTATAAGTAATTTTTCCTTGCATTGTAGCCAATAGATCAGATCAGAGAACAGATCAGGATCTGCTATCCCATCTTCTAAGGAGCCTTGCAAACCCTGCTGGTGAAAATGGGGGACGAGGCATCTCTGGGCTCTTGCAGGAACCTCAAGATATGCTGACTGATCGCACTTCTGTTGGAAATTCAGAAGTAGTCTCAGCTATGCTTGCAAATGGTCAAGGAACTCCTGGTCCATTTAGACAACCTTTAACTGCAATGGTATCTGAGATGCCACATCAAGGGTCACAGTCCCACACTACTAGGGTTGCAGAAGTTCAAAATGGTAATGCAGGGCGTGTCAAAATGAATAATTTTGATCTAAATGACATATATATTGACTCAGATGAAGATATAGAAAGATTGCCTGTCCCTGCAAATCCAGGGACTAGTTCTCTTGATTGCCCTTCATGGGTACAACTTGACTCTCAACAGTCAAGTCCACCTCAGACAAGTGGTAACTCAGATTCAGCATCAGCGCAGTCACCCTCTAGTTCAAGTGATGCTCAGGTATATCTTTGCTGAGGATAAATGTTCTTGATTAGTTGCTTGAACTCTTAGCATGTAACATTTTGCTGCTTCAACCATTTCAGAGCCGTACAGATCGAATAGTGTTTAAACTATTTGGGAAAGAACCAAATGATTTTCCTCTTGTCCTGCGAGCACAGGTAAAGTTAGGACTTAATTAAGTGCAATTCTTTGGATTTTCCCGTCTCAGCAAATATATTCATATGATATACTTGAACTTGCAGATTCTTGACTGGTTATCTCACAGTCCTACTGACATGGAGAGCTATATTAGGCCTGGTTGTGTCATTTTGACAATTTATCTTCGTCAGGCTGAAGCTGCATGGGAGGAAGTAAGCTCTGCCTACTTGAAATTATATTTATGAATATGGTACATTTGTTCTCAAAATTTTAGAAATTCTATTTCCAAGACAACATTTGTGGCCTTACAATTGCAACTCTTGCTTGCCTTTTGCACAGCTTTGCTGTGATCTGACTTTCAGTTTGAGTAGGCTTTTGGGACTCTCGGATGACTCTTTTTGGACAAATGGATGGGTTTATGTTAGGGTGCAGCATCAGATAGCATTCATTTACGATGGTCTGCTGGCCTTTGAATTTTTTATTTGTATTTCTAAATTTTATATTTTTGATTTTACTAATATGAAAAGTAGAGAATCTTGTGTATGGAAGTTTATGCATTTGTACTCACTATTTCAGTGCTGCAGGTCAGGTTGTTGTGGATACATCCTTGCCTCTTAGAAGTAACAACCACAGTAAAATTTTGAGTGTCAAACCAATTGCAGTATCTGCATCAGAGAGGGTTCAGTTTTTAGTTAAAGGCAATAAGCTGGCCCGGCCAGCCACAAGGTCTCCGTTGGCCATTCTAGAAAGAATTGTTTCTTGCTTCATATGATGTTAGATTTGATTTTATTGTTGTCTGTGGTTGGTTTTTATGCTGCTACTTACTCTTAACCGATACCTATTTTGCAGGTTACTCTGTGCAGTAGAAGGGAAATATATGGTTCAAGAAGCTACTTATGAAATGGATGATGTTGAGAGCTTCAAAGATCATGATGAGCTCCATTGTGTCAACTTTTCTTGCTCAATCCCTGTAGTGACTGGAAGAGGATTTATTGAGGTGCTGTTTTCTTTTGTTTCTAATATATATTCCATTCTCCTCTCCTCTCCTGCCCCCTTCCATTTTTGCTTGACTCGCAGTCTAATATGGCAGCATCTAATCTCATATTTTATTTTCGAAGAGGAGGAAACTTTGGCATCATGATTGCATGATAGATGTTCTGAACTTTAGCTGCTGCTCCAACTTTCATTGATTTCCTTGTTTGCAGTTATCTAGTGGAAGAGGTGTAAGAAATAGATGAAGGATCACAGTTTCTGCTTTTCCTGTCTAACTAATTTTTTTTCATTCTCTATACTCTTTCTGTGGATTGCTTAATGGATACAATATATGGCAATATCTTGTCATTTTCTTCTATCTGTCTTTTTTGCTAAATATTCATATGTTCTTGTATATTTGCTTAGTCTTGGTACACACTGTTTGATGAGTTCTGGAAATATGCTAGTTTCTAATAATCATACGTGCTCTAACTCTGTTTCTTGGTGAATGCTAATTCTGAAGTTGGTTCATCTTGTTATTTATCTGTCTGCATATTCCAACTGTCCAAGCCATGCTGTCTGCAGAAGACTTGTTTTAGTGTCTGTAAGCTAAGTTTAATGTCTGCTTCACTTTCTCCAGATTGAAGATCATGGTTTCGGGAGTAGTTTCTTCCCTTTTATAGTTGCAGAGGAGGATGTTTGTTCAGAGATCCGTATGCTTGAAAGTGCATTGGAGTTTAATGGAACTGATGCAGATGTTGAGCAATTCGGAAAAACAGAAACTAAAAACCAAGCAATGGACTTCATTCATGAAATTGGTTGGCTGTTTCACAGAAGTCAATTGAAGTCTAGACTTGGGCACTTGGATCCTAATACAGATCTCTTTCCTTTAAGACGGTTCAAATGGCTCATTGAGTTCTCCATGGACCATGAATGGTGTGCTGTAGTGAAAAAGCTCTTAAATATACTGCTAGATGGAAATGTGGGTTCAGGGGAGCATTCATCTGTGGACATTGCACTTTCAGAGCTAGGACTGCTTCACAGAGCTGTGAGGAAAAATTGTCACCCTTTGGTGGATCTGCTTTTGAGATTTGTTCCTGAAAAAGTTTCAGATAGACTAGAACCTGGCAAGGAGGCTCAGGCTGATGGTGGCCATAAAGGCTTCATATTTAGACCTGATGTCATAGGCCCTGCTGGTTTGACACCTCTTCACATTGCAGCTGGTAAAGATGGCTCTGAGGATGTACTGGATGCGTTAACTGATGATCCTGGAAAGGTAATTCCTCCTCTAATTACCGTGAAATTAGTGTTTAATGCTATGTGGCTTGAGTCTGGAAACCCGCAATCCATGCTAATGACTAAAAGCCTATTTAGTTTTTTGAAATCTTATTTATCCAGGTTATGTGTAAAACAGGTATAGCTAACTTAAATCTTATTCATCGTTTTTCTTTAATGGCCATGGATAGGTAAGGATTGTGCTTAGGTGGGCAAGTGGGTGGTTAGATAAAATTTAGAATGAGCATAGCAAATATCCTTGACGTAAACCTGTTAGATTTAAATCTTCTAACCTCTTTAGTCCTTGATGTAGTAGTGGCCAATAGATGATGTAGAGTTTGTAGTATTGGTTTGTCCACTCCTGCTTATATCTGATGGTTGCTGATGCTTTTAGAGCATAAATTCCTTGTTTTCTCTTGTGTACTTATTCTTGAAATTGGGGAATCAAAATAATCTTTTATTGGCAGTTGAGAATATTGTGAAATTGATCTATCTTTTCACAAAAGTCATATTGGTCCATCTGTTTCAGGTGGGAATTGAAGCATGGAAGAATGCTCATGACAGCTCAGGATCCACACCTGAAGATTATGCTCGCTTGCGTGGCCACTATTCATACATCCACCTGGTACAGAGGAAGATTAATAAGAGACTGGCTGCTGGACATGTAGTAGTGGACATACCTGGTGTTATTCCTGACTCTAACATAAACCAGAAGCAAAGCAATGAGTTGACTGCCAGCTTTGAGATTGGACAGACTGCAGTAAAACCTGTCCAGCGGAACTGCAACCTTTGCCATCAGAAGCTAGCTTTTAGAACAGCCAGCAGTGGATCTCTGGTGTACAGACCTGCTATGCTCTCAATGGTGGCCATTGCTGCAGTTTGTGTCTGCGTGGCTCTTCTATTTAAAAGCTGTCCTGAAGTTCTATATGTGTTCCGTCCCTTCAGGTGGGAAATGCTGGACTTTGGAGCAAGCTGAATTCCGTTAACTTATCCCAATTTGATAATAACAGTTAATAGGGGTTTGTGTAATTGTATGCATTTATAGACTGTAAATTTGAGATTCCCATATAACCAGTGATGCGTGTAACCGAGTTTGGATTCAATATCATATATCCTTTGAGTTTAGTTTTTAACTTGTGTATGTACAGCAAGTGCATATAGTTCTGAATGGGCCTTTAAACCTGCCTCTCCTTAATAACTTTTATATATGTAGCAGCTGAATGGGGGACCACTTTATGACTTGGAGGTAAGCCAGTTGTAAATTGATCTGGCGAGGGACCTTAGGGTAGGGTGGATGAGCAGAATATCCAAGTAGTCCGTTTCGATTGAGTGTAAGCTGTATGCATTGTTAGTTATTTGACATGGAAAACTGATCTTGGACGGTTTGAGTCTTTTATTTTTTTCTTTAATATGTTTTTTTTTTAAATTCTTAGTTTTCTTTATTTTTGTAGGACTTTTTTTATTCCTTATTAGAGTTAAATTAGGTTTTTTCTATTACAAATAGAGAGTTTATAGTATTGTTTAGTTATTTTTCATTGAATCAAATTTCAGTTTGAAACTTTTGAAAATTTGATTTTGTTATCTTTGCGTTTTTCCCTTAATTGGTATCAAAGCTTATCTTTGTATCAGACAGAGCTTTTTTTTACCATTAAATACAATCATATTTATAAATACATCTTTTCACAAAAAAAATTCAAGAAAAAAATTTAGAATCGTGGTGTATTATTTTAGGCATGACGCATTACTATTTGATGAAAAATGTAATTTTACATTATTTTTGTGTAAGTTGAAAGATGTTGAAAAATTCTTTAAAAGTAAAAGGATTCCTAAAGATAAACGAGTACAATTTATTATGAGGAGTACATCATATTGGTAGAATATGTTGTAAAGGTCACGACTTATAAGTTGAGAAGATAAAGTTTAATTACAGAATCAGATAAAACAATTAATAAAGTCATTATTCATTTCTCTTGATTATTGTTTGACACACCAAATTATAAGATTTATTCATTTTTATGTTATAAAGTTTGAGAATTTTTATGAGCATTCATTTTTTTGTGAGAGCAAAGAATTTTTAGTTGAGGATTTTTAAAGGGATTTTGTGCTGATATAAGAGATCAAATGTTGTTATATACTATCCATACATTATCATATGCCATTCTTTTAGTTAAAGACATTGAAAACCAACTAAAACTTGGTTTGGATAGAGTTATTAGACATATTGATATTGACAACTTAGTTAACAAGATATTTGACAACAAGACTAAAGTTGACTTTGAGGTAGTGAATAAAGATGTGTTTGAAAAGACGATTGAATACGTGTCAAAAATTATACAAAAAGAGGTCTCATTTGATTTTAATTTGAAAGTTGATAATATGATTGAGCATGTGCAAAAGGTTCAAATTGAAGATAACCCACCTGTCATTAACATGGTTCTACCTATTCACATTAAAGCACAAGTCTAGACAAAAGAATAAAATAGTTAACGCTTTGAGTAGGCAAGTTGCTTTACTAATAACATTAAGTAGTGAGATAATTGGATTTTAAGTAGTGAAAAAGCAGTATGCAACTGATGATGATTTTCACACAATTTAGGATCAGTGTAACCATAGTCAGCGAGAGCAAATTTTCTTATTCATGGCAGTTATCTATTTAAAGCAAATAAGTTATACATTTCTCATTATTTATTGCGGGAGCATCTAAAACGGGAATTACATAGTGGCGGTTTGCCTAGTCATGAGGGGCAAGATAAGACAGTTACTTTAATGGAAGAGAGGTATTATTGGTTGTAATTTAAACGAGATATAGGAAGAATTGTGCAGAAATGCTAAGTATGCTAAGTTGCTAAGAGATAGTTTCAGAACACTATATTGTATATGCCGTTGCCTATGTTTGAAAATATTTGAGAGGATGTGTCGATGAATTTTGTTTTAGGATTATCGCGTACCCAACAAGATAATAACTCTACCTTTGTTGTTATGGATCCTTTTTTAAAGATGACAAATTTTATTACTTGTAAGGAAATTGGTGATGCAAGTCATGTGACTGGATTATACTTTAAGGAAGTGGTTCATTAACATGGCATTTTTAAGTCCATTACTTTGGATAGGGATGTTAAATTTTTTAGTCATTTTTGGCGCACTTTATGGGAAAAATTTTATACGAAATTGCAATATAGTAGTACTTTTCACCCTTAAACTAATGGGTAATTAGAGGTTATTAATCGCACATTAAGAAACATGTTACATTGTATTTGTGGGGAGAAACCTAAGTAATAGGATGCAGTGTTGTTTTAGATAGAATTTGCTTATAATAGTATGATGAATCGTTCGACTAGCAAAACTCCATTTGAGGTAGTTTATTTGTAACCACCTAATTATGTATTAAACTTGATGGCTTTACCAACTTTGTTAAAAATTAGCAAGACTACAAAAAATATGACAAAAAAAGTTTAGAAAATACAGGAGAAAGTTCGTGCTAGCTTGAAAGCTGTCATAAGAAATACAAACAAGTTGCAGATTAACATAAACGACAGAAGGTGTTTTAAGAAGGCGATCTTTTAATGGCTTATTTGAGCAAAAATTAGTTTCTTGGGATTTGTAGCAAATTGCAGAACATAAAGTATAGTTTATGTCAAGTTTTAAGAAAAATTAATGACAATGCTTATGTGTTATAGCTACCGAATGATTGAAATATCTTAAACACTTTTAATGTTGCAGACCTGTACGAGTATTATGAAGATGAAATGTTATCCTTAGAAAACTTGAGTACAAGTTTGTTTCCAAGTAGCGGGGAACTGATGTAGGACGATTTGAGTCTTTTATTTTTCCTATTTAATACATATTTTTTAATTTTTAGTTTCACTCATTAGCACAACTACTATCTTCTTCTTATTCTACCAAAACTCATAAATGTTTTGTCATTCTCTATGCATGGCATCAACATCATATTCCTATGTTCTTCCTAGCAACACATGCCATGCATTCATATCCTTAACATCACATAATACATCACTTTCATAAACTTTTTCAATTGAAAAAGAAAACTTACACACTTTAGTTACATGTGTTTCAGTTTCCTTTTTAATCCAACCAATTTTGTAGGTTGACGGATGTTTTTTCATGAATAAATCAAGGTATTCACTAATACTTTCAACACTATATTCTTGCTGTTGCTATTATCGATTATTACTTTACATACTTTATTTTTAATTTTTTCCCTCACACAAAAAATCTTATTTTGTTGTGTCTTCTCTTCCATTTTAAGTGCTAATAATAGTTTTTGCATAATACAAGAAACGACTCCTTGAGGAAAGAAACAAAAATGTTATCCTTGAGAAAAATTTGGTTATGAATACAAATTTAATTGGTGAATATATTAAGCAAAATTTAGAAAGAGTTTTGAAAAATTTGAAAATAGTTTATTATTATAAGTATGCATATTTTAGAAGAGAGCCACTAACAAGTGCAAGAAAAGGAAAAAAATTTGAATGCTTTCGAATTTTAAGAAAGTTTACTGAAAAAAGTTATTCCTTTAAATCACAAGACGATTTGCTATTACACTACAAGTTTCATCTGTCAAATAAAACTCGAAGGTAATTTTCTTTTAAAAAAAAAGAATTTGATGTAGGATAATTTTAAAATTTAATTAATTTAAAAAATTTTTTATTCTTAAAATTTTAATTTGTTATTTAATTTCTAATTTTTTTTTATTTAGATAAAAATTATTTTCTCTTATTTGAATTAACTTGTAATATTAAGTTTTTTTTATTATATATAAAGCCTTTATATTAATTATTTGAATAATGTTTGATGCAATAAAAATATCGTCTTTTGATTTTGTGATCGGTATTTTAAGCTGTTAGGGTAACATCTTGAAAGACACTCTAACGCAATTTAGTCTCATAGAACGTTTATTTAATGCATTGCGAACGAATCGAATCGAACGAGATTTGACGTTGGAGGAGATGTTTTTATCTCACCCATTGGCGCGCGTTAGAAACACTCACGAGTAATATTGTAATATTAGAGAGGTAGTAGCGTCCGCTCCGATAACGGAAATAAGGCCAGCGTAAACTGTGACGACCGGGTGGATCTATCATGGCATCCTAAACCTAGGCTGATCAAATCATAGTAGCCAGGCAACATAAACAATCCGTCACGGTCGGTGTCTTTTTCCCGCCTTCTCTGTGTTGACGGCGTTATTTATTAATATTATTATTAAAATATGACCTACTGGCTACTGGTGTGGTGTCCGATGGAAAGAGGACAAGCAATTTTTCTAAGATCAGAGACTTCAAGTTGGTCGTAGCAGGTTCCTGTCTCTGTCTTCTTCCATTAAATAATACTTGCATTCTATGATTTACCAGAAAGTACTTAAATTTTCGCTTAAATTACATCCGCTGTGAAAATGTGATTGGTAAAGACACCGGAGAAAAAGTGGTGAGAGAACGACGGCTTCCTGACATATCCGACCGAGAACTTCTCAGTTTTATTTTGCTTATCGCTTTTACTTTCCTTCGTGTCATTGATATGCAACAAAATTTAATTTCAGTCATCTTTCGATTTTTATATAATCTCAGTACAGTCGCCTTTATTGTTCGGTTGCCATGATATGTTTACTTTGCTCCTCCGATTATTTATTTATTTATTTTTGTGTTTGCAAAAGTGGGGCTTCAGTTTATCCACAAAAAGGGAAGGGATATATCTTTGAATCGAATCGATTCGTAGCTTGTTGACCCTGCTAGAATTTTCTTTTCCTATTTGGTCTTTTTTTCCCTTGTAAGGCCCGGACCTTTACATATGACCTTCAGGTGTACATCAAAAGCAGGTTTCCTTTTGCTACATGCATTAGATACATACAATCAATTAGTTTGTAGAAAATTTCATATTCTAGGAACCAGATTAAGAAAACTCGGGGGCTTGAATATGGACAAAAGCACAGCTTTACCTCTTCTGAAATTTCAAAATTTCGCTATTGCATCTAATGAAATTCTTAACTATACATACAATTTCTAGGACTGAGATTAAGAAAACTAGGAGGCTATAACATGGATAGAAGCACGTCTTTACCTCTTTTGAAAAGTTCAATTTTGCTACTGCATATGCAAAAGCAGACGTAAGAATCAGCGGAACTGCGAGAAGTGCAATAGCTAAAATTGGTAAATCATCATATAGATAATTGTAATGACTCTGTAGGAAGGCATTGATTTCTTTACGCTCTCCAAATGCTAAGATTTCCTCCTTTATATCTCCATATTGAGAAGTAAAGAGACCTTTTAGTGACCATACTGTCAGGCAAATCCAGTAACTCCATACCTACCATTTAGGGACTTCCTGCAAACAAAAAGTATAACATTAACTATATGCCTAGGATAAGATGAAAACCTAAATCTGAAGTATTCATTGTTTATCTCACCCATTCATGCAATATTTGCCAGTAATTAGAGGAAGCATTACAAAAGCTTATGCGGTTTTCAAGATGAACAAGGGCAATAAATTACTAATAGATGTGCTTTTCGGGAAATGCCAGAAAACTGATTTCAGCCTGAAATTTGGTGAACACAGATATAGTTGGCTTACCGGTCCAGGTATGACGTACCCTGAGAATAAATTCAACATAGTGTAACCGAAACTTGCAAACACTGAAGCCACTTGATAAGTTGGAGTCACCGAAACAAGCAGCATGCCGTAGTAATTGAAGAAGAGCACGGTACAAAATATGGTGTAGAAATACCAAAACACTTTGTGCACTGACCAGTACAAATTTGCCGCAGGATATGTGATTGCTGAAAACAGAATTGCTTGAAGGAATATATATGGGATTTCAATTGTAACCTGTAACGCAGAGAAGAGCATGTTTGTAGCAAAGTCTATATACATCGACCATTCAGAAGGCTAACGGAACCGTATCAAATCGTTTAACCTGTGCAAATGAATATGCCCACGAGGAGTACATTCCAGCAAACCTTTCTCTGTAGATAACAGAGCCCTCTGTAGCTATGAATGGGAGAACAGATGAACAGTTGCCTATTCTGATCATTTGCATAAAAATATACATGCACCCGAGTATGCTGAGAAGATCCTGCTCTCCATATCGGCAGAACAAGAATCATTAAATATTAGATGGTATGCATACAATTCCTAAGCACTTTGGAGTTAAATGTTCCACATACTGTTTCTAGATAGACTGATGTAGAGCTTGTTATCCAAGATAGATTGGCTCCACGAAGAAATGCTTAGGTCAAACATTGTTATCTATATGAGCAAAACATAAACAAAAGTAGGTAGCTGCTTGAAGTTTAATTCGTTATAAAGCAGGGATAGTAATTTTGTTTAGTTCAATTATTATTCAAATACACTTCATATATGGGGAGCCTCCAAGTTGATTCATTTGTCTCTTTGTGCTGACTGTTTCATTGGAAGCAGCTGATATAAAACAGTTCTGAGCTGTTTTATAATAAAGTAAAAGGAAAACTATGGCATTACTAGCATTTTCTGTCCTTTATTCCACAAAAGCACTCCAGTATATTAGCTGTTGTTTCCAGAGGCATGCTTTGAATTGTGGGAAGCGTGTAGAAAATTGTAGTTCCTTTGAACCCTCTTCTGGTAGGTTCAATTTTCTGAATAGTTCCTTGTTTTTCCTATCAAAAGAAAGAATCAAAAAAAGGAGAACACAGTCTCTTTGTTATCAGAGACAGCAGAAGTAAATGTTGCCTGCTAAAACCTTATTTAAAAAAAAAAAAATTAGGAACAGCAAAAGCCACAGCTTATTAGTTAACAATAAATGCAAAATCATAGCACCTAACAGTTTCTAACTCATTTGCGATGGTCAAGCTTACTGTCATAGATAAGACTTCTTATAGCGATCAACAAAATCCAAACCAAGTTGAGCTTCTGCTGAAGGACTCGTGACCTCTAACATCCAAGTTGCAGGATTATAATTCTTTTGATTGTTGGCACTCCAGAAGTTCCGTGCCAGAAAATGTTATCATTATTAATTTATTAAAATTTATTATCTGTGGTTGATAAGCTGATACTGTATTTTTTTTCCGCATCTTGCCTATGAAGATCATTCTTCGTTTTCTTTTGTCTACCTCAACGAAAATCTTTTACTATCAATGTGAACTTTTAAGTAGACATGTTGAATAATTGGAAACGCATATAATGCTCTTACTTTTAAGCTTACCTCAAAATATTCAAGAAGCTTGCTTGAATACTGACCAAGCTCCCCAGAATATATTATTTGTCCTCCTCTTTTCTTCAAAACCAGCTACAGGAAACAGAGAAAGCACCGCACTCTATGTAATTTACTTCATGGTTGAATTGTTATAATTATTTATGCTTTTGGTGAAACTACAGTTTAGATAATCTGAAATATATGCAATGATGAAATTCTGAATTTATGTAAAAGATTGCTGTTTGAGTGAATATTTAATATATGCAATGAAACATGCTGGCATACAATGATGTAAATTATTGGTCGGAATAAGCAAAGTAAGGCGAAAGATTTGGAGATTCTTAGATGGAACTCCGGTACTATTTGGCCTCATTTATTGTTGACAATATAACCTGATGATCAACTCTCATCCAAAAGAAACTTATAGTCTTCATGTGAGGAATCCACTATTAATTACCTCGTCGAATGCCTCGAAGATGTCAATACTTGGCTGATGAAAGGTGCATACAACTGTCCTCTGTGTACGAACAATATTTTTTACGACTTCCTGACAATTGCAGCTACTCTAGCATCCAAACATGAGGTGGGTTCATCCACGAATATTATGGATGGACTAGAAACAAGTTCCACTGCTACAATTAGTTGTTTACGCTGTTCACTTGATATCCCACTAACATTAGGGATGCCAACTAAAGCATCTTTGGTTTCATCAAGCTCATCTATAATTGCAGAACTTCTGCTACAAATTTCTGTTAGATAGACTGGTCAATTAAAACTTCACAAAGCTGTTAATTCCCCAAGTATAGGACATATTTTTGCAGAGCTCGCTATTGTTTTATATGTCTGTCAATCTGGGCCGGCAAGCATAACCAACCAGAGTATAAACAAAAGATTCTTCAACAGCAATCTGTGGGGAATGTATGTCAGTTTGCTCACGGTAACCCGATATTCTGGCATATGTTCCTTGGACCTTTAGATATCCTCCAACTTTTATCTCACCTTCAATGATGCCAGCAGTCTTTCTTCCAGCAAGAACATCTATATGTGTTGTTTTTTTGGGGCTTCACTGACGCCCATTAATCGAGTAAGGACATCGGGCCTAAATGCACCAGTATATCTTGAAAAAGCCGTAGTTTATTTTCTGGAAAACCATGATGTCTCAGTTTCTGAGAAAGGCATGGAAGAACTTTGATCAAACTTAGTTGTACTGAAATTGTACTCAAAATTAGGCAGTAATGCAGAACGTAATTACCTTGGGAGTATCAACAAAGTATTCCACGTTCTCAAACGTTAGTTCCATTCTCTCGAAAGGCAAAACCATTCCTGTAGTTTAAGTTCAGTTAGTAAGGATACTGAAGCAGCAAAAACAGTCGAGCTGTTCTCTGTTATTTCTGAAACTTACAGTTTAGTAGGCTTATCGTGTCGCAATTCTAAGTAGAAAATCGTGATGATACTATCTTACCTGAAGTTTTTGTTTCTGCATCACTCTACAGAATTTCAGCAGAGGGAACTTACTTTGTTTCTGCATCACTCCCGTAAATTCAACCGAGGGCACTTATTTTTCCGCAGTTACGTTGCTGACATTATCCTTTTATTTCTGCATCACTCTCCGTAAGTGCTTCTGAAACCATACTGAAACTTGGCGATGTATGTTCATGCAAAGACGACTCCATGCTTCTTCTTGCTATCGCCGCCAATTCCATTCTCAGCTATTCCACTTCAGCTTAATTTCCCCTTCGAGTATTCACACTTGTTTCAGCTCTCTGAAACTTAGACTCAGATATTGTTACGAAAAAGAGGACTAGTCTACCTCAGCCCCAAAAAAAAATATATCTCAAAGGAAATACCTAAAGATCACTTGTTAAAAGATATAGTATTTATAAGTTTATTAGAATCAAGGCTTGTTACTTAATTTTAGCAGCGGCGAACTTTGGTGTATTTAACTAGCATTTAAATTCTTTTGCGGAGGCCCTTGTTTCCTTATAAAAACTGACACTTGTTATATATACTAATGTGTTTCTTTCTTTGTTTTAGTAGTAATTCACTTTTCCACTTACAAACTATAACCTATATGCTGCGTACATAAGAGTGTTTGTTCAAAGACAAAACTGAAAGCAATTGGCTAAATATGGAGAAGTTTTCTTTCGTTTGATAATCTCTAGCTTTCTCTCTGTGCTTGCCAAAACAGACATCAGCATGCCCTCTGTCTGGGTGGTTCTTCTATTTCAAAGCTGTCCCCAGGTGGGAAATACTGGACTATGGAACAACCTGAATTCTATTAACACCCAACTTGGTAATTAACAGCTAATTGCTGGGTGTTTGCGCAGTTTTCTGCGTTCATAGATTGTAAATTCGGGATTTTTATATATATAATCAACCACTGCGTGTAACTGAGTTGGGTTTTCAATAAATATTGTTGTGTTGGTCATAGGCTCAAACCATGAAATTAGGCCAGGGCAGCATAGAAAATCAGCCCAGGCCCATGTTGACCAGGTCAAGGTAGGCAGATGCCGTTAGTAAACCGTCAGACAAATGCGTTCTTCCCTCGTTCTGCGCTGCTCGCATTAAGTATCCGAGCCTTGTAAACTCACCACGAAGCCAAGTAAAGAAATGTCTGTTTACGCTTACGGAGAGTAAGAGTCAATAAGATAAATGATTTCTTGATGTTAGGGCGTGAAGGTGATCATTTCGTGATGCCATGGCGTATGTTGTATAAATACAATCCGAGAGAAGAACTTTCCATCTGCATATGGCCACAAATGGCAATGATTCGAGCAGTAAGCAATGCGCTGGTCTTCGGTGGAAATAGGGCGAGAAAGTTTTCTAAGATAAGTGACTTGCAATGGGGCAGGTTTCTCTCTTTTCTTTAATTTTTTATTTTATTCTCTTATTTATTAGCCTCTGTCGTTTGCCAAGATGATGGAATTTTGTCGTTTGGATGTTAAACGGGTCGAGAAGCATTTTGCCCATTTATCACAACTTTCTGTTTGTCAAGACCCTTTAACTGTTTGTCAATTTTCCTGAGAGCTGAGATCGAATCCCGCCCCTTAAATAGGATCGGAAGCCCTTAAATCCCGAAGCAGAATTTCAGTGTCAACCTTTTTAATAAGTAATTATTTGCATCATTGTTTGAAAGGAAGGCAAGAATATTGTGATAACTATTGTACATTAGGAATAAATAATAAGAAGACAAATCCATTAGGCTTGCTTGAATGTTTTGATGTTAAATTTCATTAGTTTGTCATTCTTTGTATCTTTTGGGGAACAATATGTTGGAAATTTTATTACCCTGTGGATGCTCTTCGTTTGGATTTTAAAAACATAATCGATAAGGTATGCCCAGATTTTGTTTATACCATCAAAAGTTTGGGACTAACCAGAATTAATGAGACTTATGTACATGGGAAGCAGATTTCTTGTTGCTATATGCATTAATTGTGCAATTTTTAAGGATACATATAATCATTTAGTTTATAGAAAATCTCATATTCTAGGAACGATATTAAGAAAACAGGGAGGCTGGAACAGGGATAGAAGCATGTGTTTACCTCTTCTGGAAGTTCAATTTTGCTATTGCATATGCAAAAGCAGATGCAAAAATCAGTGGAAATGCAATAACAGCAATACCTACAATTGGTAAATGATCATGTTGATAACTGTAATGACTTTGTAAGAAGGCATTTATTGCCTTCCACTCACCATATGCTATAATTTCATCCTTTATATCCCCATATTGTGCTGTAAGGAGACCTTTTAGTGACCAAGCTGTTGGGCAAATCCAGTAACTCCATATCCACCACTTGGGTATTTGCTGCAAGCAAAATTTGTGTAACACTGGGGTCAGCTGCATTGAAAATGAAAATCATTTGTACTGAAAGTGAATTATAATTCATGTCACCGTTCCTTTTTTTGGGTGTCTGTATGAAACCAACTGAATCTGAAGCATTCATGGTTAATATCACTTGTTCATGTGATATTTCCCAATAATTAGATAAGAGTATTAGAAAAAATTATGAACTTATAAACTTTGTCTGAAATGCCAGACTAGTAGATTTGTGCCTAGACTTGGTGAATGAGAAAAGATAGAGCTGGCTTACCGGTTCAGGTATGAGGTACCCTGAGAATAAATTAAACATGGGGTAGCAGAGACTTGCAAATACCGAAGCCACTTGGTAAGTTGGGGTTATTGATACAAGCAGCATGCCAAAGTAATTGAAGACGAGCATGGTACAAAACATGGTGTAGAAATACCAAAACACTTTGTCCGCTGAACAGTAGAAATTTATTGCTGGATATGTGATTGTTGAAAACAAAATTGCTTGAAGGAATATGTATGGGATTTCAATTGTCACCTGCAACATGGAGAAGAGTGTGTTTGTTATGAAGTCTTTACATTGACCACTGGGGAGGCTAACAGAACTGTATGAACTCTCTTAACCTGTGCAAAAGAATACACCCATGATGAGTACATTCCTGCAAACCTTTCTCTGTAGACACAGCACGCTCGGTGGATATGAATGGAAGAACGGATGAACAGTTGCTTATTCCAATGACTTGCATAAAAATATACATGCACCCCAATATGTTAAGAAAATCCTGCTCTATATGTCTGCAGATCAAGAATGATAACATATTAGATGGTAGCTCCTTGAAGTTTCATTTGTTATGTTGCACAGCTGCCTTCTAGGTTTTCTTAGTTTAAGTATATACTTAATATTTGGGGGCCTTGAAGAAAAAGAAGTGACTGCTGTCTGAAGCAGCTGATATAAACCATAACGATAAAAAATAATGGGTTGGAAGTATTTTCTTTATGGTTATTTACTAACTGGACTTAAAAGAAATGCAAAAAGAATGCTAAGGCATTGCTTACATCTTTTGTCCTTTCTGCCACAGAAGCGCTCCAAGTCACAAAGAAGATATGGTGGTAAATGTCAATCGGACCAAGTTATACTTGGGACTTCTGAGTATGTAAGGCGTTGTTTCCAGAGGCATGCTTTAAATTGCTCCCATCCATTTTGTGGGAAGCGTGTAGAAAATTGTAGTTCCTTGCAACCCTGTTCTAGTAGACTCAATTCTTTGACTAGTTCTTTGTTTTTCCTACGGAAAAGAAATAGAAACAAGAAAACACCTCTCTTTGTTATCATATAGTGTAGTTATAAAGCAGCAGGAAGCATTGCATGCTAAAACTTTTCTGAAAGTTTATTACAACTGTTATTATTTAGCAATAAATGTAAAATCATAGCATCTTAACAGTTAAAGATGACTCATTTACCATGGTAAAAGCTTACCAGCATAAAGAAGACTTTTTGTAGAGATCGGCAAAATCCAAACCAAGTTGAGCTTCTGCTGAAGGACTTGTGACCTCTAACATCCATGTTGCTGGATTACAATTCTCTTTGATTTTTGGAACTCCGGAAATGCCCTGCCAGAAAATATCATGAGTGTTAATTTGTTATAGTCTATTATCTGTGGTTGATGAGTTGATAGACAATAGCTTTTGTTTCTGCAGTTTGCCTAAGGATATTTTTCTTCATTTTCTTGTCTACCTCAGTGAAATCCTAGATAAGTGAGCTTGCAAGTAGACAAGGGGAATAATTGGAAACTCATCTAATGCTCTTGCTTTTGAGCTTACCTCAAAATATTCAATAAGCTTGCTTGAATGCTGACCCAGCTCGCCAGAGTATATTATTTGTCCTCTTTTCATCAAAATCAGCTGCAGGATGTAACAATTGATATATGAAAAAGGGCAAGCATGGCACTCTATGTTACTAGCATCATGTTTCAATTGTCATAATTACCGCATTCCAGTGAACTAGATTGTAATATTTCTAATCTGAAGTGTATGCAGTGACCAAATTCTGAATTTAGGCAAAAGGTGGCTGTTTGAGTTACAATTAATAATTTTATATGCAATCAAACATGCTAGCATTGACCTCTGGCAAGACGATTATGTAAGATATCAGTCAGAATGGGCAAATTAAAGCATAGTTTTGGAGATTCCAAGATAGAATTTTAATAGATTTTGGCATTCTAAAATTATTGACAGTGCCACCTGATGACCAACTGTCATCCAAAAGCATGAAATTGCCTGTTACTGATGATAATAATGTTAAGTTGAGGTTAGTCTTTTTCTTACAGGAAACCTGCAGTTTTTCCATGTACAGGAATCCGATGGTTAATTACCTCGTCAAACGCCTCAAAGATGTCAATACTTGGCTGGTGAATGGTGCAAACAATTGTCCTCGTTGTATGAACAATATTTTTCACCACTTGCATGACAATTGCAGCTGCTCTGGCATCTAGACCTGAGGTGGGTTCATCCATGAATATTATGGATGGATTAGAAACAAGCTCTACTGCTATTGTTAGCCATTTACGCTGCTCACTTGATATCCCACTAACACCGGGGATGCCAACTAAAGCATCTTTGATTTCATCAAGTTCAATCACTTGGAGAACTTCTGCTACAAGTTCCTGTTGAGATAGATGGTCAATCATACCATTCTGAAGTGATTCATTTTCTCAAGTGTAGGAAATATTGCTGGAGATTTCTTACAGATTTTGTATGATTGTCTATCTGAGCTGGCAAGCGCAACCAAGCTGAGTATAGCACTGATTCTTCAACAGTTATCCGTGGAGAATGTATATCACTTTGTTCACAGTAACCCAATATCCTAGCATATGTAGCTTCGACTTTGGGGTACCCTCTGACTCTTATCTCCCCTTCAATAATACCACCAGTCTTTCTTCCAGAAAGAACATCCATCAACGTTGTTTTCCCAGCTCCACTAACACCCATCAAAGCTGTAAGAATTCCAGGGCTAAATGCGCTAGTAATGTCTTGAAGAAGCTGTAATTTATTTTGTGGAAAGCCTTGATCTCTCACTTTCTGCAAAATGCATGGAAGAACTTTGGTCAATTTTATTGTGCTGACATTCGAGAGAAATCAGGCTGGTGATGATGAATGTAATTACCTTTGGCATATCAACAAAGTATTGCACGTTCTCAAATGTCAGTTTTATGGCCTCAAAAGGTAAAACCATTCCTGTAGTTTGAGTTCAGTCAGTTAGGATACTGCTATACCAAAAACACTAGAAGGTTTTCTGTCTAATTTTTAAACCCTAATTACTTAGCTTATAGTTTTGCAAAACTTAGTGTATGAAATCACGAGGATAGCTTCTAACCAATTGATTTTGTTTCTGCATAACTTTTATGAATTTTGGCAGAAGACAATTCTTTTTCCCCGGTTGGATTGCTGAAATTATCTCTTTCCTTCAGGGAAGACAGCCGTTCATGAGAGATGATTGTTCGGGATCTCCCTGGAGCTGCAAAAATTTCATTTCTCGACGGATTTGGGTTAGTACAAGAAGAATTGATATTCTTCTGCAATATCAAATTCCCTCTCTTAAAATCTGCAATGTTTTTAACTTACATTTTAAACAAGTCAGTGCCCAGGTGATTCCAATGTTAAAATAATCTAGAATCCAAGTAACGCTGCAACTGATATCCAATAAAAGTAGTCACTGAAGTCCAATCCCCGTTTTTTGAGAACTTGATGTGCTATGGTGGTATTTGAAGATGAAATCTGTAAGGGACAACTCCGGACGAATATTTACTCTGATGTCGTTTATTTAATCATCTACATTACATTAGTAGTTGGAGTTATTACCTTTTGCCACCTTGGAGAAAGGAATTCATTAACTGAAACACCTATTTCTGCATATGCTAGTGGAGAAGTCCGGAAAGCCCATCTCAACCAAGCAGGTAGAGAAGCTGCAGCCAAGAAAAGAAAAAAGAAAACATTTATTTAACAGTGGCTGACATTTTTAGAATTTATATTTATTAGTCATGGTTAGCCTTACTCACTGGGACTAAGAAGCCGCCGAATAGGAACATCGCTGGTAAGCTGAAAACACCGCAGCTTGCTGCCAGAGATGGATTTCGAACTACAGAAGCAATCAAACGGAAGAACGACATTGCCACTTGATGTACGAGGAAAAGAAGAAGAAACTGACGGAAAAACCTGGAAAGCATCATTAGCAGTAGGAACATGGAACTATAAGATGACGGATTCTTAATATTTCTAGAACATGAAGAAAGCGTTTTGTTTCGTGTAGAACTCACCTCTCTGGTTCAGGACTGTAACCAATGACATAATATGTAACAGCTGACCACATAAAAGCGTCTAACATTGAAAATGGAACTTTTAAAAGAGCAGCTGGAATGGAACAAGCCCAAGCAGGATAGAAGTAGAAATCTCTTTGCTTGTAAAATACCCCAAGTCCGGAAACAGTCAATGCCAATTCTGCAATCCCGTCTCACATAAGTCTTATGAGAGCATAAAACAAAGACGACATGCAGTAATTTGCGTGTTCCATGTCCACTTACATCCGAGTAAGTATGAACGCCGTCATCGTTATTAGCGCAATGACCACAAGCTGCACGATGAAGGCAAAAATTTCTTAATTTCTAGGCCATCAAATCAAAGACCCAAACAAGTACAAAGTGATAGGTCCTTTTTACCTGCGCAGATTTATACACATGAACAAATGAATTTCTCTTCATAAGAAGCCATCCTCTAGCCAGACATGCTTTGAATAATTCCCACTTTCTCAACGAGTGGATGTGAAATGATGAAGAACTTCTGTGCCACTCGGATCTATTGAAAGGAATTGATAGTTCATCCGCTAGTTTCTGTCCCACGTGAAATCCCTCAAACATATTCTTAAATTTGACCACAGAAACATAAGAATGAGGAAGATGTTCACGATACCAATACTGTCCTTGATCCTTTTTAGAAACCACCTGAATGACAAATTCAGAATAGAACCATCAACCATCAGTGCAAGTAATTAAAAAACTGTAAACTTGGGAACATACTTCTTGGAGGAAATCAGCTATGCCTTTTCGAGGTGGACACCTAAAACCACAATCCTCAAAGAACTCAAGCACATTGTCGCGTGGCCCATGGTACACAATCTTTCCTTCTGCCATTAAGATCACATCATCAAAGAGATCAAAAGTCTCCGGTGCTGGCTAAAGTAGTGATACTAAAATGGTTGAATTTGTTATGTGCGCCAATTGCCGAAGGCAACTAACAATTTGAAAGGTGGTAGAGCTGTCTACGCCATTCGATATTTCATCCATAAAGAGAGCTCTTGTTGGACCAATTATCATTTCCCCTGATAGAGGAAAAGCATGTTAAGCTCATAAAATTGATGAGCTGAATTTTCTAATTGTAGCGAATTATATTGTTTTAGGACTTTGAGCAATAGAATCACTAGGAAGGAGGAACAAGTTTAATTTTTGCAATCTAGTTCTACAAAAACCTATTGTCAGCCTTTTCTTTTGACCGCCTGAAATTCCTCTGTTCATCGCATCTCCTACAATTGTATCAGCACAGATATCTAGCCCTAGAATCTGAACAGCCACAATTGATGATGATAGAATTTATGTGAACTGAAATGAAGAAAAGGAGCTTGATATTCAACTTTTTAATCCAAGAAAATTACCTTTAATACGTAGTCTGTCAGGAGAGTTTTTTTAATCCTTCAATTGATATCGGCTGTTAGTACATGCTGTTGTCAGAGATAGTCCCAGAATGTAAGAAAGGAAGATGAACCAAGCAACGACTACTTTTTAGAACATAATGGAGAATTGAACTTCTTCTTGCAAACCTTTTACGTTCATGTAAGTGTCTATATCTGGTTCTGGGATAATACCACCCTACTTCTCCCTTCTACTGACCTCTTTCATTATATCTTTGAAGGAAATTGTTATTTAGAATTAATGTAAATTTACTTAAAAGAGTATGATTGTGATATCGGATTATGAAAAAAAATAAACCTACCCGCTCTACCTACAATCCCTTGACAATGAGGTGAGAAGTCCAGGGTTTCCCTCACGGCCATTTCAGATATATGCAGGTCGTACTGGCTTATGTGTGCTGCTGTTTTCTGGGGAACAAACTCGTTGAACTTGTAGCCATTATACGATATTTCTCCTGTAACCTACAATAACAAATTTACAAACAGATTGATTAGTGTTTTGCTGTTTGATTAAGTGTGTTTCTAACATCAATTACATCACTCAACGTCTTTTCTCTGGCTTATATATAAATTTATTGTTCAACTTGTGATTCACATTGTTAGTGTCGGGTTTTATATATGTTAACAATTCACATTGTTTCTTTGACAGCTGATTGATGTATGCAAACCTTAAGAGACTGGTGGTTAAGCTTCCCTACAAGTGCCTGCATAAAAAGTGAGCTTAGTTAGGTACTCCTATTTCAACATAGTATAGTTAAATTTCAATGTGAACTGAACCTCGATGGCTTGATGATGCCGTTGACATCTTTGAGTATATGCAACTTGTATGCTTGAGAAGTGCGCCTGATATTACTTACCAAAACCTGTTCAAAATTAGATATTTTTTGACATAAAGCTGTCGGATATACCAGAAAAAACGTCAAATCGCCATACTTAGTTGTCATAATATATAGCTCTGCACAGGTTGAAACAACGAATGAATACAGAACTAGCTAGCTAGGGGTAGCAATTTGCATTATCACACAAAATTACGCAATTTTAATTCACATAAAATAACATCTTTAATTATTGTTTAGTGTTAGTATCACCCGTTTAATAAACAGTTCATATTTGTATTTTGACTTGTATAAAATTAGTTAACCGAGTTGCCTCATTTAATTTGTGCTGATTAAATGTTTTGTTATATATACCCTACCTCGATTAGATATGATAATACAAATTACCACTCTTGAGTTAAACTAATGAAGAAAGCTGGGGAAATAATTAACACTTACGAAGAATACATTTTTAATCGTATTCCAAGGAGCTGGAAGGGGTTTTCCATGAAGTACTTCACAATCTGCTTCGAAAGACAAATTATGATATCTAATTTCGACGGTTGGCAATTCCAGATCCACTCTAGTACAGAACAGCAAGCATCAGTTTCAGTTACAATACGTACACAAACTTCATGGTAATAAAAAATTATTGATAATTAAGCATATATACATATAAAATTAATATAAAAGGATATGCATGCATTTTAAATAACTCAAAGTCTCTCTCCAGCAGCGCAGTTTAAGTTATTAACCATTTTTAAGCATTTTAAATAATACTTTTAGTGAAGAATGTTGAATTTATTATTAATTGTCTAGAGTTTATTCAATGAAAGCTAGCTAGCTATATCTCTATTTTTAGCTCTCGAAAAAATTTTGTTTTTTTTTTTTTTTTTTTTGCACACTACCCACAACCGACTGACTGACCCACATTAATTTTTTATTATTTTTGAATTTCCGATCGTTTTGTTCAAAATTGGAAGGAAAGAAGAAATTGGGAGTATTCCCTCACGTTATTAGCTGTTATATGTCAAATAATTATATGATAGAGGATGCGAAAATGCCAATATTGTTTATTTTTTTCCTCTTTAGATAATATCAGACGCATGCTTATGCATGCATGTATCCCATTTACATGTGAAGGCAAAGATGAACATAACAAACAAAAACTATGTACTTTGATTTGTTCAGAAGAGTTAGCTTGCAGAATCCACTGGAAGAGAGAATGGAAACGGGAGATGGAGGGCTAGCTAGTGCTACAGTTTATCATGTCAGATGTTATATTGTATCATATTTTAATAATTAAGATCATCATTATTTCCTTTTCAAGCTTTAATTTTATTGTCTCTGAACAACAAAAAGATATGTCAAAGATAGAGTTCTTCAGTTTCCTTAAATTATATTATTGTTAATTCATTCATGTATATATATATATATATATATATATATAGATCGAAAGAGTTTCAGGGTGCATGCATGCTTTGACAATGGATATAATTAACGTGCAACATATATAAAAATAGAATAAAATCAGCAGGGTGTTAGATCAAGTTCTTACTCGTCTATTCTTTCTTTAAGTTTATGTGAGAGCCGGCGATTATCCTCCTCGATCTTTGTTATTAGTTTCTCAATGAAAACATGCCATTCTGTAGCTCCCAGCTCAGCAACATCTATCATTATCTTTCCAGCCTCTTCTCCATCATTCAAAAGCTTATGGTCGAACAATGATGTTCTCAGCCTTCTGAAAGTTGGTAATCTTTCTCCTGCAGCCCACTGCAACTGCGTTTCATCTTCGTAATTTTCCTCCATGGTCGACTCTGCAGCACTTCTGAAACTGGAAGCTTGTTGATGAAAAGAGGACCTGATGCTTCTTCCTATCTCTGCGAGTTCCATTCTAAAGGGTTATTCCAATTCAGCTTTTCCTATATCAACTCAGCTCTTTTTATTGAAGAGCTTGCGCTAGTGACGTAACCCTTTATTAGAAAAAACTAGGAACTTAGCGCGTTGAATTTAATGCAAATATAACTGACTGAGATTTGTTTAATTATTTTATTAATGGGGCCGGGAAGAATCTCCGAGTTTTGTTGTTTTTTGTGTCAGTAGTAATTCATTTGTCCACTACCAAACAAATTAACTAATTTAGCGCTAATCCGTAATCAACAACATATATATATATATATATATGGGAAAGCTTTTGTTGAGAGTTGAAAAAAAAAAAATTTGCAAGCAAACAATTAGCCTAGATAGAGAGAGAGAGCTTTATATTATTTGACAATTTCTTGGTGCATAATTGGTCTGCTACACACACACACACACACACACATACATATATGCAATGTTTCCACCTCTTATTTAACAATGATTATATCGAGCCCCGATAATTTAAGTTAAAAAGTCAACCAAGTGGTTACAATTTAATGTTAATTAATTAATTGATTGTATTCTTAAATGAATTTAAATAATAAAAATGTAACAGGATTATTAATTAATAGTATTATTTTTATGTATGTATGTATATGTTAAACAAAATTCATTAAATCTGCGCGGAAGTCAAATAGTGGCACCCGTAACAGAAGTTAATGAAGCTCATCCATTGTAATTGAATATGTGTGTGTGTGTGTGTATAGTATGAAATTAAATTAAGGAGATCTAGGATAAGTAATTAATTTGTGGAAATTAATTATGATAGTTTAGTTTGAAATTGAATGAAGAGAGCAAATGTTTAGAATAATGGGACTTTAATTGGATGAGAGATAAGGCTTTGCTTTGCTGAAAAAAATATATATATATATAATATAATAACAAGTAAATAAAAATATCTTATCTTATTATTATTTTTTTTTTTAACAATTTTTTGGGTCTGACTGTCGAATGCAGTTACCATGCCACCCTAATTAATTTAAGATCAGTTGGCGACAAACAGACAACGCCATACATATGGAGCTTTATACAAATATAGTTGCTTTGGAAAGGTAAGGTACTATGATTATTATTATTATTATTATTATACAATATAGTGGTCATTTCAGTTCAGTAGTCTAGTGATTAAGTATGATGCCGTGATTGTAGTGTGATCAGCTTAATTTCGTTAATTGGATAGTGAGGCGCCTCTTACGGATCTTGGTGATGAAACGACTCGACACCAGCCATATCATGTGCTTATAAGCTTCACCCTTGATAATTGATATATATGCTTCAGTCTTCATGCTTCATGCTTCCTTTCTTGTTACTGTATGTATTATTCGTCTCCTCGTTTCTCCCCAAAACCAAAACTATTATTACTTTTATGAAGGAAGCTATTATTACTTAATTAATACATAAAAATTACGTGCTTTCCTACAAAAAATAATTCTCATATATTGATACATATACATATATATATATATATATAATACAAAAAGACCTCTGACATTTTATAATGCTTCTAGATTAGTTAAGTTATTAAACTTTCATGACCTAAAAGAGTTGTATTTTATCTGAGTAAGAGGAGTTCTTAAGTTAGAGAGAAAGAGAAACCAAAACGATAAGCAAGGTGGGGAGTGAGATCCTGATGACGTCCTTGAAACTAAGGAAGACGTACGGCAACGACGATATATAAGTAAAAGTAAATTAAGTTAAGTAGGTACCGAATTTAATTAGTTAATTAATTAATTGAAAATTTTTAGGAGAATAGGGGCTGAGCTGAAGGTTCTGCATGCTGCCAATGCTGATGCTCTATTATTAATTTTTAATATCATCTCTAACATTAATACTCCAAATTATAATCATTAATTATTAATTAAGTCTTGACCAAAGTCTTTTTAACTCGCCGACTTCGATTAGTACTCTTACTGTTAAAAGCAAATTATATGTTAATGTTATCTTTATATACCACCTGGCAATCTGATGTTAGTAATTAATTAATGAGAGGTTAATTCTACTTAATATTTATCCGTTTTCGTGAAATTATTAAAGAGATATGATACTGCCACTGCCATATATGAGATTTGCAATGATTCTGCCACGACGTTAAGGTATATATTATTATGATGTCCTAATTAATATTTTCTTCAATATTGGATTGGTTAATTAATTAGAGCAGTACTGGAGAAAATAAATTGGCATCACAAAGACAAAATTACCTGCTGGAGGCCCATTGCTTTGGGTTTGCAAATCAAAGATTGAACAACGAGATAATAAAGAAAAGAATGTTCTAGTATGATTGTTTCAAATGCACAATCGGTTTTAAACTTTCAAATTAGTGTTTAAACATGTATATTAATTGTAAACCCGGGACGAGACGAACGAGGAGTGGTCACTTCTAGGAAAAAGAAAAAGAAAGGGAAAGAAAAACAAACAAACGAAACACACAATCTGAGCCCAGGCTCAAGTTCTACATTCGAATTTGGAAACCTGAGACTGAAAGAGAGAGAGAGACAGATAGACATACAGTAACTCAGAAGCTGCATGAATGACAACAAAGCAAAAAACAACCGTGGCTTATCTCTATGCTTAGTTGTCCGTCTATCCTTTGTTCTTTAAACCAATCCACAGGTTTTGCCTTTGCTTTTCATATAAAAAGTAAACTATGCATTATGCATTGCGTTTATGATTTTGTAATTGTATATCACGATAATGCCCCCAGAATCCCCTGTTTCTATTCATCCGAAAATGTTATTCAAGGGGTATTGTTGATAATTTATTCTGTACCCATCTGTAACACATTCTCTCATTTCAATATATGTGCACCCATATCTACCGTTAATTTCTTCAGTGAGCGCACACATTTTCAGTCTCTGCCTTTCTCTGAGCATTCACTCATTTGCCGTTGCTGTGACAAACGAAAATGCAGGGCGCAAAGGCGTTCCTTCTTCTAGCGTTAGTTTTGCTCCATTATTTTGCTGGTTGTGTAGGTGAGTATGGTTTTATTTCCTGATATGCATGCAACTTCAATCTCAAAACTATGTTTATATCTCAATTCTTTTTAGCTGCATTTAGCATATTTTACTTTTCATTTTTTAAAACATTTTTGGGGTCCAGAGGAGATCGTCTACTTTAGAATCAATGCTATTTATGAATTTGGGTTTAGGCCATGCAGAATTAAGTAAGCTTTCCAGTGGAAGGTACAAAGAACAGAGGGTAAGTCCTCCATTACACTGTTAACAATTGGCTATTATGATTAATGTATAAGTACTAGTCGTACTTAATGAATCAATTATTTTTGCAGAGAAATAATGGGTAGGTATCCTGGTGCATTGCTAAGCCATCGACGGACGATGAGAGGCTCAACCTCAACATAGATTACATCTGCAGGCAGGGTGGAGTGGACTGTAAGCCAATTCAACCAGGTGGTAGCTGTTTCAGTCCGAATAGTGCCATATCACATGCTTCTTTCGCTATGAATCTCTTCTACAAGTCAGCTGGCAAGAATTACTGGAACTGCCACTTCAATGGAACTGGTCTCGTCGTCACCCAGAACCCATGTAAGTTAATGTCTTCGTTAATCAATGCTCTTTACTGGGAATCATTTCTAATTCATAGAGGATGTTTTTGATGTGTT
Organism: Azadirachta indica; assembly: GCA_022749755.1. Taxonomy (NCBI): domain Eukaryota; kingdom Viridiplantae; phylum Streptophyta; class Magnoliopsida; order Sapindales; family Meliaceae; genus Azadirachta; species Azadirachta indica. The sequence continues at coordinate 17,518,819 of CM040440.1, forward strand.
GTTCGGCAGCTGTGGGTACCTGTAACTATCCAGCATGATGCAAAGCTTGGACTTGCTGAAGAAACAGCATGCTTACATTTAAATTAATCAAACTACCTCATTGTTGCAGTGACCAGTTTTAAATGTTATTTGAAAGTATGTTATTGATTGGCTGTTGTTGTGGTTATTTGGGACATGTGACACCAGCATTATTCATTTTAACTTCTAACGGGTCTCTCAAAGGAAAAGAAGACAAAACTTGGACGGTTTGTCTGTTCACTGTTGCGACTCGAGTGACTTGTCGTTTGAAAGACAAAAATCCTTCTGCATCGTCAAATAAAGGATTACAATGTGTGCGAGTCATCGTACAGCTGAAAAAGCCTCGTATACATATATATTTGTATATAGTCCGTCTCATTCTGGCTACATGATAGGCACCGTAATAAGCAAAGGCCACAACCCAATTGAAACGTAAAATATGACATCAACTTTACCCTCAATCCAGAGGGATTGGGCGCTTATTTTCAGATCAAGGACACGTGGTAGTTCAACGAGTGATGAAAAAGCAAGCACACATGCCCATACAATTAATAATTAGGGATAGTACAAATCTCCCGCAGGTTGTAAATATAATAAAATAAATTTAACGAAAATAATTAATATATGGAGTAAATTTTGGATATGAATTATTATTTAAAATATTTTTTAAAAATGATCATTTCAAATTTTTTTTGAAACAAAATACTCCTACGTAAATGTGCTTGATGGTCATTTTTAAAAAATTTTTATAAAAGTATTTTAATTCAAATTAATCATTTTTGTAATATATATTATATGGTGGTCATTTAAGAAAACCAATAATTAATATTGGTTATTGTTAAAAATTTTCCTATAATAAAAAAGATTTTAATACATATCTCTCCTAAAATTTGATTTTTTTAATATTTAAAGAGAAATTTTAAAAAAATACACACTTACCTATCTCAAAAACACCCATTACCATTAATGAGCCGTTGCTTTGAGGGATATTATAATAAAAAAAAAGCAATTACTATTTTTTATTTAACCTTGCAAGTGAGAAACTATAAGCAAATGAGCTGCCTTAACTTTGGAGACATCTATGTACTGAAAGCTTTCGAACCAAAATACGCACGTAATGTCTGATCTTCAAGTTAATTTATGTCAAATTAGTCATCTCTCTTACGAGATACATGTAAGGGTTGACTTATAGAGGAAGCTTGGAGATATTTTTTCGTGCCATTACTTGCCTATGTAAGTATATATTCAATGAGAGAAAATCAATATTTGAATGGGTTTGAGTTGAATAATACTATTTTGGGTCTTGAAAGAGCTATAATCAAATTTGAGCTGAATGGTGTCATTTTGGTTCTCCAAAGAGCTGTAATCAAGCTTGAGAACTTATTCAATCAAAGGATTCCATTGATTCAACCAGGTAAACAAACTACCTGATTGTTTCATGTGTGTACTAATTTTCTTACTTGTATGCGTTGTTGATGTTCATAACTATGTGGTTGTTTGTAACAAAGCCAAATAGCCGATTTGTGTTGCATCTGAGACGGAAAGGCTATTGTGTTGGGCAGGTATGTTTATGAGTTCAATGGATTTGTGTATGTAACAAAAATTAATTAAGAAGAAAAGTTGAAGAGAAATCTATTTTGCTTTTTCTTCGTTTCAAACATTTTAGAAAAATTCTACTAATATTAATGGAATGCTGAGTGTATTCCTTTATATATGAGAAGTTTTGAATTGTGTAAAGTTTTATTTTTTCTTTCTTTAGCTTTTAAGAGATTTGTTTTACTTGAACTGATATTGTTATTTATCACAAACAAAATGTTGGACATTGCATATAGTTATTCTGTTTTCTTGTTTACTTTCTGTTAAACTGATTTTTAATTATCTATCTTATTGTTATGCGTACAGATATTCATGAAGTAAGTGCATTGAACTTGAATGCAAAGTTCTTGCGTGTTCGGTTTTGAAACACGATAAACATGTTCTAAGGTTATATTTTGATGTTTGGGAATATTTGTGTTATGTAGTTTTCATTTGTGTTTTCTCTACAAGATTCATATGCTAAGTACTTATTTAAAATATAATTGTCAGTGATGTTTACATATATATGTTTATCAGTGGATTGGTTATTAATGTAATTTATCATCTGCATAATATGTTAATATTAATTGTATTTGGTTTACATTATAAAAGTGACTAGAAGTTATTGTACTTCATATTAGAATTCAATAAATTAATTAATGTTAAGATTCTATATGTATGAATTCCAAAAATTGCTTTCATTCTTCAGTTGTTGGAAACCCATTTCAATATTATTGAAATATTGCTTATAGTTAGTGGAGTAATTTATTATTGTATAATACTTGTTTTTTTGGATATTTTTCCCATTCTTTCTTTGGAATTCATGTTAAAAATTACGATACATTTCTTAGCTGGCTAATATGTTGTTTTAGCTTCATGCATTACTTTTATGTTGCTAAGATTTACTTTTCATTATTCTTAAATCACTCTATTATTTACTAAATGTGAATATATAGTGATCTCCACAAACCCAACCAAAGCTAATTTTTTATTTGTCATTTTCTATTGTCTTTGTTTCAAAAATGGCAACTGAAGGGCATATATCTCTTTTACGTAATTTTAAATGGAAATGGATGTCTCTAGGGAAGGTAAGTATGTATTTGTTCAAAGTTTTTTTCTAGGTATTAAAAGGTCAAATATCAGGGGAGGTATATGTTAAAAACTCCTAACATAAAATTAAAATAATATACCAAGAAATAGAGATTAACCCTCACATTATTAATGAGGAGAGAAACGATTTAGTACTTTTCACTCTATTTTTCAAATATATGTAATAATATATTATAATATATTATTTTTTTTAAAAAATATTTATATATATGAATAATATTTAATTAAAAAATTTTATAATTAATAATTCTTTTATCCTATCAAATAGTAAAATTTATATTTTTAATATAATTATTATATATTGTAATACTCAGATTTTTTATTAATGCATATATATATATAGAATTAGAAAATAAATATATTTATTAGAAATAGATTATTTGATTATGAATAGATAAGTTTATATTTTTACAAGAAAAAAATTATTAGGTAATAAGATTTTATTATGGGTAAAAAGTAAAAAATATAGAGTTAAAAGGTTTGAATGGAATTAAGAGTCAAAATATTTTTTCTTCAATTTACTTAATCGGTGGAGAAGAAAAAAAGGAAAAAAGGAAGGAATTGAATGGCATTTATGTTGGACAAATAAAAGAAGACCAAATGGTGGATGGTGAAAGAATGGTGGAGGCAATGGGTATGTTATAGTATATATAAATCTAAGCTTTGCTTTTTGCTTGTTACAAAAGGGCAAAAAACAACAAATTGAAAACCCAAGACAGAAAACGAGAGAAGAGAAGAAAGAAAAGAAGAAGCAAAGGGAGAAAAGGAAGAAAAAGAAGGAAGGTTTGTTTTGAATTTATATTTTAAATGATTAATTTTAATTTTAAAGATTAATAAATTATTTTATATAATTTAGTTGTAAAAATTTAAATTGTTAGTATATAGATATATGTTTAAATGTGTATATATATATATATTATAATTAAGTTTGAATCATTACTTATTATTATTGTTAAATTAATATTTGGAGACGATTCAGAAGGAGAAAAAGAAATCATCAAAGTAATAGAATTATTATACATTTATCAAGTAGGTATTTATATGTAGTCAGTATATTTTGATTTTAAAATCGAAAAGTAGAATATTTTATTACATTTAAAGTTTTATGAACATTTGTAAAACTTATGAATTGTCACATGTTGATCTAATTAATTATTTTTTGTATCGGATTTAAATAATGATTTTTATATAAATATTATATTTATAAATATTGTGAAAAAATTGTGTCAATACATGTTATATTTTTATAACTAGACGATTTGTATGAAAAAATTGTAAAAAATTTGATAAGTAAAAATGTGATAGCCATAGTTATTGTTGTAAAAATGTCAATACAGCACTGGTATTTGGAGCGATAATCCCTATGAATAATGTCCCTAAAGTACATTTTTGTTAAAGCGACGGTCTCAATCCCTAAAAATAATGCCCTTAAAGATAATTTTTGATGGGATGATACCTAAAAATAATGCCCTAAAATACATATGGTCAGTTTTTAGGGTAGTAATCTTTCGAAATAATGCATGTAAAGTATGCAAGAACAAAATTAATGGAAATTGTTTTTAAATAATGGCATTATTGTGTTTTACGTTGATTATTTAAATATTGAAATTGAAATTTTTTTATTTGGTATTCTACTACACTTTTGGTTGAAAATTAGGAACTATTTTATATGTTTAAATTTATTTATTGTAAATTTTAAAACTATTTTTATATATAAATATTTATTAGAGATTAACTTACCTCTATTTTTTAGGTTCTTAGTAATTGTTGGAGTTAAAATGAATAAGAGTTCAAGGATACTTCAGGACAAGAGATTTGCTCTACTTAGAGTTCGGTGCAATTACACATGTAAGAGTTTGTATTGTATAATTTTAATATATTTCTTATGTTTAGTGTTTAAATATTATAAACCCTAGTACTAATTATATATTGTTGAGCAACGAGACGAAGTAGTTGGTGTTGGATTTTATGAGAAATATCTAAAATGAAATTTTTAAAATTTGCACGTTTATATATTTTTGCATATGTTTATTATAAAGAAAATTCAAGGAAAATTTTTATAGAATTAGGGATGTTTCAAATTGAGTATCAGAGCATTAATGTCTTTAAGGTAAGGCATTGTTTTGAAAACTTTGAATATTTTCGTAATACTCTAATTTGACACCGCTTTTGTAATGCCGAATTTGGAATGTTGCATTTATAAATAATATTATAGTAAATTAATAATATTTTTTAATTAATATTCACTATAAATAAATACAAAAAAATAAATAAAAATAAAAAATTTATTAGTTATGTAAAAATTGTTCGTTATTGTTCTATTAAATTTTATTAAACAATAAAATGAAAATTAGAAATTAAAATTGAAAAAAGATAAAAAACGAAAAAACCTTCCCACTGCGACCGGCCGCGTTGCCATCCCTACATATAATATACATACAGAAAGAGATTATTAAGCAAAACGACCATTAATTGGCTTTAGCCGAAGTACAAATTAATACATTTAGCTGCTGCCTGGCGGCTAGATTCCACCAGCAATCGCAAGTAAAAACGAGGCATATCGCCACTTAGTACACCAATCGAGCAAAATTCTCATACATTATCATCACGACAATGGTAACCATGATACATAAAAATTAGAACCAAAGAAAAAAGAAGAAAGAGTACAAAAAATGGAAAAAGAAAGGAATTGAATAGAGAACATGTATGAGTTTAGAACATTAGGGGTTTTGCTTAGGATTATAAAGCAGCAACAACCAAACATTACAAATTATTCATCCACTACCAATAAGCGAGCTTGAACGGCAGGGATAGAATTGAACTCAATCTCAAGCTCAAGCTTGGGGCTTTTCCCACTTGAGGGGCTTCACGACCTCCCAGGTGAAGTCTGGGTCGTCCCTTCCAAAGTGTCCATAGGCGGCTGTCTTCAAGAACCTGCCATTACCACCCCTCTTGAGATCCAAATTGATGGTCATCATTCCAGGCCTGAAGTCAAAGTTTTCCTTCACAATTTTCAGGATCTCCTTGTCAGGAATCTTGCCGGTTCCGTAAGTGTCCACAAAAACAGACAATGGCTCAGGCACACCAATGGCATAAGAGACTTGGACAATGCATCTGCGAGCAAGCCCATTTGCAACAATGCTCTTAGCAGCCTGCCTAACAATGTAAGCACCACTCCTGTCCACCTTGGTTGGGTCTTTTCCAGAGAAAGCACCACCACCATGTGCTCCCCAGCCACCATAAGTGTCAATGATGATCTTACGCCCAGTGAGACCTGCATCACCATGAGGTCCACCAATGACAAAACGACCTGATGGATTGAGGTGGAAGATGGTCTTCTCATCAAGGTACTTCTCAGGGATGACAGGCTTAATGACATGCTCCTTGAGGTCAGCAGCAATTTCATCGTTAGTGACAGTCTCGTCATGCTGAGTGGAAATCAAGACAGTGTGGACACGGACTGGAACCATGGCACCATTGTCATTGTAGTACTCAACAGTGACCTGGGTCTTTCCATCAGGCCTTAGCCAAGGGCAGGTACCGTTCTTCCTAACCTCTGTGAGGCGGGCACCAAGCTTGGTAGCAAGAACATGGCTCAAAGGCATAAATTCAGGGGTCTCATCAGTAGCATAACCAAACATATGGCCCTGGTCACCAGCACCAATTTCTTCTGGGCGCTTGGTAAAGTGGCCGTGAACACCCTGGGCAATATCAGGGCTCTGTTGCTCAATGTTGACTAGGACTTTGCAGTTGTCAGCATCCAGACCCACATCATCAGAAACAAATCCAATGGAACGGCATGTATCACGAACAATCTTTTCATAGTCCACCTTGGCCTTGGTGGTAATCTCTCCAAAGACCATGACCATGTTGGTCTTGGTGCATGTCTCACAGGCAACCTTGCTGTCAGGATCCTGCTCAAGGCAGGCGTCAAGTACCGCATCAGAGATCTGGTCGCACAACTTGTCGGGGTGACCCTCGTTCACAGATTCGGAGGTGAATAAAAAGGTCTCCATCTTATCAAGCTACAAAATACAAATGTATAACAAAAATACATTATGCAATGAAGAATTCCAAGTGAAAAGAATATTATTAGTGCAATGGATGAAAAGTTTGTAGATATGAAAGAATATAGAACAGAGCATTAAAAACATGTATATTCAAGATTGATTGAAACTCCTGCTCAATAGAATAATTTACAGAAAGAATATGACTACTAGGCATTGTCCTGTTCTCTCACACTAATAATGGATGGAGAAAAGCACTACCAGATTCCTTAAGCACTCTTATGACATAAAGTTGCAAAGAATATAGAATCAAGTGACATGTTGATATTTACCAACAAAGTCAACCACTGAATGCAAGGTGAAACCAATCAGCATATTACTTTATAACTCCTAATTGAAGAATCAATTGAACTAGTATTAGAATTATATTAAGCCATGAGAAACCAGAGCCCAAACCAAAAACTGCCATGGGATTGTAGTATGAATTGCCAAGACCTAATTTGCTCCCTATCTCAAACACTCAGTTGATTCACCTAATGGGACTATGTGACCTTCAAATACATGAAAGCTAGTTAACAAATATTATTGGTGCAGAGTAACCGACACTTGATACCATGAAAAGCACATAAATTCATATCCTCCAAAGATCTAGTAAATTGTAAACCAAAAAAAAAAAAAAAGAAAGAAAAGATGCCGACACGGGACAAACGATAAGCATTACACTATTCCCCATGCAAAAAAAATAACGGCCAGTATCAGATCCATTAACAAAAAGGACTACAGCATCAAGAGGTTACTGAACAACAAAAATCCAGCAAAATATAATACAGAACATCAGATCTACAACAAACCACCATATAAAGCCTGTGTATTTAGTTAGAATCCCCCAAAATCATATTCCCAGACAAGGCCAAGGATGTCTTGCAGTAATACACTCAGAACTAAACCCACAAATTTTAATTAGACGTCAAAGCGTCAGATCCTTAATTCATAAATATGACAAGCAAGCAAAACAACTAACGGACTTCAGATCTGTAAGCATTTCACTCAAAGCCAGCAACTCACAAAGAAACGTCGTGTTCTTGCGACTCGAGCAAGACTCTGAAATCTGAAGAACAAGCAGTGGACGAAAGGATAAGAGAAAGCTACCTGGGGAGGGGAGCAAGTGTTTCGGTGCGGATCTAGATTACAGCGAGCTTAGGTGCGTGCAGCCTAAACCAGACCCCCAATGCAAGTGTAACTCGACGAGTTTTGGCGACTCCCCTTGGCTTCAACGCTCTATATTTATAGATAAAAGGGCCTACTTACTTGTTACCGGACTCGGCGGTTAGGATTCTTGGTGGGAATCTAAATCTGGTGTAAAGGTCTGGTGAAAAATTATAGCCGTTGGATTTGATGATGTTAGGATTAATAGAGATGACATTGGTTGGGGGTTGGTAATAGAGAAGGACATTAGGCTGTCACACGAGTTTTCATTGGCTGCTATCGTTTTGATTATTCTATTAGCTTCTATTGTTGGTTTTACCGAAAGTAGCCGGTGACTCACCAACCCTCATCGGTAACCGGCTTGATGGCTCAAGATACTTGGCTTGGTTGGCTTAATAGAGAATAGACACAGAAAAGTAACGATGTTACCTTACTGAGATACTGGTTATTTTACAGGTTACTTGTGTGTCCGGTATACCACACAAACAGGAAAATGATTAGGTGTAGGTGTTTGTGCTTTAGATTTTGATGCGTCGTTTGATTGCTGATTGTGGGACCGAAGAATCAATTTTATGCATTTGGATGGGGATATTTTTCCTTCTTTCTTACTTTTTTTTTTTTTTTAAATTTAGATTAAAGTACAAAAGTTTTATTCGTTAATTAATTTGTATTTTTCATTAAATTTTTTATATGTTACTAAAATGTGGAAATTTCTAGCATGTGGTTTTATTATGTATATTATATGACGTGGAGAAGGAGATCACATGATCAATTGGAGTTAATTTATTAAGTGAATTTAGAATAATTTTTAACTTTTATGGCCTTTTTTATTTCCTAAAAATAAATAAATAAAATAAGGGATGTATTCAAATATATTTTCAATATTGCATAATTTTTAAATTCCAATCACCAAACCACTTTAATTATTCTACAAAAAAGAATGAGAGTTTTTAAACTTTAAAAAATAAATTATTATATTTAAAAAAAAAAGAATTCGTGCTCAACTAAATCTCTCATATAATTAAATCTAAAATTTAAAAAAATTAACTTTTAAAAGCATTTCATATAATTATTGGGTAATGTTATATTGTTTATATTATAATAAAAAAAAATATTATTATAATAATAAGTTTTTAAGTATATTTCGAATATGAGTCACTCTTAATACTTTTATGATAAGATATTTTATAAGTGAAGTTTTTTTTATTTTTGTTAAAAATTTTTTTAAAATAAGAAAGAATTTGTGTTTTTTTAATGACATTATTTAATTTCGGTAAATGAAATGATGATCTCGTGTTTGAACGTACACTATAATCTGCAACAAATCCAAACATAAAATCATCACCAATGAAATAGGAAGCTTTGTGGGAACAATATGAAAATACTTTATTGCCCTTATTGGACGGGGTGGAGTATGGTATTTCAATGGATATTTTGGTCCGCTCGAGACTCGGTGAATGCCACCGACAATTACAGTAGCGTATTGAGCGGGAAAATTAAATTTGAAATGCAAATTTATTTGATTTTCCAAAAAGAAAAGAAAATGGCACCATTTAACTGACAACGATTATCAAAAGCAAGGTACCCATTAACATAATAGTAGCAATTAAGATTATAACCATACTTCATTCGGTAAATATATAATATGTTGACTGGATATATTTGTCAAAGTTAAAAAATAAAAAATAAAAAATAAAAAATAAAAACCACCCCTCACCTGATGTATTATTGTTCTACCTTCATCCACAAGCCTGGTGGTATCTCCGAGGACGATACGAACAAGGAAGATTAACATTGACGTCATTTGTGTAATTTATTACCTGCCTTTTTTGCCTTGTACTTAAAAAGAAAGATTTTCGGTAGCAAAATCAAAACAAAGAGGGCCCCATGATTTTTGACGACCCAAATTCTTACATATATATAAAAGAAAACAAAAGATTCAGATATTAGAAACAGCTTTTAACTCAATAGATATATTATAGCCTATGAGATAAATATTCTAATAAATTAAAATAAGTTACAACTTTGAGGAATGAATCATAGGATATGTATTAACTCCATTAATTTACAAGAATTGACGCTGTTGTTGTTGTTGGTCGGTATTCAATAACCCGAGTCTTGTAAAGTCGTAAGTAGAAGTCATGAAATCAAGATGAGAAAATAAATTATAAATATTAATATTGCAGTGCTTTCAGCAGGGTTTAATAGTATGAAATAGACAACAAGGAGAAGGGGGTGTTTGGCCTCCAACCAATTAATTCAATTTTTAAAAATATATATATAATATTAATATTGAAACTGTAAGGCCCCAAAAAGACGTGGAAGCCACTAAAGGAAAGTGGGAGTTAGTGGGGGCGGTTGGGATTCAATAGGGGCTAAGATAATTGCTTTCTCACGCTCAAATAAAGCCATGACTCCAAACTCGATTCAGTCATTCAAGGAATTCCCAAAAGCTTGGGATGCACTGTGCCACGTGCCGGTTGTACGTGGTTGGTGTGCTTACTTGTCAATCCACTGAAGAACGACGACTACTACCCATTACCAAACCCATACACAATTATTCAATTCAATGACTAATGACTTCCCAAGTAATTTTCCTGGAATGGTCCTATAAAATTTTACCAACCCATTTTAAATTTTTAATGGTATGTGTGAATAAAAAATTAGGACTTGCATAGAAAACAAGTAGAATCCAAATTGTGATTTTGTAGAGATGAAAAATGGGGACTCTTATTGAAAAAGTGAAAAAGAAATTGGACCCAGACGCAAAGCATTATTGAATTAGAAGACGAGGTGTGAGTTGGGAGTGCTGCATGAGAGAGGGGGTGTGTTTGTTTATGTTGTCGACAGTATCATATTAAATGGTTTCTATTGTTCATAACAATACAAGCTTTAATCTATACATAGACGGTCCCATTGCATAAAAAGATATGCAACAAAAACAAATTCAATTATGTACTACAGTTTTCCTTTTAAATTATTGTTCTCTCTAAATAGTAAATAATAATAATAATTATTAAAAAAAAAAAAAAAGAAATGCTCCCTTTTATTTTAATGTGATAATGATCTAGATATGAGAGCATGTTTCACGCCTTCATGGTCGATTGAGTTTGAGTCACTCAGCCCCCACCCTCCTGTGCCAATAACGAATTCAATAAATAAATGAAACTTATGTCTCATGGTACACTAGATGGATGCGTCAATGAATGCTCATGCTCTCTCTCAAATACGAATAGTAGTACTACGTAACTTAATTCAATCATCGTTTGAAATCTACTCTCTTTCTCCAAATTGCAAAAATAGCACTTATAAACAAATGAGGATCAACGTTTCAAGTAGCATCATCACGAGACAAAGCATGGGTATTGCTTCCGAGATATATGACATCTTCCCATTTTTTTAATGATTTACTGTGGGTTTTATAATAGCGTTGATTTCTTTTTTTACTCGGGAATTGAACAGTGAGGGGAATAAAGAAATCGACGCCAACTTTTGACTATTTATTTATGCATCTCACATGGGAGGTAATGAACACGATCGATTGCACATTTTTTATTTTGTCGTCTACAGATATCTCTACAGCATACATTGCAACGAATTATTCAAGTAAATTCTACCAAAACCAGTTTCAAAACGGATGACCAGTCAAACAAATAACATTTGCAGAAACAACACCGCCTGCCTGCCTGCCTGCCTGTCTTTGCACTCAGCCGACGCCGTTCCGATTTCACATCACCATTAATTCACCCAATGAAATGAAATTCTATTTCGCGTATATCGAATCAAACTTCACATCCAACTCAGGATGACAACTAAAATACCGCCATCAGATAAAAAAAAAAAAAGTTTGTTTTTTCTTCCGTAATTCAACGAGCTAGAAGTGGACGTCCAATAACGTTCTTGTTTTAGTTTGACAATATGAAAAAATAATGAATGCTGCGTAACTGCAACAGCAAGAACTCTAAACTCTGACCAACATAAGTTTATGTATATTTTTAATAAAAGGCATCTTGCACGTCCGCAAGACACGATCAAGTCCTAAATGTCAACTTTGAATATAGATGTCTATTCTACAAGAAGAAAGCTGTGTTTCAGCAAGAAGTACCACAACCTTTTTAGGTTCTTAACTCGTTCCTTAGGTTTGGTTAGGTAACCCTTATTAACGAAGCCAAGTTGGGTTTTACTAACACATGGCCGCCTTGGCATTAATTTAATTTGATACATTGGAATTTGGCCTGGAAGTCCTGCTATATGACAACTTAAACCTTCAGCGAGAGAGAGAGAGAGAGAGAGAGAGAAGCTTGCCCAATTTATTATACTATGCTAGGGATACACTTCCTATTGTCCAATCCACATGGTTTGCTAAATGTAGAGACTAGAGAGAACAAGATAATATGATATTAGGTTATGGAAAATCTCCCAATTATTTGAACAAAATCCATTGTACCCTTCATCGATTGGCTAGGAAGGAGAGTCAGATTTTTGAATCCTTTCCATCACCTTCTGGACCAATCATGAACAGGATGAAGATCCAAAAGGATAGAATTGTGGACCTCACCATACCCTATAAGAGCAACCTTCAATTACCAAACTCAGTCTTAAGTCAAAACTGATCGGTCACCGCAGTATCACTTGTCTTCTCTCCAACGGTGTAATACATGGCAACCATGGCTCTTTCATCACCATTCACAGGAAAGGCGGTTCCTTTAAATGCAGGAACACAGATTCCATCAAATGTCCGTAATGGCAATGGTAGAATCTCAATGAGGAAGTCGGCGGGAAAGCCTGCCTCCTCCGGAAGTCCATGGTATGGTCCTGACCGTGTCAAGTACCTTGGACCATTCTCTGGCGAGGCCCCATCTTACCTAACCGGAGAATTCCCCGGTGACTATGGGTGGGATACTGCAGGACTATCAGCAGATCCTGAAACCTTTGCCAAGAACCGTGAACTTGAAGTCATTCATGCCAGGTGGGCAATGCTTGGGGCTCTGGGATGCGTCTTCCCTGAACTCCTGTCTAGAAATGGAGTAAAGTTTGGAGAGGCAGCGTGGTTCAAGGCAGGTGCTCAAATCTTCAGTGAGGGCGGCCTTGACTATCTTGGTAACCCAAGCCTAATTCATGCTCAGAGCATTTTAGCCATCTGGGCTACACAAGTCATCCTTATGGGTGCTGTTGAAGGTTATCGAGTTGCTGGGGGACCCCTCGGTGAAGTTACAGACCCAATCTACCCAGGTGGCAGCTTTGACCCCTTGGGACTAGCTGAAGATCCTGACGCATTTGCAGAGCTTAAAGTGAAGGAAATTAAGAATGGGCGCCTTGCCATGTTTTCCATGTTCGGGTTCTTTGTGCAGGCCATTGTAACCGGAAAGGGACCTCTGGAGAACCTTGCCGATCATCTGGCTGACCCTGTGAACAACAATGCTTGGGCTTATGCTACTAACTTTGTCCCTGGAAAGTGATAAGCCAACTCATGTAGCAAAGTTTTCAAGCTGTCCAAAAATGATATAAGTTTGTACATTTATGCTGGAAATACATTCGAAATATTGGACTTACAATAAATTAGTCACCCAAAAATAATAAATAAATAAATAAGAGAGGGTGAGAATTACAAGAAGAACGCTGAAGATACATTCAAACCTTTGACCTCTTCTAGGGCTTATGCTTTTTTTGAGAATTCGTCTCTCACAACAGGAAATAAGAAAGAAACTGTTAATCAGGCTGAGTCAACCCATAACTAAAAATTGATTGACGAACATGTAGTATCTGACATGGAAGACCATTCTATCACCGACTTTACTGTGTCATATCGTCTAAATGACATACTCCTTGTTAACAACGTATTAGGAGTTTGAAAAGTAGTAGTAATGCACCTGCTTATAGCGAGATTATTGGCTCCCTCATCTTTTCCTTGTGCATGGATCAAATACATAATCACCAGCAAGCACTTTATTGTCCCTCGTCTACACCAGAGGATGTATAGAACTCAACCATTTGCATTCCTCTTCCAGCTACAGCAATCTGATAATGGTTCCTGCATAAGAGAAAAGAAAACACATAAAAAGGAGCCCTGAAACAAATTTCAGAATCATTATTGTGCCAACTTAATCATTCCACCAGAACGGACTGCTGTGGATTAAGAGTTACATATAAAGATGCTTCATTCACCTGCCACAAGCTCTGGCACCCAGTGCTTCTGGCTCTGGCACACTAACAATTAAAAAAGCATGCTCAGTCAGTTTACTGTCTTCCTCAAGGAGCCAGCACCTAACTCGCTGATCAAGGCCAGTAGAAAACACCCAGGTCCCATCAGTCCAAATGCCTTCATGAGAGAAAACCAATTTTAATCCACGAGAATTAAAGAAATGTTTGCATAAAAGACCTTGCTCAGACATTATAAAAGTCTGTATTTGTTCTTGCAGGACAGCAGCATGCCTTTTAAAGGGATATGCAACCTAAGATTTGATGATTATGTGGCAAGACTAACTTATAAGAAGGCCATTACAGGACTTCTTCATAGTTACCATGGATAAGATTGTTCACTATATGAGTACAAGTCAGTGGAAGTAAAGAAATAATTAAGACATTGGTAAGACAAAACCAAAACTAGTATTGGAAAGATTCTAGCAGCAGATGCTAGCGAAATTGCAGGCCACTCACAATAAGATAAGCACTTTATGTTCGCCCATCCTGCAACACATGTAAACTAGACCATTTGAAATATTTGATCATGCGGATAAGTTATTTTACCTTTTATAGCAGAACTGTGAGCAGAGATGGCTCTGTAATGATTAAAAAAACTGATCCTATAATTCTGGCTCAGCTTTTGACCATAATAAATTAAGCCCCTTACATTAGCAGTTGTATGCATGACATCTGGTGCCATAATTTCAGAATCCAGACTTCTTGATAGCAGTGAGAAATCAACTCTAAGACAATGAATTGCTTGATCATCACCCCCACTTACAACATAGAATTGAAAACCATTTTTGGTACTTCGACAGTTCCTTATCTTTGAAATATGAAGGCAATTGACACCTGATTGATGAACATTACTCAAAACACGTAGTGCGTGAATTTCACATATCTCAGAAGTTAAATCTACCACATTCAATTCTGGCTCAGAGGAAGCAATTTGTACATCTTTAGCTGCACAGTTTTCCGTATCGTTTGATTTTGCAGACATTCCACATGTATCATGATTCTGTATGTCCTCTGTCTCTTTTACACTGACTACATTGTTGCTTGCTTTTCTTTTAGGCTTGGTACAGCTTAAAGTTCTCCACCATCGTCCCCCCTGACTTCCTCTTCCTGTTCGTGGCCTTTTCTGACAATCAATGAATTTCTCTATACGAAGAATTGAAACTTGCTTGACAAAAGCTTCAACATACTCGGTCAGATCCCAGAAGGCAATGCTTCCATCAGTGGCTCCACTAATCACAAAATATGCAGATCCAATTTGACCATCCTCTGTAATTTAAGTTCATAACAATTAATGACTCTAAGCAGGAAAATGGGAAACATCGGAAAGCAAAACTTAATATAAGTACATAAAAAAACTTGAATTAGATATTAAATCATACAGTTACTAGCTCCAACATTTTGTTTCATAATAGCAACAACAAAACCACAAGCCATAAAGAGCCCTGTCAGTCCAGATTCTACTCTTGAAAAAGGAAGTCCCAGAAAATAGCCATCCTTTAGGAGAAAGAAGAGGAAAATAATGGAGAAATAAAAATGTATCTAAGTTCTGTAAAGTCAGGCTTAGGACCTGATTTGCTTCATTATTGTGGATGTTTTTAAAAATATTTAGGATTTTTTAATGTTTATTCAAGAAAAGGTTTCGTAATGATTCTTGGAATAGTAAGGATAGATAAAAAGGGAGTTATATATTTTCAATGAAAAATTTTAGTGTAGACAAGCTTTTGAAAATAGCAGAGTAACACTTCATGAGCATGGAAGCTTCTAATACATACTTTACCAAAGTGGCCTAATCAGAATTCTCTTGAGATTCTGACGCTAAACATTTACGCAAGTTCAAAAGGACCGATGGGGGGGAGCATACTTGGATAAAGCAGATGATGTAGAGACTTGCAAATAATCCAAAGACAATTGTTAATTAGATAAAGGATAACAGATTATGTGCTGCTGGCTGCAACCAATAAGAAATTTAGGAGAAGTCACTGCTACACAAGCAATTGCAAGATTTTTGAATTGCACCATATATTAATGACTCATCACAAATATTATTATAAATGTAAAAGAGAAAGATGAAGTTATACCAGAAGGGTAACAATTACCAGAAGAAATCTTTTATTTGTAAAGTGTCTTTTATGACTAAATAATCGATACTTGCACTAAGTTCTAACACAATTAAGGGTCCGTTTGGTATAGCTTTTTAAATAGAGCTTTTTAAAGTAGAGTTTTTACCCGTAAAACTTTTATGAGTAGAGTTTTTAATAAAAATTAATTAATCGTTTGGTTGTTACAAATGACTTTTGAAAAAAATTTGAGTAATTACTTTAATAGATAAATTTTTAATGTTTTATTTTAAAGAAATTACGTAAAATTTTTAAAATAAAGTAAGGGTATTTTAGACAATTTCACCTTTTAAAAAAGTTGGGAAAACTCTACTGCCAGAAGCCCAAATTTTGGGCTTCTTCCAATAGAAGAAAAACAGCTTTTTTAATTCCGAAAAGCTCTTTTTTATTGTCAAACAAATGACATTAAAAAATTTAAAAAGGGTTTTTATCATTAAAAAAGCTCTTTTGGCCAATGAAAAAGCCAAACTAAACGGGCACTAAAAAGTAAACAATAGACTAACCATTAGAAAGCAGATTTAAAGGAATGATGATATGCTGCAATGATAAAATCGGTGATGGCAGAGGAGCCAACATGGCGACATCAAACCTGGGATCAGTAAGAAGAACAAGATAGATGCCAAGCATGACAGAGAAAATGAGTGACTGTAAATTTACAGAAAAGCTTAACTAAATCAAATAATGAGAGCCTATGCGTGTACCATAACCGATGTGGTAAAATAAGAGCTCGTAAGCCAAGTGTGGCATCTGAACAGGCGACAACAACAAAACAGATAGTTGACCTGACAGGAGACAAATAAGAGAGAAACTTTTTGTTATACCCAAATTTAGGCAAAATATAGCATATGCAAAATTAGCAAAACAACTCAAGGTTCATCTTACCTGGAACCAGGACATTTAACAAGAAATGCAGTGACAGCCAGGTATCTCCAGTCATCTTCATATTTATCTCCAAGGAGAGTTTTTGCCTGTGTCTCCCTGCTTTCTGGAGAAATTGATCCAGTCTTTGTATCAATGCTCATACTAGCTATGTTTTTGGCAATGCCTTCCATTTTCTTAGTGCCATTATCTTTTCCATGTGTGCTGCAATTCTTGGTTGGCATGTCAGTGGAAAGCCACTGGAATGACAATGATGATGATGCTCCTAATAAGTGTTTGCAGTCATTTTCACACATATCATATTTTTGTTCAACAGACATTTCTTCCATCTTGTCCATACTCCTATCTCTTATCAGCCAAGAAGTTAGAACCCGCTTTGCACCAACTGATATCAGTAAGAGTTGGTTCTCTTTGTACTCTGCAGTGCCATTTTGTCTATTTATCTCTGCATTGTCCATAACTGTAGAAATTTGATTTATTTCTGAGACAAAGCATATGGATCTCACAGCTGATCCACCAACATGCTCCCCAAGCAATTTTGATGAGGACCAACTCTCAATTCCAGGGGAATACCTAAGTTAACAATAATGTGATTACATGACTACATTATGATTCAACATCATTTCCATCCCTATGAAAAATTACTGTGATTAAAGAGATATCTGGCGGTGAGGAGGGGGGGAGTTACAGTTAGGTGATCTTATAACATCACAAAATTGAACACTTGTCTGCTTAATGTCAGATTTACAATGGAAAATAATAATTGGCATACCTAGTCAACCTCACAGTTCCATCTTCGCAGCCAGTTGCAATCCAACTCGATTTACCTACAGGACACGTCTTCAAATTTGACCCAACTTGCAAATTTTCAGAGACAAAGCATAAAGTATGCATTTCTCTCCCATGAAATTGCATATGCAAATTTTTTGGGAACATCTTCCTCTCATTATTTGGTGTCCACCGTCTATGAATATGGATAACTTCATCCTTAAAAAGAAATTAGAATGTAAGGGCAGGAAACAAAAACCAAACTGAGAAAACCATAATACATGTCATCTAAGATGCATATCTGAATCCATACAGCAAAATATTCCATGCTCATTTCAAGGCCTAGTTTGACAGATTTGCGGCTTTGGGAAAATAAGATTGGGTTAAAGGACCGTTGCAATATTGTGGCTCATAATTCATAATCTTGGAATATGATAAAGAACCCAATATCTTGAACATACTGGGTTTAATGCAAAATAATGCACTTAGGTATAATTATGGATAATTGTTTAAAACGAAAAAGAAAAAGCTATAAGAACAAAGAAAAAAGGGACATAAAAAGTGAACATCAGCGTGTATAGATTCATAACAGGTTCTTAAATAGTTCTGTGACTAAAGATCCACCTCATTAAACAGCCAATATGGAAAACCCTTATATCATCAAAACCCTTATATCACAAGTGGGGCAGGAGTGCCATGGATTTAAACCAATATGGAAACACTCTACAGATGTTACATGATCTGATTTAAAATGGAACCTCAAAGACATGGATCAAAAAATAGCAGTCAGCCAAAATCACAGTCAACACATTTTGGTTTCACCTCATCAATGATCTTCTGCAAACTTGAAGGAGATCAAGTCCAAAGTATGTATCCAGTAGCAATTAGACAAAGTCAATGTCATTGGAAAAACCTAATCTATAATCTTTCAATCTTCATATATTATGATAAGCCAAGTAAGATATGCTGTATGAAATCATTTTTCTGTGACATTAATTGCAACCACCACCTAACTATGCCACAGTCCCCACCTCCACATGTATTATGCTCATAATACCCAATTTCCGAAGTTAAGAAATTGTGGAACTAGGGGAGCTAAACTTACCTTGACATATGCAAAGCAGTTCTTTATTTCTGGTACATCACCAAGAAGATAAGAATGAGGGCGCCGCCATCCACCACACGGAATTTGCAAAACCTGCGCAGGACACACCCTTAGGCATCAAAAGGAACTACCAATCGGACTATAGCAACACTCTTTTTTATATTTTACTTTCAGCAGAGTGAGAAGGAGAATCTACCTTCGCCTCAGTTATTAGGTCCCATATAATGAAATCCGTTGATGCAAAACCAGCTGCATAGTTGCAACTTGCTAAATCACCAAGAGAGTCGTTCTCGGCAGAAACAGATTGAATCAAACTTAATTCTTTTACTTGCTTCATCCCTATAAATTCTAAAGTTTCTCGATCCTTGTTATATTCCAAATAGCATATGCAACCATCTCCTCCAGTCTGAACAAGAAACCGCATAAGAACAGGCAAATTGAAATTTCAAGCACAAGTTCCTGCAAGGAAGTACGCATACATGCAGCCATGCCACATTTCTTAGGCGTGGACTTAAAATATCTCTGCAAACAGAGAAATCCTTTGGGGTGTTTAACTACTGTTGAAGCCTACAATCTTTGCAGTTGAGAAACTTACAATACAGAATATCTAGGTTGGAGATCCCAAAGGCATTTGAAACCCACGATCGGAAACCAAGAATCATGCCACTCAATTCACTACTTGGTATTAATTATTTAATTATTCTGGACATATTAGTTTCCTTGTGAACATTCTCTTCTACATTTTTATCCATGAACAACCAAGAAGTAAAAGTTGGAAATTTTATGAATAATTTTCCTTTGTAGCAAATACTTAACAACAAGATTTATGATTTATTTGTTTGCATATCAGAAAGGTTGGCTTTGGGTCATACCGAACGTATTTCAATTTGATTGGATCTTAATTTAGCAACTGAAACATTAGAGACAGTTGATATCCCATGAGCTCCTTTAAAATAATTCAGAGGAAATACTTTCAATTCTGAAGTAGTGGATGTGCCCAGCAAGAGGTCCCTTAGCAAAGGGAACAAAATCAGATTCCCACGTAGATCCCCACATACCAGCACCTGCATTTATTCAGCTACCAATATCAGTAAATAAAACTCTCTTTGAGTAAAAGAAATGCATCAAACCACATTTGGATTTAACATAAATACTTCTTGTCATGCTCACTCTTGTTGACCAAAAAATATTCCATAGATCTCAGAGGAATTCACATGCGTTAAAAAACTTTTTTTAAGATTAAACATGTGGAGTAGGTATGTGAGGTGTCTTGTCTGTGTGCTGTGTGTGGGAGAGAGTTTTTTTGTTGGGCTTTAGGAAAATGAACCAATATGTAGTAGTGCGTATTTGTATAAATTGAATTGACTGTAATAATGTTAATGATCAAAATATTTGAGTTACAACTCATATCTTACACCTCATTCAAATGAAATCATAAGAAGAAATGATACAAATGGATACCTCATCCTCAAATGACACATCCAAACACATTATTCGTGTTCCAAAACATGAGGAAAATTCTGCAACAAGAAATACATTGCAAGTTTCATAAGATGCTGACGGGAAAGGATCACGTAACTGCCAAAGCTTCAAGGTTCCTCTAGGATCAGCACTGAAGATGAACCTACAGACCATAGACACATATCTTTTTAATACCTTCCACTATATTGTAAATAAAGCAAGAAGAATCACATATCTCTCATTTAGCAATGCAATGTGGTAAGCATCACAGACAGGCAGGCATAAAAGCCAGCATGGCATGGGAACTGCACTTTTAAAAACTAATTAGATGACTGGCAAACCATAAATGTTCTTTTGGCCCATCAAAAGAAATAAAAATAAAGAGGCATTTGATGGCAGTCAGCAATCAGTTTTACATTAAACCTTAGAAATTAATGGGCAGTACATACACAGTAATGGATTCTACATATTCACAGTGCTAGCAAAGAATACCTACATAATAAGTGCCATTATCTTGATAGGAAGGAGAAAAAAAAATCAATACCTGTATCCCAGTGATTTGCACCAGTAGGTTCCCAATAGTTGTCTCTCCATTCCGGCTGCCCATGTTAAGGTGAAGCCCATTTGAGGAGTACAACCATCATCTACAACTCTAACAACTGTCATATTTCCTTTACCATCTCCAAGAGCAACCCAATCCATCCCTGAGGGATCCGTAGACTCATTTGACAACAAATCTATACAAATAATTGGCATCCCTTCGCTGACTTGCAAAAGTTTAGTCCATTTCACATTATCTGTCTCAGATAACTTGACATGGTACAGGTAACCATTGTTTGTAGCAACATAAAGAGTATCTTCACAAGTGAAACGCAAACAACGTACATATTCACTTTTGCTGCAACAAAAGGAGCCAACAGTATAAAGATTATATTATATGTTAAGATAAGAACACTATAAACACCAAGGGGACAAGAAAGAAAACTAAGGCACAGAGCAGCCTGGAAGTTTGTCAACTTCCATTGTTTATGCAAGCATTGCAGACGTCCGAACAACCCAAACCAATTGAGCATTCTACACAATCTATATCTTTCCCTCTAGGCAGGTACATAGAAAATATGGGGTATTAAGGACATGGGAGGCAATTTCTGAGATTTACAGTACTTCGCATATTTACCTGTCCATAAGCTTAACTTGCTCCGAGAAATTTGGGATCTGCACACTGAATATAGAAGTTCTGCCATTAAACTCTTTTGCTTCAGCATCTGCTTCTGAGATTTCAGGTAAGGAAGCATGGAGCTGATGTACTTTGACCGCTGAATCAAACCCAGCAGTAACGAGAAGAGAAGAGATGGGATCATACAAACATCGCCATATGCCTCTTCCTCTGCGCAATAGCAAAGCTGTAAATATTTCCACATATTCCATTGAAATATAAAACTAAATTATTAAGTCAGATGAAGACTAGGTTCTTTATATGTATTGGTTAAACTTGTAATCTTGACACAAATAGACTACCAAAGTCATAATAATTCAAAACCATTGACATTATGTACCAGGAAATCAGCCCAAATAAAACAAATAAAGCATATATGCTACATTAGCTGTTATGGTTGAAATAGGAGAAAAAGGCGAACTACAAGCATGTAGAGTTATTATGAAGACAGACATACAGATATAATCGTTGAATTTTACTCCCGTTCTCCAAAATTTCACTACATCAAAATGCTTGAACTACAGGATGAACTGTGTAATACAACCACTACAGAATCAGAACTACATCATGGTAATGCTGAGCCCTTTTTCCTCCCTTCACTTTTCAGGTTGACTTAAACATATTTGCAGAAAGCAAGGAAAAAAAAGTGTGTTATAGATCTTGAGGGCCCAGAACTAGGGCATGTCCTAGGTTGTCTATGGAAAGGCAATGAGTCTATTAAACACTGATACTTCTTTCTGGGATCATTTTTATCCAGAACCCAGTTATATGGTCCATAGTTATGCAGTAACATGTAATTTAAGTAAACATCAAACTTATGGCTTTAAAGTCATCCATCACAAAACCTAAGCTGCAAACAATCATGAATTCTAGGAAAAGAGAACCCATATTTGCAACTTACATGTGCTCCTTAATCATCTTCAGCTGTTTACCATCTGATCCCCACATACGACATGTACAATCCTCACCAGCAGTGATAATAAACTAAAAAAAGTCATGCAAGTGAGAAAGTCAGCTCCAGATCCTAAAGTCCATATTGGAATATATTAAAAGAGAGAGAGAGAGAGAGAGAGAGAGAGAGAGAGAGAGAGAGAAAAACTCAGCTTTGTACAATAATTTGAAGTAAGATTTGAAATTTCAAGGAAAGGAGAAAATGAGAACATGATAAGGATCTACACTAACAGCACAGAACTACAAGGAAATAGTTATAAGGTGGTCAATTGTGGGTTTATGAAAGTATGGCCTTGTAACATATCTCCAATATAAACCAGCAGGAAGAATAAACAGAAAGACAATAATTCACAAATTGTATGGTCTCTAAAGTTACTGAAGAATTGATACAGACGACAGAAGATCTTTTAGTTCATCGCACAGCTCAATCTTAAATCAAGCCAGTAGCAGTTTTACACTTCTAGTCAAACTGTTTCATTAACAATTGAAAGGAAATAGCTTTAGCTATTTTTTATTTCCCAATTGAAGTTATTTCATAGCCATGAAAAAGTTTATTTCTCTTGATGAAACATTTTTTTATTCCTAGTGATACCCATAAATCCCTTCACCTTTCTATGTTCACCAAATTCTAAACTGGTGACTAATAACCAGCATATCTATTCATGAAACAGAAACAATGCCAAAAAAAAAAATATGAAAAGAAAGGGATGGATGACCTCAGCATTAACTTTTATAATAATTTGCTTCCCTCTGCAAACATGTTTATTCCTTTGCCACAAGATTGATAGTATAATTTTCATGAATTTTATTGCCTGCTGTGGACCATTTAGTTGTTTTTCAATTATTTATCTACTTTATGAAAAGCCACACCTACTTTAAGCAAAAAGAAATCATTTCACTATCTAACACATACCTAGCATGCTCTCAAAAAAAAAAACAAAAAAAAGCATTAGAAGTAATGAAAAATCTGACAAACCAATAGAAAGAAGATTCTATGAACAACATCTCCCAGCATTTCGATACCTTGCTTAGTGCTTTCATAAAAAAGATTAAGGATTTAAACCATTTTAAAGAATATAATTGTACCATAATTCCAGAACATCATAAGCACCAGAAAGAACACCACATAAACAGGAATTTTGCAAGGCTTACTTACAGAATCAGTAATACAGCAGTCCCAAACTCGAGCATTGTGACCATACAGCACAGAACTCTCAACCTTATCTATGGTATCAGAATCTTTCGATTCAGCATGGACAGCCCAAATACGAGCACTGCACCAAAGAAGTATATTGTTGTATCAATCTGCTCCAAGAAAATAGTAAAAAGAAGGAAGATAGAACTTGGAAACTTATTAACCTACGATCATCAGAGACAGAAACCAGTTTTGATCCACAGGAAGACCATTCTATTCGAAATATTGAACCTTCATGTCCTATGAGTCTAAATATATTGACAGCTTCATACTGCTGATAATGAAGTTTGGAACATTTGGAACTGCTCCCACTCGTGTGGTTTTCCTCTGGACCTCTTAGAAGAGGAGCAATATATTGGCAATCCACCTTCCAAATAATAATCTGCAGAAGAATGATATAAGAGTTTCTTAAAGGAGGTGAGACTAGGTGATACAATGGAAACAGAGAAGAATGATCAGAAGGAACACCAGGCACCTCATTATAAATAGTACCGGATGCAATTTGAAGAGCTTCAAGATTGTCACCCCATAATTTCATGGAATATAAAAGGCACCTATCTACATTTCAATAAAACAACTAATGAATTCCCAACAAAAAAGAAAATTATCACGTCAAAAATAAAATTAATCAAATGAAACGAACCTGGAAAATGAACGTCAAGAATGATACTAGAGTTACAGATGTGCCAAACACGTACAGAATTGTCGCTGCATCCTATGGCAAGACAACGGCTATCATCACAGCCCTACCACAAACAAAAAGATCCTTCAGTCAGCTACTACAATTTTTTCATATTATTTAATAAATAAACATGTTAATTTCTTATTACCTTCAAGAAAGTAACATCGAGAACCCAAGCACTTAACCTCGGCAATGAGTGAACTAAACTCAAATTCACATGTACTTCTGGTTGATTTTGAGAAGTAGCAGACAATTCAAATTTCAGGTTAAACAATTTCACTTTCTTTTCACCAAATAGAGCAACTTCGAACGTGACCGTCGTAGACAACGATCCCTCATTGCAATAGTTTAAATTACAAGTAATTCCATGCAAACGAATTCCTTCAAAAACTTGGAATGATCTTATGAGTTTTCCCGCTTCCAAGTCGTAAAGCAGAACTTGCGAACCAGAACCTTTTTATTGAAAAAAGAAAAAATAATCATTAAGTTAACTAGATAGGGTAGTAAGCTGTAGAATAGATTGTAAGTATGAAATAGAGAGAGTACCAGCGAGTAGAAAAGGAAGTGCAGAGAGGTGAGAAGGGAGACGAAGAAAACATAGGGCTGAAATTTCTCCTAAGTATTGGCTGCTGTCTAAACGCAATTCACTGTGATTCTTCGCCATGGCTGCCGCTTCTGGTGCTGTTAGCCGTTCAATTCTTCGGGAGTCTATGCGTTTGTTAATATGTCGGCGCGGGTATCTGATTTAAGATTTGGAGAGTTTAAAAGGGGTGGATCATGTTGGGCCATAAATGAGATTGTAATCTCCATAAAAAGAAATGAGTTTATAGGTCAAATCCCCTACGGGCTAGGGGTAGTGGGTTTACGAGTCCAATTCAACTGTAATGGGTTAAATGAAATAAAAGTAAAAAATTGTTTATGCGGTGAGAGTGGATCGAACACGCGACCTTCAGATCTTCAGTCTGACGCTCTCCCAACTGAGCTATCCCCGCTTGGCATTTAACATTACCATCTTTTCGGAATACTCACCTATTACATCAGGATTTCTTACCAACCCAACCATCCTCTCTGAAGTTTATCTATTCGAGTCTTTCTTCCTCTCTATCCATCAGGCAACAACAAAAATGGGAAAACCTCCATCATTCAAAGAGGAATTCACATTCGGTTTGCTTCATTCTCTTTTGCCACTCATATAAATTAACTTTATCTCTCACATATTTTTCTTTGCATTTGCTTCGTATATGAATTATGACCTTTTTTTTATCTGAAATATTTCAGAGCAAAGACTTGAAGAATCACGCGATGTCATCGCGAAATATCCCGATCGAGTCCCGGTGAGTCCACACATGATAAATTGAACGATACGTAGACTCTGATGAGTTGGTTGGTTATCAAATTACAAGAAGCAGCTACAAATAAGACTAATATTTGTAATCTATTAGACCGGGTGTTTTTGTTTAGTTGGACTGTTTGATTGTATAACATATTGCATTCTGTACATGACTTCGTTTTTTATTTTTTATTTTTGTAGGTAATTGCTGAAAGATATTCAAAAACTGACCTTCCTCATATGGAAAAGAAAAAGTATGTTTTCATCTCTGGCGTAATTTTCCACAACATTTACAATATAATATATGCCTTTTTGGGAGACATATAATTGTTACTTTTAGGATTCTGTCTAACATTATTCCCTTATATTAGTCTCCTAGGACTTGTTAGTTGGAATATCTCTGCCTGGTGAAACTGTAACCGCTAATGGTCTGTCAGTTTCCTCTGTATTCTTTTACTGGTTTATGTGGTTGACTTTTTATGTTCAGCATTAAAAGAATTGATCTTTGATATGTCTAGTTAAATCATGACAAAATGTCTTTGTACTCTTTTAGACGTTTTTCATCTCTGTTATGAATGTTGTGACAACAATCTCTAAGCCAGTCATTCAGATCAACTGTATTGGTGTATGAACCGAAAACTTGGACATGATGTGTTTTCTGAGGAGTAGATACGATATTATTATTTTGGTTCACGAGTCATGAAAAATACTGCTGAAAACTTAGATATGATGTGTTTCTAGGGAGTAGATACTATATTATTATTTTGGTTTCATGAGTCATGAATAATACCGTTGAGCCGTTTGAGATTTACAAGTTTCTTTTAAATTTTTGATTGCATCCTCTATTAGAGATATAGTATGGGTTCTACAGCTGTTAGAGAATGAAAAAAGAAATACTGATCAAGTTTATGGATCTCTTTAGTTGTATGATGTACTTTAATGAGTGAATATTTGCCTTGCCTTAAGTGAATCAATCATGTTTATTGAGCAGCATTTCAGTAGCTTGATCCCCATATATTTGGACGAGTTTTGTGTTGGTGAGTGTGGAATTGTTGTGTTTAATGGGTTAAAAGAAATGAAATTGTGTGAGACAACATACTTGGTCATAGCCAATTATGGTGCACAGTTAGAACTACCGTTTCAATAGATTGAAATTGCAGCTGAAAGAATTTCTAGACCTAAATTTTTACTGAATGTGCTGGACCAATCCTGCTAATCAGAGTGCTGCCTTTTGATTCTGGAGTAGTCAAATTTTATCTAGGTATAGAAGTTCTGAGTTCTTTGACACCCACATGGGTGAGATGGGAAAGACATAGGTGAGTGCTTGTGAGAAAACTGAAATTTCATTGCAGAAACTTTCTTAAAGTAAGTTTGTATCAGTGGAGGGAGATTTCTTTACTTTTTAGAGTTTATAGATTCTTGTAATTTGACTTTCTGGTAACTTCTTCAGGTGTACACTTTCTGTCCACTTGAATGCTATTTTTCCTTAATAAAGTACTTGTTTATTAAACCAAAGAAGATAAAAATTAATAATAGGTGGAGCATTGTGCATTTATAAGTTTTTCCTTGTGATCTTTTCTTACCTCTTTCACATTTGTAAGGACAACTTTAACTTTAATTTATTTTTGTATGTTATTTGACAATAGATTTCTGGTTCCTCGGGACATGTCTGTCGGGCAATTCATTCACATTTTAAGCAGCAGGCTTCACCTCACCCCTGGAAAAGCTCTCTTTATATTTGTGAAAAATACTTTACCCCAAACAGGTGATGTTCTGATAAAATTCATCCATATATTTTATGATGTTTGCGTGAGATGATTTTTTAATCTATGCTGATTTTCTGCAGCTACTCTAATGGACTCGGTTTATGAATCCTTCAAGGATGAAGATGGATTCCTGTATATGTGCTACAGCAGTGAGAAAACTTTTGGTTATGCCAGAAATCAGACTTGTTGACATTAAACATTGTACATAGCTTTCTGCATTGTTGACTTCTCATTATGGAATGATGTACAGAACTCAGCATGGTATTGATGCTCCATCATCTGTCATTATGTATTATGCAGATTTTATAAACATCGGAAATGTCTAAATACTGGTCTATAACCTATACCATCAACCACTTCCACCTGTGATATGCAGTTTTCTTCTTTACCGGTCTGTGAAATGGCACATATATTGTTGAAAGCTATTACATAAATGAGTTTGTGGAGTTCCCTCCATTTGCTGTATGACCAATTAGTTTCGGTGCTCCTTCATTTTGGGCTTAGGATTGTTTACATTGCCTACTATAAACTTCAGGATGATCCTTTATAGAGCTGTGAGACACTAGTAAACAGAGTCACAAGTGTATAAATTATGAGTAGGCGAAAACAAAATTTCAACTTTTTCATTGTTGGTATTCTCACACAGAAGCACGGATTTGTTCTTTGTCCTGAAGACCAAATATAACTAAATAGTCCACTTGATTGTTTTTTGTGCGTTTCCTTTTCAGCTTTATCAATGAAACTTCAGTAGTTACATTATTATGAATGAGAAACCCATAACACCATTCAACTTCATTCAAATTTCATATTCATTTACATTTAGAATTCATAACAACGTTTATCTTGAAACAAGGAAAACAGATGTGTTCCCAGGAGAGACTTCAACCCACTCCTCCAATTGACCGCACCAATAACCAACATTGGAGCAACCAGCTCTCCTTTAAAATATATCCGCTAATACAAATAAGCACAAATTTGTTCTTGGTAATACCAAAGAAACCAAGGAAATCGAAATCCCTACCATCACCATCCTATAACTGAAGTCAGATATACCAAAGCCCAAAATAGCCAAAACCTCAAAAATTTTGCTATACATTCTTTATTTATGTAGTGTATATAAACACTTCCATATACCAAACCACTCTGATAAGAAAGCAATGATCCCATTCAAGCAACAAACTTGCTGTGAAAACGTCATATTGCAGCTAACTCACAGCCTTAAAGCGGCTGAAATAGAGACGCCAACTCAACATGAAAATTGACATCATAGAACCTTTAAAATCTAGGGATCAAAACAAAACATTCTACCAATATCTGCTATCCTTTCAGATTTCTCATAACCATTACTTAAGAGAAGAGTTTGCTGCCCCCACCCCTCCTCCAAACACCCCGAACAGGTAATCCTTCAGGAAGGTTCTGGTTGCCATTTAACCTGTCGTCCAATGGCTCAGGTTCAGGTGCTGGATCAGTATTTTTTAGATCCATAAGTGCAGCCATTGAGCCGTCACCAAGCCGCACTCTGTGGAACTTAGAGGTTTTCTTCCTTTGCTTGCCCCAGCCACCCCCGTCCACAGTAGTTTGACTAGATCCACCCACAGCAGATGACAAATCATTCTGACTCCTCAGCTGCTCATCAACCATTACTTTTGATTTTCCTTTAGCAGGACGGTATCCATCCTTCGATAATACCTCCATGTCTTGTTCTGAAGGTTTGTAACTCGATTGCAATTCCCTAACAGTGCTCATAATACTATTTGCCAACGCATGTTTGGAATTACCATCTTCAGCTGCCACAGATTTCCCTTTACCTTTTTTGCTGCCATTACTGTCTTCAGCTGCCACAGACTTCCCTTTACCTTTTTTACTGCCATTAGCATCTTTCCACTGGACATTGCTATGAGCCCAACCATTCTCTAGTTGATTATTGCTCTGCAAAGCGTTGTATGTTTCAATCAGCTCTTTTTGTTTCTGTGCATCAGGACACAGCCTGGCCAATTCAAGAACTAAATGTGACAATCCATACTGCCGCACCAATTTCAGATATCTTCTCGTGTCAATCACACCTTGCCGATACTGTCCAGATATGTCCTTAAAAGCAGTATATTTGTCTTCATCATATTCCAGAGCAGCACGCATCTTTTCCACCAAAGATCTGTTTGCAGCCTGAACAGTCTGAACATTTGGCAGAGGTTGGCTGCTAGAAGGCAATTTGCGAGTCTGCATAGCAGAGACAGGAGGGAAATCAGAAACAGAAGGTTCAAGTGACCCAGTATCTGCAAGATTTGGAGCTGATGCAGAGTGGGTTATCCTACTGTTGTTGCCTGAGGTCCTTCCCTGAACTGTCGTCGACCTAACCTGTAACTGAGCTTGAGCAAAAGCAGCATAACTTGATGATATATGCCCGGTACCAGAACTCTGTGAGACCATAGGCGCAACATTTGCTGCAGGCCTAGGTTGGGTTGAATTATTAGATGGTTGCATAGGCCCGCAACTCGTTGATGGCCAAGCATGACCTGCATTGAGAACAGTCACTTTTCTGTTGCTTTGGCGGCGCAGACGTGCAGCCATGCTGTTATTAGGCAAACCTTCCAAATTATTTCTAGGATTTTGTTGACTGCTGCTGGAAGCCACGGGAAGGGGGGGAAAAGAAGACTCTTCCAGAGGTGCTTTCCTTGAGCTATGCCCCAAGGCTTGAAGATATCTTGAAGATAATTCAGAATCTGATGTAGCCAATGCTTCAAAAGGCTGAATGAGTGGATCAATATCTTCCGTATCTCCACGATCGGAGACTAGTGCAGTGGATGATGATGGATCATAAAATGTGCTATCAGCACCAACCGTCTCCAGACTTGCCTGGATGGCCATAGAGAGTTGATTATCGTCAGAAGACTCGCGATGAAATGTCCGTTCCCTTCCACGACGGCGATCTTGTTCATTACTTCGACGATAACGAAAGCAAATTGGGATCTGTTGTACAAAAATTGGTTTTAAAATAAATAAATAACTGGAGAGACAGAGAGTAAACTATGCAACTCATCTAAGAGAGGAAAAAAAAAAAAAGAATCAATAAATTAAATAAAAGCAGCAACAGCAATAATTATGAAGGACCAGATTCCCCGGCAGTATCATAAAAGATAATACATACCTGAAGGGCTGCATTACGTTTAGCACGAGACATACGCCCACCATGCTCAATAGCATTATGCCTCTGGAGAAAAAAAGTAGTAGTTAAGCTTTCAAGTGCTCCCAAATGTAGTAAAATACCAAAAACAAGGTTGATAGGGCTAGCCTAAATGCGTGCGCACACACACACAAAACACACAGATCAGCAGCAACACAAATACGCAACATTCTCAAGATCTAAAAGGTTACCTTCATTTCTGCTTCAGATTGAAAGACAACAAATTTTTTTGCAAGACAGGCTTCATCCTCACAGAGAAAATGATCTCGGCGGAAGTGGATCTGTGACAGACAATCAATTCAAAAAGGTCATGCGGAAGCATAAAAGTCACAGTCTCATCCTATAACAACAGAGAGAGGAGATAATGTATCTTGCCTCTAGATCATCGTAATTCTTATAATATTCATATTGCCCAGGATGCTGCCTGCAGTAAAATATGAACACCACAAAAATCTTATAATTTTATAGTTCTCCTAAAATGCATCCTAAACATGGTTCTCATAAAATGCAGAACACGTTACCTTTGGCATATATGACAAGTATAGTGTTCTGTCGACATGTGTGTATACAGCTCATTATCCCCATAGAACGGGGTTCTGCAAAATTCACACATAGGATGCCCCATAAAGCCACCTCTTTCACTCTCAGTTCCATCCACCTCTGAATCACCTGTGTTTATATGCTGATTCAATTGTGCTCTAGTATATAACTTTTGTTCACAAATAAATACCTGTATTGTTCAAATAAAATCGGTAAGACAATAGAGGAAGATAATGTTTGTTGTCAACTAAATATCTTATTCATCCCAAATAAAACTAGCAATAAGACCGTGCATCCCAAAAAATATTGCAGCTGTATCTTCATTAACACAGTAAAGAAGAGCTCCAAATATAATACTGTGAATAAACAAAAACTAGTAAACGTTTCGCCTAAATTTTGTTGTCTATTTCCCAAAAAGACAGCATTCTGAACGACACATTCCAAATCCAGACTCTAGGAACAGATAAATAAATAAATAAAATGCCATACATATAAGTCTCACCTTTCGTCCTTCCAAACATAGACTGCACATAACCAATTTATGTCGGTGAAATAAATGACCCTTCAGCTGCTCAATGTTTCTAAACCTTCCCCGCCGCTTTGACCCATCATTTGGTTGTTCCTCCATGTTGTCACACACACTACATGAAAGCCGGCACATTGCCTTGATCATCTTGTAGTGATCTACATCATCAAAAAATGCTTGTGTATCCTCGTGGTACCAATATGAACGCACTCGACCCTCCCTTAATTCAGATGGAAAGACTGAAAAGTCACTGATCATCCTTGTATAGTCACCTAAAGCCTGAAAGACAGCAATTAGCAGAGTACTAAGTAAGTTAATTGATTATAAGGGGGTATCCAATTATATTCAATAACCGAAACATAAAATAGCTATCTAAAAATTTATCTTTAACTCTTAGCATCGCTAACAAAGTCATATATACATCAACTTTTCATCAAAAAATAATGCTAGAGCATACTATTTTACCGGTCACAGTATTTTGTTCTACTAGACCACTTTTAACCAGAACATCTGACCATCAGATAGATTTAGATGCCATAAAACCCAGTTTTCAAATCAATGCTCAAAAACCATCATATCACGCTCTTTATAATCAAGAAAATCCACCACTGACATTGACACTACATAGTATTTACATGAAAACTAATAGGATCATACACTTTTCAAATCTATTGCAGACTTTAAAAGATTGTTTTTATGTTCAAAGGGTTTCCTTAGGTGCAAACAAAACCAATGTAATTTAAAACACAATGTGCCAAATGATAAAAGATAGTGTTGCATATCAATCTGAACGAATTAAACAAAAAGATAACATTAACATTAACATGCTATATGAAACTGAATGCCGATGTCTGAACCCTGTAATCTAAATACAAACTAGAAGCCGCGAAATTCAAAACGAACGAAATTATAAGTGAATTGGTTCTTAAAAGATTAAAAGTCACTAAAAGATGGAAAACCCTAACCGACCTTGGTGACGAAAACGACGTTGCTTTCGGTCTTGCAGATGCAGCAACGATGATCCTGGCAAATGAATCGGAGACGAGCCACGCATGTCGAGCACACATCCCGATGGCCGCACGCACCGTAGGCAACCCATTCCAAAGTATCGGCACACACCGCGCAGCTATCGTCCATCTCTCTGAATTAAGACCTAGTTTTACAGTTGAACTACAGTTGAAAATCCGGAGAGGATATCTAAGGAAAATATATACGGCGGGGTTGAGAAGGCAGCTGATAGTTTCGGATGAATCGACCAATCGCGAACGATGATAGGTTCTAGATGGTGAAAACTGATATGTTACCCTAAATAAATAAATGAAGAGGGGCTGTTGGTGTGCTACAAAATAATAACCACAATGCCTGCCTTGGAGATCCAGGAAATTACCTTTTATTTGGAATACAATTATTATAAATTCATCAACGTGATTGTCCACCGCGACTCCACTTGACGGTCAAACTTAACGGGCAGTCGCTATAAACTCAAAAGAGAGGTATAGCCTACTTGTTCACCAAGTATCGAGCTGCCTCTTCTGGTCTTATTTTATTATTTTTTTCTTTATAATAATAATTTTTTTCTTATAATAATAACAATACAACTATTTAATAAAATACTTATAAAAAAAATAATATTAAAGATACAATATACTACATGATAATATTAGTTTAAAAAAAAATATAAAATAAAAAATGATTAAAAAATAATATATAGCTCGAACAATGATACATTAGTTTAGATATATTGTAATTTATATAAAACATTTGTATTTCATAAAATATATTACATAAATCATTATTTACTACTTATTAACCAACAATAATCTAAAATTACAAAGAAATTTTATAATTTTATCATGTATCATTATATTTAAATGTAGTTTTTCCTATCAAATAATAATTATAAGATAAATGGTGCTTTTGATATAAGAGAACGTTTTAGATTGGATGGAAGATCTATCTAACAAATGATGAATCTATTTGCACCATAACATTTATTCTAAACACCATATTGTAATAAAAAATTTTAATATAAAAGTACTCATCTAACATGTATATTTAACATTTAAATTCTATTTCGAAGCTAATTTATCATAATACTTTTACTATTAATATTAACTTACGGAGAAAATTAATGTTAGGAAGATTCAAGTGACAATTTTTTTTTTAGTTAATATCAATTTAAAAATATTTACTCTCTAATAATTTCAAATTATTAGATATGAAATATTTATCAACTATATTTTACTTCGATTTTTTATTTATTCTTGATTTGAGAAATTTTCCAATAATTTAAAAATTAAAAATATTTAGATGGGATGAGTACTTTTATGGTGACACTATGTGGAGAAAAATTAATATACATAATAAAAAAATTTTAACTAAGAGTTATTTTGAAATTTATGAGGATGTATAAGGTAAAACTTAATTTTTAAATATTATTAAATACGAGTGTACAAATAAACGGGTATTCAAACTAAATTTTATAATGCAAATACAGTCGCTCTAAAATACTTACTAAAACATATTGTCCTCTATTATTGTTATTTTATTTTATATTTTATATTTTATACATAGAAATATGACTATCCTTTTGAAAATTATTTTTACAATCAATTTTTTAAAATGTCATTTAGTAGAATATTGTTAAGTCATCATAGTGAAAACAAATATTTATTTAATATTTCACATAATAATAATAATAATAATAATAATAATAATAATAATAATAATGTAAGGATAAAAACTAATATAGCTTATTGTTTATATAAATTAACGTGATAAACTTATGTTGTAATTACATGTCTTTTACAATTTATTTACTTTTAATTTGCACTTACAAATTTTCATTTATTTTCATAAACATATAGAATATATATAAAGTAATAATATGATACTGTCATATTAATTTGTATGGATGAGTTTATTTGTACACCTAACAATACTTTTATAATAAAAATAAGTTAAATGTTTGAATTTATTTAATTATACTTTTTAGTTGATTACTATAATATACATTTAATCTTGTTAACTTTTACCCTTAAATTTTTGAAAGTAAGAAGTGATGCTATTGTGTTTTCTCAAATAATAAGTTATAATTTAAATAAGAACTAACAGGTAATTTGATATCACAAACTAATAAGCAATGATCGATCTCACCGAGTTATAAATGTGAATTATTTGTTTCTCTAGATAGCCTTTAACCTCCTGTATAATGTATAGCAACACAATTATATACTTTCCACCTTATAATTTATTTGTGCTATAATAAAATATACCTTGCATTGCATGACTATGAGTTTGTTAATCATTGAAATTCACATTCGGCATTGTAATACTTACCAACTTAAAGTGAAAAGTTTAACTACTTTTTGTGTTTATGAAAATAAATTTCTCTATATATGTTGGATCGGATTCCTCTCAAGTAAAATCTCGAGTTCATTTCAATTCGGTTTAATTAGCGCTGTAATTTAATGTTAGATATTAAAAAGAAGAAACGTGTTAATCGCTATCTTGTAGCATTCACCAAAATGATATATTAGAAAAGATACATAGTCATTGACTGGAATCATAATCATACCAAAACATCTCAAGATTTTCGCGAGAGAAAAACGGAGAGAAATTAAATCTCAAGATCAACTGTCCGATATTTGAGCAAAATACTAGACGATCGAAATCATTGATTAAATTTGCTCTAATATTCCATAGAAGTATTGGATTCTTAACGTCGAATATTATTCAATTTTAAGTGCGCACGCGGAGACTAAATTAACATCCCATACCAATTCATTAAATATCGCAAGAGATCCAAAACGGTTCTTCAAATTGGGGGCTCAATATATCTCCGTTCTCGTAGCCAAGACACAGACTCCCCGAATCTAGTTCATTTCCCGGGTGCCACACAGGCGTACCATTCTCATATGCGTTACACGTCAGCCTCCTTAATCCACTCCCATCCAGCTTTACTATATATAAGTCTCCATATGGCTGGAACTGATTAGGCAACGACACCGGTTCAGCATTCACGCCTCCCAAGTTAGCCGTGAACAAGAGCCACTCTCCATCTGCACTAAAGCACACGTGATTAATCCTCTCTCTATCTACCTCATTTGACCCCTCAGGCCCCGCCAAGCGGATTCTCCTCAAACCGGAGCCATCCGGTTTGACGACATATATGCTAAACGCATTGACGTTTTCCGGGTTATGTCTGTTTGATGAAAAAGCTATGAGGTCACCCTTTGGGGACCAACTTGGCATTGTATCTATCCACGCTCCATCTGTTAATTGACGAATACCACCGTTAAATTCACCGTTCACTGCATCAAGTATGTATAGGTTCTTGTGACCGGAACGTCCAGAGCGAAAAACAAGGCACTTCCCATCCGGCGAGCACGAAGGGAAAGCATTATTTCCTGTTTCTTCTCTTGTAAGGATCTTTATGTCACATGGGATTTCTTCGTGATTATCTTTGAGGTTTGAAGGGTCAAATGAGATACGTGCAATCTGGACCGTTGTCTTTACTGACCCGAAAATTGGACCCACTGAGGTATAGATGACGTGTTTCTCTGTGGGACTCCACGAGTTGTGGAAAGCTATACGATCTTTGTTGAGAGTCCATCTTTTAGAACCGTCAGATTTGACGACCTTGATACCGGCATGCAAGTCAAGATGATCGAACACAATCAAGTCCCCGTCTGGAGAGAAGGAAGGAAATGATCCATTGAGTCTAAGCATTCGGAGTTCTCTAACCGGAGATGTTACCGGTTCAAGGTGAGGAATAGTTGATTCGCCCTGAGCTGACTCGCCTCGAAAACGGTGGTAGCCGATAAACTCTGAATTAGCAGACACAAAAGGGTTATAATGATGAAAATTTGGGTTGAGTAACTCGGTCACGGGGAAGAACTCCTTTGATTCGAGATCATAAATCTCAATGTGTCTGTAATTCTTAGTTTTCCTCCTAGTTGCAACTGCAATTCTTTTGCCGTCGTGAAAAGCTGCCGGAGTAAAGCAGTGAACCCCGGGTGGTGTCACACGGATAGGAGCCACCGGGAAACAAGTAAATTCAAAATTTTCTGAAATGTCAACCCGGTAAATACTCCACCAGCCATCATCGGCTTGACGATGGAAGTAAATGGTGGAGTCACCACACCAGGTGGGCCAGCCACCTCGCTCACAAAAAATGATGCGCTTATACGGATCAGATTCTTGAAAAACAACTACATCCGTGCAGAGCTCGTGGAATTCACCACGCCAAGAACGAGACTCGTAGGAGGCAACGGCTATAAATTTTCCGGTATAAGAAATACTAGGACTGTAATCAACAAAACCATATGGAGTCAACCTGGTAATTTTGTTTACCTCAAGTTCGGTAGAGTAAAGAGCAGACCAGCTGTTGAATAATTGATCGGGCTGTTCATGGGCTGAAACAAAGTAAAGCTTGTGGTTTTTGATGATGGGGCGGTCGTGAAAGAGGCTACTGGGTATTGAGTGTAGCTGCTTTGGTTTGGTTGATCCATGTCGGGTCAGAAAAATACGGGGCGCACCGGTGCGCTCGGAGATAAAGACAATGGTTGGATCTTGGTCGTTGTCATTGACAAACTGGGCATTAAAATTGACTGAAATACCATCGGTGAGGCGGGTTTCATTGATTTCTCGGGGATCAGATGGTAACTTAATAGAGAAAATGTCGAAGCCGTAGTAAGGCCTGCCTACCGTGGTGAAGATGATGGTGCCTTTGGGGTTCATTGGAATGGAAGTTGCGAGTGAGGTTGGAGAGAGTTGTATTGGAGAAAAGAACTTAGTTGTTGGGCTACCGAAAGTGCGGCGACAGTGGAGATAGCAAGCAGTAGATATAAATTAATGTGGGAGGTGGGAGGTGGGTGGTGTATGGTGCGTATGAGGTGACGTAACATTTTTATTCTTCTCCTTCTTGATTAAAATAAGGAATTCATGCAGCATTTTTGTTCTTCTCCCTGACTGAATTCAGAAATTTTCTCGATGTTGAGCTTCTGAGAAAGTGTCGTCAATGAATTCGCGTAGGTGGTGACGCATCATTTTTGTTGGTTAGTTTTTATTTTTCTTAATATTTATCTTCCCCTTCTTGATTGAATTAAATAGTCGTTTATTGTTGACTAAAATAACAAAGTCGAACTCCGTACGTACGCTGATGTGGCTGTTTTTCTTTGCTTACAAGGAAGTTGGGGAGTTTGACAAGTTTCAGAAATTAAGAAAAAAGAAAAGAGTAAAAAATAAAATTGATGGTACAATATTGATCCCCATATTACCGTATGGCCGCGTCACCATATTAGTCCAGTTCATCCTTAAAAAATTTTAAAAAAGAAAATGTATGACGAGATATATATCTAAGGAGCATTTGGATGTGCATAGAGTAATTGGATCGAAATCTTGGCTATATAAACAATGGATACAATTGATTCCAACAACAATAGTTATCACATTAAAACAATATTTATCATATTTTGAGTTGAATTTTTACGGGTTCAATATGAAAAAAAAAAAAAAAAAACTGTTAATGATACGTTGTTAAACTCTCAGAACATTAAATAAAAAACTCTTCATTTATTAGTGTTAATGAAAACGGAGATAGAAGAATAATAAATAATTATAATAAAATTATAATAAATTAAATATGTACAACTCAAATAATTAACAACTAACCCAACTTACCGCGACTCATCACTCACTAGCTATAACACAGTTAAATCCAAAAATTCAGTACTTACTAAAAACGTGGTGATATTAGCGTCCAATTATGGAAGGCGTGTAATATATCTCATGCATGATACAAACTCTTTGGCATATATGAAAATTTAGCTAAGAGATGCGAAAACTATTTTTTAAAACATAATTTATTAAAATATATATAGACCTAATTGTGGAGCGTAATCAAATTAGGCGGTCAAACTTAAAGGTAGTCTACGGCGAGGTCCAAATAAACTACTTGCTCAACAAGTATATACCATACACCTTAAAACAGTTTTCCTTCTCACGGCCAGAAGTAAGTCTGATATACTATGTCATGCTTTACACAATATACAGAATAATACAAGAACGAAAAATAAAAATCAATGTTACTCCAAAAGCAAGAGAAATTTGAGGGAACAGCAGATCTTATAAAAATTAAAATATGTTATAAAACCATTTTCGTGCATTATCTATTATCTGTTTTTTATTTTACAATTTCTATTGTAATGGTTTTTCTAATTAAAAAATGCACATTATTATGATTTTATTAAATAATATGCAAGGACCCTTGGCCCCTGCAAGAGAAAAGAAACCCATGGGCCACTGTCGGTTAGAATATCTATTAAACTTCAACCGTTTCTTGTCGAAACGACTACTTTGCTGCACGCGCCCTCAACATTCAAATCTATTAATTTTCAAGAAAAAACAGATAATAATAAAAATAAAAAAGATATTTTCTGTTAGGTCTGAAAGATCAAATCTGAGATCCCAACGAAATACAATGAGAATCAATTTATTAAATTACTTTTATATTTTATACAAGTAATAGATTCTTGACATCTATTGTTATTTAATTTTAAGAAGAGAATGTTTGTTACTCTTATTTTTTAAGATAATATATTATTATTTTTATATTTTTTTAATATTTTATCTTTTTTTTAATTTTATCTTTAAATTTAGTTAGTATATATAAAATAATAACATTAAAAATATTAAAAATTAAAATAAAAAAAAATAATAAAATATTAAAAAAATATAAAAATAATAAGATATTAACTTAAAAAGATAGAAGATAATAAATATTCTCAATTAACTTAAAAAGATAGAAGATAATAAACATTCTCAATTTTAAGTACGGTAATAAACATGCCATAAAATTTATAACCATGATATTTTAAATATCACAAGAAATCCAAAGCGGCTCATTAAATTTACCGCTTAATTTATCCGCAAACTCGTCGATAAACACGCCATCTCCCTAAATCCAGTTCAT
This sequence comes from Azadirachta indica, assembly GCA_022749755.1. Taxonomy (NCBI): domain Eukaryota; kingdom Viridiplantae; phylum Streptophyta; class Magnoliopsida; order Sapindales; family Meliaceae; genus Azadirachta; species Azadirachta indica. Next base: position 17,558,628 of record CM040440.1, read on the forward strand.
TTCCCGGATACCACGTTGGTGTGCCATTTTCGTATGCGTTCCACGTCAGCCTCCTGAGTCCTCTCCCATCCAACCTCATCACGTATAGATCTCCATATGGTTGGAAGTGATTGGGCCACGACACTGGCTCAGCTGTTACGCCTCCCAAGTTTGCCGTGAATAAAAGCCTCTCTCCATCCCACCAAGAGTTTGTCCGATATAATTTTTTAAATAAAATTTTTTAAAATAAAATTTTTATTCTAAAAATTTTTATGAATAAAATTTTTAACAAAAATTTATTAATCATTTAATTATTATAAATAATTTTTAAAAAAATTTAAATAATTATTTTAATAAATAAATAAATTTTTTAATATTTTATTAAAAAAAAATAATATAAAATTTTTAAAATAAAATAAAAATATTTTAAATAATTTTATTTTTTAAAAAAATTAGAGAAATTTTACTGTCAAAAGTGTAAATTTTAAACTTCTTTTAATAGAAAAAAATAACTTTTTTAATTCTAAAAATTTTTTTTATTATCAATTAAATAATATTAAAAAATTTAAAAAAAAATTTCATCATTAAAAGAGTTTTTTCGATCAATGAAAAAGTCAAACCATTCATACCCTAAAATACACGTTATTAATCCTCTCTCTGTCCACGTCATTTGATTTTGATCCCTCGGGTGCTGCCACGTGGATCCTCCCGAGGCCAGAGCCGTCTGGTTTGACAACGTATATACTAAACACGTTAACGTTAGCTGGATTATGTCTGTTAGAAGAAAAAGCTATGAGGTCACCCTTAGGTGACCAACTCGGCATTGTATCTGTCCACGGTCCATCTGTTAATCGACGAATGTTGCCGTCAAACTCACCGTTCACCGCGTCAAGTATATATAGATTCTTGTGACCGAACCTTCCAGAGCGAAATACAATAAACTTACCATCTGGTGAGGACGAAGGAAAGGCATTATTACCTGTTTCTTCTCTTGTGAGGATCTTTACATCACATGGGATTTCTTCCTGATTGTCCTCAAGATGTGATGGATCAAATGAGATACGTGCAATCTGAACCGGTGTTTTTACAGAACAGGAAATTGGACCCACAGAAGTATAGATGACGTGTTTGTCAGTGGGACTCCATGAGTTATAGAAAGCAGTACGGTCTTTCATGAGAGTCCATCGTTTGGATCCGTCCGATTTGACAATCTTTACACCACTGAAGTTAAAACCATGATTTAACGCAACGAAATCCCCGTCTGGAGAGAAGGAAGGAAATGATCCGTTGAGTCTAAGCATTCGGAGTTCTCTAACAGGAGATGTTACAGGTTGGAGGTTAGGAATGGTTGATTCCCCCTGAGTTGACTCACCTCGAAACCGGTGGTAGCTGATAAACTTGGAATTAGCAGAGACAAACGGGCTATAATGATGAAAATTCGGGTTGAGAGACTCGGTCACTGCATAAAACTCTTTTGATTTTAGATCATAAATCTCAATGTGTCTGTACTTCGTATTTTTCCTCCGAGTTGCGACTGCAAGTCGTTTGCCGTCGTCAAAAGCGGCCGGAGTAAAGCAGTGAACCCCGGGTGGTGTCACACGGACAGGAGACATCGGTGAAGCAGAAAATTCAAAATTTTCCTGGAAGCTGAATCAAAAAATGCTCCACCAGCCATCATCGGCTTGACGATGGAAGTAAATGGTAGAGTCACCAGACCAGGTAGGCCAGCCACCTCGCTCGCAAACAATGACGCGATTATTCGGATCGGATTCATGAAAAACAACTATATCCGTGTAGAGCTCATTAAATTCACCAGACCAAGGACGAGACTCATATGAGGCAACGGCTATAAATTTCCCAGTATAAGAAATACTAGGACTGTAATCAACAAATCCATATGGAGTCAATCTGGTAATTTTGTTTACCACAAGTTCTATAGAGTATAGAGCGGACCAACTCTTGAAGAGCTGAAACGAAGTAAAGCCTGCGGTTTTTGATGATGGGACGGTCGTGAAAGAGGCTATTGGGTATGGACGGTAGCTGCTCCGTTTTGGATGATCCAGGTCTGGTCAGGAAAATACGAGCCGCACCGGAACGCTCGGAGATGAAAGCGATGGTTTGATCTTGGTCGGTGTCGTCGACAAACTGGGCATTGAAATTGATGAAGTACCATCGGTTAGGCGGTTCTCATTGATTTCTTCTTGTGAATTGAATGGTAATTTGACGGAGAAAACGTCGAAGCCGTAGTAAGGCCTGTCTACTGTGGTGAAGATGATGATGCCTTTGGGGTCCATTGGAAGTGAAGAGTGAAGGGGAGTGTTGGATTAGAGAACGAGCTTGCTGGCTGTACTTCTGAAAATGGGGCGGCTACGTATATAGCAGGCAGTATATTATACATATATATATATATATATACACACGCGGGTGGTGGGTGGTGCGACGTGCGTATGATGTGACGTAACATTTTTATTCTTCCTTCTTTTGATTGAATTCAAGAATTTAATTAGTATTTTTATTCCTGTCCTCAATTCAGAAATTTACTGGCCATTGAGTCTTTTTTTTGCCAAAAAAAAAAAAAAAAATCAAAAGAATGAAGATAGCTTCGGGCTTGTCTGGGTGGTGCGCATGAATATAATATTGTGGCTTGTCATAATGGTCGATCTGGTCTTGAGTAAATAAATAATTACAGGGTAGAAACAATTGGATCTTAGGTTTTATTTTGTTACGGAAGTAGCTCAAACGGTGGAGTGCTTTCATATTCCGCGTTTCCATAAATTATTATTTTTTCTCCTAAGCAAAAATATAGGCGAAATATTTATATAATTTGAAAGATTGTTTGGTTGAAATAAAAAATGACAAAAAATTTGTATAATTTATTTTGAAAAATTATTTTTAACTAATATTACCAAAACGCATTTTTTTTGTTTCTTTGAAGCATAAATGTTAACTTCTACAAAATCTTAAAACTAATTATTGGATTTGGTGGAGAGAATTTGGAAGCTTGTTTGGTTAAAATAACAAAATACAAAAAAATTTAGATAAATTATTTTAATTATTTTAAACAAATATTATCAAATACATTCTCTATTATAGTAAGATAACATATACAAATTCTTGCACAATTTCATTCATAAAATTAATGTGGAAAAGTTAAACTATTGGATGTAAAAGAAAAAAAATTATGGATAACGTATATAAGACATGTGATAATAATATAATATTATTATATTAATTTATATAAAAAGGTTATTATAAAAATTTGTGTCATTAGTATTATTTTGTTTGTTATTGGAAGCAATAGTTTAAAACTTCATTCTTATAGCTGTTAAAAATTTTATTTAAAAAATATTATCCTACATGCTGTGATTATCCATTGTTCGATTATTTTTCAAAAAGGACAAAAAAACTAAGCCCAATTAGGAAAAATTCAATAGAGAGGCAAGGGCCCAAAGGATGAGTTAGCAAGTAAAGAAGAAGACTGACGGCAAAATGGTCAGAACGTTTCCTAAGAATACAAGGGGAAGAAAGAGAATGGGCTTTACATAAATAGAGAGTACTTGGCAACATATTAGTTGAGGACATATAAATAGGAGACGTCCATCCCGAGGACGCCATAACACCTGGAAGAAAGCTGATGCTAGTTAAGAGAATGTTCCATAAGAGCAGCTGACCTCCAACAAGGACCTACAACGAGGAAACCCGCAATAAACTAGTGGCACCTATCACCTATTGATTGAGGAAAATGATGATTGCACCATAAAACGAAATACAAGGGATTTTTATATCCCTATTGATATAAGAACCACCACCTTAATACAGGAGAAATCTCCCTTCTACAGTTCTACTCTAGGGTGAATTGTGATGCCACCTTACCAAAGTCTCTAATGATATGATGACAATAAGGTAAGAGAAGGAGAAAAGGTAATTTAGGAGAGAGCATGATAAAAAGTGGACAAGGTTTATACTCCGCTTCATTATGTCACCTTAAGGTTTTAGCTGGTTAATTCCTCTCACTTTTCTCTTATTTTGTAGGTTTCATCCTTTTGGCCTATCCACGCTCTACAAACCTACATTGAAATTGGAAGCTCCGAGATTTATGTTGGCTGTGATCCGGTTTCCTTTACAAATTTAGTTATTTGCACTCCTATTGACTATTGTGATAGAGACGAAAATTTGTACAAATATCTATAAAATCTTAAAATCAATTAATTTAAATTAGGAGAAAATTAATTTATTAGTCAAGTATAATTAAAACGAAACTGTTATGCATTAATATATATATATATATATCTTTTTATATTATAAGTTGGGTACCAGGATTATATGGTCTAATTTAGCCCCCAGTTCGTCCTTAAAATGCTAAAATAATATAATTTGGATGTACGCAGAGGAATTGTATCCAAATCATTTATATCTATTACATAAATGATTTCTGAAGTATTATATTGATAAATTAATAAGTTGAAATATAGCTTTGATGTACATAACAAAAACAATGGCAAAAGATAATAATATTGAATAATAGCAATTAATTGAAATAGAATGTTTTAATAATTTGGGTTTGATAAGCAATATATATCTGATTATTTGGGAATTTCGAATGTAAACTTTCGGGTAATAAAAAAGGCGTTTGCGTTTTTGTTTTTGTTTTCCTCAAGTAAACCCTAACCAACGCCGAAGAAAAGAAAAGCCCTGCCCCCATTTGTAAATTTTAGTTTGAACCGCTGTTCATGATGGCGACCACATTTTTGCTCAAAGCAAATCCGCCGTTATTGTCGCAACGAATACAAAATTTTAATGGAAGCCTTTGTCGCATGAAATCCGCGAAACTGAGCTCAGGTTCCAGATTCTCTTGCGTTAAAGTAAAAGGCTTTAAGAATTTGTCTCCAATTTCAACTAGCAAAACCAATACCGCTCTGCCGGCCTTCCTTTCTAGTTATGCAGCGCGATCCATAATAAGCTCAGGTTCAAATGCCAATTCTTCTGAAAATCAGGTGCTTAATTCTATTTTTGAAATCTTTAAGTGGTTGAAAGTTTCCGCCGCGGTGATGGCGCACTCTTTGCTGTTGATTATGATGATGTACAGTCGTGATTCGGCGTTGGCTCGTACTGGTGGCGTCATGGGCGGACATTCTTTCAAGTCTTCGTCGTCTTCCTCTTCAAGTCGTTCTTCTTCCACTCGATCTTCATATTCATCGTCGTCATCTTATTCCTCATCTTCATCCAGTAGACCTTCATATTCATCATCAACATCATCGTCCAGTTCACCTTGGTATTCATCGTCATCGTCATCTACATGGAGAAGCAGTGATTCGCATTCATCACCATCGTCATCTACATGGAGCAGCAGTGATTGGCATTCATTAACATCATCGTCCAGTTCACCTTGGCATTCATCATCACCGTCATCTGCATGTACCAGCAGTGATTCGTATTCATCATCATCAAGGGAGCCTAGTCAACCTTCTGCTTCACATTCATGGAACACTTACAATGTAATAATCAGTCTAACATTTTGGTGCATAATGGGCATTGTCGCGGCTTATGTTATTGCAGAGACCGTGAGTGCTATTAAACGATTTCTGAATCGAACAAGCGTTATCAAGCTGCAGGTATAATATCAAAGAATAAGGGTTAAGGCTTTGGCTGACTATTGAATAAGTTCGGTTAAATAAAAGATTGACAATAGAATAAGAGAAAACTTCAATATTTTTATTTGTTGTGTTCAGAATTTATTAGACAGTTTTTTCTTCTCAGGTGGGACTGTGTGTCACCGATCAAAGTCTTCAGAATGATCTTAATCGAATTGCAGAAGTTGCTGAGACATCCACCTCGCAGGGTTGGATCCATATATTGAACAGTAAGCTTCTATGGTACATAAAACCTAAATTTACTTTCGTTTTATAAAATTCTAACTGCTGATACAATATACAAAGACCCTAAAACTGAATATGCATCTTTGTTTAATAAAACTTGGTCTAGGTTTATCATGCCCTTAATTACATTTAGATGTGAACATTAGCCATGATTCATGGCTTTCAACGTGGCTCATGAGGAGGAATAGGACCTTTAAATCTGTAATGTTCATTAATAATATTAGCTTAATAAAGAATCACTTCCAACATGAGATTACAGTACTTACAAGCAGACTTTTATATAATCGATTTAGAATGAACATAAAATTTAAAAACAATATATTTTCTCAAACCTGGAAATTGTTCTACCTTTAATTCGCTGTTCTATTATTGGGATAACAAGAATTATTAGAAGTCCACCTTAACGTTTCAATAGGATGTTTCACACTCATAGACTTCGTAAAACCCCACTACCTTTACTGATGGTTTATTATTGATGTAAATAAGTAGATAGACTGACGCGCGTATTACAACTTCAAATATTCTAACATTATTATTTTAAGGGAGAATGTCTATTAACTGTTTTTTCAGTAAATAGCTCATTAGTCCCTTATATTTTTTTTAATATTCCATCACCCTTTAATTTTTTTTTTTGATTTTGCCTTTCAGTTCAATTGATTTATAAAATGATAAAATTAAAAATATTTGAAATATTGAAGGATAAAATCAAAATTTAGGGGTGATGAGATATTAAAAAAATATAAGAGGGTGACGGGACATTAACTCAAAAAATAAAGGGTAATAGACATTCTTCCCTTTTTTAAAGTATACTATAACCTTTCAAATTGCTTCACAAATTTGTGTTTACGACTATATTCTTTATATTATTTGCGTTTTGGTTGCAGGCACAACTGATTCTTTACTTCGACATTATGGGTATTGCATATCCCATTATTCATCTGTAAGTTTGAACATGATCTCTTTGATATATATAGTCTTGATTTACTAAAGTCAATTGTTATAGTTAAATTATTGACGCTGGTACTCAAGAAGAATATTCGTAGTTTGAATAGCGTTTTAATTTGTGGAATCATCTGTATAAGAAGGAAGACATAGACGCTTTCACATATGCTAAATATACATTCATGTATACACGTAAACCATATATTTTTGCTATTTGTTAATTGAAAATATATAATAATAATTTATATATGTTTAGTGTTGTATAGAATAAGTAATAACCCCTCGTTGCTTTTATATATGGGGGCTATTGTTATTAGATTTTTGGGCTACTATCTCATGCGGGAGATAATATTGCAGGTGGAGCTAAAAGGTAATTTAGGAGATGCAGAGCAATATTTCAAACAACTTTCAACTGACGAACGTGCAAAATTTGATGATGAGACATTAGTCAACTTGAACAATGTCAAACAGGAGAAAATAATTGGTCAGAAAGCTAATCGAATCATATATACGTATATGGTGGTAAGTTTGTATCAGTTTTTTAAAATATGTTCAAATTTTAAATAATCTTAACATAAAGTTCGTCGAATACAATAAATAATATCACCTTGTTCTCTGATAAAGAACTAAAAATTATACGTGGACTGGTCTTCATATTATTCAATACTTAAAATCTTTATTTATTTTTCAGGTAACAATCTTGGTATCAACTAGCGGGATAATTAAACTGCCTATCATAAAAGATAAGGAAGACCTTAAAAATGTTTTAAAGAAGCTCCGTTCCCTTCATGCTTCTGGCGAAATACAAGTAATTAATAATTTTCGCTGTCTCCATATATTAATTGAATGTTTGATTTTGATTTTATGACTAATTTGATTTATGTTCATGCAGGCCGTAAACGTAATATGGACACCTCAAGAAGAAAATGAGATCATGTCACTTGAGGAACTTAATCAAGATTATCCACATCTAAGGCGTTTTTGAGTACATGAGCAATACTCTTGAATACACATATTAATTATTGCTACTTTTCTTTCAACTTCCTAGGCGTTTTATTTTATCTATTTATGAAACACAAGGAAAAAAAAAATTTGCTTTTAAGGGGTTATTCGAAATTTTTATTAAATAAAATTTTTAAAATAAAGTAAAATGTTTATAAAAAAATAAACTTTTAATAAAAGTAAATTGAATTAATTTAATTACACATTTTTTTTAATATCCTCATGAGCTCCATTTTTACTATGACTCATTAGTTGTGTAACGATAGCCACATAATGCATTAGTTGGATGATATGTCGCATTGGCAATAACCACGTCAACATAGAAAACTCATTAATTAATTTTGTAATTGTGTTTTGTATGTTAGATGATATATTCGTTGGGTAATAACGTTTTCGTCCCTAGACTTTGTAAAAATAATAGAACATTGCCCACCGTTAGCCAATTGGAGGGCAAAAAAGATATTTTACGGATAACAATATTTTCATCTTTTTTATTCTTAAATTTTTTTTAAAATGTCTTAATAACCCATGAAAAATCACTTGCTCGTTAATATACCAGAGTAACCGATGTAGGCACCTCCACCATCGATCACCCAAGTCATGAGAACCACCAACTGTTCATTACCCCACAAGCTGTTGTCGCCGTCTCTATTCTATTGCGAAACATTATCAGTTTGCTCCTCATCACCATAGTTACCAGATTCTCGTCGCTATTAACTTGTATCCCACTGGAATTCGACTGCTAGATCTCTTTTTTTTTTTTATTTGAAAATTTAAATTATTAGAGCAATTTGTGGAACTTTGAAAATAAATTAAATAGGATTAATGATCGAGAATTTCATGTTAATTTGAGTATTGCAGATGGTAGATTTAGGTTTCTTTGCATTAATTTGAATTTTGGAATGTAATTAATAAAACTAGGAGCAAAATTATTCCTGTTTTTCTTTTCTTGTCTTTTTTTTTCTAAGGGAATAACTAATTTGAAAAAAAAAAAGGCATTATTTCATGGCGATTAAGCGGCCTAATAGTAATAAACCAGACCCTGACTAGTAGGACTTTCCTAAATTTTTAGAAAGACTTTTCTCAATAGTCAATAGGATAATAAAATTTTGTTATTAGTAGAGTTTTTATTATAAATATCCTTGATTGAAATATTCAATAAATTTTCCTTAATAGAAGGGTATTTTTTCTTAGTACCAGTAGATTTTTTATTTGGTGCGGTGATCTTGAATTTTTTAACAATTATAACATTATTACATTAGGGGCTAATTTGTCAAAAGGGACCAAACGATGTCCTGATTTTGTTGGTTACTTCAACGTTTAGGGATGAAAAATGTTATTTTATTCATCAGTTACGTAATATCATATTAATTTATGAGAATTGACCATATTAATTAGCAAGCAGCAAACTTGTATTATAAAAAAGAAAACGCTAACCATCACTGAATAAAAAAGAAAACATGCCGCCGACCATTTGAAAATCTTATTTTGATCCTCTGTTCTTCAAGGGATGCCAACCTTAGATTTGCTCAAAGCAAACCCGTTATCCTTATCTCAGCGGGAGATAAAATTTACAGGGCAGCCTTTGTGGCATCAATTCCGCTAATTTTTGCACAAATGCCGTCTTGGCTAGCTTTACACTGAAAAGTTTTGCGAACCTGACTCCAAGTTCAACCGGCAAAAGCAATACCGCTGTTGATTTTAATTTTGAAACCGAAGAAATAAGCTCAGCTTCAATAGATAATTCTCCTGGAAACCATGTGCCTAAAAGTATTTTTGAAATCTTAAGTGGTTGAAAGCCTCTGCGGTGGGGGTATTAGTCCCCGATCAAAGTCTACGTAGAGATTTGAACAGTAAGCCAGTTTCTGTAATTTGTGTATTCTTGTTAATTATTTTTGAGATACATACCTATCTTCTTCTATTTTTTAATAAGTCTGTTTATGGTATTCCTAGGTAAATGCATTATATCTTCTCTAACCTTTAAATTGAACAATCATCCCTGTCTCTTTAATGTTTCAACAAGAAGCTTCACCGGCTTCCAAGGAATCCATTGCTGCTTTACTGTTCGAAAACTATTTCATAAATGATTAATATAGTACATCATGTGATCATATAAATAATTGAAGAAATTGGGACATATTTGTTCGAACATATATAATAACCGGGAAGCTAGGATTATAATAGTTGCTTAATTTTTTGCTTTCTTAATGTTTGTTACTATTCAACCTTTGAAGTTACTTCAATTTTTCGTGTCATATACTTTTCATATTATTTAAGTTTTTGTTGCAGGGACAACGGTCTCTTGACTTGGGCATGTTAAGGATATTGTAAAACATATTATTCATCTGTAAGTTGCATATAATCCTGATCTCTCGCTTGGATATTTCGCTGATTTACTGAAGTTAATATATAATTATAGCTAATCCTTTATTGATCTAGTCATCGGTGTTTAAAATCACAAATTCTTAGTGTTCGATGGTTAACAAATGCTCAATTCCAATGCCTCATAGTTAGTATTATTGTTAATAATTTCGCTGCCCAGGATAAGAAATATAGAAGACCTAAAGAAGGCTTTGAAAATTCTCGGTCCATTCATAGTTGCCGCAAAATGCAAGTATTAATACTCATATACTTTTTGTCATTGATGATTGTTTTTTTTTTTTCTTTGGAATTATTTTGCATATAATTGGTTTGTTATTCATGATTATGCAGGCTGTAAATGTACTATGGACCCTCCAAGATGAAAATGAGATGATGTCAGTTGTGGAACTTCGTCAAAATTATCCATATTTAAGACCTTTGAGCTGATGATTAAACGTATATTCTACTTAATTTGTATGTTTGGAACGGATCTACCTTAACTTAATTACCCCTTAAATGGGACATTTGATAAACTTGATCCATTCACACATTACAGTGTTTATGCATTAAATGGTACCCTTAATGTTTTTCATAATTGAAAAAAATGAATATAGTCTTAAAAATTAGTTCAGAATTTTCTGAGCGGAAAACATATCTAAACATTCATTACATTTTTAAGTTAACAGTTGGTGTTTCCTAACTAAATTTCTCGTTCCTAATTGATCAAATACTGCTATCCACATGAAAGACTAACAATGCAGAGAAGCAATAACATTGGAAAGATTTCAATTGTTGATCATGTAACTAAGTGTAACATAAGATGCATAGCCGGGCTGCGTTGTTCATTGCCCTTGTTGGCGAGCCCTAAAGTGGCAAGATTTCCCCTAATGTAGGAGCAAAATAAGTGGTGCTCATTGCTCAATGGTGCACAGTAATTTCTGCTTCCTGTGTAGGTGTGGCATCTAGTTTCACATAGTGTCCACATCTAATTATAGCACTAACTAGAGCACCACATCCTATTTCATCTAATATTACACACAATTCTGAGCTTGTAAAGAGCACAATATAGCCTTACATCCTATGTATGTTGTTAATAAACCTTCGTCGCTGTTGAAATGGCGAAAGAAAATAATATTACAACTTATCTTTTCTCTTCAACGCTTCTGTCATATCCATATATACTCTGTGATTTTTTTTTTGTGTTTGCCCTAAGACATTTTAATTTCTGTTTCCTTTCTTACTTCTGCTTCCAACTGTCAAGAGAATGCGATTATGTGATTGTGCTGCCATGGTACAATGAATTGAATAAGCATGTTAGAACCAGTTACAATAAATAATTAAACCTTACCCATAATATGAAATTTTCTGATGAGCAGACAATGTATTCAATGCTGCTATAAATTATGCATAGATTTATTCCAATTAGTTTAAACGGTTACTCCAGTAGTCCCATTATATAAAATGATTTTATTTTTATCAGGTTTTAAGAACCGTTGACTTAAATGAACGGCTGATTGAGCACCTTTTTTTTTTAATATTATTAAAATTGTAGCACTTCCAAATCTCCTGAGCTGTGTAGCGTCTAGAAGAGCTTATAAATTCGAGTGAACATGGCATGTGGAATATTATCAGCAGAACCAAGTGCCTTTCAGAATTTTGAGAAGATTATCAGCAGAACAAGAATTTCACCAATGTCTAAGCCAAGGTAATAATCTCTTACTTAATCCTATCAGATCTGCATGTCTGTGCATCATTTCGACCTTTTCTCCTTTATCTGTATCAAATCCTCATCACGAACTAGCTAGTAACATATTTTCATAGCATATGATTTTCCTTTTCTCAGGTTGGAGGGTAAGGTGGCACTTATCACTGGTGCAGCTAGCGGGATCGGTGAGGAGGCAGTGAGATTATTTGCTGAGAATGGAGCTTTTGTTGTAGCCGCTGATGTACAAGATGAATTGGGGCAGCGAGTTGTTGCATCTATAGGCACAGATCAAGTTTGCTATCACCGCTGTGATGTCAGAGATGAGAAGCAGGTGGAGGAAACGGTGAGTTACACCGTAAAGAAATATGGAAAACTTGATATTTTGTTCAGTAATGCTGGAATCATTGGCCCATTAACAGGGATCCTGGAACTTGACATTACTGGATTTGACAACACCATGGCCACTAACGTCCGCGGAGTTGCTGCAACAATTAAGCACGCAGCTCGCGCAATGGTGGCTAGAAATACACGCGGATCAATCATTTGCACTACGAGTGTTGCATCTTCCCTTGGGGGAACAGGTCCGCATGCTTATACAGCATCGAAGCATGCTTTAGTTGGTTTAGTCCGAGCAGCCTGTAGTGAGCTTGGGGCTCACGGGATCAGAGTGAATTGCATCTCCCCATTTGGAGTTGCTACACCTCTTTCATGTGCAGTTTATAATTTGCAACCAGAGGAAGTTGAAGCTAATAGTTATAAGGTCGGCAACTTGAAGGGTATTGTTTTGAAGACCAGACACATTGCGGAGGCTGCATTATTTCTTGCTTCTGATGAATCTACTTACATAAGTGGGCACAACTTGACCGTTGATGGAGGCTTCTCGGTGGTTAATCACAGTTTTTCAGCCATCTAAATGCACTGATTTGGTTACAGGTCAAGCAAGCCAATATTTTATGGTATGATTGGAGTTTATAAATTATTTGCTTGTGTGTAAAATTCAGGTGTTATTTAATGTCTAAGTCAAACCTTGCTTGTTACCAGCAATTGGCATGTGCATTTTCCTTGTAATCCGTAGTGTTATCGTTTTTGTATTTCCCACGTCATAAATTCATCAATCTTGTCTGCCCACGTTTAATGGCTTTGCATACCCTGAGTACCCTCCAATGTCCACTTCAATCCTCATGATTTTTTTCTTTCAGCTTTGTCATTAATATAAGGACAAAAGAACCCGTAAGAGAAAAGAAAGGGAAAAGAATTGAATTGAGATTTGGGCAGTTGATATTCTTCTGGGGAGATTACTCTGGACAGATTTCTTAAAAGGCAAATCAGAATTTTCAAGTGTAAATAAATTTTCGAGGCTCCCGCAAGTCTCGTTCATGAATTTGTTGAAAGTCACGAATCCACGATATTTGGCTTATTGTTAAAAACCTATTTCTCTTAATCTTATCAGGACAGCAGAAGCAGCTTATATATATGCACATATATCCATAGTTAATTAGTGGACGACTACTGTACGACTAGTGTTAGAACTGGTTAGCTAGATTTTTATTTTCTCATGGGCCAAAAACAAGATCTTACCTTCCATGTCTTCTTCCCACGTAAGTCTTGGCAGTTTCCTAATGTATGGTTAATTGTTGTCCAAATTGTTTGGCCCATAGTAGCCCAGTCCCCTCAACTAGTTTGTGAATGTGATGTTATTTGCAACAAAATAAAAATAATACATACAGTACCAAGCTTCTCCATATCAACACGAAGAGATTCTAGGACAATTGCAAAGGCATTTTGAGGGATACATATGAATAATAAAGGTCAAACTGTATAATGCAAATTTAAACTCCATTGTTGCTGATTAACATGCCTCAGTGTTACTGGAAGTTGCCAAACGGACAGCATAATGAAACCAAAAATTCGAAAAGCACGTTGTGGAAATGAAAGAAATTGAGCGGCTAGGACCGCGGTGAACCACGATAACGATTAACAGATAAGACCATCGAATCATTTGTTTCTTTTTTTCGGTCAAAACTGCTTAAGAGTAATCTTAAAATTGGAGTTATTTAGATTTGAGTTCTGCTCTGATTCTAATGTTCCGGATTGTCAAAACTTGCAATTATCCCTTTCCTTTAGCATACTTTCTAAATTATTGTCACCGCCCCAGTGCCCAAGTGATTTGACCGTTCGATTCCTTACTTAAACCTTTACTCTAAACGTGTTTTGAAAATCTAATTAAACCAGACAGTCAAAACTACCAGTCCCATCCCATGTCAAGCCACCAGCTCAAAGTAATTCTATAACTAAACAAGTTCTAGAGCTCATAACCAATCAACCCCAGTTCCTCTCTTTGAAACTTCGAGATCAATTTTTTCCCATCTTCCAGTTTCAGGAGTAGCCATGGCGCTGGTGGTGTACTGGTATGATTTTATATGTTTTGGCATTGTGGCTGCTGCCTTTATTGGCTCCTTATGGGTTCTCTGGAGAAAGGAAGGTGCTTCCAGATGCGACGACAATACCATTTATGAAAGCCTGCTCGCGCCTCGTCAGGAAAGTGATGCGTTCGTACGTGCAACCCCAAGGGCTCATGTTGGCTCATACCAGCTTTGGACCAGCTGCTGGAAAGGCGTGCACCCAGGATGGCTCTTGGTGACTCGTTTCGTCTCCTTTGTAGTCATGGCTGGATTCCTGTCCTGGGATATCGTGGAATGGGACGCAACCATCTTCATCTACTACACTGAGTAAGTTCTTAATTCTCCACGCGCCTTGGATTTACTTAATTGATACTGCTTCTTTTGATGTTTTCTTTCATTGTAATTGAGAATGAATTTTTCTTCATGTTTGGCATTCGGCTAATCAATCAATTCTCTTTCTAACCAGTATTGTGCATTCGTCATAGCTAGACAAGGCAGACTAGAAGTTGGAGGTAGAAAATGAGAACTATCTATAGGAGTTTGGACTTTGAACAGTCTTGTGGAAAAGTAATAGTCCATAAAAGTTTCATACAGGAATAAATAGCAACTTTTGAGCTCCCTTTGACCAGCACTAAATTGTATGATTCGCAATAATAGTAGACTTGCAGAGTTGGAACTAACCAGCTCTGTATCCTTAATGATGCACTTTCCTTTTCCATTGCCGAATAAGACTTTTAAGTCACGTTATTGTTTCACTGCTGTCGTGTCTTTTGAGTCAACGGTTTCATAGAACAAAAAACAGAGATTTTGATTAATCAAACAAGAAGCAGAGAGATCTTACTCTTGTTTCAAGCCTGCTTTAAACATCTCATCTCCAATAATTACCCTCTTCAAATTCCTGATCTTTTCATTTTTTGTGGTCTTCGGTCTACAATACAACTTATGAAATGTCCAACTCGGATGAGAAAGGTCTAGCTTACTGGCTTAGATGGCAAGTGCCAGTTTGTGCTGTGATAATCTTACTCCCAGCTTCCTTAATTTTGCGTGTTGCAAAGAATGTAAAAGCAGAGCCTTTGTATTTGGATGATCTGTGGAAATCATGCTGGAGAAGGCTCAATCCTGCCTGGCTTCTCTTATACAGAGCTTTAGCTTTTCTTTGTTTGGCTTTTATATTTGTTGAAGCTGTCGCTCTAGACGGAGCTTTTGCCTTCTATTTTTATACTCAGTGAGTACACATCTAACTCCCTCGTCTCCAATAGCAATTAGGAGATGCAAACAAAATACTCATTTGCTGTAAGTTTTTTTCATTCTCTTAAAATGAAATCTGAAAGTCTACGCTTGCATATGAATTAACAATTACAAGTGGGCTTCTCATTGAGAGGTACTATTCTGGTGATTTAGCATGGTGGAAATTGGTTCTTGTTCCTCTCCAATTGAGCTTTCTGTTCTGAGTTGAATCCATCTTTAATTCATGTCGTTTAACTGATCCGCAGGTGGACGTTTACATTAGTTATGGTCTATTTTGCGGTATGTGCATGTTTTCTCCTTTTCCTTGTTTTCCTTTTAAAGAAACGACCAAATATCTCAGCATAATGCTCTATAGATGATCAAATACATGTACTTGAGACAGCATAGAAAATTCATTTTAAGCAGGCAACCGTTGAATTTATACCTACTGTTTCTATGTGTAGCTGGGGACAGTTATATCTGCATATGGATGTTGGATGTACTCAAAGGAACATCCTTTGGCAAATGGAGTGAAGGATGAGTTTCTGAAAAGGGATGAGGAGGAAATTATAACTGCAAACACTGTGACTTACAGAGAAAAGGAAAGGAAGGGTAGCATCAAACTGCAAAGCCACTACGCAGAGGAGGAGATTCAAAAAAGAGCAGGATTTTGGGGATATCTTATGCAGACAGTCTATCAGGTCAATCATCAAGATTCTAGTTTTCTTGTCTGTCCTTAAAGCCCACAACTTCGAATTCTCGAAATGCAATTTGCTTGCTATATGCATTTCTTCTTCTATGGTTGATGCTAATTGTTGTTTATTAATTTTAATTTTGTTACAGACTTGTGGAGGTGCTGTCGTCCTAACAGACATCATATTTTGGTGTGTTATTGTACCATTTTTATCAAATACCCATCTAGGCCTGAACATGGTGAGAGTCCACATATTCTGAATTGTCTATATGTCACTTCCACAAATTCTATTGCAAAGTTCACTTCAGAAATTTTATCTGTAATTGGCAGTTGATGGGTTGCATGCACACGGTGAATGCTGTTTTTCTTCTGCTAGATACCGCCCTCAATAGTCTTGTAAGTAGTAAAGCTTACCTAAATCATGGATAATTAAGTGAAAAAGCTGCTTACCTAAACCAGTTCCCCCCTTGATCTTCTCTTCAGCCATTTCCTTGGTTCCGGATTGCATATTTTGTCCTGTGGAGCTGTCTCTATGTGGTTTTCCAATGGGTCATTCATGCCTGCGGTTTTACATGGTAATATAATTAATAAACTTTGCCCTGAATTTTTTGATCAAATTTAAGAACTCTGTAACATTCCTAGAGCTTTTCTCAGGTGGCCGTATCCTTTCCTTGAGCTTGATACACCTTGGGCTCCTTTATGGTATATTGTTAACTCTGACACCCTGAACGTAATACTTTTTAGTTTTAAATTAATACCAGTTAATGCATGTTTCCAACCTGCAGGTACTTTGGTTTGGCGGTGGTTCACCTACCTTGTTATGGCATGTACACACTGATTGTGAAAGCCAAAAATTCTATTCTTCCTCGATTGTTTCCTCGTGCTTTTGTAAGATCATACTAGAGTCCTGTTATTATTTCAAATCAGAGAATTTTCATACTTCCATTCATGTTGTTCATTCTGATTGTCCACTTTTGTTCTGTAAAGGAAGAAAAACCTACATTTGTCCTGTAGAAATTGTGGTTTGAATACCTTGTTTTTTGACAGTTTGAATTTGGGAAAAAGAACATATGTTCTTTTACAATTCTCCGTTTCAGAATTGTTCCAATTCCCCAATGGATTTTCGTAATCGTAGATGCAGTGAAGAATGGTTTGACCCTTAGACTACAAATTCCATGATCCTTGACCAGTTCCGTGAGCTAGGCTTCCATTAAGGCTATATGTGAATGAGTGGTCACTTTTTTGAGAAGATTTTAGTATCTTTTTTGAGGAAGTTTTTAGCAGCCCAGTTAAACCAGCGATGAGGCCGCCTATTTACTTATTTAATAGGCCGAAAGCCATTTTCCAAATCCCCTGCCACTCTAAAGATGATGTTTCATAGGTCCTTTACCGTGCCTCCTTTCTGAAAGAGCACAAATTGCTGTAAAAATAAAACTGAGCTTTATTTAAAGCATCCATCCACATCCATCCATGAATGGTAAAGAAATATTCTTTGGCTTTGCCATTTTTATTTGGAAATTTATCCCAATGCTTTCTTGAAAACAAAGCCAAATACTCGTATCAAACTTTGTAAACTTTTAGAATGTCTTTAAGGATGCTTTTTAACTCAAATCCAGGAATATGGGCTATAGCAGCAATTCGGTATCAGTCATGGATAAAGCAACTTACAACACCACTATAATAGCAGATAACAAAACAGAGTTTCCTATGAGGCCACCAAATTGCTAAGGCAGAACACAAGCACAGAATGCCATTGACCAGTGCCAGGGCAACCATAGCAAGCCGAAAACATGGATGATAAATCGTTACATATATTCAACTGTGAATTGAAAAGGAAGTTCGAATTTTTCAATGTCCGTTAGTGGTTTCAATAGCTCAACAATGTGAAATCACATTTCACACTTGCCATTAGAAAAACTGAATGGTTTACAACAGTGGCACAAATGCTGGCCCCGTCTCAAAAGATTATGCAGGCTGATTTGCTCATCTATGATCATACCAAAGTGATATGCAGAAAGATAAAGCATATTAAAAGCTAAGCATTTGCTCTTGGCAGATGATTCAACTATCATCTACATCTCCTATACAAGTCAAAACAGTACATGGAACAGCCCATCAAAAATTTAAACCAACTTCACACTGTCATTGTAAATGACGAAAAATTTTTAAGTCCTCTGTATGCCTACTTTTCATAAACCTCCTGAACAATTAGAGGTGGGAACCATACAGCTATTCATCCACACAAAATTACCAGAATCTCACACACGAGTTGACAGATTTCCAGCATTAAACAAAATAATCTTATGAAGAGAACAATATCAATTAATAAAAAACATTTAAATTGACCAAAATAAAATCCAAAATTTTCGTATCCAAAACAAAACTTCCAAATAAGTCCCAAGAATTATTTAAATGAAATAAAAGGGCCATCTCAAAAACCTAACAAGTAGAACGATGTCTACAACAATTAATCACCACCGGCCTTTTGGTAAACATAGGTGAGACCGCACTTGCCACAATAGTGCCTATCAAAATGACTTGCCATAAAAGTTCCAGCACCACACTCGCCATTAGGGCATTCCTTCCTCAGCCTCTGCACTTTCCCAGAATCATCAACCTTGTAAAACTGCAACACAGCCAACTTGACCTTCTTCTTCTTGTGCTTGATCTTCTTGGGCTTGGTGTAGGTCTTCTTCTTCCTCTTCTTGGCCCCACCACGAAGCCGAAGCACAAGGTGCAGTGTCGACTCCTTCTGAATATTGTAATCGGCCAAAGTCCGTCCGTCCTCGAGCTGCTTGCCGGCAAAGATGAGACGCTGCTGGTCCGGTGGGATTCCCTCCTTGTCTTGAATCTTCGCCTTCACATTGTCGATGGTGTCCGAAGACTCCACCTCTAACGTAATGGTCTTCCCCGTTAGGGTTTTCACGAAGATCTGCATCTTGTTCGACCCTGATACAAAGAGGGCTTCGGCTAGGGTTGGATAAAATAAGAAAAAGTGAGAGAGCAATTGGTCTAGGGTTTTGTAGGATTAACGAGTGTGTGTCTATTTACATAAATGTCCCTGGACATTATGTGTTCAAAAGTCTGATGTGGCAGCCTCGTATTGGTTGCCCGAGACTCGACTGAAAACAAAGAGAAAACTAGTCCAAAACGTCTCGTATTTAATCAGGAGTTTTTGTTCTTAATTTCACGAATGGACCCAGCAGACAGCCCCGCCCACAACTTCAAAATGCTTGAAAAAAAAATAATAAATAAAAAACACTCAGTCCAACAAATTCCATCTCTTTCTAAGAGAAAAAATTGTAGAACAATTTTAGTTGCCAAAATCGTTAGGGTAATTGCATTTTTATTTAATTTTAAAACTATAATAATTATAATATTATTGTAAATCCTAAATTTACAATTTCATTTCAATTGTAAATTTAAATTTACATTTTTTTTTTTTTACCGGTCACTCACTCCTTACAATTAATGAATTTTATTTCATTAATAAGCTTTTGGCAGAGTTTTAATCAAATGCAATTCGAAAATTGGGGTCGACCTCTAAATCGTTCAGTAGAAGCGGCGGACTCATACATGTAGTTAAATATGTAAAGATTCTACTGACTTAATTAATTACCTATAAATTTGAACAAATTATCGAACGTAATAAATTCAACCTTTCTGATTTTTAGTGGTGGTGAAATCGCCCAACTCCTATGACCAAAATGTAAATGCCAGTTGGCACCAGTTGTTTTATAGCCATACATAATTGCAGAGGCTCAACACTTGGTTGACAACAACAGTTGACCAAAGCCATCAACTTGGTCAAGCATGCACCAATTATTTATAATTATTTTTTTTTAAAAAAGACCTGATTAAATAATGAAGAAAGCTTTATGATGATGAGACCGACGTTGTCATTAATTAATAACTTACATGCAAAGCATGCAATTTGTGTACGTAACGAAGATATGTTTGTTAAGGCTCCACAGAAATATTGTAATAGAAGACAGGGACAATAGTTGACTTTATAGGTAAATGTACTGCTGTAGAAATAAAGCTAACATGCTGCGTTGTATAATAAAAATCTTACACTCACAATTGGCAACCGTCAAATAAGATTGATCTGTAGAGTAAATTTAATTACACTTACTCGGGAAAAAATTTTAAAAAAAATTGTTTAAAATATTACAATTGATTTCCACACACGCAAACGCCAGTGCTTTAGTTTCGTCTGGATCACCAACATATTGAGCTGGAATGATACCTAATTCACGACACTGCAATGCCTCCTGATCTCACCCTGTGTGCCAGTGAGCACATCAAGAGATCCCATATGCACCATTGCTTTGGCATACTTTGCAGCCCACACTACTCCATTCCCTGCATTATTCAATACCATATTTGAGGTTAAGGGACTGTCCATCAACGTCTGATCCGAAGTCAATACACCACGACGATTCTTCAACTCCACGTAGTATTTGTTGTCTAAGCGATTGGGCGTCACAAAATCTAGTGCCACAGTTGGATTTCTTGTAGCTCCATTTGGTGGTGGACACTTGGTTTTCAAGAAAGCAGCAAATCTAGGATCCATAGAAGGATCTTGTGCATGAGTTTCGTTGAAATTGTACAGGCGATTGGAGAATGAAGAACAGTGTGACACTCCAATGGAGTGTGCTCCAGAGAGTGTCACCATTTCGTCAACTGACATTCCTTTTCGTGCAAAACTTGCCGCTATTTGCTCTGCATTGATGAAAGGAGAAGGCAGATTTTCTGAAACTTCATCGCTGATAGCGACCACCCCGTCGCGGCGTCCAGCTGGTATGGCGTAGTTTATGCCACCAACTTTGAAGGAACTGTCGCGAGCAGCGAATGCAATAATGTCGGCACATGAGACGGTGTTTGGGCATAAAGCTTCTATTTGTACTTTGGCCTCGTCGATCACCTCGAAGCCTCGTAAGCTGGGGTTGTTGGCAATATGTTCTCTCTCTGAAGGTGGATTGCCTGGCTTGGTTTCTAGTAGCACGGAAGCATCACAACCCTGAGAAAGAGAAAATATAAGTTAACAACAGTTTCATTTAGCAGGAGATGGTATGATAGAGTAAGAGGCTCAAGTTAAAATTATCATAAGGATGGAAATGAGCGTACTCTGACGAAGCAGTCATGGAAATGCATCCTGATAAGACCTGCGGCTATGCCAGGATTGCGGGACACCGCTTTATTAACAGCTTTTCTCACGATTGTCTCTGCAGATGGACAAGTTGATTTATAGAATCCTACTCTGAGCTTGGCCGATGATGCCAAAGGCATCGTGGAAACCAGAAAGATGCACATGATAATGGAAGAGAGCATTAGTGAAGGAACGTTCATCTTACGAGAATTCATTGATGTGAAGCAAAAACAAATAGATCCGACAACAAAATAACTTGCAGGCTTACAAGCTAATGCTCAAGTCTAGCTGCTGAAAGGTAGGAGAGGGCTTTAGATTTTGAGTTGTTTATGAAGATTGAGTTGAGTAGTTAGGTGATTCTCTTGAGAGAATTTATAGCTGTGGAAGAATGTGCACGCATGGGGAAGGTGTATAAAGAAGGTGGAGTGGGTATTACTTTTGAAGCCAAAAACGTGTGTAGCTGTAATATTCACATTCATGGCTACGCGGGGATTGAAGTTTTCTTACTTTGAAGACTTCTGTGCTAATTAACCTTTTTTCTTTTTCCATTCCTTCAATAGATAATTAATACACTATCTCTGTTTATACTTCATACCTTGCTCGATCTTCCTATGCTCATTGTAAATTGTCAACCTTCATTTTTAATTGTTTTTCCTGATATGTTCGTTAAGCAGTTAAATCCACTGTTGTTGAATAATTCAAATATTGAAATCTATCGCTCAATAAATTAGCAGCGCACACCACCAATCAAGTTGCTTATCCTGAAGACGGCAATGAGCCTTTTGCATTATTATTGCACGTATATTCATGAAGTTTGATCGAGTCTGGGATTGTGTAAGCACCATCTTCCTATTTTAGCAAATAACGTCTGTATTCCAGTTTAGGAAAGTGATTTGTCTTTTTCACTTGTATACATCAGTTTTAACAAAATATAATGCGTGGAATTTGGTAAATGACAGCACAATATTGTCTATCATGCTTTTGAAAATTAATGCCACTTGGATGGGGAGGCCCATCTTTCCACGTAGGTTAGTATTGTGCCATTTAGGCACGCAACCACGTACGCTGGTACGCTGGATTCAATAAGTGAATTTCTCTCTAGTAAATCTCAAGTTAACTTTAATTTATTACCATCCAAATTTATGAACACAAACGAAGATATATAGAGTCTTTGCAATATGCAACCATTAATCTAGTCACTCACCATGTATAAAGACAACTGAGACAATTTAAATATAACATAATAAACATGTCACCAATTTTTCATAATAATGAACGTAACATTATTGACAAAATTTATTAATCAATTGTTCTTCATCACCATCACACTATATTCTTATATTTTTTTTATATATAAATTGAACACTCTCATTTTTTAAACTAGTTTTTTGAGTTGAGTTTTGCTTAAACCTATTTCTAACTATTATAAATACAATTAATAATATTATAATATTAATAATGTTAGAAAATACAAATGAAAATGCAACAACTTCTAGTTCATGAAAAAATTGAAGCGGTTAGTAGTTTTCCTTTACAAAATGTATATTGACTCGACGACATCCCCAAACGATTGTGAGCGGAGCAATATATGTAAATGATGTTTACAATAACGCAAGTTAATTAAAGTATAGAGAATATTTTATCGTATTTGGAACTCTACTACATTTGCATCATTAGTTATTTGATTCAGTTTGATTTCAATTAAATAACTTTTAACATTTAAAGTAAATAAAATAAAAGACCTTTATTTCGACTGACGCGAATAGGAGTTGAATTGGGTCGAATACCTACGTTTCTGTGAACGAGATCGAACAAACAAGATAACGTTGATTAATGGGCGGAAGCCCATGATGCTTTGCTATACGGGCTCACTATGGCCTTTAACCCATATTTAATATTTGAATCAATGTAAGAGGAGCATTGGGCTCCATGCGGACGATGCGTCGTCATTTTGCCCTACGGACGACAAGTCGTCCAGACATCGGGCAAACACGTGGGTTCGCAGAGAGCTTCAGTCAGCATCACTGCAAACCACACGTTGATTGGTCCGTGACCGTCTATCGTAAAATCACAGCAACGTCACTGTATCAGGGTAGAATCAACGTTTACGTCCGCGAAAAGAACACTTGAGCTTCATTGCGGATTATACAAATTTGTGGTCAGACAGGGATTGGGTTGGTCGCATTCTAATCAGTCAAAATTCAATCGTATCTATTCGAACGACATGTCTGCAGCATCTGCAGCATCAGCATTTGCCTTTATTTCAAACCCCAACTCAGTGAATCTTACTCTCACCCATTTGTTGCCAAGAAACACGAGCGTATTTGTTGCTAATTCTATACCCATTCGTCGACACTCTTCTTTAATAAAGCCACCATCTCTATGTCAATTGCTCTTCAGAGTCCCAGATGGATCCTCTAAGCGAAGCTCCAACTTCTCTTCCTCTAGAACATTTTTTTCTCCTGTTATGGAGTGGCAGGATTGCACGTAATACCTATCTATTTATCCTGTTTTAATGTTGTCTTTATTTTTGGTGTATGTTGGCAATCGCAATAAGCTGTGGATAAATTAAATGCAGGGTAAAGACTGAATTAGATGTGCCTATTTCTGTTGCTTACAATGCTTACTCTGATAGGGAAGCAATTCCCCGTTGGATGCCATTCATTTCCTCTGTGAAGGTGCCTTTTCTTTTTCCCTTTCGTTATTTCAGTGCTATTGAATTGTAGATTAATCGAGCAGTACCTTATACCACATAGATTTTGAAATTTATCCTTTCTTCTTTTTTCTTTTTCTTTGGATTCAGATGATATTAACTGGATTCTTGATTTTGGTTTACTTGATTACAGCTCCAGATTTTTTTGTTTTTTCTAATATCTAGCAGAAATTGATGATTGATTCAATGACTCTGGTAATACTAGATACTGGAAGACAAGCCTGACTTATCACAATGGTCGCTCAAATATAAAGCATTTGGTCGCGATATCGAGTACTCTTGGCTTGCCAGAAATCTGCAGGTCAGGACCATGAAATATGGAATCTTTTTATTCTCAATTTTATTTTTTTCTTTCTTCATCCAATTGAATGTGTTTATCTTGCTTCTATTCAAATAATGCTACGCTTTGCTACTTGCAGCCCATACCCAATCAGAAAATTCACTGGAGATCTCTGGAAGGTCTTCCTAACAGGTAACCAAAATGAATCCCAGTAGGGGAAAATGAGATTTGCAAGAATGATGTTATAAAGAAGAAAGACACTAATCAGAGGAGGCCCCTTTTGCTTTTTCCTTTCTAGAATCAATGAGCTATATTCTTCATGCTCAAATTTGTTTCCCTAAGCTGTCCAAGCCTTTTTAGAGGAAAATTAGTTGATGCGTAGAAGTTTCTATGGGAAAACATCTTATGCATTTTCATTATTTGTTTTCATTATGGTGCAGCAGTATGGAGCTGGGTTTGTTTGTCAAGTACTAAGAGAATCACAGTCTAATCATAGAACATCATAAATCAATTTTTAGTAGTGGAATATTTGAAGTAATAACAATTTGCATCTTATTAGTCCCAGACAAGGTTAATGTTCTCAACTATTTTGTTTACTCTCTTAAATTTTGTAACTGTGTATTTGGACATGCTCCAGAGCTTATGCTAGAAAATATGTTGCAAATAGGAAACTTTGGTACTTGGGTTATCATACCAGAAGCTGTAGAGTGTCCCTTTCCTGGATGAAATTGTCATGTTGATAACTATGAAAAAGCTCTTTTTGGTTTGCCCATTAGCATAAACTCTACAGGCTTGTGGGTTTTCTCTTTTTGAACTACAAATCTCATGTACCATCTAAGACTTCTACCAATTGAACCAACTAGCACCCACAAACAGAATTGTGGGTTATATAAACATATTTTTTTCCTTGTGTATTGGGATAGTGCTTTGTTTTACTTGAAATACAACTAAATAAACATGACCAAAGAATGAAACATTTTAGAACTTTTATGAGGGCTGTATCACCTGTTTCTATCTTCATAGTGTTTATGATCCAGTTTTCCCATCTAAAACTTAGTATTGGCTGCATTATACAAGTCCTACGAGTTTTATCTTATGACATACTAGATCATTTATGTGTTTTATGATATCCATTTATCAAATACCTTTCATAGTTGCATACTGTTATTTCAGTTGCTATTGATTGTTATCAGATTCCTGATAAATTCATTTGTCATGTGGCAGAGGTGCTGTTCGGTTTTTTCCTAAAGGTGCCTCGTCATGCGTAGTGGAAGTGAGTCTCCTTTATCCAACATTTATATTGCATCCTCTACCCTCCTTGTTCTTATAGAAGTTAGAATTTCCTTTATGCACATTTGTAATCACCTTTCACAGAACTACATGTGTGAACATGAATAATTTTTTTTCTTATGTTTTGTTCTTCTTCTGCCCGTGCCATGGAGCTAAGAAGTCATCATCTTATGCCATGCTTTGGAGCTCAATGTGTGCAATTTAAGATGACCATTTCTTCTTGGTACCATTACCAGGAGTAACAGGGCATAAGAAAATGAAGTTTTCTTACTTGCATCTCCAACACTGGTTCTCTCTGTCAATCCATGTTTGGTTAAAGAAATGGGGAGATCTGAGACTAAGTGGGATAGCAAATAAATTCTTCGATTTTGGTTTTTCTGCTTTAGGCTGGACCCTAATTTTATCTTCTCCTTTTCAGCTTACTGTTTCATATGAGGTTCCTCAACTCTTAGTACCAGTTGCATCAGTAAGTGTTCTGACCTTCTATTAGATGCTATTGAGGTAGTTGACGAAGGAACACCTATAACTTCTCATGAAGCATATTCACATACCATTTGGTTGCAAAGAAGATGAATAATTTTTAGTTTTCTTACAGCAACTGTTCATTAACATTTTGAAGTAGTATTAAATATTTAGTCATTTTTTTTCGGTTGCGAATTTTTTTCAGGTACTTCAACCTTTACTTGAAAACTTACTTAGGCGTGGGCTGGATCGCTTTGCCAAATTCGTAAAAACGTATTAGGCAGACTCAATTTATGATTGATCTCAATTGGTTAATTTAATTAAACTTAAGGTTCATGATTTTCACTGATTCTTTTGAAGTAGTTATCGTTTTTCACTTGGAATTGTGAAAATGCCCTTCATATAATGTAAATTGTCATTGACTACCCCTTCTTGCAATTATAGTACATTAAATATATGGACCTGTGTAATTTGTATGCATTTATGTCACGTTGTTGGTACCTCATGTTTTGGTGCTTCTTGCAGTTGTAGTGACCATTAATGACACAGTTAACTGTGTGATAAAAGCCTGCAATAAATCAAATAGCCGGATAAAGCATCACCCCTTTTTGGCCTTCCCTTTCAAGATGCTAGTTTATATATCGAAGGTGTCCGCATGTACATGGTAACACTTGCAATTACAAGGCATACAGACATAATGAATGAAAATGAGCTTCTCATGATGGTCCCCTTATTCTAAAGTACTGTTGGTATAACTTTGATGCAAGTGTTATGGCTCTCCAAATGGTTGGTGGTTGTGGCCACTTATTTTACCACTAACTGGGAGAAATCAGTTCGTGAAAGAATTTACTGATATTACAGTAAAAACTGTAAATGAGAGGATGATCTGTTCTAATTGGACCACAAATAATCTGTTTCCGAGACTAGAATACCTCTGCAAAAGTCATACTCACGGTGTTGCTATTCACCTGTGTCAATCCCTATTTCGTTTAGGTACATTAGTCTGCCTGCAAAGTTTGACTTCAGTTGGATGCCGACCGACCTAGGCTTCTCAGTTTGACAAACCTCAAATGGGCTGGGAATCAAAATAGACCTCTCCACCTAAAGTAGGCAGGTTCCCTATTAGGCCCGTCAAATGCTTGCATTTTAAAATTTGTTTACCGTTTTTCATTTTGAGCTTTCTTATTTTATTTTATTTCTTAAAAAATTAATTTTATCAAAATTATATTCTACATCTAAACGATATATATCAACGCTCTTAGCTATTCATCAAGGCATTATTATGATGCCTCAATTTTGCTCAAATTTGTGGATAAATCTCTTCTTTTGGTTGGAGCAAAAATGGCAGAAAAACTGTAACTCTTGCCTCCTTAACAGGAGGACAACGCCCCATAGTCTATTGAATTGAAACCTTTTACAATTTACTTACAAATTAGGCACGTCGTTCGATCAACAGTAAAACCGGAAAAAAGATATGAATAAGATACTGCCCTCCCTTCTGGTAATTTGCCTAATAATTTGGCCCCGCAAATTATCGTCTCTTAAAAAATTCTCCCAACAGGACTCGTTACCGGCCCCTTTTCTGTCTATCTTCTATTTAAAAAGTATATATTATTCAAAAAAAAAAAAGGAAACTGTGAATAAAAAAAGAAGGTCTTTAATTAAATGTAGACGATGCAGGTACATAATAGAGACAATGTCACAAATAAAAATGGACAACATCAAATGGGCAGCCACATTGGATTATCAACCATAAACAATCCACAATGACTTAACACAGAATAATATATTAGAACCCATTTCTACAGCACCACCCCACCTGTCACATATATGTACACTAACCAGGAGGAACTCACCAAATATCACCCCAAACACCTACAAAACTGCCAGCTGCTTTTTCTAATAATTTGGCTGAAGCAGCCAGAAACAGTATAAATTCCCTCCCCAATGAGAAGATTTTATTTGGAAATTCTATTTACATATAACGGTTGGCACTACCGTCCAATAAGCTTTTCAGGCTGCATAAGGCCTCTGCAGACAGGCTGCAACACCTCAACTTCCGTTGCCTAGACGGTGATGGTTCTCTGTCATCAGAGGAAGTGAAGCATACTATAATCACGGTGAGATTGTCAAATGTGTTAAGGCGCAAGGCTTCCATGACAAGGTCCCTGGCGCACTGCTCAGGATCATCATGCCGCCGTAGTCCTCTGTGCACAAGGCTGACTGCATGCTGACTTGACATAACATCCCATATTCCATCACACCCAATGATGAGAAACTCATCATCTTCTGTTAAAACCACCTGCCGGAACTCAGGCTCTGCTATAAGCGGTGAAGGAGAACCTCGAGGCAGCTTCATGTCCCAATCTCCCAAGGCTCGGGAAACTGATAAAACACCATTGAGATACCCGTCATCGACAAACCCACCCAACTCTTCAACCCGTCTCCGTTCTGATGGATATATAGGCCTGTGGTCTTGAGACATGTCTATTGCCTCTCCCTTCCGGCACAGAACTGCCCGGCAATCACCAGCATTAGCTACCATCAGAAGCCTAGAAAAAAAAAAAAAAAGGAACAGGAGTACGGGATCGCTCAGCTGGGAAGGGAAGAATGAAGAAAGCACAAAGTAATCTGACTGAAGTGCATGGAGGGATTCAAGGTTCAAAGAATGAATTTACCTTCCAAATATCAGAGCAGTAAGGGCTGTTGTCCCAGAGGAGCTGCTCACACTGCAGTCATCCGCCAGAGCTAGGTCAGCCAGAAGATATGCTTTCCGAACGGACTTTTCAACCCCTTGCAAGAAAACATCATCTTCTTCAGATGACTGGGGGAAATTAACATCTTCAAAAAGAAGTCTCATTACATTTTTCGTGATGAATGTTGCTGCTTCAGGACCTCCATGACCATCAAACACCTGATTATACATCCAACATTAGTAAGTTATACAACAAAAGTTATCCTCAAAACAATATAGAAACAATAATACAGGTAAAGGTTAATTACCCCATAGAATGCACTAGGCTTGGGAAAGTTGAAGCAGGGTCCCAGGTGAGAGGATAGATCATCTACTCGTATATGCTCATCTTCCATGTATCTACGGGGGCCAATGTCAGCAAAACTACCGGAACGAATGCTGGGGACAAATTGCAGGACAGCAGATTCAAGACTTGCATCTGGAATCTTTTCTATAGGTTTTATATCCTAAAATAGAAAGTAATCAGACATAAGTTTCAGAACTTGACAGTCACAAAGAAACGGTTGTCAAAAAGATTTGCATACAGTTCCAAATTCACGTGGATGATAATGAAAATCCAGTGCAGCTTATCTATTTGTATGGTAACAACCATACCAACAGTCCTTTATCATGTGCAAACCTTGTATGAGAAAACCTTGTTTTTGAAGTATATCACTAATCTAACTAATTCAAGCCCATCCATCTTTCATTTCGGATATGAGATCTTATCATCAAAGAATCAGATTCCTAACAATAAAGGCACATATCCAAAGAAGTAAATCTTCCCATTCCATTATTGGGAATAACCCAACTTAATAACATTCTTTGAAAAGTATTACCATCTTACTTTCCCGATAATGAACTAAACACAAGCATAACGGAGCAATTAGTCGTTCTCAGAAGATACATTAGATGTCTTAGCATCAAAGCAACCTGAATCAAGGTAAAATTTGAAGTAACTTCCGCAGATTAATAAACTTGCAAAGGGAATCCCGTTGATGAAGTGATGGTCAATAAGATCAATTGAAATTACAGTGTAAAATACCCTACACTTTTATGCTTCTAGCAAGAAACTACATCATAGCAATTGGTTAACAACAGCATAAAACATCATCAAAAATAAAGAGCTGAAAGTTATTCGACAGCGAAAAACCAATTCGAATATTCTATCAAAAAGAAAAAAAAAAAAACTGATCTAATCAAGTAAGAATCCAAGTAAAAAATATCTAAAAGAAAGAAACTAACCACTTGAGAGCTGGATAACTGGGTTGAAACAGACTCCGATACACGAACTTTATTAAAACTACTCGGAGAAGCCGGCGGCGAGATCTTAACAATATCTTGAATCTCCTCAATTTTGTTTGCTTTACCAAAATATCTTTTAACCTCCAAAACAGGCACAGACACAGCCACGCTCTGCTGCAAACAAACAACCTCCGTTTCAGCTACCATCTTCAACAACCATTTACCAACTAACAAAAATCTCTTCAAATCTTTCAAGATCCGAACCTTCAAAATTATTTAATAAGAGTTATTTGTTTTATTTTCGTCTTCTGGAAGTGTTTTCAATTTTCGCGGAACTGATCAAATTTTGAAACAGGGGGCTTGAGTCTGTATATATAGGGTAAGGACCGAGAGACCCGTAACCGGTGGCTACAGGTGAGTCGTTCGGTTGGAGGACACGTGTGGGTCGTTGAGCCATATGATTTGGGAGTCTGTTGATCACAGAAAGCAAGAATGAAACCAAAACTTAGCTTAATGGACACGTGAATGTTTTTAGGTTGACGCGTGACCTTTGAACTTTTGTAAGGGCTATTTCCTAGAAAATGACTCGATCGTCCTTCTTGTACCTTCCGTAGGCTGAGTTGTCTAGTTGACTTTGGGGACATATGGCGGGGTATTTCTAGGATTAATGGTATCATCATGGGTAGTTTAGGTAAATTTTTAATTTTTCGCCGACGTTGATAATAAATAATTCTAAACTGGTTTATTATTTTATTAGTGTTCACACTAGGTGACTGGGTTTGGTTCGTTGGTTAAGTATTGAATGGGAAAACTTTTGTTACATAGACGAAAAGGTCCCCGTTAACGACACGTCAGTGTTAATATGTGCTAGCACGCGGTAACAATTGCATGAGGACCGCAGGATCCTAAATGTGGGGGACCCCACATATTTTTGGACGGTTGTGGTAAATCTAGACTCGTCCGGTGATTGTTAGAAACCGCTGCACGCCTATCATGAAAA
Source organism: Azadirachta indica (assembly GCA_022749755.1). NCBI lineage: Eukaryota > Viridiplantae > Streptophyta > Magnoliopsida > Sapindales > Meliaceae > Azadirachta > Azadirachta indica. Next base: position 17,589,692 of record CM040440.1, read on the forward strand.
CGATCCTCTGGTTTAATGCAGCAGTATTGACAGGTTGAAAGTCTTTATTTTTTATATTTTTAATTTTAGGATTGGCCTGGCTGTTGCCTGTTGGGCAGGTGCCGAATTACATGAATCCAAATTACGCGTGTAAAACCAGCGGAATTGAATTGGATTCCAAGTTTTTGTTGTTGTTTTTTTTTTTTTTTTTTTGAAATTTACCAAATTCTTCCGATTATCAATTATTTTATTTGCTAATTCTTATGGAGCTATGTGACGTCGCATGTGTAATTTAAACTCACTTGTCCTGTTGTCCATACGAGATATAACCCACGTTGAAACGAAGTAAGAGCGCGTTTCAAGCCAACTTAGCGACTTAAAACGTTTATAAATAAAATCTTCCGTTGACTCGTGTTTCGGCTAATTTCAGTCTAATTCCACTGTTGACTTAACCGCGGCTTATAATTATTCAACAAAAATTGAGCTGACAAAATCAAACGTATGTGAATTTGATTGTTTTCCGATGTCTGCCATTAGGTAAAAGTTGCTTAGCTAATCTCTCAACGTTGACCTCTAATTTATTTTATATTTCCACAGCTGCTGCTTGTTGTTGGCGTGACCCGAGCCTTTTAAGTTAATTCTTATCCTTAACCCTATTATGTATCCAATCAATAATTTGCCTAAAAGTTTTTATTTAATTAAATTAAATTAAATTATTAATAATGGAATTATGAAAATTGGGTCGATCAATTATAGGGGTACAGGATAGACTGTACAAAAAAGATAAAGTTGGGAATGGTGGGTTTGGTGGTACAACTGGCCAACCTACTAATAATTGGTCCATCTAATTGGTTCATTATTCGCAACAAAGCCTTGCTGTACTGGAGATGCAAGGAGATGCAAGGTCCTCTCCTCTCTTCTCTTATGGACTAATAAAAGCAATAATTTCTCGCTTTTTGTTACGATATTTTTGCCTCTCAATTCATCGTTACACTGATAGAAACTTCCATTATCCAAACTTTTTTATTTTAATCGTTTAGCTACCCGTATAAATCTTGAAACAGATAGGCTTCACTATTGGTGCTCTTCTCGAAGTGGGTGTTCTTTTTTTTTTTTTTTAAAATTTTTTAGCCATTGATTGTGAGATGCGTTGGCAAAACAATGACGGCTATGCCTTTTTATTTAAGCCAGAAACGATTCTATTGAACCTTCTGTTATGGCTACCCTAGCGACAACTGCATTGTAATGCTTCTAAATGTTACTTACCTATTGCTACCCCTGAATTTCTTTAAATTAACCTTGTGATTCTCTATAAAGCATACGGTATTGGGTTAGTCTCTGTCTGGCTACACTTTCAAAGCCTTTAATTTGCTGCAACGATATAGTGAGATGACAGAAATATTACGTGAAAATTGTTGCTTGCAAGCTTAAATTTGTCTTTTTCCTTTGACATATTTATATAAGCAATGACTATTAGCAGTTGCATGGCAGTTGCAGACTTCTTAGGCTTCCACGAAAACTACATTAGTGTTGATGTGATTGTTGCAGTTGCAAAGCCAAACGGTTTTTGTCAAATTGTAATTCTTTTCATAAATCATATGTCGTAACATAAAGCCTAAAGGTTACCATTTGACATATACAGTCTATCAATCAAATTGTTGAAGGGATTCTAAAACAGCCGTTGTATGATATACACGTTCATTCGGCCAATGCTAAACTTATGATTTGGTATTGTATTGCTTTATTCTTTTCAGGTTAACAATAAGCTTCAGCTTCCGATACTACTAGTGCGGTTATACTAAAATGTCTTGAGCGAATTTTATAGGTTGGGTTTTTCTTGTGGGTTCCATCAGTTGTAACAATTAGCTACTTCGTAGGGTTTCCAAGTTCGTCTCCATCAGGGCAATGTCGCATGTGCTGTGCATATATTTTATATTTCAAAAGTGCTTTAGAATTATTTATATTTAAAAAAATATTGTACTAATTTGTACTTTATTTTGAATTTTAAGTTGTGTAAGATTCACTAATGAGTCAGCGAGTGGGTGATATGGGATCCCTGATTCTGAATAAGATCCTATTCTTCATTTCTTGTAAATATCCCTCTGATTCTTTCTCTACCTAACAGAAGAAAAAAGTTTGGTCTTTTCCTTGCTTTGTTTTTGATAAATAAATTAACACGAATACAGCATTCGAACAGATGATCGCGTTAATATTATATCTTAAAATATAATATTGTACTACTAATAATATATCTTAAAAATACTGTTATAGTAAAATAAGTATTCATGAAATAATCACTTATTATGCTTACTTGTATCCTTTGAATATATAATATAAATAAAACTCTGAATTTATTTTAACACCCACTTATTAGTTATTAGTGTTAACAATCTAATAAATTGACGTGATAAAATGAATTTGGAATTAGATTTAATAGTGGACTTATTTCCAATTTAGAAGCCGCTTTTTTTGTTTTTTTTTTTTTTTTTTTTTTTTTTTTGGTTGAGAGAGGCTCTAGACTTAATTCTACCTATACTAGGGGGCCCTGGCACAAAGAGACTAATGGGCTGGACTCACTTGTCAGTTGCAGTAGTCTGAGATTTTTTAAGACAAGTCGTGCCACAAGCCCGCAACCTGTTATCAGTGTGACAAGTCATCATGAATATCGTAACAGGCATCGCTCTCTATTTCTATTGTAACAAACCATTCCACTCTTCCACTCGTTTCTCTCTGATTCATTTTTTCATAGTACTGAAATTTATAAAAAAAAAAAAAAAAAAAAAAAATTTGTCCTTTGATTGTCTCTTTGTTCGTATCTGGGTAAATAATTACATTATAGTTTTAGAAAATATAAAACAGTGAGAACGAAGATGAATAAAGCATCTGTAATGAAATCCAAAGATCATCTGCATAAAATAATATGAATAAAACGAAATATGGGCAGGCAACTTTGCATGGTAGACGGAGGAGATAAATCGAATGGTAAACGAGGAATTGGTGAAAATTTGAAGAATCATAGTTTTATATAAATAGAAACTTTTATAGAATTTTAAATTACTCTTTTTGAAACGATATCAACAAGAACAAAAATGGAAAATTCAGTGTAGTCATAAATTTGCCTCGTAAATAAGAATCATTGTTAAGTAATGGAAAGGTCCATATGTATAATTAAATTGTAACCTGCTTTCCATCTAGCCGCCTGCCTGTGATCATAAACCCTAACTGAGAAAGAAAGAAATAGAGAAACCCTCCCTCAGGCAGAAGAAAGCCTAATTTGATCCATATTCATGACAACCTCTTCAATAGTTCAATCAAATCTACTGTTATTCTCAAAGCAGGGGCATAGATTTCATGGCAAGCTTTGGTGTCTCAAATCGGAAAATTTTGGGGCAGTCTCAAAATTGGGTGGCGCTGCGAAATCGACTTCAATTTCAACAAGAAGCAGAAGCAGAAGCAGAATCGAAACCGCTATCTCAACCATGGGGAAATTCATAAACTCAAGTTCAAAAGAGAAATATTCTTTTGAAAAAACTGTTATCACGCAGAACGTCTTAAAAATCCTGAGGATTCCAGGGATGGTATTGCTGTTGTCTCTTTTGTTGGTGATGGCGTGCGGTACTAATTCGGCATTGGCTCGTTCCGGTGGGGTGATGGGTGGACATTCCTTCAGATCATCTTCATCCAAGTCCCGCAGCAGTCGAAGTAAATCGTTGTCCAAAGCAGATGGTGATGATGTGGATGAACATGAAACTGCTCGTCTCTGCTTTTTTTTGTTTTTACATTATTTTTTGCCCCGGTGCATGTCTATCTCTCCCTTTCTTTGTTACATACCAGCATTATCAAGCTCCAGGTACGTTTTCTTGCTCGCCAGCCATATCATATACATATATATGTATATATACTGAACACAACTCTTGTATGGTTATGTTTGCACCATTTTGTTAGACCAGTTGCAAATTGTTGTCTTTTCATCACTCGCATTCTGCAGATTAAGACTGGTTTAGAGTTTTTCTAGCATTTTTCAGTTGTGAATTTTTCGTTCTAGGTGGGTTTGTTAGTGAAAGGAGGAAGTCTTCAAAATGATCTTAATCAAATTGCAAAAACTACTGATACGTCCAAGAAATGTGGGTGGAGAAACATATTGAGGGGTAAGTATGTTTATAAAATATATAGATATATATATCTATATATATATATATTCCTTGTTATTGTTGGACTTATTGCCCTCCATGGTTTTAATTTCTCAAACATATGGTCTCTCAATCTTTAGATTGATCTCACTTTTGATTGAGATGTTTGGAAATTTGTGAAAATATCCCTTAGCTTGCTATATATATCGTGGTATAAAAAATTAAAAATTCACGTGCATTATTTATTCTTTTGCCCTTTGAATGCAGGGACAATAAACTGCTTGTCTACACATTCCAGTCGTTGGATCTCCGGTTACTCCCATGTCAGTTAAACTATATATATATTTTTGTCTTAAATTTTAGTTTACCTACTTGATGCCTTCACCATAATATTATTGCTACTGAAAACATTTGTTTATAACATTTACCGTGTACCCTTTTTGAATATTTGCTCTGCTTCTACTCGATCAATAATGCATGTCTACCAATCAAATTATGGGATCATGGAACCTTTTGTTCTTGGAGTTTTCATTTTTAGCTCGGTACACTGTATCCTTAAGGATGCTTTTGTCAAATCTATTTATATAGCCTTCTCTTGCTTCTGCGTTTGGTTTCAATTGTGAGATATTTAATTTTTATGACGTTGCAGATGGACGTTTTACTCGATTGTGATGATGATCCAGAGGGACGTTTCAAGCAACTTTCAGACGAAGAACGGAAAAAATTTGATGAAGAGACGCTTGTTAATTTAAACAACACGGAAAAAGGAACGATGACTAGCCAAGAAGTTGATGATCAACCCAGAAAAACATATATGGTGGTAAGTTTATGGTTTGCGAGGCGGTCACTTATTGATTACTGGGAACTTGACTTCATAGTCTTACTTCAGGATCTTCTTGTTTTTAACCCCGGGCTTAAATTTATTTATTTTCAGGTGACAGTTTTGGTGGCTGCAAAAGGATGGTACAAAGTTCCCACCATTACCGGCAAGGGAGCTATAGAAAAGATCTTGTTGGAGTTGAAGTACATATGTAAACTTGATGATCGAATACAAGTATCATACCTCTCAATCTTTGCTTTCTAGTACTTGTAGGTTCTATAAATTAACGTTATACATCATTAATTTGTTGTTGGTTTTTATGCAGGGACTACTTGTACTATGGACGCCACAGAGAAAAGACGAGGTCTTGCTACTCGAGGATCTTCAAAGAGATTATCCTCTTCTAAAGCCTTTTAACGCATAGAAATTTTGTTTTGTCGTGTATCTTATTGAATATGAAATACAAACCATTTGAAAGTCCATGAAAACCATGTCGAATATTCATTTTAGTTTATTTATAAAAGTCTAACTACTCGATCTCTGCAACCTTTTAGCAAGTTATTTAGAATAGCAGTTTTATTATTAGTCATTTTGAAGGGGAATTCTTGGCAAATTCCTATTTCCTGTTAGTGTTTCCATGAAGTTGCTTACAAACAAATTGCATTCAAATTAATCATAAGCCATGGTTGACGGTTTGTTCCCTTATTAATAACCAAAAGACATAACCAAAAAAGAGAGCATCAAAAACAGAGCAAAAACAGAGCCTCTTTTTAATTTCTTCTAAGCACCAGTCCAATCCATCATAACAGCTCTTTAAACAAGTTTTTCCTCATCCGAACTCAATAAAAGACCGAGGCCAAAACATACAATCAGAATCCAAAACCCAAGAGCCACTGTAGAAGTACAACAAAAACTAAGTACTGCATCTTCATCATTCATTTTCATGCTCTTCGGCACCATTCTCAGCCTCCTCCTTACCCTTTTTTTCCTTCCGAAGTGGTTTCAACATAGGAAGAAGATTTGGGAACTACGGAATTCCAAAACTTAATAATCAACTCAAGCGTGCCATTCAAATTGCTACCCCCTTCCAAAATCCACCCATATTCTTCTGTCCACGCCTTAAGAAAAGCTAAAGTCAGAAACATCTTTGATGAAGTGTTCTTACCTTCAGGCATGCAAGAGCAACGAAATCCAGATGACTTTGGCGTGGGAGATGGATTGAGAAACCTTAAAACGGGAGATTTTTCGAAGACACCCTCAACTACAACAACATCATCAGTAGAAGTAATTAGTTAAAATTAATAAGAGTAAAAAGAAACAGAAATCAATCAGTGAACACAAAAACCCAAAATCAGAGATACCTTTCTTCAGGCAGCATGGGGTAATCTTCGAATGATTTCTCTGCCTAATCAACTTCCCGTTCAGATCTAGAAGGTGAAGAAAACAAATAAAAGCAAATACATCAGAAAGGAGAACGTTTGGACTAAATATTAATACAAAAACAAAGTACGCCCTTACCGTTCTTAGTAGTAAACAAGCAAAGTTTTTCATTTGATTTTGAAGCATGAAGATGAATGTTCGCAGGTAGAGGAGCAAAGCAGAGAGAAGCCATAATCCAAATCAAATAAAGTGAAAAACGAAAATAAAGTGAAACTTTTGAAGCGATACACACATATAAATATATCTGAGAACAGCAGCTTACAGAATCTTTCATTTCCTTTTCTCTATCCTACAAATTGGCTGCTACGTTATTTGCTTGACTCAAAAACGGATACACCTCTGAACAGCGCCGTCTTTAATTTCAGATATCTCACCTTTTTACCATTTTCGGCTTCATTTGATGGAGAAGTAGAGAATGAAATTCAGGCTTGTTTCGCTTCAAATGAAGAAGATGAAGAAACAGTATTGTTCTTGCTTTTCTATCCTACTGAAAAGACATGACTGCCCTCCTATTCTTAAGTTGCATGGGCTGCGTGGGCCAATTACGTTTGTGTGTGTAATTTTCAGCCTATTTAAAATAAATAAATTTGTATATATTCAGCCTTTTTTAGTGGAGGACACACAGATTGGGCCTGATTCTTTCTTCTCAAAAGAAGAATAGGAAGTTTAAACTGTTTTCTTTACATTTTAAGTTATGTTGTTAGATTTCGGCCGATTGAAATTATGTCCAAATTACCCCAATCAGTCTCCTAAGTGCTGTCCAGTTGAAAGTCCACGTGCAGGTTCCGTTGCTGCGCAATTTCGGTTTGCTTTGTTTTGTTTTGGCTGCCGATTGAGCAATGCTTGTGCTTCAATTAATAATAACGATAAATGGATGCGAATAATTTTGAACTACCTAAATTTTCTACAGATAGCTAGGTTTATTTGTACTACTAAAAGTATATTTTTTAAAAAACCAGCTGTGCTAAGAGAAACATTCGCGAAACAGTCGCTTACTACTCTACTTATATCTTTTGAATATAATGTAAATAAATGGCTGGCTCTAACGATTTATAAGGCTAATTTAACTAAGGATTCCTTGGAAATTATTTTTTGTTTTCATTTTTATAATTCTTTCAAACAAACAAGTTTAGTGTAATTTATATATTATATTAAGAAAAAGGAAATATATTTGAATTGAAGAAAAAAAAAAAAAAAAAAAAAGAAAAGTGGACCAACTTTTAAACCCGAAACTAAGCAAGAAGATGTTAAAGTCTGTGGGTTCCAATTCCACCAGTTTCCTCCTTCAGCAGCTGGATGATTTTAAAACAATGGCAAATGCATGCGCATAGCTGGTTTTACGCTGGCTAAATTATATATTCGCGCCTATTAATTAAATGAAGATTATTGCCGCTAATAACAGGATAGTGTTATCCACTAGAAATAAGAATAAAAGGATAATACAATACCATCCACTAAAAGTTTCAATATAATCGTAAAAGCTTAAAATTTAAAAGAGTCCTGCTATGTATTTCCATTGTTAACAAGTTCTCTTTCCAAAATGGTTTTAATAGAAGCAGACACAGCAAATATGAAATCCCAAAACTTAATAGTCATTCATTTTAATAATCAAAAGCAGAGCAAAAATAAGCCCCAAATTACACATAAGAAGACAGAGCTGCAAAAACAGAGTAAAACCAAGCCCCAAATTACACATAAGAAGACAGAGCTGCAAAAACAGAGTAAAACCAAGCCCCAGCTCTTTAATTTCTTCTAAGCACCAGTCCAATTCATCGTCTATTTGCTTCACTTCCTTAGCTTGTTAATAAAAGCAATAAGACGAAGGATAAAGAATCCAAGAGTAAAAAACAAATCGATCACATCATTAGTGTTGTTGAACAATTGCAAAAGCCACATATTTTTAGTTACCCAAGGCTTCGAAAGAAACAGCCAATAAAGAAATTTATCAAACCAGTACCGACAGATTGTTGCTATCGCATGAATAACTGACGACTTAGGCGGGGGGGGGAGATGGATTCACGACACTTAAAACGGGAGATTTTTCGAAGACACCCACGACTAGAACAACGTCATCTGTTGAAGTAATTAGTTAAAAATAATAAGAGAAAAAAGAAATAGAAATCAATCAGGGAACACAAAAATCAAAATCACAGATACCTTTCTTCAGGCAGCATGGGATAATCTTCGAATGATTTCTTTGCCTAATCAACTTCCCCTTCAGATCTAGATGGTTTAAAAAACAAATAAAAGCAAATACATCATAAAAGAGAACGTTTGGACTAAATATTAACACAAAAACAAAGTACGCCCTTACTCTTCTTAGTAGTAAACAAGCAAAGTTTTTCATTTGATTTTGAAGCATGAAGATGAATGTTCGCAGGTAGAGGAGCAAAGCAGAGAGAAGCCATAATCCAAATCAAATAAAGTGAAAAACGAAAATAAAGTGAAACTTTTGAAGCGATACACGTATATATATATCTGAGAACAACAGCTTACAGAATCTTTCATTTCCATTTTTCTATCGTACAAATTGGCTGCTACGTTATTTGTTTGACTCAAAAACGGATACACTTCTGAACAGCGCCGTCTTTAATTTCAGACATCTCACCTCTTTACCATTGTCGGCTTCTTTTGGTGGAGAAGTAGAGAATGAATTTTCAGGCTTGTTTCGGTTAAAATGAAGAAGGTGAAGAAACAGTATTGTTCTTGCTTTTCTATCCTACTGAAAAGACATCAACGCCCTCCTATTTTTAACTTGCATGGGTTGCCTGGACAATTTTTCGCCATTTTAAATATTGGAGTTATTAAAATTGGGTCGGTCCATTATAGGGGTACAGTATATACTGTACAAAAAAAAAAAAAAAGTTGGTAATGGTGGGTTTGGTGGTACAACTGGCCAACCCACTAATAATTGGTTCATTTCCAAACAAAGCCTTGCTGTACTGGAGATGCAAGGAGATGCAAGGTCCTCTCCTCTCTTCTCTTATGGACTAATAAAAGCAATAATTTCTCGCTTTTTGTTACGATATTTTTGCCTCTCAATTCATCGTTACACTGATAGAAACTTCCATTATCCAAACTTTTTTATTTTAATCGTTTAGCTACCCGTATAAATCTTGAAACAGATAGGCTTCACTATTGGTGCTCTTCTCGAAGTGGGTGTTCTTTTTTTTTTTTTTTAAAATTTTTTAGCCATTGATTGTGAGATGCGTTGGCAAAACAATGACGGCTATGCCTTTTTATTTAAGCCAGAAACGATTCTATTGAACCTTCTGTTATGGCTACCCTAGCGACAACTGCATTGTAATGCTTCTAAATGTTACTTACCTATTGCTACCCCTGAATTTCTTTAAATTAACCTTGTGATTCTCTATAAAGCATACGGTATTGGGTTAGTCTCTGTCTGGCTACACTTTCAAAGCCTTTAATTTGCTGCAACGATATAGTGAGATGACAGAAATATTACGTGAAAATTGTTGCTTGCAAGCTTAAATTTGTCTTTTTCCTTTGACATATTTATATAAGCAATGACTATTAGCAGTTGCATGGCAGTTGCAGACTTCTTAGGCTTCCACGAAAACTACATTAGTGTTGATGTGATTGTTGCAGTTGCAAAGCCAAACGGTTTTTGTCAAATTGTAATTCTTTTCATAAATCATATGTCGTAACATAAAGCCTAAAGGTTACCATTTGACATATACAGTCTATCAATCAAATTGTTGAAGGGATTCTAAAACAGCCGTTGTATGATATACACGTTCATTCGGCCAATGCTAAACTTATGATTTGGTATTGTATTGCTTTATTCTTTTCAGGTTAACAATAAGCTTCAGCTTCCGATACTACTAGTGCGTTATACTAAAATGTCTTGAGCGAATTTTATAGGTTGGGTTTTTCTTGTGGGTTCCATCAGTTGTAACAATTAGCTACTTCGTAGGGTTTCCAAGTTCGTCTCCATCAGGGCAATGTCGCATGTGCTGTGCATATATTTTATATTTCAAAAGTGCTTTAGAATTATTTATATTTAAAAAAATATTGTACTAATTTGTACTTTATTTTGAATTTTAAGTTGTGTAAGATTCACTAATGAGTCAGCGAGTGGGTGATATGGGATCCCTGATTCTGAATAAGATCCTATTCTTCATTTCTTGTAAATATCCCTCTGATTCTTTCTCTACCTAACAGAAGAAAAAAGTTTGGTCTTTTCCTTGCTTTGTTTTTGATAAATAAATTAACACGAATACAGCATTCGAACAGATGATCGCGTTAATATTATATCTTAAAATATAATATTGTACTACTAATAATATATCTTAAAAATACTGTTATAGTAAAATAAGTATTCATGAAATAATCACTTATTATGCTTACTTGTATCCTTTGAATATATAATATAAATAAAACTCTGAATTTATTTTAACACCCACTTATTAGTTATTAGTGTTAACAATCTAATAAATTGACGTGATAAAATGAATTTGGAATTAGATTTAATAGTGGACTTATTTCCAATTTAGAAGCCGCTTTTTTTGTTTTTTTTTTTTTTTTTGGTTGAGAGAGGCTCTAGACTTAATTCTACCTATACTAGGGGGCCCTGGCACAAAGAGACTAATGGGCTGGACTCACTTGTCAGTTGCAGTAGTCTGAGATTTTTTAAGACAAGTCGTGCCACAAGCCCGCAACCTGTTATCAGTGTGACAAGTCATCATGAATATCGTAACAGGCATCGCTCTCTATTTCTATTGTAACAAACCATTCCACTCTTCCACTCGTTTCTCTCTGATTCATTTTTTCATAGTACTGAAATTTATAAAAAAAAAAAAAAAAAAATTTGTCCTTTGATTGTCTCTTTGGTTCGTATCTGGGTAAATAATTACATTATAGTTTTAGAAAATATAAAACAGTGAGAACGAAGATGAATAAAGCATCTGTAATGAAATCCAAAGATCATCTGCATAAAATAATATGAATAAAACGAAATATGGGCAGGCAACTTTGCATGGTAGACGGAGGAGATAAATCGAATGGTAAACGAGGAATTGGTGAAAATTTGAAGAATCATAGTTTTATATAAATAGAAACTTTTATAGAATTTTAAATTACTCTTTTTGAAACGATATCAACAAGAACAAAAATGGAAAATTCAGTGTAGTCATAAATTTGCCTCGTAAATAAGAATCATTGTTAAGTAATGGAAAGGTCCATATGTATAATTAAATTGTAACCTGCTTTCCATCTAGCCGCCTGCCTGTGATCATAAACCCTAACTGAGAAAGAAAGAAATAGAGAAACCCTCCCTCAGGCAGAAGAAAGCCTAATTTGATCCATATTCATGACAACCTCTTCAATAGTTCAATCAAATCTACTGTTATTCTCAAAGCAGGGGCATAGATTTCATGGCAAGCTTTGGTGTCTCAAATCGGAAAATTTTGGGGCAGTCTCAAAATTGGGTGGCGCTGCGAAATCGACTTCAATTTCAACAAGAAGCAGAAGCAGAAGCAGAATCGAAACCGCTATCTCAACCATGGGGAAATTCATAAACTCAAGTTCAAAAGAGAAATATTCTTTTGAAAAAACTGTTATCACGCAGAACGTCTTAAAAATCCTGAGGATTCCAGGGATGGTATTGCTGTTGTCTCTTTTGTTGGTGATGGCGTGCGGTACTAATTCGGCATTGGCTCGTTCCGGTGGGGTGATGGGTGGACATTCCTTCAGATCATCTTCATCCAAGTCCCGCAGCAGTCGAAGTAAATCGTTGTCCAAAGCAGATGGTGATGATGTGGATGAACATGAAACTGCTCGTCTCTGCTTTTTTGTTTTTACATTATTTTTTGCCCCGGTGCATGTCTATCTCTCCCTTTCTTTGTTACATACCAGCATTATCAAGCTCCAGGTACGTTTTCTTGCTCGCCAGCCATATCATATACATATATATGTATATATACTGAACACAACTCTTGTATGGTTATGTTTGCACCATTTTGTTAGACCAGTTGCAAATTGTTGTCTTTTCATCACTCGCATTCTGCAGATTAAGACTGGTTTAGAGTTTTTCTAGCATTTTTCAGTTGTGAATTTTTCGTTCTAGGTGGGTTTGTTAGTGAAAGGAGGAAGTCTTCAAAATGATCTTAATCAAATTGCAAAAACTACTGATACGTCCAAGAAATGTGGGTGGAGAAACATATTGAGGGGTAAGTATGTTTATAAAATATATAGATATATATCTATATATATATATATTCCTTGTTATTGTTGGACTTATTGCCCTCCATGGTTTTAATTTCTCAAACATATGGTCTCTCAATCTTTAGATTGATCTCACTTTTGATTGAGATGTTTGGAAATTTGTGAAAATATCCCTTAGCTTGCTATATATATCGTGGTATAAAAAATTAAAAATTCACGTGCATTATTTATTCTTTTGCCCTTTGAATGCAGGGACAATAAACTGCTTGTCTACACATTCCAGTCGTTGGATCTCCGGTTACTCCCATGTCAGTTAAACTATATATATATTTTTGTCTTAAATTTTAGTTTACCTACTTGATGCCTTCACCATAATATTATTGCTACTGAAAACATTTGTTTATAACATTTACCGTGTACCCTTTTTGAATATTTGCTCTGCTTCTACTCGATCAATAATGCATGTCTACCAATCAAATTATGGGATCATGGAACCTTTTGTTCTTGGAGTTTTCATTTTTAGCTCGGTACACTGTATCCTTAAGGATGCTTTTGTCAAATCTATTTATATAGCCTTCTCTTGCTTCTGCGTTTGGTTTCAATTGTGAGATATTTAATTTTTATGACGTTGCAGATGGACGTTTTACTCGATTGTGATGATGATCCAGAGGGACGTTTCAAGCAACTTTCAGACGAAGAACGGAAAAAATTTGATGAAGAGACGCTTGTTAATTTAAACAACACGGAAAAAGGAACGATGACTAGCCAAGAAGTTGATGATCAACCCAGAAAAACATATATGGTGGTAAGTTTATGGTTTGCGAGGCGGTCACTTATTGATTACTGGGAACTTGACTTCATAGTCTTACTTCAGGATCTTCTTGTTTTTAACCCCGGGCTTAAATTTATTTATTTTCAGGTGACAGTTTTGGTGGCTGCAAAAGGATGGTACAAAGTTCCCACCATTACCGGCAAGGGAGCTATAGAAAAGATCTTGTTGGAGTTGAAGTACATATGTAAACTTGATGATCGAATACAAGTATCATACCTCTCAATCTTTGCTTTCTAGTACTTGTAGGTTCTATAAATTAACGTTATACATCATTAATTTGTTGTTGGTTTTTATGCAGGGACTACTTGTACTATGGACGCCACAGAGAAAAGACGAGGTCTTGCTACTCGAGGATCTTCAAAGAGATTATCCTCTTCTAAAGCCTTTTAACGCATAGAAATTTTGTTTTGTTCGTGTATCTTATTGAATATGAAATACAAACCATTTGAAAGTCCATGAAAACCATGTCGAATATTCATTTTAGTTTATTTATAAAAGTCTAACTACTCGATCTCTGCAACCTTTTAGCAAGTTATTTAGAATAGCAGTTTTATTATTAGTCATTTTGAAGGGGAATTCTTGGCAAATTCCTATTTCCTGTTAGTGTTTCCATGAAGTTGCTTACAAACAAATTGCATTCAAATTAATCATAAGCCATGGTTGACGGTTTGTTCCCTTATTAATAACCAAAAGACATAACCAAAAAAGAGAGCATCAAAAACAGAGCAAAAACAGAGCCTCTTTTTAATTTCTTCTAAGCACCAGTCCAATCCATCATAACAGCTCTTTAAACAAGTTTTTCCTCATCCGAACTCAATAAAAGACCGAGGCCAATACATACAATCAGAATCCAAAACCCAAGAGCCACTGTAGAAGTACAACAAAAACTAAGTACTGCATCTTCATCATCATTCATTTTCATGCTCTTCGGCACCATTCTCAGCCTCCTCCTTACCCTTTTTTTCCTTCCGAAGTGGTTTCAACATAGGAAGAAGATTTGGGAACTACGGAATTCCAAAACTTAATAATCAACTCAAGCGTGCCATTCAAATTGCTACCCCCTTCCAAAATCCACCCATATTCTTCTGTCCACGCCTTAAGAAAAGCTAAAGTCAGAAACATCTTTGATGAAGTGTTCTTACCTTCAGGCATGCAAGAGCAACGAAATCCAGATGACTTTGGCGTGGGAGATGGATTGAGAAACCTTAAAACGGGAGATTTTTCGAAGACACCCTCAACTACAACAACATCATCAGTAGAAGTAATTAGTTAAAATTAATAAGAGTAAAAAGAAACAGAAATCAATCAGTGAACACAAAAACCCAAAATCAGAGATACCTTTCTTCAGGCAGCATGGGGTAATCTTCGAATGATTTCTCTGCCTAATCAACTTCCCGTTCAGATCTAGAAGGTGAGAAAAAAAATAAAATAAAAGCAAATACATCAGAAAGGAGAACGTTTGGACTAAATATTAATACAAAAACAAAGTACGCCCTTACCGTTCTTAGTAGTAAACAAGCAAAGTTTTTCATTTGATTTTGAAGCATGAAGATGAATGTTCGCAGGTAGAGGAGCAAAGCAGAGAGAAGCCATAATCCAAATCAAATAAAGTGAAAAACGAAAATAAAGTGAAACTTTTGAAGCGATACACACATATAAATATATCTGAGAACAGCAGCTTACAGAATCTTTCATTTCCTTTTCTCTATCCTACAAATTGGCTGCTACGTTATTTGCTTGACTCAAAAACGGATACACCTCTGAACAGCGCCGTCTTTAATTTCAGATATCTCACCTTTTTACCATTTTCGGCTTCATTTGATGGAGAAGTAGAGAATGAATTTCAGGCTTGTTTCGCTTCAAATGAAGAAGATGAAGAAACAGTATTGTTCTTGCTTTTCTATCCTACTGAAAAGACATGACTGCCCTCCTATTCTTAAGTTGCATGGGCTGCGTGGGCCAATTACGTTTGTGTGTGTAATTTTCAGCCTATTTAAAATAAATAAATTTGTATATATTCAGCCTTTTTTAGTGGAGGACACACAGATTGGGCCTGATTCTTTCTTCTCAAAAGAAGAATAGGAAGTTTAAACTGTTTTCTTTACATTTTAAGTTATGTTGTTAGATTTCGGCCGATTGAAATTATGTCCAAATTACCCCAATCAGTCTCCTAAGTGCTGTCCAGTTGAAAGTCCACGTGCAGGTTCCGTTGCTGCGCAATTTCGGTTTGCTTTGTTTTGTTTTGGCTGCCGATTGAGCAATGCTTGTGCTTCAATTAATAATAACGATAAATGGATGCGAATAATTTTGAACTACCTAAATTTTCTACAGATAGCTAGGTTTATTTGTACTACTAAAAGTATATTTTTAAAAAACCAGCTGTGCTAAGAGAAACATTCGCGAAACAGTCGCTTACTACTCTACTTATATCTTTTGAATATAATGTAAATAAATGGCTGGCTCTAACGATTTATAAGGCTAATTTAACTAAGGATTCCTTGGAAATTATTTTTTGTTTTCATTTTTATAATTCTTTCAAACAAACAAGTTTAGTGTAATTTATATATTATATTAAGAAAAAGGAAATATATTTGAATTGAAAAAAAAAAAAAAAAAAAAAAAAAGAAAAGTGGACCAACTTTTAAACCCGAAACTAAGCAAGAAGATGTTAAAGTCTGTGGGTTCCAATTCCACCAGTTTCCTCCTTCAGCAGCTGGATGATTTTAAAACAATGGCAAATGCATGCGCATAGCTGGTTTTACGCTGGCTAAATTATATATTCGCGCCTATTAATTAAATGAAGATTATTGCCGCTAATAACAGGATAGTGTTATCCACTAGAAATAAGAATAAAAGGATAATACAATACCATCCACTAAAAGTTTCAATATAATCGTAAAAGCTTAAAATTTAAAAGAGTCCTGCTATGTATTTCCATTGTTAACAAGTTCTCTTTCCAAAATGGTTTTAATAGAAGCAGACACAGCAAATATGAAATCCCAAAACTTAATAGTCATTCATTTTAATAATCAAAAGCAGAGCAAAAATAAGCCCCAAATTACACATAAGAAGACAGAGCTGCAAAAACAGAGTAAAAACCAAGCCCCAAATTACACATAAGAAGACAGAGCTGCAAAAACAGAGTAAAACCAAGCCCCAGCTCTTTAATTTCTTCTAAGCACCAGTCCAATTCATCGTCTATTTGCTTCACTTCCTTAGCTTGTTAATAAAAGCAATAAGACGAAGGATAAAGAATCCAAGAGTAAAAAACAAATCGATCACATCATTAGTGTTGTTGAACAATTGCAAAAGCCACATATTTTTAGTTACCCAAGGCTTCGAAAGAAACAGCCAATAAAGAAATTTATCAAACCAGTACCGACAGATTGTTGCTATCGCATGAATAACTGACGACTTAGGCGGGGGAGATGGATTCACGACACTTAAAACGGGAGATTTTTCGAAGACACCCACGACTAGAACAACGTCATCTGTTGAAGTAATTAGTTAAAAATAATAAGAGAAAAAAGAAATAGAAATCAATCAGGGAACACAAAAATCAAAATCACAGATACCTTTCTTCAGGCAGCATGGGATAATCTTCGAATGATTTCTTTGCCTAATCAACTTCCCCTTCAGATCTAGATGGTTTAAAAAACAAATAAAAGCAAATACATCATAAAAGAGAACGTTTGGACTAAATATTAACACAAAAACAAAGTACGCCCTTACTCTTCTTAGTAGTAAACAAGCAAAGTTTTTCATTTGATTTTGAAGCATGAAGATGAATGTTCGCAGGTAGAGGAGCAAAGCAGAGAGAAGCCATAATCCAAATCAAATAAAGTGAAAAACGAAAATAAAGTGAAACTTTTGAAGCGATACACGTATATATATATCTGAGAACAACAGCTTACAGAATCTTTCATTTCCATTTTTCTATCGTACAAATTGGCTGCTACGTTATTTGTTTGACTCAAAAACGGATACACTTCTGAACAGCGCCGTCTTTAATTTCAGACATCTCACCTCTTTACCATTGTCGGCTTCTTTTGGTGGAGAAGTAGAGAATGAATTTTCAGGCTTGTTTCGGTTAAAATGAAGAAGGTGAAGAAACAGTATTGTTCTTGCTTTTCTATCCTACTGAAAAGACATCAACGCCCTCCTATTTTTAACTTGCATGGGTTGCCTGGACAATTTTTCGCCATTTTAAATATTGGAGTTATTAAAATTGGGTCGGTCCATTATAGGGGTACAGTATATACTGTACAAAAAAAAAAAAAAAGTTGGTAATGGTGGGTTTGGTGGTACAACTGGCCAACCCACTAATAATTGGTTCATTTCCAAACAAAGCCTTGCTGTACTGGAGATGCAAGGAGATGCAAGGTCCTCTCCTCTCTTCTCTTATGGACTAATAAAAGCAATAATTTCTCGCTTTTTGTTACGATATTTTTGCCTCTCAATTCATCGTTACACTGATAGAAACTTCCATTATCCAAACTTTTTTATTTTAATCGTTTAGCTACCCGTATAAATCTTGAAACAGATAGGCTTCACTATTGGTGCTCTTCTCGAAGTGGGTGTTCTTTTTTTTTTTTTTTTAAAATTTTTTAGCCATTGATTGTGAGATGCGTTGGCAAAACAATGACGGCTATGCCTTTTTATTTAAGCCAGAAACGATTCTATTGAACCTTCTGTTATGGCTACCCTAGCGACAACTGCATTGTAATGCTTCTAAATGTTACTTACCTATTGCTACCCCTGAATTTCTTTAAATTAACCTTGTGATTCTCTATAAAGCATACGGTATTGGGTTAGTCTCTGTCTGGCTACACTTTCAAAGCCTTTAATTTGCTGCAACGATATAGTGAGATGACAGAAATATTACGTGAAAATTGTTGCTTGCAAGCTTAAATTTGTCTTTTTCCTTTGACATATTTATATAAGCAATGACTATTAGCAGTTGCATGGCAGTTGCAGACTTCTTAGGCTTCCACGAAAACTACATTAGTGTTGATGTGATTGTTGCAGTTGCAAAGCCAAACGGTTTTTGTCAAATTGTAATTCTTTTCATAAATCATATGTCGTAACATAAAGCCTAAAGGTTACCATTTGACATATACAGTCTATCAATCAAATTGTTGAAGGGATTCTAAAACAGCCGTTGTATGATATACACGTTCATTCGGCCAATGCTAAACTTATGATTTGGTATTGTATTGCTTTATTCTTTTCAGGTTAACAATAAGCTTCAGCTTCCGATACTACTAGTGCGTTATACTAAAATGTCTTGAGCGAATTTTATAGGTTGGGTTTTTCTTGTGGGTTCCATCAGTTGTAACAATTAGCTACTTCGTAGGGTTTCCAAGTTCGTCTCCATCAGGGCAATGTCGCATGTGCTGTGCATATATTTTATATTTCAAAAAGCTTTTAGAATTATTTATATTTAAAAAAATATTGTACTAATTTGTACTTTATTTTGAATTTTAAGTTGTGTAAGATTCACTAATGAGTCAGCGAGTGGGTGATATGGGATCCCTGATTCTGAATAAGATCCTATTCTTCATTTCTTGTAAATATCCCTCTGATTCTTTCTCTACCTAACAGAAGAAAAAAGTTTGGTCTTTTCCTTGCTTTGTTTTTGATAAATAAATTAACACGAATACAGCATTCGAACAGATGATCGCGTTAATATTATATCTTAAAAAATATAATATTGTACTACTAATAATATATCTTAAAAATACTGTTATAGTAAAATAAGTATTCATGAAATAATCACTTATTATGCTTACTTGTATCCTTTGAATATATAATATAAATAAAACTCTGAATTTATTTTAACACCCACTTATTAGTTATTAGTGTTAACAATCTAATAAATTGACGTGATAAAATGAATTTGGAATTAGATTTAATAGTGGACTTATTTCCAATTTAGAAGCCGCTTTTTTTGTTTTTTTTTTTTTTTTGGTTGAGAGAGGCTCTAGACTTAATTCTACCTATACTAGGGGGCCCTGGCACAAAGAGACTAATGGGCTGGACTCACTTGTCAGTTGCAGTAGTCTGAGATTTTTTAAGACAAGTCGTGCCACAAGCCCGCAACCTGTTATCAGTGTGACAAGTCATCATGAATATCGTAACAGGCATCGCTCTCTATTTCTATTGTAACAAACCATTCCACTCTTCCACTCGTTTCTCTCTGATTCATTTTTTCATAGTACTGAAATTTATAAAAAAAAAAAAAAAAAAATTTGTCCTTTGATTGTCTCTTTGGTTCGTATCTGGGTAAATAATTACATTATAGTTTTAGAAAATATAAAACAGTGAGAACGAAGATGAATAAAGCATCTGTAATGAAATCCAAAGATCATCTGCATAAAATAATATGAATAAAACGAAATATGGGCAGGCAACTTTGCATGGTAGACGGACGGAGGAGATAAATCGAATGGTAAACGAGGAATTGGTGAAAATTTGAAGAATCATAGTTTTATATAAATAGAAACTTTTATAGAATTTTAAATTACTCTTTTTGAAACGATATCAACAAGAACAAAAATGGAAAATTCAGTGTAGTCATAAATTTGCCTCGTAAATAAGAATCATTGTTAAGTAATGGAAAGGTCCATATGTATAATTAAATTGTAACCTGCTTTCCATCTAGCCGCCTGCCTGTGATCATAAACCCTAACTGAGAAAGAAAGAAATAGAGAAACCCTCCCTCAGGCAGAAGAAAGCCTAATTTGATCCATATTCATGACAACCTCTTCAATAGTTCAATCAAATCTACTGTTATTCTCAAAGCAGGGGCATAGATTTCATGGCAAGCTTTGGTGTCTCAAATCGGAAAATTTTGGGGCAGTCTCAAAATTGGGTGGCGCTGCGAAATCGACTTCAATTTCAACAAGAAGCAGAAGCAGAAGCAGAATCGAAACCGCTATCTCAACCATGGGGAAATTCATAAACTCAAGTTCAAAAGAGAAATATTCTTTTGAAAAAACTGTTATCACGCAGAACGTCTTAAAAATCCTGAGGATTCCAGGGATGGTATTGCTGTTGTCTCTTTTGTTGGTGATGGCGTGCGGTACTAATTCGGCATTGGCTCGTTCCGGTGGGGTGATGGGTGGACATTCCTTCAGATCATCTTCATCCAAGTCCCGCAGCAGTCGAAGTAAATCGTTGTCCAAAGCAGATGGTGATGATGTGGATGAACATGAAACTGCTCGTCTCTGCTTTTTTGTTTTTACATTATTTTTTGCCCCGGTGCATGTCTATCTCTCCCTTTCTTTGTTACATACCAGCATTATCAAGCTCCAGGTACGTTTTCTTGCTCGCCAGCCATATCATATACATATATATGTATATATACTGAACACAACTCTTGTATGGTTATGTTTGCACCATTTTGTTAGACCAGTTGCAAATTGTGTGTCTTTTCATCACTCGCATTCTGCAGATTAAGACTGGTTTAGAGTTTTTCTAGCATTTTTCAGTTGTGAATTTTTCGTTCTAGGTGGGTTTGTTAGTGAAAGGAGGAAGTCTTCAAAATGATCTTAATCAAATTGCAAAAACTACTGATACGTCCAAGAAATGTGGGTGGAGAAACATATTGAGGGGTAAGTATGTTTATAAAAATATATAGATATATATCTATATATATATATATATTCCTTGTTATTGTTGGACTTATTGCCCTCCATGGTTTTAATTTCTCAAACATATGGTCTCTCAATCTTTAGATTGATCTCACTTTTGATTGAGATGTTTGGAAATTTGTGAAAATATCCCTTAGCTTGCTATATATATCGTGGTATAAAAAATTAAAAATTCACGTGCATTATTTATTCTTTTGCCCTTTGAATGCAGGGACAATAAACTGCTTGTCTACACATTCCAGTCGTTGGATCTCCGGTTACTCCCATGTCAGTTAAACTATATATATATTTTTGTCTTAAATTTTAGTTTACCTACTTGATGCCTTCACCATAATATTATTGCTACTGAAAACATTTGTTTATAACATTTACCGTGTACCCTTTTTGAATATTTGCTCTGCTTCTACTCGATCAATAATGCATGTCTACCAATCAAATTATGGGATCATGGAACCTTTTGTTCTTGGAGTTTTCATTTTTAGCTCGGTACACTGTATCCTTAAGGATGCTTTTGTCAAATCTATTTATATAGCCTTCTCTTGCTTCTGCGTTTGGTTTCAATTGTGAGATATTTAATTTTTATGACGTTGCAGATGGACGTTTTACTCGATTGTGATGATGATCCAGAGGGACGTTTCAAGCAACTTTCAGACGAAGAACGGAAAAAAATTTGATGAAGAGACGCTTGTTAATTTAAACAACACGGAAAAAGGAACGATGACTAGCCAAGAAGTTGATGATCAACCCAGAAAAACATATATGGTGGTAAGTTTATGGTTTGCGAGGCGGTCACTTATTGATTACTGGGAACTTGACTTCATAGTCTTACTTCAGGATCTTCTTGTTTTTAACCCCGGGCTTAAATTTATTTATTTTCAGGTGACAGTTTTGGTGGCTGCAAAAGGATGGTACAAAGTTCCCACCATTACCGGCAAGGGAGCTATAGAAAAGATCTTGTTGGAGTTGAAGTACATATGTAAACTTGATGATCGAATACAAGTATCATACCTCTCAATCTTTGCTTTCTAGTACTTGTAGGTTCTATAAATTAACGTTATACATCATTAATTTGTTGTTGGTTTTTATGCAGGGACTACTTGTACTATGGACGCCACAGAGAAAAGACGAGGTCTTGCTACTCGAGGATCTTCAAAGAGATTATCCTCTTCTAAAGCCTTTTAACGCATAGAAATTTTGTTTTGTCGTGTATCTTATTGAATATGAAATACAAACCATTTGAAAGTCCATGAAAACCATGTCGAATATTCATTTTAGTTTATTTATAAAAGTCTAACTACTCGATCTCTGCAACCTTTTAGCAAGTTATTTAGAATAGCAGTTTTATTATTAGTCATTTTGAAGGGGAATTCTTGGCAAATTCCTATTTCCTGTTAGTGTTTCCATGAAGTTGCTTACAAACAAATTGCATTCAAATTAATCATAAGCCATGGTTGACGGTTTGTTCCCTTATTAATAACCAAAAGACATAACCAAAAAAGAGAGCATCAAAAACAGAGCAAAAACAGAGCCTCTTTTTAATTTCTTCTAAGCACCAGTCCAATCCATCATAACAGCTCTTTAAACAAGTTTTTCCTCATCCGAACTCAATAAAAGACCGAGGCCAATACATACAATCAGAATCCAAAACCCAAGAGCCACTGTAGAAGTACAACAAAAACTAAGTACTGCATCTTCATCATTCATTTTCATGCTCTTCGGCACCATTCTCAGCCTCCTCCTTACCCTTTTTTTCCTTCCGAAGTGGTTTCAACATAGGAAGAAGATTTGGGAACTACGGAATTCCAAAACTTAATAATCAACTCAAGCGTGCCATTCAAATTGCTACCCCCTTCCAAAATCCACCCATATTCTTCTGTCCACGCCTTAAGAAAAGCTAAAGTCAGAAACATCTTTGATGAAGTGTTCTTACCTTCAGGCATGCAAGAGCAACGAAATCCAGATGACTTTGGCGTGGGAGATGGATTGAGAAACCTTAAAACGGGAGATTTTTCGAAGACACCCTCAACTACAACAACATCATCAGTAGAAGTAATTAGTTAAAATTAATAAGAGTAAAAAGAAACA
Source organism: Azadirachta indica (assembly GCA_022749755.1). Classification (NCBI taxonomy): domain Eukaryota; kingdom Viridiplantae; phylum Streptophyta; class Magnoliopsida; order Sapindales; family Meliaceae; genus Azadirachta; species Azadirachta indica. Next base: position 17,612,819 of record CM040440.1, read on the forward strand.
GAAATCAATCAGTGAACACAAAAACCCAAAATCAGAGATACCTTTCTTCAGGCAGCATGGGGTAATCTTCGAATGATTTCTCTGCCTAATCAACTTCCCGTTCAGATCTAGAAGGTGAAGAAAACAAATAAAAGCAAATACATCAGAAAGGAGAACGTTTGGACTAAATATTAATACAAAAACAAAGTACGCCCTTACCGTTCTTAGTAGTAAACAAGCAAAGTTTTTCATTTGATTTTGAAGCATGAAGATGAATGTTCGCAGGTAGAGGAGCAAAGCAGAGAGAAGCCATAATCCAAATCAAATAAAGTGAAAAACGAAAATAAAGTGAAACTTTTGAAGCGATACACACATATAAATATATCTGAGAACAGCAGCTTACAGAATCTTTCATTTCCTTTTCTCTATCCTACAAATTGGCTGCTACGTTATTTGCTTGACTCAAAAACGGATACACCTCTGAACAGCGCCGTCTTTAATTTCAGATATCTCACCTTTTTACCATTTTCGGCTTCATTTGATGGAGAAGTAGAGAATGAATTTCAGGCTTGTTTCGCTTCAAATGAAGAAGATGAAGAAACAGTATTGTTCTTGCTTTTCTATCCTACTGAAAAGACATGACTGCCCTCCTATTCTTAAGTTGCATGGGCTGCGTGGGCCAATTACGTTTGTGTGTGTAATTTTCAGCCTATTAAAAAAATAAATAAATTTGTATATATTCAGCCTTTTTTAGTGGAGGACACACAGATTGGGCCTGATTCTTTCTTCTCAAAAGAAGAATAGGAAGTTTAAACTGTTTTCTTTACATTTTAAGTTATGTTGTTAGATTTCGGCCGATTGAAATTATGTCCAAATTACCCCAATCAGTCTCCTAAGTGCTGTCCAGTTGAAAGTCCACGTGCAGGTTCCGTTGCTGCGCAATTTCGGTTTGCTTTGTTTTGTTTTGGCTGCCGATTGAGCAATGCTTGTGCTTCAATTAATAATAACGATAAATGGATGCGAATAATTTTGAACTACCTAAATTTTCTACAGATAGCTAGGTTTATTTGTACTACTAAAAGTATATTTTTAAAAAACCAGCTGTGCTAAGAGAAACATTCGCGAAACAGTCGCTTACTACTCTACTTATATCTTTTGAATATAATGTAAATAAATGGCTGGCTCTAACGATTTATAAGGCTAATTTAACTAAGGTCCTTGGAAATTATTTTTTGTTTTCATTTTTATAATTCTTTCAAACAAACAAGTTTAGTGTAATTTATATATTATATTAAGAAAAAGGAAATATATTTGAATTGAAGAAAAAAAAAAAAAAAAAAAGAAAAGTGGACCAACTTTTAAACCCGAAACTAAGCAAGAAGATGTTAAAGTCTGTGGGTTCCAATTCCACCAGTTTCCTCCTTCAGCAGCTGGATGATTTTAAAACAATGGCAAATGCATGCGCATAGCTGGTTTTACGCTGGCTAAATTATATATTCGCGCCTATTAATTAAATGAAGATTATTGCCGCTAATAACAGGATAGTGTTATCCACTAGAAATAAGAATAAAAGGATAATACAATACCATCCACTAAAAGTTTCAATATAATCGTAAAAGCTTAAAATTTAAAAGAGTCCTGCTATGTATTTCCATTGTTAACAAGTTCTCTTTCCAAAATGGTTTTAATAGAAGCAGACACAGCAAATATGAATCCCAAAACTTAATAGTCATTCATTTTAATAATCAAAAGCAGAGCAAAAATAAGCCCCAAATTACACATAAGAAGACAGAGCTGCAAAAACAGAGTAAAACCAAGCCCCAAATTACACATAAGAAGACAGAGCTGCAAAAACAGAGTAAAACCAAGCCCCAGCTCTTTAATTTCTTCTAAGCACCAGTCCAATTCATCGTCTATTTGCTTCACTTCCTTAGCTTGTTAATAAAAGCAATAAGACGAAGGATAAAGAATCCAAGAGTAAAAAACAAATCGATCACATCATTAGTGTTGTTGAACAATTGCAAAAGCCACATATTTTTAGTTACCCAAGGCTTCGAAAGAAACAGCCAATAAAGAAATTTATCAAACCAGTACCGACAGATTGTTGCTATCGCATGAATAACTGACGACTTAGGCGGGGGAGATGGATTCACGACACTTAAAACGGGAGATTTTTCGAAGACACCCACGACTAGAACAACGTCATCTGTTGAAGTAATTAGTTAAAAATAATAAGAGAAAAAAGAAATAGAAATCAATCAGGGAACACAAAAATCAAAATCACAGATACCTTTCTTCAGGCAGCATGGGATAATCTTCGAATGATTTCTTTGCCTAATCAACTTCCCCTTCAGATCTAGATGGTTTAAAAAACAAATAAAAGCAAATACATCATAAAAGAGAACGTTTGGACTAAATATTAACACAAAAACAAAGTACGCCCTTACTCTTCTTAGTAGTAAACAAGCAAAGTTTTTCATTTGATTTTGAAGCATGAAGATGAATGTTCGCAGGTAGAGGAGCAAAGCAGAGAGAAGCCATAATCCAAATCAAATAAAGTGAAAAACGAAAATAAAGTGAAACTTTTGAAGCGATACACGTATATATATATCTGAGAACAACAGCTTACAGAATCTTTCATTTCCATTTTTCTATCGTACAAATTGGCTGCTACGTTATTTGTTTGACTCAAAAACGGATACACTTCTGAACAGCGCCGTCTTTAATTTCAGACATCTCACCTCTTTACCATTGTCGGCTTCTTTTGGTGGAGAAGTAGAGAATGAATTTTCAGGCTTGTTTCGGTTAAAATGAAGAAGGTGAAGAAACAGTATTGTTCTTGCTTTTCTATCCTACTGAAAAGACATCAACGCCCTCCTATTTTTAACTTGCACGGGTTGCCTGGACAATTTTTCGCCATTTTAAATAAGTAAATTTGTACAATTGGGCCTACTTATTTACATCGGCGTAGAAGCTCTATGCAATTGCTTCATTTTTATTTTCTAACAAATGTTCTCTAAGATTTTCCGATTGGATAAAACTTTTATTTATTGGCAACGGTGAGCAATGGCATAAAATAGTGAATGAAATCCAGTTTTGGCGTTGATTACTGCTTTGGGTAAGTTTATGGGCTCAAGTTCTTCAATTATTGATTACTAGAAATTTAAGTTAAGTACTGTAATTTAATTATCCTGAACCTTCAATTTATTTATTTTTAGGTGACAGTTTTGTTGGTAATAAAGGATAGTACAAAATTATGATAAATTTTTGATATAATATTAATAAATTGTATATATAATATTAAAAAAAAAAATGAAGGTACAAAATGCCGCCCATTACTGGCCGCGGAGATACTAAGAGGATCTTGTTTGAGCCCTTAGGGTTCGAATGTCACTTTCCAGAACTGATACAAGTAGCACAATAATTCCCTCCCTCAATCTTGGCTTTCAATTCTTGTAGATTCTATATATAGTGTTGCATCTGATTTGCTGTTTGTTACTTGAGGAGCTTCAAAGAGATTATCCACTTCTTAAAGACTTTTAAACACGTAGACAGAGACCTTTTGTATATATTAATTGATGTATTTGACTGAATGTGAAGTACAAACCATTTGGAAGTTGGTGGCAAATTAATGGCTAATATTCATTTTTAATTTTTTTATTAAATTTCAGGTAAATATGAAGACACGTGGCAGAAGTAAAATAAACGGCCAAGATTCAATTTTAATAAATTTAAATCAATTAAAAACTTTAATTTGCCCAAAAGCACTGATCATTCCGCCTCCGACCACCGCCAAATTTTTTTCCACAACTACATCGCCAACGCCTGTGACTCCTCCATTCTCACCTCATCCACCCCCTTCAACGCGACGCAGACATCAACCTCTCCCTTCCTGGTTGTGCATTTAATGTCATCACCCCTCTTTTACATCATCTTCCATCGCCGTAAAAAATCCTATAATGCTTATTTTCACCTTCCAAAAATCCGAGTTCTCCAAAAAGAATCACCACAACATTTACAGCAGTTCTTCCCTGGACCAGAGGCTCGTCTTGTAATATTTCCATGAGTAAGATGAATCTCTCAAAGCCAAAGCTTCAGCTTTTGTTATCTAATCAATGGCTTTAGATCTCACTGACTTGTGATTGTGATTGTGATTGTTAAAAATAAAAAATTTTTCATGGTTGTGATTATGGTAAACTGAGTTACATTGAGGAATAGAGTAGATGCTTGTAATGGCAATTAACAGTGGTCAGATTCTGCAACCCATGCACAAGATCCGGCCGATTGGATAAATTTTACATTCATTGGCGGCGGTGGAAAACTTGCAAAATGGAGAGGTATGAGAGGATTTAAAGGGCGTGAATGGAGAAGGGTGGCAATTAACCAAAAAAAAATGTGCTGTATCAATTCCATTTTCATTGTTGTGGTTGTGCTAAATTGATCTGCATTCAGGACAGAGGACATGCTTTTAAGGGCGATCAACAGCGATGGTCACGGTGGTAATTAACAGTGATTTTGAAAGAGTTAATAAATTTTAACTTTAATTACAATAATTATTTGACTCTATTTATTAAAATTTAATCTTAGCGGTTGATTTTTATTTTCGTCAGACGTGTCGTCTGAAACCCAAAGATACAGAAGACCAGAGGAGGATCCTGGTCCCTTGGTCATTTATGCAACTTTAATTTACTATGCTGTCCTCAAAGTGAGCCGCCTTTGTTCCTTGAGGGCTTCAAAGAGATTATTCACTTCTTAAGACTTTTAAAACACATAGACAGACACCTTCTCTGTATATTAATTGATGTATTTGACTGAATGCGAACTACAAACCATTTGGAAGTTCGTGGCAAATTAATGGCCCATATTCATTTTTAACTTATTAAATTCTAGGTGCTTGATCATTTAGGCAACTTTAATTTACTAGGTTTTTCTGGACGCAAGCCGCCGTTGTTGAAACTTGACGGCCGGGGACAATTAGCCTTCCACCTTTACAGATTAGTTAACGCAGTTATATTCAACTGATGATGCACTAGTAGTCTAGTAGTGGTGTACTACCTTCCTGGATAGAAAGCCCAACGCTCGGCCTGTTAAAACAAATTAATTATTAGTTTTTTAATTTCCGCCATTATTGATAATACTTCCTACCAAACAAATGCGTCACCTCTCGCCGGCTGAATCTTCTCTTCCTGTCAGTCATAAAATATTATATTACCTATTTGATTGAGTCATCTCAACATTGACATGTAGCATCGATGCACTACTCTTTGGCTAAGTTTTGTTTGAACTCTCCTTTAAATGCATAACTGATCTGCCAGAATTGTTACTAAGACTCTTGGAACACCAAAATTGAAATATTGTTCTCATACTCCGTCGTTCATAATCTTAATTAAAACAGTACATTATTAATTGCATGATTGGTGTCTGACAATTAAATTTTGATCGTCGACAAAATACTGGTAACAACACTAACCCCTCCGTCAACCACCAAATTATGACCACTTACATACGCTGATTCGTCCGAAGCAAGAAAAAGAGCAACCCCTGCAACATGATTAGTCTGCAATACAATTCCTTTTAAGTTGGCTATCTTCTCATTCATAGCATCAATGGCTTTTGGATCAACACAGCCCGCACCAGTTGACATAGGCGTGGCAAGTCCAAAAGGAGAAACGCAATTGACCCGAATCCCATGCTTCCCAAACTCATATGCAGCAGAATGAACAAGACCTAATAGACCATGTTTGGACATAGTATATGAATGAGGTCCACTGCCACCTATGGTTGATGCAACACTTCCGGTGCAAATAATTGAACCGCGTATTTTATTAGCCACCATAGCTCGAGCTGCATGCTTGACGACTATTGCTGAACCTCGCAGATTTACTGCTATGGTTTTGTCGAACTGGTTCATATCCATGTCTAGGATACTTCCCAACGGACCGATAATTCCAGCGTTACTATACATGATATCGAGTTTTCCATATTTCTCTATGGCATAGGCCACTGTTTCTTCAACCTGCTTTTCATTTGTGACATCACAGTGCCGATAACTAGCTTTTTCAGGGCCTATTGCAGCAACAACTTGGTTTCCCAATTCATCTTGAATATCAGCAATGACGACGAAGGCGCCGTGTTCAGCAAAAAGCTTTGCAGCCGCCTCGCCGATGCCACTGGCTGCTCCAGTGATAATAGCAACCTTACCCTCTAACCTGAACAAACAATGCAACGGAAGTTCGTAATTAGTTTCGGTGAAATAGACAGGGATTAAATTGTGAGAGAGAAATGAGAGAGAGGTTTTCTTACCTTAGTTTAGACATGGACACTACTTCTGTAATTGGGGCCTGTGGATGGATCAAAACAAAGCACTAGCGGAATTAAATTGTGTGTGAACGTTTAGCCCGCTGATCCTGCTTATATAACCGTAGGACTGGACTCTAATAACTTATCTGTGGTGTTGAGCATGAGATGCTATTGTGGCCGTTGCCTGCAATGTAGAAGTGTAGCATTATCTCTAATTTGACCGAGTCCAGCCGACCACCCAGATTCGATTTCCTTCCGTGGCAGTTTGTATTTGCTAGGAACTTGAAAGTGAAAATCTCCTAATAGAATAATAATTTTAGTAAGAGATTAATTTCGATTTAATTTAAAAAAAAAAAAAAAACCTTTGACCAAGTTATGGTAGATCCCTTGTATTATCTGTTTGTAATTACAATGTTATCCTTTGTTAAAATTGTTGTAAAAATGAAACCTAGGCACTCCCGATCCCATCCCATCCATCATCTTATATGTGTTACTTCATGCATTCATTCCACCTTACGTATTTAGCTAACAAACCCTCCTCTAATTATTATATTTGTCAATCCGGCCATTCTATTCGTATGCGTTTGGGTCGGGCCAAGCTAACTAAAATTTTATGCTTTGCTCGAGTAGCCAACAGTAATAATACTCTTTAGTATCTTTAGTCCGAGAAGTCACGGCCTTGACTGATTAAATGAAAGACATTATTCACCATTTGACGAACGTAATATATGCAAGTGATTTGGTTGATTTTGTTGTGGTGATGAAAGTGAAGAAAATTCGCTACTCTTGGCACGAGGATTAGACTTCAAATTCACGTTTTAAATGAGGAAAGTACTTGTAAAAACAGGAGTCATTTACCCAATTATTTCCACAGCAAGACTATTCAGCAGCGATCACAAATCATAATTTATTACTCTATTAAACAAATAATAGTAAAATGTTTTCTATGAATCTGGACGCCTTGACTCCTGACTATGTAGCACGGTATGGAATTTCTCGGTCTCTTAAAACTAAATTAACCAGAAAAAAAAAAAAAAAGGGGTTCAGCATCATCCGTGTCATTTAAATATCCATTGTTTTAATTTTGTTGTGAAACCCATTGCACTACTCGCGGCTGATTCTTGAAAGAGATGAGACTGACTATTATTAATAATACCAACTTCATAAATCATTCATTCATTCATTCATTCATTCATGTGTTATCCTACTCCACATGGCTTGTGTCGTGGAATCTGCACTTTATTAGTTGTCTTGTGACTTGTCCTTGAAATGGTAAAAATAAGACGACACGTGACCAGAGATGCTTTTTTAAGTTTTCATCATTTTTATTTATTTTCACCCGCAGGAAGTGTAGTATTTCATCTCATGAACACTTAAAATTTAAAATATTGTACATTTAAATTTCACGCAAAATATAAATTAATGGGTAGTTAACTTACACCGTATTAAAAAAATTTCTGTCTCATTAATTTTAAAAAATCGCCCAAGTCACCTTTTAAACCACAATCATTCAAACCTTTATTTATTTGTTATTATTTGATTTTTATTGAAAGTCCGGTCTCCGGAGCGGCAAAAGGCGCTCCTGGACTCCAGTTTATTCTGAAGGGTAAGTCTGTCCCATTAATTAATCATATTCATCGCTATCAAAGCTTTGAAAAGTCAGATGGAAGTTTGGAGCAGCCACAACTACAAAACAATCTTAGAGGGTAGTTCAGTCAAATTAATTTTATTATTTTTTTTAATTGAGATTAAAAATTTTTTAAAAATGGTGGCTTTACTAAATAATAATAAGGTTGTTATAATATATTTTTTCCTTTGACAATAATGTTGTTTCGTTAATGGTTTTTTGGTCTTTGAATTTTGATCACGAAAAGGAGGGTTACAAAACTAAAATAATTTTTGACAAGATAGAAGGTATTATCAGACTTTTCAACTGCATAAATCATTTTGCAAAAATATTATTTTTCCAAAGGTTGCGATTATGAAAACTTAACGTAGGACCTATGCGAAATTGGAGATACATTGATTCATCAAGTATTAGATAATGATAAACATTAAATTGTATAATGTAAAATTAATTAAAAAGTTTGTAAATAAAAATATATATATAGTTTCATCATTTTCTTCAAGGAGATTTCAGCAAAAAGTTAATCAAAAATTTCAAAACGTTGATATTGAAAAAATCTGCAAAGATTATATTTAGATATTAAAAAAAATAAAAAAATCCAAAATTTGATTTGCATCTCCAGGTCAGAAATGCATGAATTTTTTTATAGGCTTGACCAGTCTACCTAAAATAAATAAAAAAATTTTTTTTAAATCTTTACGGGGAAAAAGAAAAGCAAATAAGGAAAAGAGAAGAGAGAGACTTTAAAATAATGAAAGAAGAAAAGTGGGCCCCCGGGAGGGTTTGAACGGTCAAAAAGAGGGAACTACGTAAAGTGAGAAAAAGAGATTAAACAAAGACATAAATGTTTGGGCTCTGTGTTGACCGTCAATCATCAAAACAACGCTTCTACTGCTATCACCACCACCACCACCACCACCACCACCACCTAACAAACAAACAACTATCAAGAAAGCTACAACTCCTTCCTCCTTCTCTCCTTTGTCACAGAACCAGCAACACATAACAACATAACAAAATTACAAAGCATTATACAGATCATTGTTCAGCTCATGGATCCGCCGCAGACACCTGTTCACGTCCACACATTCTTGATCCGATCGGTAATTTCCCTTTAATCTTGTTCTTGTTATGGTTTTTGTGTGTGCGGATCAGAGCCCTTTTTTTTTTTTTTCTGTGTTTGATCGGTTCACTTAGATCTTGTCATTCTTTTTAGGGGTTCTGATGGAGATTTGCTTTTGTTGTTTTTTGATTGCAAGTTTTCCAGCGCTTGTATTCTGTTCTTTTAGTTGAAACACACCTAGAAAGCGAACCCTATCTACAGCGAAGCCAAATGGTTAGCTCTTATTAGCTCATTGAAATGTGTTTGGTTATTTTCTTGGTTTTCAGATGATGATTAACAGGCTAGGGGAATAGATGACGGTGTTAGCTTTAGTATTGTGTTATGAAGAAACTAGTTCACATCATTCACATTAATTAATTACTACCATGAACTGTTTCCTGATTTTGGACATGCTTATTTGTGGGCGTTTTTGGTCATAAGTTTCTTCCTGAAGTTCATTATTAGCTGCGGCATTTAATGCGTTCACATTTATTTACCTGTTTATATGCAGCACCCTTCTGTTATGTTTATAAATGCATTGGATAGTACATGTTTTAAGGATGTGATGTACCGAGTCTGATTTGGTTACATTTTCACCAAGTATGATGTATATTATTTGCTGAATTTCTGATGTAACTTCTATGTATACTTGGAATATGTTAACAAGTATGTGGTACATGTCAGAAAACTAATGTTAAGTGCTCTACAGGCGAGTTATTAATTTCGTCCAGCAAGTTGAGAAGGTGTACCTGTAAGCAGTTTTGTTCAATTCCTCTCTCTGGCTAATGGCTTCTGTTAGTGTAGTACCTGCTTCTGTATTAAGAGCCCCCGGTGGAAATACAGTCGGTGTTGATAAGTTACCTGAGGAGATGAACGACATGAAGATTAGCGATGACAAGGTAAATGATATCTTGATGGTGGTTGTTTTGCTGTTTTCTGATGACATTTCAATGTGAGTTACATGAAAGCAATTCAATTGTATACAGGAAATGGAATCAACTATTGTTGATGGTAATGGGACAGAGACAGGTCATATAATTGTCACCACTATCGGGGGTAAAAATGGCCAGCCGAAGCAGGTATGATTTTGTTTCCATAAAAGCCTAGTGCTCTTATGAATAATTAGGTTTGTTTTTTTGCTTTATCTTTTACTGATTTGCATGCCTCTCAATGTTTGTAGACAATAAGCTACATGGCTGAGCGTGTTGTTGGACATGGATCCTTTGGAGTAGTTTTCCAGGTAAGCTAGGCACTGATCAGCGATGATATTGGGCGCTTGTATTAGATATTTAAATACTTAATGGGTTACATCAGATTTCATATTCCTACATTGTCAAGGTTGGGCATTCCACTTATTTTGCTACCTTTGCTGTGGTTATGCAGGCTAAGTGTTTAGAAACAGGTGAAACTGTGGCTATAAAAAAGGTTCTTCAGGATAAGAGGTACAAGAATCGGGAGTTGCAAACCATGAGGCTTCTGGACCATCCAAATGTTGTGTCCCTGAAACACTGCTTCTTTTCAACAACTGAAAAGAATGAGCTGTTTCTCAACCTTGTTCTTGAGTATGTGCCGGAGACTGTTCACCGGGTGATCAAACATCAGTACAAAATGAACCAAAGGATGCCGCTGATTTATGTTAAACTTTACTTTTACCAGGTGGGAATGGTGAACTAGCATATTCATTATACGTTACATTCAGAATCAGGATACTACATATTGTATTTGTTCCCACATCATGAGTTGTGTAATATTACTTTTGGAGTCAAATCTGATTAAATTTTGTTTATTGTTAGTGTTAACTTGTTTTAATATGAAGCTTTCCTTCCTAATTGTCTGCAGATTTGTAGAGCACTTGCTTACATTCATAATACTATTGGAGTTTGCCACAGGGACATAAAACCTCAAAATTTACTGGTATAGTGCCCTTGGTGATCTGTTTTGCATATATTTTTGTCTCTTCCTATACGTGTATTCATCTTTTTATGTTCTTTTGTAGCAGGTCAACCCACATACCCACCAGGTGAAATTGTGCGACTTCGGAAGTGCAAAAGTTTTGGTTAGTACTTGTATTATAGTATATTTATCAAAGTTCTCTTCCATGGGGTATCTGATGATACTAATTGTGGTTTAATTTTGACAGGTAAAAGGGGAACCAAATATTTCTTACATATGTTCAAGATACTATCGAGCACCTGAACTTATATTTGGTGCAACTGAGTATACCACAGCCATTGATATCTGGTCTGCTGGCTGTGTTCTAGCTGAACTACTAGTAGGGCAGGTAGAGAGTTACATTCTATACAGTTGAATTCCAGTACTTTTGAACATCTTTTTCTATATGTACCTTATAATATGTCTCTTTTGTTCCCAGCCTCTTTTCCCTGGTGAGAGTGGCGTAGACCAGCTTGTTGAAATCATCAAGGTAATTATGCACTTGAATTACTCAACAAAAGCTGCCTGATGACTCTGCTTGAAAGTTTGGGCATTCTGAAAATTCCTTTCTATAGGGGGTTGTAAATGACAATCATGGAGAATGATTGTCAATAGTAAAGTTTTTACAATGCTATATGCATCAAAGTAGTTAAACATTTATCCAAGAGATTTCTTTCTTTATTGGTGAATCCTAAAGTTCTTAAGTTGTTCACGCTGGATGCCTGTCGTGTTTCCTTCCCACTTATTACGTTGCAACTTTGACTTCTTTTGATGACCTGTGCCATTCTCATGCAGGTTTTAGGTACCCCAACTAGGGAAGAAATAAAGTGCATGAACCCTAACTACACTGAGTTTAAGTTTCCCCAAATTAAAGCTCACCCGTGGCACAAGGTATAATATGTGTCCCCTATGAATTCTCTACATTTAAAGAATTTATTATAAGTATATATTTATCTAAAATACCTTTGTTGTTCAGATATTCCACAAGCGAATGCCTCCAGAAGCTGTGGATCTTGTCTCTAGACTACTGCAGTACTCTCCAAATCTTCGAAGCACAGCAGTGAGTGCAAATTCTCTTACAAGCTGTGTGATTCAATTTTCTTTTTAACAGGCAGAATACATGTTTTACATTAATGCTTTTATCTATCATAATGAAACTTTATGTTCAATACAGCTGGAAGCTTTGATTCATCCCTTCTTTGATGAACTACGTGATCCTAGCACCCGCCTCCCAAATGGACGTTTCCTTCCTCCGTTGTTCAACTTTAAGCCTCATGGTAATGATCTACAGTTGAAATGAATTTTTCAACTAAATTATTTCTCCTGTTTATTATTGCTTGCTTAATGATTGTTGGTTGCTGCCCTGCTGTTGATTAGAACTGAAGGGAGTGCCAGCGGAGATGCTGGTGAAGCTGATCCCTGAGCATGCAAGAAAGCAGTGTGCCTTCCTTGGGTTGTAATTTGGTGTCCGAAGTTGATGCCTGCTCCTTGCAGAAAAATGTGGTCTGTTGTAGAGATGTAGCTAGTGGCCTGTATCAAGTGATCATGTGCAAGCTGTTTTATTATTATTATTATTATTATTATTATTATTATTATTATTTTCTCGTTATCCCTTTACCTTAGTTTATTTGTTCCTTTCATTGATTTTTTTCTTCTTTCTAGCATTTATATTATTCTCTTTGTTTGTAGAAAGCAGATGAAGAAGTTTCTGCTTAATATTTACATAAGACCTCAATGGGTATGCTAACCAGATATTGTACTGTCATTGGGAGACAAAGTTGTTTTCCTCCTGGCATTTATTGTTAGAAACCGAACCAAAATGATTTATAGAAGCAAGGGTCAGGCCCTTGAAATCACTATTTTTCATTTGTAAATATGAAAAGCAAAAAAGGGGCTTGGTTTTTAAATTCGGTAATTGAGATCAAACGTTGTGGAAAGGGACAGTATTAAATTTAAAGAATTGTTTATCGAAACACAAAAATGTTTTCGAGGAGATTTTGAAAATGCAATTAGTATGTTACTAATAAGAAGACGAAAACAAAGAGGTTTTGCCAAACACAAATGAATTCCACTGGATAAGTATGGTATGTGTAATCAACGAGCAACATGTGGTGGTACTGGTGCACTGATCGTTTTCGGTCCAACCTCAGGTCAGGGAGAGAGCGTTATTATTTTTATTCACGCGAAGTTATATCTGCCGTATGATTTGGTTGCAGTGTGATACTGATAGCCGACTTTGGACTAGGGATTTTATCAATTCCTCCACTCACAAAGTCCAAAAGAAGTTAATAATAGCCTAGCCTACCCCGAAAATCGAACATTGGGTGCATGCATGCCTCCATTCCACTCCACTCCAGTGCTTTGAAACATCATTACAATAAGAAGCTATTAAAAGTGGTAAGTAGCAAGTTGTAGTAGAAGACTGGCATTCATGCTCCATAACCTATATACAAAATGAACAAACATTTATGTCTATCCCGCTCTTAGTCCATCAAATTACTAATTATAAATCATGCTTCCATCCATGTCTCCATAATCATCACGTGATTCGATTAGACAACTCATTCTCATATAGAAAAATACCTTCCAATTGAACCTTATGAGAGTTTTAGCAGTATAATTTAGGCTTCAATGATTTGGATTTTGCACGTTTAAATACTCTTACTAAATTAAAAATCTAATTGAGTCACTAATATGTTTAGATTTGGAAAAGTACCAGAAGAATATATAAAATGATATAATCATGTTAATCAGTAGTAGGTTGAAATTTTCGCCTGTACTGCATCTGCACGTACTCAAAATTATATTGTTTCCTCTCAAGCATGTTTCCGTCAATACCACTTGTTGAGTTGTTTAGACAAATATAAAATACAGCATAAAGAATCCACGTAGCACGCACTATTAAAATAACTTAGAAAATTATAATTGACTCCAACCTGTTGTGAATCCAATACGCCCAACTTCTACCAAAACTGCCGCAACACATTCTGATCAGCGGATGGAGTAACCTATATATATATATATATATGACCTGAATCCTGAAGAATATTTATATAGTATAGCACAAAAATAAGCAATCTCTAGATGAAACCACCTATTAGACCCATTTTGGGCACAAAACCAGACATCATTGGTTTTCACTGCTGAGAAAAGCAACCAAGAAATTCTCGCCATTAATCTGGTCGGTGAAAAATAAAAAAAAAAAAAGCATTCTGCAATATATTTGAAGAATTCTAAGTGGATTGACCACGTAGCCGAAAGCGGACAGAAACCTTTTAGGGCAGGCCATAACTTGCCTAGCAATCAAAAATTGTGAACTAAACCAGACAACTCGAAACTGGAAGTGGTTGGTTGCTTACAGATAATGTTTATTTTCTTTACATAAATTTATAAATTGGATTGCTGAGACTATATTTATCTGTTTATTTATCAAAGGAAATTGCTACTCAACTCTTAATATCCAACAGCAGTTAATTTAATTATATATAGTACTTCTAAGCAATATATAGCCTAATGATTGAATTGAATTGAATTGAATTGAATTGCAAACATCATGTAACGACTGCAAACAAGGAATAATGATGCGCATTGCATACAGGAAAACTGGGAAAAGTACTTTTTCTCCCACTTTCTTCTGTAGTTTTTATTTCCCAAAAAAGCTATTTCTCAATCCGTTATCGCAATGGAGGAGCTGCTATAACTTTGCAATTTTCAACAGTTATATTGATATCTTGTTTGAAAATCCCTAAAAACTCGCTAGTGATTATTGAGCTTATTTGGAAAACCAAGGATAATTCAACAGTATGATAGCCATGTGGCCGCAAATTATGTTTAAATCATTCGCTGAACTATTTCCTACAAACATGATTTTTGCCTTGATCATATGAAACCAATTAGTCAAGATACGCGCATAATACATGCACATGGTTATTGAGCTGTGTTGAACTGTACATGGCTTCCTTCAGAAATGCTTCTGCATTTTCAAAACTTCTGAAATTACATGTGCATTTTGTTGATTTGTTTCAGGATTATCCCACTGCAAATGTTATCCTGTCGAAAATGGAATGCAAACAATACAGTTGAAATTATGCTAATTATAAATTATATCATCGTTGAAATAACTGGATAGGGGACCGATGAAAGTGAAAGTTATGGGAAGAACATGGGGGACTTATCAACCGCCCACGCATCTGATTTCTTGTTATTCCTTCCGTTTACCTTTTTCCAGAACGGTCATATGCAGACAGACTCCACATACTCAAAAAAGAGCCAATCTATGTGGGTAATTGGACGGTTCCACTTCCCGCCACCAGAGCCTATTAAAATACAGTAAGGCACAGGAGTTTTTTCGAAAGCCCCTTCCACTATACTTGCTCTTATTATATATATATATATATATATATATATATATATATATAGGAATTCAGCCTTTCTGATTCTGCATGCGTTCCAAAGCCAAAATTAGTTATACTATTTGGCAACTTGTTCAAGTGCTCACTGTGTTTGCTTACAGAAACTAGCTTCCTTCAACTTCCCAAAACTTAGGGTGTATACTATACATTCACTCTCAGGTCCATTCCTTCTCAGACTCTTTTCTTTTAATTCCTGACATTCACAAAGCTGTTTTAGGAAAGTGACAGTCTGCCCTGTTACTAACAGAATTCTTCTTTCTTTTGCCTGAACAGAACCCGTGATTCCCACTGTTTCAGCCTAAAATTCGAACTCAATATGGCCAATTCTCGGTTGTCATTACTTACAGTCTGCATTCTTTTCCTTTGCTTATTCCTATCTATCCAAGCTAGAAAGCATTACCATACAAAACACAGACATAATCACCACCACAAAACATATGCAATTTCAGAACCTCCTTCTCCTTTTCCTACACCTCAGCCCACTGATCCTTCTAATCACACTAATGCCTATAATTCCACTGGCGCTCCTTCTCCCTCACCAGAAGCTCCTAGTCCATCTGATGATGGGAGTGCTGATAATTCTATCGATGCTCCTTCTCCTTCTCCCTCACCTGAGCCTACTAACGCACCAAATGACTACAATTCTACCCACGTTCCTTCTCCTTCAGTTGATCCTAAGAACCCACCTAAGGAGGGGAATGGCTATAATTCTACTGGAGCTCCATCTACGTCTCCTTCCCCTTCCCCTGCGCCTGCTGACTCACCTAATGACGGACATGTTTTGGATGTACGTAAATTTGGTGCAGTTGGCGATGGCATAACAGATGAAACTGAAGCATTTAAGATGGCATGGGACACGGCCTGTGAAAAAGATTTGGCAGTCATCCTTGTTCCCTATGGTTTCTCCTTTATGATTCAGTCTACAATTTTCACAGGTCCTTGCCAGGGCAGCACAGTATTTCAGGTAATATTTGTTCTAGTGCTGTTTTATTATTGTTTAGCTTTCTTAAGGATAAAAAGGAAAGATTGTATTTGATGGTGAATATTTTGGTGACTGTGAAGGTTGACGGTACCCTTATGCCTCCTGATGAACCAGAGTCTTGGCCACAAAAAAACAGTAAGCGTCAATGGCTGGTTTTCTACAGAATAAATCACTTATCTCTACAAGGAGGTGGCGTAATTGATGGCAGAGGACAGAAATGGTGGGATCTGCCTTGCAAACCACACAAGGTTCAAGCTAATTTTTACTTCATATAATCTCTTCCAATTTTCTTCTCCACATTTTACTAATCTCCTACAACAATTTCAATAGGGAATCAATGGAACAACATTATCTGGACCATGTGACAGCCCCGTTGTAAGTTGTGCTCACTAATTCCAGGGATATCTATGTTTTTCTTTTACCTTGATTGAACTTCATATACATTTCATTATGTAGGCCATAAGGTTCTTCATGAGCTCTAATTTGACTGTGCAAGGACTTAGAATCAAAGATAGCCCCCAGTTCCACTTCAGATTCGATGGCTGCAAGAATGTGCATATAGAATCCCTTCACATAACCGCACCTGCCCTGAGTCCCAACACCGATGGGATCCACATCGAGAACACGAATGGTGTAGAGATATATAATTCAGTTATCTCAAATGGTTAAACCCGAAACTTTGCTTAATCTTCTGAATTTCAAAATTTAATTACTGCCCTGAGAGTCTCATTAAGCTACTTTCTCCATCATCTTTTTCGCAGGTGATGATTGTATATCCATTGGATCAGGTTGCTACGACGTAGACATTAGGAACATGACATGTGGACCTGGACATGGAATCAGGTACTTTTTTACTAGTTAGTTTCTTTAGAATTTTCAATCTTATATATAGAATCTTTGTCTTTTTTACATGTTTATCTTTGTTGAATCTTATCAGCATTGGGAGTCTAGGCAACCACAATTCGCGAGCCTGTGTTTCTAACATCACAGTTAGAGACTCGGTGATTAAATATTCAGATAATGGAGTTAGAATCAAGTCATGGCAAGGTGGTTCTGGAGCAGTATCAGGAATAACTTTCACTAATATTCACATGAACAATGTTCGGAACCCAATTATAATAGACCAGTTTTACTGCCTCTCCAAGGAATGCACCAACCAAACCTCAGCAGTGTATGTATCAGACATTCAATACACAAACATAAAGGGAACCTACGATATTCGAAGTCCACCAATGCATTTTGCCTGCAGTGACTCAGTACCATGTACAAACTTGACAATCTCAGAAGTTGAGCTCCTTCCGGCAAAAGGAGATATTGTTCTAGACCCGTTTTGTTGGAATGCTTATGGAGATTTGCCAACAATAACAATACCGCCAGTGTCTTGCTTGTTGGAGGGCTTTCCTAGATCTCTCCTGGATAATCAATTAGATCACTGCTAATGCTGACCCCACTAGATTCATGCGTAAAGCATGCATAGTTCTAAAATATTGTGTGCATAATTTGAAAAGAAATCATGGTTGTTTTATGATTGTATTTCTTATTATGTGATGATTGCGGAGTGTGTGTATTTTAATTATCTCCTCCCAATATAAGACCGGTTTTAGTTACGCCGTCAAGATTACAAACTATTTATGTTTCTGACTGCATCAATCAACTCTACGCATATATTTGTCTTTTTTAATTTGAAGTATAAATATAATTCGACCCCAAACTAAATAATTATTTTTACATAAAATGAAGTAAAAATATTTTACCTAGAACTAATATTTGAAATTGAAATAAATTTATATAATTGTAATTTTAAAAATATTTTTTATAAATTTTATTTATTCGTTAATATGTGTATCTATATATATATATATATATGTTTGTCATAATTATTTATAAAAATATGATGGCTAAACTTACTAATTTTTGCACATGTATATTAGGCATAATAAATAAAAAATAAAAAATTTAAGATTTTTTAAATTTATATAATTAGATTTTCGCTTTATTTAAATTTTAAATAAAAAATTAAAAAAAAAACCAAAAAAACAAATAGGTTAGAGATGAAGTCCTGAAGATGTAATTGCAGTATCGGGGAATCGGAGTTTTGCCATGTTGCACAACAAAGTAGCACCACATGTATAAATTCTTGTCTTCCGTATTTTGTATTGTTGTAGAGGAGAAACTAAATACAAAAATAAATAAATAAATAATGCCAAACGTATATGTAAGATACGAAAATATTGAAGGAGTATAGAGGTCAGTGCGAATGCATTAAAGGCAAATTAACCCATGACTAGATACCAATTTGGTAAGGGACAGGCAGACCTACTGTTTTGTTTTCCACTTTCTATAAAGTAGATTCTTAAGCAAGATTATTGTAATTTATTCGACAACATATAGTGATTCGTAAAACTGAAGGGTAGCCACTTGTGGCACTTTGCTATTTCTGGTGAAGCAGAGGGGAAAAAAGGGTTCGATGTATCTGCATGAATTATGATGAATCAACAATATATAAATATATATATATATATACATAAGGGAAATATATATCCTACAATTTAACTACTTGATAGACTGTGTGGAGCAGATATAGGCTATAGCATCAACATAGTCATTTCATTTGGTCTCAACTCTCAATGGCCATCGATATATAGTTATAAGCTTTTAATTTATGGGTAGAGACTTTGGCTAGCTAGAATTATTTGCATGTTGAGGAATTCTAGACATCATCATAAATTATTATTTCCTCATGCAAGTATACAAACAGTCATCACCATCCAACTCCGAGGTTGATCATATATATCCAGTCATTTATTCTCTCTAACTCTTAACAGATAGTTAATGAATATGAATTAAAAATGGGGATAACTTACTCAAGCATCTATGTCGAGAGGAAGCTGATCTTTCTTACTTTTATCGTACGGCTGATTACAATGAGTGGACGTGGATGATCATCATTGTTATTTCACTTGAGTTTTTGCTTCATCGACTAAAGTATATGCAAACAAACAAACAGAAAGATGTAATCCTATACAAATCGAAGTTTTAAGTGGTGGATGTGGCAAACTAAAGATTGGTCTAAAATACCTTTTTAATTCCTGCAAATTAATAATACAATTCAAAAAGTGAGAATATTCCAACTTTAGTATGACATATCAGTTTGTGTATGTGGGACATTGTGTCAAAAGATCATATTAATAAAGAACTAATGGTAATGGTGAGCAGAACAAAGTGTATGAAAATCCCCAACAACGACAGCATATATGAAAAATTAAATGTAGAAAACATATATAATTACAACTCATGTACGTATGTGACTGTGAAAGCGAGAGATTTGAAGAGAATTTGTCAACTCAAGAATATTGGTCGATTTAAGAAATAACTTTAATATTGGGGAAGTGAAGTTGGAGAGGCAACCAACTCAATCTTAGTAGCACGCGAAGTGACTACTAATCATAAACAAGAATATTGTGTGTGTGTGTGTGTGTGTGCGTGTCTATATATATCAAGTGTCAAAGAGTAGTAGATAGTAGACTTACGTGCTCTGGAAAAGTGGCGGTCGGTGCACGAGCTAAAACCCAATTGTCACCCACCAATTTCACCTTTTCAATCTCTCTCTCTTTCTCAAAATACTAAACCTATTTGCAGTATGCACAGTGTTAAAAGAGGATTTCCCTTGAGTGGAATAACTTTATTAACTAGTTTTGGATATTCTCCATTTTGAATTTCCTGTCTTATAATATTGTTTTCAAATCAACATAGGGACTCTTGAATCAAACATATACACTTCTATTATTTGCTTTTGGTGGAAGAAAAAAGTTTGTGAAAATGGAATAATGTAAATGTTATAGAAGCTAGCAAACAACGGTGAAGTAGCTAGTTGGCCAAGTATCCTTCTAATCCATTTTGATACAGCAATATTATTAATTCCAGCATATATGTTACTAGAGATATTTAATAAAGGTTCAAGGATACAAATGGGAGAAATTAAGAAAAACTTACATACAAGGAAATAGAAACAAATTAAAAGGTGAGACTGGTCTTGGTCGTTGCAACTTCAAAAGTAAAAGTTCTGATCTCAAACTCGTACTGTCATATAAATGGTGAGAATACCGCATGAATATGGGCAGGGAAGGCTGCTGCTAAAGTTAACTCACCCCGTAAAGATTAAAGAGAGTAGGAATCTAGCCCACTAACACCATCTCTCATCTACCCACTATAATGCATGCATACATATAAAATACAATATATATAATATAGTAATATAATAACATCTTCTTTTGGCCAGCTTTCGCCTGCCCTTTAATTCGTGAGATGAAATCACGAACCACACGTAAAAGTAAAGGATAGATAAGCCGAGAAGAATAAGAAATAGCAAACCTTCAGAAGCCTAAATTTGATTTTATTTATTATAGGTCTGCCAAGCCTAAATGCTTTAGGGTCAAAACTTCAAATGGTCCCTTTTGGGCCCAAAACGCCCACTTGAGCAATGAGACGAAACATTCAAGAGCCCACGGATCCAGGCCCGTTTCCCTTAAAAGCAAATGACGGAACATGTTACGATCGTCTTCGTCTGAAGTCAGACGAAGGAGTGGACCAGACGATGACATTTTATTTATTCCATCATAATTACACTTTGGAATAATAATCATTCATGGATAACGTTGCCTGGCAATAGTAGATGAGAACACGTGGAGTTGTGCATTCTGATGCCAGAATTAATTAGGCTAAATGATTTTACCCTTTGAATTATCGCATGACTGGTAAATTCATTATCCCTGTTTTGATGCATGTCTTATCTCTGTATCTGCAGTGTCACAATAAACCAACCCCAGTAATTTCCTGAAATCATGATTTGTTGGTTGTTTCAATTATGCTAGCTAGTTTGTCTATGGCCATAGATGATCCTGACGGCCACTTGTGAATCCATCTATTTTCACTTCTCACATGATGAAGTCTTGGGAAAAAGTCCAAGTTTCCGCGAGGATATTAATATTTTATCTTTATGGTTAATTTTCTAGCAGTCAATTTATGCTGAGTGTCTAGGAAATTTCTGAGCTCGGTTGAATGGACAGGACCCATTAATTTTAAGCGATGAACAAGAACTTCCAAAAGTGACGTGCGCTTCAAAACTTCTTTCTGGTTCTTTATCGAGTCTTGTGAATCAACGGTTGCTCGATCAAGAAGTCTTTTTTTAAAAATATTGTAGAGAAGTCCACAACCATCGAATGTCGGCAGTCCTCGCACTAGGTACACTAGTGTTAAATTAATTTCTTTATCATAATATCAATATTAATGTTAATATTTCCATATATTGTCTTTGTTAATTTATTGAATAATATATTGTTCCAGAAGTCTATGAAAAGTCAATTTATAGAAAATATGCTTCCATAATCCCCTAGAACAGATGCGGTTTAGTTGGAGTTTTAAGTCTAAATTTAAAATTAAGAACTAATTCTATGTGGAGAGAATTTAGATTTTGATTTTCGCTTTGATTATTAGTGTGTTTTTATAAGATGAAATAAGTTCGTAACTGATGAGTTAGTTAAAATGTAAACAAATACATATAGACTAAGAAAGAGGGAGAGACGCGAACTCCACAGTAAAAAGAAGAAGGGAATTTAATTTACTCGTCATCCAATGTCATAAGATGTGCGTCACGTTGTAGGTAAATGACGATCCAGTGATTAGAGATTCCAAGTATGTTACACACCAACTCCCGTTGTCTTTCCGAATTTACTCAATTATCATTCCTAGAAATATATAGGTCATATGTGTCCCTTACCAGCTACAGCACCTGGACGAAGAAAATCATTCTGCCCCGGAAACGAGGAGGAGGACAATTTGGTCCATGAGAAACAAATTACAAATAGCTTGACGGAGACCTACCAAAGATAACTGGGGGTCTCCAGGAAGCAACATAGAAGCAACCTAAGAAAGCATACAACTTTTGTCTCTGTGTTATTAATCTCTGAGTCGGTTCCCTTTATTTCTCTCTGCGGGCTCTCACACCATCACTATCACATAATGGAGAATATTGCAACTGCAGGCAAGAAGAGAAAACTTTGCCAGGACGAAGAAGAGGAAGATAATGACGAAGAGAAGATGGAGAAGTTCTATGCTCTTGTTAGAAATATTAGAGAGGTTCGGGACCGTCTGATGAGCGGATCATATTCAACCAAGGAGATAGAGAATAATGATAATAATAGATTAAGCAAGAGATCAAAACTTGAGGAAAAGAAGCCGGTTGAAGTTTGGAAGCCCACATTTCAACGCGAAGACTTTTTGGAAGATATTGATCAATTTAATAACCCTCATGATCATTCTGTGAGTCCTGTGGCAGCTCCTTCTTCTCAAATAAGCAAACCAAGAGCTGAAAGAGAAGAGATGAAAGGAGGCTTGGACCTCACTCTTTCGCTTTAGTGCTTCAGTTTCAGTTTTCTGAAATTAATTAAGGACGACTTTACGGTCATATCTATCTGCATGTTAATTGGGAGCCGCTCCATGGTATCCAGTTAGGGGCGTAAATGTTGATAGTGGTTGTTGCCTAATTGTATGACAAAAGGTGAGAGAAAACACCATCAATCTATCTTGTACTTGCCTAGTATTTTCATGTACGTTTGTTTATTGTTATTATTATTGTTATTGCTGCTGTTGTTGTTGTTGTGGTTTTTGTGAATGGAATTAATTAAGCCAAGACGATGAATATTTACTTTGTATAGAGTATTAAAACGATTAATGATGATTTTATTAAATAGGTACGTTGAGTCTTGTACTTATGAATGGACATTAATTATGGAATCGAAATTTCTCCTTCACTATTTATCTATCAAAGGTCAATTAATTTAATATACGTTTTATATCCGATTAATGATTCGGATATTGCCAAGATGCCGCAGCTGGGAGTGGTATCTTCCGTCTGAGTTTCAGATTAAAATCTAAACAATTGACCAAAGAAAGCATATTAAAATCCTAGGAACTAATATTGTTCGTTTTGCAGATGAATATTCTCTTCTATGTAACGGTTAATAGTACCAGTTTCTGTGCGTCTGCTGACAACTTGTTAAAAGTAGATTTTTTCAGATATAAAAAATAAGCACAACTCTGGAGCCGGTTAAGTTAGCTTTCAAAGAAGGAAAGGAAGGCGGGTTTCAGAAAAGGATGATGAACAATTCCTTACACTGACATGACCAGCACGTCAGTCAAATTTTCAACTAATTTACTCTCCCTGTTGGCTCATGGACCATACTGCTCTGGGCCTTCTTCTACAGTGGGCTTCCACAATCATAAATGGGAGAAATCCGAAATTAGCGCCAATTAATTTTTCGATCGATCAGTGGATATAATAAATATATTCGATTTATCAATTACTTCAACGGAGAAAGTAAACGTGCCCATAAAGCTAGCTAGCCTGAACCATCATTAGATTAGGGAAGAACATATGATGGCCTGCATGGAGTAGTTGTTTTGGTTAAGGACTATAATTTGCAATTGCTAGGCAGACCTATGCTACGTATGGTTTGGTATGGTATGGTATGGTATGGTATGATACGCTACAATGAGTATAAACAATTGGAGCCCACCTTTTCACTGCTATACCCAATTTCTCCTGCTGTACTATAATAATTATTAATAATTATTTATCTGACCTAACAACAACGCATGTGCAATCAGCAATGCGCCCATGCATGTGATGTGGCATATTGATTCTACCATTCGGGAGTACATATACAACAATCTCCCTCATTACCCTTTTTAAATCATTCCAAATCTAAAAATGTCTGGAGGGAGGGCTATGCCAATCATGTTACCGGAAGAGGCTCTATATGTATATACATGTTGAGAGAGAGAAAATCCGTAGCTTCGTATATTCTTATATATATATATATATATATATATATATATACACATGTGTTTAAATTATTTTAATATTATAAATTTATATATTTTTAATAATTAAAATTAAATATAATATATATAATTAATACATCATAATTAATACATATATCAAATTTAATTTTAATAATTTAAAATATATAAATTTAATAGTTTATAAATAAGTATAAAAATATAAAATTGTTGATCTGTCAAAATTTAAAATTGGTGTCTTTTCATATTTATATTTTAATAAACAATTTATGTACTAATTTATTTTGAAATATAAATATTTTATAAAAAAGAGTAACTATTAAAATTAGTTTGACTTTAATTGTTATTTTATAAGATACTATTGTTCAATGCTAGTTTAATTAAACTATATAACATAATACAATATTTTTCACGGGGTCCTTGTATAAAATTGTCTGTTTAATGTTTTAACAAGCATATATTTGGTAGGGCCCCATTTGTATATAAATTAATTTGAAGTTTTTAATACAAATACATACTAATATGGTAATATTAAATTAAAATAAGGTACTAACTAACTGTGCATAATTATTACAAAGAAATCCTCGTAATGACGTCATCGACAATCAAGTAGCTTCTACGTAAACATATATGATCATGATGACGCCACCCACTGAATTATTCTGATTCATTTCACTTTTGTGTCCTCATTTATAATATTATTATATATATCATATTTGATTTTAAATGGGGTTGTCTCAACGTTTTTCGCACCATAAATTGCCAATCGAAGAGGAGTATGACTTAATTGACAACCAACATTTAGAAAACTGCGCACGTTCCTTTCAAGTGCAGTTAGTCATTAATTCTTGAGAAGAAGCGTCCACGATATGGCAAATGAGATAACTGATCATCAGGGAACTAACGTTCACATTAACGGCGAAGATGATCAACAAGAAGAGGAGAAGATGGAGAAGTTCTTAGCTTTGATTAGAAACTTCCAGCAGGCGCGTAATCGTAGGAAAGAAGAATTAAAGGAGTTGGAATTAGAGAAGGGCAAAATGAATAAGATGAGAAGGATAGATCATGATGATCACGTTGAAGGATCCAGTAAAAGTTGGGTTCCCAAGTTTGAATTGCAAGATTTCACGGAGGAGATTGAGTTTAAAAGACCACCTGTTATATTTCCCAACCCTTCCAATAATAGAAAAGATCAGAAGAAACAACAAGAAGAAGAAGATGATGGTTTAGACCTCAAACTCACACTTTAATGTAAATACTATTCAATTTTTCTCTCTCAATGTTTTTGAATAATTTGTGATCTTTATCTTATTTTTTTAATTTGGATTATATTGATATTTTGATCGATCGAGAGTGATCTGTTTTCTCCAGCAGATGGGTTAAAGAGTGTATGTTTTGAATCATTTTTATTATTTTGGATGCAGCAGCCATTTCATGTTGATGTAACAATGTATTGGTTATTGTTATTGATTGGATAGAATTAGATCAGTTGGCTAAAATTAAAAATTCGACTGACGAAATTGGTTTCAATCATCATAAAGGGCCGCCATTCTAGGAACGCCGATCCCTTCAGATTTGGACCACGCTGCTCTTGCCCCTCAACTCGTGTCTTGGGTTCCCGATATTTCCAATCGGACTTTGAATATTGAGAGCCCATCTATGGTTTATTTTTATTTTTATTTTTATTTTTATTTTTATTTTTATTTTTTTAAATTATAATATCGTATTTGATCCAAATTACTAAAACAGATCATGAATATTAATTAAAATTTAACATTTTTCACATAAATCAATGTTATTAAATTTTTACTTTAATTTCGTTTACCAATCTATATGTGTTTAATAAAGTTAATAGATTTTCATTATCTCACCTATTAAAAAACAAAATTGTTATTTTAGCCCTATTTTTATATTCTTATACAATAGTTATTATTAAAGGTTTAAGTTTAATTTTTTAGAGTTAAAACCAAAATTTGATAAAAGAAATTAGAGGATTAAATGCCAAAAAAAATTCTTATTTTTTATAGTTGCTTTTGCTTGGGTAAAAAAGGGCGTAATAATTTGAATTTGTTAGACAATCGTAGTACAATATTATTAAGTAGTGCCTTCTGGCGATGCTGCAAAAGGTCAAACAACTGCAGCCCGCCAACCTTTCACTGTTTTACCTAAAATTTCTCGTGCGCCACTATAATTACTCTTCTTCCACCCAATCCCCAACGGGATGTGGGGGATTTTTCCATTTCAGTAAACGCATAACCAAATTTCCGCCTTACTATTTTTTTAATCATTCCAATTTTACTCGAGCACCCACCCCAAAGCAAATTGCAGAATTATTCCTTTAAATAGTTTATCATTCCAAGTAGCCATTGAATGTCTATATATCTTCCCTTTAAATAACAAATCGAATTCATCATTTTTTTAATTAAATTGTGTCCTTCACTTCCTTTTCCTACTCCCTACTCCCTACTCCCTACTCCCTACCCTACCACGTAAATTTAAAACTCATTAGTATATCTTTTATGTATTGTATTAAATGTTTAGCTTAATTCCAAATTTTGATACCGCAAGCACTACACTACTCTTTTCCATAAAAATCGTCGAAATTATTTCAGCGGGACCGAAGGCCAATAATCAGTAATCTAATACCTGCAGCAACGCGCAAACTCTAGAGGAAGCGGTTTTGGTGGTCAAAAAGGAAGTGACATCGAATGGAAAAAATCAATGTAAATGACATCATTCCATCTGATGGCGTTGGCGTCATCTATGATACCGTCACCTACAACCACATACTTTACGTAAATGTGATGACGTCAACGCTGAATTATTTCAACGCATTGACATATATGCCCATAGATTTTGAATTTTTATTCGCCAATGAACCTCGTGGTCTGCGGGGCATTTTAATATTTTTATCAGTCGACGACTATTTCCTCCTATAAATAGGAAGACTGCAGATTATGACGACACCTACACCGAGAAACAATTGGTCACTCCTTACTTGCGTAACACCATTGAAAATGGAAAGTGAGAAGTTAGCGGAGGAAAATGTTTACAATGTGGAAGACGATCAAAGGGACGAGGAGAAGATGGAGAAGTTTTTCGCTCTGATTAAAAACTTTCATGAGGCGCGTAATCGCATAAAAAGAGAGAAATTGAACGAGTTGGAAGAGAAGAACAAAAACAATAAGATGAGAAGGATAGATCGCAATCGCCAAGACGGGGAGTCCTGTAAAAGTTGGGTTCCCAAGTTTGAATGGAAAGATTTCACGGAGGAGATTGAGTTTAGAAAACTACCCGTTATATTTCCCAGCCCTCGTAACAACAGAGAAGAGAAGAAACAACGGGAAAACCAAGAGGACGACGCTTTAGACCTCAAACTCACCCTCTAATGTAATACTTCATAATAGTATGCATGTTGATGTTTCTGACTTTTTTTTTTTTTTTTTTTTTGCGTGTGTGTGCGTGTGTGTTTATTTTTTTCTGGGTGGGTTTTGTGATATTTTCAGCCAGAGATTGAATTGAAGGAGTCAAATTAATCAGATTGACGTACGGTTTCATAGGATATGATATGAGTTCCAGGAATTAATTCAACATCTGCTTTTGCTTTTCCTTGTCAATTAAAGAGAGACTTCAAATTAACATAGATTTAAAAGTCTGTTATTTGGAGAAGTTAAAACTTGATTCATAAGAAAGTCTTTTGTGTGAAAGACATACTTGTTGGACGAGAAAAAACACCAGGATCTGTTAGAAAGAGTTGGTTGGTAGGGAAGGGTAGGACGTCTTTAGCGGCAAAGAAAGTGATTTTTGGTGTCACAGTAATACATATGCGTAGTAGGAGTAGGACCACCCTGTGCCGGAGATATTTTAGTGAACACGAGTTTTGCGATTACTGTATTATTAATATTCCTATGAACATAATTTTTTTTTAAGCTAAAAATAAACAATAAACAAACACAACAAATTACAAATAGCAGGGCAGCTCCACAGGAGCAGCCTCCATCCAGACGGTGGAATCTGAGTACACAAAAGGCAATTTCGCTAAAACATGGGCTGCTGCATTGGCTTGTCGATATGTGGTTGAAAAAAATTTGCTTCTGCCCAGAAACCAGACTCCATATAGCTGATAAAATAAACTCAATTTCTCCTCTTGTAATAATATTTTTTCGAAGTATATTCACTTAGGGCAGAAAAATCAAATTAGAATCAAACAAAATTTACGGGTTCGGTATGATATTTTATATAATTCAGTTCAGTTTTGATTTTTAAAATAAAAAATTTGAAATTTTTTATCCGATTTTAATTTTAATTTAAAAAATTTAGATCAAATTAAAAATATTATTTTTTAATCTAAATGACGTCGTTTAATATAATGAAAAATTTTAAAAAAATAATAAATTTATTTAAAAATCGAATTAATATAAAAATCGAACCGATCGTTTTGGTTTAATTTGATCTAATATATAATTGATTTGATCTGGTTCAAATCTTTCTTTTTATTTGATCCAATCCGGTCTTAAAAATTTAAGATTTGAAAATTTTAAATCCGGTCTAATTTTTTAAAAATTCAAACAGAATCAAACCGTGTTTACCCTTATATTCATCAAATGTAAGCAATCAGATCCAACAATCAGGGAAGTTAGGTTAACTTTGAAAGATAACTTTAGCACATTGAAAGTAGCCTCTGCTTTTATATACTCCACATCCCTAAAGAAA
Organism: Azadirachta indica; assembly: GCA_022749755.1. Lineage (NCBI taxonomy): Eukaryota > Viridiplantae > Streptophyta > Magnoliopsida > Sapindales > Meliaceae > Azadirachta > Azadirachta indica. The sequence goes on from CM040440.1 coordinate 17,641,726, forward strand.
GTTCTTTTGTACACTACAGCAACCATCACTATCCCTTCCTCATTTCTCACAATGCCTCCTAAACCAGCACTCCCTACTACTCTTTAAGTGTAGCATCTTCATTCAGTTTGAACATAATTTGATTTACAGTTGTTGGAGAAGGAACATTGGACGACATGCTTCATGCTTGCTTGGCTCCTCTCTTAATTGTAATTTTTGTAATGATTCAAATTCGCAATTATGAATTCAACTGTTGTGAGTATTTCTTTTCTATTAATATACATCAGTTTCCTCTTCTTCATTTTGCGATTCTCGTGTTTCAGAGATAAGGTGAGTAAGAAAGAGAAAAGACTTCAATATCTTCAACATCATTTGTTTGAAAATGAATTGAAATCACGTTGAAAATCTTATGTTTGATGTTTATGGCTTTCACTTTTGTTTGTTAAAAAAAAAAAAAAACTTGGTAACATCAATTTTTTTTATAATCTATTCTTTTTACTGATTTTTAGTATTTTAAACTTTCATTCTTTAAACATATTTTTAGTATAATTTTTATTTTAGTGTTAATCTATTTTTTAAAAGTTAAAATGTGTATAATATATAAAACGAACTTGTTCTTTTAGATAAAATTAGATCAACTAAAAATATCTCATTATTTATTTATTTTTTTAAAATAATTTTTTCTCCAGATAAAAAATTCTCTTAATTAGTCAAATTTTCTGATGGATTTATTTTGTTTATATATTGATTTTAATTATAAAATATTTATATTGTTTAAGAAAATATTATTTAAAAATAATACGAGAATCTAAAATTGCGATGGTATCTTACTATTTTGTTGTAGACCATTGGCATTGGGTGGGTTTAGCAAAAGCCATTCTAGCATTGGCACCGGGCTGGATAAAGTAATTTGGTGCTTTTCCGCTATCGGCCCAACTGCTACTTTAATAATATAAAACATTATGGTCAATCCGGTCTTGGGCCAATGTTTTTTCAGTTTAATCTGTTTGACGACTTGAGACAAGTAAAAGCCCGACATGAGGAGGCATAAACGTACAAATATATATATATATATATATATATATATAGGGTTAAAAACACATTGAAAAGGTTGTGTTTTTACTTAAATTTCAAAAATATATTAGATAAGAATATTTGTTCAAACACTAATCACACCTGAGAATTAATTTTTACTGCTAATTTTTTTTTATTTTTATAATTAGCATCTAACAATTTTATTTTACAACAACTATGGTCCCAAAGGTACTTTAAGAATCTTGCATTGTCACGTACCATAAACAAGGTAGCACAAGAGCTTTGCATTATGTATATTTCTTCTTTGGTTGGTGGGTTAACTTAATTAATATTTGATAGTACGCGATTGAGTGTATGGTGAGTAAAAGGGTGTGTGGAAGTAACGCAAGCCAATGGCAGTAGGCGGGACAACAAAGCCACCGGGAATCAATCACATATCAAATTGCGAGAATCTTAAACCATTCGAAAGCATTTCGTTTGGCTCTGATCTATTCAACTTTATCTTTCACTTTATAAAATCAAAAGCACAGGACTGGATGCTTCTGTTTTTCTCTTTTAGAAGTTTTTGTAGGAAACGTTTTTATTATTCTGTCATCTATCTAGTTTTATGTACCATAAAGCCAAAACCAAAGCATCACCACCAGTCAGTTTAAGTGGAGAAGAGAACACAGTTTTAAGAAGAATTATATATGATGTATAGTTATAGTGTTCCTACGTTGTACCCATCAAAAAAAGAAAAGAAAAGAAAGAAATCCCTAATGGAATGAGCATGTCTTTTGATTTTTGTGCTTTTGATGAGTTCATACGCATAAAGGGCTTTCTGCAACTATTTCTTTGTCTTACATATTGAAGTCGCCCGCCTTCTTACAAGAGATAAAATAGTCTGAATAGAGGTCTAACAGTACCACTACTGCAGGCTCTTTTAAGTCCGTCTACCTATGTGCAGTGTCCGTCCGCGAAAAGATTCGTAACGTTGTTTGTATATATTTTCACAGGACAAAAATTTATGGTTCGCACTCGTGGGCCGTTCTCGTAGTCGGCCTGTAAATTATTATTATTATTTTTTGGTTGATAATGTCAGAAAGGATCAACTATTTCACGTTGTTGATAGCTTGTCACGATTGACAGGCACCACCACTCAACGTCAACCGACGAACATTAATTATGATTGAATTCATGCGTGCTAAACAAATAAAGTACCAATTGATGCAAATCTAAGTTCTTTTGTTGATAGAGTAGTTTTCCATATATTCTCATCTGCTAAACACATAACATTTGAATCATAAACCAGACAAGCGAGAGGCTATGGAATGGTCAACTTTGTCTCCAATCTTATCTTCATTCCGTCTGATCAAAAGCAAAAGCAAAAGCAAAAGCAAAAGCAAATTCACATCTCTTTACATTTGATGATGCCAAACGCATATCCTTTTGGACAGAATCACAGAATAGAAAGATGATTAAGACAACGTTTCTGAGTTGGTTCACAGAATTTTGAAGAAAGACAGAGATCCTGAAATCATTTGAAATTGACCTTAGCTTATAGTAATGATGGACATGAAGAATAAAACCCAATAATGAAGTCAATGCTTTGAAAAAAGCTACACTCCTTTCACCCACAATCCTTCCTTCCTGCAATCGAGCATTATGACGCATTGAAGCCTTCTCTTCGGGTCAATCAATGTTTGTGAGGAAAATTTCTGGCCGCTGCTTTTTTTCTTTTTTCCCAACTATTTCAAGAGCCTTATTTCCGGCTTTTCCTTCTTCCAACTGTCATTCCTATATGCGCTCTTTTATTCAATTATTTTGAAGATTGATGTTATCGGATGATTGACTCTTGTGTTGGATTGCTGTTATGAGCGCAATGACAAGGCAAGTGCATAAGACAGAATGACAGTCTTAAATCTGAAAAAGACTATAAGATAAGATTAGAGGGCGCTCACTTTTTGTACGTAATTTGTTCCTACTCCAACATGCACGTACGTATATGCTGTGAAAAGTGGCATTAATAATGTTTTGGAAATTGAAGTGATTGATTCAGCTTAGCCGATGAGCTTCCTCGACGAAGATGCTTTAATGGCATTTGGTCGCATCTTTATACCTGTAATTACTAGTGATGATGATGTGGAACAGATTTAATACTATCCAACTATCGATAGAAAATTTATTTTTCATGTCCATGTTGCAGCATTGTCTCTTAGTGTGCTAGAAAAGAAGAAAGAACAGAGGTAAATAGATGTTCAACAGAGAGTTTCCTTTACAAAGGCGATGGAAACTATACAAGCTTAAGCACATATAATAGTTACAACAAAAACTACTCAATTCTATTGTTACGACAAAAACTACTCATATTTGCTCAGCAGAAAAGAGATAAGCTTACAACAATGCCACTCCAAACAACACGCAGCAATGAAAACAGCACAAGAAACAAGCCACTTAAAACTCCTTACAAAGTAGATAGATCAAACCAATGATTTTTTCCACCAGTTTGACGCTCAGTTTTGAGGACTTTTCCCCAAATTAGACAACTTTGGTTCTCCTGTCTTTGGACTTGGAAGACCTCTCCCGTGAACACGAGGACTTCTTTCCCCCTTTAGTTCACTGACGCGAGGACTGTGTCGGACACGGGGGCTTTGGAGGCTTAGAGGGTCATTTACTGGCGTTGCAGTGGAACTTGTGATCTTAGGGCTGCTTGTGTGCCTAAACTCACCACGGCTTCTAGTGATAACCTCATCTAAAATCTCTCCATCTCCTCCAAAAGAAGCACGAGAGCCTAGCTCTGCCTCCTGTTTTGAAAAATATCAACACATTTGATCAATGTGAGAAATTTTATTTGTTAGTTCGTAAGGTAAACTAGCTAGTTAGAACAAAATGAAAATTCTTTCTTACTGTTGCGAGAGCGAAAGGCAAAGCCGGCGCCTCTTCATACTCTGCCGCATCCAAGTCTGTAAGATGTGCCCCTTTGAAAAACTTGGGCAGAATGTATTGTCTAACGGGAACCAGTAGCATGATCATTAAAGGAAACATAACCCCAGCAATTGGAATCCAAGTAAGCCCAAAGCAGATAAGCAAATAAGTTGTCTGAAAAATGGTAAATGTTGCAATTGACTTGAATGGCACAGTTTCCACAAATGTTGCATGAGACTCCTCAAGGACTCTGCATCAAAGATAGATAGTTATCTTAGACATTATTAATTAAGCGGAGGGGAAAAATTGACATAATTTGAAGACGAGGATATGAATATGTTACTTGTATCTTCTGCTAGGAGCCGTGAAGATGAATAAGATTCTCTCCCAGAACTGGTTACCAGGTAAACTTTCAATGGCCATGAATGCAAAGTAGCCCCATAGGACTGAGGTCGGTATCATTTTGAGAATGGGCATTGCTGCGACACATCCTCCAACCATCATGGCCTGAAGCAAGTTACTGACACGCTGTTCTTTTACCTCGACAGGCAGCAGATCATCAATCTCCTTCTCAATATCAAATAGTGTTTCATCAACTGGGGCATTAAGATTGCCTGTGCATGACGCTGCTTGAATGGTTGATTCTTTTAATTCTTTTAGTCCCTGCACAATAATTTTGACGTTGTCAAGTTTTAAACAGTTTGAGGATCTTGACACTTGAGTTAGACGATTGAAACACAGACGATCACCGCATACTGCTATTAAATTTCAACTATGATTATAAAATTGAACATATTTTACTATCAGAGGACTTGATACAATTTGTAAATTCGTGTGACCTTCCTGTTTTAATTACAGTTGACCGGCTTCAGTGAAGTCATATACACAAGGAATCAGAGAATGCTAGGACAAAACTATATTTAAATTTAGTAGCCTGGAAAATATGGGCCTAAAGACTAAAAGCTTTTTGTTGTTTTCATAATAAAGTAGAGCAGGAATTCGATAAATCATGAGAATAAAAACTAACAGATGTAGCAGTTAACCGCACTTGAGATGCTTGCTGCTGGTAGATTAGAGGAGTCTGCATTTGTTGATAGGCTTCTTGCATATTTCCATACAACTGTCCCAGGCTAGCATTCTTCCTCATACTTTTGCGCGCTGTTTCAACAAGCCGGTTTCGAAGCAACTACAAAATGTGCAGAGTATGATACTAAGCAAACTTATTTGCACAATTAACCATTATACATCAATCAAACAGATATTTTCTTAAAATGCTCAGAAAATAGTTGAATTTATGTGTGAAAGCAGGAAAGAATATACCTGATGTTTAAGAGTAGCAAGACTCTTCGTGTGCATTGGAGATTGTGGGATGACTCCATTAGCTGGTGGTATTCCAATAAGTCCACACAATAAGGTCTGCCATTAAAAATTTTTCAATTTAACATAGGGGGAGCACATGAAAAGTATACTCAAAAAGGAAAAAAAAAATGCAAGTATAGCTAGAGAGGGATTTAAGAGGAAACTCAGTTGCGTACCAACGACGCCAAAATAAGCAAGTCATAATGGTAAGATGATGGCTTTCTCAAGTTAAATTCTTTCTGCTGAGCAAGTTGGGATGCTACACTATGGTCAAAATAGTAAAGCACAGCAATCATGGTTGCTGGAATAAAAGCTCCAATTATGTAGAAAATAGGAACGTCTACCATATCCTGTCATTTTGAATTATGCACAAATCAATATCTGATCTATAATTTACAGAAACAAATTACTCGATAGAGATGAATCAAACATGCCTTGATGACTGTCCAATTCTCGTATGCACCAGGCGACCATGGATTTGGGCTGAAGAGGCGTCGTGGAATTCCTTTGGGAACACGTGAAGCTGGAATGTAGGAAACAGCTGTCCAGACTAGAACCATAAGGGGCACACCATAGTCTGCTATCAAGCTTCTTAGCCAACCTGTCAAAATAATTTGTTTGAAGTTCCAAAATTGGAACTTATGAGCAATATAGAGAAAGTCTATTTTCACAAAAACTCGATGCTAATATACTTTATTTACCAGTCCCATAGCGCCATGACCTTGCTTTTCGGCTTCTTAATGCCGTGTGCAGAAGGCCAAATGACAGAACCAGAGCAAACATGCCATTTGCAAACCTCCATGAAGGTATAAACTGAACCGACTTCGGATTCTCTCGTTCTGGAATTCGAAATTCATCCACTAGTCCCTGAACACAATTCAGTCAACAATGAAGTAAATACCATGATAATAGTAAAAATGCAAATAAGAAATATAACTGAATTAAGAACTACTCTTTACTTTGACAGCTTGCTGCATGAAGAGCATTGCAATAAGCAGACCAAAGAGTTCTCCTGCTACACGGGTAAACCTGTTGATAATGGAGCAAGCTCCTAGGATGGACAGTATGAACAGCAGCAATGCGGTCCAAACACATACCCTACAAATTACATGATCAAGCAAGTTTGTGAATTTAAAGTACTGCCGTAGAAGACCAAAATCATGTACAGGGACATGCAAAGAAAATAAAGAGGAAATTAATTAGCTTACCATCCAGTCCACGCTAGAAACAGATTTCGACCCAAATCTGATCTCTCTTTGGCAAAGTTAAACATAAATGTGTACATAATCACAGTAGGCTCTGCCACTCCTAAGATCAGCAAAGGTTGACCTCCAAGGATCGAGTGTATAATTCCACAAAGTGCAGTAGATGCCAGGGTCTGTACTGCCGTCAGTACTCCCTCTGCATGTATAAGGTGGACATTTTACATGCGGCAATGTTAAAAAATTCATACTTTTAATTTCTATCCTGTATTTTTCAATTTGAGTTGTTTTTTTTTTTCCCTGTCCATTCCTTTTTTTCTTTTCGTGTGTTGAAATTCCAAGATAGAAACGCTGATAATGAGAAAGGTAGCAAAAAGAATAATCAAAAGAACTTTTACAATTATTATTATTGTTATTATTTTCAGAGTTTGTGTCAATTACCAGTATCTCTCTCCAGTTGTTCGCCAAATGAAATGACTGGAATCGCGGAAGCAAAGAATATGTATGTGGTGGGAGCCAAAATCCTGGAAACAATATGTATCAGCCACCTGAAAACTCACCAATACAATATAATTTTGCTGCTGAACAAATGACCTGTAAAAATGATGTGACTATTTTACCTGAAACCCGCTTTAATGCCGCCAACCCAATCTTGCTTGTAACACATCAACCTTCCTCGAAGATCATTCTTAATCCCGCGAAAAGGTACAAAGGTCTCTTCCATTGTTGTCTATCTACGCAAATCAAATTCAGTCTTGCACGTTCTTCTCCGATGGTTTGTAATGATAATTGAGCTAGGACTGAGAAAGTATCAAGGAAAAGCAAGAATGGCCGCTACGGATGATGTTGAGCGTTCCCAGATTGAAATGAGAATGCCATTGAAAGCACTGATAAGAAAAACTAACAACCTTACAATTACATAATTTGGGGGTCAAGAATTTAAACAAAAACTTTAGAAAAGAAGGACCAAGCGCTTGGTATTAGTCAACAGAGATAGTGAGAGAAGAAACGCTGGAATTAATGGTAGAGACTCAAACTACATGTGATCAGCTTGGCGTATGGATTCAAGAATTCAATGCACTACATCTAAATGATCAGCTATTATATATATATATATATATATATATATATATATATGGAGAACCTACAAGGAAGAGTGACGGACGTTAAATGATTTGGAATTAAGGAGAGATAAATTAACTAGTCAGCACTCAAGTATATATGTGTTAATCTTGGTGCAATGTGGGCAGTGAAGAAAGGAACCAACTATATATATATATAATGAGTTAGGTTCTGGAAAAGAAGGGGAAGTATGTGTTTGGTGCAGGTAGCAACGGGGGTTAAATATTAAAATGAAAGTGAACTATTGTAGTAGCAATGTCATTGATAGGGGATGCAAATCCTCTGCGTCCTTGGATGTTTCCCATTCTCATTTCTATGGGGCCATCAGCCATGCATTGTCAACTTTTTTATCGTGATTGGATCAGGTTCGTTTGATGACTTTTAACATTCAGATGATCCATCACACTGTTTAATGTGAATGCGCTCTCAGCACTATATATATAATTTCCTTCCGTTAATTTTGATTTTGTATATCATCAAACCGATCGAAACAGAAAAGGATCATTGCCATTCCTCAACACCAATGGGAAATACTGGCTATTTCTTAATTATTAATTCATTCATTCATTTTAATCACACAGGACGATCAACTTTGGTAGCAGTTGAAGACCCACACGTCTCCTTCTTTTATTTTAATTTCTTTAATTTATTCTCTTTTACTTTTTTTTTTTTTTATATATTGTATAAAAAGCAGCAGTCTTATTTATTTTGTTGAACTGGAGTTGTATATATATAAATATATGAATAACGAGCTTGGAGAATGGAGAGCATCCATGTACACTGATGGAATGCTGGAAGAATGATCTTGGAACTTTCTTTGTGGAGATTGCGTGAACCATAATAAAACCAGTTGACCTGATTCTTAAATCCTATTGGTCCTTTTTGCATTCCAGCAAACAAAATGCATCAAGTAGCTAGGAGAGTGCCGTTAAAATTGCGATTATTCAAATGTTGGCCCATGTGATTTGGACAACTCATTTTGGCTATTAATCTTCCTAATTACTCGCACTCGATCGCTTACCCCTCTCAGAAGGTAATTAAGCTGAGTTTGGTTGGATTGGATATGTTTGGTCTTATCAACCTTAATTTGTATTATTATTTACCAAAAATTTCCATCCCAAAACAAGAAGTTATATATGTAATGCATTAACTAGGGATGTCAAAATTCTCCGTGGGGCCCCAAACCCACAGTATCTACTCCCAACGGGGGAGAATTTAAATAAATTTTGAGGAATGGGGCGGGAAACGGAAAGAAATTAATCCTTAATTTATTAATGGGATGTGAATTGATTTAGCTCTCCCCACCCTCACCCCATTACCCAATAAAACATAATATAAATATATTATAATTTATAAATTAAACTTTATATATGTAAATATAATTTTATATTATAATTTCTAAAAAATTATATATTATAATTAAATGTAATTAGTAATAAAAAATTATACAGTCATGAATTAATATTATAAAAAATAGAATATACAAATAAAAAGTAAAAGATTAAAAATTAAAAAGACCCTATATTGTGTTTCTAATAATATATTAATAATATTTTGATTTAAATTAATTAAATTCTTATATTATTAAAATTAATTTATAAAAATAATATAAGATGCGGAATTAATATGGGAATGGAGAACTCATTTCCTCTGTGGGATTCTCCATCCCCATTCCATTAAATTTAATAGGAAATAGGGATGGGAATGGGAATTAAAATAAAAAACGGGATGGAAAATGGAGCATGCCTCCCCACCCCGCCCATTGCCATCCCTAGCATTAACCCTCACCACTTCCAATTCAAGTTTCTAAAACATGTGTCTCTCGTATCTGTTAATTACGAACATATTAGACCACATTAATTAGCTTTTTTTTTTTTTTTTTTTTTTTGTCTTTTCCTTTTCTGATCTAAGCATAATATTTTTGTGCCGACTTCAGTAGAGGAGTTTTTATACTTGTAATTAAATCCCACTTGATATCCAATCCATTAACTGCGGTATGGCACCCCATGGCTTGATCTACGTCACATCAGCAATGACAGACAAAGCGAAACCCTGATCGTGCGGAACTAGAACTAGTTAACGTTATGGGGCCGCTTGAAATGATCGTCTATGATTCCAATTATCAATTATTATACTTTTGGGGCTGAAAATCAAATCTAAGAATGACTTAGCTTGCTTGCTTAGCAGAAGGAGCACTTTCATTTCTTTGACGTGAGAGCAAGAGATAGACGAATTGCTTATTTTCTTCTTAATTTTAAATAAGCCAACTCCTTACCTTCCTGCCTTTCCATTCGTTCGAAAGAGCTACATGTTTTTGCATGGTCCCATCATAAAGCACGATGTGAAGGTCTCTACTTCCTAGATGCCAGTACAAATTTTAGTTTATTAAAACAGCCTATATATATATATATATATGTATTGATTTAAATCGTATTATACGAGCTTGGTTAATTTGAAATTAAGTAGTGGAAAGCGATAATGATATGCAATCATCATCATTTTGTTTATCTATAGTCACATCATTCATACCACCATCTCCATTAGAAAGAAAATTAAAGAACTGAAAACATATGAGAATCTGAAACACAATACAAAGGAAAAGGAGATGCCATTACACTTTTAATTATATAATTAATCAACTTGTAAAAGTGTTTTGCAAAGCAAGCACTTTCAGATTCAAAGGTATCAACTAATCTAACAAGTCTTTTATATATATATACACATATATATATATGTTGTTCGTCGGGCATATTCATTAAATCTCCCAAAGACATTTGGTTGGTGACAGGGGGTAGATTATACTATAATTAAGTGATTAAATATTGTACTTCTTTTTATTTGATCGAAACAAACAAAATGATTGATAAAGTTCGCCAGCATAAATTAATTTTAGTTCTCTGCACTTAAAATTAAGCAAAGGGTTCCATATGTTTGCCTTCCTCTCCCTCAATTATAATTAATTTTAATTTCAGCAATCAATGGAATATTAGGAAGTTTCTTCTATTCTACCAACATTAATTAATTCATTATATATGTGGGATATTCATTTTTAATTTTTTCGATCGTTCTGTGGGAGTGTGAACATGAAGTTGGGATACAGATTAATAAGTCCAAAATCCAGATTGTAGTGCTTTTCAGTTAACCACTAGGTTATGAATAGATGCTCTCTACTCATAAGGTTTCTGAAACAAATATATATAGAACATCGATCAAAGAGATATGTCAAAAGAGAATACAAAATTATAATTATAAACATTAAAGATAATAGTCCCTTTTCTGTGTAACCTTTTTTGACATTGTCAATGGCAATACTTTCTTTTTTTTTTCTTCCAGTTGGATTATTAGGCTTGAATTTAATTAATCACATCTTGATGACAGGAGACCTCCACAAATAAAAGTGTCAAAGTATTATTTTCTTTCTTTTTCTTTTCTGAGTAAAATATTGCCCTTTTTTTTGTCCTTCACTAATATTAGGCGTCAAATAATTATGTAAGGATATTCAACTACAACCTTTTTTTTTTTTTTTTGTTTTTTAATTTTGTGCGGTGGATAGTTTTTGAGTTTTCAAACTAAATGATATATAAGCCCACTAATGTCCATGTCTTTACCAAAATAAATAAATAAATAAAGAAATGGTGAGAGCTAGGGCAAAGCTTACACATGCACGCGAAAGATGCAAGAGTTCCTCTCTTTTGATTTCTTTTCTTCTTTGCTTTTAATATAATTATACCATTGAAGTTGCAGACAAATGATTTTGTCTAGCACACAGGACTCTATTCTTGCTTATAATTGAGAGGTTGTGATGCAAAGACAAAAGCATCCTTCGAGAAAGCTATAGATTCATCATAATTCTCATCAATCTCACCATTGACTAAGTGGTAGGCCCTTCAATTGATTATCTGTTTGTGCCCTTTAATGGATCATTCCCTTTCGACACAAATTTGGCAAATAATGTTAAAAGATTGTGTATTCTAATTATGCCACGAACCTAATTAATGGATCTACTTTTACTATTCCCACAAGTCAATTCAACAAGAGTTCTTTTGTCATATAGCTAGTAGTATCACTGATTAAGTACTGCATATATCACAAAAATTATTGTCCAGAGAACTATATATATCATAAAGGCATCCACTCGTGAAAATGTTTTTTTATTTTTTTATTTTTTTGAGTCAAATATTCCAATATTTGCAAACAAACATCTAAGTTTTACTTCCAGTCTCGAATTATCAGGTCAATTACAAGGCAATCAAATTAAGCATTTTCCTATAACTAGAGTATCCAGGTATCAAATTTTGTATTTAACATACTTATTTATTATAAGTAAATTAAATAATTATGATTCTCTCTTTCTTCTATGATATATATATATATATACAATTTATTTTTGTAGTATTGGCCTAATTATTTTTATTATGTTTTTGTTATAATTCACTATATATATAAGTATAATTGGTAATGGAATCAACGTTGATTTTAGTGAATGTTGATTATTATTATTGTTCTTAATTTTAGTGTTAATATTATAGAATAGACAATTGTCATATAACAGGCATAAACATATATGGATCAAGTACTTTTATTATTTCTTGATATATATATATATATATATATATATATAGGTATAGACAAAGTTATACCTGATCATGGTCAATTATTCTCTCTATTAACTAATTCTTACATGATAATTTGTTTCAGTTATCATTGGGTTGTAATACTCATATGTAAGCTTCATTATTTCAAATCAAGCATGAAGAAGAGTCCCAAAATTTGTCAAACTTGGCAGCCTGACTGGAGGTATGAAATTAAATAGAATACTGGCGTTGGATTGATAAAATACTCAAGGGAACCCAACGACCCTATTGGTAGTGGTGGCAGCAGCAATTCGGTGTATTGAACTCCATCGGTCCCGAACATTAATGGAGCTTATACTCGTATACTTTGCTGCAAAATTAATTAATGCTATAAACAGGCTGGCCGCACGTTCCTGATCTCACTTTTGTAATTATTTGGAGGCCCGCCATAGCCGCAACAAGCCAGAAATAAGCTAAGTAATCAATGAATCCCCAAACCAGAGCCAATGAAAAAAAATAATTTAAGTCAAAGTGCACCCACCAAAATTTTCTAAAGGATGCAGCATGTATACTATAGTATAGTATAGTTAAAGAAGGAGTGAACTTTCTAATTAAGCTAGCTCACATCGAAATTCATTCTGATCTTACATATGATGCCATGATCCTTGGTAATTTAACAAAGAGAGATATCATATATATATATATATATATATATATATATACTTCATGATGGTGGATATGTGCACATACACGATTCACGATGGTGGCAACCTTAAAACTTATTTGCAGATTATAAATACTCTCAAAGGAAGCCAATATGATACCATGAGATAAAAAAGTATTATTAGAAAAATATGACTAGTAAGATATACTAGAATACTAGTTTACAAGTACAAATTAACAATGAAAGAGTAGAGGTAGCATGCATGCACCAGTTACACGGGCAAAATTTGGAGAAAACATGTCAAAATTGTGGGATGAAATAACTGAAATTTAAGTGCATGCTCACCCAGCATATATAGCATATAGCGTGTACCGACATTAATTATTATTCAAAGTAAATCTTAAGGTGGGGAAAATTTTATCAATTATTATTTGAGTAGCATGCATTTGATATTATATATATATATATATCCGAATTTAAATAAGATTTAAGACACCAAGATTGATAAGAAACACAAGCCAAAGGCCAAGAAAGATATGTGAGCAACATATATAATGTTAAGCGTTCAGAATAAGACAGAAGATTATCATTATTATTATTGTTATTATGTATATAAACTGTACTTTTAATTATAATACAATTGGATAATGTTATTGTTTACTGAACAAATAAATTTATAATAAGTAATTTGTTGGCATTGACTTTCCGTCTCGCATCATATATCACATGTAAGTGCATTGCTATTGACTATTGTGATGTGATGATTGATGATGGCTATTCACGTGCAATGTACAAGTCAAACTGAAATTGTAAATGCTAATAAACCCAAAATAATGAATGGGAGTGGGCCTTGTCTATACTTAATGCGAATGGGCCTCAAATTTTACATGCTATCAAACCCAAAACGCTTTGGGTTGTCCAGAGAGATTCTCAATGTCCGTTTTATTTTGTTAAAATCAAATATAAAAATTAAATTAAATTAAATTAAATTTGCGGTGAACGTGGATCGAACACGTGACCTTCAGATCTTCAGTCTGACGCTCTCCCAACTGAGCTATCCCCGCAGGATGTTTTTAAATTTCTATCTAAAACAGTATTACATCAACCACGTAAAGAGCGCAATCGAAAAAATAAAAATGTACTCCACAATTCATCAACTGTTTAAAGAATACAATTATACAACCAATCTATTAACCCCTTCCACCCTCATTTACTCCTCGCATTGCCATGATTAAACAGATAGAACCACAATCGTAGATTGTGGTGCGCCATAAATTCTATCTTACGCTCAACGCATTTGGACTTTCATCTTGTCCTCTCAGGTAACTTTGGCTTCACATACTGAGCTGCATAAACCATGCATACTCCTTCCATCCCAGAAAGACAATTAGAAATGGAAATTCAGATCTAACAAAATCAAGAAATTGAATATAGAAAAATAAACCAAGTGGAAAAATAATTTATTTCATCTCCAAATGAGTTACTGTACAGTGAGCATGAATTTAAGGTGAATACATTGAACAACTTATCAAGTCACCATAAAAACCACTGGATTAACACAAAAACAGTATACGTATTGGATCAACTTATGTTTCCTTTGGGATTTTAGAGCTTCTAAGCACGGCACACAAAATGTTTGATAACACAAATTTTTAGTGGAACCACTTATTTTCCACTTCAATTTAACACTCAACAATTTCACCTGACAGCAATTGTAGCTTAAAAACTACAACACCTCAATACCAAGCAAAACCTTAATTTATTTCCTGTTACACTTTATCCGCATAGTACAGAATCAACTGAATACAGATTAAAGATTTTCAGTAGAATTGATTAATTTAGGAAACTACAGCTAAATTGACCATCTGATAGAGACAATTTCTCTGCTTTTGTAACGACATCTAATGGAAGAGGAACAAAACTTCTGGATAGGCCATAGAAATGAGGGAAGCTGTTTGAACCATCCACAAGTTCATATATCACTCTGTCACCAAGCTGCAACAAATATACAAGTAACAGAGAAGCTCATAAATGATCATGGGTTATAGACAACAATGCCAACCAAGTAATATTGTCACAATTTACTTGATTCATAATCAATTTATGCTTCATTTGGGGTTGAGATGCTATGACTTTGAAGTTACAGCTGTTGTGAGATAAAATCACTTGAAGTCAAAAATGAGTGGTCTCACTAAGAGTTGGTGTTTACCAAACAAACACAATAGTCTCAAAGCCTTAATCAATAAAAATGTTTATTCTTATAATTGAACATGATTCCTTTTGGCCTTCTCCTCTTGCATAGTTCCATTAGCATACTCAGGCACTAATAAAGCACACATAGGAAAACTCCTTGAAGTAACTATGTAGAACAAATAGACAATGGCAAAGTTAGAATGTTTTGCTAGCTAACTGACACAATTGTATTCTAAGTAGCTAATCTTCAACCATTTTTTTCTACCATGTTCATAATGGGAAAGATTTTTCCTCCAAGTTCCATCGTCCCAAAATGGTTTTCAAGCTTCAGTAACACTCGATGGCAGTGCAGTCTGGCACCCATATACGAATATAATCTCCAAACACTACCAAACTTAAATTGGTCCAAGCATATAATATATATGTACTGCTGAAGTTTAACTGTTATCCTTTTTAATTTTCTTCTGTTTGTGGTGAATTGAATGGCTTGCAACAATTCAAGTAAACACAACTATTATCCCATTAGCATCACAACAGGCACCGGGGCTCCATTAAATATCATGCTAGTTCATGTAACAGAAAGAGAAATGAAAAATAAAAGAAAATAAAAAGGTAAATACAGAACAACTAGTACTTTTTTCATAGTAGGCATAAGTAAAGATAAAAATTCTGAAAGTGTTTTACAATTTAATACTACTGATCATCACCATATATGAAAGCAAATATGTTCATATTCACTATTTCACATGACATCCATTTTCATTTCAATAAATGCTCCTAACTTGCAAAACAAAGATGAAGTGAATATGCTCACTTTTTTAGCATCAACTTGTAGCAGATACAAATCCTCCTTCGTGTTCAAAAAGAAGTTCTGTAATGTTGACTGCACCTGCAAAATGAGAAATAAAAAATATGGCATGAGTTTTAGGCCTCAAAGCAGAGTCAAATATACAGCCAACAATTCAAAATCTAAGCACCCATCTCAGATAGCCAGTTCGACAAGATCATCTAATTCTGTTCTTTTACTTGTTTAGAAACTTTCTTGATAGTTTGAGTTCATATAGGTTATTTCTCTTAACAATTTTTGGCTACACATAAAAAGTTCATACTGCTAATTCTCATTAACAGACTCTAAAAATGTAAAATTTTTGCGAAGAATAGAAAATGAAGCAGAGAAGAGGAGGTTGACCTGGTCGAGCTTACTGAGATGGAAGCAACCGGTGGATTTGTCAAGTTCTCCACCAAAAGAAGATCCATTTTTCTGGAACTCTTCCCATTCTTTAGCCGTGCTGATCCTGTACACGAATTCTTCACCTTCCTGTTTTCCACCCATTTTCAGCCACCTGGTCTATTCTACTCTGCTGTAAACAGCAAGATTACATAATTACATTACCATTACCCCGTTAACAAATTAACGTGGGCTTATAACAAAACATGGCCCAGTAGTATAGGACTAATTGGAGCCCAACTAACAATAAAGTCCAATTACCACGTGCCGATTCAAAACCCCACTCCTTTTAACTTTTTGTAAATAGAGCGAGCGCACCGCATTGTTGACGTTACCTGCGAGGCTCGGACATTGTAGTTCACTGTCTGTAACATTACATATTTACATTACTGTAATCCAACTGAACCTCTGCATTATCAAATCATGGCTGTTGCAATTGTAAAACCGGGCTCGCTCACTCCTCTCCACTTCTCTTCTCGTCTCAAAGAATTCCCTCTTTTGGATTGCAGGTCATTCCGGCCCAGGTTAAGGAATTTTCGAATTTCTCAGCTCAAATACACTAGAAATGCATCAAATCTTCCTGTTATCAGAGCTCAGAGCACTCCTGGTATCGATTAAAAGTTTTTCCTTCCATTTTCTTTTCAGAAGTTTATAGGTTGCTGAATGTGTAGCAATACTGTTTGAGTATTTGGAATTTGATGGTGCTATGTTTGGTTGCTTACAGATTATATTCCTGATTCTAAGTTCTACAAAGTGGAAGCCATTCTCAGGTATTGAGTTGCTGGTTATGGTTATGCCCATGTGATTATATTCCTTTAATAGAGCGCGATGATTAGGACCGCAAGTTACTCTTGACCCTTCTTTTTTAAAAATGTCACCGTATTTACTGAGTTTCATATATCTACTTTTATTCTTATTCTTTTAACTGTTGCTGAATTTGGGATCAAATAGGCCATGGAGAGTCCAGCAGGTTTCCTCGGTAAGAACTAATATATCTTCACCATTGCTGTTTATAGTTACAAATAGAATTACGCCATTTTAATCTATTTGCTTGGAAATTAATAAAATAACATGATTATGTTTTGAATTCTACTTACAGTACCACTAGAAATTTCAAGTATTGCCATCTCACTTCTTCTCTTTTAACTCTGCATTCCAGTCATCACTTGCATGTAGGAAACCTTTTATAATCTTCGGTTGCATCTCCAGTGCTATAACTTGCAAAAGCTATGGTGCCCATAGTGATGGCTGTTGGTTATTTTTGGTTGTGATATTTTGTCAAACAAATTCACAATCTACAGAAATTATGGGCCAATTATAGATATGATCTATGTATCAGAATCGAATTGCCTTACATTCAAAGCACAAATCTTGTATTGTGCATTCCTCAATCTCCATTATGTTTCCATCATGATTTGTTAGCTAAGTTTAGGTTTCTCAAGTCCACTGTTTTGGTAGGATTATTGGTTAGCTGAAAACTTCCAGCTGTAACTTGTCCTGTTCTCAGCATTTCTATCTCCTGACAGTCCATGACAGCTATGAGACTCCCCTGGGGGCTCTGACGCAAATGTCTAGGTTGGCTATCAGCAATTAGTGCCCTTTTTCCTGCCAAAAAATGTCCCGCAATATGATTTTAGCTCAAGGAAATTAAAATGTGATATGGTCACCTTTGTGTGAACCTCATTTTATCGGCAGATGGATTCATCTTCCACGGCAACAAGAGTTTGTATTTGTCTTTCTGGCCTTTTCAACTTCTATTTGTGAGAGATAGAAGGAAGCATCTTTTTCTTTTGGCTTGAATAGTTGAGCAATCCGGTAAACCATAAAATGCATTATTTTCGTCAAGCAAAAATTGGAGAGGCATAGGATTCTCAATTGTGCTGTTGAGAGTGATTGTCTAACTTCAAGTTAATAGATGAAGAATTTCAAATTTATTGTACCTATTAGGGATCTGATTTAGATAATAACAGATGGATGCCTTAAAATCCAACATATTAATTACTTTAGCCCATAAATTGGCTAAATACTGTTTAATTTAATCGTTGAAATTCTTCAGCCTGTTATATCTTCTGAACTCTTAAGTCACATGGTGTTGGCACTATTTTTTGGTTTCTTTTCGCAAAAATGAAGGCTCTGTTGAAAATGGGTATTCGTGGTGTCACGGTTTCTGATGTTCGAGGCTTTGGCTCTCAAGGTGGTTCAACAGAGAGACATGGTGGTAAGTTACGGCCTTCTAGAAATGTTCAAATTTGCATCCGGATGGCTAAAGTTATTGTAATCAGATTTGTTTCCTATGATTTATTTCTTACAACTCCAACCTATTAGCCACTTCCTTGATTTCCAATATAACTTTTATTGCTTGGAATTACATTTGAGAAAGTTGGTTGTTCCATTGCTGTTTATCTAAATTATCTCCATGATTTAGCTTGTTATTCTTGCATTTGATTATGAGATACAAGTGTTTACTATGACATGTTTTCTTCCAAATTTTACCTTTTTTTCCCTGATGCTGGGGGCATTCACTAGATATTTTTTGATTTGGCTTATATGAGTTATATAGCAGTTTAAGATTATCCTTATTTTCCTGTTTCATTGAACATTTTTTTTTGTTTACTCGTATGCAGGTTCTGAATTTTCAGAGGACAAGTTTGTTGCTAAAGTGAAGATGGAGATTGTGGTGAGCAAAGACCAGGTATACATAATATTGGTGTCTTAACTGGTGATTTCAGGAAGTTAAACATTTTTCTCCATCACAAGTGCAAAGTTCGTGGGTTTATTGCTGCAGAAAGAAAAAATGTTGGTCATCGATTTCTTGCTAAATTATTGCCCATTATTTAGGTTGAAGCAGTGATAGATAAAATAATAGAAGAGGCACGGACTGGGGAAATTGGTGACGGCAAGATCTTCTGTAAGACTTTAAACTATTTTATTATGAAATGTTACTTCAAGCCTGTCTTGTTAACTTCTGTAGCTGTGAAATGTAATCAACCACAGTATCAAGCAACTGAAAATTTTAGATCAATTTGGTGTATTTGCTGCTTTATCTATCATCCTGGGTTTTATTAATTAGTTTATTTGTGGTCAATACCTCACTATAAGCCTGAAGCCTCATAAATACATCTTCATAGGGAAAACAAAGATCTGTATTGAACAAACAATAGAAGATTTTTCGAACAGTTTTCTCTATTGCTGGCCTTGGTAGCCAATCGGTTATTCTGTTCCTTTCAAAGCTGAAGATCTCAGGTTCAGCCTGTGGCATGGCATGTCATTGGCAGAGGAGGCTACACTTCACAATCTCTGTTTTTGGAGAGATTTAAGTTCCTCTGTTTCTGGGGTGCAGCTCTCAGAGCTTGCACTTTATGGAGGATTTCTGCATTTGATATGTGGTTTAAACTGAATTGACAAATTATAGTTATTTTACAGAGCTTGGTTATCTGACTTGAGAAGTAAAGGGAAAAATAATGTGGTTGCAAAGTCCATAGCGACTATCGTGTCAATCTATTAGTGAATTGATCTTTGGTGATAGTTAAATTCTCGCAAAGTGGGTTTTGGAATTAGACTACTACACTGACTATGAAGCTTTATGCCCAGCTTCTTTCATGCTAACAACTGTCAGAAGCAAATTGTTTACTTTAAATTTGTGTGTCTGTCACTTAGCCATATCGGATGATTCTGGTCATTTCTTGAGATTTAGTTGGAGCTTCTAATCTTAAACCTAATGTTGTGCAGTGGTTCCTGTCTCCGATGTCATAAGAGTTCGAACTGGTAATTCACCTCGTTTTCTGCTGTATTTGCCATAAAAAGAATGATTGCTTGTTGAAACGTCCTTAAACAACCTATATGATTTTTCAGGTGAACGCGGGGAAAAAGCTGAACGGATGACAGGAGGATGGTCCGACATATCTGCAGCTTCGTGATCCTGTTATGCAATAGATCAGATGAAAAGATTAGCAACTAAACATCTTCTGAGTTCTGGACATCATTCCCCTTATGGTTTAGAAGATTATGATACTATTATTCTGCTCTCCTTGTGTTGTGCCAAGATAAAAATAAGTAGTTAATTGGAAAAAAAAAAAAAAGTTGGGGATCGTTGTCAGTAAGTTCATTAGTTTAATTAGCTTTCAGTTTAACATTGTGTGTTGTGGCAACCCAGAAAATCCACATAAGTACTTTTGTGATGATTTATTATCCTGATAAAAATGTTTGAAACTCTAAACTGGCATTCCTATGGCCGTGGATTTGGGGGACCCATGCTTTGGCTTATGAGTTTTATGTTGGCTGTATGTGTACTGGTCTCATACACCGACTGCCTGGCTGTCTTGATTTTATGACAACATCAACATGTTCATTTCCTCGACCTAGGCTTGGTTGTTACTTTAGATGTCATTCGATCATGGGGCCTCGTTTTCTTTTCTGAACATTGTGCATCCTATGAAGAATGGGCGGCATCATATATAATTACTTAAAATATATTTATATTTTGAAATTTATTGAATTTTAACAAATTCTGTCAAAGAATAAACTTTAAAATCCACAAGTAAATTCATTTTATTTACTCTTCCGAAAATAGAGGATGACAATTAATTGTATCTATTTGAAATTCGAATGTAACTATAATTTCGCATCTGGAATTCCGAATCCCAATCAGAAAATTGTAATTTCCGACAGGGAAACGAATCTCCCACTACCCAAACAGGCCAGAATCTCTAATGCATGCAGGCCAAGCGTTAACTACCAGCGTCTTGAAATTTTAAGCGAAGATGCTAAAATTTTTAAAAAGAAAAAAAAAAAAAAAAGGAAACACTGACGGCGTGAAAACAGTTAAACAGCTGTTTGGTTCTATAAATACAGAAACTCCGTGACCGTGAAAATATTGAAGGACAGGTCGTAGATCTTCACCAAAGCAATACCACTCTCTTCTCTGGCAAGTTCTTTGTGCTCTCTTACATTGCATCTCTCTCCTTTCTGTTTCGTTGAATTGTACGAATTCTATCTCACGCTTTTAACCCTAGATTTAGATCTCTCCGTTTTATTTTCTTTTATTGTTTTAATCTCCCTTGCTTCTGATCTGGTTTTGTTGTTCTTCGGTGTACATCTGTTAATTGATTGTACGCCTTCAAATCTAAAACATTGTTGCTTTATGATCTCTTATGCCGGGACTTACATATATGTTTGAATTATCGAATTATGCTTTGATGCGTTAGATTTGGATGTGTTTTGTGTCTTTCGTGTTTGATCTAATGTAATTCAGGTTTATTTCATTTTTAAACTGTTCCCTAATGATGTTTGGTTAACTTGATTTGGATCGGCACATTTTTAATTAGATCTAATAATTGCAATTTTAAAGTGTTGCGTGCATTAAAGTAAATGTTCGGAATTTTTTCCTTTTATCCTTTGTATTGATTGCTGTTGGATATGCCAGAGGATTACCCATTTTGATTTTTGTTACAATATGCGTCTATAGATTTTAAGCTATTACGCTCTAGAAGATGCGTAATTATTTAATATGGTCTCGCATTGTTGGTGTTTGCAGTTGTGAAAAATGGGACTGTCTTTCACCAAGCTTTTCAGCAGGCTCTTTGCCAAGAAGGAGATGCGAATTCTCATGGTGGGTCTTGATGCAGCTGGTAAGACTACTATTCTGTACAAGCTAAAGCTCGGAGAGATTGTCACCACCATTCCTACCATTGGTAAGTTGAACATTACTACAGATGCATTTTAACAAAAATTTACAGTTAGGATTAGCATCACAACTAAATAGTTCTAAGCTGACATTCTTTCCTTTACTATTGATGTTTTCTACTATCCGATCAGGATTTAATGTGGAGACTGTGGAGTATAAGAACATCAGCTTTACTGTCTGGGATGTTGGGGGTCAAGACAAGGTATGTAGATTTAATTTTAATGTATTCAGCCCAAACTATAGTTTAAGGGTGTACTTATGCCAGGTGATATAGTTGTTTCCTGATACCACTCTCCATCAAATACTGGTTTGGTCTGTTTCTTGAGGTAGTGAATGTTTAAAACCGAATATTAAAGACAAGTGATAGTATTGTCCAACTTGTGAGATTTGACTTCTTGGAGTTGTATTTGTGTATCACAATGTGCAGCTTTACTTACCAGTTGAATATCATGGTTATGAACAATTTAGTGATCTTAAAGTAGATGTACAATTTCTGAAGCCGGTTGAAAAATAGATTGGACTGTTCTATTGCTCATTCTTATTGTAATTATCAAACTGAAGCATTTTTGGCTGATATTCTGTGTTTTTTAGCATATTCTAGTTCTTTTGTAATCATTTTAAATACCTAATGCCATTTAAATGGCCCATGGGTGGCAGGGTTTTTGGTTCAATTGCAGTCATGCCTAGAAAAGAGATAAATGGTGTGATACTGTTTCCTGAACTTTGTTCTAGCTTCTGATGCTGTAGTTTTGTCCATCCAGATCCGACCTTTGTGGAGACACTATTTCCAAAACACACAAGGACTCATCTTTGTGGTTGACAGTAATGATCGAGACCGTGTGGTTGAAGCTAGGGATGAGTTGCACAGAATGTTGAATGAGGTAATGTATAAAGTTTTTTGTAGTGTTGAGCCTTGAAAGAAGCAATAGACATAAATGCTAGAACATGTAAAGTGCATATCGAGGGAATTTTAATTGTTTTTTGGAATTGCTGAGGTTATTCGGTGTATTTATTGTAATGCTTTTTGGTTGCTTTGACAGGATGAGCTGAGGGATGCTGTGCTGCTCGTATTTGCAAACAAACAAGATCTTCCAAATGCCATGAATGCTGCTGAGATAACTGATAAGCTTGGCCTTCACTCTCTCCGTCAGCGCCACTGGTAGGAAAAAAATTACTCTCTCTGTGTAGATATGCATCTGTGTGACACACAACTGACCAGGTGTATGTCATATGCTGTGCAGGTATATCCAGAGCACATGTGCCACTTCTGGCGAAGGGCTGTACGAGGGACTTGACTGGCTCTCGAACAACATTGCAAATAAGGTAGTGTTGCAGATGATGTTGATATCATATAATTAAACTACTGTTGCACCATTGAGAAGTTATATTCCAGGATTGATTATTTACACAAATATTTTTACGCTGTACAATTGCAGGCATAGACGGCTAAATTCGGAGTTTTGGGTTGCTACAAGTGCTGAAATATAGAGTTAGCATCACTCGGTGTTCTTGGTTTTCTCCCTGTAATCGTCTGTTGCCTGTTTTATCGTGTTTGTTTGTTTCACTTCCAAACATTACATTGCCATTTGTTACTTCATAGTTTCAGAATAATCATTGAATTTTTAGTTTTCCTCATGGTATCCTCTCGATAGTCTTCCATATTTTTGGCAGTCTTTGTTCTGTTCAACATCAAGCATGGGTGATGAGCCTCCAGTCACAGTACATCTTGGTGATTCCATTCTTTGATTACTAATTTGTGCTGTGATCGTTAATTTGTCATGGCATATGGCAACTCAATATCTATGTTCTGGGAATCGTTACGAGAGCCAACAGTATGCGTAAGGTATTCTTTTCTATAACAAGGACACACCGGTGATTTCACTTGTACACATTTTAGAAGAAGTCATTTCATGTCATCTATACGAAGTGTTCAAAAGTTCACTGATGTAATGGTTCGGGGATTAGCTATTTCCTTATTCGTTGAATTTCACCAGTTTTGCAAAAATTGAACAGAAAGATTAATAGTTTGTGATGAAAAATGGTCGCATCATTGCTAAATGCAGGAAACCTGGTTGATGATCATATCTATATGGTAGACCATGTTCTCAGACGAACATAGTAACACGAATTTTCTCAGTCGCATAAGTAAACGAAAAGAGTGAACGGCCACTGGTTTAAGGCCAATAATTAAATTTTGCAGTGTCCTTGACTTGAAGGACATGATAACAACTAATAAGTAAAATAGGCCAAGGCTGCAAGAATCTTAGAAAAATTGCCATATTTTTTCGGCCATGAAAATGCGAAATTGAATAGAAAGGAATTGGGGACCTCAAAAAGAACACTTTGAAGCGCTCTTATTCAACTGATTCATGAATGACATTCTGAAAGTAAAGGCTCTTGAATCGTCGGCTAGACAAACTAGTTTTGCCGGAGAATACGAGCATAGTAGAAAGGTGTCCCTAACAAACGAATTAATCGTCCAAACAACCTCAACTCATTGGTTGAATAGTGCTCATCAGAGTAACCTGGAACCAGATCATTCCTAAGGTTCCAGCCTCAGGTTTCCATAGCATTGTATTTCTATTACAGATGCACTGCCAGACTCCAACACAGCAGAACCATGTCTGAAATTGTCACTGGGTCTCAGAGTAAGGATTCATCATCACAACCAAGTTCTTCAATCATTTGGGCAGCAGTTTGTGGTTTCTTGCATGATTGCTGATAAAAGAACTAAAACCAAAATGGGAGCCATGGCAATGAAAGAATTTTTCAAGAAAATGAACTAGATTAAAATTATGAGGTTTCAAAACGAAAACCTCTGTTAGGGGCCAGCCTGAGCCTAGAATAAAAAAGAAGAACGAGTTGACAGTGGCCTGATTCTTAATATCCAAATGGTTCACAAGCTTTCTTTTAGCATGCCAGTATTATCAGCTCGGCTTTGAAATCTTCCTAAAGACATGATCAATCACAGCCATGCAATTAAGATGGAAGCAAGTCTAGATTTCACATCTCTGCTTGGTTTTGTTCCCTTTCATGGACTATAGAAGGCCCAAAAATGGCCATCTTCTGTGACAAGTTTTGAAGGGCTTCTTGCTTGTTTGCTAGTTCCATCAGAACCTTGATCCTTCGGAAAGAAACATTGCTGGGCTTATGCCCTTTCTCTATCATCTCCAAGAAACACTTTTCAGCTTCTACCAGCTTCCCCATGTCACAGAGCAAATCAAATAACACATCAGATACCAAAATATAAGACCCAAAACCCTTCTCCACCATGTCATTCCATAATTGCAATGCCATCTCCACCTTTTCCTGCCGCTTAAACAACTTAATAAGAAACATACAAGATTGTGTATTTGGGAGGCATCCAGTATCCATCATTCTCTGGTACAAATTCCATGCACTTCTCAAATCGTTCGACCAGAAGAAAACCCTAAGGAACAGATTGTAAGTAGTTGCATTCGGGCCTAAACCCTTTTCCACCATCTCATCCATCAATCTGAATGCATCACCAAGCCTCTTTGCAATACAGAAATTTCTAATAGCAGCATTGTAAGCTGCAGCATCCGGGTAACATCCATACTCCTTCATTTCTTTCAAAACATCTCTGGCTTTATCAGGTTGACCAACCAACCCCAATCCCCCAATGATACTTGTATAGCTGATCACATCAGGCGATATATCCTCATCCCTCATCCTCTCAACAATTTTATATGCCTTCTCTACTTCCCTACCCTTACAATACACATCAATCAAACAATTGTATGACACAATATCAGGTTTGACTCCCATTTCCCTCATCTCCTCAAAGAAGCCATCGGCCTCCTCCACGGACTTCCAACCAGATAAAAGTATATTGAAAGTCTGCAAATTAGGCCTGAAATCATGCTTTAAACTGTGATACACATTCCTAGCATCTGTCATACTCTTCTCCTGACACAAAGTCCTCAACAATGCATTGAAGCAAGTAATATCAAATTCTGGAACCAGTTTCTTGAACATTTCAAAAGACTCAATGGTCTGCCTAACCGAACAAACCTTTGCAACTCTAGCTAAAACCACTTGCATGGTTCTGGGTGATATTAAAGACTTATCTTTTCTCTTTGTTTCAGCCAAAACATCCCATATTAGATCAAATCTACGGCCCCTACCTAATATGTAAAGCATTGTATCTAAAGAAAAGGCAGTGTGATAAAACCCTCTTCTATTATCAATATATCTAAAGAACTCAAGTGCTTGTAGAGGATTACCATGGCTAAACCTGAATCTTTTTAACACTTTATCAACCAAATCGTTAGAGATATTAACCCCACTAGATTTCAACGATTGTTTGAGGTTTTTAGAAGATGTACAGCTAGTGATTATGCGAAAAACAGTATCAACGTCGTCGTTTCTGGGAGAGACATCAGAGGAAAAAAATAAATGAGAGAGAAATGAACTCGCATTCTGTAGATTAATAGTGTTTTTCGAGAGTAGTCGGAAATCCAAAGCGTACCTTGATGATAGAGGTTTACGAATCCTCATTATTTCGACCAATTTGGGAGATAAATAACCGGAATTTGATTCATCGAGGAAAAAGCCATGAATGAATACTCTCAAGCCCCATTTTAGGAGCATGCTGATGCTAGTAGGTTTCCCATCCTAAGTCCCCTATACGGCATCGCTTTATTACTCGAACCTTTAAAGCGCTGCCGTTTTTGGAATACAAAAAGTTTCCAACTTTTCGAGCGTTATCTATGGTCCGTTCTCGCTTGGTCAATCTCACTCTCCTCTCCCTCGCAAATGCTAAAATCTCTCTCATTATTATATTGGATCCTTTTAAAAAAAAAAAAAAAACTAATAAATATGTAAGAGTTGATGTTATTTTGCTATTATTTGAATTTATGTTAGGTTCGTGGTGAAATCAATAATTGAGAACTTTTAAAGAAGATAAAATAATTTTTAACATAATATTAATAATAATCGACTGCTTGTAAAGAAAATCTTAGAGCTCCATTCTAAGTGGTAATAGACGGGATAGCAAGGAAATTTTCTGGAAAAATCTCTCATTAAGTTGTCAGGCTTTTGTGCATGACGTATTTTATTTTTATTTAAAATATACTTTACTTGTAACTCGCGATACAATAGTAGTAGGCGCGTAAAGCACAGTACATATATATATATATATTTATATAAAATAATCTTTTATTGATTACAGGCCCATTAGCATATCATTAACAGTTAAAATGACTCCTACTAAATTAATCACCTTTTGATTCACAGCTGCAGTGGGTGATTCCGTTATGGGTTCGCTTCTCCGATAAATATTTTGACAGTCTATAACTAAATTTGTTCCATCTCTAACCCAATTGGTCACATCAGGATAAGCCTTATTGTTAGTAGATTTAAAAGCCTCTGCAAATTTCTGAAGAGCAGTTTGATAATCGGACTCGCAAACGTTTAGTCGTTGTAGGCCAACAGGATCGCGGACAGTGTTGCGAATCTCAGGAATGTCATCACCAAGAGTTTGCTGTAACAGGTTCATTGTTATTTGAATAGATAATTTGCCAAGACCATTCAAGTCAGCCGTAGCAGAACGAGGGTCTAATGCGAAAGTTGAAACACAAAATTGATAGTCAGTATATCGCTTGCATACTCTGTCGATTAACGTTGTATCGGCCATTGCAATGCTATAATTATTACCATTAAACAAGAGGACTGTGGCGACGTGAAACATAGCAACAACATCAACCAAAAACTTGTAAGACGGCGCCATTGATCTTCTTCAGTTTGCATTTACAATAATATTATCGTAATTAGGTTTGTGTATGTAGTATAGTCTACATATATATATATATATATGCTGACGCATGTTTAAATTAAATACACAAACAGATTTGGTAACGCCAGCGAGACCTTCATTTCATTGCCCGAGCATTTATAATTAAACAACGCATTTATAGTAGTTATTTTGAATTGGGATAACATTCAGCTGTCATCTACGAGTTCATGCCAAAAATAGTGTCTTACCTTACTAGATACAAGAGCATTAATTTATCATATCATTTTTTTCAAACGTATGGGCTAGCTTATACATTATTTTTACTAATTTAACGTTTAATTACTACAATTTAATGCTCCATATGTTAATTCCTAGCCGTTAACCATATATGCTTGCAAAATGCAGTCATCCGAAGTGAATAAATTATTTAAATTTGTTATATTAACTTTGGAGTGTGATAATAGACATTTTACCTTTTAATTCGTTCATTGTTGTCCAAGGAAATGTACACGTTTGTTTAATTAACATGAAACTGAAGCCCAAAAGGGGAATCTGATCCTTTTCCCATCTAGTGTTTCCTAAGGTTTGAATATATATTATATATCGTGTATACATGACAATATATATACCGTCAACTCGGTTAAAAGTAACTAGTAAATTACATGTAAATATTGCTTAATTTCCAATCTCATTCAGTTTTTTTTTTTTTTAATATATATTTAACATATAATTGACAATAGAATCGATCAGCACATAACCACAGTGTGGTATACATAGTACGTAATACAGAGCGAATCCAAGCACTGTATTATGCACCCATAAGATGATTAAGTAGAGCAGCAAAAGTTGCTCCTGTTGATGTGCCACAACGGAACGAGCTGCGCTATCCATAGATTGAAAAGCCTGTCCAGATTGGCAGACGTTTAGTCGCTGTAGGCGAAGTTAATCAATCATATTCCTACGAATCTCCGCAATTGTAGCGGGTGCGGTCACAAGAAACATGATGTGATTAGACGGTACAGGTTTCAGCATATCCATTATGCTTCAACACCACACCAGCCTTTTTTTTTTTGGCCTGCCTCACATCAGGGTCCCAATTTGTTCTATTTTAGTATTGCAAGAATGCTTTACGTTAAAAGAGAAATGTTAGGCTCTCTATATGGATTGGCTGATCTTATGTTCAATTCGTTAGTATCGTATAATTGCACAGAGGAACAGTCAGAGCATTAATCAAGGAACATGTATATTTCATTTCACCATTGCTCAGAATATTACAATGGCATAATAATAAAGCGACTTAGAAGCACATTATATACATCCACAAACCCATGGTCGGGTAGGGGCTAGACTTGATTTAGAAGGAAAGAAGAAACAAACAAAAAGCCAAAAAAGGAAATGCTTATTCCCTTCCCCATTACGGACCCATTTTCCTTTCCATAGGTAAAAGGAATCTGCCCTGCCGTTTTCACTCATTACTTTTACATCTACACTTAGTATGCGATTCTCGACTCCTTCGCCCGGAAGTTTAAGCAGCTGACGGGGCTGTCACATACTGAACCGCACCAGCATTGGAGAGAGCATCTATGAATGGCTGCAGGTTCACAGTCTCCGCTTCACCATCAGCAGCCACGGTTGGCTTCTTGTAATCCAAAGACTCGTCATTGTAGATGTCCCACCATTTCTTGACCAACATCTTGATGTCCTCCCTCTGCATATTCTCTTCTTTTCCTGTGTACCTCCATGGCTTTGATCCCTGTTCGTTTTATATTACAAGCATCACAATCAATGCCCAACAAAGGTCGACAGAAGCAGCACAAAATTAACACGCAATCCAAAAACCAAAGATAAATTACTCACCGCTGCACAGTAGTGAACAACTTTCACTTTCTCCAGCTCGACATTCTCTGGATGACGCCATAACATGGCAAGTACAAGATTATAAACAAGAGGAATTGGCTTGTAGATATTCTTGAAATACATGTTCAAAAAGTCCTGCTCTGCAAATGGTGTAGGAGGGGTAACTTTGAGTGTCTTCAACAAATCATGGTAGGTAGAGATGCTGGGCTCAAACACGAACATGCCGGCGTTGAAGTAGAGAGCAGCTGGTTCACCGAATTCAGCGGGCCACTTGACCTTGTCAGGGCGCTGTTGGCAATACCCAATCTGGTGCTGCGGGGTGTGGCTCCACGTTTTCTCACAGAAACAGTCCATCACTGCGTAGAAATGTCCATCAGGAAGATCAAATAGGTGGTCAATGTTGTCATAAACCTGGATATCTCCGTCCAAGTATATCATCTTACTGTACTCCACGAACTGCATGCAAAATTAACAAAAAGATACGATTCATTGATCAATTAATTGTCAAAAAATAACTATTGAAAACAAAACAACCATGCATACACGACAAATCATCATCCACGCCTAAGCAAACCGCAAGTCAAGAGTATAAAATAAATAAAAAGACAAAAATACCCTGCCACGTAATAAATAAAAATAAAAAGAACCGGATGCAAAAGGCCATTTTCGACAAATCAAATCATCTGTAGACCCTTCTTGAAACATGCGTAGTCTTACACAGACCAAAAATGATAGTAAAAAGACTAGACATGCAAGGAAGCGGAAAGGTGTATCAACCACAAGTCTCTGACACGGACACTGGATGACCAAGTGTGAAAATAACAAATATTGAACATATTAATGACAATGTAACTCAACAAATCTACAAAACCCAGGTAACGTACCTCCCATATACGAAGCTTCGAGTAGTTGATGACGTAATAGGCCAGAGCAAACTGGGTCTGGTTTTCTGGCGGGTAAACGGGTTCGATCTCCCTCACAATACAACCTTGAGACTCCAAGATTTTACGGTGCTCCTCTGGCACATCAGGCAAAACCGCCACCACCAATGGGTACTCAGTTTTCACCATTCTTAACCCTTTGGCCAACCCAACAACGCCTTTGACATAGTCTCCATTACCAGCCAAGAATGTAACGTAAGATCTGCCGGGTAAGCATACGGGTTTTGCATCAAAGCCGGTTGGTTTCACGGCGGTTTGGACAAGTTCAGGAGCCATGGTAAGAAATGGTAAGAATTGGCCGCGAGAGAGAAAGAGAGAGAGAGCTTGGTAGCGGGCGAGCCAGAAAGGACGCCGGAGAGAGCTCGAAGATTTGTTGGTGGCTTTTGTCTGCAATGGTGAAACGGGAGCTGGTATGTGGGGGGGTTTAAATATGCGTTAACGGAGCGAAAATAGGCCGAAAGTGTAGAAAAAGTTAATCAAAATTTAACAATATGTTTTCCCAAGACGTTGGATATGTGCCCTACACGTGTCCCTATTTAATGATCTAACGGTGGATTTGAAGTCCACAGAAGGTTCCCGAAAGGGCCTACCGGAATAGTTGCATAGAAGAGACTGGAAGGGGCATATGTTTTTAAGATTTTGAGGGTAGTGATCGTGTGAGAGTTGGTGCAGCGTGCGCGATCGATGAATTGTGATTGACATATCAATTTTCTCATTTTTATTTAAGCAAGTTGCGCTGCGCTGTGTTTGGTAAGAGAATCATGGATTCTTTTAATCTTTATATGTGATGTGAGGCTGGTAATTAGCGATAAATTAATTTGCGAATAATTAGTAAAATTCTTGACCAGAAATAAACAATCTACCAAACAACGGGAGCCACAACTTTTGATGAGTTAATAATGGCTTTTGCTACCGCCAAAATTATTAACATAAATCAACAAGATTCTCGAGATCCTTCAGATGTTTATCAAGATCCTTGAACAGATGGAGATGATGCAGAAGATTCGTTTATGCTCCAGTTACATTCCATTACGGTAACGTATTATCTTTTTTTTTTTTAAAAAAAAAAAATTCGTTTTCGTTTCATTTCCACAAACTGATAGAAAATTCTATTTATTTAAATTTGAAAAAAAATCCCTGCCGTCGATGGTCGTGATGATGGTAGGGTCCATGCACCGTGATCTGATGCATGGGGTGATATGATGTAAGGTGTTCCACTTCCATCACCAACTTGCGGCTGTTATCATTGATTTTCAGCCTCTAATCTTCAGCGATCAGATCTTGCCAATGTCTGTCGTGTCAAGCTGTTTAAGATCTCATTTGGAGACAAGTATTATTGCCACAAATTAGGAACGTGTTTCTAAACCATGCAATTAATTGGTTGTTCTTACTGTCCATTATTAAATTAGCAATTAAAAAAACAAAAAAATGGTCCGTTATTGTAGAAAAGAATGTTTATTTTGGTTTGTCGTTCAGAGTTGAAATGGATGATCATCTTCTTCTTCCTCCTAAACCCCATAGTGGCTGTACCAATTATCATTAGTGGCCAAACAGCCGTTAATAGACAAAATTTTTAAAACGTCCAAAGTTGTAAAAGAGATTCCATCCGGCGACAATTCAATTTCCAGCCCACCTGTTACAGGACGTGGACTTAGAGAGTAGAGAGTAGAGAGTAGAGACCCTACCCACACGCAACGCAGCAGGCAAGTAATGGAACAGTGTGAAATGAATGTGGGGGCCCCACTGAGTACGTGTGGGGCCAGCATTCATTCACTCATTCATTCATTCATGCGATTCTAAATGCCTATGCTGCATCAGGTTTGTGGTTTAGATTCCCACGCACCTCTGCCACGTCATTACGCCGTGATACTTTTCACCACAGCACCGGCCCATTTATTACACGTGTTACGATTCCAATAACTTTTGGTTTTGTATGTATATGCATATGCTTCGGCCTTTGGCAAAAGGATATTGACAGAGATGATTCCTTTTCATCAGCTCGTCTTGTATCTTATTAATCACATATTGAACAGAAACAAGATGATTTTTCTCCAAAAATAAGACAATATCTCTGTGATTCCATTTGATCTCTTAAAATTACACTTCAAAAATAACGATATTCCAATTAACACTGCGTCAATATCTGCAATCAATCATTGAAATGTCCATCCTAATTAGAAGCAGAAATGAAGTGGATGATAAAGGCAAATGAAAATAGCTAGCGAGTAATTCATTGCATTAATAATGATAATGATAATGACGATATGTAAATTTGAGTATCGATTTATGTATGTACCTTGTTTTATATATATATATATATATATATATATGTATTATGTGTGTGCTATTGCCAAAGCGTATATGATTGTATTGTTGTATTGTTGTCTTGACAGCGGAGGCATGCAAAAACATCACTGCTGATGAACAGCGATGACGAAGCGTATATGTTTCCATGCAGGGAAAGCAAAAGAAGTGTTTGGTTGTGCATGATCATGGTGGACCATTTGAACTACGCGGCAATGAGCGATGTGGGTTTCTACTACTAGGCTATACACGTAGTAGTAAGAATGTTGGATTTTTTAGCATGATTGATGCTTGCGTATGCTACCACCACCAATTGCAAATCCACCCCTATCGGTTGTTTGTTTTCCTCAAAATCCAAACCCATTTCTATTTCACTAAGCGTGGTAACAGAAGAGCTAACTCCTTTATGTGCCACATTAATTAACACCAATAACATACGCTAGCTTTAGCTTTTCTTCAATTTACGTGGAAAAATCTATAAATTTTTTACACACGCACATATGTTGATCCAGATTTATGAAGATAGATAAGGTTGATTTAATTGATTGGCATAAACGAAGTTTATTTCTTGTTATTTACCGAACTAAAAGGTGCACGTTTCATAAATTATTGTGCGGATGTGATGATCGATCAAACGAGTAAATGATAAGCAGCTGACGATACATGAAATAAATAAGTTAAAAAGTTATATATATAGTCGCATACAAGTTGTTGGAGGATAAAAGACTCTCTTGCAATATATCCGCTCCTTATTGGAGGATCGATGTTAGATCGAAAGAAAGAGGCGAGTGGCTCCAGGCTCCACACATATTGCGCCAGGTGTAAATTAACTTTCTTTATTTAATAGATATTATTACCTAAGAATTTGGTTCATTTTCTAATAAATTAAGCTTTTAGGGAGAATGACTTGAGCGTATTTCTCATGTCAATTAATTTTAATTAAGCAATTATAATTCTTATGTGAGTTATCAACCTATTCATTCGTCAAACTTTGAGAAATTACGCATGATATATTCCGAAGCATAGAATTGAGTAATAGTCAGAATATTAGGCAGTGAAGCATGGAAATACATACATTATTATGCTTCCTTTGAGCTCTCTTTTGGCTCTTTCCACTCCTGCCGCAAAATTTTGTTTCCGATCTCCAGAACCAATTGAGTAATACGGAGTTGCTCTCTGGACGTGGATCTACGTTGCAAAAAGGTCTTTCTAGTAGAACCTAAGCACATAAAATCGGCTCTTGACATTTTAGTAGTAGAGCCCAACCCAATTTAGTTAGTTAGATACTACTCAATACTCAAAATAGAGTAAAAAATAAAGAGAAGCCACTCAATGCAAGACAGTATTTCGCTGGCTGTGCCCTGTATTATTAGAATGAATCCTTCAACAATCTGCTTGTAAACCGTAATTTAGCGGTATGAGAGATATGATTGCAATTTAACAACAACAACAACGTATCATCAACGCTTGGGTAGTAGTGCAAGCCTATGAGGTCTGCAACCCAACAGCATATGCCTTATAAGGAATAATAATAAAGATTAATTTAAAGAAATTAATGTGGTCAAATTCAAGGGTAGCAATAATTAAGTTGGTAGCAATATCATTTTGAAGCTTTACCTTTGCAATGCAATGCAATACACTTAAATATCCTACCGTAGAAGGCATATATATATATATATATATATATATATATACCAGTAACTTTTGCAATGTTATTAACATCGACTTTGTCACCATCAAAAAAATTTGAAAATAGAAAGCATGAACTTCGTCAATCATAAGAAAGGACAGGGGAGCTCTCCAAACCAACTATTCCTTTTGGACTCAAACTTAATGTGTTTACACTAATTTTTGGGGCGCGAAAACAATTCTTTCTCTCATACAAATTTGTAAGTTTTCTTCTAAAAGGAAATTGATGAGTATGCTGAGGATATATTAAATAAAAAGTTATATTTTATTTTAAAACTCTTATTATTTGTATATTGAATTATTACCAAGGGAGTAAAAAAATAAAAAACGATAACTATATGTCAATTTGTGCAAATTCTCTCTTAATATTTTAATTTAAATAATTATTTTTTATTTTTAAATTTTTTAAAATAATAAAATAAAATAAACTCTTTGAACATTTTAGTCTCTAATATGTGGTAAATAATAATTTATATGAAAAAAAATATATCTTATTTTATCTATTATTAAAGTCTAGGGACTAAAATAATAATAATATTGATTAAAGTTAAGTTAAGAAATTATCTTTCTATTTCCTAACTTAAGGTATTTAGTACACCCTAAAATATAGCTAATATTTTTTTAAAATTTATACGTATAAAAAAATATCCTTTATTAATATTAAAATTTTATTATACATATGATTGGACCAATTGCAATTAATGTATTATTAGAAATAAAGTTAAATTATAAAATTATTCCAAAAGAAATATCTTTTCATTGTGACAGAAGTAACCTTAAAAGCCTCATAGAATATTTATTAAAGTTTAGAATGTGATGAAGTATTAGGCCAAATAATAACGCTCTAAACTTAAGTAGTATTTGTTTTTCTGTTTGAACTCTAATGTAACTGAAATCTGAATTCACTTAAAATATGAATATAAATAATATGTTTGTTTTGTATTTTAAAACATTTGAAAAATAAGTATTAAATTATTTATTTTAACAAAATAAAAAGTATGAAAATTAATATTTTGACATATATATTCTTTTAAATAATATATTTACATTTATAATAATTATGATTGTATTAGCACAATAATAGATTAAAAAATTAAGAAATTATATTAGTATATACATTATTTATTTGTTTAATATACAATTTTTTTAAAAAAATAATTTCTAATCGATGATATAAAATTATAAAAATTAAATAAAATAAATAAGTCATGTTGTAATATAGTTACAATTATATAAATATACAAATTTATTATAATAATTAAAGTATAAAATAAGTAAGATTTAAAAGACAAATAAAGAGAACCGATAGTAAAGCAGAGATATGTCAAAAATAGTTAATTAAAGTTTTAATTTTGTCAATAAATAAATTAATAAAATATGAATGTTTCTTAAAAATAAAAATATTAAATTATGCATACATTTGGTCATTTATATTTAAATCAAAAATTTTAACTTAATTATATTCAAATTTAAGTCGAAAAAGAAACGTTTTTTAAACATTTAAGTAATTATATTCATATTTCAGTTAAAAAAAAAAAATAACTCTCTAATCATGTTTTTCCTACTCCTTAAACTCTAAATTCTGTTTTAAATCTCATACCAAACTATAATACATCATGAAACACTGGCATTATTTTTGCCAAAGAAAAAGCGATATTAAGAAGGTAAAGACCCTAAAAGTGGATAATTTCGTCTGACTTCATTAAGTGACAAAATCTGATTTTCTCTTTGAGGTGCCCATAGTACATTTACGGCCTGCAAGCATGGTCACGGACATTGCAAACGAAATTAGCCATAAATTTATTCTTCTTAAAAAATAATATGGAAATCAAGATTAGTACCTGTATTTTATGAGAATTAGGAATGGACTGAAGTTTTAATTTCCAAAACCTTCTTTAGATCTCCTCGGTCTTTTATGATGGGTAGAATAACTGTTCCTTTGGCAGACACTAAAATTGTCATCTGAAACATATATAAAAAGGATTGGAAAACAGCATAAGTATGAATATGGAGAATAAATTAACAAATTTGTTTTAATAATGATGAATCAATGATTCACCATCAAGGCTAACAACAATTAATGTGGGTCCTATTTATGTCCACGATGACATATATATATATATATAAATATACAAAACTTACCACGATATATGTATTCAGGGATTGATTAGCTATCTGTGTACATATTTTCTCCTTCTTCAGGTTGTTTAAATTAACACGGGTCTCCTCTTTAAATTTTGCCCGTTCTTCAATTGAAAATTGCTTAAAACATTTTCCTGCCTCCTTTGAGCTCTTTTTCCGTGTGGACTGCCAGATTGTCACGCATGCATTACTACTAATTAATTAAGGTTGGCAACGCCAATAAGCATGCATATATAGATTAAATGCAACTTCATGATAAATTCCATCTTCGGTAAATATTAGACATGTGCTTGCGTGTGTATGCACATACAAATAAATATGCACACATATATAATTTGATAAAATGGAAAACTAATTTGAAAGATGATTTTCCCAACACCAATGACTTGATGATCAACAAGTTTAAATATAACTATAAACTCAATTAAACCATACATGATCTTCAACTTACAACTAAATCACAGAATCTCACGTCCTCAAGATGCTCAAGAATAGATTTTTGTTGTCCCTGCAGTCAAATTAAAAGCAAATAAAATAAACTGCTTCCACTCATTATTCACAAGCAACTGATAAATGATTTTACCGTTTATGAATTAGGATTATCAACTTATATATATATATATATATATATATATATATAAAGTAGTAAAGTAGTAAGTGATGTGCATGTGTAAGTTAATTTGCCGATGAAAGAACCAATTGACGGCTTTCAGAGCCTTACTACAACCCACAATAATGTTTATAGTATAATAG
Source organism: Azadirachta indica (assembly GCA_022749755.1). Taxonomy (NCBI): domain Eukaryota; kingdom Viridiplantae; phylum Streptophyta; class Magnoliopsida; order Sapindales; family Meliaceae; genus Azadirachta; species Azadirachta indica. The sequence goes on from CM040440.1 coordinate 17,679,113, forward strand.
AAGTGTATATATAACTAATCAAAGTTTCCATTTGACAGAAACCTCACATATGGCGTTGATTTTGTGGTTAATAGATAACAATCAAAAGTCTCTCAGAATGCTAAAATCAAATCAATGTATAAATTTATCCAAAAAAAAAAAAAAATTCCTGAAAACATTACATTGCCACTTAATCATTAAAGCAAATTAAAAAGTTCTCGGAGTGCCAGAAAATTATCCTAGGAAATTGATAATATGCATCGATCCATAAGAAATTGATAATAAAATTTATGAAGACGTTTTTGAATTGAAAATTAACTAAAAAGCAGTCTGCCTAACAAGCATTGAGAAACTTTACCATTCAATATGCATGTCGAACCAGAAGAGGTAGATGTATCAGTAGTTTTTGCAATTCGATTAAGATCCTTCCGAAGACTTTGACCAGTGACCAAAAATGCCAACTGAAAAACAACAGTGGGAAAACTATGAAAACATTATGTATTTAAGATGGATAAAATTAATAAAATTCTTTTACCTGAAGCATGATAACAGTCACTTGGCTTTCAAATTCCGTGATAAGTTCGTATATAAATAAGAAAACTATGAAAAGCAACAAAATTAGAGCTGCAGATACGGGGTCAACTTCTTTATCTTTATCTTCTGTTTTGGTAAGGTTTGGCCTATGTTTTTCTTCCCAATCATAACAAAGATAATCGTCGTCCGAATCTGAATCAGAATCGGAAAAGGAATCTCAGCCCATCACACCACCCGAAAAAGCCAACGCTGATTTATGACGGTGGATGATCATTAAAGACACCACCAGCACCACCAATGGAATTCTCAACAACCATTTCAAAATGGTGTCAAGAGCAGAATTTTCAGAAGCACGGCGATCTTTTGAAATTGGACTTACGTATCTTCGCTCTTCAAAGTTAAAAGAGGCACTCACTCCGACTCCGATATTCGTTTTGCTATTGCCAGTTGGTATATGGAAGTCGAGTTCGTAAAATTGTTCCTTTCAAAGGCGGAACATGCCGTAAAACTTGACACATTTCATGCAACGAAGTCTTCTTCGACTGAAGTTTTTACTCTGAATTGATAATAACGATGGATTTGCCTCCAAGAGTACTAAATGGGTCGCCATCACTCGAAGATCAAATTAAATTCTTGCAGAGTTTTTTTCTTCTTTTTTTCAATTAGGGGTTTTAGGGTTTTCTTTGATACGTCTTTTGCCATTCTTGGGCCAATTGGACCGAAGCCCGATCTCGTATTTTCCCCGACGTTATAACTGCTAATAAAATTCTGCGTAATTTCATATTTACCCTTGTTAATAAAATAAAGAGATCAAATAACTCTTAGTTTAGGTCTCACCCCAAATGTTATGGGAGAAAGCGGCGCCGAGAAGATGGTTGAGTAGTTTGCCGCATCTTCAAGAAGACAAATCACAATAGGCAGCATAGGAAGTTCGTCTATCACTAGAGAAAAGAGGAACCGTATGTTCAATTCATGCAACGAAGAATCTTTGGAACAGACATTTCAACAAATGGGTACGAGGAAAGCGAAGCCAACAATAAGATGCGATTTGTTAGGAGAATTGAAAGTAATGGATTCCATGAGATTGCATCTGTACAGTTAAATTGATATTCATATACTAATGATCAATTCAGAATTAGGCCAATTCTCAGCGTTAGATTTTGTATATATGGTGATTGATGAAACTAATGTTTTATTTCCAACTGAGTACGTAATTGATGTATGGAAAGTCATTAGCATGATAATTGAAACTTTTCAACATTGTATGTAATTCGAACTGACAAAAAAAAAAAAATTCCAGTCATTTTTAATATTTAATGTTACAAACTAAATTTCTTTTTTGTCCAATTTTTATATTATAAATTATAAATCTCACATTTACAGACACGTACGTTGAAATCTTCAACGCGATCCATCTCTCTTAGATTTTATATTGATGATTAAGATTTACATTTTTCCATAACTTTTCATCATCTAAAATTATAATGCCTATATTATAATGTACGTATTTTACGTTATCATAAAATATTCACAAATGGCTCCGTTTTCCATGATTGAAGGGTTGGCAAAACATCCGGGCCGAGCCCGTCCTCTAACATGGTCCTCTTAAAGTCCCGGTCAAATTCAAAATTTTTCTTAAGGAGTTATTTCTTATAAATAATTAAGTTTTATTCATTTATTATTTCATTAAAAATTGTATACCGATTCATTAATTAATTTTCCAAAAATTTACGGTAGAAAATTTTTATCAAATTGTGACACTGCTCTCCTTTTTAGTATAAAATATTAAAACAATTTCTATCATCAAACATTTTATAATAAAATTTCAGTTAAAATTATACAGGTAAAATCAAAATCTAGCCATTCATTATAAGGGGGTTTTATTTTTATTTTTTTATTTTTTTTTTAAATTTAGCATTTTTTTATTTTTTATTTTATTTTTTGGTGAAATCATGCTTAATGTGAGATGAAGCATCAATATTATTCAGTGTAAAGAAGGAGTTTATTTGTTTTATAAAATGGAGGAATTAGCGACTTTATCCCTTTTGCACTAACAAACATTTTACTGAAAATTTAACCAAAGTTATACGACTAGAATTGAAATCTAGCCATTTAACGGAAGGGTTGATTCTTTTTTGTCCTCAGTTCTTTGGATTTAGCATATGAGTCTTTTTTAAATTTTTTTAAACTTTTTTTTTTTGTTGGAATTATACATAATTTGAGATTTTTCTTAATCTTGATTAGGGTTTATTGTAAAACTGAGAATTTAAATTTAGAGATTATTTTATAAAATTGAGGAATTATGATTGTTTCTTTAATTAAAATTATTTCATATTTATTATCCCCACTTACGGGGCGATTGCGCGGCCATCATATGGAAAGAAGGGCCCAATATTTTAATAGTTTGATCACATATTTTATAAATTTATTTTTTGTAATAGTTTTATCTTCTTCTTTTTTTAAAAAAAAAAAAATTAAATAACATTGTATGAACTAAATTAGTAATAATTCATCAATAGGGGATGAACGTTGGTAAACAAGTGAATGGGTTGCAACGGTGGGCCTTACGCGAAAGAAATGCCATTGAATCTAGAAAATATTATAGTTATACCTATTCCTTCGTTTATTCCCTCCAGATGGGAGGTTTCACACAAATCCTATTCCTCCTATTCTTATTCCTAATGCTATCACTCTTTTATTTATTTTATAATAAATAAACCCATTCAATTCAATTCAATTCAAACAACATTAGCTTTGCTTGTAGCTTTCTTAATTAGGTCCATTATGGCCACGATTCCGTTGACCTCGTCAATGAAGCTGCCTCCATCGTCATCTATGTTTCGTCATCAAAAGCAATTCGGGTTGGACTTGGATCCAATAAATCCACTTGGGTGATATGAACGTTACTAACCATTTGTGAATCATATTCATCACCGACAAAAAAGAAACTAGAAAAGGATTATTGTTTACCTTATTCATTCCTCTTTGATATATATATGTCGTCTTCATATTTAGAAATTAAGAAGGTGTTTTCGTTGTCAATTTGAGTTGGACGGCTACAAAATAAATAAGTGGCTATTTAGGCTACAAGCAACAGCCAACAAGAGCAATTTTGGGGGATCAAGCAAAAAGATTTGGTTAGTGTACGTTGATATGATATATCCTTTCTATTATATATATATATATTCTTCAACCAAAATTTTTGACTATTTGGTATTATTATTATTATTATTATTATTTGCTACCCTAGCTAGCTAATTAGCCAAAATTAAAGCTACATATGTATAGATTATTTCCTACCTCAATTGAAATTTGAAATATTGGCTAAGGTAAAATACGTGTCTCTGTCAAATTATATGGTAAATAGACAAGTATCCTACCACTTGTTCTACCATGATGGTTTTTCCGTGCATGCTACATCAATCTAAAAGCATATGTGCTGAGAATGAGTGGCGGCACATTGGAGATCAAATCAAGGTCAACAATGGAATCTTCTCTTTGCTTATTCCGAAGTACACAACAAAATTACTAATGAGCCTGAAAATGCAGAAATCACTTAATCCTTAATTCTATTCATCAATTTTTAATTAATTAATTAATTAATTTGTGACAACAAACAGTGTATCCCAAATCCCAATTTTTATTACTGATTGTATTCAAGCTGTATTTATAATCCGATTATGCTACGTACTTTCTTCTGATGATTTTTATTCTATGAAGAAAAGTACGGTTGTTGGTAAAGAGGATTCCATGCTTGACCATCGACTTGGACCTAAGTTTGAAGACTCGAATCTTGCTTGGGAAGAAGGAAATTAAGGGAACAAATGTATCCAAATATAAATACAATCAATTCGCAACTTTATACAAATTTCTTACATGTACATATTTATGTGTTCAAAGATATGGTCAAACGAATGAAATTATTCCAGTTTTATAAATTAAGCTAAGTGAAGTGAACAATGCATATAATATATATATATATATATATTATATCCTGACGAGATTGTCCTCATCTCGTCAATAAACCAATAATCTAATCAGCTTGCGAGTTCAAAACTTGTATACTATATGTATTAATGGATTTAATTGCCCGTTAATATTAATAAATCCATGCGGATAAAAAAACAGCTAGCAAAGAGTGTCTATATATATATATATATATATATATATATAGTCACAATATGCATGGACCCTTAATCTATGTTCGTTAATTAGATAAGTTAAATTAGAATTTATACATATGTAATAGCGATCCAGCATATATACATATATATATAATAATTAATAGAATATTACAAGCAAAAGGATTAATTAGCACCCAATAATTAATTTACCGATCGCTCGAGTTTATATATGCAATTATATTTATTGTCCTTGATATGACGATACGATCGATCGATCATCATCCGTGGAGCATTTTGTGGGGCCATCAATAGTTTATGTGGACTCATGATCATCTTCATCTTCATCTCAGCTAGTCATCGAGAATTAACCGAACCTCGTGAAGATTAATTAATTAATTAACATCTTAGAATTCTTAACTTAAACAGAAAAGGATATAAGGGAATACGAGATAACTGAATAGATGATCATGCGTGGCTTCCTTTGGATATATTTCCGTTCTTTGATTCCCTTTCCTCCAATAACAAATATATATATTTTAACTTCTCCTTTTAGGTTGATATATATATGAGGTTAAATGAGATGATATGATATGATATTATTCTATATCCACTCAATTAATTCTTCATGTTCACTGTTGTGGAATAATTTTACTCTTCAGCACTTAGTAAAAACGCTAAAAATATTCACCCATAATTAACTTTTTACCACCATATATGTAATCTTATACGATTTATTTAGTACAAGGAACCTTTTTTGAAGGAAGGATATATCCAATTGATATTGATGAATTAAGAATTGCATATATATGTGGCAATGGAATATTATCATTCAAAAGTAATTCTTCAAAAAAAAAAAAAAAAAAAGCTACGAATAAGATACTAAAAGAAAATAATTAGAATTTGTGCTTGCCGGTTTTTCATCCATGAGTTCCCCTTTAAGGAGTCATGAATTAAAATCTAATTTCGAATATTCACTCTCTATGATAAATATGAGACTTCTCCATTTGACTATATTGTAAATGTTACGTATAATTTTAGCTCCTTTTTATTTTTATTATTTTTACCTTCTTTTAAGAAAAAGGGAAAAGTTATATGAATATATAGGAAATTAAGAAGCATAAGAGTTTGATGATATATATAATAAAGAGAGAGGCCCTGTTGAACGTGAATTAAGAATCGTGTAATGAGATGCACCCCCAATATATATATACATTTGTGACTCGGTAACAGTAACATGTGATGAGGTGATGACGACGACGACATTAGTAACTCTTTGGGAAATTGATGACATGTCGCACCCCTCGAATTTCAACATTAATATTAGTTGAGCTTCGACACAAAATCAAAATACAGCATTAATTTCACAAATTAGTTAATTTGTAGGACTACTATGCGCATATATATATATATATATATACATATAATTGAAATTTTATTCCTTATTATACTGTTGACTGAGATAGATAAATATGTCTTTGTGTGGGGTTGGATTTGAAATTAATTTTGACTTTTTAACAACTTTGTCAAACGTTTTCTTTCACCAACTATCTTCAATTTGCTAGTTGGAAAAGATTTCTTAAAATTCGGGTAGAATTTGAATTCAATTTTTTTTCTCTATTTAACTCAACAAACTCTAAAATTAATTAATTGGTTTGATCCTTAATAATAATAATAATAATAATAATAATAATATATATCATGATAATGAAATTAATTAATTAATTTGTCTGCTCTTGGAGTTTGACTGTAACATATCAAAGTTAAATCAAGATTTGGATGGGTTGGTTAATTTCCTTTATCGACACCAACCCTCCTGGCTCTCTAATTTGATTGGTATTTATCAGGATTTCTGAAAATTACTTGTTTTTGAGATAATATATATAGATATAATATTTGAAGTTGAAGGGCAGAATATTGCGGCAAAATCTTTGCTCAATATATACCGATTTTCTTCAAATACTGAACGCACTATACACAAGTCACAATTCAATTAGTTACCTGCTTGACTTCTTCTGCCCTAGCTATAATATTCTTAATATATACCATCACCTATCTCACCTAACTCGTTGTGAATCATGGAGAAAGGACTATTGCATTTTTCACGGCTATCTATTTAAATTAAATCTTTCACAATCAGAGATCATGAGCAAGCACGTAGTTTCAAAATGATATATATATATATATATTCTTAATGAAACAGATCTTAAGATATTTAATAATCACTTTTAATTAATTGTTAATCATCGATTTCACGTTGATATATATATATATATATAGATATATAGATATATATGGTAAATGAACAAGCTAGCTAGGATATATGAGGAGAAGTGGTCGGTCAGGGTCAGAGTCAGACTCACATCTAAAATAATGTTAATGAAAACCGTGGTCGCTGTGTCGTCGTATTTCACATGGTCTAAACATTGTAATAAGAAATTAATTAAAAATATGTTAATGAACACATATATTATTAAAACAATACAACAGGTGCGAGGAAAACCTTTGTTTAATTTCCACAGAGATCTTCTTTTAAGTCGTCGTACAACTCGCGGAAAGGTCAACGGGTCAAACTCCAAATGGAAAATTCACAAATGCTCAATAGAAAATTACTTTTTGTTAAATTTAGCACTACTAGTTATTATATTTAATCAAGTTTGGCGCGTTCTCTCACGCAAGACCCCTTTATTTTTTAATTTATTTTCTTATTAATTAAAATGGTCAATCAGTCCAATCCAATACTAATCTTGGTCTTCACTTCTCCTCTATATATAACCAATCCCCTCTTATCTAATCTTTCCAACGAGCTCCCCCAAGTAAAACATATTCTCCCAATTTTCTACACTAATCCAAAATTTGATTTCCCTGTCTAATTAATAATCTTCTCTTTCTTTCTAAATTAAGAGACTAAAACCCTTTTCCGAGCTGAGAAATGGAAGCTCACGTTGGCGGATTTAGCTCCGTAAATCAACAGAGAGAAGAAGAGATCCTTGGCGTAAGAAAGGGGCCGTGGACTGCCGAAGAAGACTCCTTGCTTATGAATTACGTTGCCATTCACGGTGAAGGTCGCTGGAACTCTGTCGCCCGCTCTGCAGGTATATGCACATCACTGGTCAATACCATATATATCACGCTGTGCTGCTCTCTAGATTGAATTTCTTCTTGTTAAAAGAACAGAGTTAGTTCTTAACAGTAGTACGTACTCATAGATTTATTTATTATTGATACGTACAGGATTGAAACGAACAGGCAAAAGCTGCAGGTTGAGGTGGTTAAATTACTTGCGCCCAGATGTTCGGCGTGGAGACATCTCCCTTCGAGAACAACTTTTGATTCTTGAGCTCCATTCTCGTTGGGGAAATAGGTATATATACTAATAATTTCTTGATATATTATGCGCATATTGATCTGTCTTTGTTCTTATTCCTCCGGACAGATTTAATTAAACTAATCTATTATGAAACATTGGAGTCAGGTGGTCAAAAATAGCACAACACTTGCCCGGGAGAACAGACAATGAGATCAAGAACTACTGGAGAACGAGAGTTCAAAAGCAGGCTAAACAGATGAAATGTGACGTTAACAGCAAGCAATTCAGAGATGCCATGCGTTACGTTTGGATGCCCCGTTTAATTGAGCGAATCCAGGCCACGACCGATTCATATTCCGCTGGTCAACCCACCTACGCTAACGGTAGTCCAAGGAATCATGCAGGCATATCCACGAGTGAAGTTTATCACAGCAATGAATCTGGGTCTGACCCGATTTTTGTGCCCGAAATATCCGGCGCTTCGTCCGACTCATTGGATGCTCAAGTCTCTCCTGGGTCGGACCTGACTGATTGTTACAATCTGCATGGCGGTTATTCCAGCTACACGGATAATTCACAAAACAGGTCGGGTTTATGCACGGATAATGTTTCCGAATTGTGGGGCTTGTCTAAACCGGGTATGGATATTCAAGGATTTGAGCAAAACAACAACCACAACGGTTGGTTAGGTGGCGGGGATTCGTTGGAAAATATGTGGAATGAAGAGAATATCTGGTTCTTGCAACAGCAGCTTTGTGATGATGAGGTTTAGCTTTAAGGGCAATGACTTTGATTACGTGACGCATCAAGTTATTGAACAATTTGGGATTTTTATCAGATATTTTTAATTTCCTGGTGCTATTTCGGCTGACATATTTATCAACTTGGACTACTTTGATGTACAGATAAAACCAACCACAACCCCACAGACTTATATAATTTAATTAATATCTTCTAAACGTCACCGTACTACCTGATGAAATCTTCTTTAATTGGATTATGTAGAATTTTGCCCCTTTGTAATTGTCAATCTCATAAGATATTAATCGCTTTGGTGCTTCAAATCTTTATAAAGAGAATAAAAAATACTTAATATTATTACGCGGTCGTATTGCTTGCCGCTGCTCTTAAACTAATTAGGTGCATAGCTTTCCAATTTCCTGAAATTAATTCAAGAATTGTTAGCTTTCACTATATTATGGATATGTGTTAATTATAAATATGAATTTATAAGTACTTTTTGTTTGATTTGTTCTTACAAAATTAATAGAAGGACTTATTCCAATAATAAGGATGCAAAATTAATAAGATTGCATAGTTGCAAACAATTCATGCCCATATTTTTACACATGCATTTTCCGATGATGTATGTGTACATGATTATTGTTACTTTAGTTGTTAGTTTTATGCCAAATATATAATATGACAATCTGTAGAACAAAAAATGATGTCTCGTGAAAAAAATAATAAAAAGAATTTAAGAAATTGATTAGCATGATGGAGGGCATTGACATTAATTTTTAAAATGGTCTCCGGCAGCCAGAGCTTCCTCGACTGAAGCACTAACTGCCGCAACCCTTGAAAACTCTCAATTTCTTTCTTTTAATTAAAGTCTATACGAGCCATCCGTCTCATTTAACTCACATTTGGATTGGTTAGTCAACCCAGCTACATGAGCATATTAATTAGCTAATTAATTAATTTCAATATCAAATTGATTAACAGACACCAGTTTTTCTCCAAGTACCGTTAATTAAGTAAAGGGAATGAGAAATTCATTTTAGACTACGTACTACCGTTTAGTGTGTTAGGAGAGGGAAAATGATTTAGGAAACAAAAACATGATACAATTAAATCAAACATAAGCAGCCAGCAGAGGTCATCAGGGAGGCCAGGCAGACGACTGACTCTTTCAAGGGGTTGGGTTTTGCCTTTTTTTTTTTTTTTTTTTTAAATTTTTAATCAATTAATAAATATACTTTTCATGTTTTTCTCAGAGTCTAGTAAATTAGTAATAATAGCCCATGAGATGAGCAACCATGCATTCATCTTCCAGAAGCAATAGTCAATTGGATTGTTTAATTTTTCACAAGTAAATGACTTGGTGGAATTATTTTGTGGAGGAAAGTGGAAGACTTTATACAACTATATAATATACATATATATAATTCATAAAGAAAAAAAAACTATATAATGTAAATGTAGTCATTGCTTACGTAGGCATTATATTATGTAAAGTACTGTTCTCTCTCGAAAGGATACCAAGAATTGAACCAAGTTTATCCTTTCAAGCGAGAGGAGGAGGAAGGGGTGTGACGCAAGCAAAATAGCGAACGGCAAAAAACACCTTGTTAAATATTGAATTTTATTTGATTTTTTAACCCAATGAATTAGATAAATGTTTGAATAGACGGAATCAGATGTTCTTTTAACTTTAACAATTTGAAATATGAGTGTTAAGATAATAGTCTAATAAGGAACAAAATTAAAAAAAAAAATTTATTCAATAAAAGATTACTAAAACAATTAATATAGACTTTTTACATATAATATAATAAAGAAAACTTAATATTACGAATTAACTCAAATAAAAAAATAAGTTCTACTAAAATAAAAAAAAAAATTAAAAATTAAATAACAAATTAAATTTATAAAAATAAAAACTTTTTTTAAATTAATTAAATTATAAAATTATCTTATATTAGATTTCCTCTCTCTTAAAGAAAATCATCTTCAAGTTTTGTTTTTCGAATGAAACTTGTAGTGTAAATCAAATCATCTTGTAATTTAAATGAGTAACTTTTTTCAGCAAACTTCTTTAAAACTTAGAAATATTTAAATTTTTTCTTTTTCTTGCACTTATTAGTGGCCCTTTTGAAAAATGTGTACTTATAATAACAAATTACTTTCACGTTTCTCATAACACTTTCTAAATCTTGTTCAATGTACTCATCAATTAAATTTGTTTTTACAACCAAATCTCCTTTAAATATAACCTTTTTGTCTTCAATATGAATAAATAGAACTACATAGGTGGGTTATTTTCAACTTGAATTTCGCGTAAATACTTAATCACACTATTAATTTTCAAATTAAAGTCAAACAAGACCTTTTCTTATATAATCTTTGGCACTTTTTTAGTTGTCTCTTTAAGCACATCTTTAGTCACTATCTTATAATTAACTTCAATCATATTATCAAATATCTTGCTACCTATATTGTCAATAACATCTCTAATAACTTTATTTAATTTAAGCTTTAGTTGCCTTTCAATTCGTTTGACTAAAGGGATGGCATATGATAACGTATGTAAAGTATAGAACAACATTCGATCTCTTTTATTAGCATAGAATTCTTCCAAAAATCTCTTAACTAAACATTTTTCACTCTCATGAAAAAAAAATGAATGCCCATAAAAATTTTCAAATTTTATAACATAAAAATAAATAGATCTCATATCTTTAAACATCAAATAATAATCAAAAGGAATGAACAGTAACCTCATTAATCGCTTCCTTTGATCCTATAATCGAATTTTGTTTTCTCAACTCACAAGTCGTATTTTTTGTAATATATTCCATCAATATGATACATTCCTTTTTAACAGAAAATAAATAACAAATTGTACTCATTTTTTTTTAAATATCCTCTCAACTTTAAGAAATTTTTTAGCATTTTTCAATTACAACAAAAATAATCTAAAACTACATTTTTCATCAAACAGTAATGCATCATGCCTAATATGATAGATCATGATTTTAAATTTTTTTTGAATGTATTTTTCTTTTGGTGAAAGGATTTATTTATGAATGTGTTTATGTTTAGTGGTACAAAAAAGTTTTTTTTAGTATAGAGATAGGCTTTGATACCAATTTACATAGGCGAAATAGCAAATAAGATAAAAGCATTTTGTCGAACTCTGAATCTCATTCAGTTCTTTAACGCAATGAATTAAATAAATATTTTAACGAACGGAATTAGATATTGTTCTTTGACACAATGGGTTAAATAAATGTTCTAACGAACAGAATTAAATATCGTTTTAACCCTAAAAACTCGAAATACGAATATCAAAATAATAATTTCATAAGAGACAAAATTAAAGAAAAAATTTTTATTTAATAAAAGATTACTGAAACAACTAATATACACTTTTTATATATAATAAAGAAAATCTAATATTAAAGTTAACTCAAATAAGAAAAATAAATCCTATTTAAATAAAAAACTTAAAGATTAAATAACAAACTAAATTGATAGAATAAAAACCTTTCTAAACTAATTAAATTATAAAATTGTCCCACATGAAGGTGACTCTTTAAACATAAGCAAATCGGTTTAATTAGTGCAACTTGCATGAGTTGCCTCAAATCTTTTTCTTCTAACTATTGCTCATGTCCCTATTTTCCGCATATATATTAAACTTTCATACTACGGGCTTTTTTTTTTTTTTTCAATTTCACACGTAATATTATCAATAATGTTGCCGTTATTTGTTTTCAAACCTAAGAAAATAACCATAGAACAGTAAAAGACTAGTGAATCCCAAATTTGGGTATAAATTGGTGATAAAGACCTATAATCTCAAATATGGAAGTCAAATAAAGTCTCAACCAACCTTACATAAATTGGTTTGGAGATCTTGATGAGGACTGGTAAAACGAAACCAGTTAAATATATAGGTGTGGAGGAATTTGAAATTGAACTTATTAAGATGAGAGTATCTGAGAATGCCGCGAGCAATAATGCTAGGCAAGGATTTTGGCCCATGACAGTTAGCCATTCTAGTTGTATAGACCAAGAGTTATTGAGAATCTATGAAAACTACAGTGGACTTAGGGTCTAATCTCCACCGGAGAAACTTGAACTCAGAAGTTTCAACCATCTCTTAGAGACATATTACAAAATTTTCCCCACTCAAGCACTAGTTAAAAGCTTAACTACAAATCAAAATCTTTACAAATAAATCATCCACACTCCAGAGAATTAGATTAAGCACCAAAGGCAAATTAACTTCCTGATTAATGGAATGTAAAATATATATTAAAGAATTGGTTTCTGCGCGGATAGATAATTTGGTTCAGATTTTTAGAATGATAGAGGCAAATGGATGAATTGCAAAATTGGTCATATATATATATAAAATAGGGCAACAGGGCATAGTCCCCACCCACATGAGGGAGGTACTGGTGCACGTTGGATACAATTGATTGTGCGTGGCAAATTTCTGGACACCATTATATTAGGTCCTCTGGTACTGCATCCACAGATAAAATGGCTAATCATCTATTAGACGTTATACTGAAATGGAATATTGGAATACAGCTATGTCCGCATTCTCTTTCTCTTCCCCACCATTATTTCAGAAAATTGGGTTCAAGCGCCCAGTACGCTTAAACAAATTGTGAGGGTTCCCACGGAAAAGATGTACCAGAATAAAAATGCGTGGATAGTCCTGTTCCTAAAATGCACCCCACCCACCCACCCCCACCCCCCCGGGTGAAGGTGAACGATAAATGGCTGTAGATTTTCTCTTCTGTCTTTACATTTCACAAGGTTGGAGCATAAGCCCTTGAGCTAGCTGTTGAGCTTTATTTTAACTGATGAAATCTTCATATCAACCCTCGTTTTTTTTTTTTTTTTTTTTTTTTTTTTTTTTTTTGGTTGGTAATATTCATGATGTGAATTATGGAGGGCACGAGGCGAAGGTCATTGTTGTAAATATAATTGAAATGTCATTTTCCTATATCCTGTCCAATCTTCAAATTATGCACCCATTGGTATCCTAATTTTTATATATAGACACCTCCACATGCAGTGCTGCATACATTCTCATGGCTTCAAAATCCCCTCTCCAACTTATTCTCTTCCTTCTTTCCTTATCTAGTTTTACTCTCAAATCATCTCCACTGAATTTTGATAGAGAAACAGATTTTGACAAATGGATCTCCTGGAACGTACGAGATCATCAAAAGAAGGCTCTATTGCAAGCAGAATCGACCGGCCAAGTTCCAGGAGCTGGAGGCAGAGTTCTCGATGAGAAACTGTGGAAAGCTGAGATGAATAAGGTGAGAATAAGTGTTTGCCAAAATGGGACCGGTGATTTTAAGACCATCAGAGAAGCTCTTAATAGCATTCCACCATACAACAGTAGAAGAGTTATTCTGGAGATCAAACGAGGTGTTTATAGGTATTAAATTTCAGTATTTACTCGTTAAGCTTTTTGCATTTTTTGAGATACTTAAAAGAAGTTATTAATTCAAAGTGCATTTTATAGGGAAAAGATTAGCATCCCCAGAACTTTGCCCTTTATTACATTCTTAGGGAATTTCAGTGACCCACCAACCATCACTGGGAATGACACTGCATCAGTTACTGGAGCGGATGGGAAGCCATTGAAGACATTTCAAAGCGCAACTGTGGCTGTGGATGCAAATTATTTTCTCGCCATCAACATAAAGTTTGAGGTAAACCTACAACGACTAATTTATCTACATTTTCAGACTGAAGACAAGTGGTTAAACACCAGCATTCCAAAATTATGCTTATTTCAAATCCTTGATACATTTCTTCTTACTGTCCTGAAATTCATGTGAAATTAATGGTCTATGTTGATTTTACCTTAGTTTAGTTTAGTTTAGTTTAAGCAACGTACAATGTTTAATTTTAGGTACTGATATATTCAGGCCTGAAATTTGAAATGACTGCCCTGTCTTCAGTCTTTTCTTCCGCACGCAGGTCTCCATTTCATGACAAAATAGACGTAGCGAGATTACATTGCTGCAAGGAACATTACAAAACTTATTTGTACCTCACTGTCTGTTGTAGGAATCAAAATACACATGCTCACGCTTTTCTATAACAAATATTGGAAGAAAACTTATTTGCACCAGAACTTTTAAATTTCAAGTGACATGTATCGTCAACATATAATATAATTGATCTTTGCATATCGGTCTACAAACATTTTGTTGAACCGTATGTTTTTGTGTCAATGGAGAACACAGCTCCCCACGAGATTGGATCGGTAGGAGGACAAGCGGTTGCACTTCGTATTTCAGGGACTAAGGCTGCATTTTACAACTGTAGTTTCTACGGTGCTCAAGACACACTTTATGATCACAAGGGCCTTCACTATTTCAATAATTGCTTCATTCAGGGATCCGTTGACTTCATTTTTGGTTATGGCAGGTCACTGTATGAGGTGAGTGTAAAACAAAGGTCAACCAATTCAATTCGAGTCCACGGTACAGACTGTCTCAAATAGGCTAAATGTAGCCAGCCCATATGAAAATAGAACCACTAACTGAACATATTGGACCTGAGCCAAATTGGGCTCTATGCCCAGTTGAAGATAGTAGATTCATATTTCTCTGACATGTCTATTTTATGAACAGAATTGCTGTTTGAATTCCGCAGCCAAGAAAAAGGCATCTCTTACTGCTCAAAAGCGTTCGAATCCCTCCCAGGAAAGTGGGTTTTCTTTCAAAAATAGCGTGGTGACGGGAAGTGGGCTGGTTTACCTTGGTAGAGCCTGGGGTGATTATTCCAGAGTTGTCTTCTCTTTCACATTCATGGACAAAATCGTTCTCCCTCAAGGCTGGAGTGATTGGGGTGACCAAAAGCGTGATACGTAAGTTCAGTAAAATTTTTATACTATAATAAACCATTTGTACTTGAATTTGATTGTTAAATCAAAACCAGATTAACAAAAAAAAAAAAAATTGTTCGCACAATCGAACATGATAAATATGGTTTAATTTAATAAGTAAGGGTTTGTATTATGCAATTAAACAGACGTTACAGTGAAGTGACAGTCGAATTTTTTCATTTTCTTGCAGAAGAGTGTTCTACGGAGAGTATAAATGCACAGGACCAGGGGCCAACTTGACAGGAAGAGTTCCCTGGGCACGAATTCTCTCGGATGAAGAAGCTGAGCCTTTTATAGGGACTTACTATATCGATGGGGATACTTGGCTCATTAGCCCTTGAAAAAATAAGTTGAAATTCTTGATATTAATCATGTATCTTATATGTACTTTGTTGTAAACTTCAAAGTAATATATAAATCTAATAAGATGTCTGATGATGAGTTTTTCCGGGTAACAAACAAACTGGGGATGGCTTGACCCCATAATATCTCATTAACTATGAGGAAACTTTGAGTATCCCAATGAACTCAGGCATTTGGGATACATATCAATTAATTTATTTAAGAAGTGTGTGTCATCATTATGGTACTAGTAACAATCCGAAAACCTTTGTACCAAAGCTTTGATTCTGAACTAATCCCATGAACGCAACCGGAAAAAGAATGCCTTAACACTTGCTCAGATCATGTTGTAGAACTCTTCTCTAACAAAAGAGCTAGCCATCCTAGCTGTGTGGTATATGCACACACTTGGAATTAATCAACAAAGTTTCAAATGGCAGACCTAGAACATTATTGGCCTCTTTTCATTCATCAGCAGATGTTAATTAAGTAACGCAACTTGAAGGGAGTATATATCATCCATTTCTCAGAAGAATTAACCCATAATCAAAGTTATAGCTAATTAATGCCAACCAGATTATCATTTTTCAAGTTTAATTTGCATTGATTTGTTTGACAATGTGGTTGATGGCACTTCCAGGTTTCCTTCCAGAATCCTCGTGATCAAACAAGCAGTTGCTGCAGGATGGCCGACCGATATATAACAGATCAAGCTTGAACCACCACTGGCTTGAGAATTAATATATTGAAATGAGCTTGGATGGGGACATGGGGTAAAGCAATATTGTCACTTTGCACTTTGCAGTTGGACTCGATGCGCGCAATTAAAAGCCTCGACTAAGAATTAACCTTTTCTTTTTTTTTTTTTTCCTGGATTGCATCCTTTTCAAGTTTATTAAGAGATCAATGGTACTAATCATCACGGCTTTTTACAAAAAAAAAAAAAAAAAAAAAAAAAAAAAAGAGGGGTAAATTAAACTGCAACGAGCGAGGAGCACCAACATATGGATTTCAAAGTCCTAAGCAGTAACTTTCTGCCATTTTCCAAGTCTGCACATTCTCGTTCTCGCTCCAAAAATAACTGCAAAAGTATTCTCGTCGCACCTCATTTGGAAATGCTTTACCGTTTTCTCTAACATTGCCACTTGTAGTACTAGCCGTATTTTGCTCCGTCGCTCCCTCAACTGGCAAATAATCATCATCATGACAGCATCTCATTAGCGCTTCAAATAGCAATAATAAAGAAGCCATTTGATGCTGGAAATGAAGCCTGAGTCTGGAAAATATACGTATGTAACATTATGCTGATCAGTTAACTCCTCACGCTTCTTTAATGTTACACGTAACATCCTTGTTAGTTGTTTCATAAGAATTAACAAGTAAGGAGCAATGCTTCTTCTTCAAGCAGTAAGTATTTAATTTTATCATAAGAAAGAAACGATACTACAATTCAGACGTGAAATTTCTGTCATGCAATTCGTGCCAGCTGGTAAAGCTTTATGAGTTGGTGATCCAATTAATCTTTTACACTAGTCAATGAGCGTTGGACAACCATTTGGATGTATATGTCTCACAGGGATCACATAGGTCTACAGTTAATTTCCAGTTTGAACATCAATTACCGGTGACTGAATAACCTTATTAGTTGGCCAATCAAAATATATATCCAGCAAGGGGTTTAGATGAACATCCATTCACACGTTTTTAACCGATCAAGTGGGCTTCTAGATGACCCAATTATCTTCAGGCTAGCTTCTAAAATCCATCATCCACTTGGCGGCTGTACATATTGACATAGGTTCTTATCGATGGATGATCCAAATAAATTACATCAAATTAATTAAACGACAGACATGATAATTAATTAATTAAAGAGAATGAGTAGGTATTATCTTGGTGACAGGTGGGATTTATGGATTATCATGAAAAAGAAGTGATTAATTGCGTTGACAAAGTCATCGTCACAATTAAAATAATTAGTCAAAATAGACAACTAAGATTTCACCAAAATTGCAATTAAGGAAATCTACCTAAACAAGTGAGTATCTTAATATAGCATAAAAAGCTTGTTTTGAGTCATTATCATTTTCATTTTCATTTTCCTACCAATAGAAAACGCTATTCCACAAGCCACCATTGTTGATCGAACAACCCCTACCTATGACTGACTTCAATATTAATATTTGTCATAGTTGGTGAGAGATCGGAAATTGGCATATCTCCTTAATTAGTTTTACCTCAGGGATATAATTATAAGGGACAATGTGTTTTGCCCCCCTCACTTTTGGAGAAAAGGAAAACACCCCCTGAGTTTTTTGTCAGTCCTGAACACCCTCTCACTTTTGAAAACATACTGGATACTCCCTAAGACACTACTTTAAATATTATTTAGAATTAAATTGATTATTTTACCTTTTAACTATTAAAAATAAAATAAAATAATTTAATTATCCTTATTTTTACTTTATAATAACCAATATAATTTTATTATAATATTTAAATATTTTTACTTTATAATAATCAATATAATTTTATTTTAATATTTCAATTTAAAAGTTATAATAATATTTTAATTCTTAATTAATTTTTTCTTTAAATTTGTTATTAATTTTTTAATAATATTGATTATACATATTTTTAAAATTGATCATTTTATCAAAATGGTATATCTAAAAAATTGTGGATAATTAATATTGTCAAAACTCATTGTCAATTTTCTATAATACTAATAGTAAAAAAATTTACTGTAAAATTTTTACAATTAATTTCTTACAACTAACTAAAAAATTTTTGGTAGCGAATGTTGTAAAAAATTTTACAATTAATATTGTTAAAAAATTAATAACAAATTTAAAAGGAACATAATTAAGAATTAAAATATTATTATAATTTTTAAATTTAAATATTATAATAAAATTAAATTGATTATTATAAAATAAAAATAAAGATAATTAAATTATTTTATATATTTTTAATAGTTGAAGGGTAAAATAATCAATTTAAGTTTAAATAGTATACAAAATAGTGTCTCAAGAGATCATTTTAATATTTCTTCAAACGTGAGGGGCTAAAGCATATTATTCCTAATATATATATATATATATATATATATATATAACTGATTTCTTGCAAAGATATATACGCATGTAAACATATTAATTTGTATATATGTTATCCATACGCCATTTGAATTGCATCAAATTGGTGTCTGCATGCAGCGGTAGACCTGAATTTTGTGCACACAATTGGGTCAACTGATTGTGACACAAAACCAATTTGTAGATAAACGTAATTAAGATATAGCTTTGACATTTGGTATCATGTAATTTTCCTAGGTATACCTAATTAAAACTGTGAAATATATATATATATATATATATATATAGCTACTACCAACGTTGCAACATCGATCGATCACGACTAAGCTGCTACAATTAATTGATCATGAAATATAAGTTCATCAGAATACCCTGTACCAAGCCAATTAATACCTTTCTTGTGCTATATATCTACACTTTTCTTCTGACAAAATATATTTCTATGCAAAACCCCTCAATATTGTCTCAAAAGACAAAGGTTAAGAGAGAAAACTCAAAACCATGTGCTAGAAAATTATATATATATGCCATTAATTTCGTTACCTGGTCTACACAGTAATATCTCATTTCTAAAGAGAAAATGAAACGCTATATGTATTCCTTTGGAAGTATCCGAAAGTGTATTTAATTAGATAATAAAGTTTTGATACTCTATTGCTTCATTATGCACTTTCTCGATTATCATGCAACTTTTTCTTTAAATCTACACAATGTTTTGGGAATTAATTTTTTTTCCTATACACGTAATTTAAATTAAAAAAAAAAAATCACACTGTAAAGAAGTTTTTAAGTACAAATTATTTTCGTTTACGACTCGTAAGTTACACTGAAACAAACTTTTCTTATATTATATTTTATATATATAACAAGACTATTATAATTATATATGAATACTAAGGAAATGCTTAACTAATACGAAAAACGGAAAAAAAAATTGCCTTGCCAGCTAATTAAGGCCCTATATGCAAGATATAATTAATATTAATACAGCTGCTACATAAATATATATTTGTACCCCGGCCCCCTATTATTTGTTGGGTCCTACCAGAAATACAAAGATTATTTGGCAACTAACGATGCCGTTTTGTCGCCAGCATGAAGCTTGAAGAGGTCAAGACGGTTATCTCCTAATCGGAGAGAGTACACGGCTTTCTTATATTCGCCCCAGGTGAAGGGCTTATATACGCTCGGTTTCTCAGGCGACACCATTTCTGGCAGAGAAGTGATCCATGCATCAAGTGGTGGTGCCCCAAAGTACATCATTGACATTCTGGACTTCACCGAATTTGTCAATGCCCTATGTCTTACACTTGTAAATCTCCCATTTGTCAATACCTTTAATAAATACCACCCAATTTCATATTAGAATTAATTTTCAATAAGCCAAAAAAAAAAAAAGGACTTTTTTGAGTAAAAATTATAATACTTCACTTAGAAAACACTTAAAAAAAAATAATGATAATAATTTATTAATTATTTGGACTGTATTTAAAGCTTGGTCAACTTTAGGAGGAGGAAGCATATGATTGTTGCTAACCTGTAAGGCATCACCAACAATGACGTAGAAATCGGCGGGGTCGGGTGGAACTGGGACCCATAATCCATCGTGTAAAGAGATTTGAAAGCCACCCACGTCGTTAGATCGCAAGATGGTCAAGATCTGAGGGTCAGAATGCTCCCCAAATCCGACTCGATTTTTTAAGCATGGAGGCAGCCGCTGCTGATGAAGTGTAGCTGGTGGGTCCCAATCTCTGACAGGGGGATAGTGATTCAGCCTAAGTAGCGAGTCATTTTGAACGTCTTTGATGAGTCTACTGAACACAAACTTGTCTGGGAACCCCAATCCCTCTGCCGCTAGATCTAGAATATCACACGCTAAATCTCTGACCGCCCGTACGTAATCATTCACAGCGCGACTGCAAAAACAGGTAACCCTCATAGTACACAATAAATAAACATACAGATTCAGATCGACCCTTACTAAAATTCTTTACTTTATTTAAAAAAAAAAAAAAAAAAAAAAAGAGGTAACCCTTCCCTTGCTGCTTTTCGCAATTCTATTAATTATTATTATTGATGAACACATAAAGCCATCAACTTTAGTTGCTTTCAATTCCTCGGTGATTTGATGGCAAAGTCATTGATTTCTATCGGATTATTATCACCACAATAAATAAAAAATAATTATCCATATATATCTGGAAGCAAGCAATCATGTCACAGGCGGGTGCCTGACCGACTCTGACTCTGGGAAAAGAGAGAGGTCTCAGTTGTACACGGCCACCAAGTCCAACATAGAATTTATATATATATATATATATATAGACACAGCTCAAAATTTATCCAACACAGGAAAAGATTTTGTTAGCTTTTATAATTTCATATAATGCTTCATTCATGTACTTGGGACTCCTCTGAATCTCATGATTACATGGTAGATTTTTGAAAATGGTCAAGAATTTTATGATGCAAAATTTGAGTGTATCAGAAGCCCACAGCCATTCGATTTTGTTAACATAACAAAATTATGGATAAATGCAAATTAATACTAATAATAATGTGGCATTAATTAATTGTGATAACAATTCAATAAAAGTTTAGTTGAAAAAGAATGCATGAAAACAAAGTGATAGAAATCTAGAACTTCATTGATTCAGACTGATTCTTCCCCCCAGTGTGTCGGCCCCTTCGATTAAAGGTAGGTCCCAAAGTATCATTAATTAAGAAGCATGCCATGTTGCAAATAATTGTTTGACGGTACGTAAAAGCAAACCTCTTTGCTTTTTACCTTGCACCCAGTTAGAAGACTTTAAAGTTTTAACCTCCTCGGAGTCGGACACTTTAGTCGGTAATATTAATATCCCTTTATTTTTTTATCATCTCCATCTCTTTCGCTTAGTTGGGGTTGCACGTGCGCCATTTTGACTCCATTATATTGAAATTGAAGACAAATATTCATATATAGCTCAAAAAATGTTTTTGAAAAATTCAAATGATTAATAAACTAATTAAATTAATTAAAGAGAAGAGCAGCTTGATGCTCAAATTGAACTACTAAATGGAGCCCATGAAAGAGTGGCGTCCAACTAATAACTCTTTATCAAAGAGGAGACCTATATCTATTATTTCTCTACCATGTAGCCGAGCGCACGAAACTAAAACCAACGACGGAAATGATTCAACATTATAATTAATTAAACTAAACAAACCAGCATACATATATATATACAAACCGTTTGATTCTGAACCAAACATATGATATATTTACGTGTATATATTTAATTATTTCTTTTCTCCTTTCATAAAGGAAAAACGTCCCTTTCTAGGATGCCAAGCATTAACACTAAAAAACCATCCACCGATATTTCATCTTTCTGCAATATATATATATATATATATAGTCCGCTATACACCGGCCCCAGAGTGCTATATATGAATCCAATTTCCTTGCAAATAAGCAACTAGTGTTACTGTAATGTAATGAGTATTAAACTATTTACAGAAAATGATAAAACATGCCACAACCTGCTTATAAGCCCCGCGAACTTGTATCTCACTTTAGAAACATCTAATAAACCAAAAGCCTTGTTCTTTAACTATTATATACTTTTAAATTTCTCTTTGATTTTATTAATTCTTATAAACTAGTTCTAAACATGCAAAGGAAATTAATTAGCAGATCAAACCATATTGTATGACAATCCTCCAGTACTGAAGTGTGTGTGTGTGTATATATATATATATATATTTGCGTATATATGCAAAAGAACGTGATGATACCTGAATTTTAAAGGGTCATTTGAGATAGTTTTGGATCTTTCGGCAATGGAGAGAGGATTACTATGAAGAAGAAGATACTCAAGTTCACCAGAATCACCATTGAAGCCGATGTTTTTGCAACCATAACCAAACGGATTAGCAGGTCCAGCTCTCGATCGTTGTTTCTCATTGGGTGGTTTTGCAAAAAAATCAAGTCCTTCACCTTCCAGTCTCGATACTATCTCTCTGGGGACACCATGGTTGGTGACCTTAAAGAATCCATACTCTTCACATGCATTTACAATCTGCTCTGTTAACTTTGGCTTACTGACAGAAAGATCAATCTTTGGAATCCCAACCGCCCTTGTTTTCTTGGTTCTCATTGGAGAAGGAGAAGGCACAACCATTCTTTCTCTATTGGATAATACGAGATAGAAAACTAATTCAAGAAGACAAGAAGAATTTGAGTTTGAAGTTTCAACTCTGAAGAAGAAGGTTATGTGATAATGGCTGGGGTGGTGTGTTATTTTTTATATATACACACACGCACACACACACGAGAGCGAGAGAGAGAGAGAGATTATGATGGAGAATATTATTTTTATTGTAAGTAGGTCGGTTCTGAGGGTTATTACTCATTTAAATTAAAATCATGTATCGTGAATTTAGGAGACGTGGACTTTGTATATTAATTTATGAGAGTGTTTCTTAAAAAAATAAGAGTGAAATAAGGAGAATATATATTATACATTAGATTCAATATCCACGCGCGTAGTGAGAAGTGGGTTCACAATAGGAGGGAAGAGGCGGGAGTGGGGGCCAACCTGGTAGCGGCTGTTTGTCTGCTCTAATTGGATTTTGTCAGCAACGCTTTTCAACAGCGTGTGAGCATTGGTCGATTTCATACTACGCGTAATTTTGACCTTTTCATCTTTGACTCGCTCACTGATGAGAATATATACATATATATACATATATATATATATAGCTTTGACCCTACTTTTCTTGTTCTAGTTTTCACTGTCTGCGAGTCAGTTCCCCATGAACTCTACATTTTAATTGGAAACCGGGACCATACGGTCTTCCGCTATTCCTGGAAATTACAGTATTGGTATCACTGTAAGATAAATTATGTGGTTGATCATTTTGGATAATGAATGTCCATTAATTATTTGATATGACAATTATTTTATTAATGCATGATTAATTAGCATCTAATCGTTTCTCTGAGAGAGATGGAAGAGAGAGAGGAACGAAAAGCTGAAAAGAGAAGGATAATGCATTTGAAAAAAGCATAAACCAGCCAAACAAGTTGCTTGAAAGTTAATTGTCGATGACTGGTAAGACAATTACTGGTGGTGGCAGTCTAAATCCCTTTTATCTAATTTGAAAGCTGATAAATTGATAAAAAGAAAACGTAAGGATTAATGGCAGGAGACATGTTATAGACATTAGTCAATGAACTAGCTAGTTAGATTCCATTTGCAGATCATGACTTGTTTGGTAATCTGAAATATGAAGTAGGAAATAATTAATTATCAAAATAAATACTTTTCTAGCTGCTACAGCCAACAGGCTGTTGTGGCTAAAATGTTTTTATATATATATATATATATATAGAGAGAGAGAGAGAGAGAGAGAGAGGGAGGGTTTAAAGCACTTCATTATTCCTGATCTAATTTTATATATTAAGGAGAAACCACTACCATTGATCTCTCGGAAGTTGTTTATAGGTTATTATTGATAAAAAAAGGGTGGGGGTTAGCGTAGGTGAACTGTTAAACCAACTATTCATGAGGAAAGACTTTTTTCTGCATGATAGTTTTCTTTTTTTTTCTCCTGGCAATCAACCGAGAAGATGATGAAATCATGGGGGATAGGCAATTAATAGTCACGAAATATTGTGTATGATCACTGGCGTACGTGCCTGGAAATTGGGAGCAAAACGCCCCTTGAAGTTATGGGGTGGGGGGTCGGGTGCCGGACACAATTTATGAACAAGATCGTATATAATGGATTTTTTTATTTTTTTAGGCACATAGCTTTGCAATCAAGGAATTAACAAGACGATAATTTCTTAGAAGGCCATTATACCTTTTGTTTCCATTATTTGGACGCATGCCATGAAATAATACTGGCATTGAACGGGGACAGAATTGCAGGTAGCAAAAATCACGCGCGTTCCATATAAATCATGCTCAAAAATGTATGGTGAATTCGTAGTCGGAAGTCACTTTCTCCACCACCTCATCAGATAGAATTTTTAGGTTTAGGTTTTGATATTACTCATAAGATAGATATGTATATATCCTGCACAAAGTGGAAACTCTGACCCAGTTGGACCGCAATACACAAATTAATGTTTAGTCATATATAAAGAGTCGTATTCAATCGACTGATCGAACACATGCAGCTCCATTTTATTAGTAAAAAGTTCTTCTTATATATATTAAGTCAAAAGCTATATATATATGTATATACTCTTCAATTAATATAATATAACCTGTCCAGGTAACAATTTCCTAGCTAAAGGTTTCATTATCAAAATGCAGTCGGTCACCCAATTAAAGACATCATGGATGGACAGTAACTGCCATTTTTGTCTCCTAATTATATATAAGATTTGTTGAAATCAACTCAATGGTAGTTTTTACTTTATCGTAGCCTTTTATTAACGTAAAAGAAAGAAACTGATAATTAATTAGGGAAATTAATTAATTAATTAATAGAATGCAGCATCAATCCCTAGATTAAAGTACTACTTGCTTTTCCCTCAAACAAGACCCTTAATTCCATGGGAAAAGGCCGGCTAGCGCGAGACATGTAGACCAGAGAAAGCATTACATAATATCATATGCGTAAAGGCATTCATATACTGCCGAGGAGATTTCCTTTCAAATAATTCTACGATAAAGGCATGCATGCTGCTGGGTCCTCCACTCTTCCTCCATCGCCACATGGCAACCCCTCAATGCCCCAAGTCCCGGCCTGGCCATTCATTTACAGTTTGCCGACATTTAATATATACGCACTCTTAATTTCATTTATATATAAATATATGTGTGTGTGTGTGTGTGTGTTTGTTTGTTGCATGTTGTTCCCGCCTCTCTTTGTATGATCATCATATTACATAAATATTTGGTTGGTTTTCGAGCATGTAACACGAATATAAATTTTATACAAAATAAATAAATAAATAAATAGGAGCAAACAAATCATGTGAAGCGGTTTCGGCCCACGGATTTTCATTTATAAAATTATTATTGAGAACTTGAGTATTATATATAGAGATTATAACTGCGCTATGCGAAGTAAACAGACCCTCGACAGGAAGGAACAATAATCAATTAGCTAATTTAGGAAAAGCTGATCTAGATATGAGATTACTTTATTGCTAAATATAATATAATTTAATGTTTTGATAAGCAGTTACTAATAAAGCAGCATATGATTAAGGATAATATTGTGGATTCTAGCTTGTCACGAATTATTGAGGTGCACTCATTACATTAGTGAATAAACTTTATAACATACATAGATTATCATAAGAATAATTATATTAATAATATATAATAATTAGGAGCAAAGTTATTAACTAGTAATTAACGGGGCTCAAAATTAAAGGTCTGAATAATAACCACTCCACTAAACGCAAGAGTTGGTGGACCTACGCAGCTTACCAATAACTGTCAAATATAATGATGGATGAGTTTGATAATATATATATATATATATATATAGATAGATAGGCAGCAATCCAATAATGATTAAAGATTAGTAGATTAATTATTACAATGATGTTAAATAAAAATCACAAGTGGACTTTATTATTTGCTTAAAATGATGTTGGAGCAATATCTTGTTAAGAATAAAAAAACAGAAATAATAAAATATACATATTGATTTTTTTAACTAAGACCTCTTCCGGCCAGCTGTGAAGGCTAAAGCCCATATATATAGAATTGAAAAATATGAAGAGATGCATGCCCGTGTATTTAGATCATACATAGAGAAGAAAACTTTGAGCAGCTGACAATCGTTTTCAATTAATTAGATGTTCTTAATTTCTTAGTAGTGATAATGATACTAATGTTGATGATAATGATAGCAATTAATTAAGGATGACAAATAATTAAAGGCATATTAAAAAATAACATGCAAATGTAATTAGTGTAATGAAAGGCATATTAATTAAGGATGTTGATCATGTAATTAATTAAAATTCTTTATATATGGACAGCATAATGACCAGGTAAGCAATTTTAATCATAACTTAAATTGATTTATCCATTTATTATTTTTAATGTCATTGTATGATGTAATAACATGATAGCTAAGAAAGATATTTTTTTAGTAATTAGCATAATATATATATATATATGTATAAGTGTGTGTGTGTGAATAACTATGTATACTATATATCATGTCATATCATATCACTGCAATTTGAAATAGACAGCAAAAAGAATTTAGAGTTCAATTAATTTTTGAAAGATTATAATAATAACATTTGAAGTCTGGGATTTGCCTAGTAACCCAATTACGTTTGGCCAAATTGTCAACCAATGAAATATGTATACGAATTTTTATATTAGCCATTGCTCGATCGTTCTTAATCAATTAAATACTTTCAATATTTTAATTATTGCAGAAAATGAAATTGAAAACGACTGTAAATTATTGATTAACTAGACTCAACGAGACAAGTTATATATATAAATATATATATATCGTATATGCAACAATTAATGTTAATTAATTCGTCTTTATAATTTGATTTAACGATTACCTTCAGAATTATTGGGAAAATGTGTTGCGATATTGGTTAATATCCGGAAAACGTTAAAAGAAAACGCCGGCAGTCGCATTTCTCTCTGAAATTAACATGATTCGGAAGAAGAATAAAACTACCAAACAACAGCAAAAATTCTTAGCTTAAATAATTAATAGTGTATTCTACATATTATTATGACGCAAATACAATAATATTACATAATTAATTAATAATTAATATAATATATTAACAACAACACTATAATTTGCGTATCTGTGTGTGTGAAACGACAATGTAAGGCCCAACAAATGTATGAAAACATAAATATTCTGTGTTTATTACTAAATCTAGGAGAGACATGCTGAGAATAATCGACAGCATACCATCAAATGCATTTATAATTAATAAAATAATCATAAAACAATAAACTTGATTATATAATATAATATATATATAATATAATATAATATAATTATCTATTAATTAATAAAATAAATATATAATTGATTTTATTATGTCTTTCCAGTACTCTCGTATATGTTGGAGGCTTGCTGTTGTGTCCTAGCCTTGTACCAAAATTTTCAACTAGTCTAGTCGGCAAACAAAACATCTTGACTGCTCGATCGGTCAAAAGGTGGTCATATAACTATAACTATAACTTTAACTATAACTATATATATTATATATATGTCCCTTTCATACATAATATAAGAACAATTTGCAGACTAAGATTTTCTTGGGACATTTTGTTTGGCTATTCTTGCAACAAAGAAAAATCATATAGAAACTTAAGAAGAACATAATTTATGCCGTGTTAATGCATGTATGTATGCTTCTGTTGGTGGGCAGTTGGAGTGTTTGTTTGTACAGCATGCACTAATTTTCTATATATTACTCCAGCTAGATAACTGCGCCTGTTCAGCAATCGACCAAATGGATTCGTGGATTAACAGCTGATTAAAGCTAGCTAGGGAAATTAATTATTTCCATTGAAATGATACATACAAGCAGATTATTCGCTACACAATATCGACAAATGACAAGGCGACAACTAGAAACAAATAACACATAATAGTTAATATATATAGCAGCGCGCCTTAGTTATCTCAATCCTGCAGTACTTTTCTTTAACCATGAAAAATTATCTATCTATGTTTATGATAAAGAAAATTTGGAACTCAAAGTATCTAATTTGACCAAATGCATGCAAATTTGAGATAAAAATATTTATTATTTATATAAACTTGTATATGACTTTTATTTATATAAAATATTGATGATGTGAAAAAATTATATTGTTACTCATGTAATTTTTTAAAAATTTTTACGTACTATCATAAAAATATAGAACAGAAAACGATTATCTCAATTTTGTAAGAATGAAATTATATAAAAATTTGTAAGTATAGTAATATTGTATTTAAAAAGATGAATAAAAATATTTATTGAGGTGGTGTCAGAGTATAAGAATATATAATTGATCATTATTCTTGGAGAAATTAGAAGTCTATTCAAGCATAGGCATGTGTTGCTAGCCCGATCGAGCATGAATCCACAATAAACTCTAAGAGAGTGGTAACTTATACAAAATAATATGACTTTTGTGGAGCATAAAAATATGCTAGTATTTATTCAAAATTTTAAATTTGATGATTTATTCAAAACTGAAAATTTCAAAATATGCTAGTATCTATTCAAAATTTTAAATTTGATGATTTTTTATTTTTTACAAGATAAAACAAAAAAATGAGTTATATAAGTGTAGGATTGAACAAAAAGGCATAATTGTTCGGTTATCATAATAAACTTGATTTAATTCAGGTCTAAGATCGGCCAACTTGCCTCGATTTCTAACCGCCTCAACCTGCTCTAGTTTCTAATCACCTCAACTCACTCCGATTTCTAACCCGCTCAACTCACCCCTATTTGACCCTGTTTTAACCAAATTATAATGTTGCTACAGTATTGTATAGTATTTGTTATAGTCAAATTAAAAAGATTGTTATAGTAGAATGTTATATAATGGAATGAATTTTTGAACTAACTATTGTAACGAAACTCAAGTTACAGTATATTCTATAATATCAAAGTTATAGTATTTTTAATAATAAACAGAGTAGTTGAGGCAAGGCAAAAAATTTTCGAATCAACCCCAATTTTTAAACAGGTTAGACTTTTAAGCTCTAAACCCGCTTTAAATAAAGTGAGGTGGGGTAGGTTCGAAAAAAATTCTTATTCCTAATAAAAGAGGATATTTTTATAAATTTTACAAACTTTCTTACTGTACATATTTTTCATAAATTTTAAGGATTTATATGAAAATATCTTTTAAAATTTTGACTCGATTTGGTTAAATTTTATATATCGATTCGGGTCTAAGAAATTCAGCTCTATTTCGAATTTGGTCAATTTCTAAAACAACATAATTGAACTCAACTTTGCCTAATCTTATATAAATGCACTCAGCAGAATCATCTAAGAATATGTTATTTATTATATTGGATATAGAACCTCAAGTACTGTTAGGGTTCGTTTGTTTGGCTTTCAAAGTAAAACTTTTAGAAGTATAGGTTTTCTAAGTAGAGCTTTGGAGAAAAAAATTTTAACCTTTTAGTTGACAATTAAAAAGTCTTTTTCTAGTAGTCAATCATTTAATTGCACAATTTTAAGTGTATTTTTATATAATTAAATTATTAAAAAGAATATATCAAAGAATTTTTTTAATAATGATAAAATACATATAAATTAAGTAGTATATTTTAAAATTGTACACAAAATTTTTCAAAATCCAAATGTACAATATAAATTAGTTTAAAAAAATGTAGACAACATCAAATTTAAAAAATGGGTTATTTTCAACCTTATCCCTAAATTTATTGACATGTATAAAATGTGCTTACTTTTTAAGAAAAGTCATCTAAAATAACAATAAAATAATTATTTTACCTCTTTTTTTAATTAAAAATAAATAATAAATAATAATATTTTAGTCTTTAATTTTGGCAAAATGATAAATTAGGATATTCTTTATCTGATTTTAATATATTAGTCCATGTCATTACATTTGTCAACATTCATTAGAATTTTATTTTCCATCATTTGCCACCCTTATTCTCATCTTCAAATCTACATGTAAATATGCCATCATTCTTCCCCACTTATATGTAAATATGCCACCACTTTTATTTTCATCTTTTTATCTTTATTATTTGTTTTTGTTTTTCTTCTCTCTCTATCACTTTATTTGCCATGACCATTGCTATCGATTCTTTCTCTTTTTTCAAAAACAATTTTTTTTACCGAATCATACCCAAAAATTTGCTGATGAAAGCTACAATAACCGCACAAGTAAATCCTTAAAATCTTTGTATTATTATTTGTTTTTAAAAATCGCAAATGAAAGCCATATATCATGGATTTAGTTCGTGTTTCTAGTGAACTATCTCTTGAGTGGCTTTTGTCAATGATTATGGGAAGAAATAACGGCTGAGATGTTGGAAATTAGCAGCATAAGAGAGAAGCCTTTGAAACTAAAATAAAAGATTTGGTCAATGGCAAGAAAATAACAGTAGAAGTTGATGCATTTTTTTCGTCATAAAATGAAATGAGAAATTGATTCATTTTTTCTTACAAAAAATGGTAGGATAAGTGTACTTAGTTCGACATTTTTTATCAAGTGCAATGAAATTAGGGCTTTTTATTATTAGGAAAAAAAGTCAATTATACCCTCAAAAATTCTAACAAATGTTGACAAATGTAACAATAGAGACTAAAATATTAAAATTTCTAACACTCTAAATTTTGTCATAACGTGACAAGGTTTGGAATAGAACTCGCATATTTAAAATTTAATCAATCTTTATATTACAACTTACAAATTCTCCAAACTACAATGCCAAACTTCAAAATATGTATAATCAATATATTTTTAAAGATAATCTCAAATATTACTTAAAGAAGGTATTTCTTACAAATTTAGCTAAGAATAGCTAATAGAATAAACCCTTTTACTTATAGTTTCAAATAAATATAGAGTGGTAAGGACAATACTTAAGACACATAAATTGTAACGTTAACTTTCAAAGCGAATCCAGTATTTCACCACCCTAAACACACACTTAATCTATAAAATGTTAACTGACTAGGGGTTAACCGCCTACTCAATAAGTAAATTCATGCATAACTTTTAATGCTTAAAAAAATTATTTAATCCACAAAATAATTATCTTTAAAATTATTTCACAATAAACATTTATATATGAAATCATTACTCAAAGAAAAATTATTTGATAATATGTAAGCATGATCACAAGTTTTAATAAAATTAAGAATGTAGTACTTTATAAAAGCATTTAACTAATTACTTAACAAAATAATTTAACTCATATCTCGTAGCATCATTATAACCTCGATGTCTCATTTATCACGATATAATACAATAGTACCCAAAAATTTGGTCATTAACAGTCAATAAGTGTATAATAGTAATCCAACAAGCCAGTTGATAATAGTAACAAAAATAATTATTACAAACAATAAGCCAAAACACAGTTTACGGAATATAACATTTCATGTAAGGCAAAACTGATAACATTTATTTTTCATATATATTTTATACAAAATATTCAATAATTTGATAAAAGATTTTTTCAAAATAAGTATTTAATCATCAAAATCATTTCCCATTTTGTTATGAAATCCTTTCATGCTTACAATAATATCAAAGATTAACAGAAAATATGTCATACATAAATTTACTTAGACCGAACTAAAACTTTCATGATACCTCTAACCATTCAAAGCTTCTAATCACTCTATCCATGACAAAATATAGTTTAATCAAAACCATAATAATTTATTAATCTTAAATTATGAATAACTTATTTATTGATCCCATTTTCTATGTACAATTTGTTTAACTACTTATCAATAATTTTTATCACGTTCTAAAACCCTTTGAATTGCAACATTATAATCCTTGTTCTTAACACTCTTTACCCTTTGAATAATGAAAGTTTCAGTATTTATTCAAATCTAAAGCCATACATTAGAAAACCTTAAACTTAAATATTCATAATCTGTCTTTTTGGTTTCTTACTGAATAATCTCAATTCAATAATTTTTAACTCTTAATCTACTAATCAGATTAAGCTAAATTTTTATAAAATTGCTGATGATATATAAAAATATCTTGTTCAAAAATTTCATAACATTTGGACTTCAAAAATATTTTAAAAATATTTTCCTTTTTGAGTACAGGTAAACTGTTTTAAAATTTTCAGATTTGAGGTTTAACAATTCAAAAATTTATTACAATTTTTATAAAAATCCAAAAATCACGAAACTTTACAGAATATCAATAGACATGTACATAAAGCAATACGTCAATTTTTGGAATATTTGAAGATCATTTGTATGATCAAATAAATATATATTTTTGAACCTACAGCAGAAATTATTGTTCTTCAAAATAACAGGGTAACGTTTGAAAAATCACTAAAAATCGATTTCTTAACTGATTGCAGCAAAATAAAATTTTACAAATTCTTTAGTGAATGGAGTTTAATATCATAAAAAGATTACTAATAAAAAATGCACGAAAATTTATGTTTTAATTATCAATAAACAGATTATTCAGACAACTCTATAAAATCCTAATCCTAATAACCATCAATTAATTATCAATCAATAATATGATCAATCGAACATGCCACATATAATTAAGAGCATCTAAAATCACAAAAGAGATATGGTTTAATATCCAAGATAATTTAATATTTATGAAAACTCACTTAAAAGACATTCGAACAAGGAATAGATTAAGACACGGCTTTTCTATTATTTTTTATTTCCTCTTTATTTCTTTTTCTTCTTTCCTTTAATTTTCTCTTTTTTCCTCTTCCCTTTAATTTTCCCTCTCTCTCTCTCTCTCTTTTTTTTTTCGGCCTAAAAGAATAAAAATTCTGATTATAAACTGCTTTAACCTAAACTCTATCTTATATAAAATATTGCTTAACTCCCTTAACTTTTCCTTCTACACTTTTGTCTCATAATAAAATTCCTATTATTCAATAGTTGCATTCATTTCAAAATAAGTTTATCCATCCATAATAAGTAAACTCCACCAAAAGTAAAAATACTTGTCTTATAAATTTTCAGTCATTTGTATTATTTACATAAAATAGTAAAAATTTAGGTATTACAAAATTGATCAACGTATATCTTGATTTATTATTTCACCAAAGTTTAGGGATTAACATATTATCCTTTTTTTTTTAATTAAACTAATGGTAAAATAGTCATTTATTATTTTTTAGAGGTGGAGTGATGACTTTCAATGAAAAGCAAGTGTGTGTGTGTATATATATATAAATTTAAGGATAAGGTTGAAAAAAAATCCTTAAAGAAAAAAAAATCACTTTTTTAAGGGGGCTATAATTTTTTGTTCCAATACATCTTAAAAATAATTATTTAGGATATAATTAATAAAACATTATACTGTGCGTTTAAGTTTTTAACTATGCATATTAAAAAAATGTACTAAAAGTAAAAATATAATTCAATATTTTAAAAAATTATGGGTACACAAAATTAATTTATTTTTCTAAGTAGAACAATTTAATTAACATCCTGAATATTTTAACTTTTATCAATCAAATCTATTGAAATCCACATCATATAAATTAAATTTCAATAAACAAAAACAATAAAAGATAAATTAATTACTTATAAACTTATATATAAAATTAATTACTTATAAACTTATACATAAAAAATGAACTGACCTTATAGAGTGTTGCAGATATGGTAGTTAATGATGGTTATAATTATAATGATATAAAAGGTAATTAAATAAGATTTTGTTTTTATTATAAGTATGGTAGAATTAAGAAAATAATATTGAGATATTTTTAACATTATATAAGTTTTAGAAAAATTCAAAAAGCTTCAATGAATAAGGGCAAAATTTTTTAACTTTTTAGATCCATCAAAATCTCTTTTCAATGATAATCCAACGACATTAAAAGATTAAAAAGAATTTTAAATGTTAAAAAAGTAATTTTTGACTAATCAAAATGTTAAACAAAACAAGCATATAGAAGCATGTATTCTTACTTCCAATCTAATCGTTTCTTATTTGATAATGTATTGTTTTTATTGAAATGATATTTTATTTTCATTTTTTTGGAATAAAAAGCAAGTATGATGAAACAAGTATTACGTAAAAAAAAAAAATGTAACAATGAAGTTAACCCTCACCGGTTTATGTGGAAGATTAATAAAATTTGTAATTTTATAAAGTCCGTTTACTACAAGTCATGGATAATACTAATAATAACCTTTAAATAGTGTTTTAAATAAGCAATTTTGGTTAAAATATAATATTATATTTCATGGATTTTTTACCTAATTTTTTAAATTTAATTCTAAATATAAATTTTGGGTTCCTTTAACTCAAAATTTTTAACTCAATTCTATACATAAAATTTCATTCATTGGTGCATGCGGTATAATGACAAAAATTCAAAGTTAAAAATAGCATTTAATGTTGAAATTAGGTATTATTTTAACTATTAAATTATTAGATTAATAGATAAAAGTTTGTTTGTAAAATTAAGTTAAAAATTTAAATTAAAGAAACGGTATCCTTAGATAAAATAAAACAGATGACACTAATTTACTCTTTTGATCAACAATATTTTTACAGAGAAATTTTCTGAAATTTAAGTTTTAAGTAAATTTAAAATAACAAAACATGTTATATATCAACGTCTATGTATTTCAGTAAATTTACAATAACAAAACATGTATATATAATTGGGAATAAGAAAAAAAAACAAGCGCACAATTATCAGATAAT
Source organism: Azadirachta indica (assembly GCA_022749755.1). Taxonomy (NCBI): domain Eukaryota; kingdom Viridiplantae; phylum Streptophyta; class Magnoliopsida; order Sapindales; family Meliaceae; genus Azadirachta; species Azadirachta indica. Next base: position 17,714,542 of record CM040440.1, read on the forward strand.
TACCAGGACTAATAGTCACACCCGCTTTTATTTATTTTAATCTTGCAAACAATACTGATAATTAATAACAATATCTATTATCGAACACAAGAAGAAAACTGCCAGCGGCAGTTAGTAACACGTGGGGTAATAGAAAAAATAAAAATAAAAAATAAAATATTCAGACGGTGAAAACAGAACACTCAAGCCAAAATCCCTTCTGCTTTGATTACCGCTCTCGCGAAACTCAATTTTCCCAACACAGAAACCCTAATTGACACCCTAAATTGAACGAGTATGATCAATTTTTGAATCTAAATCCTCCCATGAAATACCGTGAACCCTAAAATTTGGCGAAATTGACATGGACGCCAAAGACATCCTCGGACTACCCAAAACTCAGTTGCCAATAACACAAGAAAAGAAATCTCGGCCTCAGAAAGAACCCCAAAGAAAACCCGATGGCATCTCTCGCGAGGTAATCTATACATACTCTTATAATTGCTCGTACCATACAGGTACGAGGTTGCATATGCTTTTTCCTAAATTTAGCGTTGATTGTAGGTCTATGCACTTACTGGAGGTTTGGCGCCCCTTATGCCATCCATTGATGTTTCTCAGTTGAAAAAACGACCGCCATCCGACGAGAAGGTTTGTTACTTAGTGTCATTCTCACATTTAAATTGGTTCATCTTCAAGTTGTGTTTACTTTTTTTTTTAATGTGATTAAAATATCATCCTAATTTGGGTTAATAATTGTCACATTGTTTGGGTTCCGGCCCCAATAATTTTTTTAGTCTTTGTTATTCTTATTGGTATCATTTAGTTATTAATGTATATAAATTATTGCATTTTTTAGATGATGTTTTGGAATGTTTCAACTTGTAATTTCTAAAACGATCGATCCTACGCATTCAGATTACTTGGCAGTGGCTTTCTTTCACAAATTCTGCACGGAAAGATGACTTGCAGCTCTACCATTGGGTAGGTTTCTGTAATTTTTAGAAGTTTGACATTAATCAGTTAAGTGATCATTTTTTGCATGAGTTGTTTACTGCATCTTTTGTGTTTTTATTATTCATATACTTTGCAGGTTAGAGTAGTGAATGGCATTCCACCAACTGGTGATTATTCTTTTGCCAAGTACAACAAGGTATCACAAGTTTCTTCTCATCTTTACGTTATTTTATGATATGAGCAATTTGAACTGCTCCCATTTGCTTTCTTTCTTTAGCTGTTTCTCCTACAATGGCTGAATCTACATGTTTATTTGGTATGATGCAGTCTGTTGATGTTGTCAAATACACAGATGAGGAGTATGAGAAGTATTTAACTGATCCTGTAGGTATCTACTCAAGATTAAATCTTGTTTATGATCAAAATCTCTAACAACCATGCCTAAAAATTTGAAGGGGAAATACATTTTGCTTTCGTTTTATGCATGTCATATCAGTATTACTTGGTTAATTCTTTGTTGATACATGTTATGTTTAGATGTGGACCAAAGAGGAGACAGATCAATTGTTTGACTTGTGTGAAAGATTTGATCTCCGCTTCATTGTTATAGCTGACAGGTTCCCATCATCTCGGACCGTGGAGGAATTGAAGGATCGTTACTACAGTGGTAATGTATCCCCTGGTTTGATTATTAGTAGTCGGTTATTGTTTAAATGGCTTTCTTTTTCCCTTTTTTCCTTCTTGTGATATGTGTTTGATTATTCTGTTTTTTTCAGTCTATCAGGTTATTGTGTGAATTGATTTTAGTGTATTATCTGATTGCTGTTGATGACTGTGACTTTTTTCATTGTGTAGTATCCCGAGCTATATTGATCGCTAGGGCTCCATCTCCTGGAGATGTTTCAGTTCACCCTCTTGTTAAGGTGTGATTGCTTTATAAATAGACCTTGTAGATGAAATTTCTTCTGTTGCAATTTCAAGTTATTGAAATTAAAGACGAAAATAAATTTATACTGTCCTCAAATTACGTTAGTTTGTTGTATCTGGTATGCTATACTACGTTCTTGCTAATTTTTAGTCTTTGACATTACCAATTGTAGGAACCTTACAATGTTGCACAGGAGGTAGAACGAAAGCGTGCCTTGTCCATGGTCCTTTCTCAAACAAAACAGCAGGAGCGTAAAGATGCTGAGGTCTTAATTTACTCGATACTCTAATTAGTAACTTGTTACATTACCATTCCCGGCAATGATGTGAATTCAGACTGGTCAATTAATTATATGCAATCTCTTTTCTCAGGTTTTGGCTGAAGCAAAAAGGATAACTGAGTCGCGAATGGCAGCAAGGGTAGGTGTTGGAATGGTTATGTGGTTAAGCTTCTTCCTTGATCAACAATGTGGACATTTACAACTGAAAAAGTAGATGTGTTTATATATAGTATGTAAAGCAGAAATGGGAGTCGTATTCAGGGAGTGAATTATAAGTTTAAGAAGAGTCAAACGAAATGTGTATATTTGTTTGTTTGTGACAATCATATTTTGATTGAATTCAAAATGAAGTCAAAAAGTTGCTGCTCTTCCTAGCGGAATATGCATGCATTTATGTTTAGTTCTTGTTTTCTATGGATTGGTTACTAATTTTTCTGCTTTTCCAGGCTGCTGAGGAGCCTGAGTTGCCTGTTGCATCTAATGTGGGTTTGGAGAGCGCTGACAGGGCTGTTGTTCTCGGTGACACTGTATCACCTTCATCTAATGTTCAGCTTCCCTTGGCAGCAATTGTACCCTCAACTTCAATAATGGATGATAGTGCCTCAACTCTAGCTTCTCTGCGCATGGTATGTTTTAATAATCAGATCTGAGTTATGCTTCTCTCGCCCTCTTTCTCCCCCTTCCCACTGCAGAAACAGTATAGTTATCTAATTTGGATGAACTAACTTTTAATAATTTTATTTAATTTTATTTAACTGATTGAAAAATTTGCAGCTTCGGGTGTATTTGAGAACTTACGCACTTGAGCAGATGGTACAAGCGGCAAGCTCATCTGCAGGACTTCGAACTATCAAGCGGGTTGAGCAAACCTTACAAGATCTTGGGGTTTGTTTCTACTTCCTCAGCTGTGACAGTGCATATTCTCTTACTTGTCATGTATTTATCATTCAGTTATGTTATTTCTATAATCAGTACCGTTAGTTAATATTTCTGTTTCACTTTCCACTTTCTTTTCTCCTTTCCAAAGCATGAAATATGAAGATGCACAAGCCCTTAACTTCATAACTTATTTTTTCCTAGTATCTTTGGGCAATAATATTTTGTATTGAGATATCTTTCAGATTCTTCATAAGACTTTGAAGGACATGCCTCTTGCCAATATACTTGTTTCAGATATACCATACCCAGACTGTGCTTTCCAAGAATGTAGACATTTTTATTTTGGGATGTATCTATCATGCTAAATTCTTATCAAGCAGATTTTAATCTTGATTACTGATTTTTATGTAGTTATGACTGCGCTTGTGCATATTGCTAGATTCTCATCATAAATTCAAGATTTCATGATTAGCATATCTAGTTAAAGCTTGTGATAATTGGCTTTGGGTTGTATTCTGTATAATTTGATGTTTTCAGATTTTCTGAATATGCTTCAATCCATGAAGAATGTATCTTGTGAATATCCTGAATAATGGAGTATAAGCTCTATTATTTCTTTTACAGGTTAATTTAAAACCAAGAGTTCCAACCAAAGCCGTTTGTGCGGAGCATCTTGAATTAAGAAAGGAAATATTGACTTTACTAAATCTTCAGAAGCAGGTATGGCACATATAAGGTTGATTTTCTATATTGCATTTTCCTAACACAAGTTGACAAAATCATTTTTTAGTTTCTCTGGTTTCAAGTTTAAACTATTTTGGGAAAGTGAATGATATCTTTCATATATTGTTAAGCTTATATTTTCTCTAATACTTACACGTAGGCTTATGTTTCCAATAGTGTCTCCCATGATGTCAATACCAATGTTTTGTTGTTTCCTTCAACCTACCCACTTTTCCCCATTACTATGAGGTTGTGGAGTTCTTGATTCTCAACTCATATAGTACAGGGATGGTTATTATAGAGATATCTGGAGTTGCTTCATAGCCGTGTTGCTAGGCATGTCTGACAACTGACTGTAACTATGGGATGCACTTTGTGGTAATCCATCTTGCTGGTGCTGCTGTAGTGATTGTGATACTGAGCACTATTTAACAACTAGAGTGTCTGTCTTAATATGTAAATACTAACTAATAACTAGTGCTCTTTTGGTTCCCATGGCTTATTTGGGCCAATGTGTTTCCACTGTATAACTTACATTAGTGTGTTACATAAATATTATGTTATTTTTGGAATTCAAGACATTACTGCTGGTACTTAAGAGCCTGCTAGGAAAGAATGATAACATAGGTGTTCTTCTTCATGTATTGATCTTGACATATTTACGTGCTTCATTCAGTTGCAATATAAAGAGGCAGAAGGTTCATCTTACCGTGATGGCTCATACATTGATATGCCAGGCACCCCAAAGGTTAGTCAACTGATTTTTTATTTCCAATACCATGTTTTAATTATCTAGGCTTGCAATATAGCATACTGGTCCTAGTATTCAATTCGTTTTGTAATGTTCACAGCGTTCACAACGTGCCGGAGAGCAAGATAGAACATTTGTCCCAGACTCCATAAGTTTTGGAGGTAATATATTAGTTGATGTTGCTGTCCTTCAATATATTCTTTGCATAAGATATGTAAGTTGTCTGGTACTGGAAAACTCAAAAGTTTCATTTGGATTCCAGGGGAAAGGGTTGGCAAAAGAGACCAGAAACGCAAGGTACACTCTGATGCTGTATACTTGCAATATCCTGTTCATGTTTCTTATTTTCAATTTCATGTTTCCTTTCCTTGAACCTAATTAATTAATTTTTTCTTCATTATGTGAATCTCAAGGGACCTGGAAGGTTATCTGAGGCTCCTTCATCGCCTGCTCATAAAAGACCGAGAAAAATGAAGGCTTCAGATTTATAAGTTTTGGAGGTGACTATGCTAATCTGATGTATAAAGTTCTTTGTACCTGAATCTAGGGAATTATGACAGATGGGGACCTTAATTTTGAGGTACACCAATCCCATATGCTGGTCATCTACATTAGTTGCAGAATTTATTTAACGCCCCAAAGTTGTAGGAAGTGATGGTAAGGATCAGCGTTATTATGTACGAGGGAGTGGTTAATGATTCCATGGGAACATGATTATTTAGTTATATTTATTCAATTATATTTGGAAAGCAATTTTCAAAATCTGTACATCTTTAAGCTATTGGTTAATTTTATCTTAGTTTAGTAAGTGGAAGACTCAATGTTATGTGGTATAATTTTATATTTGGATAATATTATGAAGGTCTTAAAAGTAATTACTGGGGCAAAAATCTGTGGTACCATGTCATTTACTCAGATTATGTCGTGATATTTGAGCATGGGATCACATCACTTTTAAGAGTTGAGGTTGTATTTGTTATGCATATTTAGTATATGAATAAAATGATGAACAACTAATTGTAGGTATGTTGAAATTTAGGTTAATGAATATAAATAATGTAGATGGTGTAGTGTTTGTTTAGTTTAACTTTTTCATCAACTAAAAAGTCTTCTTTAATGATAAAAGTTTTTTAAAATTTTTTGGTGTTGTTTAATTGACCTTAAAAAAAATTTTTGAGAATTAAAAAAAATTTTTTTTTATTAGAAAAATCATAAAATGTGAGTCTTTGGTGGTAAAGGTTTTTTAATTTTTTTAAAGGCGAAATTATCTAAATATTTTTATTTTACTTTAAAAATTAACTCTATTTATTCAAATTATAATATTAAATATTTATTATGAAAATAATTATTTAAATTTTTTTAAAAAATATCTGTGATAATAAAAAATTATTAAATTTTTGTTAAAAATTTTATTTAAAAAATTTTAAAAAAAGTTTATTTTAAAAAATTATATTTAAAAGATTATATCAAACGCAATAAATAGTGTTATATTAATTTGTATAAATTTTGTATTGTCAACGTAACTCTTGAGCAGTATTTTAAACTTAGTTCGATATTAGGAGGATTGTTTTTGAAGTTAGGAGTAAATAATTTTGGCTCCAATAAACTTGATTTGGCGGTGGAAGCAGCAACAATTCCATTCCGATGAACCTTAATCTATTTTATTAATCAATAAATATGTCTAAACGGGCTAGACATTCGCAATCTAGGAGAAGCTGCAATCTTCAAGAAACAAATAAAAATAAAATCAACCCTCACAAGCAAGCTAATATCCAAATTGGATCCGAACAAATTAAAGAGCAATGATAAACTACGTGAAGTGAAGGTGCCCATAATTGAGTTAGGAAGCACTGAGCTATCTGCGTTCTTAAAACTATTTAAAGTGCTGGATCGACAGCGATAGTTAGCCTGCACATTAAGAGCAAGTCTCAAAACAAGATCAAAATCCGAGTCCTTGATATGTTTAACTAGCATTTGGATCTGGATGTAAAGCAACAACCGTACCCTAAGTGTAAATGATGCACTTAACTGACAACCAGCACCATATAACATAACATAGCATAGCCAATAAAGCTAAATTAAATTAATCATGCTAGAATCACACTAAGGGAGCATATCATACACAAAGAAAACAAATATTGTCAAGTGAATTACACCAGGAGTACATTAAAAACTTTTACACCCTTAATTGTTCAACAGTTGAATGGTGACTCGTTACTCTAAGGGATAGTTGCCCAGCTTCAGATAGTAATCAAGCCAAGAAGAGATGTCGATGTTAGGCAAGGCAAGGCAAGGCAAGGCAAGGCAAGGCAATGGCATTCCAAAATTGAAAGACGAATTATCGCGATGATTAAACAAATAGTAGTAGATTTCTATAACCTATGATTTTCTGCCGATAAATAAAAAAGATAAACCCAATTTCAATTACCATACCCTCTTGTTCTTTAATATATATATACATCAGCACTCTTTTGTGGTCCAAAAGCCATTGGAAATATCACAATAACAGTAGACGGTTAGGACCTCTGCTAATAACGACCTCTTGTTCTTCTGCTTCTTCAATACACTTTTGTTCTTTAACTCCAAAATTGAAACCACGCTGCCATCAATCTTCTGAGTGATCTCTTAACTTTCAGATGTGAGGAGTGAAAGATGCACGCCATCTATGCCTTGCGTTCTTATTGCCATTTTCCCCCTTCTTCTGGCCATCCAAATGCAAAAAGCTTTCATTCTACAACTTGTTGCAATCTCAGAAAGCATCTAAGCAAGCGGCGCAAAGAGAGTCTGAGCCACACTTGGCCTTCGATCTCTGTGGTACTTTTTGGTTCGGGTTTCCTCCTGGGTCCTGTTATTGATGGACTTCATTCAAGGGTTAATCTTGTGGTATACGAAAATGGGTCAATAAACATTGGTCCACTCCACACAAATATCTGGGTAATTTTGGTGTTTTCTAGCTTCACTCCATGAGTGTTTCTTTACTTTTTCAAATAGTTAGACTGCTGATTCTAAAGATTCTAATTTTGTTTTCCATGTGTATAATGTCGGCAGGTTCCTGCTTTGCTTGGATTTTTTTACTTCACTGTTGGATTGCTGCAACTCTGCTTGGATGAAAGAGCCTTCCCGAAGGTTCCTGCTGGGAGCCTTAAAAAGACAGTTTTTTCTCTAATGTGAGAACTATTGCTCTTTTTGATTTCCAGGACTACATAGTAACATACTATTCTATACCCAAAAACATATATAAAATCTCTTTTGGTTTCCGATAGTTGTACCAACAAGCTAATTGCAGCAACGATATATACCTTAGAACTTTTACATTCTCCTGTAATGCAGAGCACTGCTTCTGTTCATTGAGTTGAGTGCTGAACTTTATAAAGCTGGAGTAGCAGACAGCATTGAGGCCTACATATTATTTGCAGGGGCAGAGCTTATATGGTTGTCCCTGGACAGGACGTGGGTCGGGTTCACCCTAGCATCTATTGTTGGCCTGTGCTGCCCACTGGCTGAGATTCCCATAATGAAGTAAGCTTCCCTTCTTTCATAAAAACTCATCATAAATCAAATATTTCAAAGACATTTTAGGTTTTGACTGATCTGTATGACGCTCTCTTTTAGGCTTTTTCACCTTTGGTATTATCCAAAAGCAAACATAGAAATCCTTGGCCAGGTAATTCAATATAATGCGTGGAGAAAAGCTGATTCGTCAAAATCTTTTGCAATTCTAATTTCTAAAGAGAGGTGCGATTCTTTCTGTTGTATGCAGGGATTGGTCACTTGGACAATTACTTGCTACTTTGTTTACACGCCATTCCTCATTAATTTATCCTGCTGGATGAGATCACTCATCATTGCAGCGGCTTCAGAAGACAAATCTGCATAGGCATACATCTGGATTTGTCATTTGACTCGATCCAGAGTTTGGAAGATGTGAAACGAAAGCAGTGAAGAGCCTTTGAAGCACAGATCTAAACTAGAGATAAACCATGTGGAATTCACTTCTTTGTTGTTATAACAATCCAGAAACATATTTTCTGATGTAAATTGTCTTTTTCAGTACTATGTAGTTAGCTTAATATGGATGAAGAAATACGCCAAGAGATGGTAATAAAAATACATTTATTCAACCTATTTCACAGATGCTACTCAACTTTTATTCAATCGCATTTATCTGCACTAAAAAGATGTCTGATTGAGTTTATAGTCGTTGGAAAGCCTTTCAGGTCGAATTATCCCCTCAACACACAGAATTCTACCAATTCTACCAAAGAACAAAGTAAATAATAAATGAAAAAAGGGAAAAATCTGAATAAGCCTTGCACGCAAAATAATCTATATATGTATTAATTATTAAATGAAAATATTCAATGTTGGTACAGTGGCAACCTGAAGATTGATACATGCATCAATAAATACACGTCAAACTGGCGTCAAAGCTAACTGATTGTTACCAAGTGATCATGGACCTCGTAAAAATGTACAAATTGCTTGTTCTTTGAGTTTATGATACTGAGAGCAACCTAGTCGGTGAAGACAACATTCACAATATCTGGGAACTTCTCCTTGATGGCTGCTCTAATACCCGATGCAATTGACTCAGGCCCCACATACTTCACAGTGCAATCCCCACTCTCAACAGATAATACTTCCACACTCCCACCATAATTTTTAATGGCCGGTCTCAATATATCGAGGTGACCATTTACCGCCTGCAGTGGCACAGTATTTATTTGGACGATCATTCATCACAATAACCAATTGTAGCTGTTTTCGGATATTGTCAACCATACAAGAAGAAACTTACCTCAACAGTGGTCTCTCTTACTTCTTCATCGGACACTGGGCGGATATCCTTGATTGCATCTCCAAATTTTTCTTTCAATACTCTTTCAATTCCCATCTTCATGGTTGTTGTTGAGCTTGGGCAACTCCCACATGCTCCTGTTCATGAATCTAATATCAGCAACATCTCAGTTTAATAAAGTATTAAACTTTTTCCAGCAATTTTTTGCATCTGTCAAGTCCTTTTTTCCACATGCATATCCAGCAAAGACATTTTAATTTCTTTATTCAACAAATAAGAGCAATACACAAATGTAAGCTATTGAAACAATAGAGTTCAATAAATTGTTATATAGGGAGTCTGATCTCAAATGAGAATCAGCAGCTACACCATGGTAAAACTTTGATCCTAATAACGAAGTTAATGAATATGTTCTTCAAAATACCACCAATGCTATAAATTGCTACATTGAGACTAGTGTATTTGGTTCAGATGAGCCAACAAAACACTTTATCTATTTATTCTGATCTATAGATTTACCTGTAGTAGTAACGGATTCACGTTTTTTCACTTAAACAGAACGATAAAAGTGAAACAAGTTCTTTTAATTTCAATGCAGTAAACTTATAGGCCTGGACATTGGTCAGATTGGCTTGCTCTGTATTTAATGCCACAACTGCCACTACAGCAAATGCACAAGCAAACTTCACAAAATCTATAATAACTCCGTTCTTGGTTTCAATAGAAGCATATGAATTCACAGCACATTTCCCTCAATTTTATAACAAGCAATTTTTCAAACAAATCACAAAAAATTTTCTTTAACAACGAAAAAAAAATTAAGTGTCTTCAATTCATAAGAAAATTTTATTAGATTCTGAAACTCTTGACAACTAATTCTTCATATAATGTAAACTCGCAGCAAAAATTTATAAATCTATTGAATTTTCCATAACAAGATAAATCCTATGAGTTTAAAATCATGAAAAATAAATAAATTTAAATGAGAAATAAAAGAACGTGAGAGCCTAAAATTCACCTTGGAGATTGACAGAAATGACACCGTCTTCAACTGATACAACATCGATGTTTCCACCATCAGCGATCAAGTAAGGCCGAACTTCTTCGAGAACAAGGTCCACGTTTTCGGCTGTGAGCTCGAATTGCTTCGCCGAGTAGAGTCCTGGCGATGAACCAGTGGGTGCGCTTGGGCTCGACCCTCTTATCGCTGTTCTGTACGAGACTCTCGTTAGAAACACTGACTTTTGTTGTTTAAGTAATAGGAATTCCGGATTTCTACGGAACTTAACAGGAAAGCTAAAAGAAACCGTCGGAGTCTTTGATATTCCGGTTGCCGCTGTTAGGGACGCCATTGTTTGCCGTCTTTCGTGATTTTGAGGAGTTTTGGGGCATTAAATAGAAATTATAAAAAATGTGTGTCTGTGGTTGTGTTTTGGGCGCGTGCGTGCGTGCGTGTGGATGACCGAAAATTTTTCGAAAAAAAAGGAAAAATTTAAAATGAAAATAAAAATATATATTTTATATGTGTCATTATAATTTGGATTCGAAATGGTTAGTTTACAAAATGTTAACTTGATATGGTTAAAATTTACGATGCAAAAGGAAATGAATGAGTTTATGATTGTAAGTATCAAATGTATGATGAGAAATTGGCATTTCCTATACTCATCAATAATAAAAAAGAATTTAAGTGGTTCACATAATTAAAATCTTTAAAACATACATAATTAACTTTTAATTTATTAATATTTCCTTTTTGTAAGTGATAAATGCTGGTGGATCGAATTAAGAAAATTAATAAGAGATTAAATATTCAAATTTGGTTTAAGGCTAGATTATGTTTTTATCCGAAATGTTATATTCTGATTCGGAAATTTGCATTTTATTTTCAAATTAGAAACTTTTTCTTTTTTTTTTTTTTAAAGTAGGTTGTTGTTACAAAATTAAAATGTGAAAATGGGAAAATTTAGTGATGCAATCCCGCCAAAACGGCTTAATGAAAAGTAAAACGAAAAGAAAAGGGAAAAAGGAAAAAAAAAAAAAAAGAAATATCTTCATTAAAGCTGTTAAAACTTTACCGGGTTGTGTTGCAAACAGAGAAAAATAGCACAAAAACCCTAGGGTTTTCAGCGAGGACAAACCAAAAGAAAATGGTGTCTTCGGACACCGAGTCTCAAATCAACTTCAGTAAAGGCACCGAAATCGAAGTTACTAGCGACGAAGAGGGTTTCCGAGGCGCATGGTACCGAGCTACTATTCTCGAGTCACCCCCGAAATCGGTTTCAAAGAAGCGTAAAAAAGCGCTGATTGAGTACAAGTTCTTGGTCACTGAAGATGGGTCCAAACCCTTAACAGAGTACATTGACCCCGCTTATATAAGGCCTTTACCACCTCTAGCAGAGTGTGGTAAGGATGTGTTTGAGGTAGACGACGTTGTCGAGGCTAATTATCGAGATGGTTGGTGGACTGGTACTGTGAGAAAGGTTTTAGAAAATGGGAAATTTAGGGTTTGTTTTGATAACCCACCTGATGTACTTGATTTTGAAGAGAAAGATTTGAGGATGCATTATGAGTGGGTTAATGGTAGTTGGATCCGACCCGAAAAGCAGGTATGTCTAGCGGCTACTCTGGATTTGTTGGCGTGTTTCTTTTCTGAATTTTTTATAAGTAATTTGTTGTTGATGTTTTTTCAAAGAAATAAATTTTTCTGGTTTTTAGAACATGAGTTTTAAGTTGTTTTGGTGGGTTGTGTTATGTGGTTTTCATTGTGTTTCAACTATGTGTGGTGCTTGGTTTTATTTTAAAGGAAATTTGAGCCAGATATGGTCTGTTGTTTAGACTACCGAGCAAAATACCTGCTTCACTATTTTTAATGTTTTCATACATCCATGCAAAACAGGTTTCGAAATCGTCTTTATTTTCTACTTTCATTCAAGTATGTCATTAGTCTAGTGAAAGGTAGATGTGAAAAATGGCAGGGGCAATGGGTGGCTCCATTGCATGTTGCTTTGCATTTAAAGGAAGAACTCGCTCTGCAAGCTGATCCGGCCCCAGTCCATGAATGAGCATCTTAATTTACGTATTTTACTTGGTCGATTCTTTGTTTCTGCTCATGCATGGTCTGATCTGTTTTGGGGTCTACTGGTATTCTTTTGTGTATATGGAATTCCTTTATTCTTAATTTTAACTTATTTTCCAAACAGAAAGATATTGTGGTACTTTGTTGGGATGCTGAAATTTGTTTCTACTGCATGAGCTTAATTATTTACCCAAATCACACAGTCTCTTCTCAATCCAACTATTAGTTTTTCTGTCTTTTTCATGTTAGATATTCTTATTCTGTTGGCTGTAATTTACCTACTTTCACTTCCTCAGGCTGTCAAGCTGTATTTTTGTTATGATCATCCAATATTATTGGAGTTTTATTTGTAAATAAGCTAGTAGTTGACATTGGTGCTGTAATAGTGATATGATTTTTTAATTTTATTTTTTAAAGCAATCAACAGGGTCAATTTTCAGCCCTGGAACAGCAGTCGAAGTGAATATTGACAACAAAGAAAACTTACGAGATGTTTGGTTCCCTGCAATTGTCATAAAAGAAAATGAGGACGGAACTTTCTTTGTGAAGTATCAGAACTCGAGGAACAGTGATGAGGCTGCAACAGTAAAAGTGACTCTGGATTCGCAACATATCCGGCCTACCCCTCCTCGTTATGTGGGCAGAAATTATGAGTTGCTGGAAAAGGTTGATACATCCTATGGATTTGGTTGGCGGGCTGGAGTAATTACCAAAGTTCTTGCGGGGGGAAGGTATAATGTCTTCTTTAAGCATGGAAATGAGGATAAAGAACTCAGCCATGCAGATATAAGGCCTCATGTGGAATGGACAGGTGGTGATTGGATCAGTAGATCCAAGGTATCATCTCTTATTCACATTCTTCTTTGGTGTGGGGAACCTTTGGGTGTGGCTCAAGTCTGTAGTGATTTGGAATTGTTCTTGAATAATATTTTTGTACACGTGTTCTATCCATTTCTCCTCTTCAAAGTGTATGTTCCTGCATGTGTCATGCTGTCATTGTTTATCCCTTTCAACAGAGCTTCTTGTTTGATTATCAGTAAATTTTATCTTCTTTCAGGAGGAAGCAAGTGATAACTTCCACGCGGTTGCTGTATGCATTTGGCACAGATTTTTTATATATTGTTTCTCTTCTTTTTGTGGTTAATGGATTTTCTAAGTTCTTATCCTTGCATGTATGCTGGTTTTGAGCATGGAAAGCTGACAATCATGTGCTTGGATAGAATAGTTTTAGGTTTCCTTAAATGGTCCAGTGTTTTCCAGAATAGTATTTTATGGACACAGGTGATTGAGTTTTACCCTAATGAAATTATTGGCCTACAAAAACAGCATCCTCTATGGTTTTTGAGCATACTTAGCTGTGTTTTATCAAAGGAGAAAAAGAAAAAATTTTGGGAAACAGAGTGGTTTGGACATGCTTCATTAGGGTACTGACCACCATCCATGCTGGTCTTTTATGTTTCTATTCATGATTGGTCTTTTGGGTGTGCATGGTTAATGTTAGAGCTGTCAAAAAGCATGTACATGGTTTATTCGTTTATTCTTAGCTTAAGTAATATGCTTTTTATTCAGGAAGTCTTGGTCGCCTCTGATAATCAAGAACAGCTAGGGAATGCCCATAATAGTTCTGACAACCCTGAAGTAGCCCTAGAACTTGAAAGTTCGGGCTCTGCGAAGGATAACAGTGAAGAACAAACACCTTGTTTGACAAACATAAGAAAGAATCAGATAGAGCAGTCAACTGACATCCATGAAGATTCAGCTGCTTATGCCTTGCCTCCAAGCAAGAAGAAGATAAAGTTGGGTAACTCTAATGGTACTGCTATGCGTACACGACCTATTAAGAAGCTGACAGAAGAGAATGTTTCAGATGCCCCATTATTGGCCACAGCATCCCAAAGGAAGATGGATGAAACAACTAAGGAACCAGATGGTGATTTGGCCACTCCAAAGATGGAAAGAACAGGAGCTAGATGCTCGAAGAAATCTGTGATTGTTGAACAGCCTTCTGCTGTGGTTGAGGGTGCTTTTCTGGGAAAGAGAATAGTGAGTTAGATATATATTCTGAAACCTAAATAACTTTTGTACATCTTATGAATGAACTTCACCAGGGCCTATATATCTGAACTTTGATAAGGGAAACTTGTAAACAATGACACAACAGTTACTCCAACCATAGGTGGCTACTCATAGACTGAAGGGTGTAGCTGTAAATCTCCTATTGATGTTATCGATTAAAGTTTATGTATTGTGATATATGTTGGTAATAGTCTCCAACTCAAGCATGTCCAGCATGAGGTAGGAAATCAGCCCATAGAATCTAACTGAGAAAAATAAAGAAGTCTGTTCTTACCTGAACATTATAAAAACTGAGTCTGAGTCATTAATGTTGTTGGGGCTGATACTGCTCAAGGATTTGTTTCAGGAGTAAAGATAAGTTGTTATTCAGACGGGGTATCTATTGAGCACCCTGATTTGGAGCATTCAGGGAAAGGGTGCATTTTTTGTCTTTCTGTTGACATTAGTGTCCTAACTGGCTAATGATGGGTCTGTGGGATACTTTGTTTGCTCCATCATGCTTGTCTTACTTTTTGCTATTGTTTATGGTGATGCTTTTCATTGCTGATGCAGAAGATTAAGCAACAGAAATTTGGACCTGACTTCCAAACAATAGATCTTGTGAAAAGAAGGGGAAGACCAACAAAATTACAAACTAAAAGCCCACCGACATCAGTCACAGGTACATCTTTTAATTTATATATATTTCATTGATTGAATTTCTGTAAAGTAACTTGTACTTAAGGTTTTCAGGTAAGGAGAGCAATACAACATTTGCTTCTGCTGAAGAACTGATTGAAAATGATGTTAAAGAGAAAGAAGCTGAAATGCCTGTCATCTTAGGATTAAAAGCCAAGGGGATGAAGGGCACACAAGCTGGAAATCCTTCTAAGATATCTGATGAAGTATCGCGGAAACTAATTAGGGATCAGAAGAAGAATTTAAATGATTCAGGAGGAGACAACAGCATGGTAAGAAATACTCTGAGAAGTTATCCCCTTTTTCCTGAGAAGAGAGGGAGAGTCAAATATTAGACAGTGAGAAACCACCAAGATTACTTGTTTGGAGTTGGTAGCATTTCAAATTAACCTGTATATATGGTGTCTCCTTTTGCTATTGGTTATACTTCATATCACTGGGTATCAGTCTTGAAAGACCTTGCAAATAAACTTAATTATTTTTCAACAGTGAGTATGACTGTTTGATGCATTTTACCTGGGTAGCTTGAAAATTGATTGGCACGTCAATCTTGTTACTGTTACCTTGAACAAACCCCAATTAATGCCAGACATCAAGCTCAGAATTCTTTTCATGCTCACAATTTTTTAGGAAAGTATATAGATGTGCTACTGTGATGACAGAATTACCCTTAGGAAGAAATATGGAGTTCTTACAGCAGTAATTTATCCTAAAGAATAATCCAAATTCCCCCTTTCTCTTTTTTTCTGTTAAACCGGCTAATATGATTTGTTTGTATCAGTTCAAACTTGCAATTGTTTTCAGTATTCTTAGGTCTTTATTTAGACATGGTATTTATCAGGGCATCAGAGGTCCCCTGTAGTAATTGATTTCCTTCTAGTTCTGTTTGTTCCTTGAGCCAAAGGGGCTGATTGTATTGTTTTTTCTTATGTGGGAAATAAACAGGCAAGAGGTGGAAGCAGCCAAAGAAGGAAAAGGGGAAGACCGCGCAAATTAGTAATTATAAGCCCAAAGGCTCCTGCAGATGGTAAATTATATGCTACAAACATTGTTTGAATGTGTGTTTTATTCTGTTGTATCTTAGGAGACAGAACTTTGCATTATGTTCTGCAGGTAAGGAGGTTGAGGGGGCTGCAGGTGTTGTTGAGGTTGTTGTAAGAGATCATACAACTGATGAAGCTAAATTCCCTCCAATTAAAAGAGTGGAGTCTACAGGCAAGGGCTTACAACCTGAAAACCATTTTCCATTCTAATTTGTTAGTTGTGAAGTACACCAGTTATTTGGTATAGGCTTGTGATTATTTAATGAAAACCCAACATGTAGTTCTGACTGCCCTTAAAGAGAAAGAGGAATTACCTGACTAATTAGAAAGATGTAGTTATTATTAGCAATGTAGTTCTGAAGTACTTGTCTTTTCACCCCTTTTTGGTTTATGCCATTGGAATCAGGGTAGGAGTACTTTTTTCCAGTTATACTTTACAGATCCAGCATGAATTTTGTGGAACTGAAACCTTATCTGTATTTGTAGTCTGCCAAGATGCTTTTGGACAAAAAACAGCTGACATTTCTGAGGTTGATTGCGCACCAAAAGAAGTTGACATGGCCATTGCTGTAGCATCTGCAAACACTGCTGATGATGATCAACCGCTCTCAACATGGATTGGAGGAATGCACTCTTCAAGTGTTGAAGAATTAAGTAAGTTACAGGTACAATTAACGAACCCCTGGTTGTTGTAATTTTGCTTGACAATATCTGTTCTCTCTAGGACTATCCTCTGGTAGGACTGCCAACGGAGTGAACGAGGCAAGAGAAAGGCAACTTGATATCGTAATGAAATCATCTGTAAGTGATCTCAAAGGTGGCAGTGATCCAGTAGAGAATCAAACATTGCCTTTTGTGAAGAAGTCACCAATTTGGAAAACTATTGAATCTATGGAAGTTTTCCAAATAGTGCCCCAAAAGCCACATTTTCGTCCTTTAGGTGAAACTAAAGAGGAGTATCGTGAAGGATCTGCTGTTGGTATTATGGTAACTTATGCCGGTTTGTTTGAGAAGATCTCGATGTTGCAATTTAATGATGCTAGAAGCATATTTGATCGCACTTTGGAAAGTCTTTTGGACTTAGAAAAGCATGGATTTGATGTTACATTGCTAAGATGTCGTGTGAATGAACTGCTGTCAATCAGAGATGGACAAGGACAGCTTCTGGATGATTTAAAAGATTCTGAAATGAAGATAATAGAGCATAGTAAAGAGACAACAAAATTGGAGGAGGAAATGATAGAAATTAGAAAGAAGATAAGTGAATTAGAGGAGCAACTTGATTCAACAAAATCAAGAAAGCAAACAGAGGACCTTGAGATTGCGAGATTGCAGTCACACGTTGCTTCTATCAATGATTGTGTTCAAAGTGCTCGGCATGATTTTGAAAAATTAGCAGCTGCCCCTTGGAAATTTTCATGATGTACTTGATAGTTCATAGCTTTTCTGGTTTCTTATGTTTTTTGGAGCATAGGTGATCATGAAAGTTGTTAACCTCTGTGCATTTGTAGGATTGTAATGATGAAATTAGGTATATGTTAACCTGTTAGCTGTGTATCAGTTGTTTTGACACACTATTGTACTAGCTTTTCAAATGTTATGCATGGTTAGTAATTTGTCTTTCTGGATCCAAGGCAAAGTATGTTGTGTTGCTAAGATAGCTCACTTCGTTCTATTTACTAAATCTTTTCTGTAGTTTGCAGCAGACGCTGCTACGTTATTATTTTATTTCATCAATTCTATGCGTCTTCAGGTGTATAGTTTGTTACAGCCGCAAACAATGATAAGTAAATGATAAGTCGGTGTGTTTTTGAGAAACAATTTTCATACGGGGCTAACAAGTGGTGTAAATAAGATGATATTAGTGCTCAATAAGTTAGGGGGATTTAAAATTAAGCTATGTTACCATGTAATTCTTAATTGAGGGTTGAAGTGTTGCAATCTTGTCTCTTAATCAACCAGAGGAGTGCATTTATTTTTAACAGTCTACTTACAGCAACTCTGCCATACAGTCCTCTGTCTATCCATTAATCAAACAGGCAGCGTCAGTTCCCAGAAACTCTCTAGACCAGTTGGCAGCAAACTACTCTTATCTTTGAATCCTGCAGGCTGTGTTAAACATAAAGCGCACGGCCTTTAGATTGCGTTGTTGATTGTTTTTGCAAATAGATATCCAAATCCATCAACCACATGCACGTGCACATCACCTCACATCACATCAACCCGTCTGGGAAACTTTTTCGTACAGGCATGGAGCCCATTTCATTTAAGTTATTTAGTTGAAACCTAGAGGCCTTGGCTGTAAGTTCCTTAAATTTATGTATGCCTACGGGTTTGGTTTACAGCAGAAATTAATAATTAATATCCCACTACAACTAGAATAATCCACAATTTTATCTTCATAGCTAGGGGCGGATTCAAGATTTTAGTTTTAAGTGTTTTACGATTAGTAAACCCTATAAAAAATCTTTCGGAGGCCATGCTTAAGAATAAGAAATGTCTAAATGTGATGTAAGCATACTTTTTAGTGTTAATTTAATGTTCGAGTTTATGAAATCCCCGCGAAGACCGAAATGCTGATGAAAATTAAATTTGTTGGTCCAGTCCAACCATTTCCGTCCTGGGAATAGGGTGGATGGTCTTCCCTTGTCAACACACAAATATCTATGTCTGCTTTAGGTTTCATAATTTTGAGTATCCCAGAAATTTAATTATATATTCTTAATAATAATTATACCGCAATGGCGTTACGCATTAGTTCTTTTGGTTTAAAATTAAACGAATGGTCACTCTGAAACCCTTTTTAACTTGCTTAGTCATAATAATAATAATTAATATGCTTATAATATTAGATTAACTGAAGAAATAACAGTGATTTGCCGCCTTCATCCTTTGAATCATTTGGTTACGAATCGACTATACCTACGTATGGTGTTATTAAATTTATGATACATTAATTGTAAATCTTAAGAGGATGGTCCAGGAGGGTTCAAAGGATTCACCTAACCTACTACCATATGCTGCGAGTAGTTGCACGCTGGACAGGTTCTACCCACGTTTCGGCTCCTTTTTCTGCCGTCTGTTTTCTCAATTTATCATTTTTTTCCCACTGTGACTCGCCAAAAATGCGACAAAATCATTTAATTCAGCCACTGGTGTGCAGAACAATTAGTTTGATGACCTCCCTGTTAGTTGAATTCTTATTAAATTCATATATCTTGTCTACGATAACGAATAGATCATTTCAAGTCATCTAATCTAGTTCAATCAAACGAACCAGAATTTAATTGGTTTTCTTTTTTGTTGTACAT
Source organism: Azadirachta indica (assembly GCA_022749755.1). Taxonomy (NCBI): domain Eukaryota; kingdom Viridiplantae; phylum Streptophyta; class Magnoliopsida; order Sapindales; family Meliaceae; genus Azadirachta; species Azadirachta indica. The sequence goes on from CM040440.1 coordinate 17,734,024, forward strand.
GATGTGATATTATCAATTAACATTATTAGATGGTAAACTTGAGGTAAAACTTGAAAAGAAAAAAAAGGAATAGCTTGTGAAGATTACGAGTAAGGATTTGCATCTTGAAGGAAACAAAACTGGTATGCTGAGCTAGGAATCTAAAGAAAATGTTACGTAAGGGATTGTAATGTAAACCAAGGACTGCAAGGACGAGGGGATAGTAAATGTAGGCAACGACATCTCGCAAAAACACTATTTGCCTGTCCAACCAACTCATTAACAACACATATAAACCTATGAACCGTGAGTCTTGTACCATAAATGCAACATCTCTTCTCTCCTTCGGTTCCATTCAACCACAATTGCATGATTTCAGCCACTTTCTCGAAGCTACTACGAGACTTTTGTATGTATGTATGTATGTATGTATGTATGTATATATGTATGTAATTACTTATATATTAGGTGTGGGTTTACGGTAGTGCAAGTGTATGGATAGACTACTGGATAATTTTGATTTTGTGGTGAGTTAGGTGTGGTGTCTTCATTTCTGGAAAAAATATTTATTTCTTTTACCAGCATATACGGATTCTGGGTCCGGGGTGGTTCTGAGCTTTAATGAGCACCCACCTCTTTTTTTTAGCTGCTGTTTTAATGGGCTCTAGTTTTTGGCATTTCTATTTTTTAATTTTAGATATTTTTCTGCTACTTTTGCATGTAGTTTTAGACTTCAATTGCCTTTTGTTTTATTCTTTTACTTTTTTATTTTGTATTTTTTTGGTAATAATATTCCACTTGACATTAGAATGCCTGCTAAAAGTCTATTACGCCAGTAAATGTTGTTGAATTCTTTCGAGTTCTCATTTTCAAGACCCATATGGCTAGATTTTTCCGGAGGGCGAATAATCTTATTTCCTATAGGCTGAGTACTGACCATAATATCAACTATAATTAATGTTATTTAATGCTTTCTGCATGCTGTATTGTAGACTTATATCTTGGCATACAATCCCATCACACTCATATTTGATGGGAAGTCCGGAAGTTTGTCGATTTATTGCACATATATTGAGTTCTGTTAGCATATATACAATTTTATAGTGCTCATTTATCTAATTTTCTCACCAGAGTTTAGTGGCGGGTCATTCCTGATTTTGTTTTCTTTTCAGTAAACTCTCAGGTGGATGATCTGATTAACTCTTATCTGGGCTTCTGGCCTTATTAGATAAGTCTCCAGGTTGTTGAGTCTCGCTTGTTGTCCAGGTTTAATAGGCAAAAATGAAGGTTTTTGCAGCTCAAGTGGAGGAAGGAAAGGAGGGACGAGATGGAAAGCCGGCGGTTGGCCCTGTTTATCGAAATTTACTGGCCAAGAACGGCTTTCCTCCATCAGCCTCAGATTTAACTACTTCTTGGGATATCTTCTGGTAATTGCTGTCAAACTTTTTTTTGCTTTAATATTATAGTTCTAATGAGAATGTGAATTAGAACACGAGAAACCAAATTGTGCTGCCTTTGCCATTATGTTTGTCATATAGTTAAAGAAAGCTGCTATATTTTGTAATTTATCATCTTAAGACAATCAAAAGAAGTTATCTTTCCCATAGAATACGGTAACTGCAAGTACATGGGATCATGGAAATGCTTGCCCACTGTGTGGTAACGTGTCTATATCGAGAGCTTATGATCTTGTTAAGTTCATATTTTGACCACAAAAGTGTGTTGATGTGTAGCTCTTCTGTTGAGAAGTATCCAGGAAATAGGATGCTTGGCTGGCGTAAATTTGTTGATGGGAAGGTAAATATCTATATGCAAGCAACAAAAGAAGTTTCAGCTTTTTCTATTGAGAAGCTCTGATTATATTGCTTTTTTAACTCTGTTTGGTGTTTAGGTTGGGCCTTATGTCTGGAAGACTTACAAAGAAGTCTTCGAAGAAGTTCTGCAAGTTGGTTCTGCATTGCGAGCATCTGGGGCTGAACCTGTAGGCATACATATATTTTATTTGCCAGCAGCTTATGATGTGAGTGCCAATTAGAGATGAAACTGTGCTTTAACCTAAAAATTTTTGCTACAGGGCTGTCGTATTGGGATTTATGGAGCAAATTGCCCTCAGTGGATTGAGGCAATGGAGGTTTGTTCTGACTCTTTCTCCAGTCATATTTTCTGTTCAAGTTTGATCTAATGTTAATTGACTTTTACTCTCTTGGATGAATCTGTACTTAACAAGTGGTTTGACTTCTTTATAGGCTTGCAATGCCCACAGTTTAATTTGTGTGCCTCTTTATGATACTCTTGGTAAATTCTTTCGAGAAACTTTGTGCTTTTGAACTATGAATTTCAATTTTTTTTTCTTGCGTGAAAAAGATTTTAGATTTTCACACCTAGAAGCTTAATTTCCAAATTTTATTGCCTATTAGTATGCAGATGATTGGTTTTCTTGGCTTTAAGAAGTTTAACCAGAACTCCTTATGGGTTCTCTTGGATGCAGGGCCTGGGGCTGTAAATTTTATAATAGATCACGCAGAGATTGATTTTGTTTTTGTCCAAGATAAGAAAGTGAGCGAGGTAATAATGAAAATATTTGACCTGCTTTTTGGTTAATATACCTTTCACAGCAATTTGAAAATCTCAAGAGCATCGGATTGTTCTGATTGAATCCATATGCTTATATATGCAGCTACTGAATCCTGATTGTAGATCTGCTGCTCGACTGAAAGGTGCAAATGACTAGAAATATTGTGGTTTACTGAACTACCAGGGGATGTTACTGAGTTTGGTTGTGGTTGTGGTTGTGGTTGTGGTTGCAGCAATTGTTTGCTTCACCTCATTGACGGAGGAGGAGAAGGAAAAGGCTATGGACATTGGAATTAAACCATACTCATGGCATGAGTTCCTTCAGTTGGTTAGTTTTTTGTTGTTCTGTTTTATGTGATTCATGAATTAACCAACATAAAATCTGAGAAAAAGTATGACTCTCTGCAATAATCATTTTTTTTAAACTTTTGGATGAGAAGAAACAAACTAGATCACTTTCAATAGACAATTGACAGACGGCTTGTTCCCTTTTTCCTTTTTCTTCCTTATTTAAGGGAAAAATTTTCCATCTCAATCACTATTGAGAAATATGAGTTACTCTGTCACCAAAGTAGGAAGGCATAGAGTAACTGATAATGAACTTAAACAATCCACTCTCATTCCAACGTGGTAGCACACAACTATTATTTTTTGTCCTTTTTGGAACTATTGTTGGCATTTGCATGCTTTTCTCTGTAGAGTTTGACTACAGAGTCTTTTGTTTACCAGGGGAAAGAAAACAAATCAGAGGTTTTGCCACCTCAGCCTTTCAATATTTGCACAATCATGTATACTAGTGGCACCAGTGGAGATCCAAAGGGTGTTGTGTTAACACATGAAACAGTTGCAACATTTGTCAGCGGGGTTGATATCTTTATGGATCAATTTGAAGATAAGGTGAATATAATGTTGGTCCTCTTTAACACTGTTTATACGTGATATGGTTCTTGTGCTGTTCTTAAAGTATTATCTATCTTCTTTTTGTGAATTTATGTGAACATACTTCCAATATATGATTTATCTAGAGAGTGCAGTGGTTCACTCGGCGAATTGAATATTAATATCCTCAAAACAAAATATACTAGCTTAGTACCCATTTTCTACCTCTCTCTTTATAGCCAAATAACGGTAGTAACAATAATAACAGGAAGAAGAGAGATGTTTTTTGCCCACAATTATTATAATGATCTGTGTTTAAGAGCACATTCCATGATGGCTACACTTGATGTCCTTTGCATGAGTATAATCTTGGAATATTTTCAATGGTTGACCCTTTTCTGTTCTTCCATAATCCCTACTGTGACCTGTCTTAGTTATCCTAAGCTAAATTTCCCTTGACTTTACACAGATGACAACAGATGATGTATATCTGTCTTTCCTGCCTCTCGCTCATATCCTTGACCGCATGATTGAGGAATATTTTTTCCGCAAGGGTGCTTCTGTTGGTTACTATCACGGGGTATGCTGCTGGACTCTCTGTTTTATTGTTGAGCTTTCATCATTCTTTTTAAATGGGAGGAAAACATAAGGGACTCAATTATCAACAAAACCAAGTTTTCTAATATATGATTGAAAGGTAAGAGGAACAAGTAGTGAGCAAGCTTTCTTACACTAGCTATAAAGTTTAGCTCCAATCTTGTGAATTAACTAATATTTTGCTGAGTTTTCACGTCACTTATAGCTTCACTTTGTTTTTCAATACTTTATGTTAGTCTGTTCCTTAAATCAATATTTTGCTCATAATTGGGTTTATTTTCTTACTCTAGGATCTGAATGCTTTGAGGGATGATTTGATGGAATTGAAGCCAACACTTCTGGCGGGTGTGCCTCGAGTATTTGAAAAGATTCATGAAGGCACGGAAATTAGAAAACTCTGTTAATTCATTGATTTTGAATCCGGACAAACCAACTAATTAAATTAAGGTTTTTCTTTGTTTCAGGTATAAAGAAAGCACTAGAAGAACTCAGACCTTTGAGGAGGCGAATTTTTGATGCCCTCTACAAATAGTAAGATGCTGTTGCATCTTGTTGATAATGTTACTTCAAGTCACAAAAGTTTCCTTCCTGTCTCCTGAATATTATTGAAAAACTGCACCTTTGTCCCATCATAGTGTAAGTACGATGCTGATGCTTCCTATATTGATGTGCAGCAAACTCTATTGGATGAACAGGGGGTATAAACAGAAAGATTCATCACCACTGGCAGATCTGTTAGCATTCAGGAAGGTAATGTATTTAAATCCTTCAGTTGTCCATTGCTTTCAAAATTGAGAATCTGGTGAGAGTTAGTGCAGAGAATTCTTTTTGTGGCAACCTAGATGCAGTTCCAGCTTCCAACAATCTAGAGCTTTAATTCATTTGGTTTATTCAAGTTCAGAGGCTGTGTTTGTCTTCGTCAACTGGAAACAGCCATAGAATCTATGATAACATACCAGACTGCTAGGCCACAGAACACTCGAGACCACTTCAATATCTTGAACCAAATCTCATCTGCATTTATTACTCTTGTTACGCTCTTGTAAGTTGTTCCTTCAACTATCTGTATATCTTTTCCTTTTAATCAGGTCAAAGCCAGGCTAGGTGGTCGCCTTCGACTAGTAATATGTGGCGGTGCACCCTTGAGCGTTGAAGTGGAAGAATTCTTACGGGTTACCTGCTGTGCCTTTCTAATCCAAGGCTATGGTAATGATCCGTGCCTATAGCAGAAAATCTTGAACCTTAGGCCATCTAGGAGACATAAGATATGAGAGCATTTGTGAGGTAAAATAGTTTACAGGAAAAACTCAGTTAATCGTAATGCAATTTACCACTCCATTACAGTTTGAGTACTTCTATGGTCGATATGTTTTTTCAAACTAGGTCTGTGGACTTCTTAAACCTTTTATTGCATAATCTTTTTTTCTAGTTTAGGGAAGGCATCCTGTTACAACATTTCACCTATACCAAATCCTCTTTCCTCCAAGTATGACATGCAAACCTATCATGTTTCAGTTATGCTCATGGAGATGAGATGTACTATAATTTTGAGGGTTGTTCCAATCTAAAACTTCCTTATAAACCTTTTACATTGCATTGTGGTTCATCTAGGTTTGACAGAAACCTGTGGGCCAACCACTGTTGGTTTTCCGGATGAAATGTGCATGGCTGGTACTGTCGGTCCAGTAACTGTATACAGTGAGATGCGCCTGGAAGAGGTCCCAGAGATGGGCTACAGTCCACTTGATGATCCTCCTTGTGGTGAGATATGCGTTAGAGGCAAGACTCTTTTCTCTGGGTATTACAAAAATCCTGAACTCACAAAAGAATCCATGATAAATGGATGGTTTCATACAGGTTAGTCAGTGCGCCATTTCTTGTCAATCTGAATTCTTCAGCACTGATATTCTGTTCTGATTTTATCATTATCTGTTATTTTCAGGGGACATAGGGCAAATATTTCCCAACGGGGTTGTTAAAATTATTGATAGAAAGAAGAATCTCATAAAACTATCCCAGGGAGAGTATGTGGCTCTTGAATATTTGGAAAATGTTTATAGCATCGCTCCTATAGTTGAAGATGTGAGCATTTCTCACAGTTTGTTGATTTCATATAAACTGTAATGCGCTTTGTTCATAAATCTTTTATTGATTATGTAGTTTGTTCTTTTTTTTTTTTTTCTCGCGTTCAGATCTGGGTCTATGGAAACAGCTTCAAGTCAATGTTAGTTGCCGTTGTTGTGCCACATGAAGAAGAAACCAAAAAATGGGCGTACTCAAGTGGTCACACTGCTTCACTCTCTGAACTTTGTGCCCTCGATCAGCTACAGAATTACGTCCTTTCAGAGCTAAAGAGTACAGCTGGAAGAAACCAGGTAAGATTTGCTAATTGGAAAACTGACTCATTTCTCTTTAGAGCTTCAGAGATTTGTTTGCCTTTTCTTTTACTTGTGATAATCCATTGCCCCGACACCTTACTTGTCTGGAATTGTACTTAACAAATATTCACATGTACACAAATTGGAATGATAGAAAACAGAACACACACGTAAACAGTTTGACTGCTTCCAGCCTAAACCATCCCCCACTGGCGATGAATTGTACCGGCAAGATATAGTCTCTGTTTACATATCAATAAACCCATCTTTCACTATTCAATCCTGCTGCCGCGATTTTTATTTATTCTTTCTTCTTTTCTTCTCTCTCTTTACCTATATCGAACCAGCTGAGGGGCTTTGAATACATCAAAGGAGTAATTTTGGATCCTCATCCCTTTGACATGGAAAGAGATTTAGTGACTGCCACCTTGAAGAAGAAAAGAAACAAATTGCTCAAACATTATCAGGTATCAAAAGATAACTCTGTTCTCTGATTTCTCTTTCAAGAAATGTTAATGTTTTCCTACTCATTAACAATCAGTTAAGTTGGAGCAAGCAAAAAAAAAAAATTGTCAGTTAAGGAACTCACATTTATTGTCTAACATTTTACAGGAGGAAATTGATCAACTCTATGGAAAATTAGCCGCAGGACGAAGCTGATATCAAACTACGAATATTGACCTAATTCGAAGTGTTAGTTTTCCCTCCGGCCTTCTTTCCCTTGCTAATAAAAGTTTTAAAGTAGAAACTCTTATATTCTGGTTTTCTGGTTTTACTGCATTTTGCGATATATATAAATATGGTAAAGGCATGTATTTAAGAGAACACTGGTGAACGAGCAAGCTCGGTGAAACAGAGAAATTCAAGATGAATGCGTTTTTTTTTTGGTTTTTTGTTGGGTTATTTGGAGGGGACATGAAAAGGGCGTTATATTTGTTTGATTTGAGGGATTGATTAGACTCTTTCTTACTATGATTGCCCTCTCAAATGAGATTGAAAGTTAATTTAAGTCCAAGAACCACTACAGTTTTAGTAATGAAAAGCATAAGCCCTGCATTCCTCAACAACAGAAAACGAATACTGTTAGTACATTAAACGGGAGAATAACTAGGTGACCAAATTAATAATAACAATAAATTTCCTGTTTATGCGCTATAGCTCGCTACAATAAATGTAGCCGTCAAGTAAAGAGCTACCCTTGCGCATACGCACCGGGCGCATTTTAGATAGAATGCTACGTCGCCATTCATAGGTTCCCGCTACACGTCTACGCCTGCACCAGCTAATCTCAATCGCATGATTAACTCTAAACTTCAATGCAATCACCACGTAGATGTTGATAAAATCTTTGTTCAGAATCAGATACAACCCATTTTGTCATGCTTAAACAAGACCAAAAACCCAGAAAGTCTTCATCACGTTTTTGCGGAAATGGAAAGAGCCGGTGTCAAGCCCAACTAGTATGCAATATTTACAATGCTTACTGCGGTCTTGTCCGCGGTGTTTAAGTTCCTGGTGCCTCATGTTCATGCGCCTGTTATTTGTTTGGCGCTTAATGTAAATGTGGTTTGTTGGGTCAGCATTGATGAAAGCATAAGCGAACTTCGGGGATCGCATGTGGGTTAAGTGAAGTGTTTGATAAAATTCTGAATGAATATGTTACCTTATGGAATGCGTTGGTTTCCGGTTACAAGAAAATGGGGTGCACGAAAGAGTTTTTGATACGATGCAGAAACGGGCGTTGTCAACGGGTTTATGGTAATAAGAGGATTACTAAAGCTCGGTTTTTATTCAACAAGATCAGTGAAAAGAATGTACTTTCATGGACTGTATTGATTTAGTAGTGGGCATGTGCAAAGTGAGATATTTCTTGACGCGTTGAACCTGTTTCTCTTGATGGTAAAATCAGGGACGACGCCAAACAAGTTTTACGTATTCCAGCGTGTTGGATGCTTGTGCTTCTCGTTTTGTGGGGCAACAAGTTCATTCAAGCTATTATAAAATTGGGTATTCCTGAGATGTTTCGGCAACATATATGTATGCAAAATGCGGAGAAATGGTTGGTTGGTTAGTTGAAGAACATGAAAAGCACTTCCAAGTTCATTGAGAGAGTATCGAATCACATTATGCTTGCATGTACAACTCTACCGCTAGCTGAGAAATTAATATAAAGAATGCCATTTGAGACTGAAGCAGCAGTTCGTGGTGCACTACTCGGAGCTTGTGTCCCGCATTCAAATCTGGGTCTTCAGGAGTTCGCTGCAAATTGAATTTCTGAGTTGAAAAACGACCAAACCAGCAGCATATTCAACACTCAGAAATTCTTGGTGAAAGAGTTTAACCTTGTGTACCGTAATTAGCACGAGGAAAACGATGAAAGATAAGGGTTCTTAGAAGCCAGAAAAGCAATTGGGTTGAGTCCCCATCGAGGAGAAGGTGAAACACGTCATCATTTAAGGACCACCGTAGAATTTCCAGAAAGATGCGGCAGACGTGAATTGAAGGAATTCACATGGAGCCTCTGCAATGTAGGATTTCAGTGCCCACCAGCAGCAGGTTCCCATCAGAAATTGGAAGGGTTTCAGCTGCCGCTAAACTGTGTCGTTCACACGGAACAATTAACATTCATACATTCCTTTGTCGAAGTACCCGCACACCATTATACCATAAAGATTTTGCTCTTGTCCATCATTACTCTGATCACGATCTAAATCACAATTCCTAATGCCATTAATGAATCTTCGTTTCTGTTAAGCTAGTTGACAATAAAAGTTCACTTCGAATCCTTAGATTGACTAATGCCTTTTATTCCCATTAAGCTCAGCCGCCAAGGCGCATGTCCACATTGCGTCTGTAAAATGCGTGTTTATCAAACTTTTCTAAATGGAATTAACAACTATTATTGCAATTAACAAATATTGGCATAATCCTCGTAAAATAATAAAAAGCAATAGAACCAAGCTATCCAGAAACAAGCTTAAGTAGCAGATTCTACAAATAGAAAAGGACAATTATGGATATCCCTGATCTAGAAGATGATACATAGAATTTTGCCCATTTTTTACCTTTTTCCCACTAGTAATACTGTAAAATAACTGTCAGATAAAGGGCTCCCTCTCATCATGGAACAACAAATATTACAAAAGTGACGAATCTAAATGGCATACATTTATTTTCTGTTGTTCTCCCTCTCCTTCTCCCGCTTCCTGTAAAGCTTCTCAAGTACACGTTTAGCCTCACATTGGGGAAAGTTCGAAAGATCATAGTAATGTGGTGCTATATCAATTAGCCTGCAGTCCAAGAAAATTTTGCCTTTTAGACCAGTATTAACAGACACCATCACCAGCCTCAATACTGAGGTTCTATGTCAAGCAATTCAAGGATATTTCAGGATCTCTACCACAAAATTCTAAAAACACACAGACCCCCCTAGAAGACAATCCCTAATAAACTAATATGATATATATTCCCCGATGAAGGTGCATGGCATTCCCAATACTCAATGCTAAGCTAACATAGCATGGAACATCAGTAAAGACCCAATTACAAATGTTTGCTTAAATTTTCTTTGGATTTCACTGTGAAGCATCAAGTGCAGCACTCTTGAAAAAAGAAAGGCTTAAGATCATAACAACAACAAAATGCAAGACTTACCATTCACCACGAACATCTGTCACTGTACGAATAAAGTTCCTGCTGGTAAGGACATACTCATTATAGATGACCCATTCTGGCTTGTGATCCAGGCAATTTGAAGGATGCAAGCGTACAACCTTGAAAATACATGAACACACAACACATCAGTTACTATATATTTACCATCTCCAAGAGATAAACACAGAAATTTTGGCAATCTAAGAACTTGTGTAGGCATGATTGAACAATGAAAGGAGTAGAGCATCATTCAAACAGTGTTAAATAATTAAATATATAAATCCACATACTTGGTTATCTTTAACTGTCAAGTAATGTCCAGTGCGTTCCAGATGAGCTACTTGCATGAAATATCCTGATAACATAGCCTTTCTAATGTTGACATAATAGTCCCGGCTGTTAAAATCAGTGCTGCATAACTTGAGGTTGAACCGTGCCATGATGCGAACCAGCTGTTGTCTAACATTATCAGCTGCCTTCAATGTCCTATGATTGATAAAATTTTCATAGCACCAAGACGGATCCTCATCTGCACCAAATTTATAAATAGGAAACAATTTTCAACATTAAATGTGCCAGGAAAATAAACTCTTCAGCAACGGAGACAGCAAAAAATAAAAACATTCACTTACTGTTTTGCTTGTAAGCGTGATAGACATTCAAGAGAGTAAGGTGATCCCCATCGATGTGGCCAAACCGGGCTTTAGCTTCATCTGCAGCTTTCTGAGCCTCCCTAGGCCGGACAAAGCAATTGGGTACTAAAGAAAGAATATTTGGTTATCACAGAAGAGGCCCACGGTAGGTCAGCAGATGCATAGAGGCGAGACGACACCATTTGCTTCATGAGAGAATACTGAGAAACTGCAACTATATGCATCAGCACTTACTTAGAATCCTATGGTGCATGCCAACCGGGGGCATGGATCCAAGACAAGACAGTTGCTGATGACAACCTAATGGACACTTAACATTTTAACTGCATCCATGTATACCAATATACACATGAAAGCAGTTAAACATATATCACCCAGCAGACGAAGCATCTGCACAAGGGCTGGACAGATAGGGATGCCATCAGAAATGATGCATCCCAGTAGCACGTACCTCCTAACCTCATTAAGACCTGACTCAAGACGCAGAAAATAAATAACAAGAAAAATGACAGTACCTGAAAGCATGGCAGAAATTGATAGAATTTCATTTGAGCAGTTGTATTTAGGACTCTCAACGAGCATCTTTGACATCTGAGGATCAAGTGGAAATTCACTCATCTTTTCCCCCAGCTCTGTCAAGTTCCCATCATCGTCCAGTGCTCCCAAGTAATTCAAAACTTCCAATGCCCGCATCAGCGTCTCAGGGGCAGGAGGGTCCATAAAATCAAAATGCACTAAATCATCTATCCCCAGTTTCTTTAATGTAAGGACAGTATTTGCAAGGTTCGACCGTAGTATTTCTGGATATGTCTGTGGCTGGAGATCATTTTGGAAACTTTTCTCTGTATAAAGTCGGAAACATTTGCCTGGTTGCGTTCTTCCAGCACGCCCAGATCGCTGGTGAGCACTTGCCTTTGATATTGGAGAAACCAATAAGGATTCCACACGCACTCGTGGATTATAAACTTTTTGTTTAGCAAAACCTGGGTCAATAACATAAACTATTCCATCTATGGTCAAGGAAGTTTCTGCTATGTTTGTAGACACCACGATCTTTCTTCCAGGTGGGCCACCTTCTTTAAGCGGAGGTGGAGCAGGTTCAAAAATTTTCTGCTGCATGGCTGGAGGAAGAGTTGAATACAAAGGCACTACTTTCACAGGGCCCACTTGATCACCCAAATTAGCAATTTCCTTTGATATTTTGCGGCATGCATCTTCTATCTCCTCCTCTCCAGTCAGGAAAACAAGAATGTCCCCAGCAGGTTCGCACAAGTGAATCTGCACAACTGTCCTTATGGCTGCCTCTAGGTAGTCCCTCTCAGGATCCTGGGTATAAAAAATTTCCACGGGATGAAGCCGACCAGGAACCTTCATCAAAGGTGCACCATTAAAATAACCCTGAAACTTTTCGGCCTCAAGAGTTGCACTCATAACCACCAACTTCAGATCTGGTCTATTTTTCAAAACTTCTTTCAAAAGCCCAAATAGCACATCTGTGGCCAAAGTTCTTTCATGAGCCTCATCGAGAATAATTACTTTGTATCTTTCCAAAAGTGGATCTGTCATTGCCTCTCTTAAAAGCATACCATCAGTTAAATACCTGCAACCAGAACAACAGAAAGCCACATAAACTTGTCACTCCAGTCAAACCAGCCAAACATGAAACATAAAACTTGTAACAAAGCAAAACCTAAAAATTTAACCCGACTTGAGTTTGGCACACTGAACTTACTTCAAAACTGTTTTTGCGCTGCTGCAATCTTCAAAACGGATGCTATAACCAACTTCTTCTCCAATAGTTACATCCATCTCTTCAGCAACACGTCGAGAAACAGACATTGCAGCCACTCTACGAGGCTGAGTGCAAGCAACCATCATCTTCCTACATCTATCAGGGGTTTCTATATCAACACCTTCCAATACAAACTGAGGAATCTGTATATCATGAACAATTCTTAGTTAGTTATCCATGTTCCATTATGCAACTTAGTTGCATCTCAAATCTGGCATCAACGAGATTGTGAAGAATAAGATCACCATCAAGCTACATTAACAACAAAGATTGAATAATTTCATGGATCCTACACCTTGTTAAACCATTCCATTACTATAGAAGGTTGAGTAAGGGGATTTTCAGAACAAAGAAATTAAAAGAGACAGACTGGGAAAGGCATATATTGAAAAAGGTTGAATAGGACAGAGAGAGAATACCAATGCTTAGTGATTGTGAATATTTGGAAAGAAACTACAGTAAACGTCAACCTATTACGTGTGCAAGAGGTCAGGTTACAATATTCCTAAACCCAAGAATCAAAAATATCAATCAAACCAGATTAATAGCATAAAATCAAAAGCAAACCAAACCAAATTGGTCAAGTTGTTCCAGCTAATCAAGTTAACTGAACCTAACTAGCAGCTCATGCCTAAACAATATGAGGCAACATTCTTACCACTGCATAGATATCAGCTAGTCTACAAAATATAACTTATCTCAAGTTTCAAACACTTGAGATGTGAATGCTTAGCTCTTATACTACCTTAAAGCAGTGAGAGCTAACCTACATCTTACTAGCCCATAATTCTTAAAGAAGGACGTAAGTCAATAATAGAAAACGTTGATTCTCAACAGAGGATAGAGAAATGCAAATGATAGAACAAGGTACATGCTTTTTACACGAATGCCCATTTCAATCTTGTCAGATGTAATATAACAATTTATAACATAAAGCGTATAAATAGAAAGCAACTAAATAAACATCAAATCAAAACCGAAGAAAACATTACTAACAAAAACAAAAAACTGGAAACTAAAATTTTGTATCTACTAATTGTATCATTTTGTGACAGATTATGAAAACTAACCTGGGTGGTTTTACCACTACCAGTCTCACCGACCAATACCAGAACCTGATTAGCTTTCAAGACATGCAAAAATTCCTCCTTCTGGTGCCAGACAGGCAAAGTCTTCCGCTTCTCCAGTATCTCGTAGTACCTCTGCGAGTAGGGTTTCCCATTCCAACTATTAATCAAACTATTATTATTGTTGTTCATCGTCGCTCCGACACCGTTTGATTTGGCTGCTTTCGCTGCGACCGCGGTCTCGTCCACGACGTCGAACAAACTCACCTTCCTCTTCCTCTCCGTTCCCATCCAAAATCTTGCCGAACGTACCCGTGGACAACAGGTTAAATAATAAAAACAGCGGAAACTAAAAATAAAAACCCTAAAAGGAGTTGGAGAACAGAGGCTAGGGCAAGTTATCCAGCGGGCGTAGTTTAAAGAGAAGAGGGACAGGCAGTTTCCAGATTTACCGATTTGTCCTCGTTCATATATCTTTATTATTTTGCTAACCGACAATCGACAACCTAACATTGGACATTTGACGTTCCCAGCAGCCAGGCCTCAGGAGTAGGACTAGGAGGACGTGTTACACTAAATCCGGACTGGGCTAAGCCCGAACACATAACAATGATATTCTTTGGGCTGCATCTACAAAAACAATGTACTCCCTAATATTCTGAATACACTCCATTGGAACCAGATGAAATAATAATAGGGATGCATTTAGAAACATAATAATAACAGTCTGGCCATATTCGCCCTGCATTAGACATGCTCGAATCAAATGAAAAAAATTACGCATTAAGGGTTGTCATCGGGCAATTTAATCAAAATTAGCGGTTAATGAATGTTATTAAGAAAGAAAGTTAATATTGAAGACTATTATGTAAATTAAAATATACATAAAATTTACTGTGTCATGTCATGTTTTTTAAACAATAAACTGTGATTCCTTCTTTAAAATTCTCTCAACTTAACTATCAAAAACGCTTTGCTTCTTATTGCAAGAGGGAGTTTTATTTCATCACTAGTAAGATTTCTTTGATTTTTTTCTTTTTTTTTTGTTCTTTTTATTTTCAATAACTTCATATTTTCACATAAATATAAATTTATGATGGCTTATTTTCATTTAATAGTGGTTTTCTTCCACCTAATAATAATTTATATCCACCCAAATATAAATTTGTGATAGTTTTGTTGGTTTGTCTATTTATATTATTATGATATTATGACTTAAAAGTTAGAAAATCTATATGAAGAAATCTGAAAATGTTGTTTTTCAGAATTGGATGATTTTACATCATAATAAATTTATTGCAAATAGGATTGAAAAAAAATTGAAAGTTAGAAAATCAAATTTGACCAAAGCGCAATGAACTGATTGGGTTCGGTTTCACTCTACTTTTCAAAAACTCAAAATTTTTGGTTTGTTTTTTTATTTCGAAGCAAAAAATCCAAATCGAACAAAAAATATATATGTTTTAATATTTTAACCAAAAAAAATAATGTCGTTTTAAGAATGTAACATCAGAACGATGGGTTCCATATATTCCATCCACTTCCTATTTACATCTAGTCAAGTTCTAATTCTTAAGAAGAAAAATTCAAAATTTTTTGGTCTAATTTGGTCCCAACGAAACCGAGATTGGACCAAATCATGTCTACCTAATTTGTTGAAGCATAAATAAGAAAGATCAAGTAGAGTAATGGAGAGTATAAATAAGAAAGATCAATTAGAATAGTGGAGAATAAAGAGAACAAATTGTGGATAAAATTCTATTAGAGTTTTAATTTATAATATTTTTAGTTAAAAACACCAAATGTGAATATATTATATTTATTTTTTTCTGTGTATCTCAATAAGTATTATAATTTATCTAATTTTATGTTGTAATAAATCTCTCTACCTTTAAGATATTGAATGTAAATGTCCAAATTCCTTAATCTTTTATTTGGAATAAAATAAAATATTTTCTTGGTTAAAGAAAAAAGAAAATTGTACTTGAAATCCCTATCTATAAATTAAAGTGATAGGTTTGACAAATAATTTACCCATTATGTTCTATTTAAATTTTCCTCATTTGAAAAGTTGACAAGGAATGTAAGCAATTGAGTACATACATATATAAGCCGATAGATGGACATTAGGGATGGCAAAATCTCACAGGTTTGAGGCATCATAAGAATCCGTCCCAAATAGGATAAAATTGGAGCGATATAATGAAAAATGAGGTGAGGAATGGGGGGAGATTCCCCATATTATTAATAGAGTGGAGAATGGTTTAATATTTCTTACCCTTTTCTCATCTTATTCCCAAAATATATATAATAATATATTATAATACGTTATTTTTCAAATAAATATATATATGCGGACTATATTTAATTAAAAAATTTTATAATTCATAATTCTTTTTATCCTATTAAGTATAAAATTTATATTTTTAATATAATTATTAATATGAATAACATACATTTTTAGTTAGTATTAATATAAATAAATACGAAAATAGAAAAAATAAATGAGAATAAAAAATTTATTCTGCACATGAGAATTCTTTATCCCTATCCCATTACATTTTATTGAAAAATAAAATAGAAAATAGAAATTAAAATTAAAACATGGTAGAAAACGAGAAAGGTTTTCTCACCCGCCACTGGTTCCTATTGCCATCCCTAATCGGTGTAGTACTCTTTGGGACGCGGGGCTTGGTACAAGTGATGGTGAAATTGATGTGAACAAATGATGGAGACTTGGATGAAAAAACCCATGTGTCCGTGGACCAAGATATTCAATATTCACAGTGTTTGAAGTCTTGCGAACAAGCAATGAACGGGGTCAAGTTGTAGATGCCTGGTCGGTCGGCAACGTTAACGGCGGGCTAATCACATCCACATCCACATTCGAATGCATACCAGGCACCCTTTGCTTAATTTTTGTGCCACGGCCGTAACAAGATCTGATGTTCCTCCCGTTGCCAAAAAGGGAAAATTCTATAATTTCTCTTTGTCGATTATGGTTAAGCATGCACTGGAAGTGGAATGTGAAGTTGGAGATACAGTTGCCGTAATTATTAAGGTAGTTGGCAGTATTATCCAAACCGGCTTAATTATTAATGGGGTTCTTAAGAAATCAGAGAAAGCTTTGCCTAAGAGTACTACGCATGAAAGCAAGGAATAAGACTGAGTTTGATGATCCACACATACTAGGTACAAATTTCAGGAAATTCACATGGCAAAGCCGGTTGAACATATATAAATATTAGAAAAATGAGACCGCCAAAAATTTACCATTTTATAACTAGCTAGTTGGTGCAAACTTTCATGGATCTCTAAGATCTTTACCTGGAAGAGATTCCGAAACTGAATCAGAACACAAGTTGAGCTCTCTCAAACTTGCTGCCAAAGGACGTTTATTTTCTGTTCATGATATTTTTTAAACAAAGATAATATTTATATAATGCATACTTCAAAAACTTTCATCGTGCAGTGCATCCGAGTGCAAATTTGGCTTGAAAATTAATGAGCCGTGAGATATAATTTGTTTAAAGGGGCACGAATCTATTGTACATACTTAAAAATTGTTGGCCCCCAGAGTCACAAGTAATCAAAACACATGATGGGCAAAGTAAGAGGATTCAATTATTACGTAGCCAGAGATCGGAAACTAAATGTGTACATGTCCAACTATAGTGTTTAGAATTCCAAATAGGAAAGCTGCTGCAATTGAGTTATCTGAGCCGGGCGGGGCAGTGACAGTGTGTTTATTGCGGCTTAGTTCGGGAGTAATTACGCTTGCATTGCCTTACTTTCATTAAACACAGACGAAACTATACGTGGCCCCCACTTCATTAAATACATCTCCTTCAACTTTGATTGCCTGTTTTGGTGTCGCAGATACATAATGGAATTTATTGAACAATTACCCTTAAATTATTGTAATACGAGTAATATTCTGTAATTCGATAAAATAAATATATATATTTTTTTTAAGTAAGAAAAAGGCAAAAATAAAAAACACACACACATATATAATATATGTTAGATTAATTAACGTCTTTGTGTAATTAATCAGCTATTACAAATTGATATCACGGCTGCACTATAGTGCAGCGATGTCGATGCAAATTAGAAAGCAGATAAAAATGAACTTGTCATACAGAATGACCTTACAAGTTACAACTCGTCATATATATTAGATCAATTAAAGAAGAAAAAAACGACTTGTCTAATCTATTAGTTTTTTACACGTAAGAACTTGACGGATGATAGCTTTGAAGCTGAGTAAAAATTGGCAGACACGTTATGGATCTAAGATTTGCTATCGGTGCAAGCTATGCCGTCGTTCCCTGCCAAAATCTGGTACTTGTCTCTCCTCGTAAGCTTGGTACATTCAAAACCTAATGCCTTGCCAAGCTCACTTTGCACATAATTGGCTACATCAAATCTTGATTTTTCACCATTATTACACGTGGACAGTCCACATACGCCCTGAAGCAACTGCATGGTGTATTTTGGTGATGGGTTCAAGAGAAAGAACAATGGATCCAGGCACTTGAGCCCGCCTGCAGTTGTACCGTAGAACATGGTAACATGCGTGTTACTAGCCACTGGGATTATGTTATCGCTCATTTCTGCGAACAAAGGGCTAAATCTTAAGAGATATGGTTCTCTACATGTGGATCCTTCGGGGCAAATTACTAGGTCCCCTTGATTTAACAACCCTTCCATCATCTTAGCATCTTGATACCTGTTTCTCGTTAATCGTACGGTTTTGATCGGTGCTAAGAGCTCTGACATTCTGCTTAGGCTGTAGGTAACTGCAGTTATATTTTTCTTTAATGTGAAAGATAGGTAGAGAGGATCTAGTAATGTTCTATGATTGCAAACGTATAGTAGGCGCTGGGGCTTTTTACATTCTTCTGAGTTTGGAAATGAATGAGAAGTTTTTGGTTCTCTTACAGTAAGGAGCAGCCCTGAGAATGTCAATGTGGGAATGGATATCTTATGGGGAAGAGTTAAAGCAACAATGGCTCTGGTGATAGCAAGAATGAGACCCAGTGGAAACCACATGAACATCACTAGAGAATCTGTTAGGGTTGGTCTGAAAGCCAATCGACCATCATGGAAAATGAGTGGTTTTGGGTATTTATCTCTTGGTAGGTGTTGCCAGCTCTTCTTGTCAATGCTTCTCACCAAGTGAACCTCCTGTTGCAACAATGGCAGAAAAGCAGCATTAAAAACTGAGACTAGGAAGGCCACATGGATTTCAAGACAGCTACAAAAGGACGAAAAAAGAAAGGAAATTAAAAGAGAACTCACCTTACAGTACTTAAGGAACAGCTTATGGTTAAGAGAACTGATGCCGATATTGAGATCACTATCCTTTTCTTCTCCGAGAATGTCTTGTAAAACATGCATGTCTTGCTTTCTCTTTTCAATGAGTCCAACAAAGTACCCACAGAAAACCTTTAGCTGTCTTCCAACTATATGATCCATCTCTAAATAGTCTCTTAAGAAACTTTCAATCATTACTTGAGGCATATTACTCACAGCCACCCTTTTGTCTCCTCTCTTCAATACCTCAAATATTTCCAACCCAACGTTCTCCAAAAAGAACTTTGGCAGAACAGCTCTCCCAACTCTGAAGCTGTCTTTTTTGATTCCGAAGAAACAAATTGCGACCATTATCTTCAATCCCATCTCTTCGCCAACAAAACGGATAAATGGGTATAGAATGAATAGAACAAAAGCCCTTAAGAGACCTCCAGCTTCAAAAGCTACAAGCATGAAATAAGGAAACAGAGAAGAGGATTTCAACAAAACTTGTTCAACACTGAAGATCAAAGTTTTGTCTGACAGGTCTGATCTATGAACAAGGGAAGTGTGCTTCTGATATTTACTATGGGCTGCATGGAGGTTGCTGACAGTTCTGTGAAGAACTTTTGGGTTCCTAAACTGTCTGAAGAGAATGCGACAGAAAAAGAAGAAAAGGGTTTTGAAAAAAGAAAACTTCATAGAATTCATTTTAGCGTTGGTTTGTTGTAACCGATATAGGACGTTGTTAGGACCTTATGCCCCTTTTATAGAATATGTGTTGAAGAATGCCCTTACACTGTCATAATTATTACAAGCATGCCATTTTCTTGTGCAGAGTTACGAAGCCAGCTGATGGTGACTTCCATGAAATTTCTACTATTGGTAATGCGACAGTGTAGTTCAAGATTTATTAAAACACGGTTATTAAATAAAGATCCACGCTTTGGGCCTTTTCAAAAAGGGGGACTGATACGATATTGAGAGCTGGACTTTACATTTATGTGTATCAAACCAACTGCATGATAGAAAATTGAGGCTACTTTTCATAAAATGTTGTCATGTTGACAAAAGCACTTGTAATTGCCGCAATATTAACTGTAGACGTCCAACTATTTAAGTTGTTGTTTTTTCAATCATGTGTCTACAAGTAACTTAAATTTATGTTATTGAAGTATATGTAGTCCAGAAATTCTGGTTTCAGCAAAGAAAAACTTTTAACTCTCACATTGAAGAGGAATACATTCCAACTAAAATGCAGAATGGGGTTTGACCGCCAGACGGTAAACTTGTAACTCTGACACTGAACACCTTTCGACATAATTAACTCAAAACACCGTGTATGCTAATCAAATATGGACGCTTCTGAATGTATAATTGTCAACGTGTGACAGTTAATTTTCGTTAGGAAATGATATTCGTAACCTGATCTATTGCAAATTCGTTTGGTTTTTCAAAATTTTTCTGTCGCCATTAATACGGATCAATCCTAATGTTGCCCATAACAGTTGGCATGTATATCAATATGCTACTGTACTGCCATTTATTAATAATAATTGTCTGCCTGGTGTTGATATGAATGGAGTTTCCTGTAATCAGAAATTGAAATTGAGGAAGTTTGGCGCTCAAGAGTTGGGGACACTCAAAAGAAAAAAGAACCAGGCAGAAACAGGTTGTAGTGGGTTCCCGGTGACAGAGGCCAACCCATCATGGAGTTGGGAGTGTCTGTAGTAATACCGTTTGGGTCCCTCTCTCGTTTCGAAGGTTTGGGCAGAAGGAAGAACCCATTTTCGTTTAGAGGCAGTTAATTAGCTGGAACAATAAATAATTAAATCAAAAGAGAGTAAATGTTTCTTTGAAAAATAATACCATGTATCTCGCTCTGCATTATGCTAGTAGTATATATATTCTAGAAATTTTGTTATGTACATAAGTTACTTCGTCAAAGCATTGTATATAAGAATATTTGATGGTCCTAAAGTAACAAAAATAATTAGTCCACATTTTTTAGTTGCTTAATTATAATAATTAAATGTATATCTTCGACATTATTTATATATATATATATATATTAACTGCTGATCATTATGTAATGTAAAGACCAACTTTGCCCACTTAATTGAATTTCTTTTAGTTAAGTACGCCTAACTCTCAAAGCACAAGCAAATATAATTTACAATTTATAATTTAAAATCAATTGACACCTAAGAGGGAACATAGTAATTAATCTATCAACTGTTTTAAAAAAAAAAAATTATTAACACAAAATAATTGGGTGAGAGTCACACGGAAAACATGGTACTAATTAATAATCAACATAAAGTGTTATATATTTCAAAGCTTTAATTAGTTCGTTATGATCATATAGCGTATAAACCGATCAACTGTTTTCCAGGTGAATATATAAACCGATTAGATTAGATGCAACTTACTATCGGAAAAGAGAAAAACTAAAGCCAACGGGCCATCTTTTGGATAAACAAGCAAGCATGTCAATCAAGAATTTAATTATGTCAGGGAACTGTTCTATTATCTTTGACCACTTGTTTTTCATGGCCAAACCGCGTAAGTCTTGCAGCTAGCTTTGCTCGCGTTATTATTCATATATAGGACAAAAAAAAAAAAAAAAAAAAAAAAAAACATATATGTATAGTTACACACAACTATACTTTAGTCATGTATATTTTATTTTAAATCATATCTCAATATCAAATTTCAAGCAGATGCTTCTGTTATATGTGTGTGTATATATATATATATTATAATTTAAAGAAATTATAATTTAGACAATGTTATAACAACTGCAATAAGAAAAATGAACAAATTTCCAAATTAAAGATATTTTTCAAAAAACAAATTAGACTTATACTTTTCTTTTAAATTAGTAAAACTGAATTGCCATTAGCCAAATCTTAAAGGTGTATATATTTGTTTCCTTTATTTATATCGCTAGCGCTGGAAATTAAGTATTTTTTTTTTTTCTCATCACTACTCAACCAAAAAGAGATTATGCTTGCGCATGCATTATTAAAACTAATACAAATAATAATGATAAATTTAAAGATGTTTGTTCACCAAGTTCATCACCAATAATCATTGCAAAAATTTTATGTAGATTAATGCGAAAACAGTATAACACCATTATTACATCTCATATTTAATTTTTTTTATCAAACATGAGAAATAGGAAATAATATAATACAATCATATTAGTTAATACTTATAACTATAAGTTTAGTAGGTATTTAAATCATTCGTAGTAGTGCTCATTTCGTTACTACCTTATCCTTCATAAGTGAAAAAAAAAAAAAAAAAAAAAAAGTAACTAATATAGTACAATAACTCGTAAAATTAACGACAACATCGAGAAAGCATATATATATATATATAATTATTAGTAATTTTAATTGTTTGACATACGAAAAGAAGAGGAGCTTAATTGATCAGTTGAACAACTAGCACCGATTTGGCATTAGCTGACGATGGAAGGATAGGTCAACAGCCGACTCTCCCTATTTTTCTTGTATGTTATACTCCTTTTCCCAACCTCATCCCATATCCCATATCTCACTACATCATCATCATCATTATTATTATTATTATTATTATTATGAGTCGTCAAATAGTCCACCACTACTCTTTATGTTATACTATAAATAAATAAATAAATAAGTTTTGAGTTTTTTGAGTAATTTTTGTTTTTATTTTTCGTCCTAAGGAAATTAAATAAAGATAAAAGAAAAAAATGTCAACGAGTTATAGCGAATGCTCCGCATGCAGACCATATATAGTATGATTAAATGAAAGTCAAAGAATCATGTAGCCGACCACGCTTTTGTAATTCGTATATTGATATATCCCCCGAAGTTGGCTCACGTGGGTTTGCATATATGCGTATGCATGCATGTTAAACCAATAGGAAATATACGTGGTATGGTATGGATCCCAGTTGGCCCATGCTGTCTTTATTACAAAACATGTAATGACTATTAATTTAAGGGAGTTTGGACCCAAAAGTTTCGTATTCTTCCATATGTAGATGTTGAAGATTGGCATGGTAATGGAGTGGACTGGACCGGACCATTCATTATTCAAGTAAGGATGTCTTTTTCTTATTGTTTATATATACAATTTTCTGAATCGATCAATAATATTAATTCAAAATATCACAGTTGAGAAGATTCATGGATATTCAAGATAAGTTCAAGGAACGAGTGATCAGTGTGAACGTACATGTATATAGAAATTTGTGACTGATCGAGAAGTTTCCAAAATTGGAAGATGTTGTCAGGTATCTTAATCAAATTGTAGTGATATATTACAATAAATGCTGCAGAAATGAGTCCCCCATTGCACAAAAACCGGAGTGCGTGAGCGGGATATATATGGGCAAGTTAAGCAAAGCAATATCTAGTTTTGAATTGCATGCATGGCTCGATATTCATTGCTATTCTAAATTATATGTATATTATATTGGGTTGGGTTGGGACTCAGCTTTATGTTATTTGTTGAAATATTTCTGTTACATAATTCAGTGCTTATGTAATTAACCTTTTTTAAAAGTACTATCAATGATACAAAATATCGAGAACAAATATGAAAATAAATATTTGTTTCCGATTTCATGTTAAAGAATTCAATTTTGGAGAAAAAGGAAAATTTTAATAAAATTGAAAGGCATGAAAATTTTGAATTAGAAAAACAAAATTTATTGAAAAAAAATAATAATAAATGGTTGATAATAACTCTACATGCTTGCCCCCAAATAATAAACCAAAAAAAATTGGTTTACAGTATATTTGGTTTTACGGAAATTAAAAAAAAAAAAAAAAACAAGGAATGGAAAAGGCAAAGGAATAAGAAATGGAGAATAAAATAGTATTTCTTTATTTGACCGAATTTAGGAATTGTGATGAAAAAGAATTCATTATAATTTTTTTTAGCAAAAATGTCCTTTATTTAGAAATAACTTTTATTACTTAATAAAATTTCAATTACCTGTTAATTTTATTTTAGAATTTATTTTAATTTACTCTTAATATTTTAATATTAAAATATCAACATAATTATTTTGAATTAAAAAAAATAATAAAATTACTCACAAAAATTATGATAATAGTAAAATTTAATTTTAACTACAAAATTAGTTATTTTCACTAAATTATTAACTTATACAGTACAAACTAAAATTACAATTATCAAATTAATATCGCTAGCTGTATATAGAGTATGACATAAAAATAAATTAATGCAAAGAATAAAATATATGAAAATATATTTATATTTTTTTTTGACACAACACTAAATATTCTTATTTAATAGTTTAACTTAATTTTTATTAAAAAATTTAAAAGAAAATTTTGATTATCTTTATTTATAATAAATGTAGTATGTATTTATATTAATTATATGCTGCAATGAAAATAATATAATTTTTAAATGGATATATTAAATAAAAGGTTATACATCTTTTATTTAAAAATTTTTATGACAATTATATATTAAATTATTATTAAAAAAAAAAAAAAAAAAAAAAAAAAAAAGAGGTCAAGAGTATTTTAGCATGTTATTTTATTAAAATTTATAATTATTATTTTAATTTAAATAATTATATTTTTATTTTTAAAGTTCCTCAAAATAATGAATAAAAAATAAACATTTTTAAGTTTGAACATTTGAAGTCTCTAAATATCGTAAATAATGGGGATTAAATTAATTATGAAAAAAATATATTATCTTTTATTATTATTATTTTAAAGGTAAGAGGGTTGGATCTCTAGTGGAATCTAAAATCATTTTATTTCTCCCTTGTCTCCCCTAAGTTTCATACAAATGTGAGAAAGTTAGAAGGGAAGAGTGCTTTACCACCTGTCCTTGGAGGCTATTATTTTACTAAAATTAAAGATTAAAATAATAATATTCTAATAGGTTAAATTCATGATGGTTAAATCAACTAGATATCATTATATTTCATCGAAACTCATGAGGTATAAAACAGAGGTAGAGTTAGGATTAATGGTTTGAAGAGTTAAAATTCACTAATTTAAAATTTGTAAGGGGTGAAGTAATAAATATATAATTAAAGGGTTAAATGAATAATTGTTGCGGACAAATTTTAAATTTTTCTTAGGGGGTGCAGAGTCAGCGCTACTGCAGGTCCTCACGTGGTTCTCACACTGTATATAGCATGCCTTACAAACACAGAGCTATCTAGTCCTCCTTCCACAAAGGTTAGGGTTAAATAACAATTTTATGATACAAGTGTACAAGCTCGCCCCCAAACAATAAAGCTAAAAACTTTGTTTTACAGCATAACGGGTTAAAACTACTCAGAGACCGGACCGCCGGAGTCATATGTTATGTAGGTTAGGCCGGCACCATAATTGGTAGAGTCCAAGATTTATGGGCTAAGCCCGGGACTATAATTACAGTTCAAGGGACAAAGGAAAGCCTGGAGGCGTGAAGTTGCACCGCAAATAGGAACCGGCTCTACCTAACAACCGCCCTTTCTCTTGTTGAGGATATATTTAGGTGGAGCATCGTGCCTTTATTATTGCAGTAGTTGCGAAATAATATCACTTCAGTAGTTGCGCTAAGTGGTTGACCTTTTACTTTGGAATCTCTCACGCAATTTGTATACAATGGCTTGAACTGAATCCCTGGCCGTTGTTATGTTGCGTTTGCTGTATTTATTTATGAGCTAAACAGCTAATCTTATTCCCATCATCCGATTGTCCCAACTCCAAGCAACAGTTCCAATGGCTCTAAGATCGCTCATACCCGTGCGGGAGGCAACATTAATTTGTCCAAATCGAATGGAAGTGGCAGCTTTGAGATCATCAGATTTAACGCGCTAACAAGCTACTTGAGAAGCAAACAATTTGATTCGCTTTCTGACACTTACAGCTCTGCATAGTTCATTTTAGATCTTAGTAACAAAGCAAGATACATGCTCAAGGAAGAAGGGAATAGGTAAATATGAGAAAAGCCAGCCAGCACTATGAACAAGCAATTCATACAACAGATTAATTTCACGTTCTAAAACCCACTGACCAAATCATAGTACAAGCTGAACTCTAATGGATATCCGCCAGACATTGGTAGTCTGTACATATATACAAGAAATCAGAATGGTTAGGAATGCTGTAGCCGAAGCATCAGTTTACAGGGAACAAAACTTCATCTGATGAACTGCCATCATGTGGCAAACATGTTCAATCATTTTCGACTCTTTTATCTTGCAGGGGTATTTTGTTCTCCCTCAGAACCCGAGCTGAAAGCCTGTCCTTTCACCAAACTGCATCACCATGAAACATATGAAACATATTTGAGAAAGGGAAATTAAATTTAAGATCAAGTTCTTAGATTCCTATATACAACTGAATGCATGCAAAAGAAGATACAACTGAATGCATACTTAACAGAGCTGGGTGCAGGTCCACCTCTTTCATGGGCAGAGAAGCTCTTGTAAAACTGAACAGAAATCAGACTATCACTTGAAGCAACTGCAGGCGCAGGAGAACCATACATGCTCACACTTCCGCTGCTTGTCGGGCATAATCCTGCGACCAAAGTTTCCACAATGTAAGGATCAAAACAGGAATTAGCACAACAAACATCAACATCCATAAAAATACATATGAGAGATTAGATAATTGCAATACTGGTCTCAACCCGCAAACAGCAGAACTTATCATGAAGAGACAAACCCAACTTCATTTTTCTACATATTATGGGAGTAAAATAACTTTATATCCATCATTCATCGTTCTGAAAGGCACATTAAGCATAGTATAAACCAGAAGCCCAATATCATGGGAAGCATAACTGGCAGCAAAAAGTTGCAAGATCCACAAAGTAAAAAGATTGAAGTATACTGCTGAGCTTTCAAGCCAAAATTCATAATAAGATAATCCTTAGCTAAAAAATTTTTCCATTTGACCCATTCAACAACCAAGTGTTTAACAAAATCAATAGACTATCAATTCTGCAACCGAAAATACTCAGTTTCATGCAAAAGTTAGATTGTAACAAAAGCTGTTTGATTTCTTGCAAATGCACTCCCTCAACATGTTCCAAAGAACATATATTTAATACATAAAATGTTCAAAGTGCAGAAGCTTTTTTTTTTTTTTTGGTTACCTTCTTTTTCACAAACAAAGAGCAAAAACCTACACCTGGTTAAGTTATGTATAGACAGTCAAGCACTGATTTTAACCTTCTTTTTCACTTTGCAGAATAGTGGCTTCACTGTGTTGAATACTTAAAACAGCTTTAGATTAAATGTAAAGTGACAGAAAGAAGTTTGCCACGGAAGTTTTTAATGACATAACTATGTGAAACATGAACTTTGCATAAAGTTACATGATCAAAACCCCGAGACAAAAGATTTTTTGTTAACAGAGCTGCAAAATGAAATTGCAACAATGTTTTGAACAAAATGGAAATTTTATAATTTCGAAACAAGGACAGTTTAACCAATTCAATTTCACTCGAAGTTAAAGTTAAAATTTCACAAAAGATTTTTCAAGCACACTACTAGATATACAAAAGTAGCAAAAGCTGGATTCTAGATTGGAAAACCAATTATAAGTTATTATTAAGGATCTACTAAGTTGTGTCTAGGAATCAAATGTAGCATATAAGCAAACTGAAGCAGATGGGATGAATAAATTATAAAGCAGATAACAAAAGATAGGATAGAAACTAATCAAACTCATAGATGCTATAATACCTTGAAAGATAATGACAAGACAAAAGATAAGTGTGATGATCGTGGCAGATAGATTACTGTAGGAATTTGATGCCTTTGCTGCCTTCATTTTCTTCAATGCTTTAATTCTGTCAATCCTGGCACGCTTTCTCATGGCGAGCTCAGCAAGCTCCCTCACCAACTTCTGGTCTGCAGCATCCAGTGATGGACCTCTAGGAGGCCGTGGTGGCCTTGGAGGTTTTCTAGAGTTGGCCTTCTTACACTTCCCTTCTAGACTTTTCCTTTCCAAAGAAGCCACTTTTTCTTTACTCTCATCTTCTGAAATCTTGTCTAAGAACAACTCCACATTTTTACTCACAGCTTCACCCAATTTTGGTGAATTGCTATGCAAGTTCATGCCACAATTACTGTTGAATGAACCGTCAGAGCCAAAATGACCAGTTGAAATCCAATTGAATATTTTATTTGTCTGTCCAGTTGCTGAAACCTGATCATTCGTTCCATCTTCCTCGCTGGTTGTCCCACCAGTTTCAAGATCTACTTCAAGCTCTTTTTCTCGTGAAGCCAAATGATCCATTCAGATAAGTCTATTTAATACCTCTTTCCCACCTTTATTTCAATAGATATACACGATCTACTCCAACAAAATAGCAAGTAGCGAAATAAGGGATTCAAGCGAAATGAAGGTAACCCTTAGTAAATCATAGAGAGATTTGAATGGAACAAATTTCCAATGACTGCAAACCATAAATTCTCAGATTACATAAACAAGATTGACATCAACAGACAGATTT
This sequence comes from Azadirachta indica, assembly GCA_022749755.1. Taxonomy (NCBI): domain Eukaryota; kingdom Viridiplantae; phylum Streptophyta; class Magnoliopsida; order Sapindales; family Meliaceae; genus Azadirachta; species Azadirachta indica. Next base: position 17,762,402 of record CM040440.1, read on the forward strand.
TTTAGCAGCATTCTCATTAATAATTGATAAAGCAAGGATCTTCATCTCCATAACTCAACCATAATTCGTATCCTTGAAGTTTCAAAAGAACGAACCCTTGCTCAAACCTCAACCTTCAAACTCCAAGCAATCAACCAAAACCTGCTTGGATAAATTGCAGCGCAAAATAAGAGGAGATGAGAAATGCTATATCTAGGTTCCTTTAGTACAAACCTAAAAATGTGAAAAATACGCATAATAGACAAGTGTTATTAACAGAAAAAGAAAAATAATAAACAGAATCATCAAATATGAAACGACTGAAAACAAACAAATAAACCATAAACCATAAACCATAAACCATAATATTACAGCTATGAAAGTAAATTAAACAAATCAAAAGCAGAAGTTCAGAACAACCACTACAGAAAGTGCCAATCTAACAAATTAACTAAGAGTATGCTAACAAAAAGTAAAATAAAAGCATAATTTCTACAACAAAATTGAACGTACCTGAAAGTGAAGCAAATAGACCCTGCAAATCGGTCGCTACGACAGCATTGAAGAAAAAATTATGCATTGGGTCGGAAGATATTTATCCTCGATTTACAGCTTCGACCTGAATTGATCGTTTTTTCTAAGACAAGGACATTGTTAAATATAGAAAAGAAAAAAGCATGGAAAATGAACGGTAGCATGGTTTTGTTTTTAGTGTTGCCAAAGTTTACCAGAAAAAAATAGAAGTTGAACGTGTCAGCTTGTCCGGGGACGGCAACCGGTAGTAGCCGGTAACTATAACGACGTGTCAATGTCTCCATTTATTACTTGACGAGTATTTAAAAATGGTAGAGGACTTCGACAAAATAATATTGATTTTTTCCAAATATAATTAAAAAGTAAGGTTTAGTTATGTTTTTTTTTAGTGGATGGCTTATTTGTCCACGGATGGATGTACGCAAGAATTAAGATGCCCTAATATTTTGTGAGAGACCCCAAATGCCAAAGCGAAAGCCACAATGGCCAAATTTATATACAATAGAGTTGCAGGCTTCTTTAGGAATTATTTTATTATTTCATATCTAACATGTTTCCAAGGAATGTTTGTCTGTTACATGCTAAACAATTTTAAATTTTAAATAAAAAATTAAAACACCACATTATCTATTGTAGAACATAACATAATTAGGAGTAAATGGCGTTAACAGTTCTTGAAAATGTTTGGATTAGGTAGGACTGCGGATTTTAGAATAAGGGGAAAAGATATTCTCTATCATGATGCTGTCTGTTTTTCAGCCGGTTATGAGATATATCGACGTAAGCTCATAATTTAAAAGAAAAAAAAAAAAAAAAAGGACAAGTACAACTGGCTCTCGAAAGTGACAAACGGTGTACATGAAATAAAATTCTTAGATTGTATAAAGACAGAAATAAGAAGCCTCGTATTAAAGAGAATCCAATGCGACTGTGGGCTCGGGATAAGCATAATTTTACTGAGTTCAATTTGCATGACAATTTGATTAATTTATTGTCTTAATCTTGTCGATTTCTGCGTAGTCTGAATCAATTTTGACATCAAATGTGACTCACAAGAGCAGTTTCGAAAAGCATAACAAAACGGAAAAAGTTTACCGAATTATGATCAAAGCAAATTACAAGCTCAGGCATATTGGAAAAATCATAGACCACAAAAAATAAGCGAGTAGGCCCTTGAATGTAACAAACTTACTGCAATATGGACAAGAACAACCATAATGTTACACACAACACAAATTATTCAATCAATCCGATAATACAACCAAAACGACAAATTCATCGCCAAACCAATTACATCTCCTTCATCAGCTTGTGACCAATTTTGACAGAAGCATAAGCATCAATGGTAGCATATTCGATCTGCTTGTCATCGGGAACTCTGGCCTCCCAGTTACTCTGACTCACATGTTCAGGTTTCGGCATGTCAAGCCGGACTATCATATTGGCAACATCTTTTAACCCAGGCTTTCTGTTGAACATAGATGGAAACAGTTTCAGAGTTGCTCTCGGACATCAGCAATGTTGATAAATTGAAGACCATACTCATTCCTTAGCTTTGTAACATCTCGTTGAACCTCAACTCCAACAAAACTTATGTTTCGGTTGCTAAGGAAATGCTTGACTGATCTAGGAATGTAGTCGACGAAGAATAATTGAGGTATTAGGCACTTGGTATCAACGCAGAGTTGCAAAATAGCAGTCTCGTTGTCCATTGTGGAGATGGCATGAGGCCTCCATTCGCAGTCCAATCCTACTATAATTTTCTGTCCACTGTACATGGAACATATGTTGCGGACCCATGCGTCTGCAACAAAGGCCTTCGCCGTAACTGTTGTCTCCATTTCCTTGCCAGAGAAGGAAACTACGCGCTTGTTTTCCCTTTCTAACACTGTATCTCTTTGTGTTTGCTTTTTCTTAACCACGTAAATCTCTCGCACCATGTCCATTTATATAACGATTTAGTGCAAGCATGGAAGTTGAACAGGGTGCATTTAATTACACCTGCTGTAACCTGAAGAGGGCAGTTGGCGGTATCTTTTCTGTATATTAATGAAGTAATGAACATGCAGTGAATCATAAGAAGGCAAAAAGGTAACTAGCAATTTAGCATTGGAAGTTCTTCTAGGAAAATGAAGAAGTTATTATCAGATATTTATTTGGTCATTATATGCTTTAGGGGAAAGAAACTCAACGAAGCAAACCAGAGCATGCATTTCTAATTGAGTTGACTTGACCGAAGAAGGGCTTGTAATCCCTCCATCGGCATAGATTGGTCCTCGAATAGGAGTATATCTACATTCCAAGGTCATCGAAAAACGAAACATTCCTGGAAATTGATTTTATCTGGCACTTTGTTTAACACTTGAAATAAAATCGGCGAAGAAACTTCACGCGCTATCAATTTTCAAAGCTTGTAACTAATGCTTTACCTGATTTGCCAATAGCAATGAGTCTAGAACACAGCTTTAGAAGCTTTTTACAGAATCCTTTTATATAGTCTGTTAAGCATACTCTAGTTCAGAAAATGATTTGGTCAGTAATACATAGATCCATCTATGTAGTAAAGGCGAGAAGAAATGACAGTGAATACACTTCCATTCAATTCGTTAATTTCTCAGACTCTGAAACAATGTCTTTCAAACATATATTCACGAGTGCACCATTTGTAAGATTGACACTAAATAACAATGGTACGGTAAATTCAGTATGCCTCTTGGAGTAGCTTCTTACCAATTTAATAAGAAACATACGCGTCAACACATGCAATCTTCACCTGGTCCGTTTCAAAAACCCTTTGAATCCAAATTATTCGGACAAACATTTTTCTGCTTCCGCAATCTGAGTTGCACCAATTGGTTAGCAAGGGCTTTTTTAACTAGGGTTTACCGGTGTAGCTAAACGGAAAATGTCATTTTGCCAATTTGCGAACATCAATCTTAGTATTAACATAAAGCCCGTACTCGTTTTTAAGCTTCCACATAATGTCTTCAAGCTCAGTTCCAACAAACACGATGCGTGGATCACTCAGAAAGTTCTTAACGTATGGAGGAATGTAGTCCATATGAGGCAGTTGCAGAATGAGAGCCTTGGCATCAACACAGAGTTGCAGGGTGACCATTTTGCCGCTAAGTTATCGTATAGGATGCGGCCTCCATTCACAGTTCAATCCCACAACGGGGGGCGCATTGTACATTGATCGATTATCTAGAACCCATTTTTTCTGCTACAGATGCTTTGGCTGCAACTGTTGTTTCTATGATTTTGCCACAGAAGGAAATCGAGTGTGTGGCTCCCTACTTTCGCTTACCCATGATTTATTATTCTAGGAAAGCCATAAGGTTGCATTTATTATACTAGGAAAACTGTAAATCTATTGGCTCGATATACGATTATAAACTAATTTTTAATAAAGTCAAAACCATTCCAAATGGTTTTCAAGAGCGAGGAATATTTGTACCCTGTTTTTTCAATTAAAAAGTTAGGAACCGCCTTTGTTGTCACAACTTCAGAAAATTCAACCCACCTTTGCACCCAAAGCTCCAAAATTGGCACAAAATATTATTAAACAGACAATATTAGAAAAGAAAAAAAATATCAATCAAGAAAAAGCCTCTGCTTTAATCTGAAAAAGTTGTTTTAAGTACAAGCAAATTATCAACTATTTCAGGAGTTGATATTCCTAATACCATTAGCTCTAACCAAAGCAGTATCTCAAATCCTCACAATAAAGCTTGGAACAATATTGAACCACCAAACTAGGACGGAACAAACTGTAACAACATATTCAATATGTCCCCATTGTACCCTTCTCAACAATATGCTTACCTCAAGGTACGAGGCTCCCTGTCCATTATTCCTACCCAAAACCAAGATTGTGATTTGTGAACCCTGAAAATTTTGAAGTCAAATTTTTAGGTAACTGCAACAAAAGAAATAAAATATGGACTACCTGCAAACACCTCCAATATCCATTGCTAGTACCCAACCAAAACCCAACTGACTTAAAATCCTTTAGCCTCCTGGAATTGTCAACAGTAATTTCAAGAAATGTAAAAACAACCACCAAGAACACGTCTTCGGCATTTGTGATACTTCACATTGAATTTAGGATAAGGAGAAGATGGACAATATAGACTTAGTGGAAGAAACGAACTAGAAAGGGCAACAACTAAAATTTTCCTCTACTCAATTAATGAATAACACAACTCACCATACTCAATTCGGGTAAGCCAATTTAGTATCGATTGTAAGCTTTCCCAAATTCTTCACGCCTCTGCCTCTGAAATCCACCGTAGGTGTCATGAGGCCTTGAAGGATAATTTTCCATAGGGTTTGGATACCTGCCCCTTGAATTCATAGGTAAACTGCCTCCAGCATAATGAGGATTGGTTGAAGAGCCATCATAGCCAGAATAGTTATGCTGTTTGTAACCACCAAAACCTGAGGCAGACATTTGTTCTCGTGCTTGTTGTTGATGCCTTTGGGCATCAAGTTGAAGAAACTCCTCCCACTGTTTTGCATGCATGACCCTTAGTTGAGTCAGTTTCTTCATGTAAGTCTCTCTCATCTCCCTGATGGTCTAGAATCCAAACTAGCAAAAGTAAGATATTTGAATTCCTAGCCAGAATTGCAGACAGCAAGAGCTTATGATTTTGTTCACAATTGCAGAAGATCAAAAAGTAGCTGTTCTTAATGAGAAAGAATCTATCTTTGCCTGGAAAATACAATATGTTATTACAGACAATTGTTCATTCAGACTGAATCAATCAGCTTCACTATGTCTAACTAGGATCCAACAATCTAAGATAATAGCCCTCAGTTAAAACTGGCACAAATACAACTTTCAAGTAGTAAGGGCGTATGGGTAGGTACAAAGAGCTGGATGACCTACATCAGCTAATATTTCTAGGAAAAAGCCATGACACTTGATAGTGATTGAGCTTGCATTCTTTGAAATGGAAAAAACCAAAAGAAAAAAGACAAAAACTGACAAAGCAACACATATAACCAGAACTATTACTCAGCTTGTACGAAACAGAACCCCTTAACCATGGGTCAATTTTGACCAAGAGCATTCAAGAATTTTAAAATACATCAAAAAGAGAGCTAAATGTTCAAATAAGCCAGGACACTGCCTAAGCAAGATAGAATACATACCTCACGATGCTTGTAGTTCTCTTCATCTTCTTCCTTATCGTGAATTCTTCCAAGTTCCATAGCTTCCCTCTTATACTCCAACTCTAAATCTTCTAGTGTCTGAGGAAAAGCAGCGTATTCAAACTGACGTCCAGATTGCATATCAGATCCCCGTCTCTCAGTATCCCATCCATCATTTCTGTAATCACCCATGCCCTGATTATGACCATCATATGAATTATACAAGTTCCCAGCATAAGCGAGACGAGCGGGAGATTTAGAATGGCTTGAGCGACCTCTTGCTCCGTCATTACCATAAGCTTCATGAAATGAAGAGTATGTTAAGCACTTGATTCGAGATGCTAACATAGATGGTATCTTTAACTAGAAATACTATCTTATATTCACATAGTGAACCCATCCGTTGCAATCCAGATATGCTTTCAGTAAATAATTTCGTTTTGGAGACAATCCGATCAATTCAGACCCACTCACGATAGTTACTTCAGATTCGTACACATAATGCTTGAACATAAGACTTACCTCTTGCTGCAACCAAATGACAAGCAACAGGCAGAATCATTAAGGATATACTTTTGGGAAACAATTGTTAGAAGTCATATAAAGTATTGCTAGGGACCTAACAAGCTACAAGCATGGAATTACCGGCTTTCTATGGATGCCGTAAAGATATCCTATGCTGTCCCTACCTTGTGGAGAACCCCTTGAAAATTTCTGGATATCTTCACAGACACGGTCTTCCACAACCTTATCCTGCCTACCAAAACGCTGATGAAATTGTGACGCATTATGTGAACCTGGATGTGACCTTTGGGATTCAGAGCGTCGTAACTGAGGGCCAGCAGGACTTCTCTCAGGCGACCTAGATCTGCTCTTGTGAGAACTAGATGAACCCCTCTGATCACCCTCCTCCTTAATAATTTTGTGCACAGCATCAACACCCTTTGCTAAAATTAACCTATCCTTTCCACTTACAATAATAAATTTTTCCTCCATTTTGATTTTGCAACCAATATCCTTTTCGATCCTCTGTATCACTTTCTCTGTAAAAAGTGCTTTCACAAACTTATCTCTGACAGCTACCCTTTCAAAGAAATCTTGAGACTTGCGATTTGCTCCAAGTGTAGAAGGGCACCCCTATGTAAGTATCAGGTGGCATGGAATTCATAACCCAAAAAAATAAATCTCAGAATGAAATCATGGTGAAAAGAATGAAAATGACCTCCCAAGATCCCACCAACATCATTCTCATAGTAAGCATGTGCTTTTACATGGACGTCTCTAATTATTTGATACAGTTGAGATAGAGATGAGGTGAACGGGTGGAGGTCCATATTTGGTCAAATCAGCTTGGTTAAAAAAAATAATACAGAAAAGACCTCAATAGCATCATTGCATAGAAACTGGATCGCTAAAACAAGGTAATCAACTTGCAGATTGGGTAACCATCTCAATACTAAACTGAGGTCCAAGTTGACTGTAAAAGTTTAAAATATGAAACTGAAACTAAAGTGGGAAAGAAGCTAGGAAGTAAAACTTGAATTGCCCCAATCTTAAGAGTGTAGAAAAATACTATGGTCTATCATGCATGCAAAACAAAATCCTTCAACTATCAACAAACTCACAAATAAGTCTATGCCACTACAGGTACGTATCTATGCTGATAGCTTTGCACGAAGGCAATTCACAACATCTTGTAACGGATAACAAGTTGTTTGCAAGAAAATCACACAATACCTGAGTAAAATGACCCGATTCTCCACATATTTTGCAAATCATTTCTTCTTCTTTCCTCTTTTTCCAATTCCTTTCAGTAGCTTTTGATTTAGCCTCCCAAACCTTAGCTTCCCTACTAGTGAAATCAGTTGGAACAGCATTGGGGTCACGTGGTTCCTCTTCCTCATCAGAACCTGCATGAGAACGCTTATTTGGTTTTACCCTATCTTGTGAACCAGTGACAGTGGATCCTGGTGGGCCAGTGTATTCCTTGTAGAGTTCACTGAAATCGTCATCATCATCTGGATCTGGTCTTTTTGCCATGAAAAAGAAAGTTAACTAAAAATTGACTCCTGCACTACAACATAAACCAATATTCAATAAATGAAATAAAAATTAGACAAAAAACAAAAATAAAAATGCAAAATACTCATCAAATTTTTGTTAAAAGTTCTAATTACATCCTAGTAAAACAGAAATCCAGATTTTTCCTTAAATATGATAGTGCCGCATCAAGTTAACAGTTTAAATGCTGCATTCAACAGTTCACTGCAAAATTTGAATTTACAATACAAAATGCCTTAGCAATCCAAACATTGGCATAAGCAGACAAAACATACATCAAAGTAGAATTTATTGTGTCCAAATTTCAGGGATGAAAACATATTCCATTAATCTCCTTGCCCTGTCTAATATAAAGACGAACAATATATTAAAACAAAATAAATGCAGGTAAACGTCATAATTTCCATCATCAAAGGCGAAGCGAGACTAATTTTGACAACATTAAAGTCGACGGCTCGCATTTTCAACACATACTAAATTTAAATCTGACCAGCGACAAACAAATTTGACATCAGTGAAAGGAGGAAACCGTAAATATCATACTTCGTTCCCTAAAAATAAAAGGCGGAGAAGAAAAAGAAGAAATTGATACCTGAAGAGGGCTGAGCGGCGAGCAGTCGGGAGAGAGAGTGTGGTCCAGAAGCTAGGGCTGGTTGATTTTCGGTTGGTTTAGTTTTATTTCCTTTTAGATTTTAATACCATCTTTTTCGTAGAATTTCATATGTTACCCAAATAGTGTTGAAATTCCCTTTCCACCCCTAATACAGTAATATTTCTTTTTAGTATTATAATCCTATTTATTATTTATAATCTATTCATAAATCTATCCGCAATTTGTAAAAATTCTATTGATAAAATTGAGAAGATGCAAACACAGTTGTAACACATCCAATATTCAGGAATTTGCCCTCTATCTTTATAGGAGGGAGATTTACATAGAATTTTGAAATCTATCCAAAATTTTTTATGAAGAGAAATCCACAGTATGTAGAAAATCTCACTAACTGCAATTGGTGGGAATCAAACTTACCCACTGGGAGTGAGTTCGATTTTTGTCATAAGTAGTATTTGCTAATATGTTTTTTAGTGTTCGTTTGGTTTAACTTTTTTATTGGCCAAATCGACTTTTTTAATAATAAAAACTTTTTAAAAATTTTTTAATGTCGTTTGATTGACAATAAAAAAAGAATTTTTGAGAATTAAAAAAACTATTTTCCTTCTATTGAAAGAAACCCAAAATTTGAGCTTTTGGCAGTAAAATTTCTCTAACTTTTTTAAAAAGTAAAATTGTTTAAAATACTCTTACTTTATTTTAAAAATTTTACTTTGAATCCGTTTGATATAACTTTTCAAATAGAGTTTTTTAAAGTAGAGCTTTTACCCGTACAATTTTTATGAGTAGAGCTTTTAATAAAAGTTTATTAATCGTTTGGTTGTCACAAATAACTTTTAAGAAAATTTGAGTAATTACTTTAATAGATAAATTTTTAATATTTTATTGTAAAGAAATAATGTAAAAATTTTAAAATAAAGTAATGGTATTTTAGATAATTTTATCTTTTAAAAAAGTTGGAGAAGCTCTACTGCCAAAAACCCAAATTTTGGGCTTCCTCTAATAGTAAAAAAATAGCTTTTTTAATTTTCAAAAACTCTTTTTCATTGTCAACTAAACGACATTAAAAAATTTAAAAAAAACTTTTATTATTAAAAAAGCCGTTTTAACCAATGAAAAAGTCAAACCAAACGGACACTTTATTTATTTAAAATAAAACATTAAAAATTTATTTATTAAAATAATTAATCAAATTTTTTTCAAAAGTTATTTGTAACAATCAAACGATTAATAAATTTTTATTAAAAATTCTACTCATAAAAGTTTTACAGATAAAACTCTATTTTAAAAAGATTTATTTGAAATGTTATATCAAACGGATTCTTAATATTTTAAATTATTAAATACTATGTATGAGTTATTTATTCTAAGTCCAAAATCGGTATCAATTTTATGGAAATGGTGGTGTAATAAAAAAAATATATTAAAATTTCATTTCCACCCTTAATAAATATATTCTAGCACGATTATGAAAACTCTAATTCTTAATAAATACAAATTAATCTTTAATTTTTGGCTACGTTTGAAAAATATATTAAACTTTTAAATGCAAGAGTATCAATAGAGTAAATGTTCGTACATCAAATATTAATAAGAAAAGATATTAGCTTAAAAATTAAAATTCGAACTTTGACTCCCTACCGATTTAAGATTTCTGACGGTCGTAGTTTCACCGAATCAACGTGTTATTGCGTGAACACCATACGACAGTAAAACACGTCACAGACAATAATTCTTCCCCCTAATCACACAGGGACAGGTACACTGGCGCTCGTTTTCATGTTCCTCGCGCGCAGTCTTATTCGTTAATTAATTTTTCTACGCTGATTTCCGGGATTAGGGTTTAGACAATGGAGAGGCATGGAGGAGAACGCTTCATTGATCATCAGGAGTTGAACCCTAATTCATATTCCAGCAATTCTTGTCCTTGGCCCTCGGATGATCAGAGACCCAATTTTTCCGACAACTACTATCACCACCGCCGGCGGCATCAATTCGACCAAATGAATGGCGAACTGGGTGATTTCTTTGGTGGTCAGCCTACGCCTTTTTCTGGGCGGAAGAGAGGGTTTCCTCATCCAACTCCAGGTATCCTCTTGTTTATTTATTTATTTATTTTTCTCAGATAGTCATGTTTTATTTCACCATTGAAGGATTGCTTATTTATTTATTTTTTCAGATAGTCATGTTTTATTCTGACCATTGAAGTACAGGGAAATGAAGGCTATTACATAAATTTTATTTCTCGTGTTATTGTGTAAAGCATTATTATCTGTTTCTCCATTTAATTATCGTCATGAAAATTTTTTGAAGTTCGGCTATATAAATTCATCCACGGCTTATCATTGGCATGAGAGAAGAAAATTGGGTTTTAACCTGGGGTAGATAGGATCCCACATCGAGTCAATGTTGTCGAAGTCAGAGGTTTGAATGATTTTCTTCTCTCTCTTCAAATAATATATGAAGAGAGCAATAAATAGGGATTGGTTCCCTTACAAAACAGTCTCCTAAGAAAACAATGACTTCACATTTAACACATTTAACAGCTAACTACTCTAAGAGTACATCTATCCTCCTAACTAATAGATAAGCTCTTCAACAATTATCTAAAATAATCTACAAATAAAACAAAATAATCTACTATTCTACACTCTCCCTCAAACTGAGGAATAGATATTTATCATTCCCAGTTTGCTTGAAAGATCATCAAACCGTTGTCTTGACAAAGCCTTAGTTAGTATGTCAGCTGCCTGTAGCCTCGTAGGAACGTACATCATCTTAATTAAGCCATGATTGATCTTTTCCTTGATGAAGTGTCGGTCAATCTCCACATGCTTCATTCTGTCATGATGAATTGGATTATGAGCTATGCTAAGTGCTGCTTGATTATCACAAAGCATACTAACTGTAGGTTCAGATGGCATTTCTAGTTCTTCAAGAATTCTTTTAATCCAAAGAGCTTCACATACTCCCAAAGCAATTGCTCTGTATTGAGCCTTAGCGCTACTACGAGCAACAACTGATTGCTTTTTGCTTCTCCAACTCACCAAATTGCCCCATACATAGTTACAATACCCAAATGTTGAACATCGGTCTGTCACGGAGCTAGCCCAGTCTGCATCTGTGTATACTTCAATGCCTTTGTTCGAGTGTTTCCTAAAATATAAACCTTTTCCAGGTGTCATTTTTAGATACCTTAGAATTTGATAAACAGCCTTAAAATGTTCCTCTGTGGGACTATGCATAAACTGGCTCACAACCCTTATTGGAAAAGAAATTTCAGGTTGAGTATGAGAAAGATAAATGAGTTTACCAACTAATCTTTGATACTGCCCCTTATCAACAGGTTTACTTTCCTTCAAAACTCCAAGCTTCATATTTTGTTCCATTGGTGTAGCAGATGGTTTGTAGCCAAGCATACCAGTTTCTTGAAGTAGATCTAGAATATAAATTCTTTGGGAAATTGAAACACTATCTCTTGTCCTAGCTACCTCCATTCCCAAAAAATATTTGAGTTTCCCCAAGTCTTTAATTTCGAATTCCTTGGACAATATGGCCTTCAAGTTCTTCATTTCTTCCAAATTATTACCTGTGAGTACTATGTCATCAACATATACTATTAGAATTGTAATCTTACCGCCAGATGCAAACTTGAAGAACATAGTGTGATCTGATTGACCTTGAGTGTATCCAAACCTCTTCAAGGCACATGAAAACCTTTCAAACCAAGCCCAAGGAGATTGCTTTATCCCGTAGAGTGACTTCTTAAGTTTACATACTTTGCCTGAGTTGTAGTCATTTTCAATGCCCGGAGGAACAGTCATGTATACTTCTTTAGTCAGATCCCCATTTAAGAAAGCATTCTCCACATCGAGTTGTTGAAGAGGCCAATCATTATTTACTGCAAGTGAAATGAGGACTCTTACAGTGTTGAGCTTTGCTACTGGGGCAAATGTTTCTTTGTAGTCTACTCCATAAATTTGAGTGAAGCCCTTAGCAACAAGCCGAGCTTTAAACCTGTCAATGCTGCCATCTGCTAAGTACTTCACAGTAAATATCCACTTGCACCCTACAGTAGATTTCCCATGTGGTAATTTAGTGAGTTCTTAAGTGTCATTCTTCTCTTAAGCAGCCTGCCATCTTGGATGCTTAAGTGCTTCATGAATGTTGGCTGGAATGATAGATCGTCAAGCTGAGTTGAGAAAGCCTTAAAATATGGTGATAATCTGTCCAACATGACAAATTTACCAATGGGATGTTGTCTGCAAGTTCGTTTACCCTTCCTTAAAGCAATTGGCTGATCCAAATCACTAGGTATCTTAGCAATTATAGGCTCCATTGTAGTGGTACTTGCTGGAATTTCAGGAGGAATAGATTTTGGGGTTGAGTCATGACCGTGATCAAGCATTTTTGTAGTCTCTATATCATTAGCTTTGTAGCGGCGTGAGTAAACACGAAGCTCAGTTGCTGGTGCAGTTGCAGTGGTGTTAGACTCAAGAGACTCAGACTCGGTTGGTGTTGCAATAGATTTAGACTCAACAAAGGACTTGGTGGAGGAAGACGACTCAGTAGAAGGAGAGTTAGACTCAATAGGAATAGGAATAACACTTTCCCAAAACTGAGCTTGACCTTGACCTGGACTTTCCCCCTCAAGATGAGTTTTGGAGTAATAAGGAAGTTGTTCAAAAAACTTGACATTCATAGAAGTATAGAACTTTCTAATGACTAGTGAATAAAAACGATACTTTTTTTGTGTAGATGAGTATCCCAAAAATAAACACTTAATGGCACGAGGGTCAAGTTTACTCTGCCCTTGATTATGGGTATGAACAAAAACACTACAATCAAACACCTTTGGTGGAAGAGAATTGATTATCTGGAGATTAGGATAGGTTGCTTTTAGTACAGAAATAGGAATTTGGAATTTGAGAACCCGTGAAGGCAATCTATTGATCAAATATGTGGCAATAAGTATAGCTTCTCCCCAGAAAAATTTAGGTACATTTGAGGTAAACAATAATGATCTAGCCACTTGCAAGAGGTGCCTATTCTTACGTTCTGCAACCCCATTTTGTTGTGGTGTATCCCGACAAAAATGTTGATGAATAATACCATTTTCACGAAGATATGTTCCTAAAATAGAGTTAATGTATTAGATGCCATTGTCAGACCTAAGAATTTGAATTTGTGTCTTGAATTGGGTTTGGATCATGGAATGAAAGTTTTTAAATATATTTTTAGCCTCTGTTTTGTCTTTCATTAGGTAGACCCAACCTATCCTTGTATGGTCATCTATTAAAGTGATAAACCACTTAGCACCATTAATATTAGAAATTTTGGAGGGACCCCATAAATCACTATGAATAAGAGAGAAAGGAGCCGTAGATTGATAAAGTTGTGGAGAATAAGAAACACGACTCTATTTTGACAATTGACAAACTTTACAATGCAATGACTCTAAATTTGTATTCTTGAAAAGAGAAGGAAACAACATAAACTAGGGTGGCCTAACCTAAAATGCCACAACATTATTTCATGACTTCTAGACTAGCTAACAGAAACAATATCACTACTAGCATTCTGAGCTTGTCCACTTACCGATTTATTGTCAATGATATAGAGCCCGTCATATGCCCAAGCACAGCCAATCGTCTTCCCCGATTCCATTTCCTGAAACTCACAATAAGTAGGGAAAAACTTAGTGACACAATTCATATCTTGTGTAAGTTTGCTAATTGAAAGAACATTACATGTGAGGTTTGGAACATATAAGACAGAAAATAACACTATATTATTTGACAGGACCACTTTCCCTTTGCCAATTACTAGAGAAAAAGAACCATATGCTATTTTGATTTTATGATTTTCACATGAAGGTTGGTAAGATTGGAAAAGATTAATATTCCAGTCATATGATTGGAAGCGCCAAAATCAACAATCCATGATATATTAGACTCTATTTTAGTATTTAGAGCCTGAAAAACAATACCTTTGTGTGCCACAAATCCAGCAGCAATTGTTGAGTCACTGGAGTGATCTCAATTTAGTAATTTTTTTAAAATATCCATCTGTTTTGGACTAATTTGAGGGGGGCTTGATTTGGCTGTAGACTCCTCAATTGTGGCTTGGTAACCACGAATCTCCTTTTCAGCATCTTTTCCACCCTTCCAATTAGCTGGTTTTCCATGTATTTTTCAGCAAGTGTCCTTTGTATGTCCCACACAATGATAGTGATCACACCAAGGTTGGTTTGATTTTTGTCACTGATCATTCGACAAATTTCCCTTGGCTGCAAGGGCTGATCCTTCATTGGTTGAGTGTTTAGTGACAATCTCTTTCAACATCACCTTTTTCCGGCTTTCCTCCCTACGAACTTCAGAACATGCTTCTCGAATGGAGAGGAGTGGCTTGGTGGCAAGAAATCTCCCCCTCACTTCATCCAGAATTTTGTTGAGGCCTGCAACGAATGTAAAAATCCGCTCCTTCTCGATAATTTGCTAGTACTTGATGGAGTCATTTGGGCAGTCCCATTCAATTGCTTCAAACACATCCAGCTGCTGCCAATATCGCGAAAGAATACTGAAGTACTGAGTAACAGTCATGTCTCCTTGATGCAAATCTCGAAGCTGGCATTTAATCTCGAAGATCTCTACAGAGTTTTCACTGTCAGAAAAGGTCTCTCTAGCAGCATCCCAAATTTCCTTTTCTGTTTTGTAGAACAAAAAAGTTTGCCCAACATCGGCCTACATTGAATTTATTAGCCATGACATAACCATGTTGTTTTCTGTCCTCCAGAGTTTGAAAGAAGGATCATCCTTATTAGGTTGAGTCTTTTTGCTAGTCAAATAATCATCTTTGCCTCGACCACTAACATACATCATCACGGATTGTGACCATTGCAGAAAGTTTCATCCATTGAGCTTGTGAATGGTGATGTGCAGTATAGAACCCTCAGATGCTCCACTGGTGCCTGAAATTGTTGCTGTTGTTGCTGTTGTAACCTCCATAGAAGTAGTAGATTGTCCTTCAGTAGTTCCTGATGTGACCATGATTCTGTCCAGATTTACTAAAGAAGAGATTGAATTTGGATTTCAAACCTGAAGCTCTGATACCATGTAGAAGTTAGAGGTTTGAATGATTTTCTTCTCTCTCTGCAAATAATATATGAAGAGAGCAATAAATAGGGATTGGTTCCCTTACAAAACAGTCTCCTAAGAAAACAATAACTTCACATTTAACAGCTAACTACTCTAAGAGTACATCTATCCTCCTAACTAATAGATAAGCTCTTCAACAATTATCTAAAATAATCTACAAATAAAACAAAATAATCTACTATTCTGCAAATGTAAAGTGTTATTGTTCCATACTATGGCTTAGCTTGCTTATTTGTGTAATTTCGGTTCCGTTCCACTCTTTTTTGCAAGTGATTCATGTTAAATACTTTCAATTTCGTGTTGGAACTTTAATTTTTTCTCTTAAGGTTGCTGAAGCTCTATATTTTTGCGGTTTTTGCCTATTATCATGTGTTTCGTAGATCATATTGACGTTGGCACTCCTGCAAAACTTTATGTTGCACCGGTTCCAAGAACAGCAACTGAAGAAGATGTAAGCCAGTTCCGTTGGTATTAAGTGATCAATGTGTCTGAAAGTTTTCTGCAGACTAAGGAAAAAAAAAACCGTAATATACTGTTTCATCTGTCTTATTTTATTTTCAGATGTGCACATCCTCACTGGAGGAAGAAGGTGGGAGAAGTGCACATGCATGCAAGATTTTGCTCTTTCCTTCTCTCTCAAATTGTTATTTTAATCTCCTTAGAACAATTAACTTACATATAACCTTTGGATATTAACTGCATTGCTTATAGCTGTAAATCACAATTTAACTTTTGGATATTATTTCTTTATGTTAGATCCGCCCCTTGTTTGAAGAACATGGAAATGTTTTTGAGGTTGTTCTACCCAGGGACAAGAGAACTGGTCAGCAACAAGGTATACTAAATGCTATCCTATAGGAACTGAGTGTGATAAATATCAGTATAACTTTTCTGGGTCTCCTGCAGTGCTCAGTTCATTTTATACTATGATTAATTCTGGTTTGTTTAGCATTGTGTCCTACGTAGAATGTGCCTGCAAACTGATTTTTAAGTAGGAAACTTAAATGGCTTTCTCTTTTTCTTTTCAAGAGGAAGAATAAAGCATCAAAAGTATCTCTCATTCAATTGGCCTGTCCCAATAATGAGATTATTTCGATGTCCAAATGGTTCTTGTTGACAGTGTAGACGGCACAATCTGCATGATTTTTCTCCAAGTATGACCTGTGTAGTAGGTAGTCCTCATCTTTGAAAAGTGAAAATGAAAAATTGTCAAAGAAAATTGACAAAGAAAGCTGTTATAGAAAACCTTGACATAGTAACACTTGGTGGCTTGTTTGTTAGAAAGATTGATGTGTATTCTGAGATTTTGGCAGGAGCCTAATAACTCATCATAATTGAGTATGGTCAGCAAGTTATCCTGCATGCTGCAATTTGTTGTACAAAAGAACATAGTTTCCAGATTCTAAATAATTCTGCTCCTTGGTTTTTTGGTCTATTCTTGTTGGGATTGATGGGTTAATATTAATTCTTATAGGTCCTTAAGTTGAGTGGGAATACCAGATTGTTGGTATTGTTTTACGCCAAGAAGGTAGTTTTCTTTCAAAGGCTGTGAATGTGTGACATTTTGTCTCCCTTGACTTCTCTCATCAAACCTAAGGAGCTTGTTTGAACTTCATTTTCTCGGTTATGAGTTTGTTAAAATAGTTTTCATTCTGTTTGGATATTTTCTGTGTCTTCTAGAGGGATTATGGCTTGATGTAGTTCTCATGTCACTGGTTGCACCTGTGGCACCTTTTTTCAATAACAATTTCTAGTATTTATTGGTGAGGTGGGGAGAAAGAAGACTTCTCTTTGATATGGATGGTATGTTGTAGACATCACTGATGCCATTACTTTTTTCAGAAAGCTTTGTGGATGATTTGCTTATAAATGGGATTGCATATTGTTTTGTTAGTACCACTTAAGGCTGTTATGCCGCTGGTCATTCTGAATTTCATTTTCAGCATTCAAAGGGAGATGAACTTTTGGTATTTAAATTCTGAGATCTTTCTTTCTGTTTTTCCTCTATGTTTATGTGTATTTTTTTTTTTTTTCTGTATCTCTATGTCCTAGAACATGTTAGTACTGCAATGATGTTCTATTGCCATTGCCTCGAAGTTTCTATGATATTTAGTGGATGTGGCATGAAACTTTCTTTTTTGTAGGGTATTGCTTTGTGAAATATATGACATTTGAGGAAGCTGGCAGGGCTATTAGAGCTCTAAACAGTCAGTTTATTTTTCCTGGGGTGAGTTCTTTAGCTGCAGGGTTGCAAATAAGGAACCTTGTGATTTTGTCTCTCATTTTCTTAATAATTAATAAATATGCCTTTCCAGGAACAGGCTCCCATCAAAGTAAGATTTGCTGATGGAGAAAGGGAACGCCCTGGTAAGTGCCTGTTGCCTGACATACTTGCATATCTTATTCAGAAATTCAACCCCCCACCAAACTTCTCACACTCGAAATATCCTATAAAGATTTGACACCTCATCAACGGACAACTGACAAGACCTTATTTTTTATTATTCTTGGTAGCCTAGTCTTTCACCACAGAGCTAGGACATAAGTGAGCATTGCTCAAGTGATGTGAACCCTTGATCTCCGCAATGAAATTATTTCTGCAGTTAATTGTATGTGTTTTTAGGAGTATTTCAAATTGTAATGTATCATTTGAGTTGCTATTTGGCTTCTTCACCGACTGGTATCCTAGCTTCCAGTGAAAACTGTATTTGTTTGCTTTTTGTTTTTGAAACATGTTTTTACATCATCATTCTTGTGTACCTGTCGTGGAAAATTTAATATACTGTGTATACCTTGTTATATTGTAATGACTTGTCCTTATTTATCTATGTTCCATTTGTGATATGTTAGTGGCTCCTCCAGAGAAGTTGTATGTTGGCTGCCTGACCAAACAAGCTTCTAGAAAAGATATTGAGGAGGTATGCTCCACATATACCAAACGTTTACAAATGGCCCCAACTTTTCTAAATAGGTGCCTATCTCTCCATTGTGGTATCTGTAATATGTATATGCAGACATGCAATGGTCCATAGGCAGATCATGACAGTAAAAGTGACAATTATCACCTTTACAGAGGGTCGGCATACCTTGGGTGGGATTGTCCAACAAATTGTTTATCAATGACTGAAGAATATGAAATTACTCCAAGGTCAATAGAACCATTGATCCTTGAAGTAGTTCCCTGGTCACGGACTAGTAGCAACTCATGCCTTTTGTTTCAGTAACTCTGGGGTTTTATGTATAAATCTATTTCATTGGTTGCATGTTTTAGGACTGAATGCTGTTCCCGGATGTAAACTGATTGTCAGTGGGGGAAAAAACTAAGGGTTTATTTGGGATTGAGGTGGCTTTGAAACTATAACTACAGTAGGATGAAATCACTAAATGATGTCAAATATTAATGGAAAGTGAGTGGTTCCCATAAAACGTTGGTGTTTACCAAACAGTTTAACTTTTGTTCTTCCAAATCACAACGGAAGCACAAATGCTCCAAACTAAGCCAAAGATGGGCTCCATGTATGTTATGTGTGGACATTATGCATGGCAAGGTAACAGTACCATGGAAATTTACCTGACTGCATGTCTTTGTACATATCACCTCTTTACATTAGGTATCAATGATCTGCATATTCAACCTGCATGCACTTGCATGCTCATGCCTACATGTAACTGTTCCATGACATGATAAAATCAAGCAGGTCTTTTGTGATACTGGGCTTTGGTGGAAATGAATCTTTCTCATTCCCGTTTCAAATATCTCATGTGCACTTTCTTGTTCGCTCTCTTTTCCTCTCTATTTTTGAGGATATTGAGTCATAAGTGAATATTTTCTGTGTCAGATATTTTCCCCATATGGTCATATTGAAGATATCTACATCGTGCGTGATGAGCTGAAACAAAGTCGTGGTTTGTCAGCTTCCCATTACTTTTATTTTGTTTCTTAACTATTTAACTTGGAAGCATACTTGATGAACTGAAATATTGGAAAGTGTTTGTGCTCTTGGGCTTCATTAAAAACAGAATTAAGTGAATTTTCCTTTTGCAATTTGTTGATTTCTTGTTAACTTAAATGAATGTTTGTGCAAGCATGTTTCCACCCTCCTATGGTGACTTGCACCCTTCATATGAAGGGTGAAATAAGAAACAATGAAGCAAAAACTCAAGCAATGGGCACAATATATCTGTATGCTTTATCTATAATTGTGCATAATTGATGACTCATGCCTCAAAAACCTTCTATATGCCTCAATATTTGGAAATATCATATATTTTTTTACCATTCGGTTTGACTTTTTTCTGAGATAGATCTTGTACTTTATGAAGGGTGTGCGTTTGTTCAATTTTCTCATAGAGAAATGGCGACGGCAGCAATCAAAGGATTAAATGGAATTTTCATGATGAGAGTAAAGTGTATTCACTGTTTTGATATGTACTACCACTTTGATTATATTTTGACATTTATTAAACTATCTTTTTTCCACCTATTTCATTTTAGGGATCTGATCAGCCACTGATTGTTCGGATTGCGGATCCTAAGAAACCCAGGATTGGAGAACAAAGGTTTTGTTTTTTTGATTTTACTTGTATAAATACTTGTGTAAGTTGTGAATTAATGCAATGTGTGTTATTGGAAGATTGTAGCCTTTTTTTATAATTTTTTGATGTCAATGTTTGCATGCAAACTGTTGTATTTTATCTTGGTTAGTATTCTTTGGTTGTGTTTTCTGTTCTGAGATGAGAAAGGATTTGAGTCTTACCTTGGTTAAATCCACGTTGACTAGGAAATGCAAATATGTATTTGCTAAAACCAACAAACGATTTATTTTCATTTGTGGGAGCACAATCTATTGACTATTTCTTCTTGCAGTTACAGGTTTTGTTGTTATCACTCATTACGAGATTCAGTTTGCTTGTCATGACTCTTTCTCTCTCTTGCCAGGGGAAATTTTGCATTTGGTACCCCAGGTTTTGGTCCCAGTTTTCAAGAACCAGTTAGGTATGTTTGGTTTTCCGATTCTTCTCATTGCCTTCAATCACAAAATGTTTTATGTCGAAACATTAAGTTGAATTTCCAGTTTCTTTTGGTTTACTGCAGGCCACAACCCAACCCTGGTGATTCAACAGGAGGTCGAATACTCCCTAACGTGTCATATCCTCCACAACATATGTCCTATAATTCACAGCCACCAGTTGTTTCAAATTTGGCAAACCAAGAAGTTGCTGCTCCTAGTGTCACGCAACAAGCTCGTTCTTCTCAACAGCAATCGCCTTCACAATTGTCTCAGGTGACATTACAACGGATACAAACTCCAGAGCAAAGTTCTCAATTTTCTCAACAAGCAGTCTCTGAGATGCAGAAACAGTTGCATCTAGGACAGCCATTGACTCAAAATATTGAGCAGCAGCAAAATTCTCAGGTTACCAGCATGGAGGTACTGTGATGATTGATATTTGTTAGTACTTATAAGGGAATAAGTCATTTCATTGCGAGAAATCTTGATTGAGTTTTCACTTGATGAAAATGTAATCAGACCCACTTGTTTCTTTCACCCCTCATCCTTGGATTACATGTTTATGAAATTTTGTTGAAATAAAAACAACAGAATGTTAATCTTAGTAAATCATGAACTTTAATGGATAAACAAATAATTTTTTAAGGTAAAGATGTTACCAAAGCTGCCTTTTGATGGTTCTAAGCTTTGATTTCTTTCTTTTTTTACTTCTCCTTTTTAACCTTTGGTGGAGGGTATTTGCATTCCAAGCTTTGGCTTGTCTTAGAATCTTTAGACTCAATGCTGTTAAACAATAAACCTGCTTATATGCATTGCTGTATAGTAGGGGTATTAAATGTCCTCTACCAATTACCAAACTGAAGGCTTTTTCTTTTCGTGGGGGTGGGGGATGAGGGATGTTCTAGTAATGCTCTGGCTGGTAATGTATAATTTATTTATAAAAATGAAAAAAATAATCTTTAATTTCAATCATATATTCTGGGTTTTAGTGATTTGGTACAATGTTATGTGTTTCTTCAGTCTCCACGGACTGAACATAATCCTCAGACAAGTGCTGCTAGTACTCCAACCGTACCTACAGTACCTCAAAGTTCCCAGACAGCAGCTCCTCTAGAATGTGATTGGAGTGAGCACACCTGCCCTGATGGAAACAAGTACTATTACAATTGTGTTACTTGTGAAAGTAAAGTAAGCTTTCTGCCTTTTTGCAAAGCTTTCTATCTTGTGCCCTATTCTTTAGATTTCCTTTTTGCAAATGATATAATTGCTGTTTCAAAACTTAACCTGCAGTGGGATAAGCCGGAGGAATATATTTTATTTGAGCAACAGTTACAGAAGCAGCAAAAGCTGCAAAATAGGAGCCAGCAGCTTTCATGCCAGTCATCAGGTCCCTCTACCAAAGAAGTGGCTCAAACCCCAGAAGTGCAGCTTCAGACACACGTCTTCCATCTAAAACTGCAACTCCAACAACCACCTACATCTGCATCGGTGAGAAATAATTAATGGTTGGTTGTTCAATAATCTGGAACTTTGTTCTGTTCATTACAATATTTGTCAAGCTTCTGCATCTCTTTGGGGGAAGATTGTGTTACAAAATGAGTGACTAATCTGGACATTCAATCTTGATTGGAAAAATTAGATTGTTTGCATATATACTCTGATTGTGCTGATGTTGCAGCATGCTATGCCTAAGGCCTTAACTAAGCAAATTAAGTCCTAGCAAATGAGAATTGTGGCAAAAACAAAGGTGCCAATTATGCCAATTGAGTTCTTTGGGATTAATATCTCTAGTGTTGAGTTCATTTAATTGATAACTACACATATGTGATTTCTTTCATATGGGATGGAATGATTCCGCCTGTCGTGGAAGTTTTGACAGCACATATTTTCCTGGGCATTCTCTATTTGTACTATAAGTTTTCATGCCTAGGTTATTTTTGTAAAAAGGAGTGCCTGGATAATGTGAGTGTGCATATATATCAATATTCAATATTTAGCTCCTCTTTTGGGATGGCAGTGGCTGAATAAAACTAGGAGTCAACAATCGTACTATTAGTCATTTAGTTTTACAATCTGATAATACAAAATTTAAAAAGAGTTGATCAGCCCTTCAGCTTGTTCAAGGCTTCAAGCAATGGATGATGATTTTCTCCACAATGTTCTACAGAGGAGAATGGATTATGTTGTGCGCAGCAATGCTTATTACTGTAGAAAACTAGATATATTCCATTTTGATATGTTGGTGGGTGCATGTTGGTGACCAATCAACTATTATAGCACCCCTATTTTGGAACTTGTGCATTTGGTGTTATAAAAAATAGAAGCTGCTATTTTGATTAATTACATGGATTGTATTGGTGGCTTCAATTTGGTATGCTGTGATTTTTCAGGAACTGGATCATCTGCAAGTTCGGTCAAAATGTAGTCCTGTGGTTCATCCAGCCCTTATCTAACAGGTAATCAGTGTTAAATGTTTTTCATTTGACCAAATGTTGCTTAGGAGTGGATTTTTTGAATTCATGATGGTTAGTTTTTACTAAACAACACTACTAATTTGAATCCAGTGCATGGTTTAATTTGGTAAGTTGCAGAGACATCCACTCTTCTGTTTGAGCAAGGTATAATTATTGTGAGCCAATTCTGTGGTCGTGTTTGCTACATAATTTTTGACAGTCCTTGGTAGAATTATGCCTTGTGTGTTTCGTGACTGTGCAAGAACTTTGTCATGGGCAATTTACTCAAGTGGATTTTTGGGACTGCCCTTAGTTTGCAAGTGACTCCTTCGGAAGAAATGCGTTTTAGGCTTTCAATTGTTTGTATTATTTTATTTTTGTGAAATTTAATGTACAACACTGGTTATATATTTAATTGTCGGTTAGTAGTAAACAGAGTTTCAGATGGAGGCTCACATACGCTTGTGTTTAGATGGCACTTTTGCTTCTGTTTATTATTATACTATCCGATAAAATTTATACGTCCAATAATAAATATTACATCTGTGGAGTTCGTATGTTACCCCTTAAAACAACGACTCAATATAATTATGTTGTTCTACTTTTACTCGCGCAAGGTTTTGAAAATAGAAGACCACGGAATGTATTATGTATATGAGCAGTTTATATGTCTGAAGTTCTCGTGCGTCCTACGAATTAACGTTATTATTGGGTGAAGGAATAGGATGTCCGGGTGATTTCAAAATGGGAATATATAGCGGATATTATTATAGAGGACCGACAAAAATAATTTTCCTCCACAAACACAAACACACCGAATGCCGTGCATGTGAGCTTTTGTTAAAGCTCCGTGTGAACTAGACAAGAAAACATTAAATTTACCTGAATAGCCGGCCTGTTGGTTTAAGGTTTTATGTGGTGTCGAAAATTGGAACTCGGAGAAATGCGGCTTTTCTTTAGTTAAAATAAATAAAAAAAACTGACAGATGACATGGGTCAAATTTTTTTGGGTTCTTAATTAGGCGAATGACGATATTTTGGGTGCGGTGCTCCGTGACGTGCTGTTACTGCCCATCCCCATACCCCATCATAACTCTGGTGATCCTGGCATGACGACTTTTTTTACTTTTCTCAGCTACCTAGTAATCAATTATCAAAGTCCTCAAATTAGTGAATGTACGGTTGCGATGGCATCGTTGCCAACATAGTGTGATGTGATTGTGATATACGGGTCTTTTTTACGCTGCTTTGGCAAGCCAAGGCCTACTATTTAACGGGAACAGGAGCGACGACCAGAAATTTTCTATGTTTTACTGCGGCGGGTAAATAAGAATTAAGAACTAGGCATTCTCGGCCATGTCTGTTAAATTTCACATGCCACACCCGGCCTATATATAGAATTAAATAATTACTCTAAATCCTATTTATGTTCATATTCCTGTTGACGAAGTCTTTCCCCTTTTATATCGTAGACCGGATTCCAACCATTCTTCAGTGAACCAATTCCATGACGGTTTGCAGTTTGTATACGCAAAAGATAATGCAGATATTAATTCAACAGGCTACATAAGTGGGTCAGTCAGTAGTAGGTGTGTTATTCTTCCATGTTGTTTCCATCTCTACCGCATCTAGATACACCGCGTTAATTTCCCTTCACCAAATTACCGTAATTGGAATTTGGAACCTCTTTTTAAGAAAAAAAAATTGTTTTTGCGGTTTCCTAGACAAGGAAGTGCCGGAAAGTTTACAATATTAATTGTTCTCTGGAGGGAAACCCTAGCCCTCAAAGATCTTGATTGTGGTACTCTAAATGAAAATCAATCAATGCACATTCTTTAGACAACAAAAACAAAGAAATAGGACAAATGAGTAGTCAGAAATCTGGTCTGTAATCCCTTCGTTTCAAAACCACAGAAAAAAAAGGATTCAGCACCAAAAAAAAAAAAAAAAAAAAAAAGAAAGCCCGAGTAATTAAGAAACTTAGTTCCTTCCTGCATTCGATCAAAAACACATGATACAATGATGATCATAAGGAGTTGTGGACAAGGATTTCTGCAAGAAAGACCGGCTCTTGTGGACTAGAAGATTACATACCAGTTATGGGATTTTCATCTACACCCTTTACAAAAGTCAGTAAGCAAAGCTACATAGCAGTAAATATTACACTTATCTACTCTTCCTTCAGCATATGTGAGGGGACAATGTCCTGAAGTAGCCCGTGATCTTTCAGCAGCTCGGTCCCAGGGATGCAGAAACGCCTTTCATGGAGAACAGATGCATTTGTTAAACCATTACAACCAAAATTCATGGGTAACAAGGTATTAACAAAGGGTTGCTGTTGATGCTGTTGATAATGAGATAATGCCCCCTGCATTGGCATAGCAAATGTGGATCCAGCAACACCGTTTCCCGGCTGAACTCCGGCGAGGCTTGGACGTGGTATGAGTGGGCTTGGGTGAGTGTGTTGACCCTCATAAGTTGTCACTACAATGCTAGGATCATTGAAAGATCTCTCCACTCTTTTCTTCACATTACATGAAGCACTGGTGCAACGATAGTAACTCCTGAAATAGATAAATTTGGTCCCAAATTTAACTAATTTTAAACTAAAAACCATGGAAAGAAGACCTAGAGAAGAGGCTAAAATGAGTTAAACATTGAAGTTAGTACCTAGGAAAAGGGCTGTCCTTCACAGCTTTTTGACCGTACTTTCTCCATCTGTATCCATCTTCCAGATGATCAACCTCGCTCTTTGTCATGAACGCGAATCTCGGCTCCCTCTGTCTTTTCTGATTTGTCTTCTTGGGTTTTAACCTGCCCCACCGACGCAAAAAATCAAACATGAAATACATCATTAAATGCTCATCTTCAAATCACACATCGCAAATGTCCCACATTTCTAATGGGCTATCAGCAAATGTGTTTCCATGTAGAATTGAAGGAACACAATTTATAAACACAACAAAACAGAAAGAACCGATTTTTCTCTCGACAAATTACAAGCTTTTTATTCCAAGTACAAAATCAAAATGGAAAAAGAATATAAAACTCACTGTTTCTTGGTCTTTTGTTGATTTTCTTCATGTTCTTCTGCTTTAACCTGTTCATCATTCACAGCGTCGCTCGATGCAGATGAAATCGACGAAGAGTTGGGTGTGGCTGGCTGATTCAACATCTCGGGAGATTCCATCTTTGTAACATTAACAGTTGGATTTGGAGATGAAGATGTTACTGTAGACGGTACTTGTAACATATCAAACAGAGAAGAACCAAAGTCTTGAATACCCAGTAGCTCCATAAACCCTAATGAGCTCTTCTCTCCCTCAGATAAATCAAACATGCCTTGTAGCGGAAAACTCGTTGATATGTGATCAGGAAACGATGAGGATGCCATAGTATTCTCCATCTGTACAGCTTCTTCTCTCTCCACAGATCGATTAAAACTGCAAACTCTTCATCAAAATAACTCAAAACAAGAGAAACAAAAACAGAGTGACAAAGAAAGAGTGTGTAAGAGAAGCTTGTGTAGAGTTCAGTAGAGAGAAGTAGGGTAGGGTTTGATCTGGTTTATAAGGTTGGTGAAAGAGAAGAGAGAGAGAAAAGAAAATGAGACTTGGCAACAGTAGAGTTGGCTAAGTGGCAACAAATATTGACCGGTTATCGTAGGTAAAGATTGTGTACGAACATGCACAGAACCGGTAGCAAGTCCAATGCATGAGCTCAGTGTCGGTCCGACAGCGTGGTCGACGCTTTCATACGTAGATTTTGACCGGTTAGCCGGTTTATAGTGTGAACGGGTTCGTGCTACACGTGAGAGTCTTACGGCGCAAAAGGCTTCCAATACTGTAACTTGCTCGCTCGCTCGCTCGCTCGCTCGTGTGCATGGGAAATTGGAAAGTGTACAAGTGATCAAACATCAAAGCAATTAATCCTCTTAAGATATTCGCTTTTTCTTTCCCATCTTTTCGTTTTTTTTTTTTTTTCTATTTTTTAATTCTTATAACTTCTAATCTTTTGGCGGTATGGCAAATGATAATATTATCTCTAAGCCTATACATCAATAATAAAGTAATTATGTAGGGACTAACTTTCACTAAATGTCATTAATTATATAACTAAGAGATACTAGGGTTCCATTAAGTGGATGGTATTTTTTTTATTAAAAAAAAAAATCTAACATTATACTGTGTGTACCCTTTTTATCCGGTAGAATTTCCTTTTGAATTGTGACTCAAGTATATGAATAAACTTCCCATCTTATAAATATTTAAGGGTGTTTTGGTGGAGGGAAATTATATTGGTTATAAATTTAATGGACGAAACACACTTTAATTTGGCGGAAATATGTCTTTTAAGATTCTAAATTTAGTAAATAAAGAGGAACCATATACATATATATATATATATAGCTGAAAATTAATCAAAAGGGTACTTGTGAGATTACGAACTAAAAGGATCTAATCAGCATAGAATAAGATTCAAGATAACGGTGTGAAATGGGGCTATTACAAATGGTTGATATGCTTCCAAGAGTCGGTGATAATGGTTGCCTTTTGTTTTGTTTCTTTTTTTTTTTTTTTTTTTCCATCTTTTGGCGGCAGGAACGAAAATTTTCTACAGAAAGAGGGGGCAAAAATTAAAAAAAGTAGATGTAGAATGAATAACAACGGTAGCTCTTTACAACACACTTTTGATTGGTGCATGCACGTGCGGTGTACAATGACACAAGGATCTCTCGCTGACATAATTTGCGTGTATACCCATCTTACCTTCGCATGCTCAACAATTTTCTTTTTTTTTTTTTTTATTTGTTTTCTAAATTACCAAATTAATTGAATTAGCTAGCTTGCCCTCTTACCATTGCTTTCATATGTAAGTAGCTTAGCATCATTTACAGCCCTTATTCACACTGTATCTTGAAATATTCTCTCCATACACACACACGCATATATTTTCTGCCAACTAACATTCCATCAACAACAGTATTAATAACGTCATTATTGCCATCTAATTCAAAATCATATCATATCATATCATATCATATCAATCATATCATTAAAATTTAAATCTATAATTTTTTTCATTTAAAGAATTCACAAAAATCAGAAAATCGTGAAACTTGTGAAATGAATACGTATTCCCTTTCATAATCTAATTAAGAGACAAGTGTTTGGTGACACTAAAAAGATATGCCAAGTAAAATCCAAACCGAAATCAACGTTAACAACTTTTAACCTGATGAACGAATCAGCTCCTTTACTTAACGCAGGCCACGATACACGGCCATTGTCTCTCCCCAACCCCCAATCCATCGCCTTCGCTTCCCACTCATTTCGATGCGATACGATGCTCTCAACCGCTGGGAGGCGTAGTTACCCTTTCATCATCTCACACGTGTTCCTTTTTTTTTTTTTTTACTTTAATGGGTCCCATAGAAACATCCCCACCATTCACGTGTATGATCAACTGTTGTCTTTTTGTGTATGATGACATCAAAAGAACGTGCCCCCATCGGTGCCGTGAGTTTGGCCTCCACTTAAGTCCAGTCCAGTTCAGTACCCTCTCATCTAATTGCATTACATTACAATGCAACTGTAATTGTAATTGGAAGGGATTTCCAGAATCTTGACAGTTCATTCTATATAATATTATATAATTAAAATCCAATTATATGAAAACAACCTCTTATTATCTTTTATCCACCAATAATTGCAACATATTGTTATTATATTCAAAATTTTAGACAGCTCATCCCCACTTAGACGCTATGTTTTGATATTTTGTAAATACAGTTCAAGCATATGTGCAAAATTGAGTTACAATCATAATTATCGTGAAATAAAATTTTCATATATTAAATATTAATAAAAATTATATACATCTTATAAAAATTAGTATTATGAAAAATATATATATATATATTTTAAATTTTACCATCAAAATTAAGTGATAAACAGTAATAGGAAACGCGACTTATAAATTATTTCTAAAACTCTAATGTGAACCGGAAACAAAGAAACTGGTACTAAAAAAAGAAGTGAGATGCAGGCATTACATGGCTATATATATATATATATATGTATATATGGAAGGGTAGTGGAGATGAGATTGGGAAAGGCAAGCTTTAACGCGGTTTTGGAATATTCTGGGTAGCTTGCTTTCCATACACGGTCTTAAGGATATTTTATGGGGTGTTCTTTCTATTATTTTATTATATTTATTTTCATCTACATTACATGTTAGTGGAGACTACAATACATTAATTATAATTGTTTATCATTAATGATTAAACCCTACTATAAAATAAATTTATAAATATGCGATGAGAATACTGTTTGACCGATAATCGTTGCTTCTGGGATACGTTTGGGAGTTCAAAAAGAGACAAATTTATTTATTTATTTATTTTTTATTTATTTAAAAAAAAATAAAAAAGAAATAAAAAAACCAAAATAAATTAAAAAGTTATTTGTTTTGTAATGAGGTGTCACCATCTTCCATTAACAACTTATTTTGGGACTCGTTAGCCCAATATTTTGACTATGGTCACGAGTCTCCTCTAATTATTGCTCCTCTTGTCACATACCATCCATTTATTTCTTTATTTATAACCCACGAGCTTCAGTCAAATCTTTGAATTTGTTTATTTATAGTAACGATTTTAATTATTTTCCATAAAAATATATATATATATATTGATTCAAATTATGACTTTTCTTTTGATTATTTTCTAAATTTTTATTAAAAATAAATATATATCCGTAACTATGTTATCTATATATATGTATATATACACAGACATAGCTTAGATTCATTGATCTGAAATAGGGTGTTTGTTTGCTCGTGATTGCTATTATAATACGTCTACGAATTCTGTTAACTCACCTAACCGTTAACTTTTAGTTTAATTGAAGTCGTGAACTTATCCTGTTTATCGTCGACTTGGAATTTAATTAATGTAATATTCATTAAAGAAAGAAAAAGAAAAAGACGTTCTAGAAGGTTGACAATTATTTTAAATACATGATTCGGGCGCAAAGCTCACCACTGATGGCACATTTATTTTATATCTGACTCGAGACCAAGTAAAACTTTTAGCAGATAATCTGGTGGAGCAATTAAAATAATTGCATCATAGTCCCTTATCTTTATATTTTCTTAAAAATTTCCAATTCTTATTCGAAATGACCAAATTAACCATATAATATTTAAGTATGTTAGCGGGTATTCTAATAATTTCAACGAGGTTAGGCAGTTAGGCTCTTGTCTTTTATTTAAAACAACAAACTATGTTTTCACTTAAAAATTATATAAAGACTGGGACCTTCGTGTATTTAGCACATGATTATGGTGAATCATCCATCAATCAATCTCGATCTGATCAATGCTTTTAAAATCAAAGGTTGGGATGTGAGCTTTCTGCACATGGGCTAAGTCAAAGGTGTAAACATTTTAGGTTCAAATTCAAAATTGCTATATTTTAATAAAATTAAATTAATAAATAATAATATTGGGTCGTCGACGAATGGAGTAAGGACTCAGGATTAATGGGAGTGAGTCAGCGAGTCAAACATAAACAAAACAGATTCTCCAAACTGATGCTTGAACAGTTATGTTCTTCCTACTTTTAGCACCTCATGGGGCACAACAACAACACAATTCCTTCAATCGTTTCCCACTAAAAGTGCTTATATGAACCATTATTATGTTATTATTATTTCCCCCTTTCTTTTTCTGATTTCTAATTTATAAGATGATATTTGATTGGAGTAGGGCTTTCAGATTTCCCATTATAGAGGGCAGATTTACAAAACCAGTACACTCTCAATTAGCAATGTTAAAGGACATCGGCCCATACGCAATCATTGTATGTAAACGTAATTTAGGCCCAGAGCTTACTCAATTGCATTGCATTGCAACTGCCATCTACATGCTGTGCCGACACCTTCAATTCATTTCTGAAATTGGAAATATTTGAACCAAAATGTTTGCGACTATTCAAATTTTACGCTAGGGTCAATTTTATCATCATTCATTAATGTCCAAACTTGCACGCAATCGATCAGTCAGTTTCATACGTATAGTTTTTCAACTATGTATTGTAGCAAATAATAATGACTTCAAAATTTTTTTGGGTGAGTGAATGACAGGACATATAAGCAGTGACACCATTTTATATATATATATATATATAC
This sequence comes from Azadirachta indica, assembly GCA_022749755.1. Classification (NCBI taxonomy): domain Eukaryota; kingdom Viridiplantae; phylum Streptophyta; class Magnoliopsida; order Sapindales; family Meliaceae; genus Azadirachta; species Azadirachta indica. The sequence goes on from CM040440.1 coordinate 17,793,563, forward strand.
ATATAAATATTTCACGCCTGTAATAGTGTTTTATTCGTTGACCCGAGATTTTTTTTTTAAAAAAGTTAAAAATGAATATTAAAAGCAAAGTGATGGTACTGGGATGTCCCACGTTCGATGCAATGTGGGTATTGGAAATGTTCCAAATCTTGAAACAGTCGATGCTGTCGCCTAGGCTGCGCCTGTGCCCGTCTATTCCATTGGCTTTCTATTTTGATCGGCCAACATATCTTTTATGAGGTAATTACTAGGGCCCGCCATGTCTTTTTGTTAATTTGCGTTCACTAAATTGAATTTTTTCTAATTCTACGAACGAACCTGGATTAGCTTTTAATAAAAAATCCACAGGATGAATGAATTAACAGAACGAAATCTATTGGTGATTGTGGATGTTGGTGACATTAACGTGAACTATGTCGGCTCATCTGCTTTATAGCTAAACCTTTTTGTTTTAAGCCCATGTTTGTGAAGCCCAAAATCTCCAGTCTAAGTATCATTTTGGATTCGCTTCTCAAGCGAGATAAAATCAGAAGGAAATTGGGAGGGCCGATCGTCGCAAAGAGCCATATCTATGAACTGTTTCTTTTTTTTAGGTCAACGTACGTTTTTCCACTTTTAAGAGTGGTCCTAGCCTCTAGGGATCATGTTATTGTTATATATATATATATATATATATATTTGTGTGCAAGACCTGGGAAGGTGGTTTAGCTATTGGAAGGCGCTTTGATTTGATGGTTAGTTGGTCCCATCACGAAGTACAGTATAAGATAAAACTTTATGTTGCTTGATGAATGACTACAAGAAGAACATAGCAAGCCTGCACTTGGTATAAAATGGATGGATAAAAATAATCCACCAGCTGTAATATGTAATATAATGTAATCAGGATAAGCTGTGATGCAAATAGCTATATATATATATATATATATATATAATTCTGAAGCATATTAGATTACAAGTGAGCAGAAATCCTGAATTGGCAACATAATTACTTAAGTTTTGCAAGGGTCAGCAATTTGAACTTGGTTTAGATTGCAAGATCGATGTATATGTCAGATCAGAACAACCCAGTGTTTTTCACACGGCCGTAAAAGATAGTTGAAACAAGCTAAAAGTTATTAAATTGAATGAATATATATATATATATATATATAGGGAAAATACTCTATTGAATCCAGCAATTCACCTCAGTTGTCCATCTCAAAGTCGTCACTCTTCACACAATATATAAAATGACCAAAGCTATTGTTAAATCTAAACAGCATCAACACAAGATACAGCCGATCTTACCAAACAAATCTCCTATAGCTATGAATCATCACAAATTAAAAGTAAAAAAATAAAAACAGATATATCATCATCCTTTACAAATGAATTAGATTCTTTCAGTTCTCAGAACCTGTCAATGTCTTAACCATAATGTGCATGACTTTTACTCTCATTTGTAAAGCCAAAATGTAATCGGCAGTTTCTCTGAACAGCCCATCTAATCCAGTGGACTCGCTGTTTGGAATTAGCTTCTTCAGGGTCCTCACCTTCCGTTCAATCACGTTTGCAGGTCTTCTAGAACGTTCTAGACCTGCTTTCTTCATCAAAATCCTTTTGGTCTTCCTGCTTCTGATCATATGTCCTCCATTTTTCCTCAAAAGTCTTCTTTTGCTTACTAGCGGCCATCTTCTCTTGTCTCGGGCTTGGATGACTTTGTTCCAGAAAGACTCACTTAACTGATCATCAGACTTCTCCTCATTTCCTTGAATGATACTCTTCAAATTGAGAGAATCAAGAAGTGGCGAAGAAACAACTCCCATAACTCAAAATTTTTGTTCTCTAAATGAGAATTAAGTTTTTAAAACAAAACTCCAAATTAACTTTGGTTGCAAGACAAAAGCTTATAGCAAAAATGGCAGAAACTAATGGGTTTTATATGGTATTTAGGGAGATGGGTTGGTAGCCAATAAGGATAATGCAAATTATTTAAAGGCAGCCAATAGGAAGGGACCACATTTAACAATTTCAAAGAAAGCCTCCAAAGGAATGGGATTAATGAATAAGAAAGGGCCAAGTGTAGCTAGGGGTGTTGCTTAACATTGCTTTGGGCATGTTATCCAACTCGATGCACATGCACCCACATGATTCTTCACCACCACCTCCAACCTCCTAAACCACCATCTTCACACATCTATCTCATCAAAACACCCTGGATTATTCCTCCTCTACTTTCCAAATTCAATGCATAGATAACGTGAATTGGGGTGCTTAATTTCCTCATTCCAGCTCGATAAACATGGCATGGCACTCCACATTGTACATAAATAAAAAACTTTAGGGTTTCATGGTGGTTAGCCAATGTTTCCAAACAGGAAACCTATTTGTGTAAGTATATATTTGTTTCAGCAATATTTGTTAATTATCAATATTTGTTTCAGCAAAAGTAGACATTTTAGATCTTAATGTTGGGATAAGGTAGATTTTCTTCTGACATTCATGAATCCTATTTTCCATCAAAATGATGATTGACCTCTGGAGCAAGTATCGGCAAATCATTCCTTAACATGTCTGGTTTAAAGTACACAATTCAGTTCAAACTGAAAATAAAATCTTAGAGACAAAGATGCATGCATCTTCGCCGCCGATTCCACTCAGACCACATTCTTAGTACATGGAATATGGAGGTTTTCGAATATCATTTTTTCCTTTTCCTTGTTTTCTGGCAACAAAAAAGGCACATCAATAGAATTGTTGTGGTTCTTTGGCGTATACGTTAATCATGAAAAATTATCCAATAATGCTCCCTTTTTTTTTTTTTTTATATATTTAATTTTGAATAGTACTAATCAATGGATATTTTCCCACAATGATCAAAATCAGAAATAATTATTATCATCACAGGGAGAAATTAAAGACACCATAATCTTATGATCAATTATACATGTTATTGCGAAATAACAATCCGCTAGTGCTGCATACAAAAAATATTAAGACTTGTATTTCACTCAAGCTATCTAAAAAATTCTCCCAGCTAATTAGTTAATTAGGATATATGAGGGGAGCTAATAGAAGAACATGCACGCAGGTGCACTTGTTTTATGCGTACCATACACCAAATAATTGTTATTTAGTTTTATTCTGGCCAACAAATGAAGCGTATGAGCAATGAGAGCATGGTTTTAAACATGCAATCGTGGCTAGATGTCGATAAGGCGATTATACGAATTTCGATCAGAATATAAAAAAAATCCAAATCCAATGATAAATTATAATGTGTGTTTTGACGCCGATTAATCTTTGTGCTGTATGTAATGGACAAGTAGGTAGCAAATGTGGGGATGCTCTCTTTCTGTCATCTTCTCATTAGTCTGTATACCCTTTTTTTTTTTTTAAAGGAAAAAAATTATTTGGTATTCGTAGATAAGTTTGGATCAGAAAAAAAAAAAAAAATGTCATGACGGCTGTGGCACATGGTTCGATCAAAGGCTTCGTAGTCATGCATTCTCGATTGAGTTCTTTATATTAATTGGCAACACACATATATGTTTTTCAAAACGTGTTGTCTGAAACGCATTTACAATTTGTGACGATATTGTTTACCGTATGTTGTAGTTAGAAGAGTTATCTGATTACGATCTAATTATTCTTCACACGTGCAATTTTTACCCTATTCAGATGCTTTGCTATAAATTTTTACCTCATTCTTCACACGTATGTTATAATTAAAATCTCTGTCGTTAGAGAAAAACCAAATTATATATTTACAGGGCGGCCATTTTTAGCTTGCGATGTGAAGTGAAACCTCAATCACTACTACTTGTTGGGATCGTCGGCCGGGGCTTGGCCACTAAAGTTGAGAAACAAGGATTGCACGTTCTGCATGTGCAAAATATTTATAGACAAAGGCCTACCTGCTTAGCCAGCTATTTGTAAGAAGCAAAAGAAAAAGAAAAAGCATTCTCGTCGGTATTGACTTTTGCAAATTGTCAATTTTGATATGTTTATTATGCAGGGTGCTTTACAAACAAAAACATGGCTCATCAATAGTGGGTTCTATTTTCATCCAAATGCGCATGTGCATAATGACGTGTTCACATGCAAATTAATGCCAATAATCATTTGTTCCTTTTCTTATATGAATGGAATGGGCCAACATCACCACGTTCTTTCTTCGGCTGGGTTCATTTGCCGTAGACCATAATACATCACTCTTATTAATTACATTTTTTCCAAATATTTCTCACAATTATTTTGTTCCTTACCGGGAGAGAGCTAGAGATGGCCCAACAAGTAAGTATGGGCTTAAGAGGAAAGAAATCAATTATTTTCATCACTCTGGCCGAGCCCCAAATCAGAAGACTTACGATATTCAAGTCTTCGACGGTCCTACACTTTGAGGATGAAATAAATTCAAAATTTGCAAGCAGAAAATGTAAAAAACAAAAAATTGAAGTACATAAAATAGCCTAATCGTATAGGAATTGTCGTGGGTTTTCCTTCATGATTTTTTTTTTTTGGGTTATTTTCCAAATTTAAAGAAAATAAATAAAAAAAAAAATTTAAGACAAATAAAATCAAAATCGCAAATATGTAAAAGTAAATAAAATTAATGATCGTACGTCGTCCAAACTCAGTGGTTCTGTTTCCAGATACTTATAATATCATTCACTCTGATTCCCATTCCATGTGCGCGGATCGTACGGAGCAATCCATGACACGTGATATATGAACGTCACATCGTAGCCACATAAATTAGGGCATGTTACCAAAACTAGTTTATCATCTCCTTCCTTCTTTGACTAATAGCTGGTACCAAGAAGAGGCATATCTCTGGTTTGTGCGTGAATTTAATATAACCGTTGGTTTCGCTTGGATTGGAGGTTATATTTCGGATGGTGTTAGATTCACGCACAAACTCGTGATGTGTCTTTTCTTTCCTTTTTTCCATTTCTAGATTTCCTGCTCTCTTATTTTGTTTTTTCTTAATTGGTATTCGTGACAAATAACTTTGTGCGTAGTAGCATCAGCTAATTAAGCTAAGGTGGCCAGTTAATAGAGGATGGAGAGCAACTTTCAATTTTTTATTGACTCGGTACACGTTATTTACATCCCTGTTTTCTGTTTTGCATGATTCTGTTCGTGATAGTTTTTATTTTATTGATTCTTTGTTAGTTTTTTTAGTTCATTTCTTTACTTTCTATTAAGAATCTGGGGGAATCATACATTTTGATTAAGATTTAGGATTAGTTGTAGCAGAATCTGTTATGGCAAACGAACTCATTGAGGATGTTTGTGCTTGGTTTCAGAAACATATGTTAGGGAGTAGTAAAGAAAGAGCCACCCAGAAACATATAGGTTGGACCAAATTACTGTATTCAAATCAAAGATACAACTAGAACACACTGTTGAGTCAATACTCAATTAAACTATTGATTGATTGATTGATTGGCATTGGCTATGGTTATGGTGGAGACTGGAGAGACATAAATCCTGGACAAGAAGAGGTGTTTTTGTGCGAATTTGATGCTTCGTGACATGTAATGTTAGCATTATAAAGGCAAGCAAATGGCTGGCTTTTCTATTAAGTAGCTCAATAGAGTTTTAGTTTTGGTTTACACAAATAAGAAGAAAGTTCTGATTTTCCAATCAATAGAAGCCTGAAAGAGACAAAGTAGTAGAGGTTGAAACGAATAGAATTTATCAAAGCATACTGCACTAAATTTCATTGATTTCCACAGCTTCACTTTTAATTCATAAGTGGGAAGGTCTCTGTTAAACGAAATCCTAAAGCAAATCCAGTATTCTGAACTAACTAATAGACAGAAACCAGTGTAATTTTAATTTTATCCAAAAACTTCAGTATAACAGAAACATACTACAACCTTGCCCTCCCTCAGCCTGAGGTAATGAGCTGGTTTCTCTGATGACTAACTCTTTTACCACCCTAGTATTGTGATGACCACAATATGTCCCATTCTCTTCAAATGCCTTTACAAGTTTGAGGAACAATTGGCCCGTAGTTTTATCACCATCAGGTTTCATCTCAGCTCTATAGATCAAAAGAATTGGGTGAGCCCGATGTCTGTAAAAACCTTCCACCAAATATTTGAATTGCGAAGGTGGAAACTGAAGTATACTAAGTATGGCCTTGCAGTTCAGCTCGAAAACTTCTTTGTTACTCTTCCGAGACTTGCCTTCATCAGAATTATATGGATTGGCAATCAAAATCTGTTGCTGAATTGATGTAAGTACTTGCATTATATGATGTTGTTGCGGATTCCAGTTGTCGGAATTGAGAGAAACCTTACCATTTTGAGGCAAGTGTGGGTTCAAATCGTAGTTATAAGAACGATAGAAGATTGCCGGAGGCTTAGCGGGATAACTGCACGGAAAGAATATGTCAAAGAAGAACAAGCCGTGACAGTAAGGGGTACCTTCCAAACCAACAATTGCAGCTCTCATGAGATCAATTCTTTCTTCATAAGCTCTGACAAAAATCGAATTCGGGAGATTTTTCTTCAACATTTCCCACTCTTTCTCGATTGTTTCAGCCAGCGTGCTTTCTGGGTGATTTTTTTTGTTTTTATGGTTGACGAAGTGATGGTCGTACGGGGGATATGGATGTATATCGAAGTTCTTGAACTCTTTGAACCTCTTCTCCACAAGGTCTTCTATCAGTTCAATCTCGCCAAAAAGGCGTTTCTCTTCTTCCATGATTGATGATAGACCTTGATTCCTTTGTGCTTCTAAATGAACACGGAGATTTACAATGGCGCTTTCACTAGTAAACTACTATTAGAATACTACTGCTATGCTAAGGTAATTAAATACAAATACGTATCCTAAGAAACAAATATGACTCTAACAAGAACTTCCAAACGAATAAAATTCTTAACGTGCGCATAACCTTTTTTTTCTTAAGGATTTACGGCAGGAGAATTGGCCTGGTTTAAAATAGATTGGCAATAAAAGTATGTTATGGGCTCATGCCTGTTGCAAAGAGTGTGTACCATTAAGCAAGCCCATTCGTTGTTTTGGCAATCCAAGTTCAAATCACCAAATGGAACGCCAATTTACAGTCTAAGTTGGGCTTGTGATTAGAGGTGAAGAAGGAAGCCCTTGGCCCGTTAGCAATCATCAGAAAAGAAGCCAATTCGGCGCTCTATTCGTATGTGTATTGTGAAAATTTTTTTTTCTAAAAATTAAATCTTTTTTGGTGCTCGACTCGCATTTTTAAGCGCTTATTTTCAAACAATAGTTGCATAAAATATTCAATTAAACACAAAAAAGGAAAAAAAAAAGGGTACTTTTTACTTAAAATTTCAGAATAAATGTGCTTTCAAATTGCAAAAAAAATATATAAAATTTATATTAATTAAAATGGAATAGTATTTATGAATTAAGAAAATGCATGTCAAGGAAAAACTGTTTAAATTCCAAAAGAAAATCATGGTAAGTCCATGTATGCTAATGCTGCATCAACCATTCGTGTATGATGTATTGATCAATGAATACCATGCAATATTAAATATCTATTCTTAAATCTAAAAATAAAATCCATGGATAAGATTTTCGGACTAAAAGAAGTCGGAAAGAAAATCATGTTCAAAGCCTTGAAGGACGGTTAGTTATCTGTTAGTTAATGGCAGTTGGTACTTTAACGCGACTTTTGTTTTTTCACAATTAACAAACCATCCTTTCGGCCCCGATTGATGGAACCGAATTGCTACGACTGGGCCGACCAAAAAGAAAACAGATGATTCAGTTGAAACGGCTTGAACGCGTGTTCACAAGCAAACGACTCGTCAATCTTAAGATATCGCTTTCTTCTTTTCAAACATTTTATCAGGATGTTTATGTGGAAAATTGAATTGAATTGGTACAAACCGACATTAGTTTAGTTGTTTATCCGTTCTGTTTGGTAGAATTACATCATTTTCCACCCTACCATGTGTAGTATGTGCTACAGGTGTTTACCGACAGGAAACTTCATCTCTTCTTCCTGTTTTACGAGACCTCTGACACTAATACATTCAAATTAATAAACTAATTGTGCGCTTGATGTTTAGGAAAATGATGGGTTACTAAATTCCAGCTTATTCTGTTGCTCATCTCAACTGTCTACAAGTTTAGATGTTTTAGTTAGACAATTCTGGCATCAATCTCTATATCAGACACGCTGGTGCCACATGTTCAGGTCGTGAGATCAACAAATGGCCGAATTAGATGACTCTTTTGAAATTAAAAGTTATTTATTTTTAAACCTTTAATTGAAGAAATCACAAATTCATTTGAACAGAACCACTACTTCCAAGTTCTTCTTTCTTCCTTCCTACGTTTCTTTTAAATTTATAAAATTATTGCAGACCAAATTTATATATTCGCACTCTTTCCCTTTTAAAAAATTATAAGCAAGCACCCAATCTATCTCATTTTAATTTAATGTACACACCTGTATAGGTTAGCAACAATCAGACGATACATGCGTCTGTAGCCCCTTTCGTTTTCCTCTTCTTTGACTTTATCTAAAAGTTTCGGTTATTTAGAAAAAAACCCAAAATTTTCAAATCGTTCTGGTCAGACAACTGTATTTCACGACACTCGTGACTTCTCGACTGTTAAAGGGTGGAGCCTTGTCTTGTTTATATCTACAACAATTGCAGCTGATATCATGGAAGATAAGATTTTATCAACTAACATTTTAAGAGTGGGGGCCGCTGATGAACACTTCGTGCATGCAGCACTTGTAACTGAATTTGGACCGTTTTCAATTCGTCAAAACTAAGTTTATATTGCAGACAGCAATTGTTACAGAAGAAACCCAAAAAAAAAAAAAAAAAAAAAAAAAACACAAATGTTTTGACCGCAATAGACAACAAATGCAGCTGCAGCTGCTCCAATGAAAGTAACAGTTACTATCCAATGGAAGTTGATCTGAGAACCTTCTGGTTGTGAGTTTCTAGCGGGTACGTTGTATATGATTGCCTTCGTTCTAGGATCTGCTATTAACTTAGCTTTTCTGAGGTTCAAATGAATCATCATTACTATACCAAACTTCGACTAAATTATTTAATTACTTTTCCTCATAAGGCAGGGATCTAATGTGATTTCAACCTTTAGCTTTAGCTTTAGTTAAAAAAAAATCTTTCTTTGATACATTCTAAAGTTCGGAATCAGGATCAACGGCTCTCATTTATGGGCTCGGATTTTGTTGTTTCTGAGGTTTCTTTTACCATAAAAAATATTTTGTAATTGTGTCTTTTGAAGAATATTATGGAACTGCCGACATGCAGGAAAGTAATTTCTCTCAAGAGATGAGTCCGGATTTTATTGAGTGGAAATGGTTCGCCAACTGCATATGATGGAAAAAAGATAAAATTCATTAAATTATCTTTTTGGTTCCAGAGAAGCTTTTCCTTTGACAAACTAATTGTATTAGTGACACTCAGGAAAGAGTAAGATAAAGGAGCAAAATTATTTACACAAAACAATTAAAACAAAAATTAATTAGATGAGGGATGAATTAATCCCTTGAGAAGTTTAATAACAAGCTTAAAAGCGAACGTTCTCAACAAATAATTAAATAAATAGCTTAAATGCCAGGCCAGGGCGTCAACCCTAAAGTTGACTAACAGTGTAGTTCTTCATAAGTAACTTCAAAAGAGGAAAGCCACATTAGAGATGCCACCGGCTTCTCCAATCCAAGGAACATCCTGGGTCAGTTTGCCATCAGTCGACCACTCAAAAGCCACCTCAGCACCATTCAAGAGGCACTTCTTTGGAGACCCACTTGAATAGGCTAAGAATTTTCCTCCTCCTTTGACTAAAATCTTAGCACTAATCTCAGCTCCAGATTCTAAGTATTCCAACTCTCTAATTGTTCCTCCGTTATTCAACAAGTTGACTATGCCAATAGGAGCAAATTTGATGCCAGGGCCGAGTTTCTTGATTGGCACAAAGCTGAAGATCTCGAATGATAAGGATTGGAGAGTGATTTGAATAGGCTCAGATTTGCGGGTCATCAAGTGTAGTTTCTCAGCCTGGTTGAGATACACAGTGTACTCTTCAGCCTCACCTAAATGCGCGGCCTCCGCCTTTTGGTCCCATTCGATGTCAGTAACATGCACAGAGCCAGACACTGGTTTGTAACATTCTGGATAGCCCTTGATCCTCTGCTCTTTCTTGTCCCATCCAGCTCCTTGGCAGTTAAAAGCTCCAATCACGCCTCCATACTGTAAAATATGTGGCACAGTGGGTGTTATTAGTTATTTCCTGGCAATCTTTCTAAGCAAAATGGATACAATTTTCATAAGCAATCATTAAATAACATAAATTAGTGGAATAAGTATAATAATACCTTGTTAAAGTTCCAAATCTTGAGAATGGTCTGTTTGTCAAAGAGAGGGTTCTTGAAAAGGCAGTCTCTGGTTGGAAGGGCAAAGTGCTGGCATTTGGGAATGGTACCATCGGGATAAACAAGTTGCTTTAAAAGCTCAAAATCATGACCGCCCAATGAGTCACTGACGTACACAGGACCCCCGCAGATGGCTCTTGAACCAGCGTGAAATTTAGCACAACAGTGATCAGATTGGAACATGTCCCAATCCGGCTGTATGAATTGGCCCATCCACAAGCTGTTGTAAGAGCAGTGAATCATATGAACTCCTTGCAGCCAATAAACTCCATTTGGATCCCCGTTTGGATCCTGGAACCAGAAATCATCACCTGTAAAAAATAATAAGTTGGCTCGTACGATCAGAGAAAGGAAGCTTGTCAAATCAAAATGATTAGAAGATTAGACAATATCCATTTGGTTAAGAGTTTCTCACCAACTCTTCCCATGGATATCTGGCTTGTTCCGAGGAAGAAAAAGTCATTGCATTGTTGCATGCTGGAGATGATTCCAGTTCCTTTGAAGTTCTTTATCAGGGAATTAGACAGTCCTTTGTAATAAGCCTTTCCTAGCTCAACCCTGCCTCCATATTCTTCAGAAACATATTCAAGAGTCTGTATTGATGATCATAAAGGCATAAAATATTAAAATACACTCACAAAAAAAGAGGAAAAAAAAAACGATAAATATGGACTATGAAATTGGTAAATTTTGAGAACTTACGTGGATGACATCAACTTTGACTCCAGTAATGCCTACTTGTGAAAGGTAAGAGTGCATAGAGTCATAGAAATCACCAGCTTGAGAAGGATGAACAAGTCCAATCCCACCTTCAACGATTTTGATCACAGCAAGATCATCCATCGTTCCATCAAGTCCAGGAGACACATTGCAAGGAATGATCTTTGAATTCAGATGCGTAGTTCCTGGCCTTACACCACCCCAAGCGCCACAGAGAGCATGCCATACCCAGATATCATCCAAACCTTTGAACTCTGTTCTCAAATCTTTTGTAAAAGCTTTCATGCCATTATTGTCAGCCTTGCAAGAACAACTTCCACAACCTTCGTTGGCAGCACTGCTCTCTTCTGCACCGAACATCTCTGCCAATTCTTGTTTCAACTTATTAATCTTTGAATCAAACTCGGAAAGATCAGTGACTCCAGATTGGATTGCCTTATCACGATCCTTATTAGCATGCTCCAGTTCAATTCCCTTATTAATCAACATCTTTGGCTTTTTTATATCAAATGCAGGTGCTTTAGCAGCCAACAAGGATCCACCCTTGTATTTCCTAAACTTCTCACCTTCATCAAGCCTGTGCAATCTGGCCGTCATTTGTTCACCACCCAGAACAAGATTTTTGGAGTCCTCGTTCGGGTTTTCATCATCGCGATTGATGCTTTGCCATCCATCATCAACGATGAGAAACCTAGGTGATAGACCACCCTCAGCAAATTCCTTCACACCCTGCCAGACACCGGCGGGTTCTACTGTTAAGTAGAATGCATCCCAGGTGCACCAACCGAATTTGTCAACAAGAGAAGGGACTTGTTTCTCTTCTAAGACTCTGAACGTATTGAGATGGACTCTAAGAGCAGTATAGGCTTCTTTCATGATATTATAGGGATTATCAGACACATGAACATAACCGATAGCATCAAATGATGATGCTTTGACTTGAGTAGAACCACTCTCAGCACAAATCATGACATGACCATCAGTTCCGGGATGAAGAGCAGACCTGAAACTGCCATCAATTGAGGGGATGATGATAACATAAGAGCTTGTTTCAGGGACATCTAAGAGTATCCATTGGGTTTCCATTTGCAAATCAGTACCAGAAGTCCCAACCCATTGGGTAGACCACCATGTTTTGAACCTAAAGACACTCAAGAAATCCCTACCGCTAAAACTACCCAAGGAGTTCATCAACCTATCGGACGGTTCCTGTGCTTTGAAACCGAGGAACCCGCCCTTGTGAGAGTTGGCCCGGACACGCTGCAGCAGGGGAAGAGGAGCATCAGAGGATTTGCAGATGGACGAAAATGGAGTGAAAGAAACATTGCTAGGAACATCTGAGAGCACTGGGAAACCTTTGACACAGAGCTTGCCGTTAGACAAGGCTATATGTTTCTCCAACCTGTTGGCAGCGAGTTTGATTAATAGTGGGTTGGCAGGATCATTTGGAGGAGCCATGACGCGGAAAAGCAGAGAAAGAGCAGAGTAACAACTGAGAAAATAATCAAAGATATGACAAGAAACAAGACCTCAATATGAGAAACACAAAGCGTGAGGGTATTTACAGGAGTTTAGAGAACAGCAGATTTTGGAAATTGAATCTTAAGAGATTGATATATTATGAAATCTACGGTGTGAAAGGCAATTCTTTTTAAGTGTAAAGATATTCTAAGTTTACGATCCTTGCCTCCTATTATATCTCTGCGCCAGAACAAGAATCTGCAAGTTATTATACACTTGACAGAAATAGAACGAAGGGAATACCTCGCAGAATATACCTGAGCAAAATATTGAACTGCTCAATTCTTGACACTGAACAAATATAGACGCAATAAAGAGAGATCAAACAGAAGATTAACTATAACAATAGAAAGAACAACAAAAGTCTGAAATGAATGCAAGAAGAATGCAAGCAAAGAGCTCTCAAGGAGATGTTTGTTTGATTTATAATGAAGAGACTGTAAACCAATGCCGCTATATATAGAGAAACGAAAGTGGATACGTGGGAAAATGGAATTTAAAATAGAATCAAGAAAGCTATCCAGATAAGAAGTTTGGGCGGCTGGTGTTGGTAATAATTGGTCTTTTTAAGCTCTGTTTGCTAGCTTTATACTCTTTCCCTCCCTTTTCTTCTTCTCTTTTAGTGCCTGAAATAGATTCGCTAGTTGCTTCCGTGGACAATGACTGCAAGCATGGAGGCTACCTATTCTTTCATTGTACAAACGCTTGTAAGATAATTAAGGTTTAAAATTATCCAGAAGAAAATGACATAATTCGCTGTCGGAACATCCATGGATGCATGCATGTATGTATGTCACTTGGCAAATGAATCATGCATGGGACATGCATGTTTGTTGCTCTGCAATCTACACATATCACATCCTTATTTGTTGGCGGTCCGCAATTAATTTTAAATTTGCAAGAGAGAAAAAGTGAAGATTATGCAGAATGAATAACTTGAAAAGTTACCACTCTGCTTGTGAGATTTGTTGAATATCATTCAGAGCTTTGCGTGGGACATATTTTAGTGGAACTGTAGAGATTAGGAAGAACCGGAAAGTTCTTGAGTGAGCTTACACGTTACATTATTTTTATTTGACTTACTTATTCATTTACCTTTTTTGTTGAAAACAATGATTCTTTTTTTTTTTTTTTAATAATTGAAAGTTGGTTTTCATTGGTTCTGAAGATTCCATAACATTTAGTGGAATCGAGCTGTATTTTTATGCTGAGATTAATAAATTTTAGGATGTGACATTAATAAATATTTTCGTGGTCGGATTTAAGCTTGCTGAGGCACCTTAATTTTAGCAAAAAGATAATTAGTCAATAATTTATGTGAATTAATTTAATGTAAATTAAAAAATGAACTTCGAATACGCGTGACATAAATAAATTTGCTACTGTAAAATAATAATTTTATTTTTTTCCAATATAATTAGCAATAATATTAGAAAAACAATTATTTAATTACTTCGTAAAAGAAAAAAAGAAAAAAAAGTACACATATTGATATTATGGTGGTGGGATGATGAAAGTGTGGATTCATGGGCCTCACTCGAAGATTGATTGCCTAGCTAGGACTAGGATGGTGGGTGGTGGATAAATCTGGAAGCTTATTAGCAAGTTGCTAGTTTTTAATTTTCAGTAGTAATTTTATAACTCAGATTCCTATTTATTATAATAATTAACTTTTTTTTTCCCCTTAAATCCTTGACTTGGTCATAAAGTAATGTAACCAAGAAGATCCGAGGAAGATCCAGAACCCACCCATAAATGGTATCATTCAAACAACCAACCAATTAATTAATAAAACTTACTCATTTCGATATTACTTTTTCGAAAACTCGTAGCAAGAGATTATAGGACTTAAATGCGAGAACTTTTGATTGGCTACATCATATATAAATTATTACATGCAGATGTGTATATATATATATATATATTTAATACAAGTACAACAAGAATTTTATTTGTATTACAAACTAAAATACATTAATTAGTATTATAAATTAGAGTGTTTACGAGAGTTTATGTAAAAAGTGTTGTGATTCAAATCCAGATCCGATCCGATTCCAGCTCAAGTCAAGTAGGGCCAAATTGGGCTTCGGCCCAAATCTCCCGTTAATTAAGGTCGTTTTCCCTGAAGCAAGCTCGCTAATGAAACAAATGATGTTTCCAGAATCATCCATTTCAGCAGCAGATTACGATTCCTTTTGCCCCGAAAACGAAAACAGTTTATTTGTTTAATCAATATTTTATTTAAGATGGTATGTGCTGGGTCCCATAATTTGGAAAATAATGACTGCCGTGGGTCTCTCTCGTGAGTAGGACTGATTCTTGGACCACCTTTAGTGAACCCGCTTTTATTTACGACCTGTATCACGAGCAGAGCAAAAAAAATCTCAACTTCTACTCGTTGAGATAATTAGAAAATGACGTTTCATAAATCAATTGGAAATAAAGCAGAGAATCTGAATCTATATTTTGCTTGCTAGTCTGCTCTTTCTATCCAAATTGAACTCAACTTCTCTTATGCTTCACAATTTTCATTCATGTTTTGCTATATTCATTTCTTCTTACTTTTTCTTTGATTTCTTAGGGTCCGTACCCTTTTTTATTTAAGTATAAATAAAATTATTTAAATATATTTATTTTTTAAGTTATATTTAAAAATTTATTAAAAGTATTTAAATATAATTATTTTTAAAATTTTATTTTACATATGAATAATTTTAAATATTTATTTTTTAATAATATCTTTATTTTATTAATTTATTTACTAACATTTAAATTTTAAACTCTATCTAACTTTCTTTTTTTTTTGGGTCTCTCTCTATCTTTACCTTCTTAGAATAATATTAATTATTACATATTTTATCTTTTGTATTTAATTTTGATCAATTTTATATTATTTGAACGATTGATTTATAATTTATTTTTACTAATAAGACTATATAATTTATAAAAAATTATTCTTTTTATGAATTATACTTTCAAGATTATAAAAAGGTTTATAAAATATAAGTATATGTAATACTTTTGAAAGGGTTTATAAGTTAAAATATTAGTTTTTAAATTTTTTATTTTTATAAAAATAATTAATTTAATATTTAATATTTATATATTTACTGAAAAAAAAAATCATTTAGATTCATATTTTAATTACATTAGGGCTTGAAATAGAAAAAAAAAAAAAATTCACGTCAACGATAATAGAATCAATTTGAGAATGGGTCTCTTCTCTAACTTGATGGGGTGTCCCTCATCAACATGAATAATTTTCTTTTATTCATGCATGATTGTACAATGAGTTATCTTGATTATAGATTTTTTCTAGTTAATTCTATTTTATTTTATTTTATTTTATTTTATTTTTTATGAAATCTAATTGTTTCAGACTTTGTTTACTTAATTTGTTCTTTTTTCCTTTAATTCTGAATTTAATCACCTCTCCCTTTCAAGGTTTTGCTTAAATTAAGAAATAGAAAATTTGGGGAACAAGTGTCTGATTGTCAATACCATTAATAATTTATTTCGTTAAAAGGAAATAAATCTTGTTATATGCAATCCGGGGAAGAAATCCTATATGGAAGATAAAATCTTAGCTCTCTGTTGCTAAAAGATCCATTTTAAGATTTAAGTGAGTGTGCATGGTTGATTTATTTCCATCGCAGTACAATTTAGTTGCTATATATATTTGTTTTGTTTTCTTTATTGCCTTCCTACGCTACTGTTTTTCCCTTCATATATCACAACAAGATTTTGAAGAAATTGTAAGAAAAATATTCTTTAATTAAAAGCTTCTATTATAAAAGTACCATAAAATGCCCCAATTACAGCCATTTTCACTCTTCTTAATGTTATTGTTTTCTTCCAATATCTGTATAGCTTTGGATTGTATATCATCAAAGAATGGCAATCAAAATAAAGTGGCATTCACTATAACAGTAAATCAATCTGGTCAGGGAGACTTCACAACTATTCAAAACGCTATTGATAGCATTCCTCCCGGGAACACTCAGTGGATACACATCCAAATTTCTCCTGGAAACTATCAGTACGTAAATGATGATCAATTCTTCTTATTTAATTTCAAACCTTACATATAGTATATACCCACCCTAATTAAAACCATATATATACGTATATCTTGTGTCCCATTCACCGTCAACTAATATATATCTCGTACAGGGAGAAAGTTACAATTACAAAAGACAAACAGTGCATTTTCCTTGAAGGAGCAGGCAGTAAATTGACGAGTATCGAATGGGGTGACCATGAAAGTACAGATACTAGTGCTGCTTTCACTTCCTATCCCGACAACATAGTTGCTAAAGGCATTACATTTAAGGTAAGTCGACTGATGATCGATCAGTTTTCCTGAAAAACCCTAGCTAGCTAATTTTAATAATATTGCATACATACAATATATATAATTTAATTAATTTGGGTTAAATATTACAGAATAACTACAACGTTAAACTTAAACCAGACCAGCTCAACGTTACTCAAGCTGTGGCAGCAAGAGTGTATGGGGATAAATCTGCATTCTATCATTGTTCATTCATCGGCTTGCAAGATACCTTGTGGGATGTAAAAGGCCGCCATTACTTCAACAAGTGTTACATTGAAGGTGCAATCGATTTCATATTTGGAGATGGCCAGTCCATTTACGAGGTGTATAACAATTATTAGCTATTAAATTACAATACTGTTTTTGTTGTCATATTTAAGAATATCAATTACATATATAATATCCTGTTTTGTGCAGAGATGTGCCATACAAGTTAATGTAGGTACATATATTCCGGAAAAAGATTACGGGTATATAACAGCCCAAGGGAGGAATTCTTCTGACGATCCTGGTGGATTTGTGTTTAAAACTTGTTCAATTACTGGAACTGGTAAAACATACCTTGGAAGAGCTTACGGAGCTTATTCCAGAGTTATTATTTATAATTCAGTGTTATCAGATGTAGTGGAACCTCAAGGTTGGGTAGCTTGGTCCTACGTTGGCCGGGAGTAAGATCGATCACTTCCTATATATATATATATATATATATATATATATAGCATATATAGCATACATAATTAATCCTCAAAAAACACAACATTACTGTATAGTTTTGAATATATACAAATTAATTAAGTGGTACCTGTTAATTAATTAATTAATTGTGTCTGTATCGGTAATTTCAGACAAAACTTTGAATACGTAGAGGCAGGATGCAGGGGACCTGGTGCAGACACTTCCAAGCGTGTCCCTTGGGAAAAGAAACTCGGTGGTACTGAATTGATCCAACTAGTGAATGTTTCCTACATCGATCAGGAAGGGTGGATCAATAAACTCCCAATTTTCTTCTAATGGATTAATTTGTTACTAATTTCATTAATATTAGTCTGTCCTATAATTGAAGTTTAATTTGATATTGAGGTGAAAACTCTTTAGAATCATAATGATTGTGGGATAAAATTTTAAATATCAAATATTAATTAAAAAAGATAAGATTTTATTAAAAATTATGTTACTAAATATTTTTTCAATTTTACTTTTAAACTATAGTAAAAACACCGCAATTTAGAATAAAGTCTAAAATAATATTACTTGTTGCACAATCCTCTCTCTCTATTATTTTTCACCCTAATTAATCTCTACATCTTTGCCTGTCAATTAGGGAAAGCATAAAAATACGAAAAAAAGAAAGAAGTAATTGTGGTTATAAATTGATTAAAAGAACTAAAAGTAAAAAGATTGATCTAATTGCATAATAATTAAATAACACATAATAAGTTATTCACTCTCATAAATATTAGTATTTTTTAAAAATTTTATAAAAATGGTTAAAAATTAAAATTTCGCCCAACTCTGGTATAGAGTTGCATAATCCATGCACTAAAATTCATAATTCTTTTAAATTTTTAATGACTCTTGTGCAAAGAGTTTGTGAATCAAATTTTTTTAGAAGTCCAAAAAAAAAAAAAAAAACACTCACACCAGAGATCGATTTAGAATTCTTTCACATTATAAATTTCATTTGCGTTTAATTGAAACTTGAACAAAGGGAACATTCAAATGCTTTTGTAGTTCTGAAAAATGATTTTATGACAATTTTCGATGGCAATCGGGTAAGGTAGGGGTGGGGAGGCATGCCCCATTCCCCACCCTGTTTTTTATTTTAACCCCTATTCCCCACTAAATTTAATGGGATGGGAATAGAGAATCCCCGCACGGGAAATGATCCCCATCCCTATATCAATTCCCCATTTTATATTATTTTTATAAATTAATTTTAATAATATAATAATTTAATTAACTTAAAAAAAATATTATTAATATATTATTAGAAACACAATATACATCTTTTTAATTTTTAATCTTTTACTTTTTATTTGTATATTTTATTTTTTATAACATTAATTCATGACTCCATAATTTTTATTACTAATTACATTTAATTATAATATATAATTTTAGAAATTATAATATAAAATTATATTTACATATATAAAATTTAATTTATAAATTATAATATATTTATATTATATTTTATTGGGAAATATTGTGGGGTGGGGTGGGGAGAGGTAAACCAACCCCCGTCCCATTAATAAATTGAGGATAAATTTCTCTCCGCTCCTCTTCCCATTCTCCGAAATTTATCTAAATTCTCTCCCGTTGGATTTGGAGCCCCGTGGAAAATTTTGCCATCCCTATTCTTTGATCTGAGAATTGTGATTGGTGCCCATACATTTGAACTAAACTCAGTTTTTACTGAATTAATTAAAAAATACTGTAATAAAAAAAATTGATATTAGGTGAATTTATTTGAATCTTAAAACACATTGTAAACACTTTTTTTTTTTAATTTTTGTTTACTTATTCAATAAATTTTAATAATTAATTCTCAGTTAAACCTCTTCTAACAAATTCTTATTTTTTTTTCTATGCACTCAAAAAGTTTACATCACAGCAAAAACATGTTTTTCTTCGAAATAAAAAAATTATTGAAATTAAGAAGCGAAAAAATTGATGAGATCACAAAAAAAAAAATACAACCAATAAAAAAATTGTATGTGCCTTAAATGATGTTAAAAGTTACATTATCCTCAATAATAAATTAATTAAATTGAGATATTATTAGGATGAAAAATATATTAAAATAAGTGTTTAAAGTACAATTTAAAATGCAAAACAAATCAATTCCATTGTTTGATGATACCCCTTGTATTATGATAAATAGAGGATCATGAAAACAACCCAACAATGGAATCAAAATCAGATAATCCGAATCCAAAAGTAAGTCCGTGAGGACTAATTACCGATGCCACCTCATATTACTAACTTAAACTTTCCTATTTTTATCGACTACAAAAGTTTCCAGTCTAGTATTATAATGATCAATTCTGTAATTACCTGAGAAGGCAAAAGTATATTTGTACTATTAGCCAATTAGATTAAACTGTAATGCAAATTGTGTGGAAGAAGAAAGTATAAACTGTGAAATGTTTTCTTTTTGGATTAGGTTTTCCTTTGATTTTGAGCTTCTAAAGGAATTAATGCATGTTTATGATTGGTAATTAGTTTAATAAAATTGAATATATAAAGAATGTAAATCTTGATATAATATAGTTAATTATAATATACAATTCAGAAACTAGATTTTTTTTTTTTTTAACCTTATTTGTCCGTTTTAAAAAAATAAGCTGTTTACATGCTTATATATGTATGTTCATTTGGTTTCTTTTACACAGCATGACACTTAGTAGTTTTGTATCTGGTCTTTGAAAGCTATTAGAATTAACATAAAATTATGAACCATTTCCAGTCATTTTTATTACTTGTAATGGTATTATTGGTGTCTTGAAATGCCTCAAGAGCATTGGATTGTACAAATCCAAATAAAGTAGCATATAACATTACTGTATCTCTTTTTGGTTGGGAAATTTCAAAAGATTCAAAGTGCCATTGATTCTATTCCTCCTAATAACTATCAATGGATACGCATTCGGATTTCTCCAGAAACATATCAGTAACCCATGTCGAAAATCCTACCTATCTATTTGATTATTATTTACATAATTCAAATAATGAACTTAATTATATAATAAGACCTTAATTATTTATTTTATTTATCTTGATAATTAATTCGTTGGGTGTGAGTGAAATATGCAGTCTGTAATGTAGATGTATGCAGGGAGAAAGTTACAATTCCCGAGGACAAACTGTGCATGTTTCTGGAAGGAGCAGTCTCTGAAAAGACAATAATCGAATCGGATGACCATGCAAATACAGGTGCTAGCGCTACTATCACTTCCTCTGCCGAGAACGTAGTTGCTAAAGACATTACGTTCAAGGTAATTAAATAAATAAAAATTCCACTACTTGTCGCTTAAGTCATATATATATATATATATATATATATGTCCATGTTGTATTGATTAAATTATTGATATGTTACGTCGACGTACAGTTCTAACAGAATACCTATAACATATATACCACCGAGACCGGAGAGTGTGGACCTTAAACAAGCACTGGCTGCAAGAATATCAGGGGATAAATCAGCTTTGTATAGCTGTAAATTTGCTGGACTACAGGACACATCGTGGGACGAAGAAGAAGGCCGCCTTTACTTCTCTAGGTGTTACGTTGAAGGTGCAGTGGATTGCAATTTTGGCGATGGCCAGTCTATTTATGAGGTGGGCATGTATTATGTATATGTTTAACCCTAAGTAATTAATTACGTTTATAATTATAGTATTATTATTAACTTGGATAATAATAATAATAATAATAATAATAATAATAATAATAATAATAATAATAATAATAATAATAATTCTTAATTTCTGTGTGCAGAATTGCGTAATAAATCTAACGCTAGGAGAATATCTTCCAGAGAAAGATCACGGGTATATAACAGCACAGAAGAGAAATTCTTCGGAGGATCCGAGTGGTTTTGTGCGTTTAAATATTGTGTAACCACTGGATCCGCTAAAACTTATCTTGGGAGAGCATATGGAGGGTATTCAAGAGTTATTATTTTTCTTAAATCATTGCTATCAGATGTAGTTAAACCCGAAGGTTGGAATGCTTGGTCCTACGTTAATCATGAGTACGTAATTAATTAATACACTAACTCACTCTCATCTATTTGATGGAATTAATTAATTAATTAATTTTAATTTCGTCATCAAATTTAACAACTTAATTATTGTATAACATAATTTACGTTTTTTAATTAATTCGCAGAGAAAATATTGAATACGCAGAGGCAGATTGCAGTGGATCAGGTGCAGAGGGAGAAGAAACTGGGCGCTGCTCAACTAAGTCAGTTTGTTTGTGAATCTTGCTCATTTAGACCGAGAAGGTTGGATCTCCAAACTACCATTGTTCTCTTTCTCTTAATTATTAATGTATATATATAATGTTTTAGCATGCATAATTAATTTTGGGCCAGCCGCTGGCTGTTGTTATAAGTTACTAGTACAACGAACAAACAAAAACTTCATATTTCTTTTGTAGGTTTTATTTCTCTCTCTGTCATAATTATTAATCTTCGCTTTTAATTGAAAATTCTATGTTATCATATCGACGTCACTTTAATTTTTAATCAAATTACATGCAATTTTTCTTTGCACCTGCAAAGTCCGAATTAATAACTCCCAATATTTAGAATATACATAATGATGAAAAGAATTAATGAAGAAATAACTGAAAGATTAATTTGGTTGAACAGAAAATAAAGCATTACTTTTGTTTCATTATTCATCATCAATTTTCATCGGCCGGGTAACAATTATTCGCTAACAAGTCACACTATTCATAACCATGCATGCAAGCATGCACGCACGTTATCAGCTTATAATGGGATTTTATTGATTAATAAAAATTAAAACCCATCCCAATGCACACTTCCAACACCTTTGCCACCGGGAGCTCCTCCTTTGATTCTCTCTCTAATGCTTTTTGCTCTCCTCATACCTCCAACTCCACCACCAGCTCCAACTCCTAATCCCCCACCCACACCTACACCTCCTCCAACTCCACCACCTGCTCCTGCACCTCCTCCAGCACCACCACCACCACCACCACCGGCACCTACATCAACACCTCCCCCAACTCCGCCGCCTGCCCCTACACCACCTCCTGCACCTCCGCCCCCTCTTCCGCCTCCACCTCCTACACCTCCTCCAGCACCAGCACCGCCCCCGGCACCTACACCAACACTTCCGCCAACTCCAACTCCACCTCCTGCCCCTATACCACCTCCACCGCCGCCTCCGCCTACACCTCCCCCTGCACCACCGCCAGCACCAACACCAACACCTCCTCCAACTCCACCACCTGCCCCTACACCGCCCCCAGCACCACCCCCGGCACCAACACCAACACCTCCTCCGACTCCCCCACCTGCTCCTGCACCACCTCCGGCACCTCCTGCACCTCCTCCTCCTCCTCCTCTTCCACTTCCACCTCCACTGCCTCCCCCTACACCTCCCCCTGCGCCACCACCGGCACCCACCCCAACACCTCCTCCAACTCCTCCACCTGCCCCTGCACCTCCTCCAGCTCCCCCACCTGCTCCAACACCTCCTCCAGCTCCACCACCTGCCCCTACACCTCCCCCGGCACCACCACCTCCTCTTCCACCCACCCCACCACCACCACCACCACCCCCTCCACCAACACCTCCTCCAACTCCACCACCCCCACCACCTCTCCAACAACCCCATTTGCTATCGTAGACGCCACCTTTGGCACTTGCAACAACACCAAGACCAGTCTCAGCAGTACAACGTCCAACGGCAGTACCATGGTCATTGTAACTAGCAATGCTTTCTTTCTCAATTCTCCAGCCTTCTGTTATTCCTACTACAAACATCAACATGAATAATGTCATGGCATACAAGCCAAGATTTGCGAAGAACCTGCCCACATACAAGCCAAGATTTGCGAAGAACCTGCCCATGTTTCTCTCAAAAAGAGCGTAATCAAGAGTAGACAACAATATGAACAAAGAAGACTACAAAGGTATTATCAAAAATGGAATGCTTGTCTGATGCTGCATAGGAGTCGCCTAGGAGCTCTATTTATAAGGGAGGATACTCGCTAGAAATAGCATGATTACGACATAATTGAAACGGAAGTGGATACGAGTCATTATAATGATATGCTTGTAAGCACATTGCTCGATCCGGAGTCCTCGGTGTGCTTCCGTGATGGACCTTTGGATAACGATGCCCACGGCCGGTGACACCTGTAATTAAACAGCAACTCTCAACACCCTGCCGCCGCGCCTTTTTCTGTCAAAAGAAAACGTGGAAGTGTAATACGAGCTCTATGTTATTGACAATTAAAATAAATGGAAAAAAGTTGGAAGGCAATTCTCGAAGCACCTAGATAGCTAGATCTCATTTACTGTTATTTCATAACTCAGCATAGTACAATGAGTGAGTGGATTATACGTGCCCCGCTACGGGATTTCGAGCGTCCATAAAAGGTATTCCACTAACCGTTAGTGCAGTTGGTTTCGTATTGAGTAGATGGGTACGTAGCGTGGTAAACTTCAACGCCCATCTTTTTGGGTTGGTAAGCACCGCACATGCGCAAAAGAAGAATCTGGGAATTAACCGGGCGGGCCAGATTCTTGACAACGGTCAACGAGTCTACCCGTTGTTATGGCGGGTAAATTCTAATGTCAAAGATTTGAAAGTTACGGTCACTTCACATAAGCTCCCATAGAAGGTTTGAATTTTGGATCAGTAAATGGCTCGACAGCCCAACAGAAACACAATTTTGACAATTTTGGGCTGGCTTAAAGCTGCATTGAATATTTTGGGCTTGGGTCAAAAATTCATAGGGAATTTAATAATTAGATCGTCTTCTTCTTGTCAGGTGCGATTTTGCCGACCAAACATTGCTTCGTCGAAACAGGGGAATTAAGCGGCCGCAGTTGCAGCCGGTAACATAGTCATTTGGTATTTAATTTAGGAAATAAGTACCACAGAGCTCAAATTGGATTAATGTTTAAGCAAACTTTCTGTCGTGAAAAGTGGAAATTGCATTCTGGGTATCATTTAGAAAGCCCTCTTGTTCTGAAACCAGGATTTAGTTGGATCACCGAAAAACACAGTTTGGTGTTTCTATACACAAATAGTCGTAATCTAATGCACTGCAGAAACTTCTGTCAAAGCATGAAGCAAATACAGATCACAGTGCGAGTTGACGTTATATCTCGTAACCACGATTACCGATGAATCGACAAACAGTCACCACCCATAGAGTCCCGTTGATGCAACAAAACAGTAGATTATTTAGGGTGTGTTTCGATGTGAAGAATTGATAAATCTTCTCTCCGAGGGTTTGTTTCTTCCTGGTGAATAGATGTTTAGGTGATTAATTAAAATGCCCGCTCAATACACTTGGAATGACGTGGAACGGATGTTATCAATGACATATTACCGGTGTCTTAAATATGTTGAAATACTGAGTATATTTTTCATTATGGTCTTCTGCTGGATTCATTGGACCAGAACACCGCAGGAATTGCAGAGAACTACAATACAAAATTATAAACAGGCTTTATGAGCGAGAGAGAGACACAGACGAGGCTGTATATGTTCATTTTGTGAAGGTTATATAAACATGTTAGGGAATTTTTTTCTCTTAAAAGAAAAATGATACAGACAACTACAAGGGAAGAGTTTGCAACTTGGAAATTTCATCAACCCTCTCATTTTCTGAATGAGTTCTATCATCATGAAGAACAAGCACCTTTAAAGTGCCGGATTCTCTTAACCAAGCGGCAACCATGGACCCTGTTGATATGAATCTACCTAAGTTGCACTTTGCAACCCAAAATGGTGCACCCATCCCAGTGAGAAGTGCCTCAATGGCTCGCCTCAGTGCACCATCACCAACAACTTTGCTGTGTTTGCCCCATCCAGTCAAGATGCTGAAAACATAGAGTATCTTATATTGAGATGAAATTTAATAGAAACAGACAACCATCAACAAGACAAAAACAACAATCAAATACCTTAACAGTTTTGGCAACTCATATCCTTCAAACACAATTGAGCGAATGTTCAGTAACCATGCATGAACCATTGCTCGAGCAGCGCCAGAAGACATAAGATGCAAATCTAAGCATGATTCAGTCCACATATTCTCCCATACTTGCCGACGTTTACCTTCAAGCACAACCAGTTGGGCTCCTCGTTTCTGAGAAATAATTGGCAATATCATTAGAAAACATAGTATCACACAACCATGCAAACCACTCACCATGTACTTGGCAGCTACGATATAGACCAACCTGACCAAAGTGCCACAGCATGTCAGTCAGAGCATTATAGAAGGCAGATGCAGTAGAAGAGTCCATGAGTTTTACTTCATCAAAGAGGGACAGGGCTTGAACCCAAACATTATCCCTGTAACCCATAAGAAGCCCATGCGCCACACCATATACCTGATTGTCAAACAAACGGAGCTCCTCCAATAACATTGAGGCATCTTCAAATGAATTACAACGGCTGACAGAAAGAGACAGACCATAACTGTTATGTCCACTGCTTTCAATATACATAACTGAAACAAACATTTAATTTTGGACATTGATTCCTCATTTCATAGCCAGGAAACTTGAACTGAACCCAGAATAGGAACTTTTAATTCAAATATCGAATATTATAAACAAGAGATGCTGATATGTGCAATTATCTCTGTGCACTATAATATGCAAGAATAAAAGGAACAAGTCAGGCCCATTGTTTTTGAGAATTTACTACTCCGGCTTAATTCAAATCAATGCCAAAACTGGAAAGATACTAGTTATATGAAACAAATATAGACAACATGATAAGATCAATTGAAACAAGCCATTTCTCTAATCCTAACAGCAGATAAAAATGTCCAACCCTAGGTCTGAGACCCAAGAAAGCCATATTATCATTTACCAACTAGCCACAGACTCCGCAGCAGATGAAGCTGTTTGTTTAAAATACCATGCTCAAAAAATACCATAACTTGAAAATAGTGTAAAATCAAATATCCCTAACATCATCAAACAGCTGGGCTCCACTAAAGCAACAGTCCAACAAGCTTGAATACTAGAAATTAAATACCCACATATAAAACTATAAATATGTCGGCCAAGTTCAAATCTCTTAAAAAGATCATATGACACCGCCCTCAGATTAGTGAGATGGAAATAAGCAGACAAAGGACTGTACCTGCAAGCATTTAGAATGGCTGAAAATGTAACAACATTAGGTTTAATTTTGAGCTCATGCATCTTCTCAAAGACACCCAAAATACACAACATTTCCTGTCTGCATCTGTTCTCTTTCTTTGCTTGACCTGCTTTCTCGCCTGCTAGCTGCCCAAAAATCTTTATAATTTGGTTTTCCGTCCTTCCTGCCTCTTCACCATCCTTTTTATCCTTGGTAAGTATGGTATTTAAATTGGAGGAACCCTTTTGCATCCCAAGGTCTCTATCATCATCAACTGCACATTCCACAGTTGCCGACCGACCAAAGGCATCAATTATAGAATTGTAAGTAACAACGTTAGGCCTGATCCCTTCCTTTGTCATCTCATCAAGTAAAGAAACAGCTGATTCCACCATACCGTTCTTACACAAGGCATCTATAAGTGCACTATAAAGCACCACATCAGCCTTCAATCCTGCCTGCTTAAACTCTCTAAATACTTCCATTGCCTCCTCATACAAACCACCTTTCGAGTAGACATCAATCAACGTCGAATAAGTCAATAAATTAGGTGATACACGGTCTGCTTTCATCTCTTCAAACATTCGTCTAACTTCATTGTACTTCCCTTGCTTCCCATATCCACCGAGGAGCGCATTATAAGTTACAGCATCCTTCCTAATCCCAGAACCCTCCATCTCCTTACAAACATCCAAAGCCTCCTCAAACCTACCAAGCTTCGCATAAATTGAAAGCACCGTATTGTATGAAACCCTATCCAACCCAATGCCCAAAAACTTCATTTCATTAAACATATTCAATGCATCATCTAATCTCCCAGCCTTTGCATATCCATCAATCATAGTGCTATAAGTCACAACATTAGGCAAGATATTCTTGGCAGGCATTTCAGCCATGATCTCAAATGCCAAATCCATTTGCCCACCTTTACAAACGGCATCTAATAAAGTATTATATGTGAAAATATCTTGATCAATCCCTCTGTTAACCATTTCACTGAACAAATTCCTTGCTGCCTCCCATAACCCTCCTCTACTACACACCGCAAGCAATGAATTAAATGTTATCCGATCAGGATGCACCCCATTTTTCAACATATCATCGAAAATCTCCACCACACGCCTAAAATCAACACCCCCTTTACCACACGCATCAATCACAGCATTGTAAGTGACTAAATTCGGCTTTAAATTATATCTTCTCATAGAATCAAACACCCTTATAGCTTCATGGCAATAACCACTTCTCCCATAAGCACTAATTAACGCAGAAAAAGCATAAACAGTGTTTCCGTAACCCTCGTTTAAAGCAGTTTCGAAAATGTTCTTGGCAAGATCAACTTTTCCTAATCTGCCAAGAATACTAATCATCGCAGTAGCTAATTTCCCTTGCTCGTTCTTTCTTCTCTCTCTTTTGACTGCAAAGTCAAAACATTGAATAGCCTTTGACAACTCACCTCTATTTCCAAGCTCTCGAAGCAGGAACGTGTAGTCATCAGAACCACAGAGTTTAGCCTCAAAGTTTAACAAAATATTATCAAGAGCTTTATCATCTTTAGCGAAGCGAATGACGTCTTGAAGGGCTTCTTCAGCCACTGAAGTGTGTCGCGCACTCATAGCAATTTTGGGGCGCCCCAAGTGCATTTTTGACACGAACCGGGTGGATCGGCGCCCGGAGAAATCATGGGCGAGGTCAGACTTGGAAGAGGGGAGAGGAGAGAGTGAATGGAAAGGTTTAGGGTTGGGGGTAGCAGTAGTGGAGGTAGCAGCCGGTTTCGGTGCATGACGACGTGCAGGGGAGAGGGGGGGTTTGGTGAGGGAGACCTTATGGGAAGTCCAGGGAGGGTGAGCACTTTGATGGTGTGTTTGACGGTGGTGATTATTTTTGAGATGATTTTGTGGGTACTGATGGTTTTGATACGGCTTTGTTGCCGTGATTGAACAGTTCGGCGGCGGTGGCGTTGACGCCATTCAGTTCAAAGTTTCAATTTTTGAATATATATCTGCGAATAAGCGATAAAATATAAAACGAGATCGTTTCTGGTGTTAAAGGGGGTTCAGGCAGGGTTTGATGAGGGAGGGAGGAGATGAAGTGGCCATTGTTAAGGATATTTGGAAGAGAGAAAGCGAAGTAAAGAGATAAGATTTGGAGAGAGACAGAGAATGCGAATAGTGCCACAACTTAGCTGAGCTGGGGAGCTCTTCGGTTCAGACATTGGAATCTTCACCCCACGGCCCCACAAGATTTTTCTTTTTACCATTTTAAATAGCGCAAAGTGACGATATTAATCCAATCACTTATCACGATACGAGTCAACTCGTATCAGGACCGTCCATGACCCTTGGACCCACTTTAAAATGATCCATTTGCTGACGTGGATGAATTTAAGCTGGAACCAGATAGATAGAATCACCCACTCAGCGTCCTGATTCATCAGTTAGGTTCCATGATTGGCGTTGAAGTTGGTATGAATGTGAAATCAACGGTCAGGTGCAATAGCGAACACCGTTTACTAGTGGAACAGAGAGTAGACCTTTTCATAAGCAGGTACTTTGTTGTTGATTGGCTTACAAGTGAGTTTTCATCACTGCCACGTGACAATATCAACGCGTAGTCGATAGCGGATACGTCACAACTTTTTGAACAGATTCTACAGCGAAATTAAACACCTGCGCACTAACCAATCTATCCAAACATCTTCGTATCTTTCCATTACATGAGAAATACAAATTAATATCACACGTGATTAGAGTCTCGATCTGTTTTTTAATTGATGTGAAAAAATATGTACATATATGATATGATAGTTCACTTTATAAATAGAAGATCAATTGTCTAAAAGTAATTATTTTAAAGTAACATGCAAAAATAATTCGCAAAATTTCGAGTTCACAGTGAAACATTTTTAGTGCAGGTGTCAAATGGTCAAATGACAACTTTCTGCAACAATGCCCATGCGGTGGGTGGTTGACCGGTAATTTTCTCACTCGTGCAGGCCAAGTTTCCTTTTTCTTGGGTTCCGCGTGGGTTACCCTACAATAGGAAACAAATGGATTTAGTCATTTAGGTTATATCCGAGAAGCTTAATTGGTCACGAATCTTGAACGCTAGAGACTGATAAGTTGGCTTCAATGCCAAATTTGTATTCTACCTTTTCTGGCTAAGCAATTTTCTTTTCCGGTGGCCCCTGTGCCCTAGTTATATAAATTTCCAAATTTCACTATAACCATCCCCGAATACTGTACAGAATTAAATTTTTCGAATCAAGAAGATCAATTAACTCGAATCATTGGAAAAGAACTTCTCCGATTATATCTTTAACTGCAGTCTATTATAGTCAATTGTTGCTCCTTGCAAAGCATCTTTAAAAAACCTGGTCGAAAACCAAGCCTAAAACTTCCAACAGATTATGGGATTATACAATCAGAACAACCTATTTTCCCTTAGTTTTTGAAAGATTAAACTAATTAATAAAAAATTACTGTGATAAAGCTAGCGACCATTAAGTTGGCTCTATTAACCGCTCACATTAGCCCTCTCATGGGATAGAAAACAGATCTTCAGTATTTCTCCCTACTAACAAAACCGCATGTGCGTTTGTGGCATGCTCCAGATGTTTGAAATCTGGAATTCACCACTTGTTTTCCTCGTCTTTCGTATTCTGGCAGTTTCTCTCTCCTTCCCTCTTCTTTGTTTTCTTATACTCCCTTCTCTTCTCCATTCCACGGTGATGCAAAAAGGATCTTCAGTATGTTTTCTTTCTCACAGCTGGTCTACGTGCCTCCTTTTTAGTATTTGCAACAAATCCTGGCGTTGGTATTCCCGTTGTTGTTTGGTACACATCCTTCAATCTTCCAAGGAGTGAGGATAAAATTAAAAAATAATAATAATCAGAGTTCATTTGTTGCATTAAATATTTGCTAATTCAAGAAGCCAGTAAAAACACAATGGGATAAGAAAAAATGCATACTTACCTAGGCATACTGATAAAAAGAGCAATCACTGAAACTCCAACAAAAAGGGGGAACACTGGTGCAGGAGTTAATTCCTGTAGACATACAGCAAGGTAAATGACAGGGAAAAGGACTTGCTTCATAAACTAACCTACTCCAGCTAGATTGCTTCATACGCAAAAGATATGTGAGTTGAAAACAGGCAGAAAAAACAATGCACGAAAGCGTATGCATAAAATCAACCATCAATTAACTATTGCCAGAGTAGATTAATCTCCAGCCCATCACTCTCCTATCAGGTGCAAGGCTTTGCTAGAAGAGATTATGCATTAGCTCTGAATGAAACAAACCTGTTTTTGATAATTCTCTTCAACTCTGTATCTAAGCGGACCCACATGAATATGTGCATTTTTCTCTAGGTCAACTTCAATAGCCTCGGACTCAAATCTGTAGGTGCTTGACGGAAGACTAGATCTGAGCTGCAGAAGGTGCCTACCCTTGGGTAAGTCCTTCACCTGGAAGAAGTTGGACAGCGGTAGCGGAAAGACAGACTCCACTTTAGATGAGTCACTAGCTGACTTGATTTCCACCAGGAGATGTGAATTTAGTTCTCTAATTCTATTGCCTTCAACATGGCCACTTAAAATAGTCTTCTCTGGTTGTTCAAAGACCACAAAGTCCAATCCCATGATCTCGCCAGATCCAACCTACAAAATATATGAAGATACACTGATAAGAGCTCACATATTGAGAAGGCCAACCAAAACAAGACTAATGACGACAAACAAAAAAAATAATGAAAAAAGGAGCACATGATAGAAAGAAGCTTATATATGATATTGGGTAGGAAAATTTTTATTGAATTTTATTTTTTCCAATTGGAATTTCAGCTTCATCTAGGTAACAAAAAATGGCTCCCCGCCATAATAGCACCCAATGAATGTCAATAGGGTTTATTTAACATTCCAAGCATTCTTTCCACGCATTAATGATATAAGATGTGACATTGAATTTTGAACAGTGAAAAATGAAATAAAAGAACAAACAAAATTAACCTTGACGGTAACAGATTGAGGAGAAGAACGCTCAATTTTAGTGCTACCAAAGCCATTCTTTCTGACAACTTTGATTACATAAGTTGTGTCAGGATGTAGGCCTCTAAGACGATAGCTTCCAGATGAATCTGTCACTGTCTCCTCATAGTAGCCTTTGGTTTCTGACCGCGCTTCAACTGACACACCATCTTTAGGTTGGCCAGACAACAAGGATATCGTACCTGTAGCACTGAACAGATGTTCAACTACCTTAGAATCTCAGAAGAGAAAAAAAAAAAATCTTGGAAATAAATACCTTAAGTAGACAGTTGCAAGCAAGCCATAATATAAAGCAACCAATGGTCATCAGAAGTTTACAAGAGGAGCGCCACAAAGCCAAAACCAAACATTTGAAGAATCTGAAGTCTAACAAAAACGAATTAAGAGCCTAAAAGAAGACATAGACAGCATGAGACAACATCTAGAGGATGAGCGCATAGCACTCAGCTACAGGCTTGTTAAGGCAACTAAGAAATTGGTGTAGATCCCAAGTTTCAAACATTATCTGAAAGACAAATAAGTTAAGAACAGACTAGCTTTATTTATTTTCTAGGGCAAGAGAAAGCTTGTGTTAAAGTTAATCTTCATTCATATTGGAGCACGATGGATATAAGTGGGCTTTAAAGAAATCTACAAATCCCATTAAAGAAACTCAAATGTGGTGACAAAGTAGAAACTTTGCCCTCCCAAGGTGCCCCGTTTTTCAAATGTAAATCACCACAAAGATGACACAACCTTATTATGTTCAATAAACAGCAAAAGAAATTGCTAATGCAAGTAGATCTGAGTCTATTAAAAGAAGAAAAAAAAAAAAAACCTGTACGCAACACGAGTCGCCTGGAAAATAACTTCTCTTGACTCCCCGGAGCCAAGTTCTATTGCCTGTGCCGAAGGTGAGAAAGCATACTCCTGTGGGAACAAAATAACAGACTGGATTAGCTAGTTACAACAGCCTCACCATTTACCACAAACAAATGTTATTGCAGATCCTGACGTTCAACTTTGTGACAGAGGTTATTACATCACAAGCAAAACAATATGACATACTATAAGATCAAAACTCATCTCACAGTTTAACGGTGACTTTCACCTTAGCTCAATGTTCAATTTTTAGCTAAATGTAAATATGGTGAATGCAGCTGCATCATCCAATCAAAAACATCAGGGTTTCAATTTCTTAATATTTGTTCTTTTGGGAGGCAAGTGGATGTAATGCCATAAAAAATGCCCATCCAATACGATACCTTTAGTAGAGGACGCAGGTAGAAACTCCCAGGAAATAAGTTATCAAAGAGAAAACTTCCACCAACACCAGATACTGAGTTATTCCTATATCCATCCTCTCCACTCAATGATAATAGCACAGAAGGAATAGGTTCTTCAGCATCATCTTTAGAATATATGCGTACAGAAATTTGGCTAAGCTTCTGGCAAGAAAAAGAATTTGGACCTACTTGTTTCAGATGATAGCCAGGCTGCACAAATTAAGAGAGATCAAGGAATATGTCAATGATAACAAAATATATGAATTTCTAATGACAATTAGAAAATACAATCAGATTTAAAAGGAAGTGGTAAACCTGTCTCCAATGACAATAAATAGTTTTATCACACATAATTGCAGATTTGCAAGATTAATAAGAATCTGATGATGTATATAACATATAACGAAATTTAACATATACAGAACCTTTTTTTTCCAAAAGAAAGTTCAATGCCATCATCCATTAAGATAGTTACATAAAATGTATCACATGATATATTTAGTTATATAACATGATTACTAGAATATTATATAATGAACTCAAAAAGAAGATCAAAGAAAACTTCCCAACCTTTGAAGCCTCAACACTGTATGTTATATCATCATAAAGGGGGCCCCCAACAAAGGAACCATCTGTCCCAGTGGTAGTTTCAAGTGCTAAATCACCTTTCTTCAGAGGAGCGATGCGGCTTTCTTCTGCAGCAATAATCCTGACAATAACACCAGAGAGAGGGGGAGAAACTGAACCTTCTGTATAAAGCCCAACTCGACCAGAGAATGAAGGGACTAACGCTTGGCAACCATCATTAGTCACTGAGACCTAAAAAGACCAAAAATGGGAATTATTAAAGATTCTTAAATAATGCACCATGGATTTTGCACTCCAATAACGCTCACCTGGCGTTGTCTAGGATAAAACAAAATCTTCCTTTCTTCATTACTCCTGCAACACCCCACAGTTAAATTCAAAATCCTTTTCCCACAATAAAAATCAAGAAATTTTTCACTACCAAAAGATTCATTCATTCTTATAAAATAATATAAACTACTGCTCATCTAAAAATCGCATACCATATGCTTAAGGTAAATTCGATATTTTCATGTTTTACAACCATATAAAAATCAAGAAACATAACAGATAATATAAACAAAACTCAAAACATCTATCCAAAATCATGTACCTCGGGTCTGAAGGAACAAAAGAGAGTTTGTCTCCAAGGTTAGCCCACAAAGAATACTCATACACAGCATTGTTTGCTTGATCATTTGTACCAGATGCAAGGGTGGCTGTAGCCCTACTAATAACACTGGCATCAGTGTTGAGAACATCCACAATGACATTCTCAGGTAATTCATAAGCACCATTTGGTGAGCTTGACTCAATATTTATAAGTCCTTTAAGTTGATACTTCTCTCCTTTGAGATAGATAGGCTACAGAAATAAAAAGGCAGATGATCAGAAGAATTAGATGAGCTAAAAACAGAAAAATAACGCATTAATGTCATTTGACAGAACATAAGAGAGGTTATGTAATACTGTACCGATGGGTTTGATGTGTCAATCTTCAGTACTGAACTTCCAAAGTAAACACATGGATTAACAAAGTTAAGCTCATGCAGACCCGGAGATTCCACACATAAATGCTGTGAACCTTTCTGCATTTCATAAAGGAATGGGTATGAATTTAATGACAATGCATATGAATTACTGATATCTTGCATAAATTTCCACCTGAGAGTTTTTAGCAAACAACGAGACTACCTTAATTTTGAGAGGAACATCTGAGCCATCTGGTTGAATCATGTAAGCATCAACATCGTGAGTGGAGATAACATTTACCCAATAACCCTTTTGAACAAATTCAACACCTTTAACATCTTCGGCACCAACATCCACATCAATGAAGCTCTGCTCCCAGCACCAATTATCTTTCCTGGATGTAGCTTCAGGGGAAGTGCGCTTGACCTTAAAAGACAACAAACATTAAGGAAAGAGGCACAGAAATAGCAAATATAGGAAACCTCAAAGCACATTAAAACATTAGCACCAGTTAGAGAGCACATAACTACATTGCCATATCCATGTGAATGTTCTTGTTCATTTATCTATGACCAATAATGTATAATACAGCCAAGCACTGTACCTCAAGCCTGTATTTTCCAGGGAGAACATCCCGAAAGAGAAATTGATCACTATCATCAGTCAAACTAACAGTCTTTTTCTCTTTCCCTTCATTATGTTTTTGATGCAATCTGAAAAGGGTAACAGTCACAAGCGAACCACATCTCTCCTTGCAAGCTACATTACCATGCACATTAACCAGTGCCTTCATAACACACATAAAAAATGACATCAGTGAAAAGTACCTACAAGAAGATAGCATTTTTATCTTAAGCATGAGAGGTCCTTCAAAAACCCCTGTTGTTTTCATGATAAAGCAAAAGGAAAATTGAAAAAGAACAAAAACAAAGGATATTTACAAGCATTATTTAATAACTCAAATTTTGCTTCAAAAAGAGGACATAACTCCCAAGTTATCATTTTTCTTCTTTTTTTATAAAAAGATAACCTCCCTTTTACAAAAATGATTAAAAACATTCATAATTTGACCTAGCAACCAACAGAATTTCTCATTCCAAGTTGTGCCAAGAATCTACCATCTTGGTGAAATCTAAGCATAAAAAGATTGGGTATGCAACATGACAGATTGAATCTGACAAATAAAAATGAAGTCAACTCTTTTGAGGAGAGAGAAATGTTACCTGAGAAAATTCAACATTTACCAACGGATTCTTGACTACAAGATCAACATGGGGTGGTAAAAATAGAACTCCTGAAGAGCTCTCAGGTGTAGCAGCCAAAGCAGATATGCGGTATTCACCTGGTGGAACCTGAACAATATTGAGGCAGAAAAATGGAATATGAATCATCTAGAAATAAGCATGCATTAAAGTTTATCACTTATATGTTATTTGACAGCAGGAAAGAATCCAAATGCAGCATTCTTTTTACCAAATTGTTTAGTAGATAATCTAGCAAAGAAAAAATTGTGGACTAACACCAATCTTGAATAAAAATTACTGTTGAGATTACCGACTGCATTAATGCATCCTAAATAATTGTTTCAGCCTCTTCCATACCACATATTAAGGATATTTTACAACACATTGTTTAATTAGTTTACACTTTTGCATCAAGGTTCACTGAATCACAACATACTGGAACAAACCACACATTCCAGTTACAAACAAGATCAGCACTAAGCAGCACAAACACCACAAAATTTTATAGTAAATAATTCATTGATGTTACATGGAAATTAAAATAGAACCCTAAAAGTCAATTTACATTAAAACTTCATGGAAAAATTAAACCATAGGCATGCAGATGCTACAGTCTCTCATCAAGCGGATAGCCTACTTTGTTGAGGATAATTTTGGAATTGAGAAACTGTGGCCATAAGGCTATAGCTGCTATGAGAAGGAATCACTTGATGCCAAATATAAGTGGGACAGTAAGTGGTTTCAACTAAAAATTAGTATACTTTTAATTGTTGTGTTTTCAAATTAAGTAGAAGCACAATAGTTCCAAACATACCATAAATCTTCTAGAATGAGCAAGAGGCCTCGAGATCAATCCCCTTCACACCAACCTTGGAAGGGGATTCAATTTAATTTTTGTATGTACTTGGATAGGGGTGCGGTAAGGTAGGTGGTATGTTAGAAAAATAATAAATAAATAATATAAAAATTTTATAAAAAATTCTATATTGTCACTCTCAGTTTGCTATTGCGTAATCACCAACAAACAATGAAAACAAAACTATTTAATAAATATTTTCATGCAAGCTTTGCCAAGACCAATAACTTTTTATTCTAAACCATATCATCCAGTCAGGTTACACAAATATCTAAGTTGCAGAAGCTGCAATAAGAACAGAACGCAGTAAGCAGAGACAAGATAAA
Organism: Azadirachta indica; assembly: GCA_022749755.1. NCBI lineage: Eukaryota > Viridiplantae > Streptophyta > Magnoliopsida > Sapindales > Meliaceae > Azadirachta > Azadirachta indica. The sequence goes on from CM040440.1 coordinate 17,830,700, forward strand.
ACTATCAAGTTTATGCAGTTCACTTTCCAAGGTCATAACTTTCAGACCAAAACTTCAACTTCTATTTAAAGCAATAAGCCAATCCAAATAATAATAAACCATATGAAACGCGGTGACTGTATGTTCATAATTTCAGTTGCTGATGGACAATACTACACAAAGTTTGTATCCATAACTCCACAAAAAGCCCGTGGCCTTTTACCTTAAGCTACATTGATATCAAAAAGTAACAAGAATTACGTTCAAATCAGCTGGATTCAAGGGGTAACATACCTCAAAGCAAAATTTTCCATTTTTATCTGTCTGTTTCACTTGAGGCTCGACTTTCTCTGGTCCACGAGTCAAAGCTACCTGGGATTTAAAATGTGATTGAAAGTATACCTTATAAGCATGCAGTTCAAATGTATCTGAACAGTATGTAAATTTGGAAATTACCTTAACCTTGTGGCCTGAACTAACCGTCCGGACTACACCACAAAGGTCATAGGAGATGGCTTTTATATCTGCAACTGAGGCCATATTTGGCAAAACCTAACAAATATCCAGTTAAAATAGGTAAAAAAGCCCACAAAGTATCACTAAACTGACACACATACACGAATATATATTCACTTTGAATCATCACTGAAGGAGAATAACTGTGCGAAAAGTTCAACATACAGATATGATGCACATTTTGAAATTACTTTACCATATACTCCATCAGTTTGTTGAACTTGTAATGCTCCCTCACCGCCTCTATCATATAGCGATTTGACGTAACCTAAAAATATTCAATAGCTTAGCAACATTCAAAGAAAAACTCTTGGAGGAACTGAAAAAAACTATAATACTGCATTGATTAGGTCTACAATTTCCATGTCCATTTCTATCTTTTCTTTTCAAACAATCTGGACACAATTCAATTACACCAAGACCAGAAATTTTTTATCTAGAATTTGGAACAAAAGCCAACATACTGCATCTCTTAATTGGTCGATAAACTACAGAGGATCTCTAGAGAAATCATATCAAAGAATTCAAGCTTGACAACTTATATTATTCCCTCAAACAAACTTAGATTTTGTGATACATAATAAAAAATAAAAAACAGAAAAGAACAAAGATTAGCATATACCACTCATCACTGCACAATTCATCGTACCTGATCAAGTATGTAATAGCCTTCTTTGTCCGTGATAGACCTCTCATGACCATCTACTAATATTTTAACTCCCTCCACTCCTATGTCATTGTCATCAACTACGCGACCCCCAACCGAAAATCCAGTGACCTACAAAAATTTAAAAGAATAGAGAATCCACAAGTATGTTCATGTTATCAGGCATCAGAGGAATAGTAGTGCGGAGAATGCTGGATATTTTAACAAGAGCTGAAGGAAAGAAAAGTGGCTCTGCATCAAGGATAAATAATAGTGTACAAACTAGAGGACCCGCTTGGACCAAAATCACAATGGCCATATCTAATTCTCCAGAAGCTGGTAAATAGCTGATACCAATCAGTGGGATACATCTAGGAGTGTGAAGGAGACAGTATCTCGTTAATGATGCACATCTAGTGCATCCTCGATGTGAGCAACTAAACGTTTTACCTGAAACTTTTCAGGAACTGTCACGTGCTGATGATTCACAGACACTGACACAAGAGGAGGGGAAACATCAAATACTGTATTCTCGCCCTTGTAGTAGGGTACAAGTTCATAGAGTCCTGTAAGAAATCAACCTCATCAGCCACTGGAATCACTAGAAACATTAATAGTTGCCTAGATGCATTAAAATTTGTCTTTCCCAACACATTTCAGCTTAACAGGATGTATAAAACCACCTAAATGTTAATAAGTTATCTGGGAAAATAGGGACTGTGTTAAAAAAGGTCGCATAAGAGCACATTTTAAAAAATAAAAAAATAAAAGAAAAACATATGACACAAATGTGAATCCAAATTCTTGTTGCTCCATGGAAATAGGAATCAAGTGACATAAGAGGACAAAGAACATCCACAGGAAAAGAAACGTGAATCGAACTATGTTTTTCAGAATTTGATATGCTGGATTATGCTTAATCTTTACTATTTTTTCATCCACAGCGTCATCAATTTCTTCTCCTTCAAGGCAATATGTATGTGAAAAAACTCCAGCGGCTAAAAGAGAAACCCGAAGTGCCTAAAACCTGTATCACAGGGATATCAAATCTCAAAACAAATAACTGATCTAAAGTTCTATTTTGTATCATCAGAAAACCACACGTACCAGCAACAAGCAATTATGCCAAGTGAACAAAATAACAACTACATAATTCTTTGCCTACAAGTCCACTATCTCATCATTGAGTTTACCACAATGAAGCAACCTAAACTCACTAGTCTCTTTCAGCAAGCATAGAAAAGCTCAAGTAAATTGCACATCAACACTGGTGAAACTTACACCAAATATATTCATACGGCCTGCATGTTAAGTAACAAGTGTTAAGCAGGTTCATAAACAATTAGAATACAAGGGACGGTATATGTCTGAACAAAAATTAACAAGATCCATATTACAAATTTATGCACAAATAGAACTAAGAAATATTAAATAAGAAATTACCACAAGGTATTGATTTAAATGTGAATTTTCCATCAGCATCGGAAACAGCATGACATAGAGCTTTTCTTCGTCCGGGGACATTACCAGAACCTTGCAGACAGTATACCTCACTGACATCATCTGAATACAAATATACGTGAACTCCCAATATCGGATCTCCCTACCAAACAGCAAAATGGATTCATTTATTGATGAGAAAGGGAATTGCCAATATCACAGATATTAAGATCATGATTGGCCTAGAATCCAATGTTACACTTCCTAAAACTTGACAAACAAATTTTTTTAATTTCAATCCAAGGAGATTGGTGAAAAATAAATAAATCATATTATTAAATCATGTACCAAAATATGGCCTATTTTACTCAAGTGAGGAAATCTACTACATTTATGCTGAGAAACAATAAAAATAATTTAATAATGAACAGCCATAAAACAATAAAAAAATAAGACTTCAGAAAAGATTAAACAATGTTATTCTCAGTTTTCAGAATCTCCTGCTAAATGATGAATATCTTAAGAAATTGAAAGATAGGACAGAGATCTTCATATATATGGATAGAAAGTAACTAAAAACAAATAATATTAAAAACAAGCTCCTAACAAATAGAAAATGGTGCATTTTCATGCACGTCTGGCTCCATACCTGGGCAACAACAAATCCACGGATCTCATACCCCGGGACAAAAAAGATATCATCAACTACAGCATTTTCAAACCCCAACTCCACCTACAAGAAAAATATTCTCACATAATTGAGTTACAAGTTTTATTTGCCACCAATAGCATGATTGGAAAAAGAGAATTAGCATAAAATGGTGGCAGGAAAAAAAGTGAAACAAATGTCATCTGACCTCTGTTGAGCCTCTAACTTCAACACTCAAATCAGGATGTGAAGCACGTACTTTGTACTTCCCTATACCCCAATAAAAATATTGTCAATATGATAATCCTATCTGTTAGTATATATGTATTCCTGTGCATGCACAAGATAAAATGCCAGGCCCTTTATACCTGGAATAATATTTTCAAACAAGTAACTCCCTCCTGATGACGTTACAACTGATGATATAAGATCATCACTGGGAGACAGAAGTTCAACATTCACATTTGAAGGACCTCCATCTTTAACACGGCAGCTCTCTCCACCAACAGCTCCCAAGACTCTACCTGATATGGTGAACCTACAGTGTATGAACATTTGAACAGTGATTATAAAAGATATCTGGAATAAGCACAAACACAACACTCAGATTGAGCATGAGCTCAGACTTAAACCAAATTATCAAGCACACATCTTAGCATGCAAATTTCAGAACATACCCTGTGAACCGAAAATTAATGTCTTCATTACCATTGCAACCATTATCGTCAACAGTGACTGGCACCTACAAAATACATTCTTTTTTCAGTTGGTTAAACAAGAAGTTAAATTTGAGACTATGCAAGACGGTTGAGAAAGAAGGACAAAGGATACATAATGCTTGAGAAATTCTGCGTAACAATAAAATTACTGACCTTATCTGGGTCCCATGACCATCCTTCTGGTCCATTGACTTTAATTACAAAAGAACCCTTACATAGTGACAGAACAGATCAGACAAACTGAAAATAAAATGCAAAAACAGGATGTATCAAAGAACCCTATGCATGATATGCCTTGGGATTGTGAGATACTTCTGAGAGGGCACTGCTTCCAGAAATGGCATTTCACATAAAAACCAACCCATTTCGAAAATCATAATGCTATAATAAAACATAAGTACAGTAAGAAATTGACTACATTAAGTCAGACTCAATTAATACACAACAAATACTCACAAGGAACATATATAACCAAAAAGTACATCAAGTTCCTGCAAAATTTCAATGGTCAAATGAGTGATATGATTGACTAGCATCTGTTTTAAAGAAGACATGGCGGTTATTTTCCATAACCAACTCGATCTGTTTGTCCATATTATCACACAAGAATTGAAAGTTGGAGCCCATCAAAAGACTATGATGATACTCATCAATCACATCCTAGAAATGAAAAATATGTGAAAATGAATAATGGTTGTACTTCCCTCCCACGTCAGATGTCAAAACCAAATAATTTGGCAAGAAGTTGAGACTCTTAAGCACACTAATTCTATTCCAAGAGAATCACATGCAATTCTAATAAATCCTGGTAACTCGACACTTTGATTATATAACCCTCTTGAGTAAATTGGGAGATGACAATCAACAAAGTAGCTGATTCTTGGCTGTATATCTCTTATTTTTAAAAAATTTGATGAGGTTAATGCTGTAGGTTAACAGATCAGTCACCTCTTCTACTAGGAAAACTTTATCAAAGTATTATATATGAGTGTGTATATTTATATATACCAAATAATACTTAGCTTTCATAATACTTGTGCTGAACAATAATCACTTTCATAGAATGAATCAAGCAAGCATGAACATTGAAAGATTAATGGAAGAACTAGCCCATTTGAAAAATACCTTGTCATAAACTGGAATAAAGTAATAACCATTGGGAGCACACTGAGTGCTGTCCTTTACCAACCCATCCACAGTGCGCAGTTCAACCTAACATTCAAAATAATTAGTCGAACCCTCAATTGCATCGGTGTCTATGAAAATTCAGTAGACAACATTAGATTAGTAATAAACAGCAATGATTCTTACCGTGACATGAGAATAATCCAATCTTGCATCAGTGGCCTTCCTCGACTTTATCAAGGAAGAACTCGCCTATAAAACAGTAATTATCACATAGATTAAGTGTCTGAACAATATAATTGATAGAAATTTCTAAGAAAGCATGAGATCAAGAAATTTAGATCTGCAGTCTTTTATTCAGTTGAAACTTGAAAAGACTCTGGTAAGCTGGGTTTCTCAGAATTAGCGTTTACTATCTTATTCCGGGAAGTTTCTCTGCTTTTATTGCATTTTCTCAACAACCAAACATATTCCAAAAGAAAGCAGCAATAATGTACACATCAAGATTCACCTCGACGAATCCGCCACAACCGTAGATCGAATCAGCAGATACGGCTGAAATTGAGAAAATTACGATCAATAAACATATTAAAGGATCCGTATTCTTCATTTTCTTATAACTGTTGACGATATTTGACTGTCGACGAGAGTGTCGCGAGAGAACGGATCCGTCGCTCAGCATGAGAATTTCCAATTTATGAAGCAAAAATCACTCCATGCACTGCGCTCTTGTCTTGGCTTTGTAGACCGGAGGGTTTACGGGTTTTTGAACGTTGTGGCCGATGTCAGTTTAACAATAACGTGAACGCGATTAGTGGACCATACGGATCATCGTCTTGGGTAGGGTTGGGTTGGGCCGAGGTTGGGCCGTACCCATAAATCTCCTCATGCCAAATAGTTAGCTCTCTTTAAATTCCAATTTTTCTTAAAAAATAAAAATAGTTGATTCCACTACACACTTTCAACCTTTTATCTTGTTTGATGGATTATAATAATTGACAGAATATCTGAACAAACGCCATTACTTCAAAATTAATTTGAGCTGGTAGGAGATGTGAAGAATTAAAATTTCTAATTTAAGTCAATTTGCTGGAAAATTAATGAAAACTGGCGTTTGAAATTTAAGAAAAATGGTACTGCAAATAAAAGAAGTATTCAACAATGACCAGTTTTTTTCGTTATTGTTAATACCGTAATCATATAAACAACAAAAAAATTATTGAGTTTAAATTCATATTACTATAATACAGTCCACAAAAATATAATATTTCATTGTAATGTGAAAATCAATATTCATCAAGAAAATATTATGATCTAACAATTGAAACTGCAAACCAATCACTCATGTCCTAGTAGATAACTTCCTCCAAAAATCGAAATGTTCTTTTTTTTTTTTTTCGGTTTGTAAGTTATCATCTACTCTCATTTGCATAAAAGTGATTAATGATACAACAATAAGAATAATAGTGTTCGCGGAAGTAATATTATCATCATCATCATAAAACAATTGTAATTTAGTGGTTCTATAGACTGTATGATGAATAAGCATCCCAGTAGTTTTTTCTTCCTGTTCATTATCAACACACTTTTCGTACAAATAAGTTAACCATTGACCACGGGCTAATTTTATTGACACCCTGGAACAGTTAACCAGGGTCCAGTTCTGATATATAAACTAATCCATCCACGTGTTGATGAATTTCGTAACAAAATCAAACACGAATTCGTTATAAATAAGAATAAGATAAACCCTAGACACCAAATTTTGATGCAACCAGTCATTAATTACAATCGAGTGTTGTCTAATTTTGAAACTGTTCTCCATGATATCGGAATTTTTTTTCTTTCCCTATAATTACTCTTAAAAAATACATTTAAAATATCTCCACAACATCTAGAGGATTAAAATTAATTTATCTAGTGAATCGCAGTGTCATAATTGAGGGCGAATGACGTTTGGACGGATGTTGACATCCAATTTTTTAATAATAATTATCAAACGTATCTTTCTGTCTGTTTTTTTTATTAATATTAACTTTTCAATCATTTTAATTACTTCGATACCCCTTCGACACATATACATTTATAAAATAACGAAAATATCTTTACATCTAATATATAAATTATATTATTTATTAATTAAATCTATAATAACATAACTCAAATTATTTGAGCTGAAATAAGGAGAAATTTTTTCTTCAATTTCAAAGTTATCTTGTAATGTAATATATAATATTAAAAAAAACCTCAAACTTGGATACGAATAAATTATTATTCAAATTAATAATAAGTGGTTACAATAATTAAAAAAAAAAAATATTATATCTCTTGAAAAAAAATTATTTTTATTAAAAAAAAATAATAAAAATATATCAGTATTAAAAACTAAATTAACATAATTTATCAAAAATTAATTAAAAAAATTTGCAACTCTAATTCTAAGCAAATACGCAAATAGAAAATTACAATTTTCTTTCAATTTCCAGTAATTTTAATTTTTTCTAGACAATTAACATAAATTAAATTATGGTAATTCAATTGGATTTCTGCAAATTGGAAACCAAATTTGAAGTAACAAAAGCCACAGATCCACCAAGTACAGAAATAAGAGCAACCAACACTTGCAATGCAACTTCGAATGGATAATCTTCAGGCACTAAATAAACACAAGCTGGACTGAAAGCATTAACCCCCAAGCTTCCGTAGCTACTAAAAGAATACCAAATTCTTCAGCCTCAGACAGTAAACTCAGTTTCTCTATGGTCGATGGAAAGAGACCAAAGTTTTCTGCAGTAAATAAGAGATCAAATACCTAACAATCAAAGCCACACAACCCTCAACAAATTGCCAAGACCCAGTTTTATTGTCAAACAAACAGTTAAACCATTTAGGACTCTGAATAAAGCAGAAGGACTCACACCAAGGCATCATTTTGGATTGTGTTTGGCTTTGGTGAGTAACGCAAGCAGGTTGGTGGTGGCTTTGGCGAGTGATGCGCGTAGGTTGTGGCGGCGGGAGAAGCTTTGGACTGTTGGCGAGCTGGTGGTCAGGTGGGGGAAGCGGCGGCAAGGAGAAAAGGAAGAGGAGAAGAAAAAGAAGAAGTGGCGGCCTGGAGAGGTAGAATAAGTGGCCGTGGGAGAAAAAGGGTAGAATTAGGGTTTTTTTATTTTTATTGTGTAGTTAATTTAATTAAATATGATATATTTTTATATTTATTTAAATTTATTATTTATTCAGACTATTATACCATTTAAATTATTTATTATTTATGAGTTATTGTTTGCAAAGATTATTATGCCTTTTTGATTGCTAACTGTAACAGAAAAAATGGATAGAAAGAGTGTTCTTGATGATTATTATTGAAGTGGGGGTGTAAATATCAATTACGCAACTAAATGGGAGTGCAGATGTCATTCGTCCTTAATTGGATGATAAGAAATATATATTTTTTTACCTTATAAAGGTTTTCCTATTTTAAATATGAGTATATTTTTTTCTAATTTGATAGAAATTATATATTTTATACATACATATAGAAAATACTATTATAAGACTAGATTTTGGGTAATTTTTATATTTAGTGACATGCAATACTTAGTTTAATCTTTAAGGTTCTAGCCATATTAAGTTTTTTACGAATTTAAATTTGTATGAAGAAAAGAAACTTAAAAGAATAATTAATACGGACCTCAAGCGTTCTGACTCTAACATTTCATACTAATATATCTTTACACTTACGAGGTTTTGCATATTTCATAATTTCTTAATGGAAATTATCATCTCAAGAAACTCAAAAAAATAATCAATTCGGATCTCGCATTTTCGTACTCCAGCATTTCATATTAACACGTCTTCACGTTTTAGGAGGTTTTGCACATCATTTGATAAGATGTGACAATAAGTTATAAATTTTATATGTAATGAAGTTCTAACAAATGGATTCAGCTATAAATATTTGTATATAATAAAATTCTAACTATTTTAGTATAATTTTAGTATTTTAAAAATTTTATCACACGCATGTTAGTGTTAGTGTTGATCGAATTCTAATAACTGTAATACACATGTTAGTTTTTAATAAAAAATCATCACACGAAAGTTGGATTCGACAGCTCTTTGAGATTCAGCGGATGGAAAGGAACAGAACACGAGATGATGCATTGAATAGTCTCGAATTGGTCAAATAAATACAGCTAATTGAAATTTCAAATGCTGTTTCAGCTGCTTAGATTATTCAAAAAGAAAAAATTAGAAGCAAAAAAGTACAAAAGCAAACTGTTATTGTAAATGAAAAAATACCGAGTCTTATTGTAATTTTCTTCTCAATGTTGTTTGGTTTCGCAAAACAAATTTTTCTCTCTTTTTTTACTTAAAAAAACTACTGTATACATGTGAGTATGCAGCTAGTACAACATCGTAACGAAAAAATATGACATCACATCATCTAGTACAACAGGAATAAAAGTCAAGCGCCAATTTATTCGAGTCGGCTAAGAAATGCAGAACAAGAAATAGACCACAGAGAACAGCCAAAAAATAAAAAAGGTCGGAAATTTCGTGCTTCACAATGCTTCGATTCCTACTGTTGCTTTCAGTATTAGGACTCGCGTTGATCGGATGTGTCAGCTCGCACGAGGAGTCGGGTGAGTGGAGTTGCGAGTCAGACTTAGAGATCCGAGTCGAGGCCGAGTACAGACCAGGATTCATCACCCTCGATGGCAACGCCGATGATTGGAAAGACATTGAAGCATCTGAGTTCTCTCTCCTCCCTGCTCTTGACCCTCACGCTGAACACGAGTACAAAGGCGGAAAAATGAACGTTAAGGTATGCTTTTGTCCGTTCAAATCATAAGTTACTCGTGTCCTAGAAAGTGTTTGTTTAATGTTCTCTTTTTCTACTTCTACGATATGGTAACTTATGCTTCCGTGTTCAACTGATTTTGAGCTGACCCATAAATCTAATTTTAATGGACTTTCTGTGTGGTTATTGCAGGCTTTGCACGACGGTCACGATGTCTACTTCTTGTTGCAAGTTGATGGAGAGTATGTGTACTCTAAAGGGTAAGTCTTGATTTGGAAACTAACATATAAGTAGTAGATTGTGTCTAAGAGCGAACTGGATATATGTACTTGTGTGTCTGATCCATTTAAATTGATACCAAATGCTAAATATTTTGTTTTTAGTTTGATAGTCTACTTACACATATTTAATTTTGTTAACAATCGAATGGTAAGTTCTCTGACATCATGCTGCATAGAAATTTTGATTGGAGGGACATTAACTTTATTTCTGCCTGTTCGTTGAGATGATAGTTCATTAAGATTTCATTATCAGGATAACATCCAAATCCCTATCTTACTTTCTTTTGTTGGCTATATCAATTTTAGTTGTCATTCCATTCTTTTGGGATTTTCTTTAGGGTATAACTTTGCCCATGATTTGACTTCTTGTTTCTTACGCTATAAGGCTTTTATTGAACCAGATTCTTTTTCCTAATGCAGTGAAAACAACAAATGCCCATCCGTTGCTCTCATGTTTCAAATAGGTGAAGATGCCACCTATCATAATGTAAGTTATCCCGCTGATGTCCGTACTATGGCTACTTTTTTCCATTACAATGTGTACTGCACTTCACTGATTCTTTGTTTACATTGGGATTAAAATTATGAAAATTTTTTTTTGTTGTTAGATGGGTGGTTGTAAAGAACAAACTGATTCTTGCACCAGCAAGACTTGCAAAGGTCATGAAGTTGACATTATGCACTTCTCAATTGGAAATGCTATTCCTGGACGACTTTATGGTGGCAATCCGATAGATAACAGAGAAGGAAATGGAGGTGACAGGTGAAGTACTAGTGTACTTGCAATCTGATTATGTTAACCTTCATGACAAATAAATAAGTGCTTTGCTGGTGCCTGATTATTTTGTAATAGTCATTTATTTTTGTTTCTTTTTCTGTTTAACAGATTTGGCCATCTGGTTGATGTTTATGCTTGGAATCCGCACTGTAGATACCTTGATGGACTTGGCCCTTCAGGTATAGGATTATATTATCTTAGAATTGTTTTAAGTCACATATGAGATACGGTTAATGACTAGAAGAGAGTAGAATTTTCTTGAAAAAAAAAAATAAATAAAGTGGGATAAGGCACTAAAGAAAGCGACTGCAATGAACACAAAGCCATCAAGATGGTGTTGAATGCACAACTTTCCTCCGAGTCAAATCTTAGCTTTTCAGCTTTTGTCAGGCATTCCATTTCACATTTCCTAAATATTGGTTCCCAATTCCCACCTGAAAGAGATTTTAGAAATATTGTAATGCAAATCACTTATTTGATGATGCATGTGGATCTCCAAAGACAGCCACATTTATTTTTAATTCATTTGACATATTCAACTATTATTTTATGAGAATTCTAATATTTGTTATCCACTATACCTGCATTGAATATTTGACAGTTTTTCCTTTCATCTTCCTTTTAGTTTTTGCCAATTACCTTTCTGCCAATCTCTACCTTTTTGTTTTCCTTTTTCCGTCTTGGCTTTTCAGTGCCTTGTTAAACCAAAGCCCTTATTTACACTTTTTTTGTTAGTTAGATTTCCTTCTAGTTTTTGTCTTCAAATTTTATCCTCTTATTCTAAATCATAATCCAATTTTTTGCAGATATGTTGTTGGCCCGCATACATCAAGCTACAAATCTCTCTTTCTCATTTAAGACGTTAGAACAAATTGATTTAGGATAAAAAATTTTAAATGCTTAGCTTTGGCCATTCGCATAAATATAAACCTCATTCTTCTTTGAATATTAATCCACCAGCATTATTGGATTCTTTTAGAAGGTCCCAAATGTTTGAAGTTCTGTGCTATAGAAGGATTTAGCAACAGTCATTTACATAATTATTTCAACTTGAATGAGATTTAGAAACATTTGCTCAAAATAAATAGGGAAAAGAGAAGACTGGTTAGGAACTTGTCAACTGGCTGTAATATATTTGGTTTTCTTATGTGTTGGATCAAGTGAAAGTGACAATTCTTGGAGAGATATAAACTTTATTGAGGCAAATAAAGAAATCATCTCTTCTTAGCATTTTATGTAATTCAGTGTAATTTTCTTCTCATTAGAGCTTAATACTATTGTTTGGGTCCTTACCTATTAGCTTAAGCTTTTGAGTCAAGCGGACATGGTATTAAAGCCAGTTTGACCAAGAGATTGCATGTTTGATTCTCCTCAGCTGATATACATTTACATTTGTGTTTGTCTTGTATTTGTTTGGGCTTGTTTCTGTCTTTTATCTCTATTTGTGCTTCTCCTGTCTTCCATTTCTATTTGGCTTGGTGTACACAAATCCATTTGGTATTACTTTTGCATGTGAGGAGATCTGTTAGAGCTTAATACTATTATTTGGGCCCTTACCTACTAGCTTAAACTTTTGGGCAAGTTGTGACGTAACACTTATTTAAATGTGTTTTTGTTGGTATAGAGTGTATTTGATTTATAAGATCAATTTACCGAGGGCTGGCCATCTCCATTGTCAGGGAATGATTCCAGTGCACAAAATGATTGGAAAGGGGCATGGTGGCACAGCAGCTTCAATGTTCACTCAGGTAGTTACCTATCTTTAGGGTCTGATGTCTAAATTCTACTTTTCATGCAGTTCTTATGATTGGATAAACAGGCCAACTATTGCCTACAGCAAATATGGTCCTTAAGCTATTAGTAGAATTGATAAAACCCATGCTGCCTATACAAGAATTATTTTCTTTACTAGTAGAGCAACTATAGTTTTAGATTTAATCCACATGGTTTATTGCTCTTAGGTTGGGCAAAGGTGCAAGTATTTGCTGCAGGTTGACAAGCTAGTGACTTCATTTAGTAAAATAATGAAATTACTTGAATCTTTTTGATCCTTCATCATGGGAGGTTGATTGTTGACACTTGGGGAAAGCACACTTGAGCTTTCATCTTATGATCGCAAGTTTGTATTCAAGTAGTTTAACCTTAAGCTCGTATCAGATTGTGATTTATGTTGCATCATATTCTCTTTGTCACATCTTGGTATTTTATTTAGTTTTCCTTCCTTCTTCTTGACAAGATATTTGCTCCTCCAGGTTTCGTGGAGGAAGACAGTCCATATGCATCAGGTGGTCAAAAGGGCACATACTATTTTGAGTTCTCCAGGCCTTTGAGAACTATGGATCGTATCCAGCAGGTTAGATACTCATCTGTTGAGTCCAGATTTCAAGCAACCTAGTTTATATGAAAGAAACTATAAGCCTAACTTGGTTACTTATCTAAATTTTATGTATGTAAAAGTAGATTATGAATTTTAACTCTTATCAGAAATGCTATCCACATAGCCTCATTCTTGTTTGCAATTAGTTGTTCCTACATTCTACTTTGAACTGAATCATGTGATAAAAAATTTGTGCTTCCTGAATATGGACTTTTTGTCCTCTCATACAAGTTTCTAGCTCCATTTGTCAGGAGTAATTTCCTGAGACAGAAACAACACTTTGTATTGCCAAGCAAATATATCATGAAGTTACATTATGTGATCATGTGCTGTACTATAAATAAGTTTGCAGTTAAGAAATTACCTAGCGATGATTTTGTCCAAATGATTCTTTTCTCTGTTATCGGGTAGGATGTGCAGTTTAAAATCGGCGAATCAAGCAAGATGTCAGTTGCATTCTGGTATCCAGCTGATGGTAATCCATGGCATGGCTCCGGACACTACTCCATTAACTGTCATTGGGTACCTTTGGATATTTCTTTGGACAGTTCAATGTTAACTAAGTCGTCCCCAGGCAGGTCAGGGAGTACAGCTAGTGTCTTTGCCCTTCTGCTATCAGCAATCTCATTATGTGTCTCTGTTTTCGTGGGGTATCGTATTTTGAAACCCAAGAGTGTTCCCTTCACACCTATGGAAAACCTTTAGGATGTTATTGTTAGTCGTATGGGTTTGAGAATTGAGAGAGTTGTACTATAATTTTGGATGTGTACTACTTCACAGGATTGTACTTCTATTACTTCCACGTCATTCCATTATTTTTTAAAAGTTCTTGTTAAATTTATTGTAACTTTTTTAGTGGGTTTGATCACTTTTTGAAGTTAGTTGATGCGGCCAGCGGTATTTCATTTGTTTTGAGACTTTGGTCCCCATGTCTAATAAACTAACTTTTGTTCCTGTGATTGTGAAGAAGCAGTGGAGCCAATGAAGCAAGCCTTGTGGCAGGTTGCAACCCCCTCTTCTCGTAGGAACACGTGGAAATAATTCTAAAACTGAACGTTATGCTAAATGCTCCATGTTGATGTATTGGTTTTGGTGTTAATGTTTGCTTCTATTTTTTTATTTGAAGAGATATTGGTGTACTGCTCCAAAATAATCAGTATACCAAGGAGATAATATGCCACTGTCTGGTTGTGCGTGCTCCAACATTGTATAAAGGACCCATAATTTATTAATCAGCGTGTAATTATTTTTAACGTAATGGGAGACACTTGCATAAAATCACTGGGGTGATGGATTTCTCGTGACACCCAACAACAAACCCTGACTACCGTTGAGAATGGGCCGGGCCGGGCCGGGCCGATTCGCAATTTGTTAATTTCTTGGGCTACTTTGCATGGGATTTATCGAGTTTTGACTTCTATCTTGGATTTTGTAGATTTGGACCATTGGCCTAATGAAATCTCTATTATACCCTTAAAATGAACTTTCAGGTTACAAATCGTCGGGAAATTACGAATTAACGTGATGTTGTGCGGTTTACGCGGCCCCTTTAATTTCTTTTTCCTTCTAAAACCCTAGTTCACTAAACCTCTCGGTACCACAAACCGGGCAAGCTCTCGGAGAGAAAATTTTGCTACTCCTTTATCATATATCAGCCATAAGGTGATTCAAACTCTTCCTAAAAATCTCCGCTGTTCATAGCTATCAATTTATAAGATCAAAAAAATAAAAAAGAAAAGCAGCCGAAGGATTGTACTATTAAAGCCGGTACATCATTGTACTTTTGTTATAGTTTTTCGGTTAATAATAAATTGGATTGGTCGCCCAATGAGTCTAGAGGCTCTTACTCTGACGCTTTAACAGGATTTTGGAGACCTCATTGACAAATAAGAGCTTCTGTATAATTGAGAAATTAATTGCTGGAATGGCTTCCGATGGAAGCAAACGGAATCAAGGTTCATTAGCTCCGCCCCGAAAAATCAATGTGCAGAAATTTGCAGAGGCTCGAGCTTCTGAGCTGGAGAGTCTTCACTCAATTGTATCAGATCGTTTGAGCAATAATTTTAGGTCTCGTAGAAACAAGAGAAGGAGAACCACTGCCTACGACGATCAAGTCGCCAAGAAGAAATCAAAAAAGAGGCGTAAATTAGGAGTAATTGACAGAACCAATGCTTTGGATTTTGGGAACGATGAGAAGAAGGTTCCACGGCGCATTCGTAGGCGCATAGAGCTTAAAAAGAATCCTGAAAGTGGGTTCTCTGTTTCTGGGGATGGTACCAAGCGTTTAAGAACTCATGTTTGGCATGCCAAGCGGTTTACAATGAAAAAGTTGTGGGGTTTTCACCTTCCTCTTGGTTTGCAGGGCAGGTAATAGGCTGTTGCTAAATTTTGAAGAAATAGATTTCCACAAACAGTTTTATCCGCAATACTAATGCAACTTTTATTTGTAAATTTTAATTAGCTAGGTGACTTGATTCTCTTGAGAGAAATTTGTTTAGAATTGTTTTATTTCTTGTTTGTATGCAAGGAAGAAGTAATGTGTTCAAGTCCACCTCTCATTCATTGAAAATTTTGTGTTTGTGCCCTGCAGGGGAAGGGGCTCTAGGGCTTTGCTGAAGTGGGTCAAACAAGGAGTTGTAGTACATGATGCGAGCTATTTCATTCCTCTCCAACTGGAGGGTCCAGAGGCAGGCATTTCCTTTTTTCCTTAACTTGTAAACTTTTGATTATAAAAAATTATTCCATTGGGCACTTTTAATATATGATGTCATTGTTTGAGTGAGTAATTGTTTCTTTCATTGATTGCAACAAATGACTATGTCAGGTTTTATGAGCCCTATAAGATTAATAGTCTAAATTTGTGTAGATGTTCTATGCTTTCCAGAATTCATTACTGTCTGTACTACAGATGGTACTGGTGCCTTCCCCATCATCTGAATCTGGAGATAGTTTCCATTCTCTTCTATCTGGTGTTATTTATGGAAGTGCTATGGTAGGTCGACTTCTAGCACCCTTTATGTCAATAATTAGAATGAATTTGGATATCTGATATATGTTTTTAATTTATTTGATATTTTTCCAGCTTCATAATGTCCGAGCTCCTCTTTCTCAGCCTATAGCTCCAGTGACCTATATGTGGAATCCTTCTGATAAGCAGGATAAGGAAGATGATAGCAATTGCAATAATGTTGACAGAACTAATGGATCACATGGAACTGAGTGCCATTCACATTTTCGCCAGCTTTGGTTGTGGATACATGCCTCAGCTTTTGTTGACGGGTATGATGCCCTAAAATTGGCTTGTCAGAAGCAGGTAAAGAATTTCTAACTGGTTCTCATAGTAGTATTTGTATACCAAATCAATACATAAATTCTACTTTAACAGGCTTGAACAACCTACCTGAAATTTGAATTTACTTGGGTAGCGTTTGTCCAATATAATTTTGAGTTGCCTGTTGACTTAAAATAATCTTATTTAATCTACAGTAAGAATTAGTACAGTACATTTTCAGGAAATATATGATTTACTCTTGATGAGTTTAATTCTAAGTTTGATGTCTTTTGTCTTCTAGATGAATGAGACCAACACCTTGATTAATTGTTTATCACTTGAGGGTCAACTTGCAAAAGTGGAAATCATTGGATCAAAGGCAGTTCAACTTCTTCAAAAGACATTGCAATCTGTTAATGGGTGAGTTATCATTATGCAGAATTTGATCATTTTTAGCCAAGTTAAAATTTTAAAGATTGACTCACTTTTGTTAATTGGCTCTGCAGTATTTCAAAGTATTGGCAATTGAAGAATTGTTTGACATTGGAGGCTCAAGACGATTCTCAAAACAAAATGTTC
This sequence comes from Azadirachta indica, assembly GCA_022749755.1. Classification (NCBI taxonomy): domain Eukaryota; kingdom Viridiplantae; phylum Streptophyta; class Magnoliopsida; order Sapindales; family Meliaceae; genus Azadirachta; species Azadirachta indica. The sequence goes on from CM040440.1 coordinate 17,847,861, forward strand.
AATATACTTGAGAATGAAGAACAAATTTCTTCTTGTGCAATTTTGTCTCTGGCAGTCAAGGATCCTCGTTTATTACCTGATCAAAGGACTGCAGATGTTCCTATCACAGCTTCTACGTTGACACTCAACATTGAACTAGAAGATGAAGCCAAAAAACATATTGATTTACCAGGAATTTCAGACAAGAGTAAAGAGTTGTTCACTTTTTCATGGTCCAAATTTGCAAATAGTAGCATGGTCAATGACAAAAGTTTGTGGGACGTTAGCAGTGGAATAAGTCCTCCTATGAAAGAAAATGCTCTTTGCATGGAAAGACATCACATGCATCTGGATTTGCTTTGCCTTGATCATCCGAAACCAGGGAAATGGAAGACTGTAAACGAGGTGCAGTGTTCGAGATCTTGCCCTATTCTGCTTCTGAAGAATAATAATAATAAAGGCTCACCTATAGGGTAATTTATTTTTCCTTGTTAATTTTTCTATTTTGAATATCATATATATTCATATAAAAATAATTTCATATTTTCATTGTGCTAAAGTTCACTTAATTCCTCTATGACTTATATTTTTTTCCTTGAGTTAATCAAATCTAAAATTTGCATCTCAGATGGTCCATTATACTCCCCATAAGTTGGTCCAGAGTCTTCTGGATATCTTTTGTCTCCAAGGGGGCTCGTGCTATAGGTCTGAGGGAGAAACACTGGATTGCATGTGATGTAAGTATGTGCATCTTAAAACGATTGTTTTTAACAATTGGTTATCAAACATTGCATGTTAATAATCTCCCTTTGCAGATTGGATTGCCATATTTTCCTTCAGATTTTCCTGATTGTAATGCATACTCATCCTTTATGGCAACTGAAGCTGTTACTGCCAACCAAAAAGCAGAATTGTGTCCTGCTGGTATAAGACCTTTAAGAGTTGCGATTCCACCCGCATGGGATATCGTTCGTGTTTCTTTGGACAAGGAAACAACTGGAGTGCGAGATACTAAAATTTCAAGTCAGAACAATGTGGTTGATGACAATTGTTTGTCAGCTACACAATGTGGAAGAAGTGATATGGCATTATTGGCCTTTCAAGGTGATTCATTTGACAGAATTGTGGCAAGGACATCTAGTGTGCTGGCTTGTTTCATTAAGGAAATCCATGGGGACCATTTGCTTCTATTTCCTCACTTTGAGAATCATAAGACAAGTTTTGTGAAGTTAATGAAAAATCAAATCAAGCTTGGGGACAGCCAAAATGTGATTACCCAAATTAATTATGATCATAAATTATGTTTCCTTAGAGTTCTTCTCCATGCTTACAAGGAGGGTGTTTTTGAAGAGGGAGCTGTTGTATGTGCACCCGGTGTTACTGATATATTATTGTGGACTTCAAGGTACTTATTTTCAAAAATATCTTTCTCTTGTATGCAAGTCTTTCTGTAATTTGAAAGGTCTGCGAACTTGATTTCTTTGAACTTTTAATAATGTAGTTAGTGAATTTGATGAATATGTGCAAGATTTTAGTAGTTTGATGGTTGAAAGTAACTCAGTTTGGGAATTAGTTGATCCCTGTATGCTTGGAGCATTATTTCACTTGGAGGAAAAAGGACTTCATTTTCCACTGGACTACTGTCTTTTGTTTTTTTGGAACTTATCTCCATTTAAAACAGATTTCACATTCATGTAAAGAAGATATCGTGCTTTTTTTATCCCAATGCCTCACTTATTTATGTGTTGCAGTTCTGGAAGCAATGAGATTGGACTACAAATGCCTCAGTCTTCAGTGAGTTCACATTTCAAAGAACTATCTTCTGGTAGACAGGAACTCCAGATATCAGAGGATCCTGCTGGCAGGGAATCTTGTCGGTGGCCAGTTGGTTTTGTCACAACTGGATGTGTTCGGGGAAGGTTAGCGTACACCAGTTTGTTTCTTTTTGCACTCCCGAACTTCTTTTTTTTTTTTAAAAGAAAAAAATCAAATTTACCTAATATTTTACTTTGCTTATAAAACCATAGAATATGAGTTTTAACCTATTTGCAGCAAGAAACCAGTGGCAGAGGCATTCTGTGAGGCAGTTTTGCTAGCTCGTCTTAGGGAGGGGCAGTGGAACAAGATGCCAGTGAAGCGTAGGAGGAAAGAGATATTTGTCCTTGTTAGAAACATGAGATCTCCAGCGTACAGACTTGCACTGGCCACAATTGTCCTAGAACAACAAGAAGATGATGTGAATTTCATGTGAAATGCTTCCCTCTCTGTGTTTTTGCGTATGCCTGATGCGCGTAGTGAGAAAGTAGAGTTACTTTTCTGAGATTTCTTTGTAGCAATGTATTGCGGAATTAGTTTGCTAGTTTCTTAAACCAAACGCTGGCGCAAAAAGAGAGAGAGAGAGAGAGAGAGAGAGAGAGAGAGAGAGGAGAGTGTCTTGGATACTGATGGCTAATATCTTGAATTTTGAGTATAATACAACAATAATTAAATCTAAAGGCTTAGGCGCTCTTGTCCTTGTCCTTGTTTCTTTGATCATTCTAATTATTTACTTATTTGATCTCCTTTCCTATTTAAACATAGCAAAATGATTTTGCATAATGTTCGCGGTTTGATTTACGAAACAAAATATATAATAAAACTTTCAAATTTTTTATCCCATTTTTTTTTTTATACAATTGGAATATAATCTGACATAAAATTAGTAATAATTTTTTAATTATTAAAAAAAGTTGAAAATTCTTGCATTTAGATTGTAAATCCTTTGATATTTTTTTTCTCAAAAGAAAGGAAAATGTCTATCTAGTATCTAGTGTCGGCCATAGGTGTGGCATTGGGCATCTTGTTGGAAGAGCCCAGCCCAAATTACAAAACGCAAGAATTGTAAAAAGTTGCACTGTGCTTTCTCTACGAGGCAGAGAGGATGATCGAATCCAATGATAAGCATCAGAAAACCATAAACGTTAATTTTTGTGTTGTCTCAAAAAGAGAGATTCACGACGCCGAAGGAAATAGGTTCTTACATTAACTACTTTCCAAACTGGCTATTTTCCTCAATTTTCCCGCTATACTCTGTTTTCCATTTTTGGGGTTTTATTAAATTGTTGTTTTCGTCTTCCTGTCCTGTTTGGTTTGCATGGGATTATTTTGAATTTACATTCGGAATAAAAGATGGAGAGAAAAATTTATTTGTTGTTTTATTTTATTGTTTATGCATAGTTCTGTTATTTATTGCCCTTATTTATTATAACCTTCAATTTTTGTTTAGATAGAGTGAATTCGTAGCACTTAAATTGAAGCTCGCATTTGATGGGGAGGATTAAGCCTCAGGCTCTGTTACAGCAAAGTAAAAAGAAGAAAGGACCCAATCGAATAAGTGTCACTAGTATCGTTTTATTCACTTTGATTGTTGTCTTGGCTTTGTTTTTTCTCTTCTCTACATACAAAACCTGGTCCCAAAGGTTTGTGAATTTTTGTAATATGAAATCTATTCTTTTATTTTATTTAGTTCAGTGCTCCCTTTTTTGGGTCAAATAAATGATAAATATTTTAAGCTTATATGGTGTAAGTGATTAATAGTTGTTTAACTGTGTGTAGGTCGAACGTTCCAGTAGAAAATCATGAATACGTTGTTGAGGACCAACTTGTGGTACAGTCCTGTAGAATGTTACAGTTTTCAAGATTATTATCATATTTATATATGTGCTTTCTATATTCATTGCATCTCCTCTGCAGACATTCTAAGCTATGTTACTGTGTTAACGTATTATTACTGCTCTTCAGTGTCTTGAACATTTTTTTTATCCTCTGAAAAAAATTTCTCTTATTGCTGTTCTCTGTTTTGCAGGATGAGAATTTGTTGGTGGATTCAAAGAAATCTGATCTCCCTGGATATGCGGTACATTTTTCATATGCTGAACTGCAGTATCTTAGTTGTCCTCTTCTGCTTATTAAACCGTCTTTTCAATTGCAGCCATGCATATTTGATATGATTAGTGGCCATGAAACAGCGCTAATTTAACTTATCTGTCAAGTTTACAACAATTACTACTGATTTTTTGTTTTAACTATTGGGACTTGTGGGAGGCTGTCTAATTCGGGCATGTGTGCTGCACTCTAGAAATGTTATTTGAGATTATTGCTTCTCAATCAAGATTTCTTATATTATTGTTTTATTGTTCCTTTCATAATTAGATAATAGACACCCATAAGGGCTCTATAACAGTGGAACTTTTCAAGGATAGTTCACCTGGAATAGTTGACGAATTCATTGACCTATGGTGAGTATTGAAACATTTATTTATTTTGTCCTGTTGTTTGGTATAATACTTACATTATATCTGTTGTCATTTTATGATTCGTGAATAGTGTTTGTTTGATGTTTTCCTATATGATTGTTCTGCATAGTACCATTGTACTTTCAAGCTCTTAATAGGTCAGTCAGTTAAAGTGAGCATATTTACCAATGGCATTGTGCATTGAAGTATAAACTCGAACTCGATGTGTGAATATATGAGGTGCTGTTTGTATCAGTTTGGTATAATTCAAACAGGTATTACATAATGAAGAACTGTCATTGTTTACAGGAGTCAGAATTTTTGTTTTTTATAGTGATTTCATAATGTAGGTTGGTTAATAAGCAAAAGATTGAAAATTGAAAAATAGAATCCATTTGTTAAATGATTAAGATTCACTGCTTGTGGATTTTCTGATGTTCCATGAAATGTAGCTTGTTTCAATAGAGTGGTAAATGCTTAGTAGTGAAATCTGATACAATTAGTTACATACTTGCTGTTAGTTATTAAATCAGCGAGCTTTAAGTCTGTATACATGTGAACAGGTGGCCAACTTAATTGCCATTCTGTTTGCTTAAGCTTGCCGCACTCTGTGCACTCTATGGCATCATTTGCTAATATGTGCTCAGGCACAATACATTCCCAACAATTATCCTTGATAGCTTATGAGTTGATTGCAGTCAAAAGGGGCGCTTCAAGGGCATGCTTTTTCGTCATATAATAAAGCACTACATGATTCAGGCTGGGGATATTGATAAGTTGTGGAGTATTGAAGATTGGACCACAAAAGGAAAACATTACAGTCAACTGGATGCAAGGTTGCCAATTTGAATTGCTTTCTAGGTTTTTATTTTTTTGTTTTCCGTCCTCTCTTCCCCGTTGGTTAAATATTTTATCAATTGTGTTGTGGTGCATACTTAATTCAATATTGTGTGATTAGTGATTTGTGAGTTTTCTGATGTTTGACAAGTTTGAAGCACGAGGCATTCATGCTTGGAACTTCTAAAGCAGAACATCACAACCAAGGATTTGGAGTTTTCATTACAACTGCACCAATGCCAGATCTAAATGAGAAGCTTATTATCTTTGGGCGGGTCATCCAGGGAGAGGATGTTGTTCAGGTGACACATAACTCAAGTCATTTCTGTTGAATTTTTTTTGTTCATAAACAAGCATTCAAGTTACTGAATTTTAATGACCAATCTTTTCAAGGAGCTTTGGTAGGACCATGTACTTGGGAAATAGACATGGATGCACAGCGAAACACACACCTTATTCTTGTATAAGACTAAACAATAAAATAAATACATAAATAAAAAGCTTGTACATATTGGGTCCACAAAAGTGCCTTAAGCAACTTTGTCATAGTTAATATTCTCAAATTATGCTCTCTATTGTTATGAGTTCATTTCAAGGTCTTCAATTCAACAACTGCATTTAGAGTTGATGTTGATTGTGTCATCATGAATTGTGTTGTCCAGGAAATTGAAGAAGTTGATACAGATGAACATTATCAACCTAAATCTGGCATAGGGATCACCAATGTGTCTCTAAAAGAGAAAATTTAGAAGACATCTGCTCAGATCAAAAACTTTTATACATGTATTGATTCTTTCACTCCACAAAATTGTTCCTGCATCATCAACCGAAATTGTAATAGGGAAGGGGTGCAGTTAAAACACTCACCATCTTGGAGCAGCGATTTATTGAATGGTTCAAGCTCCTACGGAATTGATCTTACACAACTTTGATTATTTTTTGTACTTAGTGGCAACAAATGCATATAAGTTCATCTTTTTTTTTGCTTTTGTTCATTTATATACTTTAAAGGCTTGATTTATAATACACTGATTATGTGTTGTGTAACTGATTAGATGTAATCAAGGTTTGAGAATGAATTGGCAATTTTATTTTTATGACAGTTTGTGCTTGATTTATGCATAGCAATCCGATATAGTCTTTGTCTGATTACACATGCAGACATGGTCCTAAAGCTGGTCCGTGGTCTGAAAATCTTTTTCCCCGAAATAGAGCCTCAATTGCTTGTATGTGTGGAACTGAAGTTGATAAGTTGCCCTGCTAGCAAGGATTTATAGTTCTTGGCCTTCAATTTTCTATTTGATGTCAGTGTTGATGCACGTCGTTTAAAAATGGTGAAAAGGTTCCGAATGGCCACCACTGCAACGTAAGCTGTCCAGACGATTACTCTGGCCCGATATACTGTTGTTATTCCTATTATAACCACTGAATTGTTTTGTAGCACTACATATTGTCACACGGGCCCCCATTGAATAATTAAACTTAATTCATCAAATTTACTATCTTATGGACGAATATCCCATTAAGTTGAGGAGCTTATTAAAAGCATCACTTGTTTGCAGAGATAACTCTTGATGAAACAATTAAAAACACACAAATTTTGCCGAACAATAAACGATCAAATGATGGAAATTGCTGAATTCATATTACACGAAAATAACATTAGATTGAATATTAGGGATTGGGATCACCTAAAATCTATTGAGGGCAGACCTTGGCAAGTAAATCCTCAAGCTCATGGCTTATTTCAATATCATCATCCTCTAATCTCTGCTGCATTGCCGATGCCAATTTTCCAGCAGCTATGTAAGTCCTTATCAACAAATTGTAGGCATTGGAATCAAGACAATTGAGGGACTTTAAGACCTTGCAGAAGTCCTCTGCACCATCAACATCTTTCTGTTCCTCAAACAACTTAAAAAATGCACTTACTGTTTCTTCTTTCGGGCACCAGCCATATTCCTTGCCTTCAGAGGCAGCTGCTTCCATTTCAGTCAAAGCCAAATCCAGCTGAACAGACCTCAGGTAGTAAATCATGAAAGCTTCCCGAGCCTTTGAATAGCGGTCTTTAACCCTTTTCTTAGCATTATTAAAGGTTGATACAGCTTCCTCATACATGTCCTGATTTAAATAAGCACGTATAGCAACATTTACTAACCTCCTATCATAGCTGGAGCAACTGGACTCCCACTCCTCAAAGCATTTTTTCAGTAAGTCGATAGCATTTAAGTTAGCAAGAGCTTGAAGCATGACAAGATAACTCAAATTTGCTTGGGGAAAAGATGACTTCAGGATGTTCCATACACGATTGACTGCCTCCAGATTAGAAGTACTAGCATACAAACTAATCAGAAAATGATAAGCTTGACGATCACGAGGCTTCATCTCCTCCGCTTTCTTTAGTGCCAACTCAGCTTTCTGAAAAAGCTTAGCCTTGACATAAATTGATGCCAAGTTAGTATATGTTGACCAACTGCATTGATCATTACAATTTTCTTTCATTTCCTCAAAAATTCTCTCCACCCCGTCGATGTCATTTAAATTAGCATAGCTCTGCATCCAGACCGCATAAGTATAGCCGCATGGAGATATGTTCTTCTGTTTCATTTGGTTCACTAGCGAAGGCACCTTTTCCGGTTGGCCCAATTTCAAGTACAAAGTGATGAGATTGTTAAAAGGTAAAGAACGGGAGATAAAGTTCAACTGATCCATCTTCTCAAACAGAGCCAATGCCTTTTCTGTCATAAGTTCCTTACAATAGCAATTAAGAAGAGCTCCATAAGTTGAAAGAGTTTTTGCATATGGTGGGAGCTTGCTGAAGTAATTTTCAGCAGCAGCTATTCCTTTGGTTTTTGCAGTAAAGTCTAGACGTAGTGCAAAGTCAATAGTATTGAAGTTTATTTTCCGCTTCTCCATCCACTCCATGATCTGCAACATAGTTGAAAAAACCAATAGAACAGAGTCATCAAGATGGAACATTATTTTTACAGTAAATGTTATAGAGCACAAAACATAAGCCAGCAACTAAATATGCCAAATGAGACTGAATTGCTTGATTATATCGGCTTTGAGCTTACACAGTAGCATCAGAGACCAATACACAATATTTTAGTAAATTTCCCTAAAAACTAAAATATAACATTCAATAGCAATCAATGGAATTCTGGTAACCAAACAATACACGCCCCAAAGATTAAATAAGCATTCCAACATTCAAAAAGAAAGTTTACTATCAATTTCAACAAAATAAAAGCCAAAAAAAAAAAATCAAACTTCAGAAAATAATTTCTAAACGAGAAAATAGAGGTATATTTATAGGAAGACCTCAAGTGCATGATCGAAGCGGCGATATGAGCGGAGCGCCCTGATGCAACGCTCGAGTTCATCTTTTCTCAACTGCTTTCCGTCCATAATGTACTCATTTAAGGTCTGGGCCACGCTGCCACCGGTGGCTCCCAGAGCCGACAGCCTCTTGTACAGCCCACTTCCATTTCCCATCGTTTTCGGAGCTGCAGTCTCCGACACTGCTTTCGCTGAAGCGCTCCATAGCTGCCTCGCGAGAAATCTTCCGTACGCGATCAGACGGCTTTGATTGCGGTTCAACATTCTTCAGTTTTGCACTCAATAGCAGCAACTCACGGGTTTTTGTTCGGTTTAAAATAGATTCTCTAATACTGAAACGCACCGTTTTATCGCAGCTCGCCTAAACACGTCGTTTTAACTCATAGCTTGTTTGTCTTCTCCCGTTCCGCGTTTACGAGACGGTTATTTCATCTTGTTTTCAGGGTATTATCAAATTTCTCCCCTGAGCTTTGGGACAGTATTAATTGGATCGAAGTAGGGACGATAATTTGTAATATAATACGGTTATTCGACATAAATTTAGTACCATTAAATAAATTTAGATTTAGAAATCTAGATACAAATAATAATTATTTTGTATTTATATTAATACGATTATTATTTGTGTCATATCCATATTTAATCTATAATATATAATTATTCATTTAAAATATAATTAATTAAACGAATAAATAAATAATTATATTTTAAACGAATATTTAAAAAAAAATATATAATATAAATTTATTTATTATAAATAATCTCTAATATTAGAGATTGAATTATTAAATATATATTATATTTAATAAAATACGTAATTTATAATATCTTTAAGAACTTTAATAATAATTATCAAATTAACCTAACCGAACTTCACCTTAATCTTTGATTTTCTTTCTTAGAAACTGCCGCCTCTCTCCCAAACTTCACCCATTGTCACCGAACACCTAGTAATTGATTTCATCTTCTTCGGCCTCTCCTCTTTTTGACTTTTTTGGTTTCAAATATTTAGATTAAAAAAATTAATCATTTATTTTTAATATTTTTAATCCATATATCTAGATGTACAACAAATTTGTAATTATTTATTTTAATTTTATAATTAATTTATCTACTTAACATTGCAGAACATGCATATATAATAATAATAATGTGAATACCTTGTTCTGTGTGTAAATCTATTATCAATTTTAAATCTTAATATTTTAATTCCCAAATATAAGCCGCATAAAGTTGAGAAAATAAACAAGGGAGTTGATGTAAAATTTTCAAATATTCGGGTGTTTTTGTATTTTATAAAAAATCTTGTAAAATTTTCTTCTAAAAACTTAATTCAACTTCTTATTTTTTTTGATCTTAAACCATTTTTAATTGTCGCTTCCAATGCAATAGCTAGCTTTCTGGAATTTATTAACAATTAATGTTAAGATATTTTAAAAGAAAAAAATTCATTTATATATCTTTTGTAATTTATTTTTATAATGCATACTTTTTTCATTATAATTTGTAGGAAATAAAAATTATATTAACTCTATTTTTATATTTTATAGAAAGAAAATGGATTCAATTGAAATTAATATGGTTGATAATTTTGCAAGTATTAGAGACGATAACATTGATAATATTATTCAATTGGAGGATGATACTGATGAAAGTTACTCATAATACAATGGAAAATGCAAATTGAAACTTACTTCAGAAGTTTAGACATTATTTAAAAAATTGCCAATTAGTCAATTTTCAGATGAAAAATAAAGAACAAAATGCAGAAAATGTGGCATTGTTTACATTTGTCCTAATACAAGTGGTATAGATAATATGAAAAAAGACATAACCACTTGTCCTAAATTGTTGATGTCACATAATCATAGGCAGATGCTTATTGATCATGCTTCAAGGTCTATGTCAATTTGTATTCCTAAATTTGATCCTAATGTATATCGTGAAAATTTGTGTTTTGCTTAGTGAAGCATGACTTGCCTTTTCAATTTGTTGAGTATGAAGGTATTATAGATATTTATAAATATTTAAAAAAACGAGTGCCAACAATAACCAGAAACACTGTAAAATTATATATGTTAAAGATGTATAAAAGTGGAAAAGAAAAAATCATTTGCATGTTGAAAAGTGTTCCTGGTAGAATATCTTTAACTTATAATTTATGGACTTCTATTATTACATATGGTTATTTGTGTTTGACGGCACATTTCATTGATAAAGAATAGAAACTATAGAAAAGAGTGTTAAATTATTATTGAATGTCATCTTCACATATTAGAATATGTTTAACTAATAAGATCTTATTATTGTTATGTGATTGGGCTATTGAGAAAAAAAATATTTTCATTGACTTTAGATAATATTTCAAGTAATGATGTTTGTGTTTAAATGTTAAAAGGTCAATTGAAAATAAGGAGAGTATTATTATCTGATAGAGATTTTTTTCATGTTCGTTATTGTGCACATATTATTAATTTGATAGTTTGAAAGGGGTTAACAAAAATTAAGGGAGAATTGGAAAAGGTTTGTGAAGGTGTGAAATATCTCAAAGGATTGCAGATGAGAAAACAAAAATTTTTGGAGTGTGTTAGACAAGTATCTCTAGATAGTATGAAAGGATTAAGGCAAAATGTTTCCACAAGATAGAATTCTACTTTTTTTATGCTTAAAAGTGTTTTGTATAATAAAAATACTTTTTGTCACTTACAATTAAATGACTTTAATTATAAACATTATCCTTTTAAAGAAGAGGGGAAGAAAGTAGAAAAAATTATAAATTCTTGTATATTTTTTATAATATTACTTGCATCTTTTCTGGCATAAAGTACTCCACTTCAAATTTGTATTTTCCTAAAGTGTTTGTTGTTTATGTAACTTTGAAAAAATTGATGGAAGATGATGATGACTATATGAGACATATGACCAAAAAAATGATGGTCAAGTTTTTTAAGTATTAGTCTGATTTTTCTACTATATTGACAATTGCTTTTGTCTTAAATCCTCGTTACAAAATGTTATTTAGTAAGTTTGCACATAAGAGAGTTTATAATTAAAATTTAACACAGATTAAGCATGTTCGAGATAAATTGTTTTCTTTATTTAATGAATACATGGTTAATTCATTTAAATCATCTTCCACAACCACATCCACGATTTCTACCCAAACTCGACAAGTTGGTTCAAATATGGCATGTGATGATTTTACATTTAATAAGACTGTGGACATACTACAGTTAAAATCTATAATTGTTTATAATATTTCAATTATTTAATTTTTTGTTATGACTTGTATGTAACTCTAATATAATTATATTTCTTATAGAAGTTTGATGACTTTAATAATTTAAATCAAAAGACTCAATTGGAACTTTATTTGGATGAACCGCGATTAGATAAAAATACTAATTTAGACATTTTAAACTTTTGGAAAGGAAATGAGTTTTCTTATCCTAACTTTTCTTTCATGGCTCGTGATATTTTGAGCATTCCTATATCTACTATTACATCTAAATCAACTTTCAGCGTTGGTGGTAGAGTACTTGATCAATTTCGAAGTGCACTTAAGCCGGATATAATGGAGGCATTGGTTTGTACAAGATATTGGTTATTTGAGAAGAGTGGTAATAAACTTTTTATATAATTGATTTAAATTCTTTTTTTGTTGTTTATAAGTGATGATATTTATAATTTGTTTTTGTTATTATTATAGAAAGCAACTGTGCCAATTAAATAATCTTACTGAAGAAATATTAGACTTGAATATCTCGAGTGCTTCATCTTCAGAAAATAATATGATTCCTACTAGTTCTTGATTGTTACTTGAGAAAATTTGATATTTGAATTTATTTTTTTTAGTTTTTAGTTGTTATATATATTATTTTTATTATTTGAGAGAATTGAATTGAATTTATAATATTTAGATTTTAGTTGTTTGTTATATATGTTGTTTCCGTTATTTTGGAGAATTGAATTGAATTGAATTTATGTTGTTTACTTTTTAGTTGTTAATCTGTTGTTTATGTTTTTTAATTATTTAGGAGAATTGAATTGAATTTATGTTGTTTAATTTTTATTTGTTGTTGATTTGTTGTTTACATTATTTTTGTTAATCAAGAGAATTGAATTGAATTTTTACTATGTAGTTTTTAGTTGTTGTTTATGTTACTTTTATTATTTGGGAGAATTGAAATTAAATTTATGCTGTTTAACTTTTAGTTGTTGTTGATTTGTTGTTTATGTTGATTTTATTAATTAAGAGAATTGAATTGAATTGAATTTTATTGTGTAGTTTTTAGTTGTTGTTTATATTGCTTTTGCTATTTGTGAGAATTGAAATTGAACTTATTTTATTACTTGTTAATTGTTTATGGATGATAGAAAATATTATTTATATTGTTATTTAAGAGAATTAAAATTTGTATTTTTTTTTCAAAATTTAAATGGATGATATTTGGTTCAAAATAATAAATTAGTTTATTTTTATTATTTCTGTTTACAAAATTAATCGTGTCTTAAACGAATTGTATTCATATCGTAAACGAATTGTATTCGTATTTTAAATGAATCAACGGATCGTATTTGAATTTAAAGAATTGATACGAATAATAAACGAATTCTATTCGTGTTAAATGAATATCAAACGAAGGTATTTGTATCGGCCTAAATTCGATTCGTTTATTCGAATTATCACCTCTAGATGGAAAGAATGGAGAATATATCAAAAACTTCCCTTGAACTATTAATTGATTAAACTTTTAAGCTTGCAATTACTAAAATACCTTAAGACTTTCATTTTTTCAGAATGAAAAAGTTACCGTAGGCTTCAAATCTATCTTAACTTACACTGGTCATTGACGTCTGCTTATTGTTGCATTTTTGTTCCAATTTTGACGATGGAAAAATCTGTACTTCAACTTAAATGCTTTTTGTATAAACTAAACTTTCCATTTCCAGAAAGAGAAAAAAAGAGTTCCATTTCATCCTTTCGCCGGTCCATGATTTTACTGTTGATGGGCCCAACTAGACAACTTATTGAAAGCTTATGTTTTCTATGATGCAAGGATGGTTTGCCTATCTTTCTGGAACCCAATTTATTAATAAGTTGAATATTGTCAATTTAATATTTATAAAATGTGCAATGCAGTGTCAACATTTATTCGGCGTCTTTAAATGTCAAATATTTGTATAAGACTTAAAAGTCATCTAGTCAGTTGAGGTTAGGCTTGAACTGTTGAATCCCTGTACAGGTGCTGATCATTGGCGATGGAAGTTCCAATGGTACAAAGAGAGTAGCTTCTGATTTTGAAAGGAATGACGTAAACAGTGGATAATGTAAAGGTTATCCTTCTTCGTAGAAATCATGGCAAGGGAGAAGCTATAAGAAAAGTGAGTTCAATCTAAAAAAATCTATTCCCTTAGTTCTAGTTTCCTTTTATGCTGTTATGTTGCAATGTCTTTTCCACTATGTATAACAAAAACTGAGTGAAACTCTTTACCTCTGTGAAAACATTGTAAAATAGGGAATGCTTCATTCACTGTGGTGAATTACTTCTAACGTTAGATGCTAATGGAGCAACCAAGGTTAATCACCTAGAAAAACTTGAAAGTCAGGTTTGTATTAGCTGTGACTATCCATATTGTCAATATGATACTGCAGTTTTCATAAGTTGTTTGGTAATTGTCAAAAATTCAATTCAAGGTATCTGAAAATGGTAAAGCATATTTCTTTAGAGAGAAAAAAACAAAAAAAAAAAAAATGATAACGACGTTACTTCAACTACCTGATGCTATGCCTATAGATCCATGCAGATATCAGAAAGGATAATCATCATCCGGATTTTGCAACTGGTGTTTCAAGTTTTACAATGTTTGATATCTCAATATCTGCTTTTGTTTTTCTCTGTGCTCATCTTGAAAAGAAAGCTTTGGCTTCAGTTCAGTATTTTGAAATGCAACATGCTTCTTCATATTTATTTATTTTTTCCTTTTTATTTCATTTTTATATAATCTTATGTTAGTCAAACTACTTCACTTGATTTCAGAGGGAATGTTGCCGCAATTTTTTGATGAAGGGTTTCGTCTCGTTGTTATCTTGACTGTTGGTCCTGGAATCTGTGATACACGGGTAAATTTCTACTTTACATTTGCTTCTTTGTTTCTGTTTTAACTGAAGTGGACTTCTTTACAGATGTTCATTGGGCCAAAGCTTGGTAAATGGTCTACCTACCTATAGGTATCACATTATGTCCATTTACCTTTTTACCCTCTCATGTGGCAGTCAACTAATATTTGACTAATAGTGTAGGAGAGGTTTTTGATACATTCTCCATTTTTTCATCTAACTGATACTTTTTCAAACCTCAGGGAAGAAATTTGATAATAACTGCCTATTTGTTACCCAACAGCAATACGAGCTTGTCCACGTAAATCTGAAAATGAAGTCTCTGGCTCTTCGTTCACCAATAATCTCATCATCTCCTTCACACTCTCACACCATAACTAAGCCTCAGCTCCAAAACCCTAGATTTCGCTTTTCGTGCTCCTCCGTTCAATCAGAACGGGTGCGATTATTTAAAAATCAACATATCTGCATAATTTTAATTATTTTCTTTTTTAAAGAATTCGACATAAAACTAATCAGTTTATTGTAATTTACTGCCAGCTAAAGAGCGAAAGTGCAACCTCAAAAACCGAATACAAACCTGGAGTGTGGGATGAATTTTTCCTCAATTCTTTTCGTAACAAGTTGGTTCAGGTAACTGCAATTTTTGAGAATGAGTTTGCCTTTGCTTGTGGTTATATTTTGTGATTATCGTTGCGACTTTCTCAAGGGCATATAAACAGGAGGTTGGATTGGATTCAGAGAAGCCTGGATATGATGGATTGATTGAATTAGCAAATCGTTTAATAATGAAAGGAAAAACCAATTCCGATACCAGCGATGCAGCGGTACTTAGATTGGTCTACTCAATCATTTACATTCGAAGTGATTCAACTCCTTTATAAAAATCTCTCACCACTAATGTATAGCTTGTGGCAGGTCCGGATACTAGCGTCACTGTTTCCTCCGTTACTATTGAAGCTCTATAAAATTCTAATATCACCCATAGCAGGAGGAAAAATAGCAGCCATGATGGTTGGTGAGTTATATGTTAAATTATGAATTTATATAATAATATAATAACTCAGAATTCATGAAGTGCCCTAGAATTTTCTTGATATTGAAGCTAGGGTAACCGCACTCACTTGTCAATGGCTAATGGGACCTTGCACGGTGAATTCGGTGGATCTTCCTGATGGAAATTCATGCCAAAGTGGGGTAATTATATGCCACCTGTTAAATACTTTTTTTAATGTGAAATAAGTGAAAAGCTTTAATGGTTCTGTTTATGATTGCAGGTTTTTGTTGAAAGATGCAAGTATTTGGAGGAAAGCAAATGCATAGGTGTTTGTATTAATACTTGTAAACTTCCAACTCAGGTCAGTGAATATCTACTTTCATATCCTTGCACATAAAACTCCCTACATTGAACGCATTTGCTAATTTTGATTCTTGTTGATGTTGGTTTTGTAGACCTTCTTCAAAGATTACATGGGAGTTCCCTTATTGATGGAGCCAAACTTCAGTGACTATAGCTGTCAGGTAACCATGCTTGTTTCGCTTCCACTTTGCTTAGAAAGAAAAAAAGACTTGAGATGTGAAATTGAGTTTTCACTTCTGAATTCCACTTCCTGTTTACGTTTGAGTATTCAGATATAAGAAATTTTCCTTTCCTTGCTGTTAGAAAATACTCATCATTTACATCCGAGGAATTGAAAGCGAACAATTATTTTGTTACCTGCATATTTACCATCAACATCACAACCACACACAACTAGAATATTACCTTCCCCGTGGTGGCAACTACCCTACCATCATTCATTGTTTATAATCACTAAGGAATAAGTAAATTCACGTTTTTCTGCCCCAACTGCAGAAGATTCATACGTCCATCCCTGAAAAATAATAATACGCATATAATTCAAATCCCTGTTGCAAGTTTATGACATTTATGCAGCAAGTTGCAGACTTCTCCATGGTGCCAAAAGAAACAACTTTGATCTCCACTGCAACCAAATTTTGCTTATGTTTATTCTGTTAATTTGCAGGCTGAAAAAGAAGAAATTAACTTACAATTTGAATTGAATCTAATTTGGCAGTTTAAATTTGGGATTCGTCCACCAATGCCTGAAGAAGATGCCGCCCTCAAGGAGCCCTGCTTGGAGATCTGCCCAACTTCCAGCCGACAGAAGGAAGTAATCACCAACTATAATATTGAGAAATGTCCAAATGCATAAGCTCATGAACATTGGAATTTCATAAGGTTTAAGAACTTTAATTGTCAATGAATATCTCTTTCGCAATGCATTCTAATTCTTTTTCCTTTTTTTTTTTTTTCCTGTCTGCTATCTACATGGTGCATCCATTAGTTAACCGGTTTGTTCAAATCACAATTGCATGAGACAGAGAGGGAGAAATTGACACTTTAAAAGGGAACAAAATGATAGAAAAGAAAAGGCGTTGAAGGTATTGATAATAATAATTAAGATCAAGCTGATTGAGTTAGGAACAATAAATGGCGTGAAACTATGGACTATTTCATGAGGTATCTACGCAGATGTGTTGCAGCCAGACAAGTGTTAATTTCTCCAAGAGGTCCATAACGACATACAAGACCATGTCACCTTTGCTGTGATTATCATTTGACAAGGGTGAAAAGTTATGTCTTATGATTAAAGAAGATGCAGATGCACCAATAAAACTCCAAGCTACACTCTTGTAAACCTAAGTTGAACAATTACCTGAGCAAAGAGAAGGATGACCCAAAAAGATATTGCATAAACTTCTGCTTGTAACCAACCATAGACATTTCAGCATTTCCTAGCTTAAATTAAATTGATGCTGGTTAACATTATACAGCAAACACATCATTAGACAAACGAGGCTCTCTGGCCTAATTGAAATGAAAGTAACAATAGAAGGCCAGAAAACTTCAACCTGGCTGTAACATAGAATTTTAGGCAGGGAAGGATGAAGGGGAAGAGGGACACATTCTCCAAGGCAATGCAGTAAAATGAAAAAGGGAAGAGGTCCAATGCTCATTACAGAAGAGATGTTTTCAACAGTTTGAAATTACGGCAAAGGCATGTATTGATCATTGTACCTGTTGTATGCAATATAGTTTAGCAAAACTGAAAGCAGAGGATAAATAACAAAATTGATGAATCCATCCTATCAAAAGTAGAATTGAAGAAAGCATGGTAAAGGGCTTTCACAAATACTTTTTCTCTCCACATACTGCCTATACAATTCTTCACTTCTAGAATTATTCTACAGACCAGCCAAGAAGAAAAAGTAGCAATTCAAAATATTAAACTATCATAATGTATTCAACAATAGTAATTTCTAAGGACTAAATTATGGAAGAATACAGAATTAGAAACTAAACAAGAAGGAAAAGGAGAGCTTAGGGAGCATGAACAAATTATACAGACAGGCTCATTTCAAGATTGGACCAACAAGATATTAAGTTCTTGTTCATGTAACAGTAGCTTCAATTGATGCATATACTATCGGTCCCAGCCAGATGGCCTTCGCCTTTCTCTAGGTCTATGTCTGGAACTGCAAAGACAACCAACAACAAATTATCGAATTATTACCAAAGCTAATTTTATCATAAACAAACACCAGATTATCAAATAATGGACGCTAAGCCCAGAAAGCAACCTCTCTAAGTTCTTCTGATGGTTACTGTCTCCAGAATTCTGACTAGAGGGATTTACTCCCAAAGCAGAAGCACCAAATGAGCTGGTTGTCTGAGTTCTATTTATATCTCCACCAATTGAACCACCGGATACAAATCCCGGTAAGCCGCTTTTCTGAGGTTTATTAATATCTCCACCAATTGAACCACCGGACACAAATCCAGGTAATGCTGGTTTCTTGTTTGCATATGCACTTGCACTATTATTCGAGCCCTGACTTTGAGTGTTTGATGAAGCAGCAACAAAGTTACTCTTGAATTGTGCCATCATTCCTGTCCTCAGCGAATTAACAGCAGCAGATCGACTTGGGACACTGTGAGCTGAAGCAGTATTGGATTCTGGATTATAACCAATACCCAGACCAAAATCAACTCCACGCACACCTCGACCAGCACCACCCTTCCCTTTACCCTTTTTCCCACCTGCACAAGATATTACACATCATGTAAACGATTGAATTGGCATCTTACTGATCCAGCCAAAAAGACCTTAGTGTTGGCAAATATAGTGTGTGAGCTTGAAGCACAAATTCACTTTCCACATTTTGGGGAAAAAGCTAATCCAGAAAGAATTTAAACATGAAATTTTTAAAGGTGTTGCTGATTCTCAAGTACGCAAGAAACCTAACAGAATAAGCATAAACATACCTCCTTTTCTTGCATCACGCTTGGACCTGAACCTCCCATCCTAATGATTTACAAGCAAAAAGTCACTTAATAAATATACTATGCTGCATATCCATCAAAAATGCTATCTTGTGCTACCATATAGAGACATGAATAACAAAAGATATTTGAAAAAAGAGTATCCTTTGAAACACACCATCCACACTAATTATGTTCATATAATTCTACTGGACACACTAAACACCACAGGGAACAAGAGTAAGAGACAAGCATATAAATAACAAAAGGTTAAAGCATATAACTTATGAAAATGACACACACACATTTAAGGAGGAGAAAAAAATTTGTGGTACTAAAAGGCTTATACACGGCCGAATTATAACTTATACTCATCTTGTGAGTCTAATCCTGTTGTACAACCTAAAAAAATAACTAGGAATATGCTAAGAAGCTTTCCAGATTAACCTGGACCGGAATTTCATTTAAAATTTCCAAAATTACAAGATTACTGAAATGAAGTAATAGGATATGAAAAACCATGTCATGGTTGCGCATATTAGTGGAGCCACTCTGGAGGCCCTGGCCCACAAAAAATTATTAATAAAAAAGTATCTATTTGCAATGTTTAATCCTCCTCAAATTATGATTCTCCATATTCCAAGTACAGTACTAGGTATCACGTTTACACAGGGCATGTAATCGTCTTCGAAATTTCAAATTTGTATTCATTTTACCCTGTTAAAGAAATTACGCACAAAAACACTAAAATCTCCTTCCAAAATCAAATTTAAAATTTAAATGAAATCAACTAATTTAAGGATCTTTTTTCTTCATTTTTTGGCTACCCCATAACAATTGGCTTACAGATTAGTTGATTTATGTATAATGCTTAGCTCCTAAATTGACTTCATAGGATTTAAATAGAAGATTCAGAAGTCCTAATGCCTCATAAAAGTGTTGCACATGAAATACGGCTCTATCATGCAAAATTTTACCTTCATAGCAAGGTCCATCAGCTCCATAGATACATTCTGACCAGCAGCAATCAAACTATTAACCAATTCACCCGCAAACCGTGCCTCTTTCTGAGTTATAAGCGTGTAAGCAGTTCCATCTTTGTCACCAGCACGACCTGTCCTACCAATACGATGAACATGCATGTCCATATCTTTCGCAATGTCAAAATTCACCACCGACTTGATTGACTTGATGTCAAGACCACGAGCAGCAACATCAGTTGCAATCAGAACATGATAGATTCCAGACTTGAATTTTTGCAAAATTTCCATCCTAGATGCCTGATCTTTATCGCCATGAAGAGCTGCAACTTTAAACCCCTTTTGAGCCAACTGAGATTCAATCTCATCGACAGTGGCCTTTTTTGAAGCAAAAACTAAAACATCACCCTCATCAATCAATCCAGGTAGCTTTTCAAGAAGCCAAGGCAACTTCTCTGCATCAGAAGGAATTACATGAACTACCTGAGTTATATCCTCATTTGCCATTCCTACCTCCCCAACAGTAACTCTTACAGGATCAGTGAGAATTTCCCTAGCTAACTTTTCAACTTTGCGAGGCATCGTTGCTGAAAAGAGCAATGTTTGGCGGTCTGGCCTGATTTGACCAACAATGGACCTTATTTGTGGCTCAAATCCAAGGTCAAACATTCGATCGGCCTCATCAAGCACCAGATAAGTTGCTCTCAACATAGTTAGAGCTTTCATCTTTAGCATATCTATCAGTCTCCCCGGAGTAGCAACAACTATCTCACATCCTGCTTTCAGTTCTTTGAACTGATCAAGTTTGGACATTCCACCATAGACTGCAGACACGCGTATCCCATGTGATTTTGCGAATTTCTTTGCCTCCAAGTAAATTTGGTGCGCTAACTCCCTTGTAGGTGCACATATCACCCCAATAGGACCCTCCTCCTTCTGAAGCTCGGGCTGATCCATAATATGGACGATCATGGGAAGCACAAAAGCTGCAGTTTTACCAGAACCAGTTTTTGCTATGCCAATTATATCTCTGCCAGAGAGGACAATTGGTAAAGCTTGGCACTGTATTGTTGTGGGCTTTTCATACCCTTGTTTAGATATAGCATGCATTAGTTGTGTTGAGAAACCACAGTCTTCAAATGTCTTAATTGGCCTTGGGACATCAAAGCCAGATACTCGAATAGCCAGGTTCTTTCTGCATTCCAGAACATCTTGCTCACTCATACCTTGAGAGGAACATAATGGAATTTAGATGCAGGATTATCTAAAAGAAGCATTAGAGCAGTAATGTGACAACAAAACACACAACAGAAAGACAATGTTTAAGTACTGTAACAGCAACCCTAGACTATATGGAGGATCACTTAAATTTGCATGCCATTTTATTCTATATAACCTTATAATGGTTTGCAATAGTGTATATATTAACATCCGTCAAAATAATATAAACTTGAGTTTGCATAATGAAGACAAGCAATCCAACTTATGGATTCATTAGTTCTCCATAAGAAAAAAGTTTCTTTACAGAACACTCACTAAGCTACCAATAGACTTCAGAAAATGCAGCCATGGAATTGGCACTGCATTCAATTGAAGATCTCTTCACTAAGAAAAACAGACGCCATCTTCCTCAAGTTCATTAATTGAAAATCCACAGCTCAATCTCCATAGTATCAAACAAAAATATAGAATACGCATCCTCCAACACAAACATAACTGTCTGCAAAACTGGAAATATATAGTACAATAAAATCTTAGTCAATATTGCGAGCAGCAAAGAATATATAAACATCACAATTAGCGCTCATAATCACCCACGCTCATACACAAGCAAACCGATGAACTGCATGCTCACTTATGAACATAATAAATAAATACCAGAAATGGAAGCATTTTCCTCGTAAAAATCCTTATTGAATGACTCATAATCGATAGAACTATGATCCAGCGCCGGAATGGGCTCAATTTTCTTCTTCTCAACCACCACAGGATTATCATCCGAATCGTACTCCAACATTCCCGCATCAACAGCTTTTGCTGCCGCGTAAACCTCCTCATCCGAATCGTACCCTGCATGCAGCGCATCTGCTGCTAACGTGAGTCCCACGTCCTTCTTCGCTCTCAAAAAGCTTTCCATTGGATCATCCTCTTCATCATCTTTATACCTCTCTAGCTTCTCCTTCGGTTTGGGCGGTGGCGCAGCTTTCATCTCCTCATGTATACCTTCCATAAAGGCGTCCAGAGGGTCAATTTCATCATCTTCACCACCGTTGCCGTTGTCTTTATTGTCTTTGGAGTCCTTAGCGGTATCATTATCGTCGTAATCAATATTGTCAAGGTCGGTATCTTCATAATTATCGTGGCTATAGCGAGATGAAGTAGGGACGTATAGACGTTGCGGAGCTTGAGGTTGCTCGAAATTGTACGACGTTTGCCGGTTTATGTTGAATCCTTCAAATCCAAACTTTCTCTTCGACATTTCTAGTAGTTTGGTTAAGAGCAAAAAATAAAAAATAAACCCTAGATCAGATCACTGAAAACCCTGTTTACAGAGTGTGGTTTTAATGATTTTAGGGATTAAAATAACGGAACGTTCAAATACTGAGCTAAGCTAAGGTTCAAAATACTGGGTTCCTTTTGTGTGGTTTTGTGAGTTGGGAGAGCAGAAAGACTTGCTAACGCTGAATTGAATGTCAACTTAGCTAAACGGGAGGAGGTCGCTGCTCGCTATGGTATTTTGGTCGCCGACTTACGATGACCAACATCTCACGGGTCGGTCCATTTTTCTTATCAAGCCCAAAACTGCTAACGTTACTATTAAAGCCCAACATGACTGGGCCGTGCCTTGTACATTTGGGTTCACTATATGCAAATACTTTTCTGAAAACGCTCACATATGGGAATCTTCTCGGACCATTTATGTGATATGATGTGAAATTTTTTTAAAAAAAATTGATATGATGTGTGTCAAAAATATTTTATTCAAAGAGGACAATAATTTCAAATTCCTTAAAGATTGGACTATACCAGTTAGAATGACAGCTAGCTAACAACTTAATTGAAAACTATAAAAAATATATATACGTAATGAAGGGGCTACCCTACATTATCAGTAAGGCTTTGTGTTACATTTCATTTTTCTAGTAGCGTTACTGAGATATTGAATTTTTTAAGACAACGTTCCGTTGCCAATACGTCAATACGCGGTCAAACTTATTCTCTGTTAGGAAACCATATTTGCATAGTTGTGTTGAATTCTTGAAATCGGGAGAAATCAGCAGTTCTTATATTGACTTAAGTGGGGAGGGTCGCGAAAAACGCATGGGTGCCGTGCCGAAGGAGGGGGCGTTAGGTGACGTGAAGCCGCCCGGGATGGTTGATATCAGCGGCGCCTGACAGACAGCATGATACTTCTACGTGGGATGGGCATGGGGAAAACTAACATCAGAAATCATGGCATTAACAAACAACCAATAAGGACACTCAGAAAAACTAACATCAGAAATCATGGACCAAAGTTTTATTTTTTAATAACATGTGATAATTTGTATTATGCACAACCAATGATACATTCTCAGATATATCCGCCCGCACAATATTGGTCCAAATTTTAGCTGAAAATTAAACAAGGCGACTAAACGTAAAATAGAAATTTCTACAAGAATAATTGATCGAAAGAAAATAAGGCAAGAGTCCCAATCTGCATAACCCACGAGTCGGTGGTTGCCTAGTTGGTATTGTCATCCGTTTTGTAGTAAACTAATGTTGTCACTGGCTACTCATGTTTGGATGTATTCATACCAAATTAAAGCTTACGTGGAAACTTGTTTCCGTATTTTGCCATCATGCTTCAATTAGCTTCCGACGATTTGTTTTCAAGTATCATCTTCGATGAATTAAAAGTCTTGCATTGGTGGCAGTTAGGTTTGAACTCTCTCAAGATTCATGGCTGCACCTCATGCCACGTGAATATCATGCACAATATAGTATTAGCAAAATGTTTCGTATATTTCTTAAATTTGTGTATTTTTTATTTTTTTACGCAATAATAAATAAATTCTATTGTACTGAAACTAATTACACGTAAGTCACTACGGCCGCATATTCATTATTTGCCTTAATTGGAATATTCCTCGGATTGCCTGAGATTGATTTTATGTTTATCCTAACTTAAAAACCTTATCTAAATAATACGACCAATCAAATCATGCCAAATTTCGAAGTATTACGTGGGCTCAGTTGGAGGGCACGAATAAGGCGACAAGTTCTTTACTTGGCAATTTTACTTTATTTTCAATCGTCTGATTAATTTCTTTTCTGATTTGCAGTAAAAGTTTTGTTGGATGTAACATGTGATGGCAGAGATCTTGGCTGTCTATGGAAGAAACTTATACTGGCACCTCAGCGTGTATCTTCTCACTCACCGCAGACACCTGAGCTCCTGAAACAGCGACCACCTTTTTTTATTTTTTTTTTACCGTTAATTTGTTTTTTTCCGTTAACGGCGCACGTCTGCCATAATTAAAGAGCCTGTGCGCTTCTTTTCTCACAACCAACGAAAAGCAAAATAATTAAAAAAAATCCCAAAAAAAAAAAAAAAAAAACAAACCAAATACTACAGACTAGTACTGTACCAAAAACTTCTATAGCTGAGGAAACAGAGTGAAGCCAACGACATCTCTGCAAGTCACCAGCAGTCACAGGCCTCTCTTTTTATCCATTTCTCTCGCTTTTAGCTTGACTTATTGAAAACTGAAACTAGGATTCAACCGAGCTATGGCGGTTTTGACTTTGAGTCATTTTCTCGAGGTTCTGATTTTAATGACGATATCTTCGCCGTTGGATCCTCCTTCAGTGGCTGTTATATGCATATTGTGCTTATAGTGTTGCGTTTATGTTTGGGTATTATGCGCATTTAGGAGTGATCTGATCTCGCCGTTGATATATTCGAAATCTTGCAGATCTAAAGCATTCGGGTTAATCAACGGCGTCGGTGATGTCGGTGCTTACAGTTTTGAATACCACCGGTAATTTTAAATCTTATTTTGTTTTTCTATTTCATTTTATCTCTTAATTTGGGTTATTTCACTGTTTTATAATGTCGGTTTGGTAGCTGACAAAATGCTGGAAACAAAATCTGGTTAGACCCGCTGCTAAAACGACTACATTATAATTTGCTCAATCATGTTTAGTTTATAAGTTTAAGAGTAATTACTTTTCGTTTCCAAGTTCTTAACCTGTAAGATTTCCGAATTAGGAATATAATTTCTTTTTTCTTTCTGATCGTTTATCAGCAAATTTTGTTTTTGGATTTCGTAGGTGCAATGGCTTGATATGTCGTAGTGTCTTATAATTACTTTGAGCTTGATTTTTGGGTTATGTTTTTATTTTTAATCAAGGATTTTTGCCTGTTGATCTATTGTTTCTTCTTGTTGATTAAATTTGTTTTACCTAGTGTATTTTTTTCTGTTTGTTGGTGGAGAAACTTGGGTAGAATAAAAGACAGTATACTTCATCTTTATATTGTCTTAGAAGGTGGTGCAGTTTCACTTCAATTAGTTAAACAAACTCATTTTACTTGTGTTTCTGTTTTCTGGGCCCTTAATTGTGAAATCTAAGGTCCAATATGCTAGTCTATTTTCGTTTGCATTTAAACAGATGTTAGTTGTAGGTTATAAAAAATGATGCATAGAGATACATGCAAGCATACACTCACATACACGGACTTGAATTGCATTCACATAGAATCATGCCAGGGGCAGGGGTGAGGGATATAATTATGAGCCCCTTAACAATGCACTTAAGTTGTATTTGTTATGTTATTTTTAGGTTCTTATATAGTCTAGGAAGTCAGATTAATGTTGCTTTCTACCAGCTATATTTCATGGTGTCGACTGAATCTTTTCCAAATATTGCAGGAGCATTTAAAAAGTTCCTATCGTTGCTGCCAGAAATTTTGGTCATTTTATGTAGTGTGGCTTTCATCAGTGATGCCAGATTAGCAGACAGTCTACTCAGAGAGAAATCAGTATCTCCATCTCGAGCACCTTTGGCTACACCAGCTATTCCTCATTTGCCCCTGCCAGCCAATGTGCCACTGTTTCAAAGATCACAGAGAAAACATTTGTCACCTCATGGTGTACCCACTCTTGCCATAGCACCAGCTCATCCTCCTTTCTTTGGGCCCCTGGTTACTTATGGTCAACCCCCTTCGAGTTCAAGTTTGTCAAAACCATCAATGAAGAGGAGTGCATTAGTGCCTCCCAGTGCTGGGTTGGAAAATATTTCCCCATCACAGTTCAGTACTGGTGCAATTCCTACTGGTTTACCTCAGCCTCCTTTATCTCCTGACACCTCCAGTAAGATGTATTCTAAGCAATAGTTTGTCTGTTTCTTTTACTTTTTGGTGTTTCTATCAGTTGTTTTGCAACTCAACCATTGAAGAAAAATTGCAACTATTGTCTGTTATATCACATTCTTTATTGAAAAAAATCGTATAAACTATTAATAAAGGGCATAGTGACCCACTGAACATCCTGCTTCAGTATTAATACTCATATTTACCATCCAAATCCATATTTTTGCTGGGTCGTATTTGTTCATGTTGGTCTTTAATTCTCATTCTGTCAGATTGCTGCAAACCTGATACGGTGTTGAAACGAGCGGTTCATGGTTGCCACTGTGTGTATCCGATAAAGCTTGACCTTCTACTCTTAAATGTCTCACAGAACCCTAATTGGAATCTTTTTTTAGAAGAATTGGCATCACAGCTCAGTTTGCGAGTTTCTCAAATCGAGCTTATCAACTTTTATGTACTCAGCCTATCAAAATTGAACATATCAATGGATATTACTCCACATACAGGAAGCAGCTTTTCTTCCAGTGATGCATCTGCAATAAATTCTTCGCTTGCCACACATAGGGTTCATTTTGATTCTGTGTTAGTGGGTGATTACAAACTCCTTAATTTTACCTGGTTTGAGCCTCCTGCACCTTCTCAAGGTAAGATTTTGGTCTTATCATGAATGTTTGCCATGCTTTACTTTTATCTTTTTTTGTTGATACAATTACATATACATTTTGTAGTTTACGGTTTCTAATTTTGTATAGATTTTTTTAAAATTTTTGTTCAATTTATCATGTATAGGAATTATATTTTGCTTTTGCAATATTGTGGCAAGAAGAGTAATTTTCCTTCTTTTTTGCTTTATTCGGCTAAGTGAATGTGCCACACGCATGGAATTGGGTTCAGAATCAGCTGTTTTAATTTATAAGACCAATTTTGGCTGTATACACCTGACACCTCTAAGAAACTGTTCTTGTTTAAAGAAGGCAAATGATGAGTTTGCATGTAAATGCGTTAAGTTATTTGATGAAGAAAATACAAAAGGAGGAATAGAAGATAAATTTTGTTCTCAGGCTGCAGTTTTATACCCTTAAAAAACTGTATGATAACGACCTGCATTTGGCTTGGGCTTATCCTCTTCAGATATTAGATGCAGCTAGAGGTCTTGAATATATCCAACATTGTTAGTGAATTTTAAATCGATTCACTTAGACATAAACATAGCACTGGTTTTTTTTTTTTTTTTACGGATTCTGTCAAAATCATGACAGGAAGAAGCTGCTACACAATACAACAACATAATTGATGTTGAATAGTTTTCACGTTTTCAATGCAATGAAAGGTACTGATACAGTTTATGGCTTTAAAATTTCGAGTTGAATCCAACATTACCTATTTGGAAAAAGAAAGGAAAGGAGAAGAAGAGTTGAATCAGGTTGAGGTAGTTTGAGATAAATTATGTGTGTGTGCATGCAAATGCATGTACTTAGAAGACCTTTGTAAAACGCTTGTATCTGATGACTCCTTTGCTTTGATGTTATTTATTTATTTATTTTTATGTGGATTAAGTGGATGCTTTATTGATGTTAATCTTGCTATATTCGTATTGATAAAGCATAGTAAAGTTTTTCATTTGGTATGCAGCTCCTCTTGTTGGGTCATCACCTATGAAAACACCAATATATCAAGCCTCACCTTCTTCATCATTCAGTGCCTCAAACAAAGGGAAACATTCCAATTTGATTCTTATATTTGGTATTGGTGCTGGCTTACTGATCATTGCCATCATATCTGTGCTTATTATTTGTTCATGTGCTTACCGTCATGGGAAGAGTAAAGCTGCTCCTAAAGAAATTGGTATGCATCTTAATATTAGGTCCTTACATTTTTGTGCAATCTGTCTGGTTTAATATGTTGATAGGTTTTACCATACAACTGATAAAATTATGGACTAACTTTTAATAGCACATCTTTATAGCCTGTGGTGGTAAACCAATGAATCCGAAAGGAGAACTTTCACTTTACAGCTTTATAAAATGGGCTGCCAGTTTGCATTCCTTGGCATAACTGTGTATAATAGCATCCAAGAAAAGAATGCCTCATAATATCTTCATTATAAAACAAATTGATTTTCTTTTAAATGCAGACAGCACTTACGAGAGTTCTGGAAACAATATTCTTTAGAAATGTGGTGGGGCTTGTATTAGATTGCAATTTGAAGCAATATGTTTCATATACCTGAACAAATAAACAGTGTTTCTTCGTTCAGCCACTGTAGCTTTTCACAAATTTCTGATTGGCGCCTTTGAAATTTAAATGTGCTGTAACTCTATCTGTAGTATATTACTTCATAACACTTACAAAAGTAAGAACACCACACCAGTTGGTGATAAAAATTTATTGTCCTCAATGAAAGCGGAGTAGACTAGAAACACCATCCCTGAACAAAAGAAATGATTGGTATTTCATAAGTCTGTCTTGTGTTATTTTTCTTTTTTCCTAAATTGCTGGTTGTAAGCCTGCATCAAGGAGGTTTGGGTATGATTATTTGAGGTTACACCTGACATTCATGAGCTAATTGACAAAACATGATTCTTCATAGTTCAGATAAAACTATTTTAATTGTCATTTGTGTTAATTTTCATCTCATCTTCTTTTTCAGCAAAGCCGCGAAGTGTGGATGCAGTTCCTGCAGCAGGATCTCTTCCGCATCCTACCAGTACACGATTTCTGGCCTACGAAGAACTTAAAGAAGCGACAAATAATTTTGAACCTGCGAGCTTACTAGGTGAGGGTGGGTTTGGTAGAGTTTTCAAGGGTGTCTTGAGTGATGGTACTGCTGTGGCAATCAAAAGGCTTACTAGTGGAGGTCAACAAGGGGATAAAGAGTTCTTGGTGGAAGTCGAGATGCTTAGCAGGTTGCATCACCGCAATCTTGTGAAACTTGTGGGTTACTATAGCAGTCGTGACTCATCACAACATCTGCTTTGTTATGAGCTTGTTCCCAATGGGAGCTTAGAGGGTTGGCTCCATGGTAAATAGCTTGATGTTATGCTTTTAACTGGAGTTTATCTTTCCAGGATATTAGCATTTATTAGAGAAACACAAGATTTAAATGCTTTTAGTACATCTTTTAGCTGACACACAGTCTACAATGGTTGTCAGGTCCATTGGGAGTAAATTGTCCCCTGGACTGGGACACCAGAATGAAGATTGCACTTGATGCTGCAAGAGGACTTGCCTACCTGCACGAGGACTCACAGCCATGTGTTATTCACAGAGATTTCAAGGCATCCAATATATTGCTTGAGAATAACTTTCATGCCAAAGTTGCTGATTTTGGCCTCGCTAAACAGGCACCTGAAGGCAGGACAAATTACCTATCTACTCGAGTGATGGGCACATTTGGGTTGGTTTCTTTCGCCAGTCTTCTTGGATTTTTAATTTCTTTGACAAATCTGCCCACTAAGGCCAAATGAAATTTGTTGATAGGTATGTAGCCCCGGAATATGCTATGACTGGACATCTACTGGTGAAAAGTGATGTTTACAGCTATGGAGTTGTCCTTCTAGAGTTGCTGACTGGAAGAAAGCCGGTAGATATGTCACAACCTTCTGGACAGGAGAACCTCGTCACTTGGGTTAGTAGCAACACCCAGAACAATTTTCTGTCTCTCATATTATATACCATTTTATTTGTCAATTCAAATGTTGGCTTTCACATAATTCATAGTCTTGACAAGAGGTAAAACTAGTGGACTATAATTTCAGGCCAGGCCAATTCTTAGAGACAAAGATCGGCTGGAAGAGCTAGCTGATCCAAGGCTCGGTGGAAAATACCCAAAGGAAGATTTTGTACGGGTTTGTACAATTGCGGCTGCTTGTGTTGCACCTGAGGCGAGCCAAAGGCCCACAATGGGTGAAGTGGTGCAGTCACTTAAAATGGTACAGCGCGTCACAGAGTATCAGGATCCTACATTAACCTCCACCAATAATCGGACCAATCTGAGACAGTCATCTACTACTTTTGACTCTGATGGGACATCTTCAATGTTCTCTTCTGGTCCTTACTCTGGTCTAAGTGCCTTTGATAACGATAACGTATCTCGGACAGCTGTTTTCTCTGAAGATCTTCACGAAGGACGATAAACACTTGACAAGTAAGTTAACCAGAAAGCTTAAAAACCATAGTGCGAGGGATCCCCCCAAATCAAAGGATGCATAGGATTTTATTCTGAAATTTCACAGTTCTGTAATTGTCACGGTTGGAATGGGGACAATTGATGCTCCTTTGTTAATAACTATTGGAGAACCCCGTTCAGTTTTCCCCCAGACAGCGGGTCTTTGCATGTCGGATGGAATTTTGTATATATCTCTTGTAGCTTGTGTTATCGGATCGGCTTTTGCGGGATGCTATTGAATTTTTTATTTTTCTGTTTCATATTCTCATCTTATTATAAAATTTCTGTAGTAATTGTTGTGTTATTGGTCTTGGCCATTTCCCAACATTTCGACTTTTTCTATTTGTTTCACTATATTAATCATTAAACGTTTACAATCTAATGGTATAATTTAGTTAGGGTTTAGTTACTCGTTTTAGAGAAAAGTTGTATTTCTATACTTGTAATTTTGTCCGAGTGAATTTCATTTTCAGAATTCTTCTTGAGAACTTCTTGTTACTGTAGTCTTTACTTTTCATATTTTATGAATCTATAAAAATGACCCAATATATGTGTATATATATGATGATTTAAAGGATTATTTTAGAAATTTTAATATTTAATATTTTGGTAATATTTTTTCGGAAAAAGAATAAATCCTTACGGAAAAAAATTGACTTTGCTATTTTCAGTGTGTATATATAGTTTGTTATTTTTCAGCCCACGCATGATTGTAGCTGTTTATAGTTTTTTCTTAGAATTATTATACAAGTATCTTCGTAAGATAATTATCTCCGAAAAATTACGAATAAGATAAATTCCGTTGGCTAGATCACTTATCTCGTAAATAAGGATTAGAATGCAGTAAAATTAAGTGCTAAAAGAAGAAAAAAATCAGGTGATTTTAATATATAGTATTTTTAATATATTTAAGAAATAATGACGGTGTAAAGAAAATTAAACTTAAAATTTACTTTTAGATATCACCATTAGATTAAACTAGTCAAAATTTAATATTAAAAAATAGATTCATGTGATTGACATGGGAATCAATGGCTGGTTGGGGATGGAGAATGAATGGCAGTCACTCCACATGGAATCCAACGGAAGGATTTCCTGCGGTTGTTACGGTAGCTTGACCGGGTCAAGTTGCTGTAAACAGAAAACCTGGAAACCTCCAGGTACCCATTTTGGTAACCTGTTTATGTATATAAACCCACCGTTGGTAGCTTTCATTTCATCAAGCAGCGTCTCTCCTCTTCTAATTCTTCTTCTTCTGTTTTTTCCTCCCGACCAAGAGAAGTAAAAGCAATGGCGTTCAACAAGTCCATCATCTTCGTCATTGCTTTGTCCTCTCTCTTGGCATTATCAGATGTTGAAGCCACTTCGAGGTCCCCAGTTGAAGAAGTAGCTCCAGCTCCCGCGGTTGAAAGCACTTTTTATAGGATCCTGGCTGAAGCAGAAGCTCCAAGTGCATTTCGTTTAGAAGACTTCTGTTTCCACACTGAATTCCCTTCCGAATGCGTGTCCACAACACGTCCACTCATTAACGGTCATATCAACGCTTTCACAATCCTGGAAGCGGGATTAAAGGCTCTGGCTGAACGCACTCAGAAAGCGACTGCAGATGTCGAAAAACTGAGAAAGAAGGACAAGAAAAGTGAAAAATCAAAGGAACTTGCAGTATGCATTGCTTATTATAACATCGTGTCAAACAGCATCAAGAGAGCTCAGGCGGCAATTCCCGCAAAGGACTTCGACAATTTGGAATACGAGCTTGACTATCAGGTGTCTTCTATTCGTAATTGTGAAACAATGGTTGCAGGATCAGAACTTGGGCAGTCCGACACTCCAATGGATGAACTCAATCTATCCCTCACTATGGTGGCTAAAAACAACTTGGGCATTGGTAATAATCTCATGAATCCCGAGAGACCTTGAAGAGGACAGTCAGTCTGCTTAGTTCATTGTTGCGTTTGCATGCCTTTTTTTTTTTCTTTGGTAATTCAATTCCATCGTTTTAAGTCTTCTGCTGTATAATCCATGCAACACAACAATTTATTATTTTTAATGGAGGAAAAAACTGTCCAGTCCATTCATCGAGACGTTAATAAAATATTGAATTCAATTTATTAAAAATATTTTTAATTTATCTATTAGTTTTTCGTATTTCTTTCCTTTTTTTTTTTTTATTTATCGAGCAGATTGCCCAACACGCGGGCGCAGAATTTCCAATTTTTCTCAATTGCCCTTAAAAATAATAAAATAAAGAACTAACAAATAAATAAATAAAAGCACATCCTGTTACTTATCCTCAGTACAAGCCATAATTGTCTACAAAATAATCATTTACATTATATGATTGTAAAAGGTCAATGGATAATAACGCATTAATAACAACATGCATATAAAATATACTAATGCCATTTTGGAAAATTATAGGACTACTCACAAAAATAAGATTCAAAGTTTTGTACTTGGGTTCAAATTGTATTTGTATAATTCTTGTCATTTTATTACACGAATTTAATTAATGTGGTGACCATATACATAAAATATCATATCCCATTTATGAGTTAAATTTTCATGTCAATTAACTATTTAAATAATTAAATAGTGTTAACTAATTTATAATTTAATAAAATTGTTTTATATTTTTCACATTTTAAAAAGTGTTCAATTATATTTAAAATAAAAATTTAACATTCATACTATCATAAATATTTTTTTTATATATATTAAAATATATAAACAATTTATTAAACGGATGACTTGTTTATAATCTTTTTCATAATCGAGTCGGGTTATAGTTTTAAATTATTAAAATAATTATTAAATCAACCAAGTTTTGGTTAATTCATGATATATTACATTTTTATTTGTCATGACACGAATATGATATGTCAAGTCAAATTGTCATCTCTATATATATATATATAATTATTATTTTAAAATAATTATTCATAATTATTATCCTAAATATTTTAATTTGTATTCTAAAATTTTTATCCTAACGATATAAAAGTTAATATATCATTTCATATGTTACTTAGTATCCAATTAAAAGAGTAATACTTGTATCTAAATGATTATAACTTACTTTCTATATTACTTAACTGGAAATTGGAAGATACAAGTTGATAGCACGGCATCATCCGAAATCATTATATTATTAGTAATATTAGTTAAATAAAATACGGTCTCCAGTTGAACGTTAATAGATAAATTATGTAAAAGTTATAAAAATTTAAGAAGACATATAACTTTACTTCTTTAACCGTAATATTATTAGATATTTGGGATGTATCATAAATTTATGTATAATTTTAATGTATGATTAGTAGATATATTTGTAATTTTGTACCTAAAAAACGATAATTTGGATAGATCGGGGGGAAAAAACAAATGCACAAAACGTTTGCGACCATATAAGCTGCATGGTTCAAGAGGGCCCACGTGAATGTCATATTTGGGGAAAAAATCAATAAATAATTGCAATCCAACACGTGACACGCCACACGGGTAAAGAATAAGAGACGAAGCCTCTAACGTGAACACACGGGTGCGCAAGATCTAAACCTGCGCACACACTTGCAGCATAACGGTGTAGAAGAGGAAGGAAATAAAAGGCAAACAAGGCAAAATAAGAGATAGAGAGGGGCAGCTGTAGAGAGATAGATCGAAGTGAGTTGTGTTACTGAGTCGTATCCTCGAGTTAAAATGACCGAATCAACAAAATCTTAAAATCCAAACCTTAACATAAACAAAAAAATAAAACACAGCGGAGTGTGTGTGTGGGTTTGGGCAAGGCAAGGGGCGTGGGCGTGGGCGTGGCACTAGAAAAAAATGGAGAACAAGAAGATAATTAGTGATCTTTCCTTTACCTCTCTCATTCTCATCATTGTTACCTATTCTTCTCTAACCCTAACGCTTATCTCTAACCCCACTTTTCGCTATCAGCACCGCATCAAACCTAAAACGCGGTCGTATTTTCACCTATCTACCAAATCTATCCGAGTCAATTATTCTCTCTTTCTCTCTTCTATATGTTTGTTCGCTTTTTACCCACTTATTCTGCAAGGGTTTCGTTTGGGTTGTCAAGTTCTTTCCTTGTTTCTTGTTCGGGAGAGAAGGTGAAAATTCTGTCTTTTTGATGTGCTTTTCGTATGATATTGTTTCTATTTTATTTCCGTCTAGTGATCTCGGTCGCTTTTGTTTGTGGGGTTTCTTTGGTTTTGATGTTTGGTGAATGTATCATGTTTTATTGACTGCGATATGCGTTGAGTGTGGTTGTCTTTTAATTTCTTGTATTTTGGTTAAACCTTGGTGGGGTTAGATTTGCTTGTTTTTAGGATTGTACGATTGCTTCATTGAATGATGGGTAGATGTGGTGTTGCCCAATTTGTTCCTCATTGAGGGCTTATTTTGATTTGTTGATTTTGTTACGTATGCAATGAGTTCTGTAGTCGATTTTCTGACATGCTAGGTTATTGGGTAACTGACATTCTACTGCATTTGAAATTTTGTTAATTAGATCTGTCCATAATGTAGCAAGGTATTATTTTGTGGTTTTGCGTTATCTGCATTACAAATTGGCGAACTTCCTACCCACTGGCAATTAGTTATGTTAATTTATTAACGTATTTTTAAATTCCTTATTGTTTTTCTTCCTGTTCGATTGCATCAACATTGTTAGGATCTGTCTCATACAAGAACTCATGGTCTCATTTTCTTTTTGGTGTAGCATTCGTAAACTTGCTTCAGAGAGTATTTTCTATGTTCATGATCTGATTAGTAGTGGCAGCACAATAGCTGGGCTATAAAAATCTATTTTAATGGAAGAGATTGGGAGCTCTCATTTTGATGGCATTAACAATGCCGTAAGGAAGAAAAGGAGTCAAACTTCTCGCCGACCAAGGCCTGATTCGCAGTCTTTTGTTGAAAGTCGTGATTCAACACCACCTTCGGATGATGCGAGCAAGGTCTCTAGTGATGAGAATGCTGATTATGATAATAAATCAAAGCGGAAAGAGTTCAACCTTAATCAATGTGTGTCTGGGTTTTCTTCTGCTGCTGGAGCTGAAGGTGAAAAGCAACAGAAAAGGAGTAAGAAGGAGGATGGAGGATTTGACACTTTCTACAATAATGAATTAGGGCGAACTGGTTATAATAATAAACGTTCTAGTGAAGGTGTCCTTGCCCCTGCTAATTGGAGAAGGAATGGTGAAAGCCAAAGTTCAGGGCAGTTGGGAGTGAATTTTGATGGTTCAGGATATGAGAGTAAGGTAAAAAAGGTTAAGCTTAAGGTTGGTGGTGTCACACGTACCATTCATGCCAACTCCACGGCCAATGGTGCGTCAGGGGGTGGGTCTTCTAAGGGTTCCCAGTCCTCAGATGACTCCAGACTGCGGCAGAAGCAGAATCTGCAGGTATATAACACTTATGTCTTGTTGGCTTTAGTCAGTGAAAGTCAGTGCTGTGATAATTTATTTTTGACTATTTGTCTCTTGCACTTGAGTGATTTTTGCAATTAACTGAAACTGATAATCACATACCCAGAGCTATTATTAATTATCTAATTTGATCCTTGGGAACCATATGATGACACCTATTTCTGACTTGAACAAGTGGATTTATGATTTAGACAAATTTTAAGTCTCACTTTACCTGTATGGAAGGATATCTTTTGTGTTAATGTGTTTTGTCGCAACTTAATAATTGTTCTGATAATGAGTATTCACGAGATCCCATGTAATCTTCTCATTTAAATGTTTTTATTGCAGGGAAATTCTGATTCGCCTACAGATAGGGGGGGTGGTTTGCAAGGGATCCCGTGGAAGGATTTCTCTAGAGGTGGTTTTGGTTTTGGGAAGGAGGATTCTTTGATGGGGAAGAGCTCAGGAAAGAATCTCACTATGAAACAAGAGCAATCTGGTCCTGTTCGGAAGAGCAAGCGGGTACCTAAAAAGCGTGTGCTTGATGGAGAATTTGAAGATGAAGAAGATGATGAAATACGTTACTTGGAGAAACTTAAAACTTCAAAGGTTACTCCAGGAAATAAAGAAGACGACGAAGAATCAGGTAAGAAACAACAAAAGTTTTCTAGGGTGACCAATTTGGAAAGTGTTGGCACTTCAAGGTCAGGCAAAGATGGGAAGAAAAAATCCAGATCAGATAGAGAATCGGAGGACACTGATTATGAGGAAGAAGAAGAGCCAGTCTCTGATGGTGAGGTAGGAGTTAAGATGCGGAAAAAGCAGAAGAAGGAATCTGTTGAGTCATTGATGGAAAATAAGAGGGAAATTACACTCACAACACGTCAACGGGCCCTCCAGTCTAGCAAAGATGCCTCATCTACCCCAGGTTCAAGTTTAATTGAGTTCCCAAATGGCTTGCCACCAGCCCCATCTAGAAGTGAGCTTCCATTACTGTCATATAGCTTCTACAGTTGGATTATTAATTGTATTCTTGCATGTTTATAGTGACTTTTAAATTCTTTTGCTTATTACAGAGCAAAAGGAAAAGCTTTCAGACGTGGAGCAGCAACTAAAGAAAGCGGAGGCTGCTCAGAGACGAAGAATGCAAGTTGAGAAGGCTAATAGGGAATCTGAGGTTTGTTTTCCACCTTTTTTCCTCATTGCTACTATGGTTTAGTATATGTCATGGATCTATAAACCAGCCGACATGTTTTGATTGAATTTTTGTAGGCTCAAGCTATTAGAAAAATACTTGGTCAAGATTCCAAGAGGGAGAAGCGGAAAGAGCAAATGAAAAAACGCCAGGAAGAGTTGGCCCAGGTATTGAAAACTTTGGATAAAGTGTTGGTTCAAATTCTTGATTTTGAGCTAGTCGTTTGGTTTTCTCACTTGCCTCGATTTAACAGGAAAAGGCAGCTAACGCTCTGATGCTTGCATCAAATACTGTCAGATGGGTCAGTGGGCCAACTGGAACTGTTATGACATTTCCAAAAGATATGGGTTTCCCTAGTTTATTTGACTCGAAACCCTGCAGGTATTAGCTGCTAGAAATAAAGTTTTAACGCATCCTTGCAAAAATACACTTACACAATAGGTGCTAACTACTGTTACTCATGATGTTAATATATTTGGTTTTTGATGTCCAAAATTATTTGGGGTATATGCAGTTATCCTCCCCCACGTGAGAACTGTGCAGGTCCATCTTGTACTAACCCATACAAATATCGAGATTCCAAGTCCAAGCTTCCCCTTTGCAGTCTCCAGTGCTACAAGGCAGTTCAAGAAAAATTACAGGCCGAAACTACCTGCTGATGTTGCTAAGATTCTGGCTTCATCCTGCTGGTGCTGGGGAAGGCATTTTTCCTTTAAAATTCATGTGTATAGAGAGAAATTGTACAAGATTTGCAGTTGTTGCGATATAAGGCTCAAATAAACATCGGTCAAACCAGGATGTCGGCCTTAAGGGTTGAAATTGATATTGCATATAAATAATTTATATGATATAAAAGATTAGTCTTCTTTTATTGAAATAGACTTTTTCACCAGGCTTCTGATGTTGGAATTGATATGGTATGGTATTTTACAGGGGTATGCTTAGCGTTTGTTGCTCGGAGACTGAAGTATTGTTTATATGATCACCCAAAGCAATGATAACGAAAGAATTACACATCTGTTGTTTTGGCACAAATCTTTTCAGTTCATGTATCCCATTTGACATCTTCGCATCCAAGAATCCACTCGGACTCGAACAGAAAATCTGTAGCACTGCTCGTATGACATGTTTCTCGAGGTGTTTGATAAGTTTAACAGATCATCTTTATCTTGATCCAACCCGAGTCAATGGGTTTTCATATTGCATTACGCTAGAAGTTTTAGTTGAGCAGAGATTGGTTTAGTTATAGCTGAAATGTGTTGTGGATAATATTCGTCGCAGTTACATTTCTCTCTGTTGTTTATTCTTATTCCTCGTCTTCATTGAGTTTTCTTTCCATACGAGAAACTAGTTATTAGTTAATTACGTAGGGAGCCTTTAAATATTGTATTATGCATGACCAAAACTATGTAGGTCAAAATGCGTTGCAACTTTAATAGTTTATTGTCTTAATTGGGAGATGACGGACGTGTAGGAGTGTTCCGTATTACAACAATTTATTATCATTGTTTTACAATATTGGTTTCCAAATTGTCGATTGGTGTAAATAAATTGTAAAATGTCCCTCACCGTTTTTTTTTTTTTTTTTTTTTTTTTTTTAATTTAATGAAAAATTAGATTTTTTTTTTATCCTAATAACTGATACATCCAATCATAAGCCTGCGGCAAATCTATGTAAGTATAGCGAGATTATCTAATTTTTAATTAAAATAAATTAAAAATATTAATTTTGTCCCTTAAGAAATCAGAATTTTGTTTTGAAGATTATCCGCAGGTACTTAAAAAAAGAAATCTGGTAATTTCGGAAGTAAAACTGTTTACCCTGCGCTGGTTATGGATCCGACTCGTTTTTTAATGGGTCGAATAAGACAGCTTCGAGAATCGAGATATTATTCTCAACTGAGGTGGTTGTCGTGACTGTTTCCATTCCTTTTCTTGCTATTTGCTAGAACAGTCTCTTATCACTCAAAATCCGAGAGCCGCCCAGGACCAGCCCTAAATATTTTTCAGATAAGGCACTTCCATTTTTGGAGGAAAAAAGCTCCTATTTAATTTACAAAACGGATCCTATTTAGTGTTCACACTTAAGTCACTATCGCAGAGATATGGCACATACGACGTGCGCCTCCACATCTTCGGCGTCATTGTACTCTCTCGTCTTCTCTCCAAACCCTACCTCGAATTCCAATGCTCACAAACTCGCTCTCGCATTCCAGCCCTTTGGTTCCAGGTAATTCTTTTATTTGCTGAATAAATATAGGAAAACAAAGAAATCATAATCTTTTCCTTTAATTTTGGGTACTTTGTTATCTTTGTTTGCTGAGAAAACGAATAAACAAAGGTTTACCTTTTAATGTTTGATAGTTATTGATTGAGGCGCTACAGTACTTTGAACACCACTGCTTGTTTTCATTTTTCGATTAAAATGAAATGACTTTTTTCTTTCTTTCTAAGCTAGCAAAAAAGGATATTTTAAGAATTTAATTTGGGCTGGACACGAATTTCATTCTCGGAAACCTAAGATAGCTTTTTGGTTTAGTTTTGTCTGCTCTCTTATATTGTTTCGGTTTCTTCAAAGACTTGCTTCTAGTGCGGCCAAATTGCCAGAGGATTCGTTGAGACTCGAGATGACTTAATTCTTAATCTTTTATATCCAAATTTATATAGATTTGCAACCTAGTTTTGAAACACAAAATTTTTTAATGTTATCTCCAACCATGTAAGGCCTAATATTAATGGTATATAATTATTCTATTCCTCAATCTTTAATTGTAAACCAAATGAAATTTTCTAAAATTTGCAGGAAATCAAGGAAACTGGTTATTATTCAAAAGAATTTGCGGGACACTTCTGTAAAGGCTGTCTACTCTGGCAAGTTTTGGGCACCAGATAGGAGTTCTCGGCAGGGGATTTGGTCCATTAGGTATGCTTTGTGAAGATATTTATGAGAACGCTCAAATTTGTTTAGTCTAGTCATTGAACTGATGAAGAAAGTTTATTGAAACTTATATTGTAGGGATGATCTGCAAATCCCAGCTTCGCCCTACTTCCCTGTATATGCACAAGGACCACCTCCAAATCCGATGGTGCAAGAGCGGTTTCAGAGTGTTATAAGCCAACTTTTCCAACATGTGAGGACTTCCTTTGGTTTGTGCTGTGTGGTTAACTCTTGTTCGTTATCAAAATGTTTGCTTGTGTCAGCTCCTTAAGATGTTGGTGTTTCTTTGGACTGTTAGAGAATAATTCGCTGTGGTGGGGCTGTTGATGATGACATGGCAAATATTATTGTTGCTCAGCTTCTCTATCTTGATGCTGTTGATCCTCACAAGGTCTGTCTGTTATCTGTCTATAGCAATTGCGTCCTGGTCTATCATTAGCGAGGCTATATAAACAGGCACTCATTCTTGACCTTCTAATGTGTTGTATATGTTTTGCCCAAATTCTGCTGATTGTCACGTTACATTGGTACCTCTAGATGATGCACCAATTAAGATTATTCTATCCTTCTAACAGATTTTAATTGTACTAGTAATTTACCAGTTACTGCCTGTTTTGATCTTCTGAACAGGATATTGTTATGTATGTCAACTCCCCTGGGGGATCAGTTACAGCTGGTAATCTTTCTTTTCAAGAAAGTTGTTTTAGTCACGATGTCATTGTGAAGGTGTAATTTTTTCTTTAATTGCCCAACTTGCATGAATCTTGAATTTTCAGGTATGGCTATATTTGACACGATGAAGCATATTCGACCTGATGTCTCCACTGTTTGTGTTGGACTAGCAGCTAGGTACAAGATTGATGCTACTGCTGTTTCTGCTGGCCATACTGTTAACCTAGTAGCTTAGTTATTACATGTTAGATATCAATATTGTTCCCCCTTCCTCCTCCAAAATAAATAAATAAATAATCATAAGATACACCTGAGATAATTGCATCAATTTTAATGGTACGTCTCGTAGAGAATGATGGCTGCAAGACACCATTCTCCAATTCTGGTAGTTTGACAAGTAATAAGGCTCAAATTTAGATACTTAGAGAAAGTCATTCTAATATATGCTTGTGGACATTCATTTGGTTCAATATTCCAATTCTGTGGAGATTACTTGATAACATTGCTTTTAAAATTTTAACCTTGGGCGTATAATGACAGAATGGATTCTATAATAATCATGCTGAGATAGGCTTCCTGATATTTTCAATACAGTCAAATCTAGATATTTGGTAGTGTAGAGATAGGTTATAGCTTTATCTTTCTTATGTATTTTACTTACTTTACAAGAGAACATGGAGAGTACAGTTGAAATCTTGAAGTTTAGGAGATAATAATTGATTTTTAAATATTTAAACTTTAAATGGCGATTATATGGTCAATGAAGAGTATCATAACAGTGTTATGGAAAACCTAATTTTGTACCTCTTGCATTTAGTAATGAGTATTTGCTTTGTTTTTCTTTTTGAACAGTATGGGAGCCTTCCTGCTTAGTGCCGGGGCCAAAGGTAAACAAGTTCTTTGAATCATGTTGCTTAGAACTCTCTTGTTTTGTTTTTGCTCCCAAAGGATACTAAACATTTTCCCTCTCTTCAAACATTAATGAAGGAAAAAGATACAGTTTGCCAAATTCAAGAATAATGATACATCAGCCTCTTGGTGGTGCACAAGGTGGGCAAACTGACATAGATATTCAGGTATGTTCCTTTTGGCTTTCTTTCTCTCCCCTCCCCTTAGAACCCCAACCCTTTACTTTCTGTTTTTTGGTCAAATCACAATTATGTGGTATTCATTAGGTTGACAGATTGAACACCATGAGAACATATTATATTACTCATTTCTGAAAAAAAAACTTTCAGTACAATGGTCAACCTTTTTAGTTTCCATGGCAATTAGTTTTCTGTCAGTAGTATCGTTGTGAGTAGGGTGTTGCACCTATGGCAGGAAAATTGCTCTTGGCTTTGCTGCAAGTACACTGGATGAGCTGATTTGCATTTAGTGTCCCTAATAATTTAGGAAAAGTTGAATTTTGCATTTATCTAATAATCAGTTGATTCTCCAGAACGTTCTGATTTGCCATTGGTCATAGCAGAAGAGATTGTTTTAGGGAAGTTGGGTACTATTGTGGAACTATGCAGTTTCTGAGTACAGTTGTAACCTTGAACTTGAGGGATGTGTGAACACTGGTGACATGGTTAATGCTTTGATAAAAAGTCGCAACTGTTTTCATCGTACTATTGTAACTGTTTCAGGATAAACTTCAGTTTTGTTGTTTTAGCTTAGCATGACCAGCTAGTTTACATCATTCTCAGGCAAATGAAATGCTGCATCACAAGGCAAACCTAAATGGGTATCTTGCCTACCACACTGGTCAAAGTCTTGAGAAGATCAACCAAGACACGGATCGTGATTATTTCATGAGTCCGAAAGAAGCCAAAGATTATGGGCTTATCGATGGTGTTATCATGAATCCTCTTAAAGCTCTCCAGCCACTGGCAGCTGCAGCAGATGGTAATGACCAGCCCGGTGTGTGACCTTCCCTTGTGAGTGTTGCAATTAATGATAATTGTACTTTATAGGGTTAAATGAGAGAAATATTATTGCACTCTTTTGAATTTTTTCTAAACGCTGAATATGACATATACAATACGGGACTGAAGAAATGCGAATTTTGCCAGCAGTTTTAGCTGAATCAAAACTTTAGAAATAGATCCAAATGTTGATATTTTCTTGTTTCTTATGCGCTCATAAATTGGTGTCTGGTTATCATGAAGAAAATATTTTTCGTTCTCCTTCTCGCACACATATTTAGGTGGCTACAATTTTCGGCAGAATTGGCTGAAGCTGATTGTGTTTCAGAAAGTGACCATTGAATGTTTAGTTTGTATAAACGTTTCTTCGTAGTCGTTTTGTCAAATCATTGGCTAAGTTGCCTTCTACAGAATGATTTTTTCTGAAACAAAATTACAAACATGTCAAAACAAAAGTGCTTTCTTGAAAATGCTTATGGACGGAAAAGTTTGGGAAGCATAGAAAAATTGAAAAACACCTAGGAGGGCCTCTTTTAAATACATTTAATTAAAAACTGATTGTAACGTGCAGATTTTATATATTATAGATTCTTTCACAAGCCGCGCAGAAGCAAGCATAACAATTCAAGGGGAAAATGACGATTCATGCAAGCGTAGAGAGGATTCGATGCGTATTAACACCAGCAGATAAAAAAAAAAAAAAAAAAAAAAAAAAATTGGGAATGCATGAAACATGTGGCAACAATTGACGGTGTCTATTCTCTTACAAGTCAAACATCGGTATTAAATTGTAGCCACAATTGACACATGCAACGAAAATTGTATTATCTGTGAACCAACAAAAATAAGAAAATGGCATCACTGGATTATAATTTTGCCTTTTTATTCATTTAGGTAAGAGATGCATG
Organism: Azadirachta indica; assembly: GCA_022749755.1. Lineage (NCBI taxonomy): Eukaryota > Viridiplantae > Streptophyta > Magnoliopsida > Sapindales > Meliaceae > Azadirachta > Azadirachta indica. The sequence continues at coordinate 17,891,284 of CM040440.1, forward strand.
CAAACGTGATTAGATAAATATTGATTGTCAAGAGGGATGATTAATTTGGAGAGTAACTGTTTACCGCTTACTCAGCCAAATTATCCTGATTCATGAAACTAAAAAATAGTGTAATAAGTAGAAGTTCAAAGAATGCCTGATATCCTTTAGATTTTTAAATTAATATTCGTTATTTATTTATATTTTTTTTAATATCTCATCATCTTCGTTTAACTCTTAATTTTTTTTTTTTAATTTTATTCTTTAATTTAATTAATTTACATTTTAATTATAAAATAATAAAATTAAAAATATTAAAAATATTAAAAAATAAAATTAAAAATAATAAAAAATATTAAAAAAATATTGATATGTAAGGAAACATTAACTCAAAAAGTAGAAAAAACCGGACATTCTCTCGTAAAAGTTAAGATTAGTGACGTGCATGCCTGCTTTATATGGTATGTGCCGTAATCTGATAAATTTGGGCCCTTTCGGATTCTATGCCTAAATTCTCCTGGCAATGCATTTCGTACAGAAATCTTGGGAGTGTTTGAATCGCCCAAAACACACAAGTATCCAAAACTTTTAGAAGACAGATCTTGGATCTTCGCCCCTCTTTCTCGACCAAAAAAGAAAACTTCGCCGAAAAAGCAGAACTATCTCTTCAGCCAAAATCCATCATTCAAAAGAAGAGGAATAATACGAAAACCCACTAAGTGGGCGAATAAAGATACTCAAATAATGTAAGATAGGAGATACTAGAGCACTCAACTCGTGAACCTCGTGCCATCTTTAATTGATGAAAGATATATATATATATATATATATAGAGTGTGTGTGTGTGTGTGTGTGTGTGTGTGTGTGTGTGTGTGTGTGAGATAAAGAAGCAGCCACCACCAAAATGTGTGTGCGCGCGTGCGTTTCAATATGACTGGGTGGGTTTTCTCATCTACCGAAAGCATTTAATCTCGATCTCCCAGGAAAAAGACGACATCTATCCATAACCCACTAACTTTGTTTGTCTCATGGCTTGAGTGATGTAACTTTCTCATTTTGTGAACCCCAGAGATACAAAAACCAGAAAGATGCGAAGTAAAACTACCAGCTACTAGTGGGCTACGTCATATATGAACATTTTAGTTACATTTTTCTAAGGCTGCAAACACTAGAAAACACATGGATCAAGACGGAACAACAGGAATCCCTTCATCGAAAAGACTGCTTCTCATGAAGCTAGTGAAAACTGAAGACGTTGGCAGTTCTTCAAGCTCATCAAAGAAGTCATTTTCTTCTGATTTTGGTGTTGAGAATGTCATCAGATTTTGGTAAGAGAGCGGCTCCTCATCCAAGAGAAGGTTAAGTGATTCATGGGTTTTTTCTAGATTCCCACTGAAAGGGTCTTCTTGGTTAATCATAATGTCTTGGGTACAGCTTATAGGGGATTGCAAATAATGAAAATGATCTTTACTTACATCTTCGTCACTGGTGGTCATGTTCATGATGGATTGATTTTGTTTCTCTTCTTCTTGTGACTGTGTCTCTTCTTGTTGTTTAGAAGAAGTTGGGTGATCTTCTTCAGTTTCCGTGGCTTGGGTTTGGGCTGATTCTTTTGATTGTTTGGTCAAATTGATGTTCTGAAGATCAGGACATGGATGGTTATGGGTAGAGGTGTATGTGATGATGAGCACTGAAGCATCTGTTCTGCATCTCTCTACTTGTTTCTTGGCTGAACAACCTTTTGATGTGCTGCACCTGTAGTAACCCCTGCAGGGAGAAGGATAAAGGTTAAATTTTAATGCATGCAGTGAAGATTCATGTAATTCAAAAGAAGAAATGAGTGGGGAAGAATTTAAATTGCTTTCTAAAAGGCTTGATTTTGGAGGATTGGGAAAAGTATAAAACAGGTGAAATATTCATCAACAAGAAGAAAGCTGATAAAAGCAGAAAATTCATAAGAAAACAAAAAGTGAACCTGGGATGGGGAGATCCTTTAATAGGTTTTTGTCCATACTTCCTCCAAGACCACAAATCAGAAGGCGGTCCTTCATTCTTTAGCTTCCCAGCATTTTCTCCAATTCTCACTCTCACAACAGTCTTCTCAACCACCTTCCTGAGCAGCCCACAACAAAATTACATCCCAAATATTAATGCTAAATTAAAAAAAAAACTTTTAATATAAATTAGCCACTTACAAATTCATGAAATTAAAGGGATAAGACCCAAAACTTTATAGAAGAAAAAGGGTAAAAAACCAACCAACTTACCTTCTTTTAGAAGCCTGAGTTTCAGGGTTGAGCTCAGCAACCTCTGCTTCCAATTTGGGAGAGAAAAAATCATCCATAACTACTTGTTACTGCTGCTGCAGCTCGTTCTGAGAATACGCTTTGCGAAAAAAAGGTTCAATGTATAAAGAGAGGAGGAGTTGGTTATGGAGATAAACTAGCAGAGTTATGTTACTCCATAAAAGGGAAGGAAAAGAAAGGCCAGAAGAGAGAGAAATGATCAAGAACAAGAGTGTTAGCTAATTGATTGAGAGAGAGAAGTAAGTTGGAAAAGAGATGACAATAAACCAAACATCAAGTTGCTTTCTCTCTTTCTTTTCACTCATTAAATATAAAGGCAAAGCAGCTATGAAAGAACAAACATATCACCATATAGCTCCACCCACACTTTCTTCCCACCCCCACCATGCATTAAAATAATCCATCCACACAGTTGTTCTTATTAATATTGTGAAGATATTTCATGATAAAACATGCTAAGTTTCTCGTGCCAGCTGATTGGCTTTGCCTGTGGACCATCATCTCTATTCTCTTGCTCAAAATCAAAAGTTACCCAATTTTAATTCGTTGTAGCCACGTAGGCATTGGTATGGAGAATATGTCAATTGGAAAGCTTTCGTCAAACCAAAAGATTGTGAATGGAGACGCATTTTCAGAAGTTCGAAGACACAAAAAGATACAGTGAATTTGGATTTTACTGGGAGAGTTGGTGAGATGACTACGTCATCGTATTCATATTCATTGTAGAGGTTAGCAAAAACCCACCACTAGCTAGGGTGGTAAACTAAACTACCAAAGACATAAAGATTAGTGAATTCTTCTTTAAATATAATTTATGAAGAATCTCTCTTGTGCTGAAGCCGGTCCAAGTGACCTTCAGGCTGAGTGAACTCTGACCTCTCGCTACGAATTTCAGGTGAAGTATGATGAAACCTCTTTTTCCCCGCAGTTGCATACGCCATTGCACTGCACCTCACTTTTATTTGGTATACAAATTATCCACATTTGTTGTCTCTATTATTTATTTATTTATTTTTGTCTATTATATAATTTACATCTCTAATAATTACCTAATTTACTGCTTATAAACACTCCCTATCTAGGCTTCATTTGACATTCTTGCTAGGAATAATATTACTCATAAAATCTATGTGCTAAAATCAGGATAATTATATAGATCCATGAGTGTAGTAATCGCTAAAGATAAAAATTAAAATAAAAAGGGTTAATGCTAGTTGTTTCAAATTATATATATCCAAAAATTTTATTTAAACAATATAGCATTTATCAAATTAAAAATAATGTGTACAATTCTTTCTAACTGTTTCTTCTTGCTTGTTTGAAACAATGAAAAAGGTCAACATTTAACATATATCCAACTATAATTATAAAACGTGGTATAATATTATTGATCTATTCTAGTCATTGTACCTTAAAACTTTTCGTAAGTGGGTTGTGTAGAAAAAGAAAAGTTAAGAAGAGGCGTGAGTCCGCAAGTTATACAATTAGGATCCGTTCGTTAGGCTGTACTGGGCTGGGTTGGGCTGATCCTTTAGCCCAAACAGAAATAGATTACTTGGACCGATGCCGGCCGAACCCTACCACGTGTTATTTTTTTGGAAAAATTATTATTGATCTTATACTATATTATTGCTTAAATCTGTATATTTATTGAAGTTAATGATGTGACGGTCCATACATTATATCTCCGTCACCATCAGATATCGATTATCCATAATTTTAATAGCGGAGCATTTATTTTTATCACCAATCCTTACATAAAATCTCTGACTATTCAAAATTAAGTACCAAATAGTTTTTTCTATTGAAAAAAGCAAATAATTCAAAGCTTCACCTCACGTGAATCATGTTTACAAAAGCAAAGTGGGATACCAACAAATAGATCCCTTTAAATCATGACACTCTTTAGTAATTTTAACAAATTTATGTATGATTAATTATTTTTTGGGTTTATAATTTGTCAGAAAAGTATTTATTAGAAATAACTAATCTATATTCTTATTTATTATTTTCAATAAATTTTATAGACTTATTTATTGTTATTCCAAAACAAAGTAAACAAATGTAGCAATATAGGCAACAATTGGTTAGCTTGTACGCAAAATCATCAACAGTGCATTTGTTGCCTCCACCTAATTTTAAAGGCGTCACATAATATTATATATATATATATATATATTTAGGCTTACTATCTCACGTCATTCTTATATTAATAGTATACGAAGAAATTGAATAATGGTTATTTTATTTCAAGACAATTCTTCGCCTTCTGATTTCGTATGGACGCTCGGCTTAGCATGATAGGCACAACAAGGATGCTGATTCAAATTGATCTCCTACCATATTTTAATTGTAAAAAATAGTTCGCATGCATCAAAGGTGTAGATTCAATGGGGGCAGGCTACGGTATTGACTTTGTAAGATGATCAGAGACCGTAGACACAATTCCCAACCAATTTTATCGATATTGTCAAAATTTAAAATGCAAGGCATAAAGAAAAGAATACGAATATTGGATTATTAAGATTGTTTGGTCACACGTCATGGAAAGCAAGTTACACGAAGTGAGCGGGTCAATGGATTGTCAGTTATTATCCTTCGACTGTTACTAGACAATGATTTATCGCCGATACAATTAAATAATATAATGTCATATATATAGATATAGGAATGATTGGGATTAGTTGGTATTAATATTATTTATCACTAAATATACGATACAATAAGTTGTTGACTTTACCAGATGTATATATATATATATATATATGCATCAATGGAAATTAAATGTAAAACTCTAATTAAGCTCAAATTATCACTGGTACGTAATTAATTAAAAGAGGTGAAACTTAATTGTAATATTGATATGAACTATAGCTAGGTTCGGTTTTTGTATATCATGCAATAATTAATTCAATAGTTTTGAGGTATATTTATCATTTACTCTAAAAACAAAACGAAGGATGTCAACTCGCTTTTCATTTCGCTTGAATTAAAATAACGTAAGAAAGGGTTTGAACAGAGAATGGATGGGCCAGAGTAGCGATTTGGATGAATGGAATGAATATATATATATATATATATATATATATACAAAAGGAAGTAGTAGTAGGTACGTCGTTACATGTTGGATATATTCCACATAAATAAATAAATAGAAGTTAATGAGCGAGTCAGCTAGCTAGCTAGGCATGGAATTGGACCATGTCTTGTGTCAACTATTTTAAACAATGGACGTGACAACAACCACGCTAATATTCCCTTTTCCGTAACTAATAATTCAATTATATAACATATATAGGTCATTTATATATGTTATGTTCCTTGTGATGCAAACAAAAAGAGTTCTCATTTTTTTCCTGGCATTTTTTCAATCATCAAGACAAAAATGGGTTGGCAGAATTTGCTACTGAAGGTGAAGAACTTCTTCATTCAATCCTTCTACGTCCTCACAATCAATCTCCTCACGCTGTTGCTTCCCCTCTCATTTCTCCTTCTAGCCAGGATTTCTTCTGCCCATTATCTCTTAATAATAATCTCTTATCCTTCCCATCTTTCCTCCTCTTTTTTCTTATCCGTCTTCCTATACACCAATCCAGCTCTTCTCTATATTCTCGTTTCAACTGTTAGCGTAGCCACTCTTATCCACGGCTTGACGGGTAAACTTAACATTATCAACGAGTCACCTGCAGGCACAGTTTATCGACCCGGTTTGTATACTGCATGGATTTTTCTTTGCACGCTACAAATCTGCGTTGGGTTAGGGATAGAAGGAAGCATAGCTGCCGGAAATGACGGAGCTAGTTTTGGTATTGAGAGAAGTTTGTTAGGCAGAGTCATATTTTTCTTAGGCTTGCACGAAACCATGCTGCTTTGGTACAGAATGGTGGTGAAGCCGGTGGTTGACGACACGATATTTGAGGTTCCTAAGGAGGAGGGTTGGGTTGACAGGGTGGCGATGGCCTTGAGCTTTGGAGGTTTGTGGTGGTGGAAGTTGAGAGATGAGGTGGAATCTCTAGTGGTTGTGCCTGAGGTTAAAAAAGAGATGTTGATGAGCGTAGGAGTGGCTGATTTTGTTGGTTGGTGGTTGTATTACCTGACTGTCACAATTGGCATGGTTAGAATTGTTAAAGCTCTGCTTTGGCTTGGGACGATTTTCCTCTGTAGAAGAAGGGCAAGAATTAGCAACGCCGGCGACTCCTGTGACTGCGAGGATGATCAAGACAAGGTCTGAACACGGTCCTTTTTTTTTTTTTTTTTTAACAATTTGTAATTTTTTTCTTCAAATATTAATTGTTTTTTTTTTCTCTGGTCAACGACAATTTGTCAATATTGCATTGCTCTCTAATTGGCGCAAGCTTTGTATACCACACATATTATATATATTCAATGATATTTTTATCACGTAGATAGTTGTGGACTTGTGTTAGAGACAATTAATAAATCAAGAAATTTTGTTTTCGGAGGGCTAGCTAGTAAAATCAGTGTATCAAAGCTTAACAGCATCAAAATAACCATCGGCTAATCACATCCGGATCTCTAATATTCTTATATATGATTTTAAGTAACGCGCTTCATTTACATCAAATACTCCATAAAATGACAAGAGTAACCTTTAGTTATGGTTTCTAGCGCGCAGTCAAAATTCAATGTGGAATAATAACATCGGATCCCTGAAATTTATCTTAGTTTCTACAACAAAGATATAATTAATTTATCTATTTAAATTAAATAAGTTTCTAGTCTCTATTGAATAATTTAAATATCCTTAATGTTAAGCTGTATGTCATTCTTGTATTATAATAATAGTCATAATCCAATATTATAAAGATAAGTTGGTGTGATTATAATAGGGTTAAGAAATTAATTCAATGCAAACAAACAAAAACTTATTTGTGAAAGAAAACTTAAAAATAGAAACTGAAGTTATATAAATGAACAAATTCTATCTTTATATGAGAAAATATAAAAATTTAGGGACCTGAATATTATTATTACTACTCTAAATCACAACAAAAGAGCTGAAGCAGAAGCTTAAAAGTCAAACTAGGTATATTAACATCATTAATGTGGAAGCGGTTGACATGAATTTTAAAATAATGTTATAATGAGCATTAGAATCATCGTAACCTTTGAGATTGAGAAGCAATAGAGAAGGTTCTACCAGTATATAAAGCAGGTGTGATCTTCTTTAGTTGTCAAGACTGAAGCGCTTCAAGCCCTCTACTAGTAAATTATATTATGATGTTCGATCGTACCCTGAAAGCACGCAGTACAAACCAATGATAGTTAAGGAGTCGGATTTTCATCGAGAAATAATCATTTCTTCCAGGTAACTTTCATCATCATATAAACTATGTTTTGATTATGCATGAATATTATAATTTTGATACGATCATGGATTAATCTTAAGTTAAACAACGATTTTATGTTTTCCAACAGTAAAAATAAAAACAAAAATGCTTTCAGTTACTAAACACACGTCCTTAACCTGCAACGATCGAGATCGTCCAGTTGAGTTGAGGTTATTATATATATATATATTAATAAATCGACCTACGTACCGTTAGACAATGTGATCAGGTAGTTAAAACTGCAGTCTTTCTTTTCTTTTTATCTTACAGACCATTCTTCTTAGCAGAAGAAAGATCTTTTAAAGGTAGAGGTAGGGCCACGAAATCGTCGCAAACCATCCTCCTTGCAACATCTTCAACTCCTACAAGATTCTCCGATGAGTTTTTCACATTGTGTTTCTCTTCAGCCGCCAGCTCAAGTTAGATGGGCCTACGAATGTTAAGACTTAATTCCACAACCGGAGCCCAAAAACTGCAAAGAAGATTAACTAACTGTTATAAAATAGGCAACAATTAACGGTTTAAAATCGAATGCAGTGGAGGTGACTGTGAAGAAAGATAGATCAGATCTGCCAAATGGGTACCTTTCTTTCCTTGCTGGTCTTTTCTAATTTGACTGGAATTTATTTAAGGCGAATATACCTATAATTAACAACATTTTGAGTTTTTATATATGTTTACTCAAACATATGTAAATATTTCGTTTATATCAAACAGGTACTTAAATTCCTAGTAAAATGACCAAAGTTACATCTATATTACTGAATTTTGAATACCACAAGAGTTTATAACTTAATACTACAATAATCCAATCATTTCAACGGAGTTAAAATCTACTGATGAGAAAAAAACAAAATCCATCTTTATTAAAAAATAATCAGTCATGCTCGCCTGTAGGGCATTGGAATGTATGTGCAAATCTTAAAAGAGAAGAATACAACAAAGCTACGTGCATATATAGCCGGAAACAAGCAAGCAAAACTCCTACCCCACTAGGTGAAGCAAAAATTTGAGGATGAGTCATCTGTTAACCAAATGAAATTAAGGAATTATCTATTAACAAAGAGAGGCAAAAGTGCATAAACCTTTATCTCCCACCCGCGTCTATGGTGTACTATTATTTAATGATATATGCAAGCAGTTAACTTGATTATTAAAATTAATAGTGAAGTGAAATTAACAAATATAATATCTTAGGTAGTGAACTTATATAAATTCAAAGAAATCATCGAAACCCTCCGAGAAGAGAAGCAAAAGTACAAAACACGGTTTCAATAATTAAAGCTACTATTATTATATACTATACTGTTTGTATCCTTATACCATTCAATGATGCAAAAGCATCAATCATTTTCAACCAGTATATATATATATATATATATATATATATATATATAGTTCACCATCTTATAAAAAATCTTTACCACCGTTTTAGACAATCCGTTTTAGTTAACATTTACGATATCTTTAAAGTTTGATGAATGTTTTGTTTCGGTTAACCAAAAACTAAAATTTTTTCTTTTTTTTTTTTCTTTGTCATTTTAAAAAAGTATTAAGAACTGATAGAAAGGGAGAAATTAATATGTACTACATAATCAATTGTACTGCTGCATAGAAAATAATTAAAATTAAATTAAGATTTAATTATTTTGAGAAGTAGGGGCCTCGAAATTAATCATCAGTCATCCCTTGCAACTACTCCAACTCCTGCGAGATTCTCCGGCCCGACCGATCGATCGGGTTCGTTCACATTCTGCTTCTCTCCTGCCGTAGCTCAAGTTGGATACACTCGCCCATGCAAGTTAGAACCTACTTAATTAATATCACTACCTGTGTTCAAATTAAAATTACAAATTAAAGAAGATTAAGTGAGGTGATATTATTTTTATATGACTTGTTTTTGGGTGTTATAAAATTTTTTTTATTATATATAAATAAACAATAAATTAAATAATTTAACTATCATTTTTTTTTAAAATTAAATTTAATTATAACAGTGATAAACAAGATCTCAATAGTATAATAAAATAGATATCACAAACACAAATACTTTAAAATTAGAATTTGAATTCAGTTTTGATCTTTTTTATCCTAAACTTTTAAAGATAGAATTTGAATTCAATCTTAATATTTTTTATATTAAACTTTTAAAGATTTATTGATAGACTTAAAATAGAAGGCTGAAATTGCATTCTCAAATTAATTTTTTAATTTTTAATATAATAAATTGTTATGATTAATTGGTAAAAATTTTTAAAATATATTTTTAGTCTTTTTATTTTAAATTATGTCACGTATTAATAAATTTTAAAAAATATAAAATAGAAAAGATTAACACTGTATTCAAATTCCTAAAATTATGGCCATAGGACCTTGGAAAAGAATAAAACCGTAACAGCAAATGGGCTACCTTCTTCTAAAACCAAAACCCGGGTCTGGCTTTTTTGGTTTGACTGAAACAGTTCTTTTGACCAAATAAAATTGGAGAAACCAACCATGAGCAAACGTGAGTTTGCAAATATACGTTTATCCTCTTTCCTAATTTATGTGAAACGAATATTCCTATTACTTACAGAGAAAGATGATATATATCGTATAACTAATGTTATATATAGCACTCTATTGATTATTATTATTATTATTATTATTATTATTATTATTATTATTATTATTATTATTAACAAATAAAATTTTGTCACTGCTAAAACGTTAGATAGTTTACAAGGAAAAAAATAATTAGTCCAGTCATTCCGGCGCAGTAATCATCTACATTTCTCTTCAAAAACAATTCAAAATTGGCACCCAGTTCGTTGTTTCTAATTATATGCATTAGTATTTGTCGTTTTAAACATGTCATCATCCAGTCCTTTACTTATATCAGACAGTTGCGTAATTCATTGATTGAATTAATCATCTTATGTCAGTTTCTTAAGCATTTTTTAGACTTTCTCAACTGAATTTCTTAAGCAATTTTGGATCGAATACTGTCATGTTCTTGTCTGGAGTTTTACCCTTGTTTGCAATTGAAATATTATCAAAATGAAAAATTTTCTATGGGACTCGTGGCAAAGTTTCGTAATCTCATACTCTTATTCAAGGCAAGCCCTTTTGGCTGTTCATACGTTGGTAATATCGATTTGTTCTCTGCTTGCCTACGAAAAAATAATCCTTAGGTCACAATCATAGTCGCCATCTTTAGCCCTATTCTTTATTTTTAATTTCATAAAGACTACTGGGTCTCCTTTTATAATCATTGCAATGTAGCAGGATTAAAAAGGGATCCAAACCTTTGCGTCGATAGTGATCTAGATAACCATATTGACTCACTTTGAGAGTAAATTCGCCGATTACTTCCCACCTAACATGGCAAATACTTTGTTCTCTTTTACTTCATTTGATTTCAATGGAATCCAAGGCCGCTACAGTACTCTTCTTGGAGATTATCATAAAGAGGAGGTTGTGCTGCTGGAAGAAAAGCAGGCTCAAATGTTTTCAATAGAGGAGTTAGGAGAGGTTAACCCTGATCTTTGTCCCGAATTTGGTGCCTACCAAGAACAAGAAGAGAATATAGCCAAGAAAGGTCCGCATTTGCTTGAGGAACAACGCCAACTGCTACAGCACCAAAATAAATTACCAAATCATGATTTGTTGTTAAACGAATTGCATCCCAATTTTGCTCTCTCAACAACACAATCATTTCAAGAGATGCCAAAGCTCAAAAGCGTCCCAGCAAGCACCCAAGAAGTCCTCAAACCAGTCAAGGAAATACCACAACCATTTGCGTTATCATCCCTTGAACTCCTCAGTAATTATGCAAGCGGGTCCAGGAAGTTGAAGACAAACCTGCCCACTCACATGAGCAATGAAAGCAATGCGGGGAGTAGCAAGAAATTATCAACCGAAGAAATCATGAGAGTGGCTGGAGCAAGATATGTGCACTTCTCGGATCATAGTTATGATGATTTTTCCATGGTCATGCACCCATTTGGTTATGCTCTCTGGGGTCTTTCTGAAGAAGAAACTAGAGATGTCGAACTAGTCCACCTCCTTCTAGCCGCAGCAGAGAAGTTAGGCTACCAACAATTTGAACGCGCAAGCAGATTGCTTTCACGTTGTGAATGGATTGCAGCTGAGAGAGCTAATCCTGTTCAAAGAATAGTTTTCTATTTTGCTGCAGCTCTTCGAGAAAGAATTAATAGAGAAACAGGAACTATGACCTCAAAGGAACTGGAGAGCACGGGGATGAATTTAGCTGATCATCGAAATGGATTAGGTAGTAATCCTATATTCCTTACATGCTATCAGCGTCTTCCATTTAGTCAGGTCATGTACTTAACAGGAATCCAAGCCATAATAGAAAATGTTGGAAATGCAAATAAGATTCATTTAATTGATTTTGAAATAAGAAGTGGAGTTCAGTGGACATCCTTTATGCAGGCTCTTGCAGAGCGCCGGCAACGCCCTATTCAGCTTCTTAACATAACTGCTGTTGCGTTTAGAGATAAAGAGAAAGTTGAGGAGACGGGTAAGAGTTTGGCAAGCTTTGCTGAGTCCTTGAACTTACCTTTTCAATTCAAGGTTGTTTATATAACATGTTTACTGGAGATTAAGGAACAACTTTTCGAGATTAAAGACGATGAAACATTGGTTGTCTACTGTTCATTCATATTGAGGATAATGATCTCACATCCTAGTTGCCTGGAGAATCTGTTGGGCGTAATCAGAAAGCTCAATCCATCTCTTATGGTGGTAATTGAAGTCGAAGCAAATCATAATTCACCCTCATTTGTGAACCGTTTCATTGAAGCGTTGTTCTACTACAGCGCATTATTTGATAGCCTGGACACGTGCTGGGACGATTGCACTGAGACGAGAACCATGATGGAGGCAATTTTTGACGCAGGGATTCGAAACATTGTAGCGATGGAGGGTGCTGAGAGAAGTGTACGAAATGTGAAGATGGATGTATGGAGAGCATTCTTTTCTAGGTATAGAATGGTGGAAATTGGTTTGAGTGACCAATGTCTGTACCAGGCTAATTTGGTTCTTAAACAGTTTTCTTGTGCAAGTTCATGTACACTTGAAAAGAATGGGAAGAGTCTGGTTATTGGGTGGAAGGGAACACCAATTCACTCGGTTTCAGCTTGGAAATTCTCTAGAGAAAGAGGAAGATCATTTCTAAATTATAGGTTCTAAATTTACGTTATGGTCGAATGTGAAGAGTGCTAATGACAATTGTTAAAGTATCGTTGTTGTTTGTGTATTCTTAATTCTTGTACCTTAATTAGCGAAGGAATTATATTTTCTCTTTTACGGTGAACCGTTGTCCCAAGCTTTCCCTGGAGTACTAACATTTTCATCAATGTGATACGCAACAAATACTGAATGGTCACAATATATAGCACTTAAATTCCACATACAACTGATAAATGTTAAAATTGAATTTCAGGAATTTGATTGCAAATATTATTATTCAATGTATACTTGAAAAAGATCAAGTTTTCAGAATATAAAAATAAAAAATAACATGAACAGTGTTGAAAGCTCAATTCTAGTTTAATCTTGTTTCAAATTGTTTTGGCCTATTTAAAAGCAAGCAACATTTTTATAAAATATTCTATTTTGGTACAACAAATTTTTCAAACAATGTTTAGATTTGTGGTGCCCTTTTAAAGAATTTATAATATTTTTTTTTCTTTATTTTGAATAGCCCAAAAACAATTGAACCGATTTTCATCTCTTTTCAACATATTTCCTTCACATGTAGATATTTTGTTTTGAAAGGGCTTAAATGCAATTGATCCCATGCTGTCCAAAAATCCACCCGGCCCAAGAATTTTAGCCTGATTTCATGGGCTAGTACGACGGGTCTATGCCGGTCCACTCAATGTTTTCTGAAATATGTCAAGCCACGTCACTGACAGTTCACACGTGTCAGCCTTTGTGGAACACTTTTACTTCGTTTTTCACTCATTTCTTCTCAATCGAATGGCGGAGCAGAACAATAACGATGGTGTCCAGGGCAAGCGACTCTTCCTCGAAATCCAGAGTTAGATTTTCTTTTCAGATCTTTATCTTTGAATCAGCTATTCTTTTTAATTGATATTTTTTGTTCTGGTATCAATTGTGATCATCATAATTGAAATTTAGCTGATAATTCTGAATGAAGTCGAAATTGACTGTTACTTTATTCTACTGAATCATGTTTCTGTTTATTTGTTTATTTAGTGAATTGATATTTCTTTATTTATACTTTGGAAAGGAAATTAATATTAGCTTTTCATTTCCTCAAATATCTGGCCAACCGAACAGACCATGAGGTAGAAAAACATGAATTTAGAGACGACATACAACTGCTTGATTATGAACAATATAATAGAATTCCTACAATTTTTCAGATTTTTGATAGGTTTGTTTCGTGATTTGGCAGAAGTCTCATGGTGAACAGTCTAATGATGGTCTTGGAAACTTGACATATAAGCTAAATCAGCTCAAAAAGCAAATTCAAGCGGAGAGAGTTGTTTCAATAAAGGTAAGCCACTGGTACATCTAATTGTGTTTTTCTTAGATAATTTGCTTTCTTGCTACTGTCATTTAACGTAGACCACTTCTAGTTGCTATTTTCCTTAATGTGGCCCTGTAGTACAATTCAATTTCAAGAAGTTTATTATTATATTTTTTTTTATTTTTTTCAATTTTTAATTGTGGGTATGTGCTTGAAGTGATTTTTAGTGATATTTGTTTGTAAGGATTGAGGTTTGGTTCGACTTAGAATTCTGCAAAGATGTTTTTACCATGACACTGTCTCATGAGTTAAGGGCCTTTTAGTTATCTAATATGAGGATTTGATGCACTGTTTTTTCAAAAAATAAATATCTAAATGTCTGAAAAATTATGGGTTTGGCATTGATTCTATATATGAGTTCACATGGCTGGCATACATAAGTTATGATGGTATTTAAATTGATAGCAACTGATGCATGTCCTGTGGACAGGAAAAAATTGACAAGAACAGAAAGAAAATAGAAAGTGATGTTTCTAAGCTTTTATCAACAACATCAAGAAAGAATGTTACATTTACAAAGGAGAATGGATTTGGTAACATGCCTCTCTGCAAGTACAGTGGATTTCCTCAAGGATTGGGAGATAAAGACTATGTCAACAGTCATGAAGTTGTGCTCTCAACGAGTGGCAAGCTTTCATGCGTTGAGAAGATACCACCTTATACGACTTGGATCTTCTTGGACAAGTATGATAGATTTTCCGTATATCTACCCTCCATCTCTGGTGCAACTTAATTTACAACATTTTTACTTTAGCTTTCCATGATAAAGAAAGTATTATTGATTTTTACATTGGCATTGACAAACCATATGTTTGTTTCAATATTCAGTTGATGCATGTTGAATGGTAGTGATCACATGAATCATTATGAAAATCTGGAAGCCAGCTAGAAGGATTAGGATTAGGTGGCATATTACTGTAACAATTGCTTACAGATTCAAGCTGAGGAATATCTTTTAGTGCTGCTACTTATAATTATAATTATTGAAAGTTATACCATGCGCTCTTGCAGGTGGAATATTATATGATCTCTAGGATTGTTGATAATATTTCTTTTCTTTTATTTTTTTTCCCTTATAATTATAATTGTTGGGGGTTGAGAAATGTGATCAAATAGCCGTGATTTTGGGTGGATCTTCCTTGGATTTGTATTACTCCTTTGCTCTAATTTTGATCTGAATGTCTAGTAAAATGGTGTAAAGGTTTCTTCTTGGAAGAGCACTGTTTTAGGTTGGAAACATAGGCTTATGTACTCATAAATAAGGTAGCATGAACCAATTTTTTTTGCTCATCGTGAATTTATGTTAAGATTTTATCATTACTCTTCTTATTCAAATATGCCTTACACAGCACAGAAATCAGAGAATGGCTGAAGACCAGTCAGTGGTTGGTAGAAGACGTATTTATTATGATCAACATGGAAGTGAAGCACTAATCTGTAGTGACAGCGAGGAAGACCTTATAGAACCTGAGGACGAGAAACATGAATTCTCTGATGGTGAAGACCGTATTATATGGTATGTTAGAAAAGACGTTATCTGTGTTATCTTTAGAAATATTGTAAAAACTTCTGGCAATCCTGCAGAGAATTAACCTTGGCGTTAGATCATGCTATTTAAAGGTTGAATACAATTTGCATTCTTATTATTTTCTTTGGCTGTTTAATATCTGGTGCCAACTGAACATCAGCAAGAGTGAACTAGCAGTAGTTGTTGTTCAAAACTCAAAATCTTTTGCTCAAGAGATAATACTGAGGAATGATAGACAAAAAGTCTCTTGGGTTAGTGAACCTGCTGTCAGTTCCATTCATACTGAAGTTTGGACCTCTTGGTTGTACTAATACTTATTGCTCTGTCAACTTATATATGATCTTGCTGGTCCAGGTGTTTAGAGCCAAAGAAGCATTCTGACCATTAAAGATGTTTATTATTTGGTCTTAGTGGCATTCTGCTAGTTTATTCATTGTAAATCAACTTGAATTATGACTAGTTTTATCAATTTTGGCAGGACGATCTTTCGGGAGCATGAGCTAGGTGAGGAAGTAATTAATGTTGTCAGCCAATTCATTGGAGTAGCCATTTCGGAAGTACAGGTATTCTTTATTGGCATATGCACATGTTCATGATGTTTGTGTATGCTTAGTATTTTTATTGCTTTATTTGAAATATTATCTGTACTCCGTCCCTTTGCTACTTATCTTGGAAACATCTTATATGTTGGGGGGATTATATTCTGTTTGGGCTTTGCAGGATAGATATAGCGTACTAAGGGAGAAATATGATGAAAAAAACTTAAAGGATAACGAGGATATTGGACAGGAAAGGGGCATTTCTCTGGAAAAGAGCCTAAGTGCTGCTTTGGATTCTTTTGATAACCTCTTTTGTCGCCGTTGCTTGGTATGACAGTAATTGATATAACCATTTGAATTGTTTGAACAACTATGCTTTTCTAACTGTATCTATCCAACAGTTATTTGACTGCCGTTTGCATGGATGTTCCCAAACTTTGATTAATCCTGTAAGCAGACACATTGTTCATCTTTCAACAGTTTAATCTGGTTACATTTTGTTAGCCTATCTGATCGGTTATACTTTACAGGGTGAAAAGCAACCATATTGGTCTGAATATGAAGATGATAGGAAACCTTGCAGCAATCATTGTTACCTCCAGGTATTCTGTTCCTCTATACATACACACAGACATATATATAATCTTCTTATTTTGAGATGAGGTTGTGCTCATTTATGTCCTTGGGTCTTGCCAGAACGTTGTCAGTAGCTTATTATTATCATAATATATCATTCGTAATTTTGATTCTGATTCCATGGGAAAGTTCTGAAGTTTGAATTCTATATGAATGCCTTGCAGTTAAGAGCTGTTCAGGACACCTCAACTATTAATATTTCAAATAGAATGAAAAATACAAAAGAGGGTACTGCTCTGCCTGCCAATGCCGAAAAGCCAGATGCTCTTGGTGACCTCATGTTTGGTAAAAGATCCAATTCTGAAAAACTGTTACCTGTTTCATCAGAAGCTGTTCACAGCTCGGAAGATGCTATTGATGTTCTAAACACAGATGCATCTTCCATGCAAAGTTTGGGAAAGCGCAAGGCTTTAGGGCAGACTAATATAGAGCTAAATGACTCAGTACAAGTTATCGATGATCTTGAGGATTCTTCAAATAAGAAACAGAAGAAACTATTGCCTTTGGATAAAATTACTGCATCCAGTGATGGTATGCCAAGTCCAGATTCCAAAAATAGGCACAATATTAGTACAACCACTGACAATGAACTTGAGATGACCACCAAAGATTCAGCAAGTAAGCCTATGTCTGAGAAATTTGTTAGTTCTGATGGTGTTTCCTCTGATAATATTATGCACAATGTAACGGATGAAGCCAAAGATGTCAAGAAAGAACCTGAAATAAAGCAGTCATTTTCTAAAGGAGAACCGACTGGAGGCATTTTGAGCAGCTCTGAGTGGAAACCTATTGAGAAAGAACTATATTTGAAGGGAGTGGAGATATTTGGGAGAAACAGGTATATGGGATTCCTATTCATCTAAACTTTTGCTCAGTATATAAGTATGAGATGCATAAAGATACTGAAGATATGGACTGAGGAACCATATAGTTTGTATTTGCATTGGAATTTTCCCATCAACTCAGTGCAAATGCTGGATCTGGATACTTTTAGATATAGTTTTGTTTGCTACTTTTATTGTTTCTTTTTCCTTCTGTTTCTGCATAAAAGGCTGTATATTTCGTTATTAACTTTGTGCTTAATCATCTACAGTTGCCTTATAGCCAGGAATTTACTTTCTGGCTTGAAGACTTGTATGGAAGTATCCAGTTACATGCGTGACAGTGGTTCTTCAATGCCTCACAAATCTGTCGCACCAACTTCCTTTTTGGAAGAAACTGGGAAAGTGGACACAGAGTATGCAGTATGTACTGATATATTTTTATTTTCTTCACCATTTTAGGAAAACTAGCTATTAGCTCAGACAAAACCTTAAGGTCAGAAGTACTGTCACCAAGAGAATTTTGAATCTGTGGTGTGAGCCTTTTTTTTTTTTTTAATTCATTACAAGGATAAAGCTTACATTGTTGAGGAAAATAATCATTTATATTATTATATTGTATTATGAAACTCCATAATTAGAAAGTAGATTTCAAAAACTGCAAATGGCTAATTAGTAATATCAGTCTAAGATAGGGTAAATGAGAATCAGTTGAATTGGTTCCAAATAATCAGCTTTTGACTTCTAATTTATCTTGTTAGTGCCAATATTTTAATTATTATGGACGTGTTCTTATCTCATTATTTGATTGGCACTGATTTTTAATGCCTTCTTTTCCATGATCTTTTTGTTGTATAAGGAGCAAGAGATGCCTGCAAGACCAAGGTTATTTCGTAGAAGGGGAAGAACACGGAAACTTAAATATTCTTGGAAGTCTGCTGGCCATCCATCAATTTGGAAAAGAATTGCAGATGGGAAAAATCAGTCTTGTAAGCAGTATACACCATGTGGATGCCAGTCCATGTGTGGAAAGCAGTGCCCTTGTCTGCATAACGGAACTTGCTGTGAAAAATATTGCGGGTATGTTGAATTGTTATTTAATAGGTATGCCCTTTGTGTGTCCCTAGGTAATATTTCTGCATCCTCATCAACAGAGATAGGGCTAGCATCTTTTGTGCTTCTTATGATCAAAATTTATCCCAGGTAAATCCTTAGATGTGTTAATCATGCCTCTCCAAGTGGAATAGAAGTTCTAGAGCTAACCAATTAGTTGGATTCAGGCTGATTTGAATTGCCTCAATAAACCATTGATGTGGATTTATTTAATTGCGAAGTATAAATTTACAAGTTGCTTTTGATTACCAAAAAAAACTCCAGTTTGGATCATCTCCTAAATTCAATTCTACTTTTATATTTTAATAGATCAAAAGAAGAGTGTTATTTTAATAATTTTACTGACACAAGTAGCTATTACTTCTTAAGGTGCTCAAAGAGTTGCAAAAATCGGTTCAGGGGATGCCACTGTGCAAAGAGTCAATGCCGAAGCAGGCAATGCCCATGCTTTGCTGCTGGACGTGAATGTGACCCAGATGTTTGCCGGAATTGCTGGGTTAGGTAATGAGTTATATTTGCTTATATCTTATACGCACATCTAGATTCAAGGTTTTGTTGAGTGAGTTGAGTTTGTTGTGCTTAGAAGTACTCTGTACATCTATTGCCTTTTAAGATGAACTTTTGTCATCTATAAACTGCACATTTTAGATGTTTCTGAATTGTTCGTGGTAATATATTCTTTTCCAGCTTTTGAATATATTTTATAAGCCAGATTGGAGTGGGGTTTCAGACTGCTAAAACTATTATTGAGTCCTGATACTATATCTTTTGGGCCCTATTATGAGAAAAATGACAAAGGGCTTGAAACATTTGAGTTTCTGATTCATTTGTTCCTCTGAGAGCCACTGGCTTAACTGCTTTCAAGAGTGGAATAAAAGAATTTTCTTTTCTTTCTTTTTTTTTTTTCCATTTTTGTTCTATGTCATGTTGAGCACTCGGGTCACTAGACTTATTCAAGACCTGAGGTGTCTGTATTCTAACTTTAGCTTTTGTGGATATTATTATAATATTACAGTTTAGTTGACATTCCTGTCTGTCTGGATAAGTTCCTATTTTTCATTCCAATTTCAGCGCCTTCAAATTTTTCATTGCTTAATGCAGTTGTGGAGATGGTTCATTGGGTGAGCCACCCAAACGGGGAGATGGTCAATGTGGTAACATGAGGCTGCTTCTGAGGCAACAGCAGAGGGTGAGAAAATTCAGAATTTTTTACCCATCAAAAGCTGTAGAACGTGGAAACAGTTTTAATGAATGAGTTGCATAATACCTCCTTTTGAACCCCTTTTCAGATCCTCTTGGCAAAGTCTGATGTTGCAGGATGGGGAGCCTTTTTAAAGGTAAGTTACCAAATCATCTCACTATTTTCCATGTTTACTTGCTGTTGCTGGTAGCTGAACTCAATGATGTGATTTCAGAATTCTGTAAACAAGAATGATTACCTTGGAGAATATACTGGTGAGTTAATTTCCCACCGAGAAGCAGACAAGCGGGGAAAGATTTATGATCGTGCAAATTCATCTTTTCTCTTTGACCTTAATGATCAGGCAAGTGGCAACTGCTGTGTACAAAATGGACAATGCTATGAAGAGTTTATAATACATTATGAAATACTTCAGCATGATACTAATTTCTGCATCCAAAACTAGATCTCACAACTCAATTCACATGCTCTTATGTCTACATAGCCTCAGCGACAATCTTTTGTTACAGCATTATGAAAGTCAAAAATCTTAAGGCTTACGCACTCTTCTTTGCAGTATGTCCTTGATGCTTATCGCAAAGGAGACAAACTGAAATTTGCAAATCACTCATCAAATCCTAACTGCTATGCCAAGGTATAAGTTCAGTAATGTTCTGTCAACTACCATTGGTTAAGCTAATGTCTTAGCTTGTACAGGTAATGCTGGTTGCTGGAGATCATCGTGTGGGTATATTTGCCAAGGAGCATATAGAAGCTAGTGAGGAACTATTTTATGACTACCGTTATGGGCCAGACCAAGCACCTGCATGGGCTCGGAAACCTGAAGGTTCCAAGAGAGATGATGCATCGGTGTCTCAAGGCAGAGCAAAGAAACATCAATCACATTGATGCACTGATTGCATGGTTTGACATGTACATCTGGTCATGTTCCAATGTTTCAGCAGTGTTGTTATCAATATCACCAATTAAAGGAAGCTTCTTCTTGGACGAAGTATATACATATCAGCATTTATCTGTGTATATATGCCCAAGTGTGCTGTCAAAGGCTATGGATGTCATGCAATAAGATAGTTGGGCAATAAGTTGGAAACATTAAAATAGACTGGTTGTGGCAATAAGCTTGAATGTTTTCTAGCCACGCTCAACAACTCAATAGGCAACCATAATAGGAGTTGAGCAACGTTGTTGGGAGTGGCGTGTATCATTTTCTTGATACTGTAATCTATTTAATATTTATTTCAGGGAAATGCTACAATACAGCATTATAATCTCAACCAGAGACGTGTTTTTTTGTCTTCCAGGCTGATGTCTTGCCAGCAAACAGTCTATGAAAATAGCAGCTTCCAGAAAATGCGAGGGCAAGGTTTGCTTGCTTTTCAATGATAACCAAAGGGAATTTCTTCTTTTTTATTTTTTATTGGAATATCCAGAGCAAAACAATAACGACAAAATCATTGCCACTTTCTGGAAAATTAATGTGATATGCGAAGGTATAGTTATCAATAAATTATGTCTCTGTAATTTTAAAATAATTTTTACCATATTAACTTATCATTTATATGATCAGATAATAATCAAGTTAAGACGAATAATCGCAAGGTTATTATTCGCTCTTTAAGTGATGCGTTGTGGACCAGGTCAAAATATTCAAATGTTCGATAAAGCCTCCAAATTTACGAGGGCCCGGTTCGCTGAAGTACTCTTTCTTATTCCAGTATTCAGCCATCAGATGTATCGCGAAACTAACAAATTATCTAGAAGCTGCCTTTACAAGGCAGGTCCGCGCTTGAAATTTCAGAATGTTGCATAAAATAATGATTTTTTTGCTCCAATAAATTTAATATCAATCAACATAATTAATCTGCACCCTCTGTAATAAATCCACAAAAATTACATTTTACATTTTGGCTAAAATATCTGCAGGTCGAAAATATTGATAGAAAATATAATAAGCTGATAAATACTATCTCCTATTTGGATTGCAAATGAAAATATAACAGCTCATTCCATGTATCAGGAACACCAGGAAGACACCAGTGGCTGCAGTCCTGAATGCTTGAAGAGTAACGCTTCCCTGAATTTCTTCCATATATCGATGGATGACCGTCTATTCTATACTCGGACAAACTAGTTATATTCAAGAGAGTTACAGGAGTTTTCATCTGTTTTATCACGTCCTCTACAATTACATTCTTCTCAGGGTAGGTAAATCCTGAGGTTTCATTAAGGGGTTGAGTTGCTTCTGTGCAGTGGCCACCTGCATTCCATTGACCTCCCCTGTGTACAATAAATAGTATACTACTCAGAAACTGATATGATGAGATTAAAATTATCTGTAGTTTTGGCAGAATAGAGCAAACCTGAAGTGCGAAGGTGCTGAATTTCGAAAGAAAACTCGGGTTTTCCTTGGATTAATGCGTTTGTCAACCCATGAACCCCAAGTCATCAATGCGCTTCTAAAAGCTGTGGAAACATCAAGCCGGGGATGCACTTGATTCCCTTCCTGATAATAGTTAATCCTATTTCAAGGCAGCAAACTTATGAATAACAATGGAAAATTCTGGATATAGTATCCACATATTAAACATGTACATGCTTATGATCTAATCTACTTATCAAAAAGAAAAGGAAAAATCAAATAAAATGATAGTGCCATTAATCAAATCCTTGCTATAAACCACCTACTGTCTTTGTACACGTGCAGAAATGTATGTAAAATGACATCTTTATATGCTTTCTTAATAACCACTATCTGAACTGAAGCTTTGAATTGGAACAAAACAAGACCGATGGAACATCTGTGTATAACACAATGTCTAAATCTAGGATTTAGAGCTTCAATGGTACTAACCCAGCTTTTGTTTTGTAATGTGACCACCAATGGGCAGTGTTAAAAATCAAAATATCAGCTCCTCTCCATCTTGATGATCCACGATCAATGGAATCAATTCTCAATGTCTGTACCCGCTTCTGCCCTACTCTTGCCTTGCCCTCATGAACTAAGAAATGGCTAGCATAGTATTCAACTGTACATTTGTAATCCTGCAATTAACAAGACCAAAATTAAATACTTCAAATATAACAGATTCCAATCTCAAGAAGCAAATATAATATCTTTGGATAATTACCACAAATCTGAAACTATAATCACCCTTCTCTTTAGTGATTCTTCGTCCATGTGTCTCATCGACTTTCCTTGGATCTCTAATAGCTCTTATTAACATACACAGCATAGATTCCCACTGATTTCTATTAATTGAATCGCCCACAAAAACCAGCCTTTTCCCTCTGATCGATTCCAGCATTTTGGTCGCATTGAACCTAAAATTTACATTATGACACACCAAATCTCAGTACATCAACATTTCTGCTTCTTTTTCTAAGCTAAATATGAATCAATTCATTCAGACTGACTTCATGTTATACATTCACAACCGTCCATAGTAATTCCAAATAAATAAATGAAGTTTAAATTAAAAAAAAATACCTCGGAATGTCACAATCGTATGGTTGCCATTTCCACTTCATGTAGCCTTCATCCAGTCTACCATTGCTCATACAATTGAAACCTTCATCAATAAAAGGACATGTAGCATTTGTGTACAAAGGATAGCTCAAATCATAGACCCACCTCCCTTTAGTAATATCACAGTCTCTCGTCCTCGTTTCTTCAATTCCCTGTTTACTTGGGCCTTTAATTTTTTTAACTGAAGTTGCTCTAATCTTCTTCCTTCTGATCTGCTGATCAATGGGAAGTTCAATTTTCTCATCTGAAGCTGCTTGAATCTTCTTCTCATCAAGCTTGTCATTGCTTTGAACTACAATTTCCTCCAAAAAAGGTGCCGCTTCAGTGTCTTGACTTTTACTTAAACTATTAGCATCCAGACCATCATCTATTCTTGCTTCATCTTCCAGCACTTGAGTGTTATTTTCCACTCGCTGAATGTCCCTGGAAACTGAAGAGTTAGCAAACCCAGAAGTATTACCAGGTTTAGCTAACTGGGTATCAATCAAGATTAAACTTTTCGCATTTGCTACTGTGAAATTTCTACCGAAACCTATCAAGTTCTCTACGGATATGGATTTCTCATTCGCATTAATGACAGGTTTACTCAACTGTAAATGGGTTTCTGGGTTGATGGAAGGAGTGGATTTGATGATCCAGAAAGAAAAGAATGTTAAGAAGATGATAGAAGAAGAGATAGTGAAAGAAAACAACAAGCATCTTGTGGATTTGAAAGAGAAACTTCTCTGCCTCTCCATCTATGCTTACTTTCTGGCTTTAGATGTGAGACATTAAATTACTTCAAATACAAGTCAAAGACGGTTGTTGAGATTTGGTAGTGTTAAAGTAGACATGCATATTAATGGGTTTGATGCTAAGGATAAAGAAAATTTCAACAAATGGCAAAGACATTGACAGGGAAGACTTGCTGATAATGTGGATTGTGGAGTGTGGAGTAGTTTCAGGCTGTTTCAGGTGGAGGGAAAGTGGTGTCTTATTGTGGCCCTTTATTACCCTAAAATATAGGTGAAGTGAAAGGTAATTTCCCTCCATTTTTTTCTTTTATTTTTTTTATCTCTTGCAATAATAAAGAAACTGCTAAACTTCCACAGATAGCTAACATCCTTGTATAATATAAAAATATTATCAATCTTCTATGATTTCTTTCTCAGTTTAAGAGGAACATTGCAGTTTCTGTTGCTCTGTTTGCAAGCCAAGCTGTTTGTTTTTTCCTTCTTTTTTCTTTTCTCAAAAATTTTTTATTACCTCTACGTTGTAACCGGTGGAGAATATCGCATGAAAGCTTGCTAAATAATTTAAGGCAAAGTTAGGGGTATATATGCCTTTCAGACATGTATGGACAACAATGCTGAACGCATAGGACAAAAATTAGATTATTTTTATATTCAATTAATCATCTTGGTTTTGTTATTTTTAGGTATTTTAGTAATTTGCCGCTCAAAAGAAGTAACAAGCCAGCTGTCCATCAGTGCCATAAGTTACAGCGTCGCACTCATGTCGTTTCTATTGGGATATTAACGAATAGATACCTAAAATTAGTAAAATAACAAATAATGACACACTTTAATCATTTGTAAAGTATAAGTCCCCGCCATGGCAGGGACTTATGTGAAAGGAAATAAAACTAAATAAATAAATGAACCCACCCAAACTAAAAAAGTCTTCAAAATACAGTGTCACCTCATCTTTTCCTTTCCGGCGTCGACCTCCGCCATCTCTTCGCAACTCTTGGACTTGGATCTCCTTCATTCGCTTGACGGGTTAGTATTTGCTTCAGAGTTATCACTAATTCTGTTTAATTGATGTTGATTTTAAAGATTGGATTAAAATTGCTTGGGTTTTGTATAGTTTGCTTCTTTTTTTTTTTTTTTCCATTTTGGTGTTTGATCGAAATTGCTCAGTTGGTTTCAAATTGAATAGTATTGTTTCTTAATTGATTTTTGTGCTTAATCTTGGCCCTTTTGCTGCACCTCTATGTTACTTTACGATATGCGTGTGTTTCCTCAAATTTAATCGGTTTTGAGTCTTTATTCAATTGGACGCATGGATTAGTAAATCGATAGTTTTTCTGTTATGTTTTCACTCACAAGTTATCAATATGAATTTTCTTTATATGTGCTGTGCGCTGTATTAGTTGATTCTGTAATATCACTAATAAGGATGCCAGATGGCAATTATTAGTTTCATTGCAAATATGGACAGTAGCTCTTAAACTGATGATGTACGAAAGCTATTTTGATTCTTCTCACAGTTTACCAATTAGTTATGAATTAAATCTACCCATAGAAAAGAACATGAACAGTGGCTTGAGTCTCCAATGATCTTGAAAGACCCTGAGCTTGATAAGCCAAGCCTATGTTTGATCAACCTTGGCTAATTTCATATGAGAAGGTCATTTCTTGGCCAAATTTTAGTTTTAACCAAATTCAATTCTCACCTCAATTCCGTTTTCAGTCCTCAAAGCAATGTAATGTTTGTAATCTAGACTATTATTGGCTGCATTAGTTTGGTTGGATATAATGATCCTTGTAAGGTAGAGTACTCATTTTGTGGTATATGGATTGTTGCATGCATTTGCTCTTGGCATCTTGTTGTTTTCTTATTTTTTTGTCTTACAATCATTCTTGTGTAAGGTTTCCCTGCATTTCTTTCTGCCTACTGAAAATTTGGGTTAAACATGTTTTCTTGCTTCTATGTTTGCCTTTTAACCAACAATTAATGGTGTATGGATTGTTACATTTGCTCTTCGCATCTTGTTTGTTTGTTCGCTTGTCTTACAATCATTCCTGGGTAAGGTTTCCCTGTATTTCTGTCTGCCTGCTGAAAAATTGGGGTAAACACGATTTTCTTGATTCTAGGTTTATCCTTTAACTAGAAGTGAAATGGCTGGCCACAAGATAGCTCACGCCACCTTGAAAGGACCAAGTGTTGTCAAGGAGATATGTATTGGCATTGCACTTGGCTTGGCCGCTGGTGGTCTTTGGAAGATGCATCACTGGAATGAGCAGAGGAAAGTTAGGGCATTTTATGACTTGCTAGAGAAAGGTGAAATTAGTGTTGTTGCAGAAGAATAAATTTTCTGCCACATTATTCTGATGACATGGTTGGACATGGTTGGCTTCAGTAGTACTTCAATATTTTGGATTCTCTTCATTTGGCTCTTAAAACTGTAAGATGAGCATACATAATTTGGCTTTTGATTGAATAAATTTGTTGTATCAAGATTTGGACAACATTATTGCTTTTGAAATTGTTGAGATTCATGTTCTTCACTTCCTTGTCACTTCTCTGCCCTGCGGATTTTGTTTATTGTTTCTTTTCGTGAGATTATTTTATTACCTCGTCTTTATGTTTATGACTAAAGCCTTGGTAAGGCCACGAGCTGTGTTTCAGCCGGTTAAATAGTTTCCAGGATATTATTAGGCACAATGACAGCAAAGGAATTTATCATTCATTATTGGCTTCTGTTCACTTTACTGTTTATGCTGGTTAAAGTTGTGGATACAAACCTTTTTATTTTTGAAGTGTACATTTACTAGCATTACAAACTAGAGTACTACTACTAACTAGAGGGCTGTTGGGAGTTTAGATAGATGCTGTTGTGACACACCCCAGAGATCTGCTGGGAGTTTAAATGGGTAGTGTTAGTCTTTCATGCCCAAAATCTGCCTGTCTTTCAACTGCCACTCTGGCACAACTGCTTTATTTTTGAAAGCTCTAGCACGTTAGTTTATATTGTCTTTACACATATGCATCAAGATCCATATTCATTATTGACATCAGAATTTAAAAGTATGAATTATATCAATTCCAGGATACCAATTATGAAGAAAATGCACCATAATATATTCAAAAAGTAGGAGTGTTTTCCAGTGATACAATACCTAATCAACGCCCTGAAAGCAACATAAGTTAGCAACTCTATAAAGTTTTGACTATCTCGTAGAGCAGCTTAAATATAAATTTTCAGGTTTTAGAAAACGGCCTCGACTAGGACATGCTTCTTCCTGGGGTATCCCATGCCAAACATGTGGTTAAGATACACCTTTCCATCTTTGACAGTAGCAGCTGTGGCCAAACGATGAGCTGGCCCATTGAATTTGGCGACAACGGAAGCGTTCTCCCACCCGTCAGAGCTCTCCACCAGTCTAGCAGAAGGATTTCCTGCTACTACAAGCGTAGTAGGAGACAGTAGCTCTAAACCATCTCCAAATGACAATGGACCTCCAGCCACCTTAATTAACTTAATTTCTTCACCCTTGGCAATGTCAATCTTCAGCAAATTGCCACTGAAAGTGTGAATAACAATCAAATAGCCATCTGGATGGTAAACGATTCCGTTTAGTCCAACCAAATTCTTATACCACTCGTTGGGAGTAAAGAGTGGGCTTCTAATGATGGATAGCAACTGACCGTCCGCCCCTACCTTCCAAATTTTACTGCCTGTGACATCAGTGATGTATGCATTACCTTTGGCATCAACTGCTACATCGTCCGCAAAAGCTTTCTCACCTGCAACAAAAAGAAAAAAGGAGTACGAAATTATTATTAAGTACTTACCAAGTGCATAAAATATGATGATCAATCTATACAGAAGAGGTGTTTCAAATCTTATAGCTGAATTGATTAGTTGTAGATAAATAAAAGTAATAATTAACATGAAGTTGGCTAATTCTATGCAAAACTTTATTTCCTTTTTGGGGGCTTTAACAGACTAAAAATGATTCATTTTAAGTTATACGGACTGTCAATAAATAGACGGCCGGCAGTAGCCAACGACTTTATGGTTTCCGTATCTCAGTACAAGAGCAGTCTGAATTAGAATTATGATTAGAATTAGAATTGATACACGCCTAGCGCACGTGGGTTGCTCGCCTCGCCCTTCCTCTTATATTCATCGTAAGTCATAAAATTACCGACTAATCCATTACTATTTTAAGAACTTACTTGGACCGCTGAGTTGGGTGAGAAACAGACGCTTCCACGTAGACAAATCATAGGCAGCGAGCGCACCGTATTTGTTTCCCAATAAGTCAGCAACCGTCACCAGAAGGCGATTCCTAGGGCGGTCGACGACGATCCCTAGGGACGAATTACCGGTCAAGTCGACGTCTTTGACAACCGTGATTTCATCAAGGACGGTGCCGGGTGAGTAATCATCTGGCACCAACACCTGACCGATTCCTCCCTCCATAAAGGAGACGAGAAATCGACGGTTGGAATCGTCCCACTTCGCGCACTCACGTAGGAAGTTGGAGCTATGGTAGTAGAATACGTGAGTGGCAGGCTTGGTTCGCTCGAGAGAAATGATGTAAGCGATGGGAATGGCGGAGATGAGGAAGAAGAACAGTAATGATCTGGTAGAGCAAGGAGAAAACGCCATTGTTAGAGAGAGAGAGAGAGAGAGAGAGAGAGAGAGAGAGAGAGAGAGAGAGAGAGAGAGAGAGAGTTGAGAGGGAGGGTTGGTTTTCGGCAGCTGGGGTTTGGTTTTGGCGTTGGATGAGAAGTGGGAGTATTTTTATCTGTAGCGCCTTGTGTGTTATTGTTAATGTGGGGAAAGAGTGCTGTGAGGAAGTATATTTTTATAGGGAGGTTGTTGGACTTTTCCGTTTAATTGTTTGTTCTGTTTTTTTTTTTTTTATTATTATTATTATTATTATTATTATTTGGATTAGTGTTCGCTAGGCAGACAATCGAGAGCATCTTGCTGTTTCGAACCAAAAACAAAATTATTCAAAATTAATTTATCATGTTACTTTTATAAATTAAATTTAAATTAAATTAAATTATAGACTCTGTTATATAGAAAGTTGTTAAAATTATATAAAATTATGAATTTTAAGGTATTATTTGTTTATGCATTCTTTATATCTATGATTGAATACATTTTTTCTTTTTTAATCATTTTTTTTACAAAAAAAAATATATTATTTAAATTTTAACAAATTACTAAAAATGATATTGTCATTATCTTGTTATGGTAAGATCGCCTAAAAATGATGTTGTTCTATGAAAAGGTAGGATTATGGAACATTCAATCATAACATTCTAACTCCTCAAGTCTTTGATGATAATTCTTTTTTTTTTTTTTTCACATTGCAAATTTGTCATTTTTTTTTCAATTTAAGCATTCAATTTAAGAAAAAAATATTTTTACACATTTAAATTCGTAGAAATATAAGTAAATAAATATATATATATATATATTACAAAACATATAAAAATTATAATAAGATACTTAATGATTATACCGTGCAATTGTTTTGATATAAGATGAACTTTACTATTTATTATCTTCTATTTATTTATTGTCTTTATTTAAATTGGGTTATCTTTATGAAATACGTTTTTTTTTTTTTAAAAAAATAATATTATAGTTACGAGTTAATGTGAGTTTACATCATTACATTTTATAACGAAACTTACTTCCATACTGAAAATTGGAAGCGACCTCTCCGAAGGATGATGGATGGTTGGCAAGTGATTATGCTTTATTTATTGGTTTTTACGAATATATTTATTGTACACAAATTCTGACTATTTATTAATTAATTGTTGCTTTTGAATTTGTTAAGATTCATGGTTTTCATTAATGAGATTATTTGGAATAAAATTTTGATATATTTAATGTTATCTTTATTTTAACATAATTTGCAGTACATTAATAGTTTGAAATAAAATATTGAGATATTTAACATTACTCTTTATTATAACATCCTTACAGTGTATTGATATTGTTAAAACATTTTATTTTGGTTCATGTATTCATAACCTAAATAAATAGCATGAAAATAGACCTGGAACAAAGGATGAGATGAACTTCTTATATCACTCACCTTCTATCTCGAGAAATAAATATAAATAATTCAATTAACAGCAAGATTATCTTGGCATTGAGTGAAACTTTTAACTATGTTCTGAAATATTACTGGGGGATATTTAATACATAATACCATTTGTTTTCGCATAGTAAAATAAAATAGAAAATTCAAGTGATCGTGCATATCCGTGTGTTTTATTAAAATTCAGTTGTCTTTGAAAAGTGGTAAAAGTGGCTCGTGTGACAATCTTTGTGCCTCCAAAAACATAGCCCAAATAAAGCCCAATTCACTACACCTTCAAAAATATAAAAAAAGAATAAATAAATGATAAAACAGAACCCAATTCACTGGATAACTTTTACTTTCATAAATGCTTCTTAAATCGAATTGTATTACGTATTACTCACAAACATTCCTAATTTTCTTTTTATATTTATCACTTGATTCTAAAAAGTTTCAATTAATTTTATTCAGTCTAGTGATCAAATTTGCATCAACACCTTAGAATAAAAAAGTTAAATTAGAAGAAACACCCCCCAAAGTCAAGAACTAAAGAGTATGAAATTTTCATTGCCTTCTCAGCTAAAAGAACGGCGGATTGTTCAAATTTTAAGTACTCTTTGCTTCACTATTTTCTATTTGGTTTTTTAAATCTTCCTTTTAATCATACAACAGCCCAATAAATTTATGTTGCCACCTTCCAAACGTTTTTACATAACTAGCCAAATAATCCATTTTCAATTTAACCAAAATACCCCCATAGTAACAAAATCTTAAACCTTTCTTTCAATTATGTAACAGCCCAATAAATTTCTATTACCACCTTCCGATAATTCTCACATAACTAACCAAGGAATCTGTTTTCAAATCAATAAATTTCTTCTCAAATTCTTAACTTCAGATGTATGTATGCATCAAACTGAATTCTTTAATGTTTACTTATGATGAATGCAACATGAGCTATGTATATGAGAAATTGAATAACAATGAGGGAATGGATGAACAACTCTTCTTATTATTTCGAACACACGAGTTTTTACTGTAATTCATCGATAACTCAGGAAAAACGAGAAAAATTAAAAAACCTTAAAAACACCTAAAAATTTGACCAAACTGTATAGTTAGCTAGGACTAGTGTCACGTGCCGCCGATTCGGAAGCGGAACCGCCGAAAGAGCAAGAGCAGGAGAGCGCGCTCCTCGCAGAACAAGCGCGTTCAAGTTCCGGAGTCGCCTACCCTATGGACGGAGAGTTCACACTCGCAGATGAATAGTACGCTGGTGAACAATAGCCTACAAGCAGATATAAGTTTTTGAGAGCCATTCGGGGGTGAGCGGAGCTGGACGAGAGAGTGCCCAACTTCCTACCGTGGCAACCGAGGCTGAGCAAGTCAGTGAGCTTTAGAAGCAACCACCTCAAGTATCATTTGAAGCATCCTTTGGACTGGGCAAGTAAGCACATCAAAGGGGGCAAGCTAGACAGCATATGGTATGGCTTAGTAGTTAGGCTTGGTTTCCTTAGAAATAAGATCCAATAGACCCAAAGTAAAGGAAGTGGTGGTAGGTAAGATATTTTCTTATTTTCATATAAATTATGTAAATGTGAATAATTTTGGCCATTGAAAGTGTTTGAGTTAATTGAATAATGGCCATCCATTTGTACATATATATTGTATAGTGAAGTGTAATGAAAAGAGACCCATTCTCTCTTCCCAAATTGCTTCTCATGTTGGTTCTTCTTCTTCTCTATTTTGCTCCCAAATTTAAGCACTAAATTGACATTGCTCACTGCCATTTCTTACAACACACACACACAAATTGATTTTGGGGTAAATTAAGGCTTACTTGGGCAGTGAATTGAAGCTTGTCTAAATGCTGCATGTAGCCAGAATTCCACATCAATTTCCAGTACGTGATAGTTGGTATCAGAGCAGATTTGTGTTGGTTTTGTGTGGTAAGCATTTCTGCAACTTGTTCCTCACTGGTTTTGAAAGAATACACTAGCTAGAAACCCTAGGTGGAAATTTTGGCTGTTGTGTTGTGGCTGAAATTTCTGGGTTTGTATACTTGGTTTATTGCTGTGATTGTGGATTTTTCTGGGTAATGGTTTGTTGGTTGTTGGTGAATATTGCAGAATTTGTGTTGTTTGTGGGAAGTTTGGTTGTAAACTTGAATCATGGCAGCCAAGGATGTAGAAGCTAGTGGTGTTGTGGAGGTTGTGCAGGAAGAATATGGGCGTGTTCAAGGCTCAAGAAAAGGGGGAAAGGAGAGAGCTATGTCCAAGAAGATGGTAAGCTTATTTGACGCTAGATTGGCGAGGGTTGAGCTTTCCTTGGGTGACATCTATGAGCATTTGGATACGCTGGATGACAGAACAAGTCAGCGTGAGGCAGAAATTGATGTCGCAGGTATCGAGAGTAAACTCCAACATGTTTTTGACACATTTGCGGATTTTATAAGGTTGGCCATGGAAGAATTCGGGAGAGAATTAATATTGAGTTGGTTTCTGTCAAGGCGGAATTAACAGAGGTTAGGCAAGACCTCGCATTATGCAAAACCGCCATTGCTTCGGGTGTAGGTGCGAGCAGCGCATCAAGAATTAAGGTTCCGGATCCGCTCAAGTTTAGAGGCAAGCAGGATGCCAAGGAAATTAACACATTCCTATGGATGATGGAGCGTTACTTCGATACCATCCAAATGCACGAAGATGGGCTCCGAATCAGTACCGCTACTCTCTATTTTGATGGTGCTGCGACGTTATGCTGGAGACGCTGACATACGGAGATGGAGAGGGGTTTATGCTGGATAGACACTTGGGAGGTATTTAAGGGTGAATTGAAGAGACAATTTTACCTGGAGAATGTTGAGGAGGCGGCGATAAAGAAGCTCCGAGGATTTAGGCAGCAGGGGTCGATAGCGAAGTATGTGCAAGAGTATAATTCACTCATGCTCGAGATCACTGGTATGCCGGAGAAGAGCTAGTTGCTGTTTTTCATGGACGGGTTACAACCATAGGCAGAGTAAGAGTTGAGGAGAAGGAATGTCCAAGACCTTGCCTCGGCAATAGCAGCGGCAAAATCCTTGGTTGAGCATCGCCGAGAGTTTCCGAAACGTGACCGGAACCGAAGCCCAACTAAAAGTGGCCATGACAAAGGTGGGGGAGTGAAGCCTCACAAGTTGGGACCCCAATATAAGACGAGGCGGCCAACGAAAGCTCTCGACCAGCGAGACAATAATAAAGGGCAGTTTGACAAGCAGCGCGAGCGGAAGCAGTGGACGTGCTACTTGTGCAGCGAGGATCATCACACCAAAGAGTGCCCACAACAAAACTGCCTTAATGCCTTACTGAGTTCGTTTAAGTTGGATGAGGATGCTGGGCTGGAGCTTTGCACATCCTCAACGCAATGAAGGCCAAAGGGGCGTACGAGGGAGAGAGGTCCAAGGCCCAATCAGCGGAAAAGCCGAAGCCCGAAAAAACATTGAAGTATGTCGATGTTAGTATCAAGGGGTCAAGCTTCAAAGCATTCATTGACAGCGGCGCTAACCATTACTTGATTGAGGAAAAATTGGTAAAGCAGTTGGGTTTAGTGCTGAGTGTGGAGTCGAGGTGGATCAAGGTAATGGATCAGCCTTGCCGGCCAATTTGTGGAGTTGGTCGGAGAGTCCCGATCAGGGTCGGAACATGAAAAGGTAGAATCAACTTCACTGTGGTACTGATGAACGACTTCCAGCTTATGTTGGGCGACGAGTTCATTGATAGGTTGTTGCCCTTCAGATTTACTAAAGACGGGTGCATGGAATTTCATGATGCGGGGAAGCGACACAAGGTGCCGATTGACAGGGTTTGAGTTAGCGGCTGTGTGCTTTCAGCTTTTCAGGTGATAAGTGGGGCAGAGACTTGCTTGTCACAGTGGAAGGAAGATGGTACTTCGTCTCCGAGGCTTAGTTTTGCAGAGGAAGATCGGGGCAAGCTCCGAAACAGTGGTGACATCGTGCCACCGAGACTGCCGAAACAACTTCCGCAAGGGTGTGCAGCTGACCACGCCAGAAAATCCAAGCCCCAAAGCCAAACATCAGGGACATCCAGCACCGGCAACATCAAAGAAGATTCAGCGCGCTCAATTCGTGCCGGTTTGCATAGGAGAAAGCGGAACGCAGTGGTGCAAGCTCAAGTCCTCGACAGTGAGCTTGACAAGAACGTCAAGCACTTCGATAGGGGAGAGTGTCACGTGCCGCCGATTTGAAAGCGAAACCGCCAAAAGCGCAAGAGCACAAGAGCGCGCTCCTCTCAAAACAAGCGCACCCAAGTTCCGGAGTTGTCTACCCTCTCGACGGAGAGCTCACACTCACAGATGAATAGTATGCTGGTGAACAGTAGCCCGCGAGCAGACATAAGTTTTCGAGAGCCGTTCGGGGGTGAGCGGAGCGGGACGAGAGCATGCCCGACTTCCTACCGTGGCAACCGAGACTGAGCAAATCAGTGGGCCTTGGAAGCAATCACCTCAAGCACCATTTAAAGCATACTTTGCGCTGGGCAAGTAAGCACATCAAAGGGGGCAAGCTGGACGGCATATGGCATGACTTAGTAGTTAAGCTTGGTTTCCTTAAAAGTGTAATTCAATAGGCCTAAAGTAGAGGAAGTGGTGGTAGGTAGGATATTTTCTTATTTTTATGTAAATTATGTAAATGTGAATAATTTTGGCCATTAAAAGTGCTTGAGTCAATTGAATCATGACCATCCATTTGTTCATATATATTGTATAGTGAAGTGTAATGAAAAGAAACTCATTCTCTCTTTCCAAATTGCTTCTCACGTTGGTTCTTCTTATTCTCCATTTTGCTCCCAAATTTGAGCACCAAATTGACATTGCTCACTGCCATTTCTTGCAACATACCCATAAAAATTTATCTTGAGGTAAATTAAGGCTTACTTGGGCAGTGAATTGAAGCTTGTCTAAGTGTCGCACGTAACCGGAATTCCACATCAATTTTCAACACGTGACACTAAGCCCCATGAGCATAAATGTTTAATTGTAAAGAAATAATACTATTTTGTATTTATTGATTCTATTGTTGAATAATGTATTCTATTAATAGTCTTTACAAAGTATTGTTAAATAATATACGTTACTCAGAGTCTTTATATAAGTTATAAAAGTCATATAAATGTGGACAAAATATTATATTAAATAAAAAATAAAATTATAATAAACTAAAAAAATATAATATTATTATTTTAATAAAAGCGAGACAACATCCTATTTGATTTTGTTTGATCAATTATCATTGACATTAATCATTTTCATATTCTAGAAAACAGCCTCGACCAGCACATGTTTCTTCTTGGGGCATCCCAGGCCAAATACTTGATTAATATATGCCCTCCCATCTTTCACAACAACGGCGGTAGGCAGCCGATGAGCAGGCGCCCTGAATTTGCCGACAACTGAAGCGCTTTCCCACACATCGGAGCTCTCCACCAATCTAGCAGTTGGAATCCCTGCTACTACAAGCTTAGTTGGAGACAGTAGCGCCATTCCATCTCCAAAATCCAATTTGCCCCCCATTAACTCAATTAACTTAATTTCTTCGTCTCCCTTGCCAATGTCAATCTTAAACAAATTGCCACTTAAATAATGAATAACAATTAAAAACCCATCTGGATGGTAAACAATTCCGTTAAGCCCATACCATTGTTTGTACCACTCTTTTGGATTGAAGAGTGGACTTCTAATGGTGTATAGAAACTTGCCGTCCTCCCCAACCTTCCAAATTTTATTGCCTAACACATCTGTAACATATGCATTACCTTCTGCATCAACTGCTACATCGTCTGCAAAGGAATCTATTTCATCTGCACCAACAAGTTATAATTAATAAGAGTTTAAAAAATAAAATTGTACACAACTTTATAATTTCCCCTTAAAAACTTACTTGGTCCATTGAGTTGGGTGAGAAACAAGCGTTTCCAGGTGGACAGATCATAAGCGGCGAGCGCACAGTATCTGGGTTTCTTTAGAGACAACTCAGTGACGGCCACAAGGAGACGATTCCTAGGCCGGTCAATGACCATGCCGACTGATGAATTACCGGCCAAGTCATCGTCTTTGACCAGCGTGACTTCGTCTAAAACAGTACCGGGTGAGTAATCATCGGGAACGGAGACCTGACCAATTCCTCCCTCGCCAAGAGAGACAATGAACCGACGGCTGGAACCGTCCCACCTAGCGCACTCGCGTAAGAAGCCGGAGCTGTGGTAGTGGTACACGTGGGTTTCGGGCTTGGCTAACTCCAGAGAGATAATGTAAGCAGCGGGTATGACTGAGATGAGGGAGAAGAAGAGAAATGTTTTTGTGGAGCAGACGGAGAGCACCATTTTTAGATAGCCAGAATATAAGAGTTGGGAAAGGTAGACGGTGTAACTTTCTTTCAGAGGCAGGCCGTTCGACTTCACCATGCAACTGGAATTGGAGGATAACTGTGTATTACTTGATTATTATTATTATTTATTTCTTCTTTTTGTATGTATATGCTTAGCTAGCATTCCCACATTCTGAATATTGTAAATAATTATTAGAATATTGTGGGTTTAAGTTTTATATAATTCACGCAAAGTATTATTTTCTCATACGATCACTCTATTGGTATTACGAAATTGGTATTTTTCTATTTACTTGTGCTATGAGATTCTATTTTTTAAAAGAAATAAAGATAATCAAGCTATTAACTGGTATTTTTTGTAAAGGGAATACTCAAAGATGGACGAGTTCAACCTAAACACCTTTAAATTCTGATATTTTTGGTAATTATAACTTAGTACTAACATAATTTTCTGTTAGTGAAGATAATCTGAAGAATTCTCGGATAAGAAGAGAAAAATAATTTCAAGGCCCTGTCCTCAGATTTCTCAGTTAATTGAATTAATACAATGGAGTATTATTAATTCTTTGGTTACACCTTTATTATGTATATATCTCATTAGTAAAATTTAAGTTGTCCGACTTTGATTGTCAAATATTAATAGTGCTGATGGCTATCTCTCAAATATCAATTAGGAATTAGTTCTTCTCAATATAAAAATTCTAAACGTGGAAGACGATGATGAGGATTCGACGATTATTATAATAACTGCAAACTAACTTTATGCTTTAAGAAATGAGATTGCAAATTGTAAGTATTCAATAATAGTGGTTTTGTTTAATTCAAGTCAAATTAGGCGGCTAACGCATACATACAAATATATAAATATATATTCTTCTAATCTTTTATTTGTTTGTCCATATTTATTTAGTATATTAATAAAGCCAGCTACATACATTTCCTTGCTTCCCCTAGAGTCAATTTAAAATTATGATTCTCCGTAAACGATACTGATATATAACAGTAAGACCAAGTCTTAAATTCACGAAAGTCTAGACACATTATGTAATCAATTTATTAAAAAATTATTGAATAAATAAAATGGTGTAATATTTTAAAAGGATACTATATAATTTCTCCTCAAATTCTTCCCTTCATGTGTATGTACGTATGTTATGTGTGCATCAAATGGAAATGTTTTCTTACCAGGAATGCAACAAGTTTAGTCAGTCCAATGAGCTGTGCATATTAATTAAATTGACTGATGCCAAGATATCTTATCAGACATGTACGATGACACCCACCAAGGGAATGGATGAACAGCTTTAATTAATTATTTCGAATTGATGACGAGTATTATCTATAATTCATCGATGGATCATCTGAAGAAAACAACTACTGTTTAACTCGGAGACTACAAATTTTTCTCTATTTTATGAATGAAGCAAATTCAGTAAAGTAAGAAGTACCCGAATTTTGACCGTGAACTAACCTATAAAAGCTTGAACTAGAAAACAGCCTCGAGCAGAGCATGCTTCTTCTTGGGGAATCCCATGCCAAGCACATGGCTTAGATACACCTTACCATCTTTGAGAGTTGCAGCAGTGGCCACACGATGAGAAAGGCCGTTGAATTTGGAGACGATGGAAGCCGTTTCCCACCCATCGGAGCTCTCCAACAATTTAGTAGCAGGATTTCCAACTGTTACAAGCTTAGTCGGAGATAGTAGCAAAAGGCCATCTCCAAGAAACAACGATCCTCCGCTTACCTTAATTACCTTTATTTTAACATCCTCTACTCCTTTGCTAACATCAACCTTAATCAAAGTCCCAGCAAACGTATGAATGGTTAGCAAATACCCGTCCGGGTGGTAAACGATTCCGTTTAGACCGAGTAAGTTTCTGTACCACTCTTTTGCACTAAAAAGTGGGCTTCTGATGATCGATAGGAACTCACCTTTTACTCCTATCATCCATAATTTATTGCCTATTACGTCAGTAATGTATGCATTCCCTTCTTCATCAAGTGCTATATCGTCTGCCATTGATTTCTCGTCACCTGCAACAGTTAAAAAGAAATAATTAACTTTTGCGAAAAAAGAAAAAGGAAAAGACAAAAATGAAACTAACTGTAAATCACGTGAATGACACGTTTCTGCTACTTGCATGTGTGTGTATATATATATATATATATATGTAGTTCTATTTTAATTAAGCATTATCAAGTTGGCATATATAACCAGGGATCTGGCCGGCCATATAATCTCTGCATCAGAACGTTTTAAAAAGAGGAGGAAGACTAAACGAGAGAAGAAAAATTGAAGATTAAGACCAAAAGAGAAAGACGAAAGAAAAAAGAAGACCAAAAGAGAGAAAAAAAAAATAAAGAAGAAGAAGACCAAAAGAGAAAGAAGAGAGAAAGATGAAAAAGGAATGGAAGAAGAAAAGAAAGAAGAAGAAGACGAAGACAAAGAAGAAGGAGAAGAAGTAAGGGCGGCGGTTAGAAGGAGAAAGATAAGATGGAGTCTAGAGTTTTTCTTTTGTTTTTTACTATATAATTTTTTATATTCATTTTAAATTACAATGATTATTTTATTTTTAAATATAAAAAATAATTAATTTTTAATTTTTAATTTTAATTTTAAGTTATAATAATTATTTTACTTTTATTTATTATAAGAGAGACGAAAAATTATAACAGAAATAATGTTATTACCAAATATTTTTGATTTACGTACTTAATATTTATTTTAAAAAAAAAAGTCTCCACCGTCATTCTCTCTTTAATACGAGACAATAAATAAGAATATATTTTAAATTTAATGAGTCAATGGTCACTTATTATTACAGGGTTAGTTTGTAATCCACTTCTGTCTTATAGATATAGGTTAAATAGTTTATACACCAATCATAATCACCTTCAATGCACGATTAAAAAGTCATAAAATTAGACGTTCCTACCTACCATAATATAAAAGACAGCCTTAATATTGCTTAATTAATTTGACTACGTGAATTAGCTAGAGTAATAGTACTGTATATATTTGTCAAATTTTATATTCTAAATCCGATCAAGTTACATTTAATTATGAATACATAAATATTTATGTTATAAATCAATACAGGACATGATCTCCTACTAATAATTATGTAAAATATATATATATATATATATTAAGATAGAAAATTATATTGAAATTAAAGGATAACTAATTAAGCTTTCTTTCTTGCTTACTTGCACCACTGAGTTGGGTGAGAAACAAACGCTTCCATGTTGACATATCATAAGCAGCAATCGCGTTGTATTTAAATCCGAGTACGTCGCTAAACGCCACAACGAGGCGATTCCGAGGGCGGTCAATGACGATTCCCATTGATGAATTACCGGCCACATCAATCTCCTCGATCACCTTCACTTCTTCCAGAAGAGTTCCCGGTGAATAATCATCGGGAACCGACACCTGACCAACTCCTCCGTCTAAAAAGGAGACGAAAAATCGACTACCGTCTTCATCCCACTTGGCGGTCTCACACACGTGGTTGGCGCTGTGGTAGTGGTACACGTGAGTAGCAGGCTTAGCTAGTTCCAGAGAGATTATGAAAGCTACGGGAATTGCAGAGACGAGGAAGAAAATCACTAGTGTTTTAGTGGAGCAGATGGAGAAGGCCATTTTTATTTTTTGGTGGAAAGGTGAGGATGGGTTTAGTTTAGTGGCATCTAGTTATGAAGATGAAGGAAATGGGAAGGGAATCAATTGTTCTATACATTAAACATAACTGCTACTTTAATAAATTATATATAGATTGCAAATCAAAACTTATTCAATTCAATAGTAATTGGTTTTTCTAAATAAAAGTCAAATCAGGCAGGCGCATTTCTCTTCCGTTTACTGAGAAATATTTAATTCTTTCTTAGAATTGTATTTCATTTCTCTTTCTGTTTACTAAGATATATGTGCATTTCTCTTTGACCTGTGTAGTTTTTTGGTCCATATTTATTTTAGTCTTTTGGACTGAACTTTTACTACATCTATAACTAACTAATGTCAATAATTCATATTATTGTGATTTTGTTTAAAATATCAAAATAAAAATCAATATTTATTTTAACTTTCTTTCTTACTAATTAATATTTGATATTCAAAAATTTCATTCAACAATAAATATGATTTACAATATCTTAATCTCAAATATATCTTAAAAAAATACAACGTCAAAGTTGTGTATAAAATAGTTGTAAATAATTATACTAATCTTTTTATTTGAATGGTATTTAAATAAATACTCAATATTAATAAAATTAGTTATTACTAAAATAAGGAGTAATCAAAAAATAAATTTTAATTATTTGTACATATAGTAATTAATTCTCAAATGTGAACAAAAATTAGTATTTATTACAAACTATACTAATTTTTTACTAAATATAATTTATATTTTTATAAAGTGTAGTTATATAAGATATTATATGTATGTTAGAGTAACAATAGAGGTTAAGATTAATTGCGCCCTTTTGTATACGCTGCTTTTAATCTAACTTAGGTAATCGCTACTTCTCACTCTTCGATAATCTTTTAAAACTTCATTTGAATATTCTATTGCACGAAAATAATTCCACCGAAACAATACAAGCATCCACTAATAATAGTTACTCTGAGGTTAACTAAAACTGTTAGATAGTTCGACTAATCATTTTTTTATTAAAAAAACAAAAAAAAAAACATTTCTGTTCATCTTATTTTGTTGGATATACTTCTCCTCACCCAATATCAATTGTAAAACGGCATCGTTGAGGGAGGGCCTTTCCACTCCACTCTTTTGCGGTAAAAAGGCGGCCTCTAGGAACCAGCCGTCCAAGCCATCTTCCAGTTTTTATTGGACAGCGTCAGCACTGCATCGAATGTGAAAAGAAAACAAACGAAAGCGTACATCGTACGACCCCCTCGATCCTAATTTTGCTTTCAACACTTCCTGGCCCACTGAGTCCGTTGAAAAATTTTAGGCGGCGGTTTAACGTTTCACTATATTTTTTTATTTAAATAACAAATAACAATATCAATTAATTTTTATTGTTTTAAAAAAATTTAAATATTATATTTTTATTATTATTATTATTATTATTATTATTATTATGTTAATTTATCACCCGACCTAAAGATTTAAATTTAAAATTAAAAGTAAAGAAAATAATATTTAATTGGTTGAACGGGCAACATTATTTTCATGTTTAAAGTTAATAAATATCACAATAATAACCAACAATAATAGGTAGTATCTCAACAGTAAAAAGATATTTAAATTATTTTAGTATCAATTAGAGACTTATTTGTTAATAAATAGATAAATTATATTTTATTTATAAAAAAATTAGGGATTTGAATATTATTACCGCGTAATGGTTAGTTTGGTTGACTATGACAATGTCTAGTCTCTTGTTTCGTCAATTAACTACGCTGCTATAAGAAATTAGATCACGCAAATGGTAGCTAACATCTCTTGCCAAACAGCCGATGATCTACAGTTGTTCCGGTTATGCTATTCCAACTTTGGTGCAAAACATTGTAATCTCACCAAACAAACATTCTAACTTGAGAAATATTCCGACGATGCCTTAACTTGTGCCAATAAGGGGCAATATAGGGATTTAACAAATGCAAGGTAAAGAAAACATCAAACCAAACCCAATAAGTTTCTCGCGATCTCTTAATCGCGTTCCGTTTATCTAACTTGCTCTATTCGTTTATCGGCCTCGCTCAGGTAAACAAACCCTAGATCTCTCTCTATTCGATCCTTGTGGTTTTAATTTCGGTTGGTTAATCGATTGGATGTGATATTGCGTTTTAGTTATATTACATTGTTTCACATTTCGATTAAGTGGGCATATGTATACGATGGAAGCGACGTTGTCTTGTTTATAATATGTCGAAGATCTGCGATCAGCTTCTAATTTTTCTGAGTGTAGAGATTGTTAATTGATTATGTTGATCTAAATGACGAGTACTTTATGTTGCCGATTGCCTTGAGTTAGAGACAACAATGGAAAATCGAATTACTAGGCCTTAAAACAATCACATTATATCGTCTATTTGGTTCAGTATTTAGTTGTTGATAGAACGGAAAAAACGTAATTAGGAGCAGACCTAATACGTCGATACACATTTATTTGATAAGGTATTAACAGATGCTTGGAAATTATAGTTTGTACGCTTGTCTGGAAATATGTTGATACATTTGGATCTGGTTGAATTCATGCACTGGAAAATTATGAACATTATTTAATGCCGGGATTTGCTCTGACATGATATTCAAAGAATGGATATATATATTTTTTTAATGGATTGTGAATGCATGTATACATAAAAGGTGGGACCTGTTACTACAATGCCATTTGGTGTTGTGAATGAATATCATGATAAGCTCGTTTCATAAATATATATAATAAAAATCTGGACTGAGTCAAAAGGAAAATGTTTTTAAGATGATGTAATTGGCAGGCTGTCTAATGTTCAGCTTTGCTTCTGGTACAGAAGAGCAAGTCAACGGTAATTGAGGCCATTTCGTTTTCTAAACATGGGGTCGTAATTAAGCGAAAGTTGAGCCAGGCACTAGAATGCTTGGGCTGACCAGCTTCAGCTTTATACCATGTATGGATTTTTCATAAAATTGGTGACAATATACTCTCATACTCCTTGAGTTGCTCAACATGCATTGGGTGCTATATAAGCTGGCAGTTGATTGATGTCACTTTTGCAAATTATTCTTTCTCTTTTCTTTTCTCCTTTTAGCCAGTCCTTTCAACAGTTTGGTAATTTAGGCTTCACTATGTAGTTTGGTTAGATTTAAGCTTCACTATCAGGCATATGACTTCCTGGTGGTGATTAAGAAAATTGCCGCAACATAATTCTTGGCATGCTGTTTTTGCTTTGTCTTATGGTGATTCACATGTAAAGTTTTATTGGATTTCTTTTGCCTTCTGAAAATGGAGCATAAGCTATTGTTTCTGACTTCTAGGTTGCTGCATTTAACTAGAAGTGGAATGGCTGGCCACAAGATTGCTCATGCCACCTTGAAAGGACCAAGTGTTGTCAAGGAGATATGTATAGGAATTGCGCTTGGCTTGGCTGCTGGCGGCCTTTGGAAGATGCATCACTGGAATGAGCAGAGGAAAGTAAGGGCGTTCTATGACTTGTTAGAGAAAGGTGAAATTAGTGTTGTTGCAGAATAAAGTTTTTAACGATTTCACTGTGATGATGTGGATGGCTTCAACAGTGCTCTGATATTTTTGAATTCACTTCATTTGGCTCTTAAATCTAAGATGAGCATAGTTAGTTTGGATTTTTAATGAATAAATTTGCTTTACTGAGATTTGAACCTTATTATTTCTTTTGAAAGTGTAAAGATTCTTGGTTTTTCTCTTCCTCAAACATTCTCTGACAAATGGATTTCCATATTTTTGTTTTAGTTGAGATGTTATTAATTTTTACCTTTTCTTTTTATGCGTAACAAGTTTACATGTCTAGAGGAATAAATACATTCTATAACGGAACAAGTTTGGTAAATCCATTGAGCTGTTTGTAAACTTTGTACTTTGATTTAGTGGTTTCCAAGATATTTTTGTGAAACACTATGCAAGAGGGTCATTGTTCCATAATTTACTTTTACTGTATTAAGAAGTAACGTTATTACCAGATTTAACTTAATTATGTGTAGCAGACCTGGTCGGGCAATCTGTATGTTATAGCAATATTTGCCATAGGGCTAAGGAAGATCTTAAAATACATGCTAGGCTGTCAAGACGGCTGGGGATTTTAAGAATACAATCTGGCTCCATATAATAATATTTAATTTGGTGCATACAATTTTGTTTTCTTGCAATAATTGGCACTAGCATGACTGCAGTGAGTTATCGGGAATTATGGGTTGTTTGTTGACTTTCGATTTCTCTTG
Organism: Azadirachta indica; assembly: GCA_022749755.1. Lineage (NCBI taxonomy): Eukaryota > Viridiplantae > Streptophyta > Magnoliopsida > Sapindales > Meliaceae > Azadirachta > Azadirachta indica. Next base: position 17,935,974 of record CM040440.1, read on the forward strand.
TACTTTGCTTCCAGTATTCATCGAGGGAGAATCAAATGCTCCTGTTCAAATGCATCTGTTCCGAAAAGATACATATCTTTTCGATTATCGAACTGCTTTTTCTAAAAACCATTATCCATTTGTAGTAATCACTTTTGTTGGGTGTGGCCGAGCGATAACCGTTTAACAGATGCTATGAGTAAAGCATAACCATGGATTCGACATGACTGTAAGTCAGGGTACAGTAGCTGGCGGAAGTAGAGTCAAATCACTGAGTATTGCATCGAAATATTGGCAGAAAAGGTCAGAAAAGGTGTGTAACTGAAATTGAGCGTCCCGAGTAAAATTTAATGGTACAACATACAAGAAAATGTTTAGTGCGTCATTATTTAGAGTATGCATTTTGAAAATGAGGTGAGTCGAAAAAAGAGCACCTCGAAAGTGTGTGTCACATTTACCTAAAACGTTTCCTGCCATCAGCTGTGCTTCATGGCTCTTGCTTGATAAATAGTTTTCTCTTTTCTGAATACATTTCGTATATATGATACACTTGATAAGTAATTATCTAAAGGTTTTAAATTGGTGCATGTTGAAGTTTCACACAGGAGCTTCTGTTCTCTCTCTGGCGGTGGGCTGTGGCATCGTTAGCTCCAAACACCACTGACGCCTCAACTTTAGATCTCAGCCGAGGAGCATCAGCAACTCAATCTACAAAATAGCTTCATAAAAATAATTGAATAGCCATAACTAACTAGAAATTTGGAAAACCTTTTAATATTTGTGCGAACAAATTTATGCTAGTTAGCCGGGAGTTATTTGTGGTCATTATCATAGAAAATGGCAAGAAAATAGATCGTGAACCTGGTACTCCATTTTTATGTTCGAAAACATTCTTAAATAAATTAATTACCATAATGATGACCTTGGCGAAGAGTGAAATCCCTCATGCCCAAAATCTGCGAGCTCCAGGCCACCACCTCCACTGGCAGGAGCTGCTTTGTTTTCTGAATCTGTAGCTCCTTTGTCCACAGTGTCTTTACCCGTCTCAAGATCTACACTTACATCAGAAGTGTTTGGTACACAATATTTCTGCAGCCATCTATCAGTTTCCCAGAGAACATGCATGATGCTTTCACGTGCAGCATAGCCATGACTCTCAAAGGGAAGAATGACCAGGCGACAAAGAGCACCATGACCTTTCAGAGCATTGTAGAATCTATCGGACTGCATCATGGGCAAAGGCAAAAGATAAGCAACCACGATACTGAATCCAGTATCAAAATTATTCAATAGCTTAGTCAAACTGCAAAAATCAAAATCAAGCATTGATATACTGATATTATGAATGTTAATTTGTTGATAGGCAAATGTAATTTCAGAAAAACAAGAGGAAGAAGAAGCTTTTGAGTGACCTGCATGGTTAGTGTTCCAGGATTATTGTCTTCCTCCCCATGGATAAGCAAGATTGGCTTCTTAATTTTATTTGCAGACATGAAAGGGCTCATCTCTACGTACGTACTGGTAGCCTCCCAGAGAGTTCTGTCCTCATTCTACACCAGTAAAAGTAGAAAAGTCATATATGCATCAGAAGTAAGAAATGGAAAAAGTAATTCAGTGAAAATTGTCCTGTTGCTACCTGAAAACCAAATGGTGTAAGCGTTCTGTTGTAAGCTCCAGAACGAGCAACTCCACAGCAGAAAAGATGGGGGGCATGTGCTAGGAGGTTAGCGGTCATGAATGCTCCATAGGAATGTCCTCCAACAGCAATTTTGCTTGGATGGGCCACCTAAACAAGTGCAGCATCAGATAAGTTCCCATCAAAAGTTTATAATGAGCACCAAAGCATCAGTATTCACACACAGGATCAAAAAGCTTACTCCACGTCGAACAACTTCCTCGACAGCAGCCTCTGCACTTGCAACCAATTGCTCTACGTACCTAATCAATTATTTGTTAAATAGTGCAGATAAACACATTTAATAGGCAAATATAAAGAAACATTGACCGCTTGGGTGATTTATGGAACTGACATGCATCTTCATTTCTCACATTTGTACAGCATTTCAATGTTACTCCTTGGGTGACGGCATATATTCTCACATGAATTTTGAATATTTTCTTACCACCAAACGACCAACAATAGGGACGATAATGGGAAACTTTAGATAATCATAATCAATTATTTCTTCCATAATTCTCAATAAGTGCAGTATGGATGATTATTTTTTTTCATAACAGACCATATTAATGAGAACTAAAACCAATTCAAAGATACAACTATCAATACCTATCATTTGCCTCCTCATCACCTTCACCAATAATAGGAATTGTTGGTCCAGATAAAATAGCAAACCTGCAGAATGAGGATTTAATTGTAACTTGATCTAGCTTCTTCATGCAAAGCATCAAAATAAGTGTGAAATTGGAAAATCTTATGATGAAAAAACCAAAAGCAAAGTTAAATAAAGGGAAGAGAGAAATGACCTTCTAGCCAGCCAAAGAAGGGCTGACGTCGGACCTATGCCGGGAAATTCATTAGGAGAACCACGAACTTGTCCAGCAGCATCTTTGCTTTTAAATTCTCCAGGATAAGACCAGAACAGGCATGGAAGAGGGCCACCTTTTGATGGATCATATTCTGGTGGTAAGTATAATGTTGCAGTAAGTTGAACCCCATCCTTTCTCTGGTACTTGATCATCTCTTTCTGCAATGATGCTAACTGCGGATATGGGTGAGGAAAATCTGTAATCTGACAAGTTCTCTTATCCAGCCAGCTCTGGATGTAATACTGTGTATTTTCAGTTTTTGACTCTTTGGAAGTCAGTATTTTCAACTGACTAATATGTAAGTCTCCTTCTATCTGGTCAGACATCAAAGCAACAGTGGTCTCATAATATTTTTCCTTATCGCTCTCCCATATTCGTTCTTTGCTGCCTGTATTTCTGTAGAATTTGGTTTACATAACTATGGCAGGGAAAACAACTAGAAAATAGATGAAGATTTTTAAAGAGCTTACATGTCAAACAGATCAAGAAAGGGGACGTTCCCTTGTGGCGTAGCACCAGTTCCGTTAAGTAAAATGTAGGTCCCTTCATCATTTTCTTTCTTTATCTTTGCTATCACATAAGTTCCAGCGGGTGTTCTTCTCATCATGGGTGACCCAGGATCAGAGTACACATCTTCGGATGACCGATCAAACAGTATGCGTGGAGCCACATCTTTAGATTCAGGGGATATTACCCAGGTTCTTGTTCTTCTTGTTTTATACCAAGATTCATAAACTAGGGCCAGTGCATCGTCACACCAAGAAATCCCTCTATCAAGAAGCCAAGATCATGTACATCAAAACAATATTCTTGGTTAAAACTTCTAAAGTTGGCAAAGCAAGCTTAAAGATTGTTGTAGACTAGGGTGATTTATATATATATATATATATGTGATTGAGTTCACAAGATTAGGAAACTAGTACAATTCTAGCAAGTGTTTGACTTGTTATCACATGTCCTATGCTTTATTATGGAATTTTGGGGATTGAAAATCCTTAATAGAAAATTCCTTTCACAAAGTTTGGATGCATAACTATGAATATCAACAAAGGTAGATTTAATCATGTTAAAATTCTCTGAGGGACATTTTCTAAATATCCAATTGGGCTGAAAAAAAATTATTAAGGAGCATACAGCTCAGATTCATACCCATAGCGAAGGTCAAGTTTGTGTAAGATTTCTGGCTCTTCACCCTCTAGGGGCTGTGCTGGCTGGGTATAAATTATATCACGTGGAGTAACTTCTACTTTTGCATCACCTCCATCCTGTGTCTCTGCCCTGAAAAACCCCAATAGTATCTCATTAGTTAGTTAAGATTATATAATGATCAGTCAATAAAATTCATAAACATGCATCCACAAGCATTTAGTTCAGAGACATACCAGTACAGGGTCGATGGCTTATCTGCTCTCCAATTGATTCCTCGCATCCCTTTCCGAACACTATTAAATGCGATGGGAATGTCCTCAGCAAGGGGCAAATCACAAAGTTCTCTGACAAATTTCCCATCAGCTGTCCACACTTCTACCTTCTTGGGGAATCTTCCACAAGGTACTATAAAAGAATATGGTCTGTGAATTGAAGTAATCAAAAGATACTTCTGATCTGGGGATGGATCCACTGATGCATATACAGCTGGTGGTCCAATTTCTTTCACTGTCCCATCCAAAGAGACCAAAACAAGTTGTGTGGTGGCATAATAGTCAAACAAATCTTCATCATACTCATCCTTAAGCAAATCCTGAAACGTTCTAACTTGAATAACATTTTTCTGTTCATTAGATTGGATCTTCGGACCTAATGGAACCAAAGGTTTCTTCGGTGGGTCTCCACGTGATAATGGGATGGTGCAAACCAACAAAGTAGAGTCATTTACCCATACAAAATTGTCAAAAACTGCATTTAGGTAGACATCTGGTGACTGAAACAGTGGTTTAGCTTTCCCTGTTTCCACATCAGCAGCCCAAACTCTAAGTTTACTGCTACTACTGTCCTCCTCATCAAGTCGGATGCTAAAGGCTAGATGCTGGCCATCAAGGGACCAGGTGACAAAATTGATCTTGGAACCATGAGGGAAGCCATGTACCTCCTTTTCAGGCCCCAGTTTACCGTCAGGCAACAATTGATGTATCCCAATACCAGTGTAGAATGACATCCGACTCCTGGTATTGCATTTTCCATCAATACGAATACCAGCGAGCTTTTCCTCTGGCCTTGCTAATTCTGCCAACGGAGGCAAAGCTCTCCGCTTCAGAAATAGTATTTTATCCCTCTGCGGTGAAAATGACAAGGCTGGAAGGGGTGGTGCATCGACAATTTGTCTAATCTCAGGTGGAGGAAGGCGATAACTACCTGCAAAATTGTCTGCATCAAACAAATTGAGATTTATGTCATCAACTGGCGGATAGGCATTAGATTTGTTGCCCTTGCAAATATCATGAAATTTAACTTATCAAAAGTTCAGTGCAACACAGTGACAAGCAAAAATAGCATAAAATGTAGGCAAGAGTGATTCCATCGCCTTTAATAAGACCAATACTTAGGACTACCTCCAAAAAGAGCAAGCACAAACTTACCCAACTCTTCTATTTCTTTCATGTCTTGATTTTCGTTCACAAGAGCAACGGAAAAGTTGCTTTCTAATTATATCAAAGAGCATGTACCATATTCAAATTGCATCTTACCAAGAAAATTCCAAGCTAATTAACCGATTCAAGTTTAAAAAAACAATAGAGAATCCAGGGATAATACAATGAGCAACCGAAAGGCCTAGCTTACGTTTGCCTCATAGTATCAGCTGAATTTCAATTAATACTGCCAAAGTTTTATGTACTCAAAACTTTTGAGTATACGGACATGCCGATACCTATCTACCTAATTCGAGCTCATCTTCTACACTACAGCAATTATCAACACAAACAATAATTAAGATAATTCCTTTCAAGAGTACCTTCATCTTCCATGGCAATAGAATTAGAAGACGATACGGAGCCATTAGTGCCGCTGCCGCCTCCATTTTCGGCGGCAACTGAGTTGACAGGCACCAGATGACGCAGTCTGGAAGCGGTCATCGTTGTGGCAGTTTTTGATGAATGAGTTCTCACGTGGCCAGGTGGACGGACCGATGAGAATCGGCCGTGCTTTAGAGAGAGAAAGAAAGGTGGATAGAGAGATAACGGAGAAGGGAGAGAGAGGCGATGATAGACTTTGTGAAGACCGCGCATCATCTGATTGATTGATTGATGCTTTTCTCTTTTTTAATTTTCTTTTTTTAGTGCTTCTACGACCAATCACGCGTTAGTGGAAAGTGAAAAGTAAGAATCTTAACGGCAGAGACTATTATCTGGTGCATTGAAGCACATGGTATATTCTGTGCGCATACAAATCTGAAGGCCGAGGCTGATTCCGTATGGGTATGGCACAGCTTAACCGTGTATTCTTATGCGCCATTATGTCTTCGTCATGTTGCGTTCTTTTTTCCCGGCTTCTATGAATAGATCGACTCTGCAGACTGGGTTGGGCCAGGAGCATCGGTTTTCGTATTTTCTCGACTCTTCGCCAGAAAAATAGGAACTCTTTCATGGAAAATGGACATTACAATTTACAAACGAAGGATTTGTGGAGACCTGCTTTTCTGATATATTTTTTATGGTGTAAGCTAAACTACTGCAAGTGATAATAATAATAAAAAATTAATATATATGTATAGGATATATTTTGCAGGCGGGTTTAGATTGTACCATTTTACTTATCGAGACACTTTTTTTTTTTTTTTTAGTGTTAGGTGCAAAAATTTAATTATATAAAAACTAAAAATAATATACTACCGGTCCCTTAAATTTGATCTACTCCTCTTTCTCTAGCAAGCCCATATTATATTATATTTTATTAGAAAAATTATTTTTAAAAATTGTTTTTTTATTTATTTAATTATTAATTAAAAATAATAATTTATAATTAAATAATTAAAAAAATTATTTTATATAATTAATATATTATAATACAATATATTACAGTATTAAAAATTATCCCATGTGATCTATTTCAATTCAATCCAATCCAGAATGTAATATAATCCAATACATTTTACCAAATGCATCCATAGGATATATTTGAATGTAATATAGTTTAATGCGTCTTACTAAATACATTCACAGGATATATTTCACATATGGATATGTACTACACCATTTTATTTTTCAGAACAAAATTTTTTTATTCTCTAGGAATTAAACTGTATAAAAACTAAAAGTAATACAGTTCAAACTCTTCAAACTTAATCCGTCCCTCCCCTAAGTCAAACTCGCATTATACTATTCTTGATTATTTTTTAAAAAAATAATTTTTTAAATTATCTTATTATTAATTAAAAATAATAATTTATAATTAAAAAATTTTGAAAAATTATTTTATACAAATAATACATATCGCATTAAATATAACACTGTATTAAATTTTATGCAGTAAAATTAATTAAAATTCAATTCGATTTATTTTATTACAATTCAAGACAGTTTAATGCATTCTACCGAACACACATGTGTTGTCAGTAAGAAAGTTAAGAAATTGCACACGGATTGGACATTAACGAAATACTTATCTGTTATGTAATTATGTAATAGCAAAAACATATTTCATTTCCACTAAGTTGAAAAATAATAAGAGAAAACATCTCGAGCATTTCCTTAGTTCGTGCATTTTAAAAATGGATTGTAGTAAATAATATTCATTATCAGTGTCACATGCCACGTATTTATATGACGACGTCTTAAAAAAAATTAAAATTGAGTGCTTAGACCTGCATTACGGAAATCAAAATAAATGCTTGTGTTTCGTAGTTTATATTCAGGAAGCGGTTGACTATTGTGGTCTGTTATGACTTATGAGTTGATGTTGTAGGGTCTATCGGCAGGTTTTCTTCGTCAAACCAGTAATTTATGAAAGTGGTTTCAACGGTTATGTACTGTTAAAAAGACTAATGGATAATGCTTGTACATTACTTTTTATTTCAATGTATATTATATTTATACTCGGACTTTGTCCAAGTATTAAGGAAAGGGGACTGGACTCTATAATATAATATCCATTATACGTTAAGTTTATTATATTAAAAATATGAATAAATTTTTTTTATGTATAAAAATAAAATATTATTTAAAGTGATTAAAAATATTTGCGAGATGTTATATACGATTTTATTATAAATTTTTGATAAATTTTTAATTTAATATTAATAATTTGTAAATAAATATAATATTAAAAAAAACATATAATAGATTTTTAATTAAAAAAATAATTATTTTATTATTTGTTTAGTCGAGATTCTTTAAGAGTGAAATTATCCCAGAGAAATGAGAATATTTTGACTGCCACATCACACACAAGTTTGGAATTAACAGAGATGGTGAGTTTAACGACATGAGTCCCGAGAAATCACCCTTCTACAAAAATGAAACATTTTTTTTGTTTTTTCGTAGGAAAAAAAATCCCTTGCCAGATATTTTATATGTTCTGTAATTTAGTTGGCCAAACAGCCCTTTTCATCATCTACCGGTCGGTAGCTTAGATATTTCTCATGCTTTTAATTTACCACACCCATAGCCGTCAGAGCTAAGCCCTGACGGTCAGAACACATCCCTTTACACTGGTAAGAATTTTCCCATAATATGAGGCTTTCCCATGGATTCTTGGATAGAACTACAATTGCAGGTTAAACAAAAAAAAAAAAAGTTTTTAAGACGTCAAACAAAGGCCCAGAAAAACTTCTACCAGGGATTTTCCTTCTTTTATTATCTCCGCACACGTTAAACAAAGGCCCAGGAAAGAATGCCCTAGACAATAGTGACACGAAACAGTGATATTATTTTAAAATATCTCCGAGCTAGTCTTACGTGGAAGCATACAATTGGCCATCAACCGATAAGAAATACGTGTTCAAGAAACGTTACAGACCTCAATTATATATCTTCTAGTCATCGGCATCCCATTTCTCAATACAACCGTGTCAGTAAATCATCACAAGAAGCAGAACAAGAAAAGCTTAAAAAAGTACAAACGATGGCAACAATAGCCGGTGTTAACCTCTCAACTCCCAGAGTATTGGCAAAGATCGCAGATTCGCCAAAGGCTCAACCCATCAAGTCTCCATGGTTGAACAACACATGGAAAAGGCCCACCCAGATTACATACAGGCGCATCTACATGCAACCCCTGAGAGCTGCTCCGGACAGCATATCAGAGAAGGTGGTAGAAAGCATCAAGAATGCAGAGGAGGCCTGCGAAGGTGACCCTGCTAGCGGCGAGTGTGTGGCTGCATGGGACGAGGTGGAAGAGCTGAGTGCAGCAGCGAGCCATGCCAGAGACAAGAAGAAGGATTCCGATCCTCTGGAGAATTACTGTAAGGACAACCCAGAGACCGATGAGTGTCGAACTTATGAAGACTGAAATTAATACTCATATGCTTTTTAATTTTAAGCTTTCTTTAGCTGTTTGTCGTTGGATTATCTGGAATTGAAGAAGTGTTATGTGATCGGAGTTGTGTTTTGTTCACAGCATGATATACAATACCATCTTGAATCATAAATAGTCCTGATATATTAGTCTTTTTATTATTCGAGCCTATTCTTTGCATTATATTTAATTACTCTTATTTATATCGACTTGTGTATGTATATGAATATTAAATTTAATCGAATTTTGCAATTAACCTCTGTAGTTATGAACAGGCCGGGTTTAATTGCACTGTATGGAACTGCGTTGCATTTTATCCACGTCCTTTTGCCTGCTGTACACCGGTATGGGCCCTTTGATAGGCTTTACTATTTACTCGGCAATTTGCCTGCTGTACGTCAAAAACTAATACAAAATTGGAAAATTACCCAAAATGTCCTAATTTTGACATAAAAATTTGTAAATGCTCACCTTATAAATTATTATTTAAAAATGCTCAAATATGAGTTTTTTAAACAAAAATGCCCTTATCCCACTTTATGGCGCTGTATTTCAATGCTCGAAAACTATGTCGGTGTCGAGCAAGCACTGAAACGCACCTTGCTCGACACCATAGACGCACGAAGGTGCGTTTTCTGTTCTTGCTTGACAGTGCAAGAGTTCTGAAAAAAAATGGGAAATAGATCTTGCTTAACACCATGAACGCTCGAACCTTTGCCGTTCTTTCTCAACAGTGCAAGAATTTCGAGTAAGAATGAAAAACATACTTATGCTTGAAGCTCTGTTTCCAGTTCTTGTTCGAAACTATAATACTGGCGAGCAAGAATTGGCTTCAATGATGTTGAGCAAGAACACAATCGACACTTGCGAGGGCCTTTCTGCAAGTTTTTGCACGACTGATTTTCACCCAAAATCACTATAATCAACTCAATTCATAATGAAATCCAATTATTTCTGACACCTATTCATGCGAAAAACATAAATTTGATATCAATATTATTGACGGAATTTATGAAATTAGATTTCGAAACCGATTCGTAGCTCCCTGCTTTCATCGTTGTTCAATGCGCGTCGTCACACTTCGTCATCGTGCAAAACTCGTTTTCCATCGCCGTTCAAGTTACGTCTTGCAAACGAGAATGTCAATGATGCTCGACAGTTTATGCTCGAAGGTATGTTTTGTTTTGATTTGAAAAAAAATGAAAACTCCCGGTCTCAGAACTTGGGTACGGGGGTGTTTTCGTTCGATTGACTACATTTTGGATATTTTTTAACGATAATTTGCAGCGTGAGCATTTGCACATTCTGTGTTTAATCTACTTCACATAACCACGTGAAACATGCAGTCGGTTTAGCTCTTATGTATATCGTTACCTGCAAGACAACGCCCGCTGGATTTCCCAGAATGTGCCTCTTTAGTTTGTCTGACATTTTCATACAAAATTTTCCCATATATATATATATATATATATATATGTAAAATGTAGAAGTTTTGCGTTAATTAGTCCTCAGTGAGAACCAAAACAAACCGACGTACTCTTAAATTTTTAATGAATAAAAGGATCACGTCGCCAATTGAATGGTAATTGGTAAACTACATGCCAAAACTTGGCTGTAGGAAAACGCAGGAAGTGGTTTGCATACGGACGTAAATCCATGGACGTCTTGAATATAATAAAAGAAAGTAAGCTTTGGAAAATTTTAGAAAATACATTTTATCTCTCATCTAAATTCAAAAATAAGTTTTCTATTATTTTTCTTATTTACCGGCCAAGGCCGCCATCAGCTGGCCTACCAGTTAAGCGCCTAGCAGACAGATCGATTTGCATCACCGATAATATAAAATTCCAAATGGTATTAGCTGTGCCTGTGGGCAGAAATACCAATAAATCACTTCAGGAAGTAAGGTTGTCTCCGCAATTTGTCATGGTTTCTGCGCTGGTCAAAATTGTTGACAGTTTTTGAGTTTCTGTAGGAACGTGGCATCGTGTTTCGTTCATGATTTAAGCATTCGTCCTTATCTCTATTAATCATCTTCCACCAACCATCCACAATTTGAAATAATCTCTTGCGCGTCTCATTTTGTTACACCAACTCCAGCACAGCTAGAAGGATGGAAACAAAGCTTGTACACAGAAGTCCACAGGGTAGATTTGTCAAAAGTTGGTGATGTATCTTGATCCAATCAGGCGGGTTACGATTATGAGTATCTAACACAAGCCAAATTAAATCAAACTTAAAGAAGGAAGCTTAACTTATAATGTGAAGATGCGTGGTTAAGTTGGGTTATTGACGTTCTCTAGTAAATTTTGACACACAAATATTGGCAAGTGATGGTGCTTTTCATTACTATTGGTTTGTTTTCATACTTGTATCTCTTGTTAAGAGTAGCAAAATCCCCCACAACATCATCATGGATATCATCTAGGCGTTACATATAAAAAATTGTTGACTGATATCCGATTCCATAATGAAATCGAATGGGTCATCTCGAAGAAGTCCCGAATCAGAAGAGTATAGGGGCTCTTTCAATAGATGAAGGTGTAGTGCTCCACAGACATTCCATCCCATGGCCATTAAGCAAAGCCAATAACCAAATAACTAAACAACAATCTAATAATGTAGTAGACATGTAGCCATTTCACAGCCACAAAAACTAACATGAATCAACCGGTGCTTGACGCTCAACAGATTTTAAAATATCTCCACTCCCCTACTACGCATTGATAATCATATAGCACCCCAAAAAAAAAAAAAACGTGACGTGATTTGCACACAGACCTTTCAACCCATTCCAACAAACATACAATTAATCCCTCTTATTAAGGATATGAACCCAAATCCATGCTTAGACAATGATAATGCAGCAACTAAAGACACTTATTGCGGAGTAATTCAAATAAAAAGCACATCCCATTAAAACAAAAATGACTAACTTATTACGGCCATAGAAGGTTACACTTAACCATAAACCATAACAAAACAAGTCCCAGCAAAATAGCACTCCCCTTGTACAAGGACACATAACCAGATAACATTCAGCTAACTTAACAAAGCAAACAAAATAAAACATAACAAAGCCTAGAAAGGACCTACAAAAGACCAATTTCTTCTTCTTCTTCTTCTAGCATTGAAGATCGGATAAATTTCTAATGCTGTAACATCTCAGCAGAAGCCATGAGCGGCGGCATTGGGCAGGGAAGTTGCCAAGGTTTCATGAGAGGGTCTGGAATCTCGGGAATCTCCACATTAAGGCCGCTAATCTCGGCCCATATCTGCAGCACAGAATTCAAAGAGCGCAAGCGATCAGTCAGCTCCATAGTTTGAGCCCTCAAAATATTGTTGGCGGACTCCATTTCAATGTAGCGTTGGACAGAAGCATCGATGTTTTGCCTAAGCATCGCATTGGAGCTTTCCAATTGGCCGACTTCATTGACCAAATCCTCCATCTGCTTCTGTTTCCTCATTCTTGACCGCCTGGCTGATTCACGGTTTGATATCATCCTCTTCCTTTTCCTCTCGTCAAAATGAGCATATCGTGGATCGCTGTCGGAGCCAGAACTTACCTGCCTCTGTGTCGCAGCCATAGATTTTTATTTTTTTCCTTTTGGAGGGAGATTTGTTAATTGATTAAAGATATTTTTATGTCGATTAAAATTAGTTAGTTCTTAAAACTGAGAATTTCAAGGGATAAAAGAAAAGAAAGGGATCAATATAATTAGATATTAGAAAGCGAAATCACACGAAAGATTTGAGATATAGTTCATGAAAAGACATAGAACCAGTAAAGAAATACAACCGAGAAGGAGTGGAGAATTCTAATCCTACGCATGAGGACTGAATAAGTCATAGACAATCTAAAATCATTGCTGTGGTTTACAGAACCCTAATCTCGATTGAAACGAAGACAGCAGCAATTGGTAACAGGAGAAAGAAGCCCTAAATGTTGATCGGATCTAATGATTCGACGACAATCGGAATCGAGAATGAACAAATCAAATAAGAGAAACTGAAAGAAAGAAAGGAATAAAGAAAACTTAGCTGATGGATGCTTAGACGAAACGCAAGAGCCGAAGACAAGCGCTTAGCGAATGGAAAGCGAGACCAAAGAAGGTGAAGAAAGGCGTCGGATGGGGGTTTTATAGGGAAAATGGGTGGGCTATTGTTGGGCGGAAAAAAAAAAAAATGGAGTATTTATTGCTTTTTTATGCAATTTTTAAGGAAGTGGTGTCGGTGCAATTGCTGGCGTGCAGAGTGACGCCAGCTGTGCGCTAAAGTTTTAAAAGGCACGTTTCACCAAGAGTACTTTCAACTTTTTGGAATATTCTTCGGCGATGCTTTTACTCGGTCCAACCAAAATAGGAATTTCCGTCGGTGGAAAGTCTAGAAACGCGTTACTTAGAAACGTAAATACAAAATTCAAAATTAAGGAAAATACAGAATAGATTGACTGCTTTGCCGTATAGCTTTCTTTATAAAATCGAACGAAAAAATCCTCCTCTAATTCTTACTCTTAAAAAATAATTTTACTGATTTTGCACAATTTTCTTTTATTATCTCAAAATTGTTCTGAGAGATACGATTGAGAGCGTTAATTCCTGTCTACATTAATTAATTTTTGTTTTTTTTAGTCCTCAAATACGTCTATCGCCCTAGATGATTTATAGCGTTTGTTGCGCCTTTTTTTTTTTTTTTTATCACATCAATCTCGTGCATCACACATTGTTAATAAATTAGTGTTTAGTTATTTTCATGATTAAAGATTATATAATTGTTTATTTTGACACTTCCTCGATTTTCATGTGATTTTATATAACCAGCGGTTGTTAGGATACATGTGGATTTTTTTTTTGTAATACAATTTAAAGGAGTAAGAAATTAAACTGCAGCGGATGAGCCAAATGTACCACCTCGATTTTGATAGATATATATGGATCCAATTTTTTATGATGTGTACCACAGTGCAACATTCTTTTTCCCTCGGGCGATAAATCATAAAGGTCACCATCTTATGGATGCTTTCCCTTCTCCAAAACTTTTTGAGAGCCTAGGTGACTTTCTAAAATATTTTGTTTCTGTTAGTGACAATGGAGCTTTTTCAGTACTTTTTTTTTTTTTTGAAAAGAGAAATTCATTAAAAACAAGACACAGACAAAATATTAACTGGGATATCGCCCAGCCACATCACTGGGTCCTGTTGAGCTAGTGCTAATTTGACAATATTATGGGCTGCCATGATACAGACTCCAGCAATTTTACTCACTTTAAAGAGTCCTTTTGTTTTATAATTCCTTGAATGTCTGTGATCACCAAATAAATTTCTGCCAAGCTTCCCTCATCTCTTTTACGAGACTCTATTATTAAAGGAGTTAGGCGTGCTTACTTTTCTACTTCAATTCCAGTTTTCATTGCTTTCGCTTCTGCCAAATCCACATCCCCATGGAATTTTAAATTCCTCAACGCAGGCCAAAACCTTTCCATTTGAGTCTTTGATTACTGCTTCAAGACCTGCACACTTCTTGGCCCCATCCGTAGATGCATCTACATTTAACTTAAACCCATTTTGAGGCGGTGGCATCCAAGACGTCTTGGATTCAATGGTACAACTGTTATCTTCACATGCTGTATTTGAATGCACTCTCCTGGATGATTTCAGACCAGATTCTGCTCTTACTAAAATCCTTTCCGAAAATTCTTTTATCTTCTCAAACAAGAGTTTATTTCGAGCATACCATAGAGACCACCAACTGATCACCATCAACTCAAAATTTTCCTTTTTCAAAACAGTTGTTGCAGCTTGAATAATATCAGTAAAACTCATCTTAATATTTACCTTTATCAGCTCCAAAAATTGACTGAGTTTCCAAACTCTTTTAGCAACTTTACATCCACAGAGAACATGAACTACATCTTCATCTTGCTCACGGCATCTTTCACAGATTGAAGATCCTACAACCTTCTTCCTCATTGGATTTTGTGCTTTGTGTCTTCCGCAGCTCTTATATTGCCATTCATTCACTATTTGCCAAGTGTCTCTTATTAGTACATAATTTGCCTCCTATTTCACGGAAGTGAGGTATGTTTATTGTCCTTCTTTTTTCTTTGGTAAAAAGGACTACATTTACCTCCTTAATTACTATTTTAATCAATTGTGCTTCTTATTTTGAGTTTAGAGAATTTTCTTCCAAATATTATGTATTTTTTGTTAACACTTTAAATATAATTTATGAAAATCAAATTTAAAACATTTTGATGATAAGCATGATTTAACTGCGAGGACATGAAAAAGGACAGTTCGACTGGGTAATATAGTTGATTGTTACAATATTAAATGTAATAAAGTGTATCAGGTAATTGGGATGATGAAATAAATACGTAAATATATAATTATATGTTTATTTAACAAAATTTTAATACATAATAATAGTAATATTTATTCTACTTATATGTATTGCTAAGATCTATCGTAGTAAAATAATAATGAAGAAAAAAGTGTGATACTACTTGTCTTCGAAATTTTTATTTCAAATAATGTAGTTACAAATTTTAGAATTATTTATTATACAATTTCATCACCAATTTGATGTTATTGTGACATTTAAGTATAAAATATAATGATGAAACTCTTGGACATATAACATTACTCTTTTGGTTAAAAAAATAAATACTCATCAAATTACATTGAATAATTTTGTTGTAATTATTTTATTTTATATTTTTTCATAAATTTATACAATTAATATTTTATTTATTGAATAGTTTATAAAATTTTAAAGGAACGCACCGTAGATTACAATTCGGATTATCACGTTGTGTTAAATAAAAAATATAATATATTTTAAATTAATTTGAATTTGATTTATTTAATTCTCGTATTAAGAATTATATTTTTAATACGACTCGTTTAATAATTGTATTACTTATTTAATATATATTTTAAGGTAATTTTTAATTTATCCTTTTATATATTGATAATTTTTTTTTATTCTCAAGATAAGTTAACCGTTAAAGTTAACTGCAAATTGACAAAAAGATTATATTACTTTTTATAACATTTAATATATATAAAAAGATACCTTACCTCTAAAAATATCGAAAATTAATTTTTTTATTTTATTTTTTCATTTTTTCGTTTTTTTCTTCCTTCTCTCCTATTTTTCTTTTTCTTCTTCTTCCTTATCTCTTTCGTTTTTTTTTTTTTTGTCTTCCTTCTCTCTTCCTTTTCTTTTATTTTCTTCTTCTTCTTCCTTCTATCTTCTTTTCTTCTTCTTCCGTCATCTCTTCATCTCTCTTCCATGGCTACAAGCAAACTTTCATGGTTGTGCAGGCTACTACAGGCAGTCTTCCATAGCTGCTGAAAAGGTAGTTTTTCGATGGCTGCTTCAAACAACCTAACCTTCTAGGGCTGCTTCACGTAGCTTTCCATGGCTGTTGTAGGTAGCCTCCTATGATTGCTTTAATAAATGTTTCATGGTGCTACGAATGAACGAAGAAAAGGAAAAAAAAAAATAACATAAGAGACAGAAAGGAAAATAAGAAGAGAAAGAAGGATTAAAAATTAAAAAAATAATAACATAAGAGAAAGGAAAAAATAATAATTTACCCTTTAGAGTATTTAACAAAATGGGAACACTTTGATAAATTATAATAAAATTTGAGGTGAAGTGAAAGTTGAAATATATAAAAGGAAAAATTAAAAATTATTTTATTTTTAATATATTTGTTTATAATATTATCTACTCAAATACTAATGTACGAATTAAAGAAGAAAAGAAAAAAAAAAAATAACAGAAGAAAGAGAAAGAAAAATAAGAAGAGAAAGAAGGATTAAAAATTAAAAAAAAATAATAATTATAATTTATTAATTTACCCTTTAAATAGTTAATTCTAACATTATATTCACAAAATAGGGTCACTTTGATAAATCAAATAAGTTTTGAAGTGAAGTGAAAGTTGTCAGTATATAAAGAAGATAAATTAAAAATTATTCTATTTTAAATATATTATAAAATGTTTATAATATTATTTATTTAAATATTAATAAAATTTATTTTAAATAGTATTAAATATTTTTTAAAATATTTAAAATATAATTAAAAAGTATAAAAAATATAAAATAAATTATTAAATTATAAATAAATTAAAATAAAATAATTATTTAAATAATTAATTGTGTTGTAAACGAGTGTTAAGACTTTTAAATCTGAACTCAAATTAATTATTATTTGTGTTACGTTAGCTTATTTATTAATTATGTTAGTAAATTCCGACCCACTAATTCATATATAACGATTATTTGGTTATTACTGAATTCTGCGATGGTAAAATTTTTTCGATAATTCGTTTTGGTAGCGTTTCTTCATCTTTGCGTTTCGTTGCCAAAAAAACCCCTATTGACTTTCTTTCCTCTCGCCTTCTATTTGATAGCTTTTCACCTAGGCGTTTCTTTTATTCGAAGCGTTCGCTAAGTTTTCCTTCTCCTCTCTCCCTCTCAGTTTCTCCTCTCTCCACTATTATTTCAAAATAGTTGAATCCCTGAATCCGGTCCAAATCGAACACTTAGCAAATCCAACAATCAGAAGCGACTCCTCGGAGAAAATGGGTGTAGACGATGTTCCCTTGGATGATAAAGCAAAGAGAATGAGAGATCTGCTATCGAGTTTCTACGCTCCAGATCCTTCTATTTCCCCCAACTCTTCTTCGAAACACGCACCGTTAGATGCAATCAACACAAACTCATTCGATGCCGATCAGTACATGAATCTCCTGGTACGCCAACTACCTTCTGATTTTCCACTCTATAATATCTACACGTTGATAGTGACGAATTAATTATACATATGTTCATTAAGTATGTGTTCGTTGCGAGGTTTAAAATTCACTTGGAAGGATTTATTGTTTACTGTAGAGTAATGATGAACGGGGCATTGGTGCTGAACACGAGCAAAATTGTTAAGTGCGTTAGCATTAGTCTTGAATTTTGAATATATCACTAAGCTGAATATTTAGAGTTGAAAATTGGTTAATTTACTAAATCTGATGATAGTAAATGAGTTTGATTAGGTGATTTATTTGGCTTAGTACCAAACCAAATATTTAGTGGTTGTTGAAAGGGTTTTAGGAAATGAATGGTAGGTGGTCGATTGACTGGGAAATGTGCTTTGGAAAATTGTTGGTTTTGGTACTTGTTTATATTAGTCTTCTTTCATAGTATGCTTGTGTTTGATGGAAGCAGAGATGGCTACATGGGATCTGCAGAATTATGCTTTTATTAGGTAAAAGCAGAG
Organism: Azadirachta indica; assembly: GCA_022749755.1. NCBI lineage: Eukaryota > Viridiplantae > Streptophyta > Magnoliopsida > Sapindales > Meliaceae > Azadirachta > Azadirachta indica. The sequence goes on from CM040440.1 coordinate 17,954,237, forward strand.
ATAATTGTGTGGCTGAGAGTTGAGGGAGAGGGAATGACTAGTCTAATGTATGAAAATATATGAACATCCACTAAGATGGTTTCGAGTATATAGGTTTATTATGAAATACAAATGTACAGTATTATTTATTCCGAGCTAGCTGTTCTGTTGTTGGAGAGAAATTTAAGTATAAGAATTCTTGATCCCTTATGCATATTGAATGGAATAGGTACAAAAGTCAAGTTTGGAAGGGCTTCTGCAGAGGCATGTTGAAATGGCAGCTGAGATAAAAAATCTTGATACTGACTTGCAAATGTTAGTCTATGAAAATTACAACAAGTTTATCAGTGCCACTGACACAATCAAAAGGTAGCTTCTCCATTCTTTAGTATTTGAGTATCCGATGGCTCAACACATAGCATATATGGGTGGTAATTTGGAATTTGTACAGTTCATCATCTTTTTATTTTTGTGGAAGTCGCCATATTGTTTTGTTTTGTTTTGCTTTTCAATTTTTGTTGCATTATTTCAGTGTTGCAAGTTGTTTTGTGTAGTGATTTACAGTGTGATGTTTTTGAAATCTTGGGACAATTTGGTAGACACCGGCAATATACTGTTTAATTTTGTACCTTTTGTTTTACATCATTCTAAGTAGTTTGTTTGGCCTTGTAACAGGATGAATAGCAATATTGTGGGCATGGAAACAAATATGGGACAACTCCTTGAGAAGGTGTGTAATAGATCTTAGATTAACTATATCGCTTCTGATCTTTGAGTTATGGATGTAGTAAAAAACTTATAAAAGAAAATGAAGAAAATAAAAGCTTAGTAAGGAACTCATTCTCTTCATCAATATTCCAGATAAAGTCAGTGCAATCTAGAAGTGACGGGGTCAACACTTCTCTTTTTGAAAAGAGAGAGCACATAGAGAAATTGCATCGTACACGCAACCTTCTGCGAAAAGTTCAGGTGTTAAAGAACTCTCAACTTTATATTGGTTTTATCCCAGTGGCTGTTATTTCATATCGCGGCGTCTGTGAAATGTGTATCAACGTGTGCATATAAGAAATGGTAATTGAATCCATCAACAATGGGTTATTGTATCCTCTTAACTAGGTGCTAACTTCTGAGGATTGATCTACAAGGACAAATATAAATTATGAGAGTATGTATTAAACCACTGCTAATAAATCAATTGTATAGTCTGATATAGTTGGCTTTCATCAATGATGCATGGCTAGTCAGGTTGCTTGAGCTAAACTGAGAAAATTTTAAAGGATTCCACTTCGGTCACTAGTAACAGTTGTACAGTTGTATATATGCATTTTTCTGTGACATTGATGATTGGCAGGTGTAAATTTGTGCTTTATGTATGTCTTGATTTTGGCCATCTGTGAATTAACAGATATATTCTTCTGTGATAAAGAGCAGTTCATTTATGATTTACCCACTAGACTTGGAAAATGCATCAAATCGGAAGCCTATGCCGATGCAGTTAGGTTCTACACTGGAGCGATGCCAATTTTTAAGGTTACTTAATTCTTTGCTAATTTGTGTTTTTCCTTTTGTTTTTGGAGCATTGTTTTATATTCATGTTTTTATCTCTTTCAGAAATTTTCACATTTTGTTATATTCTCCTCACTAGGCATACGGAGAGTCATCTTTCCAGGATTGTAAGCGAGCATCTGAAGAGGCAATTGCAATTATAATAAAGAACTTGCAGGTATTTTCTTCTTTATGTAGTATATGGAGTCAGGCTAGCTTATTTTGGTCCCAAATCAAATCAAACCAAAATGTGTAGGATTGGTGTATGGATCTTCCTAACTTGACTTGCAGTATTCTTATATTCTGGATTGAATCTTAGAGATGAAGTGTCTCGCAGTTTATGGCACCACCTCATCTTTAATCAAAGTAAGCCGCAATTCCAACTAAATGGGGTGACACATTAAGTAAGCCAAGGGACTACTTAGTAAACTACCTGGAACATTAAGCAACTTTATTCTGTTGGCAATTATGTCAAATATATTAGGTAATGATTTATTAAGGAATTGCACATGATAATGGAACTTTACTGAAAATATCTAGAACTATGTTGAAGCCACATATTTGGATAGTCTTTGTTCAATTGTTGAGTTATCAACATTATGTGCAGGTGACATAGAGGAGCATTATTGATTTATGGCCTTATATGTGTCTTTTCTTTAACGTGCAAAAACATGTGTCAATGTTGAAAATCTATTACGAAGATGACCTTACCACCATTATTAAAAATCTTTTCTTGCCTTAAAGCATGCATATTATTCATATAAGGCAGTAAGTAAAAGTGCGGTTTACTGGAGACAAACTCACCGGACCTTCTTATTTTTGTGTTTTAGCTGATATAAATATTTGTCTTGTGTTTGTGAATTTTTTTCTTTCCAGGGGAAGCTGTTCTCAGATTCTGAATCCATACAGACAAGAGCTGAAGCTGCAGTTCTTCTCAAGCAGTTGGATTTTCCGGTTTGTACTTCAATGTGTATATGGTTATTTGGGTTTCTTTTTTCTGTTGAATTAATATGTTACACTTGTAAACAGAAAAATTAATTAGATTATGATGTTATGTAATATCACACACAGAGAATTGGCTGAATTTGTATGGTAGTAGAATGAAAACATTCTCTTCCTGCTCAATCTTATCTATTAAAATGCTAAAGTTTTTGGAATTAGATGCCCCAGAGTATGTACTTTGTGCAGCATATATGAAAGAAAACTTCTTTACTAATTTTCTTTTTTTGATAAGAACGACTGGATTTTGTTATTCAAATATATTCAACTTTCAGATTTCTTATGATTCTTTTTGAGATATCCATGTGCTACAGATTTCATATAATTACTCATTCATGTCTTTGCAGGTGGACAGCTTGCAGGCAAAACTACTTGAAAAGTTAGAACAATCTCTTGGGGACCTTCAGCTTGAAGATGAAGATATAAGCAGTTGTTTGTTGAAGTCAAATGATCCTTCTAAACAAGAAAATACTACTGAGTTGGTTCCTGCTACTGCTCATGAGGTAACTAAAATTGAGTAGCACCTTTATGATTCAGATTGTTGGCATGTGGAGGTTGTCTGAGCTCATTGAGTTAATTCCCCTTCTAAAGTTACTGTTCCAAAATTTTTATAACTTGTCTTTGAATTTTCTCAATTCAGATTTCTGTTCGAGAGTTTGTGGAGGCTGTACGAGCTTATCGAGTAATATTTCCTGACTCAGAGAAGCAGCTAATTAAACTTGCAGAAGATTTGGTTGCCAAGTAAGAAAATGTTGATAGATTTTTGTGGATTTAACTTAAGATTATGACTGCATTTTGCTCAATAAATATAACTTTTTGTTTGTTCTTTTAGGAACTTTGAAACTGCTGAGCAATATGGACAGAAACGAATACACTCAGCTGACTTGTTGGGTGCTCTTAGTAAGTAGTTTGGTTTTTTTCCGACACCACATCTTACGCTTCAAGATTTTGCTACCTGAATTTTCTTTAGTAATCATGTTATTTTTAGGCCTATCCTAATAAGATGCTCATGCTTGACATCATTATTGTTTAGTATTCATGGAGTAGTATTCATTTCTTTGTAACCTTTGCAAAAATAAGTTTTACTGTATTTTCAGTTAACATTCACTAAATGTTAAATTTCTTCTCTTTTTCCACCTTCAATTTGATTGTTTGGAATGCTTAACCAAGTGCAAACTGCATGCAGGAATGATATGGAATGATGTTCTGCTGATGGATGAAGCCTTACATGAAGCTGTTCTCTCTGAGTTTTCTCTGGAGGTTTTTCTTGGAATCAACATATAATTTGTTTTCCCTTTTGAGGATGTAGTTTAATATACTAATTAATCATGTATGTTTCAGGCCGCCCACCTTACCGTCAAACATTATGTTGCCAGCAGATTTTCCCATCTTCTACATGATATATCAGGTTACTTTTGCCATTATAGATTTAGGAAGTGTTTTTTTTTTTTTCTCTGTCTTTCTAAATAACTGACTCATGCTATGACATGCTCCTACGAATTTGGAATAACTTGGTAGTTTCTTCTAAGGACTTCGATTCATCTGATTGAAAGGGTATTCTGAGTTAAATTCTGTTCAAACTGGCAGACGCCCTGACAAAAGTTTATGTTGGACAAAAGGAGGGAATGGAAGAATATCCCTTGCAGGTTGCCCTGGAGGCCAGCAAAAAAGCAGTGCTTCAAGGCAGCATGGATGTCTTACTGGTAATATTTAAGATGCCATGTAGACTACCTTTCAAAAACAAGAAAAATATGCTGTGGAGACTACTTGTTTTATGCATGCAAGAACTGTGCAGTGTTCACACATATTGCATTCGCATAAAATAATCTTTGGGACTACTTATTCTCCCCTCTTTCTCTGCTTTTTTGTTTAGTCTTACTTGTGTGGGATGAATTTTTCAGTGCTTATACTCTGTGGTATGAAAAGTTGTATTTTATCATTTTGGCCAGTAGGTAACATTTTGTTATATCTTTCTAATGTGCGTGTGTGTATATATTCTTTTAGCTTTTCCATTTCTCATTCAGTTTCTTAATTCTAGGACTTCCGCCAACTTCTTGATGATGACTTAGGGCTACTGGTTAAACTAAAAGACTTGATTATCGATTGGGTTCAAGAAGGATTCCAAGAGTTCTTTGGGGCACTTGACGATAGATTCTTATTGCTTTCTGGAAGAAATAATTCAGCTGGTCAAGTTCAAGGTTTGGAGGTAACACAGGGCGAGAAAGTTCTTTCTGGGCTTGTCTTGGTGCTAGCTCAACTATCTGTCTTCATTGAACAAACTGCCATCCCAAGAATAACTGAGGTAAGGAGCCACCTTTTAGTTTTATTCTAGTCCTTTTATAGATAGACAAGTTATGTAGTTAATCTCTCTGTACCCTCAATCGCTTGTCTTCATGTCTTATTTGTCAGGAAATAGCTGCTTCTTTCTCTGGTGGCAGTGTTAGAGGCTATGAAAATGGTCCAGCTTTTGTCCCTGGGGAAATTTGTCGAATTTTTCGGTCTGCTGGTGAAAAGCTTCTGCGTCATGTATGAGTCTGAATTACGAGCTTATTTGATTGATATATCACATTTCTTTTGGAACACAGTCAAACACCTAATTGGTGTATACTTCTCTTTTCAGTACATAAATTTGAGAATTCAGAGGATATCGGTTCTCTTAAGGAAAAGATTTACAACACCAAATTGGATTAAGGTCAGTGCAGCATATGACTACAGCCCAAGCATTTGGAAAGCACCTGGTGGGAGAATAGTTTGTTATTCAATTTTCCTAATGCTTTGAATTTTATGCAGCACAAGGAGCCTAGAGAAGTTCATATGTTTGTTGATCTATTGCTTCAAGAGGTTGGTACATCATCCCCATGTTTCTCATACTAAAGTTATGTATGTAAGTTCTTTAATTAAACGAAATTTACAAGAGAAACATATACTTTGAAATTTTCCTGCTTCAGTTGAAAGCAATAGGAAATGAGGTAAAACAGATTCTACCACAAGGTCTCCTACGTAGGCATCATCGGACTGACAGTAATGGAAGCACCACCTCCTCTCGCAGTAATCCTTTACGAGAGGACAAATTGAGTCGCTCAAATACCCAAAAAGCCAGGAGCCAGCTTTTGGAAACACATCTCGCAAAATTGTTTAAGCAAAAGGTTGAGATTTTTACAAAAGTTGAATATACACAGGTATGAGACTGCTAATACTGAAATTTGATGGTAAGAAAATTAACTGGTATTTTGAAGCTAGATTTAATTAAATTTGTTTATAAATTGCAGGAGTCAGTAATAACAACTATAGTAAAACTTAGCCTTAAAAGTTTGCAAGAATTTGTCCGACTCCAGACTTTTAACCGAAGTGGATTTCAGCAAATTCAGTTGGATATTCAGTTCCTAAGAACTCCTTTAAAGGAAATTGTTGAAGATGAAGCTGCCATCGACTTTTTGCTTGATGAGGTAATAGGGAAAATTTGCTGTGCTATTTTGAACCTTGATTTCCTCTAACCTTTCTGTTGGAAGCACCCTGTTCTTTTATTTATGGAAATTCGTACTGTACTCACTTTCAGGAAAAAAAGAAAAAAAGATTTTACTTTCACTCCAGGAAGATGAGAGGAAGAAAGAAAAATAAAAGATTCTGATCCATGGACTTAATTTGTTGTTGTGCAGGTAATTGTTGCAGCTGCTGAACGTTGTCTTGACCCAATTCCTTTGGAGCCTCCCATTTTGGACAAACTTATACAAGCAAAATTGGCAAAAACAAGAGAGCAAAATACAATTTCTCAGTAAGCATTGGAAATTCCAACCAGTGAAGATGGTCTCACATAATCAGTTGGTGGGTTAACATTTTCTTCAGCCTGTACTGCTTCCAGTTACCAAAGATTGGTTGGTTACAATGTCATGTGTAGTTCTGAAGGAATGATCGACTCTTGAAAGTGTTCACTGGCATCCTCAGGACATCCCTATCAATGGTCTGGTGATCTGATAACATCAGAAATGTAAGAATGTTTCCTAGTTGTATGGTTTTGGAACTTGGAACATCTTCTGAGGAAAACAACATTAATTTGCAGTCTGAGATAATCTGTTTAACCTTAGAACTCTGCCGGTTAGTGCAGCACTTTAGTTTTCATGCTCCCTGTAAATTTTTATGATGTGTAAATTGTTTGGAATTGTTCCATTATTTCACGGATGTATTTGTATCTAAAATTATATGAATATGATCACACACATGTTCCGGAGCTCTCCGGAGTTCAGTCTCGTAAGAGGGGAACTTAAATTGATTTATTTTGTTGTGATTTTCTGCGCATTGATCTTGATCATTGCAATTAAAACAATTGCCCATATGAGTTGAAATATTTTTACAAATTGTATTACTGGTCAGATATTGTATTAGTGTATGGCAACTTCCATTTAAATCTCTCAATGCTTTGGAATTTGAGGATAACCATAATAATCTGAAATTAAAGATAGGACAACAAATCAAGTTGCTGTAGTTTAGTGGCTAGAATTCTACGTTGTGGCCGTAAGCAGCCACATTAGTTATTGATAAACTTTTAATTAGCAATCGATGAAAAAATTGGTTTACTATTGTTTAACTGAAATGTAATTATATCTTTTTTTATTACCAAAATATAAATACATTTCTCTTCATTTAGTTAAAATATTGGTTTTATTTTTATTCATTTTTTTGTCAAAATGTAATTTTTCTGCTAATAGAATTGGTTCGATTACGAAGTGGATAATCTTCTACCAAAATGTAATTTCTTCAATAAAAGAACTGATTTGATTTTGATCCGTGCTTATTAATTTTTAAAACGTATTTTAATCTTTTAACGGTGTGTGCATTTTTTTCATAGAAAAATTGGTTTGGTTTTGATCCATCGCTGGTTGGTGTACTCTCTCTAAAAGTTCGATCATGACCGTTCATTAAGAGTACCCCAGGTAAAACGTATAAATTTGAAATCCAAATTGCAGCGTATCAATCACGCGCACTACTTTATTTTCCCGCCAAATCTTTCTTCCCTCTCATCATTTGCCGCCAAAATCTCTCCTCTCTCATCCTCGCTTCTTCTCATCTCCACCTCTCTTCCTCTCTCTCCATCTCTCTCTTTCGCTGCCGTTGCAAGGTAAACCATGAAAAACCTCGACCTCGACGCTGACAAAGGTATTTTTCATCTTTCTACCTCTGTTCTATAATTTGTTTCGGAAAATGCTAATTCTTTTTCTTCGTCTTTTAATTTGCATGCAGTTTATGCAAAAGAGTTCCTTTCGAACTTCGCAGACGCAAATGGCGAAGCCAAATACATGAATATCCTTGTGAGTCTTCTCTTTTTCTACTATCGTTCTTTCTTTTTTGTTTTATCTGTAACAAAAACGCTGATTAAAAACCCTAGATCTGAAAAATGGATATTAAGTTTTCATTCTCGCATTCTTCCTGATTGATTCTCATGCTCTCTTCATATCAGCAAGAAGTTGCAAACCGTAGAATTCGTTCAATCCAGATCGATCTCGAAGACCTATTTAACGTAATTTCCTCTCTCTCTCTCTCTCTTCCTTTTCTATTTATTGATATAAAGTTGACTATTTGTTCGTTTTCTTGAAACCCTAATTTTTGTTCACTGTTAATTTTCTTGGTTTAACAGTACAAAGACTTCGACGAAGAATTTTTTAGGCGAGTTACTGAAAATACCCGACGATATGTGGGGGTTTTTGCTTCTGCAATCGATGAGTTATTGCCAGAGCCCACTGAGGCTTTTGCGGATGATGACCATGATATATTGATGACACAGAGAACCGAGGATGGGACAGATAATATTGAAGGTTCTGATCCGCATCAGAAGATGCCGCCGGAAATCAGGCGTTATTAGTAAGAATAAAGAAAATTCGTTTACCTTATCGCTGAACTTATTCTAGATATTTAAATGTTAGGATGATCTATATTATTTTATTTTCGCAATAGTTTATGGTTGACGATGCTGATTACTAAGTTTTTCTTAGTTAAGCATAATTGAGCAGAGTTAGGATTTGTCAACTTTATAATAGGATCTAAGTTCTCACAATTACATATTAAGCCTGCTCTTTCCTATCATTTGCTAATTCAGATTGGGATATAATTTAGTTTGTCTTGAATTCAATTGTGTTGCAAAGTATTCCTAGTATAATGATCAAGCACTTGTTGTCAATTTGGTATCAATTCCCAACCGATTTTTGTGTATACTAGTTAGTTTTGAATGCACTATGCTTTTCAGTTGTTGGTCCATCAATAATGTCTTCTATGCTTTAAATGAAATGGATTAGACGTTTCAACTTGATATCTTTGCAAAATTTAGTTGCCTAATGCTTTCTCATTCTTGATTCAGTGAAGTTTATGTTAGAGCATCTTCAAAGGGGCGACCATTTACTATTAGGGAGGTCAAGGCTTCATACATTGGCCAGCTTGTAAGGATATCGGGTATTATAACCCGTTGTTCAGATGTTAAGCCACTTATGCAGGTGGCAGTGTATACATGTGAAGAATGTGGTTTTGAAATCTACCAGGTAATTCAATGGAAAAGCTCATAATGATTACCAGCATTGGCCTTATCAGACTTGTATTTGACTAACTATTCTTCTACATGAATTTTTTTAATTCATCTATTATTGGATGTTTCAAACAGGAAGTAACTGCTCGTGTTTTTATGCCCTTGTTTGAGTGCCCATCCCAACGCTGTAATATAAACAAAACGAAGGGGAACCTGATCCTCCAACTCAGAGCATCGAAGTTTCTTAAGTTTCAGGAGGTTTGTAGTTTAATAAAATATTGAATTTTCAGATTGCATTAGTATTGAGAAGGGATCTATCGTGTGTGATTTTTTATGTTGGATGATATTTGGCAGGCTAAGATTCAAGAGTTGGCAGAACACGTTCCAAAAGGTCATATTCCTCGGACAATGACGGTTCATTTAAGAGGAGAACTCACTAGAAAGGTTGGTGTTTTGTGTCAACTATCATTAAATTTTTGGAAGGATACATCTCATTTTTTGTCCCCGAGGAAGAGAAGAGATGACACTGGATCTCAGTGGTTACTACTACTATTGTGCATCAAATTATATTGACCTTTTACATTATAGTCTGTGTAATATACAAAATGTTGGACAATACCTTAAATTTGAGTTTACTAGATGAGGGGCACAGCAGAAATATTTGACCACCGATGCAAGTCTCTGTCAGCTAAAAGGAAATAAAGAATGAAAATTTTGATGAGGGTGCAAACTGAATATAACTGAGTGGCATGTAGTATTGCAACACAGAACTTCCAGCCTCTGCTTAAGTGCATATTTATTCATTTCCAGAATTGTATCATTTTGGATAGATAATGATATTGCTTCTATCAAAATTGTTAATTTTGTATTAATGTTGACAGGTGGCACCGGGAGATGTCGTTGAATTATCAGGGATCTTTCTTCCTATTCCTTACACTGGTTTTAGAGCACTTCGTGCTGGCTTAGTTGCAGATACGTACTTGGAGGCCATGTCAGTCACTCATTTTAAGAAGAAATATGAAGAGTAAGCCACTCCTAGTGCTCAATTATGCTAATTTTATATTTCCATAAGCCTCATATTTTCATTATTTGTGATCAATATTAACCGTTTGAGCAGAAAGATGATTTTTTTTACTTATATTTTTGTTCCAAGAAACATGAACATTTTAGTGATTTTTATACTTTTTGGTGAAGTATAAAAAGGGAGGTGCTTTTCAGTTGCTCATTTGATAAGATTATGCATGGAACCAAAGAATGGTTCAACTGATGTGCTTATTTATACTCCATCGCAGGTACGAACTCAGAGGAGATGAGGAAGAACAGATTGCTCGTTTGGCTGAGGATGGTGATATCTACAATAAATTGGCTCATTCATTGGCCCCTGAAATCTACGGACATGAAGATATTAAGAAAGCTCTACTTCTTCTCCTTGTGGGTGCTCCTCACCGCAAGTTGAAAGATGGGATGAAGGTAATACTATATGATTTAAGCACACATGTCAGGGGATCAACTTTGCTTACAACTGAAATGATGGAGGACTTCTGTGTATCATATTTTTATATTCTCAAGAGTTTGTACTTTTGAGCATGGCAGAGTATATTTTCCTTTTTTTTCAATCTTCTTTGTTCCCTTCTGTCAAAAAGCTAACAAAATGTTACAATACTACCCAATGGAATTGCAGATCAGAGGAGACTTGCATATATGTCTGATGGGTGATCCTGGGGTTGCCAAGAGTCAGCTTCTCAAGCACATAATAAATGTTGCACCCAGGGGAGTGTATACCACTGGAAGAGGAAGCAGTGGAGTTGGTCTAACTGCTGCTGTTCAGAGAGACCCTGTGACAAATGAGATGGTTCTGGAAGGAGGAGCATTGGTGAGACACATATTTTGTTTTGTTGGAAACAGTTATATCCTCAGCCAACATGGATGTTGTTTGGCGAGAAACATGTACCCTGTATGTTTACATATGCATAAAGTTTTGGAGTTCCAATCTCTTGTTAATCTTTGAATTTGTTACTGAGGTTTTAATGTAGAAATCAGTCAAATAATATAAAAAAGACAAAACATCTGGGTTAACCATCACTCACAGCCTCTCCTAATGGATTGATCATCTGTTTTTCAATTGGTTTCTGGATTGTTTTTCTTGGTATAGTCAAGCCATCATAATGATGTCACCAATTAGAAGCCCTACTATCTAGTTTTCTCTGAGGGAATTTTGGGTTTAATAGAGAGGATTTGACTGTCTCAGGTGCTAGCAGATATGGGCATTTGTGCTATTGATGAGTTTGATAAGATGGATGAATCAGATCGTACAGCAATACATGAAGTCATGGAGCAGCAAACTGTTAGTATTGCCAAGGCTGGCATCACCACATCTTTGAATGCAAGAACAGCTGTTCTTGCTGCTGCTAATCCTGCATGGTACAGACCTTACTGCCATTCATTAATTTTATTTTCAAGTGCTCAAATTCATGTTTTATCTGTTGCACAAATATATGGCAGCTTTTTTGCTAGAAGCATAATAGTCTTGCTTATTTTTGTGAGTATACTAGTCTATCTAAAAATTTAAAATACTAATTTTTTGGGTCATAACGTTCGTTGTAGGGGAAGATATGATCTACGGAGAACTCCAGCTGAAAATATTAATCTCCCTCCCGCCCTTCTATCAAGGTTTGATCTTCTGTGGCTGATCCTAGATCGAGCAGATATGGATAGTGATCTTGAAATGGCTAGACACGTTGTCTATGTGCACCAGAATAAGGAGTCTCCTGCTCTTGGTTTTACTCCACTTGAACCATCTATTCTTCGGTAAATACCAAAATTGTTTTTGAGATGGAAGTGATTACTACTAATTTATGGATGATTTGTTTTTGAATTACTCCAGTTTTATGGCTATTAGGCTCTACATCATGAATCCTTGTATTATAGCATTTAAACTATGCTGCATTGAGATAGATAATTAAACTGGTATCTATCTGGTTTAAGGTTAAAAATTATGCTGCTATATGGGTTGGAGAAGCTGATTTATTCCTCTGTTGGTTGTGTTTTGTCTGTGCAAGCACTATTTTGTTCATCAGTATGCTTCCTTTTATGGCTGCATGTCTTTACATTTGAATCTAAATTCAATTTTTGTGCAAATGCTGATGGCAAGTCTTTTGAGATGTTAATGAAAGGGCTTAGCCTTTATGATAGGCATTCTGTACTTTCTAATGATTTACTTCTGCCTTCTATCATCGATGTTCAAAGATAATTTTATTTAAAAGAATAGTGCTCGGACCATAACTGGTTGTCATACAAATTTTGACATTTTTTTACCTGGTCTGTAGAGCATACATTTCAGCAGCAAGAAGACTGTCCCCTTGTGTTCCAAGGGAGCTGGAGGAATATATTGCTACTGCATACTCCAGCATTCGGCAAGAAGAAGCTAAATCAAATTCCCCTCACTCATATACAACAGTGAGAACTTTGCTTAGCATTCTGCGGATATCAGCTGTAAGTTCGGATACAATTTGTTCTGTTGATGATGATAGATTATATTGCCTGGTTTTTTATTATTAAAATGGGTGGGGAGGCAGTAAATCTGTTCAACAGTGAGCATGGGGAGCGTAACCACTTAGTTGTGACTGCTAGGCATGGATTTCTAGGCAACACAAGCTGTGTTTCTAGGTTTGAAATGTTGGACATTCTAGATGGAATTTTTAGGTAGAATTGGTCAACTGTTTTCTTTGAAGAGATATTCTCCTGCTAGTCAGATGCATACAAGCGGAGCAACAAATATCTATGAATGACATCTTTGCTTCTGATTTATATTGAAGCATTTTAAATTGATATTTCTGTTGGTTTACAGGCACTAGCAAGACTTAGATTCTCAGACACTGTTGCTCAGAGTGATGTGGACGAGGCACTTAGGTTAATGCAGATGTCAAAGTTCTCTTTGTATTCTGATGATCGTCAGAGAGCTGGTCTGGATGCTATCTCTGATATTTATTCAATTTTGCGGGATGAGGCTGCGAGAACTAACAAGTTAGACGTGAGCTATGCCCGTGCGCTCAACTGGATTTCTAGAAAGGTTAGTACTCGATTGGAGGATGCAGTTCAGTTAGTTATTGGGCACCTTATTTTTTAGTCCACTGAAACGCCTCCTTAAAGGTGAAGAACCATATTTAGAGTTTCTTTCATGTAGTCTTGTGTCTTGAGTTGGCCCTGAACCTTATAGAAATAGACAATTACGATGCCAGTCTAGGAATTATATTATAACTGCATCTCGCTTAGGGACAAGTTCATCTAAAACCAGCTCCTTGAGATTGAGCATGTGTTTTTTCTATCTCATGTGTTGGATACCTACTGCTCTTCCTGTTTCAAGGCATGCATTTTAAATGAGACAGGTTATATTCTCTAACAGTTAAGCTCCTGCGTGTACTTGACGTGTAAATTATGTGATCGTTATTCTTTCTCTAATATTTCTAATTGCTTAAGATGTCATATACAGGGATACAGCGAAGCACAGTTGAAAGAATGTTTAGAGGAATATGCAGCATTAAACGTCTGGCAGATACACCCCCATACATTTGATATCCGCTTCATTGATGCTTGATCTACTCTCCCTTGTAAAAATCAGTTTGTGGCATCAATCCCTTGTCAAAATATAGGAACAGTCTAGGCCTTTAAAATATTATTCTGTGGGAAGCGATGGCTCATACTTTAATTTTGTTTGAGCTGTAATTGAACGTAATTTTCCGAACAAAACAGTTAGAATTTGTAGACTTAAAAGAGCAGTTGCTTATTTGTTCGGCAATGGGTTTGTGATGTAAATGTATTCAAGAAATTCAAGAAAGAGAAACCCAGAGGAGCATTAGTTTTGTTGTGAGTTGTGACTGTATACAAACAGGCAAGATTTCCAATTCTTCTTGCTTGTCTTTGCAAAAATGCTGGTGAAACTAATTCCGGATCTAATTATTGATGCCGCAATGCAGCATTAAATAATTCTGAAAAAGAAGTCATTACTTCTCGTCGGATCATCACACTCTATCTACCCTAAAAATGGAAAGTGTTTCCCTGATGGTTGAATTACTCTAGTCCGCAATTGCATTTGTTGGGTACAAGAACAACAAAAACGTTATGACAAAATATCTCATCGTGGATCCACACGACGCCGTTTGGCCGCTGATGTCTTCGTCCACCGTCTGAAGGACGAAAGTAACCCTTTCCTGTGCTTCTGTTACAGCGTCATTTAAAGGCTTTGACAATTCTAAACGTGGGCTTGCATGTCTTTTCACTCCTCGGGCGCGCCTGCAACAAAATGCGGAGTGCTCGGATCATGTGCAATGTCCTTATATGATACGTCTCAATCCTGAGAATATATATATATATATAAATTTTTTTTTTCAATTTTCTCACAATATTTTCTGCTTTAATTTTTTTTCTCTGGAGTTTTAAATCCCTCCATTTCGTACGTTTGTTCTTCTTTCTGTTTGCTCTCTTTACAGAAAAACTGACTGAATATCTGAAAGACACTGACTACGTCGAAAATACAAAATGTAACTGAGCCCCGTCCCTTAATATTTTTCTCAAACTTCAACACCTGAAATTCACTATTCTTTTCTTTGTTTTTGAATATAATCCTTTAATCTCCACATCCGCCAGCTCGCAAACTCTCAATCACGGCTAGTAAGTTGCTGCTTTCTTGAAGACCACCATGTTTGGTTTCTGAACCAACTTATCTAAAGTAAATTTTTTTTTCCATTTGTATTTAGCCTCGAATGAAATTCTGTTTGACGCGTTTGCATGTGTCTCGAATTGGATCTTGAGTTATTTAATTCTAATTTTTTTCCGTTGCTTGAGTGCAAATTTCTTTGAATTTGATGTTTGTGTCCGTGAGACTGCAGGATGATTTTGCAGATTAGATTCTTTTGTCGTTGTTATTTTTTCGTGTCACTTACTAAATGTCATGCTTGGAGATTCGAATTGTAGTTTCATTTTGTTGGCTTGTGATTTGGAAATTCACTTTGAGAAGTTAGTGGCGTGTATCTGGTATTACTTCAACAGTTTACGAGGAAACCCTTTTTTGGAAAGTGAGATAGAATATAATGAGGAAGCAATAGAACAGTATGTAATCTTATTTAATAATTATTAGCAGTTTGTTCGATTGTTTTCATGTGATTGTTATGATTCTTACATGTTTGGATATCTTGAAGAATGGATGTATAAACTATGAAGTAGTAATGTCATAGGACCTTCAGCTAGGGTTAGTTATGCTACAAACTTCTGCTCCCAACCATCAATGTAAGGGCCTAAGAGGCAGTAACACTGGCCAGAGTTCTTAGGGGAAGAGAAGAGCTCTTTTATTGTTTATTATCATGTTCTGCTGCCTGATACTTTATTGATGTCTGTATAGAAAATGTCATTTCTATAGATAGATTGTACTCCCTTTCTGGTCCTGCTAAAGTATAGATGGTTTATATCTGGGTTCCTTAATATTTTTAAAGGTAATAAAATATTGAGCTTATTTGGTTAACTAGCAGTCTGTCTCTGCAGATGGTGTGTGTTATCTTTTGTAGCGAGCTTTT
Source organism: Azadirachta indica (assembly GCA_022749755.1). Lineage (NCBI taxonomy): Eukaryota > Viridiplantae > Streptophyta > Magnoliopsida > Sapindales > Meliaceae > Azadirachta > Azadirachta indica. Next base: position 17,969,834 of record CM040440.1, read on the forward strand.
TCATCTGCTTACAGTCAATACAAACATATTATGTAAAATTTTTCTTCTTTTGTCTCAGGTGGTACTGAAATTATGGACTACTGGAAGCATACATCTTCTGGTGGTGCATCTTCTCTTAGTAAAGCACCATTAAATTTTCCGAATACAGTGCAGGACATGGCACAGTTAGCGCAACAAGATATAGTTGCCAGCCAGGCTGTTGAGACTGATGTAAATATAGACTTCAGAGAAGTCTACTTTTTGATTGTGCATTTTCTATCTTCTGGACCATGTCAGAAGACTCTTGGACATTTCTGGAATGAGCTTTTGGAACATCAGCTTCTACCTAGAAGATATCATGCTTGGTTTTCAAGGAGTGGTGCGCATAGTGGGAATGATAATGATGATGGCATCTCTTTCCCGTTAAGTTATAACAAATTAGTGGAGAGGTATAGATATGTTTTCTTTTACTTTAATTTCTGTTTTCGGTCAGATAACTCATTTAGAATAACAGTCTGGAAACTTATGGTAATGTGCTCCAGATTTTCTACTTCATTTCTTGGATTATCTGATGTCATGGAATCTTCCTGCTACTCTTAAATCTTTGCTGATTCAAAGTGGAGCAATAATTGTTTTCTTTTTTAGCAAGTATTTTAATAGTTCATCCTTAAAAAATTCTACTCTCCTAAAAGATTCAAAGTTCTTTGAAAGAGTTAACTAGTGGTCGTTACAATCATTTATTTGAAAAATTAAGTAATTGATTTGGTGAAAAGAGTTAACTTTTCAACTTTGGGATTGTGTAAGCTTGAGTAAATCCATGCAATTTCAGAGTCTGTTCAGGCTATAATAACATAAGTTTGGTTTGGTCTTGTGCGTTCTTTTCTTCATTATTGTGTTTATTTCATGTTACCTTTGTGTAATGCAGTATCTAATTTATTGCTGTTCCCATCGTATAATTATCAGGTATCCTCACGTTGAAAGGGATCACCTAGTAAAGCTTCTGAGGCAACTGCTACTGCGTACAGCCTCTCCTTTGCATGGCAGGATTGGTGGTAATGCCCCAAATGCTGCTGATGTGCCTACATTACTGGGATCTGGCTCCTTTTCGCTTCTGCAATGTATGCGATACATCATAATGATTTGCTTTAGTCTTATGGGACTATGTTCTGAAATTTAACTTCTTCCATATTGGGTTGTGAATATTGGACAATAGTTGCTTCTTGCTTTGGAATTTTTCCAGATGCATGCGGACATCCTTTGATTATGTTTCCCCTCTGCTCTTCTTTTTTTAAATTTATTTTTTTATTTTCATATCTTACTAAACAACAATAGTAATTTTCATATTAGAAATGGCTTTATGATGTTTTGGGGCCAGGATACCAATTTGGAGGGTGGGAGAGTGAAAATTCATAGTTTTCAGAGTAAAAGCACCCCCAGAGTATTTATACTTTCTTTCCATTATAGTTTCTGATTCAATAAATACATTTCCTATATATATTAAAAAAAAAAAAGCAATTATAGTTTCTGACTTCATTTTGGCTCCACATCTTACGTTCTTTTGATGAAGAAAGCCAATAATAAAAGGAAAACCTTAGAGCAGAGTAAAATTGCAAGTAAATAAGGGTAAGTGAAATAAAGGGGAAAAAGGTATTAGCTTATCAGAAAGGCATAGGTAATATTGTGGCTGGATGGAAGTGCGAGAAATTTTTCAGTGTAAACTTGAGATCCTAGATTTGAGGATGCTGTAGATCACCCTCCATTATCACAGATCTGAAATTAACTTTGCAGTTCTTGTGAAATTTGCACTGCAAATGATTAATTCATGAACCTTTGGCCAACGTGCATACATAATCTATGGATTAAGTATCCAAGATCAGGATGCCGACTAGTCCACTTGACGGTGGCATAATGTCTTTTAAGCAAAATAATGATATTTCTCATTTCTTTTCTATTTTGTGTTATTTTTAAATTGAATTTGAACATTCATTGTAGATTCAAATAATCTAGTGAAGTTTTTATATCATATATGTGTTGCAGTATAATGAAAATAACCGCACTTTGACTGATGTGTCATGGTTTACATGCCTTACTTTGTGGTTTGTGTCAGTATTTTGTGAGACTATACGCCTGGGGGGACACCGTAACATGCACCATATGTTTTAAATTGTTTGCTAGCAGCTTGCAAGTCATTGCCTTACTCCTTGGTTCCCAGAGAGTTCTCTCTTTTCATTTATTTATTTAGTGTTCTTGTGCAGTAAAAAATTGGTTATTACAAAAAGAGGTGTATGTGGAGAGTTGGTTTTAGACACTGGATTATTCCTTCGCTTGTGCTTTTGAGCATTAGCAATTTTTTATATGTAGAATCTATGTGTTAAATATCTCTTCCTGGTCTTTTACATGAGTACTGTCCCTCTTTCTTGTGCCTTTTGGCATTTGCATGATCTGTTTAATTGTTTGCAAATGATTAAATGCATTAAATATCTCTCCATGGCTCTTTATTCTTAGACTGTCCCTCTTTTTGTGCTTGTATGGGTGTTTGCATGATCCATTTAGTTTATTTACAAGATTTTCCATATGGTTGTTGTAGGTGATAGGAGTACGGATGATAAGCAAGTTAAGCCTCTGCCAGCTTACTTGCGTTGGCCCCACATGCAGGCTGATCAGGTTCATGGGTTAAGTTTAAGGGAAATTGGAGGAGGTTTCACAAAGCACCATCGTGCTCCATCTATTCGCTCTGCATGTTATGCAATTGCTAAACCATCAACCATGGTGCAAAAAATGCAAAATATAAAAAAGCTAAGGGGTCACCGTGATGCTGTCTATTGCGGTATGCTTTTGTCTTTTCGTTTAACTTGCAATTAAGAGACTTCTTGACTTTATTATGATGATCATTGCATGGTTACTACATGGAGCTTTTTAAGTCTTTCGGCATATCGCTAGTCAGCTATGACATTGTTGTGGTTCTTACAGTATATTTATAGGTTTGATCTGTTGTACCTCAATTGATAACCCTTTCTTTTTATAGTTCAGTAGAGTGTCTTCAAAAGTTATAATCAGGTTCTGTGTTGTTTAGTCTTTTTTCTGTAATGGAAAGAGCTGAACTAAATGGGCCCCAATATTCATAGTTGCAGTATCTCTTCTTCTCTCTCTACATGCACAGAATCTGTCATTTACAATGTTTAAAGTGATATCATTTGTGTGCCAACATAAATAACAATTCAGTCTCAGTGCCAAGGTAGATGAATAGAATAGTTGCAGTTGTTTGAACTATTTCAGACTCCAACTGCGGTCTTTTCTTTAATTCTATTTTCTTGCTGCTTTATCTTCTGTTGCTGTATTATCAAATGTGAAAAGATGATGGATAAGGAGCTTGAAAAATGATATTGCATGTGTCTTGTAGCCATATTTGATCGCTCAGGAAGATATGTTATTACTGGTTCGGATGACCGACTTGTCAAAATTTGGTCAATGGAAACTGCATTCTGCTTGGCCAGTTGTCGGGGACATGAAGTGAGTTTGGATTTCTTGAATTTTACAAAATATCACTGTAGCCTTTTGAAGTTTGTTTGCTCATATTATACTTTCTGTTTTACGGACTGAAGGGTGACATAACGGACTTGGCTGTAAGTTCGAATAATACTTTGGTGGCATCTGCTTCAAATGATTTTGTTATTCGAGTAGTAAGTGTTGTGTAACTTACTTTTGAGTATCTCTATTTTGTATTCTTTGGAAATTATATGATTATTTTGGACATTTGTAGTGGCGCTTGCCAGATGGGTTGCCAATTTCAGTTTTGCGGGGACACACAGGAACTGTTACTGCCATTGCATTTAGCCCGAGGCCTAGTGCTGTTTATCAGCTTTTATCGTGAGTTCAGTTTCAGGGATATGCTCCCTGTTGTTACTCCCCTTTAGTTTCTCAATTATTCTGCTGTTATTATTGATGCTAAATTTTGATTCCTATAGGGACTGCATTTAGAGATTTCACTCCTTTCATTCTACTTTTGATCATTATGAGCTGATTTTGAAATATTGAATTTAATTCCAGTGGGGTCAATTATTATACCCTCACCCGTGTGGGATGCAGCAGAAGGTGATTTATTGGAATTCCTTTTGCTTATGTGGTGACCTCTGGATGTTTGTAGGTCATCAGATGATGGAACATGTCGAATTTGGGATGCTCGATATTCTCACTGTAGTCCGCGAATATTCCTACCAAAACCTTCAGATACTATCACTGGTTAGATGATTGCTTCTGTATTGTTTATCAACTGTAAATTTGTATCTAGAAGATGTAAAAATGCTTTAATTGAGAAAATTTTGTAGGTAAGACCAATATTCCATCCAGTAACGGGCCCTCGTCTAGTAATGTTCTGCAGAGCCATCAGATACTATGTTGTGCATACAATGCCAATGGAACTGTTTTTGTGACTGGCAGCTCTGACACTTTTGCAAGGGTATGTTAAACCTTTGAACATTTCATATAATTTGTAGAGTTTAATTTCTATTTAATTTAATTTCTTTTGTTGGTTAATATTTCTATCAAGTCAGTTGCATATACTTAATGAGACCCAGATATTTTCAGGTCTGGAGTGCCTTTAAATCTAGTGCAGATGACTCCGAGCAACCAACTCACGAGCTGGATGTGTTATCTGGGCATGAAAATGATGTCAATTATGTCCAGTTTAGGTTAGTCTGTCCTTTGCATATGTCTTATCTTCAGAGTCTCATTCCCACTTGGCTGCTTCCATCTGTAGTTTAGGTTAGTCTGTCCTTTCTGTATGTCTTATCTTTACAGTCTCTCATTCCTACTTGGCTGCTTCCATCTTCAGTGGCTGTGCTGTGGCTTCAAGATCTTCAATGTCTGACACTTTGAAGGAGGAAAATGTTCCAAAATTTAAGAACTCCTGGTCTGTTGAGATCTTCTTTAATAGTTTCTGCTACTACTGTTATTATTATTATTATTTTTATTTTTATTATTATTGTCATTATTAGTATTTACTTGTTTCTGCATCCAATCAATAAAGCCTTTTTTGTTCTTGTGAACCCTTGTTCCTTCCAGGTTCTGTCATGACAACATTGTTACCTGTTCTCGTGATGGTAGTGCAATTATATGGATACCAAGATCACGTAGATCCCATGTGAGTTCTTTCATTGAGTTTATGTCAAATTTTTTTCTCTCACATGTAGTTGGAAATGTGTTTTCTTTTTTCATGCAAACTCTCTTGTGAGTTATTTATATTCTCAAGTTCATGAAAAGTTGTGGCAATAGCACCTAAATTTTTTTCATGCAACAAAAGTACAAAGCATATTTGAATTATCTTCTACATATAATACTCTATTGTTCCAGGGAAAAGTTGGACGTTGGGCACGTGCATATCATCTGAAAGTTCCACCTCCTCCACTGCCTCCTCAACCTCCTCGAGGAGGCCCTCGCCAAAGGCTCCTTCCAACTCCTCGTGGTGTTAACATGATTGTGTGGAGCCTGGATAATCGCTTTGTGCTTGCAGCTATCATGGGTAAAATAATTATCATTTAGTAGTTAATTATTTCCTTGTTATTCAACAAAATGCTAGACTGTACTAAAGTGTGGTTATGAATTCTAATTGACAAGTTGACAGCATCCCTTATATGGAAGAAGTCTTCAAGTTATTAAATTCCATCATAAATTTTCTTCTGTCCCGCTGTCTAATTTTTTTCCCCCATTATATTCTTGCAGCTCATTAATTAAACTGTTCACCCTTGAGTTAACTTTTTCCCCTTGAGGCACCAATAGCATTTCTCAGTGCTGTCGTGTCTCATCTGATCTTTTTCTTTTAATTATTTTAATTGGCTCCTCATTTCATTTTATATATCAATATTAGTATTGGTTGATGGTGAGGTGTATCAACATTTTGGTTTCTCCATGTCCAGTTGATGCTATCTTTTATTGAACAGAAGCTCCAACTTTAAATCTTTGCCTTCAATTTTCAATTTTTTATTAGGTAACATATTTTGAAGTTCAAGCCTCTTCTGGTTTTGAAGGATTCTGAATTAGTTTTGGCATAAAAATGGGAAACTAAAAGAGCTCATATATCTTTCTGCCAGGTGTAAAACGAGTTAAACCAGTACATGGTTGTTTTAAAATGCTAAGTGATAATATTAAGGATTTATTCTTTCAAGTGATAGAATCCTCTTCTGTTGCTTTGTTTAAGATATTTTCTTAGTAGTTGGATCTTGTCCTTATTTATTTATCTTGGTAGTTGCAATTGTGTCGTATTAATGCAGATTGTAGAATATGCGTTTGGAATGCTGTTGATGGTAGCTTGGTACATTCTTTGACTGGTCATACCGCATCTGTAAGTCGTTTCTAACTTTTGCTACCTGTGGGGGTAGATTCTGATCATTAAGGTGTTTACGTGTCTTTCCTTACTTTTTTCCTCTTTCTTGTCAGAATTTTATATTTATCCATTTATTTTGCTTTGGTGGCTCACTCTATTATTGAATTCTTCACAGTCCTATGTTTTGGATGTTCATCCTTTCAACCCTAGAATTGCTATGAGTGCTGGGTATGATGGAAGAACAATAGTCTGGGACGTAAGTCTCCGGTTATTAAAGTTTTCCATGCAGTTTTATTAAATTTTTCATGTTGTGTTGAATTCTGTGGCATATCCCTTTCTAGATATGGGAGGGCACACCTATTCGGATATATGAAATAGGACGCTTCAAGTTGGTGGATGGAAAGTTTTCACCGTAAGTGAACTGTAAAAATGATGTTTTTGCTCTCCTTTTTTTGTTGAATAGGCATTTTCTGTTTATTCTGATGTAGGTATAATTATTGATAAATGGTCTGTGTGCCTACAATTTCTTTCATCGTTGTAGAATATTCAATGTTGATTGCTATAAAAAATAGGGATTCTACAGGTGCACTTTATTCAGCTATTATATGCAAATTTTGTTTTGTGTTGGTCAAACATCAAATACGGTGGAACATTTCATAAGGTTTTAACCATAAGACCTCAACAGTTTATGAAAGGGTGTGTCAGGTTTTTGTGCCAAGTGATTCTCTGAGAAAATCACCTTGCTATGCAAGATGTTTAATTTCCACGATGCTTTCTTAAGTATTGCTGTCATGAAGACATGAACATCATGCCTCGAAGAGCATTTCCTGCATCATGTGTGTGCTTCCTGCTGGAATTTAAAATATTTGATTGCTTTTTTGACATCTAGAACAAATCAATGATGAAACATAACTTCATTGTTATTTCCTGATAAAGTTTTGAAAAAGATCTATGTGACCTGCGTTTAGCCTATCTATCCATGTTTCGAGTTTTTCTTTCAAATGTTGTTGAGATTAATAAGTAGCTTTGACTTGCTTTTGGTCCTAAACATTAGTCAGTGATTATGAAGAATGAAGATCATTTCTTTGCGTCTTGATATGGTACCAGAGGTTTTGGATTCGTATCTTGTTTACGTCGGGCTGGGGAGGGGTTTGGTTTACATTTGTTTCCTATTCGAATATATATACATACATATATATATATATATATATATATATATAAAATATTCGACGGAAGGGGCAGAACCACCATATTGTTGAGAAGACCCACTGTCTAGGCCCAACTATTAGTTAGGGTAACGTTTACCCCAAGAAAAGTGGTCTTGTGACTAGGAACGTGAAAACAATGAGGCTTGAAGTGAGTCGAGCTTTAAGGAGAAGCTAATTGTCTTTTTAGACTACCCCTTTAACGCCCCATTGAATAACCCGGTGACCAACCAATTGTAGAAGTAAGATCCTTGGCAAGCAATAAGCACTTAAATAATACAATTCGAATGTACCATCTTTTTTCTAATTTCGAGGAAAAGGAGCAGGAGGAAAAGGAAACAACGGAGGGATCCAAATTGGACCTAAATGGGAATGACATGAAAAGTCTTTTTCAAAACCTAGCATTAAGGGCGTTACGACGATATATGAGAGGAATGAAGAAAAACTCGTGATTCATGTGGAGGGGAAGATTTATATATATATATATATATATATATAAATTATCATTTTATTTGGGCAATTATCCTTGGACGTGATTGCCAATGATGGTCTAGTTCCTCTTTTTTTTTTTTTTTTCCCTATAATTCTAAGGGAGAATGTCCATTACCCCTTGTTTTTTAAGTTAATGCTCCATTACTTTTTTATATTTTTTCTAATACCCCATCACCTCCTGTTTTTTTTTTTTTGGATTTTGCCTTTCAGTTCAATTTGTTTACAAAATGGTAAAATCGAAAATATTTAAATTACTAAAGGGCAAAATCAGAACTCAAGGGAGTAATGGGATATTCAAAAAAATATATGGGGGTAACGGGACATTAGCTCAAAAAGCAGGGGGGGTAATGGGCATTCTCCCTAATTCTAATGTTGGGGTAAAGTGTCTATATTTGTTGCCATGTTGATTGTATGCTTTGTGGTTTGTGTTTCATAACTTTTGACTTTCTTGCTTTTTGCGTATTTTCGTTAGCTGCTATGTTTGGTAGTTTGACATGTCTAATAGTGTTCCCACTGAAAGCTTTTTAATGATTCCGGAGTTTGTGATTCTAAATTTTTTGTTATATGCATTTTTGGTCAAAATGCTTGTCCGATTTTGGGAACTTTCTTGCAATTGATCATAGCATTTTTTTGTGACGGGACATTTTTTCTTTTCACACAGGGATGGGACATCAATTGTTCTTTCAGATGATGTTGGCCAGATATATTTGCTAAACACAGGTCAGGGTGAGTCTCAAAAGGATGCCAAATATGATCAGGTACTGTAAATTTCTGTACCTTCTTTCTTTTTTCATCTTCATTATGTAAGCATGTGGGTTGCAATTGCTTTATGATGGTTGTCAATTTGCAACTTTTCTGGCAGTTCTTCCTTGGAGATTATCGACCTCTTATCCGGGATACTCTTGGAAATGTTCTTGATCAGGTTAGTAAACAATATTATTACATTTTTGTTTGGTGAATTCTGTTTGTCTCTGCAGTCACTTAAGCCGATGGATGGATAACATTTATTTCCATTATCCTTTCTTCACTTAAAAGGTTCTCAGTGTTTCCCTCTTATTATAAGCAGTACTCTAAATGTGCGATGTCTTTACAGGTTTATTAGATTTAATTTAAATCATGTATGTGAGCTTGGAGATTTGAAAAGCTTAGCTAATTTCAGAGCAGTGCCTGTAGGAGAAACCGATTAGTAATCAAAGATCTTTTAACGGTTTGCATTCTATGGCTTATTTGTAGGAGACACAGCTTGCTCCACATAGAAGGAACATTCAGGATCCTCTCTGTGATTCAAGTATGCTTCCGGCTCTATCTTAGTGCGAAAAAACTGTGTTATTTTTAACACTTTTCTTCTTTTTTCTTTGATGGGAAATTTCAGGTATGATTCCGTATCAAGAACCTTACCAGAGTATGTACCAGCGACGTCGGCTTGGTGCACTGGGTTTTGAGTGGCGCCCTTCATCCATAAAACTGGTGGTTGGACTAGATTTTAGTTTAGGCCAGGATTATGCAATGCCTCCCTTGGAAGATTTGGAGAGAATGATGGAGCCAGTACCTGAATTCATAGATGCTGTGTACTGGGAGCCAGAAAATGAAGTCATAAGTGATGACAACGATTCAGAATACAATGTTGCCGAGGAATTTACCAGTGAAGCTGAGCAAGGGAGTTTGTGTTCCACTTCTTCCACGGATCCTGATTGCAGTGCCGGAGACAGTGAGGTTGAACGTACTTATAAAGATAGAGTTCGCAGATTGAGAAGAAGAAGACACAGGACTGAAGTAATTGGCCTTTGACCTCTGTCTGTTTGATTCTTGTGTTGCTTCTATATGGGACTAAATTTTTGTTGCTTTTCAGGTTGAGTTGAAGACTGCATCTGGGAGGCGTGTCAAGAAGAGGAATTTGGATGAACGTGATGGATCTGTTTCTGGTGGTAACAGAAATAAGAAATCAAAAAATAGCCAGAAGGCTTTAAAGAGAAAATCCTCCAAAGCAAAGTCATTGAGACCTCAGCGAGTTGCTGCACGCAATGCTCGAAGTATGTTCTCTAGAATTACAGGTGCTTCAATGGATGAAGAGGACTCAGATTCAGAATACAATTCGTCAAACAGTGATTCGGATGTGCAAGATTCACGAATTCAAGGCAAAGAACCTGATAAAAAATTGCAGAACTTGCAACAGCAACATAAGGGGGAAGAAGAACAAACAATAGTGGAGTCTGAGTACATAGCCAAGCCTCTTGAACTCCCAGAATCTCAGTCAAATATTGGAAACAGGAAGAGGTTGGTCTTAAAATTTTCACTTCGCGACTCTAAGAAGCTTATGCCTTCGCAGGACACCAGAGTAAATGGTGATGACCAGCCTAAGTTACTGCAATCTTCTTCTAGACCTCAAGATACTATCAAAGAAAGAAAAGTTGATGTAACTTTGAAAGAGCCAGGGTCATCTTCTGCAGATGGGATTGTTGTGGAGATGCTCCATAATCACAATGGAATTGATTTTACAGATGGAAGTCCAACTGAAAAATATGACAATCATCTGCAGGAATCTGCAGGTGATGAGGAGAAAAGAATCAGATGGGGAGAGGTCAAGATCCGGACATCCAAGCGTTCAAGTTCAGTAGTAGTGCTACCAACTGATGCATCAAGTGGATTTCAGACAAATTTTGACATCCATAATGGTAGCAGAAATGATATCAGCAGGTATGTTAAATAGAGAATGGATATAGGAAATTTTCACCTAATTCAGAAACTTATCATTGTTGATGTATGTTCTCTTGCAGGGATATGTTTGGAAGTGGTGCCCTGTTGGATCTAGATGGCTTGAGAAATGAAGTGCTTGCTCCTTCTGAGGATATAAAAAAATCTTTGTCATTTGATTCATTGACTGTGGGCGACCACCAACAGAAAGGTGATGTTTATACAGCTTCTTGTAAAGAAGATGTTGGCACAAGCTACCCTCATGAAATTAATGAGAATCCACCCCTCAGGGTAAGAATTAGAGGAAAAGGTATTTTGAGGGATCGTAAAAGTCCAAAACAAAAACTCATTACTTCAGTACCAAGTGAAGGTGATGTAATGTCTGAAAGTCTTTTGTGCATGGAGGGCAACCTAATTTCTGAAGTACCAGATGAGGGTCAAGGTCCTGGCAGATCTAGTTCTGAACAGTTACTAAATTCGAATTTAAAGTTAAAGATACATGACGGGAGTAAAAGTAGAAGTTCTTATAAGTCTAGGACTGATTTAGAAGGTTTTGATGGTGGTATGGAGGAAAATACTTCGGATGGCATAAACTATTTAGCTTCAGGGATTGATTCCCCTGAAGTGATTACTGGTTCTATGCGTACAACAAGATCCATGAAGATTAAAGTAACTTCACGGGAGCCCATTCCTGTTGACCTTAACTTTAAGCCAAGACCTGGCACTGATTTGGTGGGGACATCAAAAAATGTTGGCAACTCCTGCACAAAAGCACATGATGAGTTTGTACCTGAAGAATGGAGTCTAACTTCAAATATGAAATCGAGACCAAGGTCTACTAGAAACAGGCAAGGAGGGAATCACGAAGAACATCCCAGTCTCTTGTCTGGAAGAAAGTCAAACTTCCCTGTTCGAAAATTGTCTTGGTTGATGTTGTCAGAGCATGAGGAGGGTTACCGTTACATCCCTCAGCTAGGTGATGAAGTTGTGTATTTGAGACAGGTAATTTATTTATTTATTTTGTTTGATAGTTGATGTTGTTGATAATCCTCAAACATGAATTGTGCTCATCTTATGTTCATTTCACTCTTCACAATTAGGCTTCCCTTATTTTCAGGGCCATCAAGAATTTATTGAATCAATTGGCTCACGAGATGTAGGTCCTTGGAGGTCAATTAAAGGATACATAAGTGCAGCTGAAACTTGCAAGGTTGAAAATCTTGTTTATGCGACATTTCCAGGTTCTGGGGATAGCTGCTGTAAAATCACCCTAAAATTTGTAGATCCTTCATCAAGTGTGTTTGGTAAAGCATTCAAGTTGACCCTGCCTGAGCTGAGAGATTTTCCTGATTTTGTTGTTGAGAAAACACTATATGATGCTGCTCTCAGCAGAAATTGGACACAAAGGGATAAATGCCAGGTTTGGTGGAGGAATCCAGACGGCGAAGGTGGCACCTGGTGGAAAGGAAGAATTATTTCTTCACAGGCCAAATCAGCTGAATTTCCTGATAGTCCTTGGGAAAGATACCTGATAGAATATAAGACTGGAGAAAAGCACCAACATAGTCCTTGGGAACTACATGATCCTAACATTACATGGGAGCATCCCCTAATTGATTGTGAGAGCAGAGATAAGCTGCTGTCTTCATTTGGTAAATTGGAGCAGTCAGTGAGCAGAAATCAGGTTCTTTTCTATCTTATCATTCTTCTGTTCTGGTAAAAAAGCTAAGAAAATTGCATTTCAATATTCAGTAGCTCCTCAAGAAGGGTTATGAAGGTTTTCCTCAAGATTCCTGACAGTTTTTTCCCTGAAATGTTTCAGGACTATTATGGGATTCAAAGATTGAATGAAGCTGCTCAGAAGCTGGATTTCTTAAACAGGTATCTCTTTTCTGTAGCTTCCTCCTGACCACTAATCCTGCAGTCTTTCAGCTTAGCATTTTTCCTCTATGCGCACATGTTTTATTGACATAGGAGTTCTCACTCAAGTCTTTAGAAATATCAGCAAAGCTGGTGTAAAAGAAAGGGGAGAGGTTGGCTTATGCGTTTAATTTGGTTAATTTTTTAAATTTTATTTAATTATTGTGGAGCTGGCTTAGGCCGGTGGGGGTTTATGCTGTATATACATGCATGAAAAATGATCTGCATGAAAAATGATCTCCATATGTGATGATAAAGAAATTAAGACGTGATCTTACTCTGCGCAAGAGGGCCAAAAATAAACAGTATTAATCAATCAAATTCTTCCGATAAATTATTTAAATTATTTACGATTTGACATAACTTTCATTTCATGGATGCAGATTTCCAGTTCCATTGTATCCAGAAGTGATCCGGTTGAGATTAGTGAACAACTACTACAGGAGCTTGGAAGCAGTGAAGGATGACATGAAGGTGATGCTCTCGAACGCTGAATCTTATTTTATAAAGAATGCTGGGCTATCAGCCAAGATGAAGCGCCTAACGGACTGGTTTACAAGGACACTGAACAAATTGTAGAAACTTGTAGCATAGATAAATATTGTTCATATTTATTTTTTAGTTTTACCCATTCTTTCTCTCTTCTCCCTCTTCTGCTTTTTCAATTTTCCCTTTTAAGCTCATCTATCCAATTTTGTACAACGTGTCCTTTAGGCAGTAGCGATACACGTTATGACACTGTAGAAAAAAATTCTGAGAAAAAATGGAGAAAAGTTTTTCTAACCTGTATAAACGTTTCAATTTCAAACTTTAAATTTTACAAATACTCAACAAGGGACAATATATTTTGGGATTTCCTTACCAGATCATTCAGTTACTGTAAACATTACATATTGTGCAAAAAGAATAAGAAAACGTACTATTATTATTATTATTATTATCTAATTATGGAACAAATAAAATGTTCATCTAAAATGAGTTTAAGCACCTTTAAATTGATAAATATTATGTAATATACCAAATTAACACTCGAACATGACTACATGAGGCAAGGCGCAAGTCAACAGCGGTACGATTAAAAAAATAATAATAATAACAAAAGAAAGTGTGCAGGTACCGCAATTTAGAGAGAGCTTTGGGGGGTGTATGCAAATTGCAAAAAGGTCATATAAAAGCTGCTTGGGTGCCTGTGCGTAAACCCAGCCAGAATCCTTACCCTGTTATAAATGTGCGCAAGAGTTGCTTCAGAGAGTCGAGGATTTCAGTGTCCACTCTCCTTTGATAATACGAGGTCAGTTCACCTTTTAATAGTAGTAGTAGTAGTAATAATAATAATAATAATAATAATAATAATAATAATAATAGTTGGAATTTTGTATGTTACCCTAATTGTTAGACATCTCTATTTCATCGGCGCAAGTGAAGCGATGGCAGGAGGCAAAATTAAGAAAGAGGAAAAAATGCACACAAACGCTCCTATCAAGGAGGTATATCATTCCACAAATCAAAGCGGCAGCACATCCTGAAAAACCCTTTACTAGTGGACTCCATAGTCCAAAAGGCTGGCATCAAGAGCACCAATGTCATTCTCGAAATTGGTCCCGGTACTGGAAATCTCACCAAGAAGCTTCTTGAAGCTGGAAAGATGGTCATCGCTGTTGAGCTTGACCCTCGTATGGTTCTGGAGCTCGAACGCCGTTTTCAAGGCACCCCTTATTCCAATCGTTTGAAAGTACGCCTTCTTTCTTTCTTTCTTTCTTTTTTCTCTTTCATACTATTAATACAATTCTTTCTTTTTGGAGTTGGTTTGTTATTTACATCCTCTTTTGTGTAGATCACAGACATATTCAATAACATTTCTTTCAAGTTAACGAATGGGAGAATTGGTCTTTGGTCTCAGCGTTTATTATGTTTTCAACTTCAGTTTTTGATATATATTTATGTCCGTGCAACATAATGCACCGTCGTTTCATTTATAAATATGTGCTCAGTGCTGACATTCATGCCATATCGTTTGAGAACAACAATAAGTCATCTCTTTTGTGGACAGGTCATTCAAGGTGATGTCCTTAAGACTGAGCTTCCGTATTTTGATATATGAGTGGCAAACATCCCTTATCAAATCTCCTCGCCACTCACATTCAAGTTGCTGTTTCACCAACCTGCATTCAGATGTGCGATTATTATGTTCCAGAAAGAATTTGCTATGAGACTAGTTGCGCAGCCTGGTGACAAGCTGTACTGTTGTCTTTCTGTGAATACACAACTTTATGCTCGAGTCTCGCACCTCCTCAAAGTTGGGAAGAACAATTTCCGTCCTCCACCTAAGGTCGATTCCTCTGTTGTTCGAATTGAGCTAGGAAACCCTGCCCCCAAGTGAATCCAAAAGAGTGGGATGGATTTATATGGATTTGTTTCATAAGGAAGAACAAAACCCGTAACTCAATTTTCAGGCTGAAAAATGTCCTCTCAATGCTTGAGAAGAACTACAAGACCCTGCAGGCACTACAATCCTCACGAAATGCTATCTTAGGAAGTACTGATATTGGAATGGATACATCGGGTCTGGGGGATTCTAAAGGTGATCAAAGTATGGAGATGGCTGGTGGAAGTGATGAAGAAATGGAGGTGGAAGATGATGATGGCGAAGATATTGA
This sequence comes from Azadirachta indica, assembly GCA_022749755.1. NCBI lineage: Eukaryota > Viridiplantae > Streptophyta > Magnoliopsida > Sapindales > Meliaceae > Azadirachta > Azadirachta indica. The sequence continues at coordinate 17,985,097 of CM040440.1, forward strand.
AGCAGAGGTTGTAGTGTCTGAGTTCAAAGACAAGGTTTTGGGTGTGCTGAAAGAGGGACAATTTGAAGAGAAGAGAGCTTCTAAGCTAACTCAACAGGAGTTCTTGTATCTACTGTCTTTGTTCAACAAAGCCGGCATACACTTTTCTTGATCTCGGGAGTCTTAAATATTAACATATTGATGAAAGTAATACCCAATTTTCTTTAAACCTTTTGTCTTAGTATTTGATTTTGTTTTGCTTTTGAACCAAGTGTGCCGTATCAAAGTAAATCAATTGCAGACGATAAAATGAATGAAGATTTTTTTAGATACAGAGGCGGCTTCCTTAAACAATCATCCACTACTGTTTCATGCAGATGATACATTTAAGACTTGCTGGGTTCTAGATATTTTATGTCAAAAACAGGTTCGAGGGACAAAAAATTCAATCCTAATAATGTCTATGAAATTGATACAATCATGCGTCTTAATATTAGCATTGCGACATTCATTTAATTCGTTCACATTCTCACCAAATTGAAAACGTTTATGAGACATTCATTGAAATCACTCAAAATCTTATTCAAATAAAAACGTTTATACAAATAGCGAGTAAAGGAAAAATGAATTTCTCCCACCCTCGGAGTCGTTAGAAAATATTATCGAGTATTGGGGTTGCCAGCAAAAAGAAAGGTACTAAAGAGCAATAAATACAATTTACAGAACTTTAGGGGAGTTATATGTTAAGTATAGAAACCTGTCGTCGGATAAATTTTGGTTTCGCTTGAAGGAAAAATCTCATTCGCGTCCGCCGTCTCGCTCTCCATCGTCAACGACTCAAGTCCACGCATATAATAGGTCAGTTACAGTTACCCTTCCGCGAGATTTTCATTTTTCTTTTATTTATAAATATTTTTTTGGCCGAAAACAGAAGAAGAGAAGGGAGACCATATATTTCTGTTGTATGTTTTATTGTTGGTTTAAATTGTACTGAATTTCAATTTATTTTTCAGTTTTTTTAAGCAAAATTAGTTTGTGTTCTCAAGTAAACATCAGTGTAGCTCGAAATTGAGCTTCTTTCTATGCGAAGTTATGCAATGGCGCGTTATCAGTATCTGTTTATTTCTTATTCTATCAGCGTTTTTTTTTCTTTTTTTCCTTTCTGGGTTTCCTTGTTTTGGATTCTAGAGTTCAAATATTTACAGATTTCCTTCCACTTTTGATGTAGCATCTATTGACTGACACTTGAATCAAATTGGATGGTTAGATCTCACACAATTTTTACAAGAATTTTCTCTCTTGTAAAAATTCTTTCCTCTCCATTTTTCTTCTCTCCCTCACTCTTTCGCTTTCTCTTCTTGCACTTTCTTGTCTTGCTTGTGTGTCTTCTGAGGCATCAGAAGCCTTCAGTTTATAGTAGAGGTGGGAGAATGAAAACTTACCATTTTTCATGTCTTCGGCATGAAAAATCTTCGGTCAAAAATTACTACATTGAAAGATTTCAATTAATTTTCATGTGTGTATAGCCTATATACTTTGAAAAAAGCACACGGGTTGAAAACTCTGACAATTCTCCCATTTTCAATCTATAAGGGAAAGAATTGGGTTATAGTATTCATCATGGAGAACTTATCCTGGCAAGCTTGGAACACATCTCAAATTTATACCGAGTGATAACCTTTATTAACATATCTGCAGTATTCTTGTTAGTATGAATTTTCTGTTTTTGGAATAGCTTTTTTTTCAATAGCTTCATGAATCCAGTGATATTTGATGTTGATATACTTTGTTCGGTAGTGGTAGGTAAAGTTCTTGCTCAGATTAATGGCACTTTGATTGTTACAATAAACCACGTACCCATTTTGCTTCAATCCCAATTCTTGGGGAATATCTTTAGTCACTATTTCTTTTTTAACTTCTGTAACAGTAATATACTCAGCTTTTGTTGTGGATAGAGCAACACATTTTTGCAATTTGGACTATTATGATACGACTCCCCCTGCAAAAATAAACAAGCACCCAGATGTAGATTTTCAGCCATCGAGATTATCTGCCATGTCTGTATTTGTATAGCCTCCCAAGATTGGTTTTCCATTTTTGAAGCATAAGCATAGATTGGACGTGCCCCTCAGATATCTGAAAATGCATTTGACAGCTTTTCAATGTTCTTTTCCTGGATTTGTCAGTATCTTCACCTCAATTGTTGGAATTTCAACCCATGTGCTTTTTTCAAAGCATATGGGCTGAACACACATGAAAATTAATTGAAATTTTTCAGTGTAGCAATTTTTTACTGCAGATTTTCATGCCAAAGACATGAAAAATTGCAATTTTTCTCTCTCTCACCTCTACTATAAATTGAAGTTTTTGATGCCTCAAAAGACATACAAGCAAGACGAGGAAGTGTAAGAAAAGAAAGTAAGAGGAGAGAATTTCTACAAGAGAAAAAATTCTTATAGAAATTGTGGGAGATTTGTATATCAAAATAATCTTGTATTATTTTGACAGTATTCCTCAAGTTTTGCGCATAAACTTGAGAGATTATTTTGTTGTATCCATTTTTGGAGATAATGGAAGATTTGTGTGCAGGTGGTTTACTGTCACCTCTTGGTTTTTCTCTTGAAGATTTCCACTTTAAAAAATTGTGGTCTATTCTCTATTATTTTCATTTTGTTATTTTCGTTGTGTTCAATTTTTCCCGACACGGAGCTATTTACGGATGTAAAGCATATGGAATCCTTTGTCTGTATTGTGCCAGCCATATGGTGTATCTGTTACATTCGCAGCAAACTGTATTCTTCACCATAGCTATTATTTATTAACCTTCACTAGTACTTTTTGTGTGCTGTAAACCTTTGTCAATTGTGTGAACTAAAGTGCTCTTTATTTGCTGGTTGCATATTTATCAATATTAGTTGGTGAAGGCTCTTATTACTACCATTTTTATATTAGTCCTTTGGGGGAAAATAGGAAATAACTTAGGGTTCAGAAAAAGAAAACCAGAAGTTAAATAGTATTCTGACTATTTGTGGTGATGTCTTACAGCAAATGGAGGCTCAATGTGATGGTGCAATTCCTAAGGCCCGGGTTGTAGCTACACTTCGCCTTGGGTCTGAGATATATTCTGTCAATGCAACAAACAAGGGTAATCTTTCAGAGCAGTTGGCTTCAATGAAAGAGGAAAGCATGAGTAAATTGAAGGAATTCATTACCAAACACAATGCTCCCAATGATGTTCCTGATGAGTTAGTTGAAAGCTCTTCTGAAGATGATGCGGATGTCCCTGAGAAGCCTCTGAAGTCAAAGAAAACAAAAATAACTTGATATTTCTTTTCTTCTGTGTTTGAAAATAAAAATTTGTATGCGAAATTAGTTTCTGATATATGCAACTATCTTTAGCTATACCAATTTTGGCTTATGCGAGATGAAGAGCCGTATTATCCTAACCATTTTGACTGTGCTACCTTTAGATTTTATGCTGAATTACCCTTCAGACAATTTTTCAGCTTCACTGTCTAAAGACGCTCTGTTGAGTGAACTAAGATTTCCTTAATCTTAGTGTTTATCTCTAAAGGTTGTTTTTTACAATTTGCTCCCGTTTGTTTATTCTGGTCCTCCGAGAGTTCAATAATTGAGTTGGTTTCAATTGTACGTTTTATCTTTTATTAAAAAAGAGAAAGGGAGCTTGAGCACTGATGACATGTGGTAACAAGATTTTCTAGATGTCTGCTCTTTCTCTCTCTGTATCTTTAAGAACCAAGAACACGGCAAATGTGCCAAACTCAACAATGTGATGCTAAATTGGTAAGCTAATTCCACTAACCTCGTTTTGGTTCCTGCTGAATCAACTTGAATGACTTAGCTTATTGTTTCTTGCCTAAAGGGGACAGCTTTGAAACGTTGACCGGGATGGCCAAGAGGCAGGCACGGAGGCCTTCTCTGTCCGCCATTTACCTTGTTTTTTATTGCAATTTTATCCCATTTCTTGATGATGGGGTGAAAAATCTCCACATAGGAAATAATTTTTCCATCTCATTTCATTTTAATTCATTTTTCTATCAATTTAGATTATAAATTAATCTACTTTCCCATATTATTTCAGAGAAAAACATTGTTAAGATATTGAAATATTTTTCTAAATGAAGACTATTAATAACATGGGATAACAATATATATTTTAAATAAAATAATCATTACCAACATATATATATAAGGGGGTGTGAGTTATCCCAGCCCCCATAAGTACAACTCCGTCTATTTTAAGGGTGAGCGCTCACGGAACCAAAACCTGTATGCATTTTGCAATCCCTCTATGTATGTCTTACAGGAGTTTCACACATCTATATCATATTTGTTTAGCAGAAGTAACCACAGAAAAGTCAAAAATAAGTTATACATACATAATATATGATGCATAAGCGCGGTACAGTGTAGGATCACAAAGATCATCACTTGCTGTTGATATATCTGATTGCTTCCAGTAGATGCTCTCGGTTCAGAGGCTTGCTCAAATGGATGTCCATTCCAGCCAAAATAGTTTGATCAGCTTCATCACCTGAGATATGAGCAGTCAATGCTATGATCGGGATATGAATTCCGTAATGCTTCTCTTCCTTCCGAATTTGCCTCGTTGCTTCATAACCATTCATTACCGGCATCTGGAAAGCGTGTGAAGAAGTTGTAAACAATTCAAGTTGGCAATTATAGGAGTTCCAATGAATCCTTACCTCTATGCTATCTATGCATACAAATGCAATCAAAGATAATATTTGGCGGTAATGAAAGCCTTTTACCTCGCAGTCCATTAATATATAATCATAAGGAAGAGTGGGAGGACCACCATGATCTCCTTGATCCCTGAGACCACCGCGGACATGATGTAAAGCTTCCTCTCCATTTTCACAAACCTCAACAGTCGCACCAAGATGCGAAAGGTTAATCTTGGCAACTCTTTGTAAAATTGGACTGTCCTCAGCAACCAGGATTCTCTTCCCACTCAAGGGTTTCTGTCTACTTGTTTCTCCATCTTCTTCCTCTATTTCACTCCGTCTATGCCCGTATCCTTGATCTGAAGAATTTCTTGTCTCCTGCCTGAAATGAGTCTGTACAGGAGGAGCTGTTGATATAACATCCTTCCTAGACTGTCCGCTGCTCGAGCTGTGGTCTTCTTGTATCTCTGCTTGTTGATTCAGCTTTCCACGAGGCTGATAATCACTCCCTGATGACTTGGCTCTGCTATGAGAAGGTTTTGAATTTGAGGAACTGGGATCTCTTGGAGATTTCCCACGTTGACTTCTTTGTCTGGCTGAAGTCCCTCCAAATTCTGGTAGAAGTTTTATGACCTTAAGTAAACGGGATCCGTGAAAAGGTTTTAACAGAACCTCATCATTTGGATCCATCCTCTCTTCATCAAGGCCGTCGAAATTAATACTCCGTGAAGTTGGTTTATCTAACCAAACAACCTTGCAGATGCCTTGAAGGTCTCTTCTAAATTCAGTCACAGTATTGAAAAGTTCTGAAAATGGTCCGGCAGTAGCATCGATGATAATAAGTATGAAGTTTGGCGCACCTCTCCGCTTGTATACAGGCGACCTGTAATCTGTTCCTTCCATGGCACTTAAGGGCACATCTTTTAGACTCGCACCAGGACTGTCAGTCCTGGAACTGAAATCTGATTTTCCCGAAGAACTGTGAGGGGAATGATTGAACTTGGATTTCATCCTTCTCAGCGTAGAATGAAGATTCTCCCATCGATTTACAACCGACAAATTTATTCCTAGCTTCTCCATGAAATTCTGTGCAGCTCTTCGACGCTCTTCATTCGCAATCAAGAGAACAACCCGGGATCCCTCAAGCCTGGGACTAGGACTAAGAATATTTAACCTGGGACTGGGGGTGCGGAAGGTCAGGCCAGGGCTAGGAGCTGAAATGGTCAATCCCATATGTGGTAATTGCGTGCCAGTGTCCCAAGATGAGGAATCATTATCTCCTTTTGTATTATCAGAAGATGAAGTCTCGCACACTGTCAGGAAAATATTGAACCTAAAGCAAGTTCCTCTCTCGTCATTCTCTTTATCAATGATTTCTATGTCTCCACCCTGAACACGAACCTGTCGCCAAATTTTTATCAGCCTTAAAAGAAGCCATTTCTACTCCTATATGATATAGATGCTCTCGGCATATTTTTAATGTACTGATTTCTTTTCTCACTGCCTAGGAAACAAAGAAGCCATTTCTAGGCTTACTTAATAAAAAGCAAAAAGAAATCACAAAAAATAAAAATGAAGTTGTTCAGAATTTACGTACCAGAGACTGAACAATACCCAGTCCTAAGCCAGTGCCTCCTTCTACTTGTCCTTCTTTGACCTGTACATAATTTTCAAACACAGACTTTCGCTTGTCTTTGGGAATTCCTTTACCTGTATCATCAACCTCAAAAACAAATTCCATAGAGTTTTGATTTTTGTGGACTGCATTCATTGCTTCAATGTCATTGCGTGCTTTCTTGTTCTTGTAAAACAAGCACGGTAGAGATTGCAACCAACCGTTCCGATTAGAAGAGTGGATTGGATTTGCTGATGAATTTGGCTTGCGAACCCAAGCGCGGACTGATACATGACCTTCGGAAGTAAACTTAACAGCATTGCTCAGTAAATTGGATAATACTTGCTTTAGTTTTCCTGCATCGCCTTTCACATGTGAAAACTTCATAACTGAGCCGTCGTGAGGATCCAACACGACATCTACTCCCTTTTTCATACCAACAGGATGAAACAAATCAACTATATCCTCCAGTAGTTGACCCAAATTGAATTCTTTTGTCTCGAGTTGCATTTTTCCAGCTTCAATTTTACTCGTGTCCAGAATCGAATTCAATAAACCTAAACAAAATTCAATAATTTTAGTACTCAAAGGAGGCTTCCTCCCTTGCGGACATTTGCATTTTGTTAAATTTGTACCAGTAAAAAGTCCTTAAAAGGTTAAAAATTTGATCAACTCCTTGTACAAAGAATTATATACTCAACATACTTATTAATGCGTTAAAATTCACAATTATTTATCTTTAACAACTTTTGAAATTAAAATTAGCTGGTCTTTAATTTAAAAATGCAAATGTCTGAAAATTATTATTTACGTTACTATATTAAACTAAAACGAGGGATTTAGAGATTTAAAGAACAGACATACTCAAAAGGTCATTTGCACAGCCCTTCATTTGTCTTAAATTTGTCTCCAAGTCAGAACCAGGAGCTGCCTCTTCGTAGCATATATCTATGAAACCAGTAATGCCTGCTAAGGAAGCACGAATATCATGGCTGGCGCTTGCGAAGGCAAGACTCTTATTCATAGTTTTTCTTTCTGCTTGTTGCGTTGCTTCCATTTGTTTAATGAGTGAGGCAGTCAAGTGTATCTCCTTTTTGGCACCTCTAACTATTATGGAAACAAAACTGAATACCGAAATTACAACAATGGCTATCATTAGAAGAAGGAGAACGAGCGCAAGCTTGCTAGTTCTGTGTACTAGACTGACCAATCCCTTTTTCGGCATAGCTAATGCGTAAACCTATAACACAAATAAAGTACAGTCAAAAAATTATTGGCTTAGTATAGTATGCATATTTATCAAGCAATATGGTTTTATGTACTTTCCAACTACTAAATTAACTTCATAGAACGTACCGATTTCACACCACCGATTTCAAGTGGTGAACAGTAAACCTTGTATTTTATTTCGCCAATAGATAGGGTGCCGTCACCAGCTGGCATGCATGAAACGTTTCCAACAGGACTTATATGCTCACCATTATTTGGATTCTTCAACTGGAAAGAAATTGAGTTGTTCGCGACGATCATTTGAGTGTTTGGGAACCCATTCACCAACACTTCACCTTGATTTGTGGCTATGGATAACCTTCCACCATAAAGATTTATATCAGTAAAGAAATTGGTTATTTTTTTGACCGGAATTCCCAAAGAAACTGCTCCTCTTCCATATATACTAGCTGTGTTAAGAAATAGAAGTTCCTGAGCTTTATTCCATCCAGTTCCTATTGCGGCTGATCCCTCCGTACTATTTAAAGCTTTTAGAAACCAACTTGTATTTACAATCGAGGGACTGGTTTTGATGGCTTCTCCATAAAGATCTCCCGTTGTGCGATCCACAGGTTGTGTGTACCACATTTGTTTCTTCCTTGCATTTGGAAATGAAGAGTTGGAGTATACAGCTAGGGTTTGATCGCCGTCGATGAGGTAGGAAAAAAAGAGACCGTCCAATCCAATATATGAAATCTGTGAAATGTGAGGAGTTGTTGAGAATGCTTGAAACAATGAAGGGACCACCTGCAGGCAAACAAATAGTAATCTTAGCTTAATTCGCAGTTTCTTTCTATCGCGCAAATTAATTTACACTAACCTCAATCTCGACGTCGGAGAATGAGAGTGCACTGCTATTGACAGATGAACTAATCACTCTCGCTAAATTTGTTGCCGATGAATTGATTGGATGTAGAAGTTTCGCTACGCTCTCAATTTCTGAGACCATTCCAGAGTGCAAGTTGTAGGTGTTCAGAGCTACCTCACGCTGGATACGTTGGGTCATTTTGTACCAACATGGGATTAATAAGCCAGGGAGTACCAACACTAGGAGTGCCTGTGAGAAGGTGTGTTAAATCACAAGTTGGATGAAGAAAGATTATATTCCAATATGAACGAAAAAATGATAATATGTCAAGTTCATACAAGAATACCATCACAGAAACATTTGTTAATTTACATATTAAGTAGAACTTTTTATTACAATGATAAGAAAAAAAAATCTTAATTACATTGGCAATGTATATACCCATCCAATGAAATTCTGGTAAAATGTGTATTTTTATATATTTGGTTTAATTTCATTGATTGATTAGTATATACACACACGATAAATTAAGGACATGTATAAAAAAAATGATTCTTTTTGTATTTTGTATGCAAGCTTAACACAAACAGTTGTAAAATTAAACTAAAAAATCTCTTGTCGTTGTTAGAATTCCATTGACACAATTACAACACATAGTAAAATTAAATATATATACATATTTGTAGAAGATTAATTTAGCGTCAATTAGGTACTCACCAGCAAGAAGAAGAAAAGAACAGGTCGAGCTGCTACCAATGTGTTGAGCTTCATTGCGTCTCCAAGTTATTGAGATCAAGCGAAGGTTATTCCTGCAACGTCATGGTAAATAATTAATAGACGACGCATGTAAAAGTAAACAATATTTGTTCACATAAATACTCACTTTTATATAACTTACTCATTTTGACATGTTATAGAATACAAATACCAAAATTATGTATTCATATTTACGTAGTGTATGCGCTCTTACATAACTTATTCTTATATTTTGATGCATTACAAATGCAATTACTAAAAATATATGTGTTTATATTTCTGTAGTGCACACAATTTTTTATGAATTATTCTTATATTTTGACACATTATGAGACGTACTAAAAATATACATTTGTATTATTTATATAATGTGCATGTTTTGCCATGACTTAGTTATTTATATTTTGTACGAAATATGAATACTAAAAATGTATGTTTGTATGGATATAATGTGTGTACCTATGCGACATATTCTTATATTTTGACACGTTATAAAATATGAATACTAAAAATATGTATTTGTATTTGTATAATGTATGCGTTTATGTAACTTATTCTTATATTTTGACACGTTTTAAATTTAAACATTAAAATTATAAGAAAGTATAATTTTTTTAGACGCGGGAAATTTAAAAATCCAAAAAAAAAATAATTGTTTTACAAGCAAGAGATCGGAAAATTACACAAAAACATCATCGATCGATCGTCTTCTTGAGATTTATGGAAAGGCAAACTGAGTTTATGGTATAGGATATTATCATTTATACCATAATTCAGCACCCTTCACTACAGTATCATTCTCCAAAAGCTTTTGCTAAAGTTTTCTCTTTATATTGCATGCAAGCTTTTTTTTTTTTTTTTTTTGGGGATAATTTTTCTCATAATTTGCTTCAACTTCTTCGGATCCACAGTCAAGGAAGATTTATTATAGATGATCAAAAATATTTGATTTCCAAAAGAAAAAATTTAAGGAAAATTCTTTTGATCTTAGAAAATAATATAATATCAAGAGCTCCAGACGTAAAAAATCCACTTTGTATGGAAAATAATCTCAATTATCCTATTTAGTTTTGTATGAACATAAATGATTAACCTCTAAATCTCTTTTCTATGTATAAATGATGGCAGAGAGGATGGAAAAATACTAATCAACACAATGAAAACACAAAAACAAAAGCAATAACAGGAGATAAAGGAGGAAGAAATTACCCTATAGCAATTGGGAAATATATATAGTTTAAGAGAAAGAAAAGGACCTGCAACTGCAAGACTGCGCCGCAAATTTGTGATTGTGATGGAAGAGATAAAGAACCTAATAAGTCTTTAAGCTTTGTCGCAAATTCAACAAGAGTGTTGTCAGTGTTTTTTCTGCTTTTTAAGAGAAGAACAGGTCTGTGAGAGAAGCTCTTTGTCTAAGGGAGAAGAATTTATTTTCTTCTATTGTAAACTTCCGAGTATCATAATTATACTTTGAATCAAATAAGGAAAGGCAATGGAATTCTGTCTTTTTTCCACGAAAAAATTTAGGGCTTTATTGGTATTTCCTTTAAAAAATAAATATATACTTCTGCAGTGAAATTAACAAAAAAGAATTTAGGATGGGAAAAAGGAGAAATATGGTGAGAATCAATGATAGCATTTGGCAGAGGAAGCTTTAAATTGGGACACCACGTAAGCTGCATGCAACGCTATGCTTTCTGGACGTAGTTTTTCTCTTTGCCTGTTTGTTTTATTGGAATTTTTGTGAAGGGCCACAATTACGTAAAACCAGTGAAAATACTGCAAAAGAAATCAAGATTTGTGCTGTGTTTGTGTAGGTGTGGCACACAGTATTAAGTCAATACCTCCCTGAAGGAAAATCCTTAAAAGGAAAAATACATATCTAAATTTAGAAATTAAAAGAACTGCTAAATTTTGTCCATTCAGACTTGCATAAATACTATTTCAAAACAATAAAAAATATTTGCATATATACAATCTAAATTAAAAACAGGATTAATTTTGGGTAATACTGTATAACATCTTCTTTCGTCCATTTATATATGTGTAAACATATCTACAAAGGTAACCAAAATTATTTTACATTGGTATAACCATCGATAGCCTGTTACAGTATTATTTTTTCGATAGCTTCGTTAATTATTAAATCAAATATATATCTTTGAATGGGTGTTATATGTAACGCGCATAGCAAATCTATTATTTTGTACTTGATTTATTCAATTATGTGTGTGTTATTTTTTCAAATAGAATTCTAATATTGGTGCATTTCAAAAACCATGTTTTTAGGATAAATTGAATTTCAACAAGAATGCACGTGGTTCATGAATTATTTAATGCCATCTAATAATTTTTTTAATTTAATATATGACAACATATTCATAATTTAGATGCAAAAATATTACGGTTTAAACTCCACTCACAGTGTTGGGAATTGATTGAATTTATTTATTTTTTAGTATTTTAAAATATTAAAATGTAAAAATACATGAAAATGAAATGTCACTTTATATTATAACACAAGAATATAATGTCAAAAAAGAAAAATTGAAGTCTATCAACAAGGACAAATTGGTTTTCTATCCTTTCATGGTAGGAATTGGGTTTAACTATATTAATATTGAAATAAATGATAGGTGATTTCGCAATTACCCTCTTGTAATCTAAGAAGATTCTACATTAAATGCAAAAGATAGCTGCTAATAAATTTTCTTGTTTTAAGGCCTTGCCCAAATCAATTGTATTTATGCAATTCACAAGTAGGTAATAACGATTTTACTAAATCTGAGGAGATATCATATAGTTTCACATATAGATGATGTATTTATTGTAATTTTAATTTAGTGATAAGTGTATATATATATATATATATGTTATATAGTTATAGAGTTAAGTTTCTCTTAATTTTTTTTTTATTCAATTTCAGCATTCATGCAAAAGTATTAAATAAGAAAAAATAGAACTTTTTAATATACCATTCAACTATACTATATATATATATTTTTAAATTATCTCTAAGAATTAATTCTTAGAGAGAAATACCATTAATAAATAAAAGAGTGTTAAACAAGTAGATGGGAAAAGAAAATAGCAATTGGCAGCAAAAATAGCAGCAAACTTCAGCATGAAAACAGTAGCCGAATACTTGACAGCCATAGCAAAACAGCAGCAGAAATAAGGTGCAGCAGGAAGGCAGCAACAGCAAAGTTGGCAGCAAGTAGAAAAACATCCAGTAGCAGCATCAACATACCAAAAACCAGCAAACAAATCTAGTAACGGCAAAGATCCAAACAGCAGCATAACAAGACAAGGGCACTAGCAAAACAACATAGCAGCAACAACTAATCCAAGCAGGGCAGTAGCAGAGCAACACATACAGTTGAACCAGTAATTCCGTATCGACCAAGGAGCCAAAGCCTTGTCAGTGCTTAGGGAAGAAGACCAAAGAGAACCGAAGGATCATTGTCAATAGAACCTATAATTAGGAAAACCACAAAGATCCTTTGAAAGCAAGCATCGAGTAGATACCAATGGAGTGTCCCACCAATAAAGGGAAGGACAATTAAGTCCCAAATTTGCCAAGTGATCAGCTACACTGTTGTTTTCCCGATAAGTATGGGTGAAGCGAAAGTTCATTTTAGAAACTAAAAGTTTGCAGTTGAACCAGCGATTACGAAGCGGCCATGGAGGAGGCAGAGAAGAGTTAGCCAAATGGTGGATCATCACCATGGAATCAGATTCTAACCATAAATTGTGCCAGTCTTTTTCATAAGCTAGTTCCACAATTAATATAACAGCCATCAATTTAGCAAAAACAGCCGTAGCATGACCGAGATAAATGCTGAACCCACCTAAAAATGATTGTGAATGGTCCCGAAAGACACCACGACACGCAGCCTTCCCAAGATTTCCTTTAGCCAGCCCATCTGAATTAGCTTTGACCCAAGAAGGGGGAGGGGGAAGCTAATGCAAAATGTGAACTTTAGAAGCCTTGCCTACAGACCGTGGAACCCCTAAAGCATGCAAAATATCTCGATCTTTTCCAAAGTGTACAAAACCTAAGCAAAATTTGGCAAAGTATCGAATGTAAGCAGATATATCGACCCGGGTACGAGACACAGAAGTGGTAGAGTTTTCAAAACGAAGCTTGTTTCTAGCTTTCCACAAGTGGTAAATCAGATGGTAAGCAGCCATAAGCCATAAGTTAAATAGCTGAGGACTAAAGTTGCGATTAATAATAAAATTCCATAGATCCATGACTGAATTTAAAACAGGCACATGAAGTCGAAAAAGAGAGCCAAGCCCATGCCACAAATCCGTAGCAAAAGAGCAAAAAACAAACAAGCGGTCCGCCGATTTTGCATGAGATGGAAAAGGACATAAAGAGCAACAAGAGATCAAGCAAACCCCACAGCAATGCAAGACATCCTCAGTAGGTAGCCGATTATGATGTAAACACCAAACAAGGAAAGAGAATTTAGGGGGGATAAAGGGTTCCATACCAAAGAAGACCAAGCTTGTTGATTATGATGCACTCTAAGAAAATTATAATTATCTTTAATGGAAAGGTTGCCATCTGTTGAACATTTCCAAATCAAACGGTCAGCACAAGCATCCTTGGGAAGAATAATTTGCGAGATTGGCTGCTGTAGATGAGGGAATAAGGTGAAAAAAATTATTTGGCAGAATCCAGGCCCCATTGCGAATGACCTCTGAAACAGTTGTCTTAAAAAGAAGACCATGAGCCTCAGGAAGGATAGGAGAGGACAGCCAATTGTCTAAGCAGAAGTTAATACAAGAACCATCCCCAATAATCCATTGCGAGCCATCATTGCAGCAATCAAGGACCAACCGAAAGCCAACCCATAAGAAAGAGCAATTAAAAACACGATGGCTCTCTTGAAAGCCATAACGACCTCGTAAGAAAGAAGCACATAAAGTAACAGAATTTTTGGCTTCCCAAACGGACTTAAGTTGGCAATAGCGGTTAAACACGTCAAGCTTCTGAAGACCAAGGCCACCTTCTTCCTTCGGAGTACAGAAACGATCCCAAGAAATAAGAGCGAGTTTACGATGCTGGAAGTCACCAGATAGAATAAAATTTTGAGCCCACTTTTGCAAGGATTTAAGCAGAGAACGAGGCCGAAGATAAACCCGAAAGCTATGCCAAAGCATCGACAAGAACACAGATTTAACGAGTTCAACTATACTATATAAATCATGTATTTTAATTTTACACTTATTATAATTATTTATATAATTAATTGATTTTAAAATAAATATGCATGTTACAAAGATCACCTACCAGTCTCTCACTAAACAGATGTATTTCTAAAAACTGTATAATTTAATGAAATGCTATTGTCTTTGTAACTACTACTTTACATATAGGAAGGTAAAATTAGTAAGCCAGGCCACGTATTATATTATTATTGACATTAATAGACCCCTTGCTACCACCGCATCCCTGAGACAGTAAATTGACCAGTCCTTAAAGATTTCTTAGGTAAGAAAATCTTAATAAAAAATCATTCAATAAATGGTATAAGAAAGCAAAAAGAGATGCAGTTGCATGACTCGCAATCATAAGCTTCATTGCGTGAAAATGGAATCCATACAAAGAACAATGAATAAAGAACCCGAACAAAAGAGATTGGATAAAATAACTAGAAAAATATACAACAAACCCCACTGTGGTTATAGTTGATGAGCTGCAATAATAACTTTTCACCCGCTAGGCCTGGAAGAAGAAAGGCTAGAATGACAATTATCTGCCTGCCATCATAAAACCTGAGTAGCCCTCTTCCTTCGTAAATAGTCAGGTGCATCTTCTGAGCACTAATAGGGTCTCTTCTTTTAACCCACGCTCTTCTTCATCTCTGCTTTCTTGTCCACCTTGTGAAGACATTCGAGACCTCAAATTTACCAGAAAATTTCATCTTTTGAGCCAACTCTTCTAGTATATCAGATTTACCAGCTCTAGAGAAGTCAGCAGCAAACTTGTTGTAGTCAAGCTGTGGAACTTTCATTCCTTTCTCAATCATTTCTTCTAAATACTTACAAGCCTCTCCTGGTCTTCCCTGACTAATTAGCCCTCTCATGAAAACAGTATAGGAATTATCATCAGGACAACACCCATTCTTAATCATCTCATTCCAAACTGCACAGCCCATTTCATAGTTTCTTGTTCGGAAAAAGGATTTCATGATCATGTTGTAAGTGTGGATTGTTGGTTTGATGCCACTTTGAACCATCTTTTTGTATATCCTCACCGCATCATCTGTCATCCTCTGACTTGTCATCAGTTTGATTAGTGCAGTGTAGGTGCGTCCATCAGGAGGACAACCCTTCTCTTTCATCTCCTTCAATAATTCATACACCATGTCCATCCTCCTCTGATTCCCAAATCCTGTGATCAGAGGTGTGTAAACCGCAGCATCTGGCAAACATCCAGATTCAAGCATCTCATCCAAATACTCAACTGCTTCTCTCATCTTCCTTTGTTTGCAAAAAAATCCGATCATAATTGTATAGCTTCGAACATTAGGTGAAGGACCCTTGGCTTTCATTAACTCAAACAACTTGATTGCATCAGACATTTTCTTACTCTTCAACAACCCTTCAAGCATAATATTATGTGCAACACTGTCAGGTTTAAATCCCTTATCAATCATATCATTCCACACTCTGCCAGCCTCCATCAAGTTCTTCACTTTACACCAGCCATTAAGCAACACAGTATAAGTCATCAAATTTGGAGTAAACCTATCTTTTAAATTTTCAAAAAGCACTTGTGCTTCTTTACCAAGCTTTGCCCTTCCAAGATTATCAAGCAAGCAATTTATAGTATCAACACCCGCTTTATATTTATACTTCTTCATTAACTCAAAAACAGCTACTGCTTTCTGCCTCTCCTTTGCAGCAGCAAAAGCATTCATAGCAATCTTAAACGTCTCCAGTGTCAAAAGCTTTTTTTCACCCATTTCTTCAAGCATAGACACCATTGTCTCAAATTGTCTAGTCTTTCCTAATATATTCATCATCGAATTGTAAGTCCCAGAATCATGTGCAAATCCTGCCTTCTCTCCTGCCCAACAAAAGAACCGAAAAGCCAGTTTTCTAGCATGTCGAAACCGTTCTAACACATCTAAGACTAAATCATGAGATAAATTGATACCACATTCATCAAGAACAGCCTCCAAGTTCCGATCTAATGCAAACAATTCGTCTATCACCTTGCATACCCTCTCTACTTCCTCGGGATCTGCGCTTGACTTAACACTAACACTTTCAATTTCAGCACTATCGTTGTCAGATTCTACTTCAACATCAGAATCTGGATTATCATATGTAACAGTAGAAAAACCCCTACAGTTCTCATAATTCAAATCCAAACCTTTGGCTGGTAAATTTTGACCGGTCAAAGAAGAAATAACAATATTCATAGTTTTATTTAGCAATATTTTTTGTATAGGATGGAGTGAAGTGGAGTGTGGCAAAAGATATGTAACTTGACAATAAGAACGATAGAGACTACAATTAGTAGAAGAATTAAGCAAACGAGACAAGGACAGAGAGCTACCACAAGACAGCCGCATTTCTCGTCCCTGAAGTTGTCTCCCTCCTCGTCTTTGTCTCTGATTGAGAGAGAGTAGTTGGATGGTCGAGCAGAGTTGGCCATTGAAGCTTGAACGAGTTGAATAACGTGGTTGAGAATCTATGCCACTGCGACGCAAAATCGAAATTCTACTGGGCTTTCTTAAAGATAGAACCATATAAGGACAGAGCATCCCTTAATTAGAAGGCGGACGGTGAGCGATCAAGATCGACCGGTGCGGATGTGCGGTTGTGGCGGTAGGTGGATGTGACTGGGGAACAGACGAGTACAGCCACAGAGTGAGAGGTGTCACTAACGGTAGGTCGTTGGACTCGGCGAGTCGGACTTGAAGTCGGATTTGAGACTTCAATTTTATTGGGCCGGGCCAGATGATGGCTTTGGACTTGAAGACCTCAATTTAAGCCCAATGGAAGAATTGCATAGTGTGCAATAGTTATCGGCAGGCAGTGCACAGCACGAGGACATCATCATGGCACTAAATTCCCGCCAAAGAGAAGGGACGGTAGCAATTCCCGGGACTTTTCTTGTAAAATTCCCGCCACTTTGTAGCCGATATTGGAGCATTAAAGGTAAAGCTTAAGCAGTATGTGTTCTTTATTCTGTACACTCAGAAGAGGAAATCAAAGTTCTGCTTTCATTTCTCGTTCTATCTCTCCGTAATCTGTCAAAGAAATCATTTTTCTTGTAGCACAGTAGAAGATAAAAATGGCTCCGAAGCGCCACAACAACGGCAGATCACCATTGGTTAATCCACAGCGCCAAATCACTTCCTTCTTTTCCAAAACTCCATCTCCATCGCCTACTTTCTCCAAAATAAACCCTAATAAATCAAAATTGGACCCTAACCCTAATTGTAGTCGCAGCCCGAGCCCGAGCCCGAGCCCGACCACTCCGTCCCCTCTTCAATCCAACCCTAAAAAGCCTCGCCTCGTCATCGGCCAAACGTCCTCTCCTACTCCTTCAACTCCCGCCGCCTCCGAATCCTACGGAGAAGAGGTTGTGGAGAAGAGGGTTAAGGTTTACTGGCCCTTGGATAAGGCCTGGTACGAAGGCTGCGTGAAATCCTTTGATAATGAATGTAATAAGCATTTGATCCAGTATGAAGATGGCGAAGAGGAATTGTTGGACTTGGAGAAGGAAAAGATTGAGTGGGTCCAAGGGAGTGTAAGTGTAAGTGTAAGTGGGTTTAAACGACTGCGCCGTTCTTCTTTGGCTTTCAAGAAAGTGGTGATTGAAGATGATGAGGAAAGGGAAAATGTAGAGGAGAAAAGCGATGATATGAGTGATTCAAGTGATGATGATTGGGACAAGAATGTGGAGAAGGAGCAAATGAGTGAGGATGAGGAAGCGGATTTGGTTGATGAGCAAGAGCAGAAAGTTCTGAATGGGAGGAAGAGAAAATCTATAGGAGGGAAGAAGAGCAATAGTGGTCGAGATGCAGTTAAGCGAGAGTCTAAGACTTCTGTCATTGAGCCTGTGAAGAATGTTGGGAGTAAGTGATGGTCTCCAGTTTAGATTTAATTGGCCTTATAGTTTTCTGATTTGTAATATTTAATTTGTTTTCCTGTACCGTATCTACAAATAGATTTAATTGCACTCATTTGTATTTTTAAAATGTTTCTGGGGTCGTTAGCATTTCCTTCTACATGCCTACTGAAAAACATCAACTCTATATTTCTTCTTACAAAAGGATAAGAAGCAGCAATATTATTAGGAGATTTGTCACTCATAAATTGCTGTTCTATGTTGGCCACTTAATAGATCATTTATGTTTAAATGATGTCTTTACTATGACTATTTCTGCTATTTAAATAAGAAGTTTTGTTGAATCATGGTGATCTTTCGTTGCTGCTCCTTGAAAACTAGGAACATATTCAGCTACACTTGTCAAAAGATTTATTGTCTTGCTAGTTCTTCTCGGCCTTTGTCCACAAAGCTAAATTGGCTTATTTTCCAGCTTTTTATTATTGTTTCATTAGAAGCCATTACATTGCATTTCAAGGAAAACATGATCTGGCGTGTACAGTTGGATGTTGATTATGATTATGCTTTGAATGCAGGTGAGATGTTATCAAATGGTTCTGACAACCAAGTAGTGGTTGATGCCTCGGAAAGATTTAGTACACGTGAGGCAGAGAAGTTACGCTTCCTAGGAGTGTAAACTCTTGTTACATACTCCTATTTCTTTTTTAACTTTTGTAATTCACTCCTGTATGTTTTTAACAAATTGCAGATGTGGAAAGAATGAAGAAACTACAGTTTGCTACCCTATTTGGTGGCACCCTACAAATATTTGTAGCTAATGAATTATTGCTAATTTTACCCTCTTTAACATTCTTTGGCTCCATTGTGGTGTGTTTCTAACCATTTGGCATGAGCTACACAGCTATCTCTTTTGATTCTAAGACTGGCTAATTCTTTTTTATTCAGATAACATGTACAATTTATTTTATGCTGAATTGCTACTCCTGAACCAGAGAACGTAGGGATGCAAAACGAAGACGCCCTGGAGATGTAAATTATGATCCAAGGACTCTATACTTGCCACCTGATTTCTTAAGGAATCTATCAGAAGGCCAGGTAGTAGCTTTGAAGATGAGCAGTTAAAACTATTTTAGGTATTAATCATCCTGAGTTTCACTAGAAAGCAACTTGCTATCGTGCAGAGACAATGGTGGGAGTTTAAGTCAAAGCATATGGACAAGGTTATCTTTTTTAAGGTATGCCTGCAGTTTACTCAAGTCAACTAAAGCTGGGTGCTGTTGTCCAAATTATCACTGTCACTGTCAAATGATTTCAAATATTTTGTTTGCACAGATGGGCAAATTTTATGAACTTTTTGAGATGGATGCACACATAGGGGCTAAAGAGCTTCATTTGCAGTATATGAAGGTATGAATTGTTGTCAAGGTATTTGAGTTTCATAAAGATTCTAATGTCTTTTGATGCCAGTTTACGGACATTTGTCCAAAGTGCTAGACAGAAGAAAGAATTAATTCACTAGAAACATTCATGGATAAGTCTCTGCTATGAAGAGGGAGCTCTCTTTTATATTAATGATGTTTTGCTTTCTTCCCAAGTAACTATATAAAATATTTTGTTTTAATTCTTAGGGTGAACAACCTCATTGTGGATTTCCAGAGAGGAACTTCTCAACGAATGTGGAGAAATTAGCTAGAAAGGTTGGGAGGTTTTTCTCTCTTTTTGCTTTTAATGCACTTATGTCTCTTCTGTGAACACTTTTTGTATTCTGCAAAATTTGATTTGAGCTCTCTTGACCGAGCAGGGTTATCGCGTTCTTGTTGTTGAGCAGACAGAAACACCTGAACAACTGGAGCTTCGTCGGAAAGAGAAAGGTTCTAGGGATAAGGTTGGTTGTTTTATTTACACAAAGAGTCTAGAATTGCTGAGTTTTTGTTCGCTATGTATCAAATATTTGTTTCCCTTTTCCTAGAATTGGCTAATGAATAGGTATACGTTTCCTTAGTCATACATTGCCTACACAAATTGTAATATTAGTTACTGATCAATACAGGATCCCTGATTGCTGAATATATAATTCAAATCTACAACTTGCCATATACTAACTTTATGCTATACACCATTAGCTTGAGGGCAGTCCTTACAATATAGATTAAGTATGCAATTCTGTGGTTAGAGTTATACACTCATTCTTGTTTCAGTGCTGGTTTTATTACAACTGTATATAAATAGATATTTCTCGCTTTATTTATGCTGTTAATCAATTTTTCAATAAGTATAGCGTACCTACGTTTTCTTAGATTCTATCTTGAGATATCTTATGATGAATTTGGATGGATGAAGAAAAGGAAGAGGAATAGAAAAACAAGAAGTTTTCACTTTTTATCTTTTATAGGTTGTTAAACGCGAAATATGTGCAATTGTTACAAAAGGAACCTTAACTGAGGCAGAGATGCTGTCGGCAAACCCTGATGCTTCCTACCTGATGGCAGTGACTGAAAGTTCCCAGAGTTCCATGAGCCAAAATGCAGAGCTATGTTTTGGTATTTGTGTAGTTGATGTTGCTACCAGCAGGATAATTCTTGGACAGGTATGAGTCTAGAATTTTAAATATGAAGAACCTTTGCTTTTTCTTTCATTTCTCAGATGTAAATGTTATGCTGAAGTTCTATGGTTGACCATTTATGTTTCTCTCTTTTATCAGGTTGGGGATGATGCAGATTGCAGTGCATTGTGTTGTCTGTTATCTGAGCTAAGGCCTGTAGAAATTATAAAACCTGCTAATACACTTAGTCCTGAAACTGAAAGAGCAATCATGAGACATACAAGAAATCCCTTGGTGAACGAGTTGGTCCCTATGTCAGAATTTTGGGATGCTGAGAAAACTGTTCAGGAAATCAAGAATAGCTTCAAGTGTAACATTGATCAATCGGCTTCTGAGTCCTTACATAAAGCAGCGTCATGTACTGTTAATTCTCACGTAGAAGAGGGATTGAGCTGCCTTCCAGACATTTTGTCAGAGATAGTAAGTGCTGGTGAGAATGGAAGCTTGGCACTTTCAGCTCTTGGAGGAATTCTATATTATCTAAAGCAGTCTTTTCTGGATGAGGCATTACTTAGATTTGCCAAGTTCGAATTACTTCCCTGCTCTGGTTTTGGTGATATTGCCAAAAAACCACACATGGTTCTTGATGCTGCTGCATTGGAGAACCTTGAGATTTTTGAGAACAGTAGAAATGGAGGCTCTTCAGGGTAAGTTGTCATAGGCTATTTAATGTCAAATTATGCACATTATTCTTGTTTTGATCTCAAACTGAACTGATTTTTTTGCCTATGAAGGACGCTGTATGCACAGCTGAATCATTGTGTGACAGCATTTGGAAAGAGATTGCTGAAGACATGGCTAGCAAGACCTTTATATAATTCAGGATTAATTAAGGAACGCCAGGATGCTGTTGCTGGTCTACGAGTGAGTTTCTGATGTTGATTTTATTTTTGATAATCATACATGCAATTTGTGAAATGCTTCACAGGATAGGTTCTTTCCATTTTGAACACAGCGGATGAAAAATCTGGGGACTTGGGTGCTTTAGCTAGGTTCTTCTTTTAGTTGTTATAATTGTTATAATATTTTCTATTTGATCAAACACCTACTGAAATTTAGAATACAATTGACTTGCAATCAAACCAATTGTGTTTTACTGTGTAAACTTTTCTAATCATGTATTAGAACTAACAGAAGGAATTCCACTGTATGTTGTCTCAAGCTGATATTTTACATGCTTTCTAGGGGGTGAATCTACCTTTTGCTTTTGAATTTCGAAAAGCCTTGTCCAGGCTTCCAGACATGGAGCGGTTGCTTGCCCGCCTGTTTGCTAGCAGGTAAAACTTAGGAAGGATTTCACATGCATTAGATGAACCTGTATTGTTCTATTTTGATTCCTGACAATTATAAACAAAATTTTATTTTGTTTATTCAATGATCGAACACAGTGAAGCTAATGGAAGAAACTCACATAAAGTAGTTTTTTATGAGGATGCATCAAAGAAGCAGCTTCAAGAGTTTGTATCAGCTCTGCGTGGATGTGAATTAATGGCACAAGCATGTTCTTCACTTGGTGTTATTTTGGAAAATACAGAGTCTGGGCAGCTACATCATATATTAACTCCTGGTAGGATCAGCATGTTCTTTAGCTGTTTCACAAATCACAATTTTCGATGACATCTAAACTTTATGCAGGCAAAGGTCTTCCTGCTATCCTTTCAATTCTTAAGCATTTCAAGAGTGCCTTTGACTGGGTCGAAGCCAATAATTCTGGACGCATAATACCTCATGACGGAGTTGATAGAGAGTATGACTCTGCCTGTGAGAAAGTTAAGCAGATAGAATTCAGTTTAACAAAACACCTCAAGGAACAAAGGAAATTACTTGGAGATTCATCAGTATGAACTTGCCTGGAACTCTTTTGGTGTTCGAGCTGATTATTTCCTGTTTTCTTATAATGTTAACAAACTTCCATCATCTAATGATGTGCTACAGATCACTTATGTCACAGTTGGGAAAGAGGCATACTTATTAGAGGTACCGGAAAGTTTACAAGGGAATGTTCCTCGGGATTATGAGTTATGTTCATCCAGAAAGGTAAGAATAACACATGAAGCAGAAACACATTTTCTAAATTGCCAGCATTTTTTAACAAATGTTTGGTCACACCAGAAATATAAGCAATAGCATCCAATTATTCTTGTAGCTATATTTGGAGTTTTTATGTCATGGATATTCTTGCATTAATGCCCTCAACATACTGCGATAATATTTCTTATGGGAACACCTATTATAATTTATCCGCGTTTTGAATCCGCAACTTGTAGACATGGCACTATGTGCCTTGCCAGAATTGGAATTTAGAATCCAAGGAGTACTGCTTTCTGAATCTCTGATATCAATATTTCTTTGTCAAATAGTCTTGATGATATCCTATCTGAATCACTTTTAATTAGAGAGGAAGCCTTGTAACTAAGATCTATCTGTTGCATGAGTAATTACTTAGTCAAAAATATTTAGCCTTAAAACTGCCCTTTTGTCATTATTTTATTATGAATCTCCTGTTTCCCTTCTGCCTGCTTCAAGCAGGGCTTCTTCAGGTACTGGACTCCAGATATTAAGAAGTTGTTGGAAGAGCTCTCGCAAGCTAAATCAGAAAGGGAGTCAGCACTGAAGAGCATTTTGCAGAGGTTGATTGGACAATTTTGTGAACATCACAATAAGTGGAGACAGTTGGTTTCTGCAACAGCAGGTTAAAATTCTTACTTCTATGCATAACGGGTGGGAGCTTAGCTTTACATGCATTTTATTCCTCCAAGCCAGTATATATTCTTGAGAATGTATCAGCTATTCAACTGTAGATAATTTTCTGAACTACAGTGACTCTATCACTTTCTTTGACCAGAAAAGGTTCTTGGTAATTGTGATTTTGTATCAATATATATGACACTGATTTCTTTGTCATCTTCTTTTTCATTTTTTCTCATTTTAATCATTAAGTCTTGCTTTTTCAAGTGAACCCTAATCAAAATGTTTCTAACATGCATTGTTGTTTCTGGAATTATATAGTAGTCTACTATTCGTGGCAATAAATTTTTATACTGGTTCAAGGAGTCATTTCTTTTAACAGAAAAAAGAGGTACATTTTACGTAGTATAAATGCTTATTCAATTTGAATGGCTGAAATGGTTTGTCACATGTTGCAGAACTGGATGTTTTAATCAGTTTAGCTATTGCAAGTGACTTTTATGAAGGGCCAACATGCCGTCCAGTTATCTCAGATTTATCATGCTCCAATCAAGTACCAGGCATTTCTGCTAAAAGTTTAGGACATCCTGTTCTCAGAAGTGATTCTTTGGGCAAGGGTGCATTTGTCCCCAATGACATCATCATTGGTGGTCCTGATAATGCTAGTTTTATACTCCTTACTGGTCCTAACATGGGAGGAAAATCAACCCTTCTTCGCCAAGTATGCTTAGCCGTGATTTTGGCTCAGGTAAGCTTTTCATCCTCGCCAAATTTAGAGTTTTGCTTAGTTTCAGCAGTCTCTAACTTTGGTTCTTTCGTAGGTAGGAGCAGATGTCCCTGCAGAAAGCTTTGAGTTTTCACCTGTTGACCGAATCTTTGTTCAAATGGGTGCCAAAGATCATATTATGGCAGGGCAGAGTACCTTTCTAACAGAGCTTTCAGAAACTGCATTAATGCTGGTGAGATTTTTATTTATTCTAAATCAATTTATTAATATTTCATTATAGCTTTTACAAGTATGCAAATGTGGGTGAACAGTAAATGAAAAAGGCATCATTAAGCAAAATGTAGAAGTTGATGAATCCATTACATATTTTGGACTTGTTTGGAACGTATGCCTAAGCAATTGTCGGAAAACAAAACCGACAGGAAATTATTGGTTTTCCTTGCTTTTGGCCATCGGACTAATAAGATTGTTTGGTTAGTCGGGATACAGCTTTCAACTTTATTAAATTTCAATCAACTCATGCTAAACATCAATAAGGAGATTGTTTTTCCTGCAACGAGTCTATATTTCTTATTTACATTAGACAAACCAGAAGTATACTTTGGTTATGGATGTGTAATGCTCTGCATTAATCACTTTTCTCAACCAATGTATTTTTTGCATTTATTTCAGTCATCAGCAACTCGTAATTCATTGGTGGTGCTAGATGAACTTGGACGTGGGACATCAACTTCAGATGGACAAGCCATTGCGTAAGTGCCATGCACCCTATATTTCTGGTTGCCTTTTCCAAATAAGCCTTTCAAGAGATAAGATTGTTTTTCTCGCCAATATTGCATCTTCTTAAAAATTTTCAGTGTCCAATCCAGTTTATCTCAGTGTTCCATTTTTTCTGGATTTCAATCCTTCTCAGGGAGTCAGTTCTTGAACATTTTGTTGATAACGTGCAATGTCGGGGAATGTTTTCGACTCACTATCACCGGTTAGCTGTAGATTATAAGAAAGATCCCAGGGTATGCTTCTGCATGTTTTCCCAATTCATACTTTCTTGAAATTGAAGCTTTTACCTTCATTCACACCCATATTTGTGTGTCTATGTGTGTGTGTGTGTGTATTAGAACTATTGATTGACCTAACAAGGATGCTCTATGATAAATGAGATTTTGGATGCATGCTTTATCAAAATCAATGTCAGCCTTCCTTTAACCATGGAACTACCTTAGTATTTTATTGAACTACCTAAGTATTTTAATGCTTCCTGTTTGATCCCTTATCATTCATGTTTTATGCAAGGTCTCACTCTGTCATATGGCATGCCAAGCTGGAAATGGAGTTGGAGGTGTGGAAGAAGTGACATTTCTTTATAAATTGAGCCCTGGTGCATGCCCAAAAAGCTATGGTGTCAATGTGGCACGACTAGCTGGTAAGTTTCCATCTGTCTATTGTCATATTAAAGTCCCAAAGATAAGAAACTTGTTAGTGATCAAACAATATACTGGTTGTTGAAGCGATTCATAGTGGCATCAAAAAATTTTACCATTTGGTTTGTTTTGATCTCTGTGCTTTTAGCATATTGGAAAATATTTATAGGATGTTTTACATGAAACTGCCAGAAAAATATTGCAGCCAGAAATTAAACTGTGAACATCAGACAATAGCATTTTTTAAACATAAATCTGAATTTTTTCTGCTAAGTGCTGTTTTCAGATATTAGTGAATCTACAGGCCAAAATTATTCTACTCTGAGAATTTCCTGCTCTTACAAATTTTTTCAGGACTTCCTGAAAATGTGCTTCGAAACGCTGCTGCCAAGTCCACAGAGTTTGAGGCCATGTATGGTAAACACCAGAAGGAATCTGACATGATGGTCATTGTCAGATATTTGATCAGTTTAACAGCAGAGTTTAGTTGTCAGAAGTCTTGGGAAGGCAATGGTGTTAGTGCCCTTACAGAACTTCAGCATAGAGCAAGATTGCTTATGCAGCAAAATTAAAAAATTCTGCTGCTTAGAACATTGAATTTACTGTCTTCTTGTATATCCACGGTACTCAGAAAACTTTTACTGTGGGCTCTTGGAGCAGGGAACATTTGCTTTCAGATTCTAGGGTCGTCTGTGGTGAGTGAAATCTAAAATAGTAGATTTCAAACGCTTTATTCATAGAGCACGCAATGTAAATTGAATTCAACATATTCATCCCAAGCTGATCATTTTTTTTTTCTCTAATTTAGATTGATCAGCCTTTTGTATAGTAGCTACATCTGTTAGAAAATGTCAACGCCATTTATGCTTGTGTTGATTGCACGAAAGCATTGATTGTGTTGTCCATGGCTGTAACATCGTTGGTGATTTCACGGAAAAGAGCCAAGTTGTTGGCCCGGCCTGCCCACCATATATGTAAAGAATTTGGTTGTTCATGGTTCAATTGCTTGCTTTGGAAGTAAATTAATGTGGGTTAAAATTAGAAAGCTTGTTCACATTTGTAATTAATCATCTTATTTTACTTTAGGATGATAGAAATTGAATATTAAATAATTTTTTCTTTGATGGGACCGGAGAGTGGTGTCCTAGACTGAGTTCAGAAAAAAGAATTTATGTGATTTTTCCTTTTTTAATATCCATACCCTCCACAAAACGGGGTAATTTTAAAAAGTCGAGCATTAGTAAAATGCCCCAGGCCATTACAAATGAAATTAATTGTTGTGTTTAGACCGTATGATGTTGATGTTGATGTTGATGTTGATGTTGATGTTGTTGTTGCTCTTCGCCGTCGTCTTCGTCATCTTCTTCGTCAGAGGTTGGGTTGTCATCATCATCCGAATCCTGAAATGCAGCGCAGAGAATCATAGAAATTTGTGGGTTTAGCTGCGATAAATTTATAATTAATGATTCACTTATTGTGACAACTTGTCAGTTAATAAATAAACTCACTTGATACTGCCTCCGAATGCTGTTCTGAATGGCTGTGATCGTCCGAATCAACACATACATTGGCAATATGATTCCACTGGCTCTAAGAAGTAGTACCTGCAAACCATATACAAAAATTATAGATGCATATAAGCAAACTGACAGATATTGCAGTTCATATGAAATGGTAGTAGTTGTTGTTGACATGCCAACTGCAGATACTCACAGTGAGAAGCGCAAATGGGTAATCTTGAGTTTTTCCAGTAAGCACAGCCAAAAAATGTTTCACAAGCAAAAGAACCGTAAACTGCCAATACAAATTACCAAATCAAATATAAGTTACTAATGCATATATAACAAACTAAACTGAAAAAAAAAATTTACAACCAGAAACTTTTTTATCATTCAAATATCCGAAAGAATATTAAATGTTTCAAATTCCTGGTCCTGGCCTACATAATTGCTATAGGCAACCATGTTAACCGTTAGTATAACAAATAATTAGGTATCGGTAACTCAGAGGATCACAACACAACCACCTGCGTGGCTACCACATTGCTAAGAAATGGTCAACTGATTAAATAATCAATTAAAATTGCGAGTAGTAATGCTAGCAGGTAGCCATGCTATGTTATATAAAAAAGCTAATACATTATGCTCCTCGCCATCATTTCATTAAACTACTTTTGTGTAATCATGGAACAGAACATGCACCCTGAGCCTAAAGCAAATACCTGCCGAACGAACTATTTAAGCTTATAATTGTATTTGGAGGAGAAAACTTACAGTAAGAGCCAGCGAGCGGCAGCAAGCGGCGCTTCGATCAGCTGCAGATGTGCATTCAGAGTAATGAGATTCCGTAGTTAATCCTTCAGCCATGGCCACCAGTCTCGGGCTTTGTGGCTCGTGCTCTCTTCTTGGAATTTGCAAGCTATCCCTGTTAGAAATGCACATATAATTAATTAACGCGGGAAAACAGAATGAGGTAAAAGAACATTACACATTAACGCACATTTAATTTTACAACACTAGCTGGTCCACTGATTACAGAACAGAACACTGGTTGTAAATGCAACAGTTAATCCTAACGCGCAAAGGAAATAGTAAACTGTGATTACCTAATGGTCACTGCAGCCTCAATCAGCTGAGACTTCTTCGAAGGTGCGGTATATCCAGGTCCATATTCCTGCAGTGTTTGCATCAATTGTGCCCATTAGAAATTTCGTTCCATTTTAAAATTATAAGAAACTTTGAGAAAAGATTATATTTCATAGACGGATATTAGAAGGAGTTCCTTCGGATTAACTTATGAAAACTCCGTTTACAATAAGTAAATTACGAATTAAACCAAGAAGAAATTCAGTTTTTTGAAGGTGAAGAAACCAATAAGAACATTTTCAACGATATATCGAGGAAAAGGAAGGACAGAGGAAGACTTCAACATAAAGAAAAGTTGAACCAAACGACAAGTTTTTGTGTACCCAAAATTCAAAACAAAACAAGAAAACGATAGAAACATAGTTTTGAAAAACTCAGAATAAAAAACGACAGGAAACCCAATTCGCATCGCAACAACAACAGCATACTGAAGCATGCAGACAATTTAATTTTTAAAAAGAAATTATAATATCAATTGAACTTGAAAAAGAAAGCCTTGTAAAACCATAGATATTGAAAAGAATCACTTGTTCCTCTTCTAATTCATTTGAAATCAAACCTGTAGACAGATTTCGCAAATTGTGTTTCCCTTCTCGTTACACCACCTCTGTATGCAGTCTCTGTGTGCATACTGAAAGCAAAAGCAATCAATTTCAATGAAACTCCCAGAACGGAATTCAAAAATAAAAAATAAAAACTGACCCGCAAGAGCAAACACCATAAAATTTCATTTCTTGTTACCTTAACAGTTCCAGAGCATGCACAAGGAGCTTCCAGGCTCCTACAGCTTTCAAATTCTTCTTCATGGCAAATTCTACAGTGAGATGTTTCAGAATTTGATTTTAAATCCTCTACAAACAGTACAACGTCTCCCATGATCAATCAGCTTTCTCTCCTTTTTTTTTTTTTTTTTTTTCAAATCTCTCCCTTTTCAATTTTCAAAACTTGCTGCGTCTGTTCCTTTTTCTGCGTGTCTGTAGAGACGCGGCTTTAAATATACAAGAAACAAGACATGCAATGCCAAAAATACCCTTGTTAATTTGAAAATGAATGTGAATATTAGTTTATTGTTTTTTGTGTTTTAAGTTTCATTATTTGTTTTGGCGGGACTCGGACGCTTCGAACTGTAATATACACATACATACGCGGCTTTAAGGAATCTGAAAAACTGTTTAAGTCTTTAACGTGCATATACAATACAACACGAGCTCAGCTCAAAACACTTGCAAATTCAACGTCAAAAAAGCAAGCCTCCATCCTCCATTTATTACTCAACCAGTCCCGCCAGAATAACAATTTATGGCCTTCGAGACTTTGACGTGGTAACACTAACACCAACACCAGCTGTAATGTAATGTATTTGTGAAATGATTATACACTAGTTTCCTACAAATTATGTTATCGTTAATTTATATTGTCTCCGTTCTTTTAGTCTAAGGTATTGTTTGTTTTTTTTTTTCATTTAAACTTTAAATACAATTGAAATTTAAATTTAAATATATAAATATAATTAGATTAAAAATTTTAATTTAAGTACGAATGAGTAAATATTTGAATAATTTTATATTTTTATTTTTAAAAATATCTTTATTTTATTAATTTATTTATTAATAAAATTAAAACAATAATTCACTATTTTTAACATATATCTTTTTTATTGTGAGTTGTCTTTATTTATTTTCTTAATTTTATTTATTTTATATTTTAATTATTGTAATAAATTTATATACTTACATAATTATAAGTATATTACAATATGATATTATTTTTATTTAATTTTTATTGATTTTCATATTATCGATTATAAATTTTTTTAA
The DNA here is from genome assembly GCA_022749755.1 of Azadirachta indica. NCBI lineage: Eukaryota > Viridiplantae > Streptophyta > Magnoliopsida > Sapindales > Meliaceae > Azadirachta > Azadirachta indica. The sequence goes on from CM040440.1 coordinate 18,015,236, forward strand.
AAAATATATATCAAATAAATACATAATGTACACACCAATATAATTTATTATTGCGCTAATATAATCAAAATTATTATAAATATAAGTATATTATTTAAAAAAATATAAACGTCAAAATATCAATTATCAAACTTTATATTTTATCAAAATAAATAACTTAATATTTATTTTCAGATGTTTTAAAATAAAAAAATAAATATATTATTCAAATTCAAATTATGATATCTACATTGGTTGGTATATAAAGCAACTATTTGTTTAAAATTAACATAAAAATAATTAAAATAATGAAATTGTAGTAACAACATAATGTGACGTTATTTTATGGAGTAATCTTATATTTTTATCAAGGGATGCAAATAATTAGGTGCATTTTGAACAACCAAATCAATCCCAGCTGTCTCCATGATTTTACAAATAATCAGTCTCATGAAGTAAACAATTAGCGAAAGCCATTACATACTAAAAACGACAATAATCACGTTGACAAATACAACTATTCTTTTTTTTAAATATTATGCATAAATTAAAAAAAAAATGGAAGGATGAATTAAATTATATTCTTTCTTAAGTGCATATCTAATCCATCTGCCATTTTCTAAAGCATACCGCTTGGATTAATGGGGAATAATAAATCGCTATCCATTTAGTCATTGTAAATGGAAAATGATAAAAGGGCAATCTTGTAATCTAACATCATATAACATAGTGTTACAAAATAATTGTTTAAACCGGTGAATTAAACATTATTTAAAAAAAAAAAAAACTAATTAATGATTATTGTATTAGGTACTTTTTTTCCTGTCCATCATTGTTCAATTCAAAATTATGTTTAAAGATGTTTGAATATGAAGCTTGTGATCACCAATCAACTGTCCTAGGCCGTTTGGCTACCAGAAATTTAAAAATAACGGGGCCCATTCGGAAAATAATAAAATAAAAAAAAACGCGCTCACCGAAATGCACGGGTTCCCATGATCAACTGGGCCCCTGGTTTTTTAACGCTCGATGATGCTCCTCTTTCAAAAAAATGTTTTTATAAAAATTTAATTTCCTCATCAATATTTCTTTTTAATTTTAAAAAATTTTCATTATTGTTATTATTTTTTTAAAAACTTTTGGTATTTAGGATGCTGACTCTTGTGCTTATCTCCTCTTTTGATCTTATCGGCTTCTCTTACAAATTTTGGATTTTTCTAATTATCAACGATGAATTGCGTACAAAATGGCCTGAGATGGGCTACATCTAAGCTCTTTCGGAACTTTAAACTTTAAAGCAAGTGGGCGGCACTAACATGCGACAGTAGATACCAGCTCACATGATCCGATTAATCTTAGCCGTCGATTCTGTGATTAGGCTAATGGAGTCCACGTCTTGGACAGGAATGGAATCGTGATTTATATACATTAGATTTGATTAGCCCTAATTATCTTACGTGGAAAGTGGGCCAACACAATAATAATAGAGCGATCACTCTCTCTTACGAGCTCCCAAATTAACCCCTTTAGGCCGTTAGCTTTTTAAAATACGATGACTTCACAACTAAAAACAAAATTATTTTCGAATAAGCTCCGTCTGCCACACTAAAAATAAAAGTGTTATAATTTTTAATGTACAAATTATTATTTTCAAATAAAATCACTAATATGGCCAATTATTGAAAAATAGATAACTTAGTTGAATAAGAGATTTTAAAGTAAAATAAAAGTAACTTATTTATAATAACCGTCTGATGGGAAGTAGATAGACAGTAGTTGTTACTATTGGAGGAGTCTTAGCTTCAAAGTTGGTTTATAGAGATTGAAGGCCTATTATTCAACCGAACAACGGTTATGAATATAAATATGGTTGCCCTCGGCTTTAACACACACACACACACACACATATATATATATATATATATATATATATGTATATAATACAATTCTATTTCAAAAAATAACAAGTCCAAAGTTAATCTTAGATGAAAATGGGGTTGGGTCAAGGCCCATATAAATATTAATTTTTCTGATCATTATCATTTTTATTTTTTTAAAATTTTGGGAAGATGGTTGTGCGTTGTTCTGTTACCAATCGTAATGGATTAGAAGATGGGGCGCTTTTAGCGAGAGACAATGATCACAGTAATTTTCCTTCAATTTTGGGCAATTAATAGCAACCGAAGTTGGACTTATTGAACAACTGTTTGATTAAATTCAAAGCATCATTTTCTTTTTATATTATATCATTGATGAGATCATATTCTTAAAAATCTACAGTAGAAGCTTTAGAATCTAGAAAATTTCAATCAAAATTCTAGTAATTGGATTGGATTGGATTGGATTGGATGAGCTTATGATTGTAACACCTTTGGTGAAGGAGGCTCCGGCTTAGATATTTTGTGTACTGGGACTCAGACCCGCTCACCCGGATGTCGACGTACAAGGATAGAAGCAAATCAAGGACGACTTTTTAAGTCCATGATAAATTTTGGAGGAGACCCCGCCATTTGATATTTTTATGTTCTATTAGAAAAAGGTTGGCATAATTTCTTTATCGTGCTGATTTTCATTTTCTTTTAATTAATTAATTAATTTATTTATATCAAAATCCAAGGAAACTTTATTTGTTTTAGTTTTGGAAGAGTAAAAGAAATTTTTTAACAATTTTTTTAAGAAAAAAAATAAGAATAAGTTCGGCGAATGATATTATTTAAGTTGCAGTAAACACTTTTATTAAAATCATAATTTTAATTTTATTCATAAAGAGTTAACACAATAGTGTTACATGTGCATGATTGTGTTTTATGAAATAAACTAGCTGCATCAGTTATATTTAAATACAGGCCTAGGCAAAGTCGTTTGCATTTAAAGACCACAGAACTCAAAACCAGAAACTACAAAACCGCAGCAAGTGAGACTTATAAATACTGATTGCTTTTCATCTTTTATCAAAATCTTAAGGCCAGAAAATTTCTCAGAGAAATATATAAATCGCGCAGAAACGCCTGTTGTTTCAGCTAGATTTGCAAATGGAAAGAGGGAACATGAAGAAGCAAGAGCACAAGATAGTAGTAGCTGTAGATGAGAGTGAAGAGAGCATGTTTGCACTCTCATGGTGTCTCAGAAACTTACTTTCTCCAAATAACAAAAACACTCTCGTCCTCCTCTACGTGAAACCTCCTCCTTCTGTCTACTCCTCCTTCGATGTTGCAGGTTAGCTACGAAGCCAAATCAGTCTTTCTTCTTCCAATCAGTTTTGAAACATATTTGATTTTTTGACCTTCCTTCATGTCACCAGCCCATATATTCTCTAATGACGTGAACAAAACCCTGGAGAAATACGGTAGTGATTTGGTGAATTCAGTGATGACCCGAGCTGAAGCTGTGTACAGGAATTTCGAAACTAAGGCAAGCTTCTTCTTCCTTTTTTATTTTTCTCTGGTTACAGAATTTGTGCCCCTTTTTTTTCTTGTTTAATCCGTTCCACTGAGTCATTGATGAATTTTCTTTTTACAGGTAACTGTGGAGAGGGTAGTCGGATGCGGAGATGCGAAGGATGTAATATGTGGAACGGTGGAGAAACTCAGAGCTGACATGTTAGTGATGGGAAGCCATGGTTACGGTTTCATCATGAGGTACAAGCAATTGAGTTTTACCAGTTATTCGATCTTTTCAATTTAGTGTCGTTGCCTTCAATCTAATTCACAGCCGGCCTGACCAAATTCAACAGGGCTCTTCTAGGAAGTGTGAGCGATTATTGCGCCAAGCATGTCAAGTGTCCTGTGGTGATTGTGAAGCAACCAGGGGAGAAATGAGCTTCTGCCCCCTCCATAATCTATTCTTTCAGCCAGCATGCGTGAATATGTATGTTAGAATCAGCCTATCATAAATATGTCAGTGATGGTGAACCACCATACTAAGATTTAAATTGAATGCCGTGATTTCAATATATAAATCCTGCTGCACATAAATCACAACCGGTTCCAGGTTGTTATTTAACAACTTTTCCAGAGATAAGGAGATACTTTTATCTCATCCGTGTGCATGAGCTCATAACACCTTTGAGATAGAGAAACTCTCTCTTTAAATTGTTTGCGAAAAACATTAAACAAAGAGGGCCATGGCAAACATGCGAGCAAGCACGGCAAAAGCAAATAAAGACACCAGGGGAAATAAGCTTTAAGTGCCAAAAGTTATAGCTAAAAAGCATTTCATCTGCATCAACAAGAAACACAACACTCTCCAATAAGCAAGCTTCTTTAATAACCAAGGGAGACTCTTCAGGTTCACTTCACTAACCAACTATGAATCTCACAAAATAATATTACTTCGAACATGTTAAGGTGGATTTGATTCCACAATATGGCACTACTTCTCAAGTCAAAGCCAAGAAGCTTAAGCAAAGAGAACAACTGGCATGTTTTTGCCACATCACCTATCTATCCTGGGAGGGCTCCTTCCAAGATTTCCACCATATCAAGAAAAAACTGTCTGGAGGGCTCATTCCAATAACTGTATGGTCAAACCCACAATTCCCATCCCCTCTGATATCTTTGGTATTTTAACCTTTTGCAAGAGAATCCAATTATAGTAGCACCAGCCAACACTCAGCAGACACAATGAAATGCAATAAATAATATTACATCTTCTGGTGGAATTCTTCCTTGCATCTGGATCAACAAAGTTCAGCCATGTAATTGAGTTTTAAGATGCATGCCAATTATTCTCAAGTATAAACCCAGTCACAGGAGCAATGAAGTCATGAAAATAGAAAATTTCAGCACTTCCCCCTTTCAATCAAAGATAACAAAATTATGATTCAAAATGTAGCCTTTACAGTTCGTGGTCTACAGTCTAGAAATATTTAATACTAAAACAAAGAAACTACATATGTCCATGTCTGTATATCACATTTTCCAAACAGTGGCTGTAGAAGTTCAAAGGAAATTAAAGAATATACCGGCATATAAAATGGTTTTGACATAGATAGTCCACAAACATAAAGACATTAATTCACCAATTAAATCTTAAATGAAATAAGATACAACTTAATTATTATCAGGTATATGCCTTCATTTATGGAAAACCAATGCAAATTAAAGCCAAAACAGCTATTATATGTCCGTGAACTTTACAAAATAAGACCACATAACCAAATTAGGCAAGCGTACTATTGGATTGCAGATGTTCCATAAAAAGAACTACTAGACGCCTATTTATTTATGTTCAATACGTTTCCAGTACAACCATTTTGTTAAGTTGCTTATAAAAGTTCAAAGCAGATATTTTCTAACTATTTATTCACAAAATTTTACTTTATATCTCCCTCCAAGTCTTCATCAATCCAATTAAAAGCTGCGTTTCCTTCCAAAATTTTCTCAGTAACACAGCAAGCACTGGAAGCATCTTTCCAAAAGCAAAACTTCACAACCACTAGCTGAAAAACTACCAGTTGTCTACACAAAAATTGGCAGCACCAATATAACACTTCCATTATGAGACACATAGTCTCTTAGACGTTTAACTTCAGTTAGTTCCAACAAACATTTCACAGATAAAATAAGCATGAAAAATCTAGTTCATCAGCACACATAGCATTGAACTCAGCAGATGCTCACAAAATGAAAAAAAAAGCCTGAAGCAAATGTAAAACTTCAGCATGCAACAGCGAGATCTCGAAGAAGGCCAATAAAATACCACATTTGAAGACATTTGTAGGAATAGGAAAACATTAATCTTGATTACTCAAAAATACTATCAAAATTCATTATCAACCGTCCAAATTGTAATTACTATTAAATAGCCCAATAATCAAAACATTAGTTCTGGTCTGAATCCACAACATTGTATGTTGTGAGGAAAGCAGACTAAACAAGCAGCATTACCAGAATAACCAAAACTCAGCTTAACGTTTACTCCTCAGGTGCAGATCCACCGTTGATGTTGTTATGCTTCCTTGCATACCTCTGGTTCCTCAAAAACTTGGGATCCATCTACATTGCCAAAAGCGATTATAAAAATTAAGAATTTCCATGGACAAAAACGCAATAACAGGAACAGAGAGGAAAAGGAAATACAAAATAAATTACACATACCCCTTTGGTAGAAGTATGCCTGTGCTTTCTGAGTTTCTTGATGCCATTCTTGTGGGCTTTGTAGGACTGGTTATGCGCAGTGTGGTTCTTTGACTTGGCCATTTTTCTGAAATTCAGCAATAAAAGTTGATTTAAAACACAGTCAGAGATAAATAATTTCAGTATACAAGCAAACTGATTTTGGAAATATTTAGTGCCTAATAAAGAATAGTAAAAGAGAAACGCAACAGAGGGATCAGTATAAGTAGCTGCAGCGAGCAGAGTTATGGCCGGCGAACGTGAAACGATTCGCGCAACTGTTGGAGTTAGGGTTTTGGGACAATATCTGAATATGAATATGATGACACCCCAACGAGGGACTGCATAAATTGACAGTTAGATTCCTCAAATAAAGATAATTTCATTTGGCCCCAAGTTTATTAGAATCGCACAAGGAAGTCCTTTGTTAATATTTAAAAGCCATTTGTTTTTACCATTGCATTAAAATATGCTAATTCGATTTTTTATCCTAATAAAAAAATGTAGCGTGTCAAATTTTAATATAAGATTAATAATATGTGATAAGGCCTTATGGTGAACTGAATTCACGCCCACAAAAGGTGTGAGTTCGAATAGTTGGTGCAAATTTTTTGATCATGTAGATTCATTAGTAGATTTTTTTATGTATATGTTGTAATAATGACTTTAGATTTTTTGATAACTAACATAATATCAGTAGATTTTTACGTGGGTTTATTAAAACTTTAAGTTGGGCAGACCTCCTTCTATTCTGAGAACAATGTTCTCTCGTATTGAAAACAGATTCGAATACTAAATGTGGTATAACAGTGATTTTATATTTTTAGTAAATAATTAATGTAATATCAATAGATTTTCCTTGCATTGAAGGTAGATTATATACACTAATAGGCTTGTAACGTTAACTATATATATATAAGATTGATACAAACAGTATTTTAGTACTAATTATCTTAAATAACTAATTAAAAATATCTTATAAAATAGAAATTTTACGATATATAATGAGTCAAATAAAGTTGGCGTTGTCGCCGCCATACTTGAAAAAGGTTTGCAAAAACGACGTCGTCCATCACATAAAAGGTTTCCGGGGGCCAATGAAATGTCAATGTACCCCCGTCAATCACTGGTTGGTCTTCCACTTAACTTGCTCGTCTCATTTTAGGATCAGTCCTACTTCTTCTTCTGCCAAATCCAGATACGGGAGCCTTGAATTGGACGATCTGATTCGTTCCGAGCCTTGGATCGTCGACAATTCAAGCTCGATCCGTCGCTCTTTGAATTCTGCTACTTAATTAATTAAAACCATGTTTCTTCTAGACTGGTTTTACGGCGTGCTGGCCTCTCTCGGACTGTGGCAAAAAGAGGCCAAGATCTTGTTTTTAGGCCTTGATAATGCTGGTAAAACCACTTTGCTCCACATGTTGAAAGATGAGGTTCATTTTTTTCCTTTTGTTATGAATTTTTTAATAATTAATCGTCGTGAAATTCGTTCATGTTTCTTGCTTATGTTTATTATTATGCGTGATTCCATGTTTCTTGCTTATATTCATGATTTTGCGCGATCTTATTTCTGAATTACGTTAATTTTTAAGTTCCTGAGTGACGTATAAAGTTGGATCTTTTTGTTATTACTATTATTTTTGAGCTTTGGTCAAACAGAACTCACCTCTCAAGTAAATTGTACAATCTGATTAAGGATATTGAATCGTTCATTCACTTTACTAGATTTCAATTTTTGTGGTTGACTTTTTTTCTTTGATTTTCAAAAATTAAAACGACATATTCCTGTTTATCTGATTTTCTAGTTGGTTCCCGGGACAATAAGGCAAGAAAGGAATCCGAATGGTTATATCTTGTGCTGTATTGTTGAGTATGTTGGAAGAATTGGATTCTTAAAGTAACTCTACGAGACATTTACATACTTTTCCCGAAAAGGTGTAGTTTTCTTTTATGTCGCAATAGTCATTCTTGGATTCATTTCAGAGACTGGTCCAACATCAGCCAACACAGTATCCAACATCAGAGGAGCTTAGTATTGGGAAAATTAAGTTCAAGGCATTTGATTTGGGAGGTCATCAGATTGCTAGGAGAGTCTGGAAGGATTACTATGCGAAGGTGAGTTGTATCTAATACTCAACCTGGTTTTGTTTTCCGTTTGTTTACGTTGCACTCCCATAACTAGTTCTTTTTGCATGTTCCAAAACTCTGATTTGACCCATTCACCATTAACTATTTAGTGTGTCTAGGCGTATTGGATCAATTATTAGTATGTTTAGTTTCTTTTGTACTAGCTTTAGTTATTCTTACTACAATAAAATTTAATTAGTTGCAACTGAGAGTATGTAGCTGCTGATTATTTCTGAGTTGTTGTTGATTGTATTTACAAATTTTTTGTGTTTCTTTTGATATTAAAGTCATGTATTAACTGTTAACAAGCTTCACATCAATGCCGTGCCGTAATGCTTCTCGAGTTTGAATCTCACAATTTTTTTTTCAAAGACTTGATGCATATTTGCTTGTACATGATTTATGCAGATTTCTTTTGAGAACTAAATAAGGAAAACATAAATCCTGTTATAAGAAGGACTTAGCTAACAGCAATCTAATTCCTATTTGACTGTATCGGTTATTACTTCAGCAAGGAGAATCACTATTAGCTTTTTTTTTTTTCTGTTTTGGAAATTATATCCTGAAATTCAGGTGATACACATACTTAAAAGAAAGGCCTCTTGCAGTTATGTCATTGGTTTTGAGTCTATGGTCACAAGCTCCCTGCTTGAGGGAGGTCTACCTTATGCTTAGAATTTTGAATCTCTTACGTTAAAAATGAAAAAATGAAAAAGAAATTGTTTAGATCTTGTTGGAAAATAAAGGCAAAAATATTTGTTGTTTCTTAGATGGTGTAACTTGATGTTGTTTTATGATATATAGTTACTTTTAGTGTGTCGTTAATATGTTAGTGAATTTGCAAGAGTGCATGTACCATTTTGTTTTAAAGTTAACTAACACTACATCGAGGTTGTAGTAAGGCAGTGCCAAGTACGTCACTTTTAGGAGTTGGTTGGTGTGTGGTTTACATGGCTCTCTCCACCATCTAGGATGGATTTCCTGATGATGCCCTTGTTCTATTGCCTTTTAATGGAAGCTAGACCACATAATGAGTAATGGGTATGGCTTCATGTCCTTGTATTGCTTGGCTCCTGTAGCAACTTCCTTAGAAACATTCTTTGCTTTGCCCTATGTATTCCTATAGTGATTTTAAGCACAGCTATCATACCCTCTCTCAGATTTCAACATCTGTCATATGTCAACATCTTTTTTTGGGGAGCAATCTATATTGATACAAATTGCTCTTTTATCTCTCATAAATTTCTCTGGCGGCTATTCTGTGTGTCACTCTGTCTTTACCTCTCTGTGGGAGGTTTGGGTGTTCTCAACGTTGAGCACTAAAGTCCATTCATCCATGTACATGCCACAGGTGTTGCTGTAATAAGTTTAGTAGAAGCTTAGCTAGTTATTGTTCTTGTCCTATCGTAAGCGAACATTGATGTAGTGAGTCTAAGGTGGATCAATTTGTTACATGTTTAACAGAGCTGAAATGAATGAAAAGAGGATAATTGTTTGGCATTCTTTCATAGCTGAAGGTACCACACATGTATTTCAATATCTTGCATCTTGGTAATGCTTAAAAGTTGCATGATTTTTGTAGTCTTTCTGCTTTCAGATGGTTGTGATTGTAAGTTTGAATTGTCTGATTTTTGTGTGGTTGCTCGTGATATGTGTTCTGTCTTTCACATCTCTGCATGCAAAGTACTTCTAATTTGTGTTATGCTTTTTGTTATAGGTGGATGCTGTGGTATACTTAGTGGATGCCTATGACAAAGAGAGATTTGCAGAATCAAAGACAGAACTGGATGCACTCCTTTCTGACGAGGCCTTGGCCAATGTCCCTTTTCTTGTATTAGGGAACAAGATTGACATCCCATATGCTGCTTCGGAGGATGAGTTGCGTTACCACCTCGGCCTAACAAGTTTCACCACTGGGAAGGGGAAGGTTAATCTGGCTGACTCAAATGTCCGTCCACTTGAGGTGTTTATGTGCAGCATTGTACGCAAAATGGGATATGGTGATGGCTTTAAATGGCTCTCCCAATACATCAAGTAGGATAAATGTCAGGAAGTGCTTTAGCAGTATTGCAGATGTCAAATTTCTACCCACTCCCACAACACCCCCGTTTCACCAAAACAATTGTGTTCATCTCGTTGTTTAATCTTAAGCCTGTTAGTAGGATTTGAACTGGATGTGTACTCTGTTTTGAGTATGTGTGGGAGGAGGTGGTAATAAATTACTGCTTTGTAAAATTTACTGTGTAGAAGGTTGTTATCTGGTATTGTAGTATGTCAAATTACTTGCCATCTATTGTCATAAGCTGCTGTATAGCAGAAATTTGAAATTTTTATTTGTGATCATTACGAGTGCATTGCTAGACTATAAAGCACAATCGATTTAGTGGGATTTTTTTTACTCTTTTGGCCGCTGGCTTCGGTAGTTTGTTTATGTAGGTTATACGGTCAGCAGCAGCAGTTAATCATCTAGACGAGTGAAAAATAGGATTCTGTTTCTGCTGCATTTGTCACTAACACTGGTTTCAAGAATCGACTGCTTGTTTACTGCATGAAGTTGTGAAGATGTGATTCTGGGCACCAATAACAAAGTGGACTTCTATATGGTTTAATACTCCACGAGGAAATAAATGCCTTTGCTTTTAGCTGCGTGTGTATAATCCATAATTGGAGCCTGCAAGAATAATGGTAGCAAAAATTGCACGCCACTAATCCACGCTTAAACGTTTCTTCCTTCTGTGGCTACCATTTCATTTCAATGAAATGTTTGATCATCCATCGGAAAATCGATCACAAGCAACACGGCTGGTACAAGTTTTATCATACTTCTAATATTTGACCAGGTGAATTGCTATTCCATTTTCCGTAGATTTCAACAAATCATTAATTGTCGAATTCCACGACAGCTAAGAAGAACATTGGACATTATGATGTTACAGGCTTTGAAGTTGTTGCCGAAACACAACAAAAAATCAGAATCTGTTCTAGAGGAAAGGCCCCGCACTTCACCCCACAAAAATCACACCGTCACAACCACGCCCGACCCGACATAGACAAGAGAGAGAGCCAAGCCAACAAAAAGGATCCGCGTTTTCAACACTCATCTGCACCTGATTATGCACGTCCTCCACAAATCCTCGCAACACTCTTTTAACGCCACTTCTAGTCTTTGTTTTCACTTTTGACTCTTGACTCTTTCCTCTCTCACAACAGACGGGCCACAGTGTATATTCCATGTATAAATAAACCTCACATTCAACACACCACATCCATAGCATAAACCACTCTTCTAATCTCTCTTACAAGTTAAGCTAGCGCGGAACTAATAAGCAAAGAAGCAACTGCCAGTACTGTATATCAGATGGGAAACCACACTTCGAGTTGCTTTCTTGTGAACTCAAGCAATAAAGCAAAACTCATCGACGGTAAAGGAAACCTGAGAAGGGTCAACATCCCGATAAAAGCTGCGGAAGTCATGCTTGAAGAACCAGGCCATGTCATCACTAAGGTGGACGATCTTCTAAGAACTCAACATATATCGGCCATGCGAGCCGACGATGAGCTTTTGGTGGCTAAGGTTTACTTGTTAGTTCCTGTATGTAGAGTCAACAGGAAGGTTACAACGGAGGAGATAGCGATGATAGAGAACGCTTGTCATAATAAGAAATCGTTAAAAAGGAGGAAGAGAAGTGGCGCCAAGGTGTTACCGTCTGTGAATGAGAAGGCTAGGCAAAAGAAAGAAGATGATCAGGTTACCGTTTCGGGCGGGAATGACTTGGCTTACCGGTATGGGACGCATAGGCAGTGGATTCCAGTATTGGAAACCATTTCTGAGGTGTACTAGGTCTAGAAGTCGAGAATTTCTAAAACTAATATTAATTCGTTGATGGAAGATACTGTTTTAGGGAGTTTAATGTCATCATAATTAGGCAATTGTTAATATGATTATTTACAGGATGTTCGATTCGATTCGATTCGATTAAATTATAGACTGTAAATTTGTAATTCTTTTACTCAATTGTTGAATAATCATCATCTGTCATTTTTCAGGAACAGTTTATTTGATTTTAAAATTCATGATCTGATTAAATAATGTAAATATTCGGCTTTCGACAAGACCATCCCAACAGCAACGAAGACCGATTCAATCACGTACGTTTTCATTTTTGTCCCCAATAGTAACATAGACCAATTCAGTCTCCTTCTCATGATTATTGAGTATATATGAATTAAAATTTTTAATTTATTTCAATAATTGTTGATACATGAATTTCTGTAAATAATGAACAACACACAAATTTTATTTAGTTGGGAAATGGGACTGAATGGTCTGTCGTCGGTCAAATGCAATCAATCACCTTGGTAGCAAACTGCAAACAATTATAGAGTTCAAGTGCAGCTTTTTGTTCATCCAATGTAAAAATAACCATCAGGCCGGCCGATATAATTATTTATTTAGATTATGGTAATAAGCTAATATATAGTTGGTATCCCTTATTCAGATTGTGGTGATACTACCTGTTATATATCGACACACAGGTGAAGTCAACCTCAATCATGTGAGAATTGATAAGCTTCTCTTCATTGATGTATGTTCTGTGTGCCTTGCCCTTACTTAAGTTTGGAGCAAGTCCAGTCCATATATTGAAGGATAAATTTGTTTGTTGAATTTAGGAAATACTCTTAATGTCTGTAAACTAATAATTACAACATCTCAAATTCCATTATCTGTATCTCATTCTCACATGGCGGCGATTGTTGAAGAATCTGGTCTCCGTGGATGGGTTTGATAGAAGCCGAAGTTATATCACATGTATGTTACCTGGGAAATCCAACAAGACTTAAGAGGCGATCGTTATTAATACATAATAAAAATGTGTTTTATACATCAAATTTATAGATAAATATTCATCAATCTATAAAGAAAATCAAATTAAAAAACCAAAAGATTTGATTTGCTAATCGCTTGACGACACTGGGAATCGCACTTCTAATTAACTGCACATGATGACACAATTCGGTACCCACATTCGAGGATATATTTTGGTACGTTACCTACTTCTATTATATATAAATGGCAGTATGTCACATCTTAATGCATACTAAATATTAATCTCGCTACCCTTAAAAACTTTCTATAATATTTAAATACAGTCACAAAGTTAATATCAAAATTTAATTTACAAACTTAATCAATTATAACATTATATATCGTCAATTATACATCGGAAAATGACATGGATTCCCGCATGAAATATTGCACAGATGCGAATCCTTCATGCATATGAGTCAACAGTCATATACCCCGTGAGAATTAACAATAAAAGAATTATTTTTAAAAAATAAAAAGGAAAGAAAAGAAAATCACGAGACACTTTGTAGTTAGACCGTCGACTTTAACTCATACATCACGTAACATGTCCATCAAAAAAATTAGTTAGTATAGTTACAGTTCAACGGTTCTTTTGACTTCCGTATAACGCTACAGACAAAACGGCGTCGGAGATCGTGAGAAAGCTCAACACATCAAACTCCGACCGTTGGATCAAACCCATTAATCTACGCAGTTGGTCAAAATCTCAATACACACATCTCAATTCTCGAACACAACAACTCCATCAATATGTTATAGTCAGGTCCACCCATTATATTCATCACAAGATGGAGCGGTTTAACAAACATTTCCTAAACATTCTTACGTACTTTCATGATACATTCATTCTTATTTATAATTAAAACATACACATTAATCTTCTTATGCTTTATAGCTTATAGTATATACGCTCCTTGAGTTGTGATTCTTCAATCTAAGCCTTCAACACCGCTTTATAATTACCTCTGATTTCATGGGCAACTACATCACGTACCGTCCATCTGATGCCACCGGAAAAGTCATTCTATGGGACGGCACGGTGCATGAGTTTGACAAACCTTTGACTGTAGCAGAGCTTATGCTAGAGCACCCACAGCAAGTCGTAGCGGAGTTGCGCTCAGCTGTGTCTGAAAAGAGGCCAAACCCATTGCCAGCCGATAAGAAGCTCGAGGTCAAGAAGGTTTACGTAATGATTCCGATGAAGAGAGGGAAGCCGGCCTCATTGTCTTCAGATGAAGCTCGCCACGTTCTGTTGAGTGCAAACTCGGTATTAAGATCACGGTCTCTGATATCATCTTCCAAGTTTCTTCCTTTGTTTGCTAAGATATGCCCTGCAGTCACCGGAGAGGAACACAGGTTTGTACAATTGCAGAAGAACAAGGAAAACGTGCAGGAGAGGCGATCGGTGCAGTTCAAGTTTGAATCGGAGCTTTTGCCTGAAAGTTTGGACGGGAGGCCGGAGTACTTGAGTAGGCAACTTTCAGGCAAAGGGTGGAAGCCTAGTTTGGATACTATTAAGGAGAAGAAGGTTGAGAAGAAGGTGTCTCACTGGTTGTATCAGAAAGGTTTTATTGTATCTAATTAATTATTCTGAACTTGTCAAAAAAACAAGGCACCAACTAGTTGAAAGAGTAATGTTTTAATTAATTGAAGAATTTTCATTATTTTCAGAATGCTTAATTGTGATCAATTAATGCATGTTGCCCTTATTTTGTCATATATATTAATTTTAAACGGATTTGGGTGTAACTTTAATTGTTGTACACGGAAAAGCTTACAAAGGACTTACATATTTGTTACTAAAACATACATATTAAGGTAATCGGTTGTTGAATACCGTTAGATTCTACTAGTCAATTGTCTCGGATTTTGTAAGCTTAACTGAATGGCTTAGGGGTAGATTAATCCTTAATCAAAAGGGTGGGTGAGATTTACATATATATCATCGTTAGCAAGAAGCCCATGATTCCTTGAAAGAGTTCAACCAATAATCCAGTGCACTATACCACAACTCACCAGCCCTTTTGCGACTCCCTATTTATGAGGAGATGAAGGAGAAAAATTTTGGTAAAGAAGGGCTAAAGGCTTGGAATGCAATGCACTTGTGCACAGAAGTGGGAGATGAGGCTTAGGTTTGGGTTGAATAGTTTAAAGACCTAGGTTTTGGTGACGAATTTTTAAAATGAATAGTAAAGGCTTAGGTTGCCCACGTGTGAGCCCATGATTCAGTTTGGAAACACTGCCTCATTCTTTTATTGGATAAACTGACTGGGCCGTATGATATCAAAAGACAGCAACATAAAACTAACTAGATTGTTCCATTTTTATCAGCTTCCAAAAAAACTCTCTTGACTCTGACTAATTAACCTCTTTGAAGAAATAGAAATCTGCAGTGTTTCGACGGATAAAACAAAATTGAAAAAGATAAAAATACGTATGCTGGGATCGTTACATAAACAGCTTCTTGCGTTGGTATTAGAATCTATTGTTAAGCATTATGTTAGCACATTAGTCAAGATTATCCGATAACTTGCAGTTATATATAGCTCCTGTGTCAACCATAAAATCAACGCATCACAAACACGTACGTAGAAAACGATGCCATTTCTCGATCACTTGATTTGTAATAAAGTGAAGTAGTGCTAAATGATTGTATCTCACCGGGTGAGTAAACGTGGAGATCTTTACTCAACGTGTCTTCAAATCAAAGTTAGTGCAGACAGCTATCTCAATTCATAAAATATTCAGGTAGCTTTTATTATTATTATTTTTTTAATTTATAATTTTTTCGGCAAATTAACACGCTAACTTCTAATATCAAGCATCCTCCCACTGTATTTCAGTTCGTAAGGAGGCAATTATCGTATTGCGCTTTCGAATGTCGTCTCTTTCTTAAATTCCGTTAAAATTTTCTTATGGATAAGAATTTGAAGTGGTAGGGCAGCCCAAGTTGCAGGAAATTGCTTCATTTGTTGGAAATCTTAGTATCTTTATGTCACATAAATTATGATTGAGATTGAAATGCATGTCAAGTTTATTCAAATTTTAATCAAAATCATCAGGTCCACAACTTCCATAATCAAATTAGGTACATCTTCTGGTATAGCTATTATTCATAATTACATTAGTTACCATGGTTCTTTCATTCCATTATCACCCTAACCACCTCTTGCTTAGTAGTAGTGGCAATCACATCTCATCCATCCAAATTCCAGGCCAACATTAACCAAACATCATTCTCTCTTGATGTGTATATATTGTGATATATCATCACAATCCAGAATGCCCATAAAGATCTTGGTTGCTTCACATTTACTACCGTGATGCTCTGTTCTGTTTCCCATGATGGGCCACGAGTGACAAATCAGGCTTTAGAAACTAACATACCAGATCTTGGATAAGAGCAAGCAAAAGAGGTCCCTTTGTTTACAATGCAGTCTGTTATCCTTAAGGTTGTTAGAAAAGGAGTTACGGAATGTATTATTTTGGACCAAACTGTCTCAGAAAAAAAAAAAAAAAATCTAAGTATTCACTCTGCTTTATGCGTAGAGTTCTCAAAGGATACCGAACTGCGTAACGTATGCAGTATGCTTTCCAACTAGGAATTATTGAAACCAAATTTGGAACGCTGGATTAGGAAAACATCGGAAATCAAAGCATTCTAGCAGCGATTGCTTGGCACTGTTTCCTCTCTTGTTAGCATATTGAGATAGGGTTTTCTCTGCGGGGCTCTCAATTGCTGATATGGACCAATCATTTCCGGCAAATTTTAGTAATTGGGACACTGATCCGTGGTGGGTGCAGCTATGTGACATTATATTAAGTTCAAATAAGAACGATGATAAGGAAAGGAAAAGGGTAAGAGTGATGTAAAGAGAAAGTACCAAAGCAAGACAAACTTCTGCTACACATCATGGGAACTTTCCCTGGAAAAAACTTACTACACATTTCAGTACTACATATACAACACAACACAACACAACACAACACAACAGACTACGCGCAAGTGGCTTTTGCTTTCTTTAATTCATTTCTTATTTTCATTTCCCCATCACCCAACCAACAACTTGCATAATGATTAATATATTATAATATTGAAACTCCACAGATACCCATGAAATGACTAAATATCAATAACTTTTCCATAGGCTTTTCACGTTAAATTTTATTCCAAGCCGCCCATTGTACCTATTGTTTGTGATCCCCAAGAAGTGATAAATGAACAGTGGTTACTGAGCATACTCTACCATGACCTCAAAACCACGAACAACTCAACAGGGTTACATGTTCAAAGAACACATGACATGTTCTTTATGGAATCTGAAATACTCTTTTTTTCTGACTTCGCTTGTTATATTCCTCTCTGTTCCCAATTTACTAACTCTGTTTTAGGAGAATATTTTTTGCTTTTGTTTACAATATCTTTATTTATTATTACGGAGGGGAAAAGCTTCGAATTCAGCAAGCAGAACAAGGAAGAGACAGACCTGCAGGCACTTTTGTTATTGCTAAAAGTGAATTTTATCAGAACAATTTGCAATTGGGACCAAATTTATGGAGTTTTTTAATTAGAATACTAAGTTGTAGAAATCGGCGCTTATATTTTATAAGATTCAAGTATCGACGGTCGACGCTTTTGCTATTGCTCGATTTCAAGGTTCGCCCCTTTGCGCCGTGGACTTGTGGGTAGCATATTATCTTGCACACGACCCAAAAAGTTGGCAGTTTCCAAGTTACTAGCTATTGCCTATAAATTTTGTGTTTGTTTACTCTAATTTTCTTTTTTTTAAGGAAAAAAATTTATATCGAAATTTTTGTAATTAGATTTTGATTTTTTATTATTAATTTAATAATACAATATTATTAGTTGTTGATCTTCACTTCTAAGATAACGATTGAATCACTGTAAGAGTAGTTTAAAATATATATTTTACTAAGTAGGTTGACATTAGCTATAGTTGTTTTTGCCCTCAGGTCACTTGGTTTGTTCTGTAATACTATTTACACATAAAATAAGGAAGTATAACAAGCTGAAAAACCACAACATATTGAAAACTGGGGAAGCAACTAAATGGTCTGTTGAATTTTTCACTCCAAATTTATTTTTATAAATTTGTTTGTATGGTGAAGGCTAAATATGCAATCATTTCAACGTCCAATATCCGAATTTGTTGACTTCTCTTGGAAGTGAAGGTATACTTACAAGTCGGGGTAATTTTGTAAATTAACTCAACATGGACTAGACTACTACCTCGGTTAACTAATCGGGTGGTCACGTGACCAGGAGAAGTAAGGTGGTCCTTTTCTTATGCTCCTCTATCTTCAGGAAAATCTCCCGCAATTCAGTATACGCTACACACACAGATGAGATGACAATGCCGTCTGCATCGACCCACGCATGTAGACCAAAAAAGCACTTGATTTTATCTCATAATCTTAATGCATGCCAGACATTGGAAAAGCCTTTTAGATACATACGCAACTCAGAAGAAATTTTTATTACGGGCAGTACAAGTAAATCGGATGATCTAACCCCACCTGATTATCCCGATAATTCCTCATTTGTGGGCCCTGTAGTTTACCCAACACATTCACAAAACCCTTCAGCCTGCTTGCTTGGTACATTACATACCTTGTACGTACCCTTCCGTTCGAAACGGCAGGTAAATTTACTGAAGAGAGTATTATTTATTATTATTGTTTCCGGTTATCATCCCACCTTACATCCCACCACAACCCCCAGAAAAAAAGCTTTACCTTAAACAGTTAAAAAGGCCAACATGGAAATCCAATCATCAAACCATTTCTCTTACATCGCCACTATCATTCTTGCTATATATTCGTCTATTAATACCAAGCTTTCATCACCCTACCTTGCACACTCAGAAAGCCACATTTATTCTTTCCAAACGATGGCTTCCAGTTCCACCACCGCCATAACTGCTTCTCTTGTTGTTTTCTTTCTTCTGGGGCTTTTCCTGAGTGCTACCTCCTCAACCGGGGAGCCATTTGCTTGCGACCCAAAAGATGCAACGACGAGGACTTCGCCGTTTTGCCAAGTTTCGCTGCCGATATCCCAGAGAGTGCACGACCTTATTGGAAGACTGACTATGCAAGAGAAGGTTAAACTGCTCGTAAACAATGCAGCAGCAGTTCCACGGCTCGGTATCAAAGGCTATGAATGGTGGTCGGAAGCTCTTCATGGAGTATCCAACGTGGGTCCAGGAACTAAGTTTGGTGGGGACTTCCCTGGGGCCACCAGCTTCCCTCAAGTGATCACAACCGCTGCTTCTTTCAATGCAACATTGTGGGAGGCGATCGGACGGGTAAGATTTTTCTATTTACTTTTAAAATTAATGAAGATTATCCAGGAAAATTCCATTACAGTTCCTTTATGTTATCATACTTAAAAAGAGATTTAATTTTAATTTTTGTTTATGCAAAATGGATAGGAAGAGATAGTAGTAGTTTGATCCAATTAGAAGCAAACTTTATGTCGTTTAACCACACTAGCTCACCCTTTTTTTTTCCAAGCTTCGTCAGATTTGTTTTAAATTATGATTCGCTTGGTCGGTCACGCATTTGATAAAGAGACTACGACTCCTGCTCTATCGATCCAAATTATATTTATAAAATTATCCCAGCTTGCACCAGTGGGCCACAATCCACCTCATAGAAAATACTAGGAATTTATCATAACTTGATAATTGCGGCGATCAGATTTATGATTGATTCTTCTTTATGTCATTAATCGACAATTTTGACTACTATGCTATCCAATCCATCAAGGATAAAACAAAATTTCATGTGACAGCAGTACGTAACTTAATTACGAACTAATACTTTACCAATATTTTTAAGCTTTTATTTTAATTCATATGCATGATAAGGTAAGGTAATTAATTAAGATAAAAAAAAAAATAAAAAGCAGAGATTAATTAAAAGCAAATCACATCACTTTGGTGCAATTAATTAGTTTCTTTTCTAGCCAAGCGGGCAATGAAAATTTCAAAAGGGATTTGATTGATAGAATTATCGACTTGTCCTTGATCGTCCGACTAGCAAAGTTGTGTTCATTAGGTCTGCAAGTTGCACTTGCACACTTTAGCGGACTCTTAACCGATGAAATTTATAGTTTCCTAAAGTGGGGTCAGTACTGGTGTGCGCAGGTTGTGTCAGATGAAGCTAGAGCTATGTACAACGGCGGCCTGGCCGGTCTCACTTACTGGAGCCCAAATGTCAACATATTTAGAGACCCAAGATGGGGCCGTGGACAGGAGACTCCCGGTGAGGACCCTGTCTTAGCCGGTACCTATGCTGCTAGCTACGTTAGAGGTCTACAAGGAAATGACGGTGAACGGTTGAAGGTAGCCGCTTCTTGTAAGCACTTCACGGCTTATGACCTCGACAACTGGAATGGCGTTGATCGCTTCCACTTTAACGCCAAGGTTAGTGACAGTTACTTAATAATGACAAGACTTCACACGTGAGTTTGAGTATTAATTATATATGGTTAGTTTCGGACCTTGATAAGGTTATCTTCTTGGCAAGGGTGTTTTGGACGTTCAAGTTATTAAACAACGCTGTTTATTATAAATTTCTTGCGCGTGCATCAACTTTAACAGCTCTATAGTTATACTTATTTATTTATTTATTCATTAGAATATTTTAACGTTACGAAAGGCTGCTTATCGTTTTCCATCAAAAATAATTTTCCCTTTTTTCGTCTACGCCTTACTATTTTATAATTATTTATAATACAGTAATCTTGCGTGCGGTGCAATGCGATGCGATGAGATGCTTCTTTTCGTTCATAACTTCTCCTCCCTTAAAATTAAAGAAATTGACAGAAGTACGATTTCAGCTCACTTGTTGTCTTTGCATGTGTGCAGGTAAGCAAGCAGGACATTGTGGACACATTCGATGTGCCTTTTAGAATGTGTGTGAAGGAAGGAAAGGTAGCCAGTGTTATGTGCTCATACAATCAGGTCAACGGCATCCCCACCTGCGCTGACCCCAATATTCTAAAGAAGACTATACGGGGCGCATGGCGACTCAATGGGTACTTCATTTTTCTTTTAAATATACCATAGAACGTCTTCCACGATCTGATCAATCTTATATTAACTCCATTGGGTTAATTCTGTTTCCTTTGGTGACCCACAGGTATATTGTTTCCGATTGTGACTCTGTTGGCGTATACTATGACACTCAACATTACACCTCAACACCTGAAGAAGCAGCTGCTGATGCCATTAAAGCAGGCTAGTGATGCATTTAACTTATAAATTCTTTCAGCATTTGCAATATAATATTATATATATATATATATATAAATATTAACAAGAAGCTAGGTGACAATTTGGAGGAATTGCAGGTTTGGATTTGGACTGTGGACCATTCTTAGGGCTGCACACTGAGAGTGCGGTGCAAAGGGGTTTGCTGAGCGAGGTTGACATTAACAACGCATTGGTGAACACGCTTACTGTCCAAATGAGGCTTGGGATGTTTGATGGGGAGCCATCTTCGCAGCCATACGGGAATCTAGGTCCAAAAGATGTATGCACCCCGGCTCACCAAGAGCTTGCGCTTGAAGCCGTCAGACAAGGCATCGTTCTTCTTAAAAACCATGGACCTTCATTACCTTTATCCCGTATTCGTCACCGTACCGTCGCTGTAATTGGACCTAATTCCAATGTCACAGTTACCATGATTGGTAACTATGCTGGTAATACGAGATGTCTCAGCTTTGTTTACTATGTTCTTATATACCAAATGTATGTATATAAATCTCCCTGTGTGTAGTTGTCTTATGAATTTAATTTGTCGTTGGGCTGGGCCAATAGGTATTGCATGCGGATACACGACTCCCCTTCAAGGAATAGGAAACTACGCGAGGACGATTCACCAACAAGGTTGCAAGGATGTAGCATGTGCTGATGACACATTATTTAGTGCAGCAATTGATGCTAGCAGTCAAGCCGATGCAACTGTTCTGGTCATGGGGCTCGACCAGTCCATTGAAGCAGAAGCAAGAGATAGGGCAGATCTGCTTCTACCAGGACGCCAACAAGAACTTGTTTCTAAGGTTGCAATGGCATCTAGAGGCCCTACCACACTAGTTTTAATGTCTGGTGGGCCTATTGATGTATCATTTGCTAAGAATGACCCACGCATTGCTGCTATTATATGGGCTGGATACCCGGGCCAAGCTGGCGGAGCGGCCATTGCCGATGCCTTGTATGGAACAACTAATCCAGGTTTGCCATAAGCTATAACATTTTTGAGTATATTCTGCCTGCATTTTGGTTATCTGACGTCGCTTTTGTTTGTTCAGGCGGCAAGCTGCCTATGACATGGTACCCACAAGAGTATCTTACAGATCTGCCGATGACAGAAATGGGAATGCGGTCCAGCCCATCAAAACGCTACCCCGGCAGAACCTACAGATTCTACAAAGGTCCAGTAGTGTACCCATTCGGGCACGGACTGACTTACACAAATTTTGTACAGACCGTAGCCAGTGCACCCACCATGGTTGCGGTTCCCCTCGATGGGCGGCGTTTCTCAGGAAACACAACTGTTGCAGGCAAGGCAATCAAAGTTACACATGCAAAATGTAACAGGCTTTCCGTGGGTGTTCAGTTAGACGTTAAAAATATCGGCTCCAAGGACGGTACTCACACCTTGTTAGTTTTCTCAACTCCGCCAGCCGGCCACTGGGCTCCCCATAAACAATTGGTAGCCTTCCAAAAAGTGCATGTTCCTGCAGGGGCTCAGCGGCGAGTTGGAATTAATATTCATGTGTGTAAGTTCTTAAGTGTTGTGGATCGTTCTGGTATTCGAAGAATTCCAATGGGCGAGCACAACCTTCACATTGGTGATGTAAAGCATTCCGTGTCTCTTCAAGCAGCTAATCTAGGAGTGATCAAGTCTTGATTATTACCAGGATTCATTCCTCTCAAGTTAAGGATCCTGAAAAAGGATAGCTCTCATATTTTTCTTTTTGAGAATTAATATTTCAATTCCATTCACATTATTGATGTAACTAGTCCATAGAGAAGGACGAATGGAAATTTTCAAGAAAATTTGATGATTCCTTCATTCATAATTGAGTAACAGTTAAAATGTTGGTATAGGTCTTATGTCTGAGCTATTCTACATTTTATCATATATTCAAATAAATGGATTTAAGTATAGACAAAATTCGTTCCCACGAGCTGCATTTAGTGTTAAGCCATAAGAGGAATTCCTACACATGATCCAAAAGAGCACGATGAACGAGAGCATTGTGTTGCATAAGATAGACAATAAATGATATTGGTAAAAATGGCCAGATTCCTGCTTGTCCTTAGGTAATGGGCTGCTGTGACATGAGTGGGCTTGGGGCAAGGGCTTTCTTTCTAGATTTCTTTCAAATGTAGAGGCAGACCATAATCAAAAAGGGCGGAATTCACAAAGACCCGGGACCCGGAGGATTGACCGAAGTCAGTCTTGTTGGCTTTACTTTGAAGTTTGCCTGTAGATTGGCGGACGCGACATGATTGCCAATTTTGCCACAGTTTTCTATTTCTGTTGAACTGCCAACGATGACTCTGGGCCTCTGGCCATTCTATTCTCAAAAGTCAGCCACAGTTTACTCCACAAAGGCCAATCAATTCCCGACGGGGTGAGATTTGTCGAGCTCCCATAGCATTTTGGCAGGGAATCAACCAAACAAACATTTTTTTTCGCCATTGCTTACTGCCTACTTTAAGTCTTGTTCTGCTTCTGTTTCGTAGCTGTCATGTTTCCTTAGGGCACAACCATTTCGGGCAAAGCACTTAAGGAAGTCCGCAGATGTTACTTGTTGGACCCAATGACCAGAACCTAGCTTAGCTAGTTCTACAAATACAGAAACGTTTTTCATTGTTGATGTGGAATTTCTATTTGTAGCTTCACGACAATAATTGGAAGGTAAGGCATCTTATCGCTACAATAATGCAAGAATACCGTAAACAGGTTAGCAATAACAACTATTTAATGAGCAATGTAAATCTAGGCCTAGGCCTCATCTCTTGTCATTTCACGCGAGCTGGAAATCGACTAAGAAACTACATAGATTTGGATGCTCGCGACACAGTCAAAGATTAGAATTATTTTACATGTTCAAATTTAGAAATCGTGCATAACCCTAGAAGGAAAGGATCAAGTATTACGACTTGGCCTAGACGAGACTCGGTATAAATTTCCATGTGCATCATTTTTAGAAGATAATGATCGGCTCTGTACTGCTCGCATGCTGAAGAGTGATCACTGAGCTTAGCATGTGCAATAGTGTTATGCCAAGACAAAAAATTATCATTGCAGTATGGTATGGCACTGGTTTTAACATTTACAATCAAAAACTGATGGTCTCTGGTATAACCAATCAGCCAACACTCCCATTTCACTTGAGTGTATAAAATTTGAGAGTTTCCAACAGTTTATTAGTGGATAAGAAAACATGAAAAGTGAAAATTAATATGAACTTGTCAGAAGATACAAATAATTAACTTTTTAATTAACTGTGAAATGTTTGATAGGGTGCTGCACTGCTAATATGTTTGTCCTGATAAGCAAAAGGAATACACAGGGTAGAGGGATTTCCCTTTTTCATTTAGGTGATTAATATCTAAATAGAAATTAAAGCTGTAAACAGAAAAGATTCTGATGAGTGTTCGAGTCCTCAGGAGCCCATGACTCAACAAAGCTCTATATGCACTTTTCACATGTGGTTTCCAATAATTGCAAGACCCTTTTTATCTTCTATCTTTTTACCTTTGGATCAGTTCTTGCTTGAGTCAAGTTCTTATCCGAGATGCCAATACATATGACTCTGTGTTGTCACGGGCACCAGCAATGGCGCAAAATCAACCAAACTTTATCTCAACATGGTCCAAAATTCTTAGCATAAAAAAGTTTTATCTTAATATTTATCTTCAGCAGTTCAATAATCAATACATGCCAGACAAATGCAAAAAAGAAAATGGAAGAAGGATTAAATGTTAAGATTCATGAACCCATATTTACTTTATAATAGTTCTAGCTGAACGCGTTAAAAACTGTACTCATTGAGAGACACGCCAACCTCTGATGCCTCAGAATATATATAAGCCTTTTACAGAAGCACTTTCGCGTTTAGATAAATAGATCGAGGTTCCTTCTCCTTTGCTTCTTCTCATTACTGAATACTTTATTTTACCGTCACTCTTTTAATTGCTTAAAATCTGTCTTGTGGGTACATTCTGCAGAAGCTAGCAGTGCAGTTAAAAAAGTGTTTTAGGTATTATAAATGGTAAATGGATAAAGTCTGGGTTCGATTGACAATATTAATTATTTGAAAATAATAAAATAATAAATAATGTGAATTATGAAGGACTTTTGAGCAAAGGCAAGGCACGACCTGACCACCCGAATTCGGCTGGCCTTGTTGGCCATCTTACCCTCGTAACATAAGCTAGCTAGCTATCACTTTGATTTTGCAAAGCTGCACGTCCATGCACATGGCTTACTACCCCACGTGAAATTTCATCCCCTGACACGTGCGCGCCGCAGAGATTTTCAGTCCTTGAAAACTTTACCATTAGAAAACATTAACTCACTCACTCAACTTCTCATTGGATGAGATGAATTTAAGAAAACATGAGCTGGGTGGGTTTAAACTCAAAACTTTAACCCACAGACAATTAATTATATACATATAACAGATTATTATATGGTAAGGCAACAGCAAGCTATTGTTATATATTTATATACATGCCGTCAAAAAAAAGTTGCTTATATAAATAAATTAATGTGCAAAATATATATATATATATATATTATTAATTTATGTGTATAATACAATTAATAACAACCTTATCTTAAGTGTTTTTCATAAGAGAATCTTTAGGGGATCACGTCACATTTGTCTCCTTGGATGCAAACATGTCTAGAGAATGGGAGAGTTTCCCATTTAACAAAAATTTTATTTAATTATTTATTAATGAACTAATTTAAGTATTAATAATTTATACGCTTACTAAGATTGGCACAAGAGAGATCCTTAATCCCATGATATTGATTTCTCCCTTAAATAAGGATCTTGTTGTAAGCATTTGACACCCTGGCAATTTAATTGATGAGTACTCTCCCCTATGCTATTGCTATTCTCTTACTTTTTATTTATCAATTGTTGATCATTCTTTAATTAATGATCAAACCCCACATCATTATATATATGTATATGGCTGGTTTAATTATGAACCAAAATGCGATTTATTGACAAATAGCCTGGTCCCTACTTATTAGAACAATGATCAAATGGTTGTTAGCTTTTAGAAATAACCAAATGTTTTTTGTTTCATTATTGTGTTATATATTCTTAGCTAGGTAAAGGACCAAATATTATTAATTTCTTGGAGAGGAATAGGCTTTTCTAATATATACTACCACGCAATAATATATATATATATATATATATATAGGTTATTTTGTTGAGATTTTATGCTTAGCTAATAACTTTCACATGTAATACCAACCCATTAATAATGCAAATTCAAATTCCTCTTGCTTAAAATAAAAGAAAAAAATTATCCTGTTTAAAATTAGGATTTTTTTCATTCTATCACTAGTACGTCGATAATAGTGTATAGTAAAAAATTGATTATTTGTACAATCTTATCCAATAACTATTAATTATAAACTTATATTTTACTCACAAAAAATAAAGTTCAAGAGAGAATCTCAATCATTATCTTTTTTTACCCTTCCTTTATTGCTTAATAAAATAAAATACAACAAACTTCAAACCCAAGCCTCATATAACGAAGCAAGCCAGCTAGATAAGTTAATGTTGTTTGCTCACCGTAAATGTGTGTATATATATATATATATATATAAAATAAAAGTCAACCTCGCAAAAATTATGATGACTTGAATATAAACTGTTGTTTGAAAAACATAAAAGGGGAAAGGGGCTGTGGAGGTTGTTAGCTGTTATGAGTGCTTCATGAATGCCCCATCTGCCTTATATGCGGATTAATAATTGTCAATAATAAGGAATGACAACGAAGGAAGAAGAGGTTAGCTTAGTTAGAGGGTAAATAAAAAAGAATATAGAAAAAGACAGCACCAATTATAGTTTGTATTAAACAGAAACAGGGGTCCAATCCAAGAATAATAGCATGCAATTGTCCTTGCAATTTAAATTTAAGGAAGATGCCACTAACTTTATATTATATATCTAAAATTGTGTTTCAATTTCATTTTCATATTTGTAAGGAAGTTTGAGACATAACACGTGGCTTCCATTAAACCATTTGTTACGTTGCTATCTTTAATTTCTTTTGCATGTATATTTATGTTTTGAATTCCTTATAGGACAGCATTTTCTATCAATTAATTCCTGGCCCATTTTTAATTCTTATGCAATCCCTGCTAGCATACATACCTACCCTATAAATTTGATTTACTCCCTTTGATCCTCCTTTATGTTACAATCCAAACGGGTCACGATTTACAAATTCTAATTAAGAAATGACGTTTGAATAAAATTTTGTTACCCAAATTTGAATCTTTTGCCCATATATATGAGAAATTATGTTGTATAATCATTAAAAAGAGTTGCTTGTCAATTATAAATGGAATAAATTAACAGCTAGGGAAATTGATGATATCCACCAAGAAATGGGGCCTATTCATAAAATTTGTTTGTGTAACAACAAAAAGTTAGCTAGCTGTACATGATGAGTTGAGTTGCATATATGTACATATAATATGTTTATGAAAGAAACCAACTCTTTGGTTTGCTTGGCGGCGTGGGTCCAATGGTCCCCCCAAAACCTATCGGAACACCATATATCAACAAATCATCAATTTGCATTTTAGATCGCTCCTCTTCTGTTCTTGGATATTGCGAGTCAACTCGGTTAACTCGGATTGGGTTGTTTTGGACTCTTTTGAGAGTTCATTTCTCGCCATCAACTCGGAGAAATGAAAATGACGTTGTTCGGTAATGTGAATTGGTGAAAGCTTCTAAACAATCATGGTGCCAGAATATTTTACGATTAATACAATGCCAGTGCTCATCGTCTTAATTAAACCCATACTTATATATATCTATATATATATATCTATATCTATATCTATATATGTGTTTGCTACAATAATGCAGTTTGTGGTCCTCTTTTCCATACAGTTAAGTATTATGAAAACGAACCTTTTCTTTTCTTCTATTACTTTTATTAAAACTATATCATTTTGAAAATATTGAGTTCAATCTTAATAAAAATAGAGACCTAAATCAATTATTTATATGCTAACTAGTAGTATAAAGGAATGAACAACTAATTAATTTCATGATTAATCACATAATTAGTTAAAAGGAATCTAAATAATTAGAAAATATAGGCAAGTCAAATAATTAAAAACATAAACATACAGACGCTTTAGTTCTCATTAACTTGGTATCAACTAAATTTCGTTAAATCATTGATTCCGTAATAATAATAGTATTGGCACACTACAACACCACACCACACCACACCACACCACCAAACATATATAATAATAATAATAATAATAATAATAATAATAATAATAATAATAATAATAATAATAATAATAATAATAATAATAATAATAATAATAATAATAATAATATGGGTTCCAAAACAAAAGGCATCGTCCAAAATTCTGGCTGATGATCTGGACACGAAAGGCGTCCCAATAATGTGGGACCCAACATCCGGATATGACACGTGGAAACTATGCCGACGTGGCAAAGAAGGAGAACGAGAGTGTGTGTGCGAGTGAGTGTGCTTGTGTGGGCCTTCGCAGGTGGGGTTGGGGGGTGCAAAGGAAAGGAAAGGAAAGGCAGTTTGGGAGAGCCTTTAAGACAAACCCATCTGGCTATCTATCCATATTCATGTGCATTCATTCATTAATGAATGTTGCTGGCTGAAAGGCCGGCCGGCCGGCTGGCTGGCTGGCTGGCTCTGCTTGTGTTCTGTGAAAAATTGTGAAATAAAAAGCAAAGCTTAACCCCAAAAGGAAAAAGCATGATTCTTGTGCCTTACGAGAGACGAGTCACTTTCTTCCCCCCACTATAAATATGCTACTTTAATATTACTAATTCCTCCTTCCTCTTTTCTTTTAATTACAACTATGTCCCCACTCCATTTATCTGCCTTCATATTTATCTGAATACTCTGATTTTTCACTCTGCTCCACGTAATTTCTTCATCAAATCTCATCTTCTGCCACGATTCATGAAATTTGCCCCCTTCCCTTCAATTCTTTTCTCCTTATTAAAGATTCCCATTTCAATTTAATCTCCAAGATCTCTGCACTAATTAACATTATTACACTTGAATAAAGAAATTAAATTTATTATTTATTATTTTAAAGATTTTTTATATTGGTTGATCACTTGCTGAGCCATTAAATGTGTAATATTAATTAAAGAACGAAAATTTTTCAGTGTGTTTGCTGTTTAATAAGTGTGGTCGCGCACGCAAGTTTACTTGTTTGGTGCACTGCCTACTTCAAATGACATTTAAGAGAGAGAGCTGAAAAACACTAAAGAGGGCAAATTAGTAAATGAAATGTTATGAGAAATAAATAGCTGAAGAGTTTTCTTACACTAACTTTACTTACTTTTGGGGCAATTTGCTGGCGTCTTATCTTTTCTCCGGTAGTTGCACCCGAGGACCCGTGACGAGTCACCGTCCACATCCGGTCAAAATCATGCAGTCACCGGCTACACCCGGTCATTAAAATTATGCCTTTATTTATTAAATTCATTTAAAATGAAAAAAATGGCAAATTCGTATGCATAGTCATAGGGTTATAGGCCGTAGCCACATAGCATAGAGAGGAGAGAGAATGAATAAAAATGGTGGTGGTGCCAGCTATGAAGTTGAAGGATCAAAGCTTTGTCTGAGGTCAAAGCTGGCAATTTCTTTCTTGCGCTCTTCTTTTTTTTTGTTTTTTTTTTAAGGGCTTTTTTCTCTCTTCTCCGCAAGCTTCCCTTATTTACTCTTGGAAATCCACTCAGATTTTAAATCATCCCTCCTCCCACTCCACTCTGTTCCCAGTTTCCCTCTCTCCTATATATTTCTTTCTCTCTTTTATTATACGTATCGGAAAGAAAAAAAAAATGTGTATGCTTTGAGAGAAAGAAAGAAACAGAGAGAGAGAGGGTTTCATGTTGGTTGATTCTTCTGCAACAAGCACAATAAGATCAACATCAAAAACAACAACGAGAGCAGCAGGTATAGCAACAAAAACCATGGCCACTTCTCCTTGTTTAACTGGTTCTACTGAAAGGAAGCACTGGTGGCTTAGCAATAGAAAGGTAAAGTTTTTATCCTTAAATAATCTTCATTCCATAGCAATAATATTCGTTTTATTTTATTGGGTATTTCCCGTGCTATGGAGGATATGGGTAAGAGTTTTCGTGTTTTATTGTTCAAATACAGATTGTAGATAAGTACATTAAAGATGCAAGAAGCCTCATTGCGACTCAAGAACAGAGTGAGATCGCTTCTGCTCTCAATCTTCTTGATGCAGCTCTAGCACTCTCTCCTCGCTTTGAACTCGCTCTCGAACTCAAAGCGAGATCTCTGCTCTATCTTAGACGATTCAAGGACGTTGCTGATATGCTTAAAGATTATATTCCTAGCCTTAAAATGGCCAACGAAGACTCAGGTTCGGTTTCTTCTGATAGCTCGTCTCAACAACTTTCAAGGGAGCGAGTCAAACTTTTGCCATCCAGTGACTCGTCTGATGACTCACTGGGTCGTGATCCATCGTTCAAGTGTTTCTCTGTCTCGGACTTGAAGAAGAAAGTCATGGCCGGCCTCTGTAAAAATTGCGATAAAGAAGGGCAATGGAGGTAATTAGAATTTTCTTTAATTTCTCTGATAATATAAATATATTTTAATTTTTAATCTTTGTGCCTCGGGTTCAACTATTAATGACGCCATGTATTACACTTAGATCAGAAGACACATTCAGCGTTATTCTAATATTGGTTTGTGTAAAAATGGGCGTAGCAAACTTTTGACAACATTTAAATTACTACCAAAAAAAAAAAAAAAAGAGGCTGTTTTCTGTTTTTCAACTAGTTTAATGTCCCTCGCAGTTGGTTTCTGTTTGGCACGAAGGAGAAATAGTCTTCCAAAGCTGCCTTTTCAATTTTATAACAATCTCCAGTCAAAAGTTGCAAAACCATAAATACGTTTTTTTTAATAATTTTACATGTAACGTAGATCTTATGGGGTAGTTTTGTAATTATGATACTTAATTTGGAGTTAACTCGTTTAATCCAATTACTAAACTCACTTCACAAAATTAAATTGTAGGTACTTGGTTTTAGGCCAAGCGTGTTGCCACCTAGGCTTAATGGAGGACGCCATGGTCCTTCTCCAGACTGGGAAACGCCTTGCCACCGCCGCTTTCCGTCGTGAGAGCATATCTTTATCGGACGACAGCTTTCCTTTCTCCAAGTTTCCGTTATCTAACTCTTCAACCAATCACCATACACCACCTGCCACCCCTCCTCCGCGTACATTAACCGAGTCAGAGAGTGTATCCCAATTGCTCTCTCACATAAAGCTCCTTTTACGACGGCGTACGGCAGCCATCGCCGCCTTAGATGCCGGCCTCTACTCGGAGGCCATCCGTCATTTCAGTAAAATTGTCGATGGGCGCCGAGGTGCACCACAAGGGTTTTTGGCCGAATGTTACATGCATAGAGCTTTTGCTTACAAGTCATCCGGAAGGATAGCAGAATCTATAGCTGATTGTAACAAGACTTTGGCTCTTGAACCTAGTTGCATTCAAGCACTTAATACAAGAGCCTCGCTTCTTGAAACAATACGTTGCTTGCCAGACTGTTTGCATGATCTTGAACACTTGAAACTTCTGTATAATTCAATCTTGCGTGACAGGAAACTTCCGGGTCCCGCTTGGAAGAGACATAACGTAAGTTATAGAGAGATTCCTGGAAAACTATGTGCTTTGACAACCAAAATTCAAGAACTGAAGCAGAGGGTTGCTTCTGGTGAGACGGGAAATGTAGATTACTATGCATTAATTGGGTTGAGACGTGGGTGTTCGCGATCTGAATTAGAGAGAGCACATTTGTTATTGTCTTTAAGACACAAGCCAGATAAAGCTACTAGTTTTGTTGAAAGGTGTGAGTTTGCAGATGAACGTGATCTTGATTCGGTTAAAGACAGAGCCAAGATGTCTGCATTGTTGCTGTATAGATTGCTACAGAAAGGTTATTCGAGTGTTATGTCCAATATTATGGACGAAGAAGCAGCTGAGAAAAGGAGAAAGAAGGCTACAGCTGCTTTGCAAGCAGCACATGCAGCTATTCAAGTGCAGCAACAAACACAAAATTGCAAATTGGAACCAGAGATAAATCAGTCGACAACTGCATCAGTGGAAATTAATGGTTCTAATAGGATTAGCTCAAACGATCAAAACAAGGGACCAACATCTTCAAATGCAAATGTATACCAAGGTATTTTTTGCAGAGACATTGCTGCAGTTGGGAATTTGCTATCACAAGCTGGGTTTAACCGTCCACTTACAGTGAAATATGAGGCACTGAGCTGCTAAAATTTTGCTGGGGGAATTAGGAGTGAAAGTTCTTGAGATGCTACCGGCAACAGAATCTCTTGTTCATTTCTCTGCTGTACAAAAAAGATAAAGAACTTCAAAGATTGCCGGGAAATTTTGTTTCTTCAATCGCTATCAAGTACATGTACAGAAATTTTCAGTATCGAATTAATTTTCTGCTTTATCGTTATGGATTTTTAGCCTAAATTTGGTGTCATTTACCTTTCACTTTCCTTGAATTTCGTTTTCAGTTGCTATTAATTAACGCTCGGCTCTTAAGGTTCAGGATTTACTTGAAACTGCTTTTGCACAGTTATAGAGAAGCTGGCTTTGGCTTCTACCCGATGTCTTATCTGTTGGCATTAAACTTTTTCACTGGTTAGTTTATCCAAACGCTGACAATTCTGACATTCCGCTAGATTTCATTAATTTGCTACTTCCACTTTACAAGCTTTTGCTTTATCCAGTCGAGTCTTGAGGGAAATGTAATAATGTAATTGGTCTAGGAGCACTCCTCTAGATGTTGTGGCTTTGAGTGCACTCTGCTCTGTGGACGTGGCTAAATTCAAGTGGGTTAAATACTGTTGTCAATTCACACCCACAACGTACAGAAGAGGAAGAAGAAGAGGTAAAAATAAAAGTGTTGTCGGGTGATTTTCTTCAGATCTGGCTAATACAACAAAAGAAAAATAGTCTAATCAAACACTCAATACAAGAATACAAAGGCTTGCATTTAGAAAGTTTACGTCAAATCAAGCAACAGCTTTCATCATTAGTGCTTTTGGGAAATTGCCTTTTGGTTTCATGCAACAGAATATTACTGTTGTTCTCTTCTCCAAGCCAAAATTAAGCACGGCTCTGTAGAGTTATCATCATAGCAAACTTCAATTGATATTATTGTATCTATTTATCTATGCAAAATAAGTTTAATGATATTGATGGGGATGGGGGGTTGTTGGAGGGAGGTTTTCATTTGATGAGAAGCTAGCTAACATCTTCTGTGCAAGCAAAAAGCCTGTGATTTCTGCCCCATGAATAGGTTGCGCCATTAATATGGTTATTGAAGCTTCCCGTTGGCCTTTGGTGTTGGTGGACATCTAATAATTGCTAGAAATGGTGATAAGATTGGTGTTCAAAATCGATTTTGGTAGCTGTTATTTCCTAAGAAATATAAATGTTTTAAGATGAAAACAATATTTGAAGCTGTATTTCTGAATCCCTGCTTAAGATTTTGTTTTGTTGTTTATACGAATATTTCGGAGTCCAATAAATAGTTTCCATTCGCAGAATTAATTGCCCACACAACAACTGTCATGTGAAGAATGAACAAGTGTCTTTTTATATATAGATGTTTCCAGTGAAGCAATTATTTAATTATATTTACAAAAAAAACAATTATTATTATTATTATTATTATAGAACCAATTTTCATTGATTTGATTTATTGTTTTCTAATAGAATTGTGAAAGTGGGTGGGGTTCAACTCGAAGGATCTTGATTGCATAAATAAACTAAAAATCATTTTGTTGACTTTAATTAATTAAAAAGGAGTTCGATCCTAACCAACCCATGAACATTCACTCATATTATTATTAACCTTTACACAACTCTTTGTTTTATTTTCATTTATTTTTCCTTTCTTTCCTTGGAAGAAATTTTTAGCCTTTTTATGCTTCCAATTTGATTTTCTCCTTCTACGTTACTCATTTCTTTTTCCTTTTTTTTTTTTTTTTTTTTTTTTGTAATCGATTATATATAAATATGTGTAACATAGTTTAAAAAATTAAAAATAACATTTTAAATTGAAAATAGGCAGATTCTTTCTAAATATGCATGCTTTTGTTAAACTTATTTATGTTTTTCCAACAAAAAATGCAAATACAATGCAATATTATAAGTGTTAAAATCCTAAAAATGGATAAAATACAGCTTTTAAAATGAAAAAGAAAGAAAAATGGTAACACGGAATGTCATAATGACAGCCCATTAGCATGCTATCATCCACTATGCTTGTCTCATTAATTTTCTATATTTTGTTTCATGGAATATAAATACTTATATATAACTATGATTACCGTTGAAAATTTTGAACTATTTCTATATATATATATATATATATATATATATAGAGAGAGAGAGAGAGAGAGAGAGAGAGAGAGAGTTTCAAAAATGACATAGCACTGGCAAGCAGTAGCTGGATCTGTGGTATAATTAGCTCTCGCGTGACCATACGTTCACCACCATTCTGTTTTATACTTAAAACTAAAACTCTTAATTCCATTGGTGGGAATCAAAATATTTTTTATTATTTATTTTTAAAAAACATGCCTTGCACATCTAGATTTCTATTGTTTTAAAACTGTGAAACTGGCAGGCAAAGTATGAATGAGAGCCAGTTATTCGATATTTTTTGTAGCTTTCAATTGGTCGATTCTCCTCTGACTCTGACAATATAACTATATTTAAATTTATGAATAATAATAATAATAATAATAATAATAATAATGCATTGAAAGCATATTTTATTTACTTCTGGCGAAAGAAAAGGGGATTTGCACGAATTCTCACGAGGGAGGCATTACCAATTTCATTTGTTTTATTTTTGACATAGTCAGAGATTTTAGTATCTCTTAAACACATATTTTAACTCTAATGATAATACAACTTGCCAGTTTACACTTTAATAATAATTTTACTTACACAGAATGACATAATTGCCCTCTCAATCGGCAATGGTAAAGAGGATGGCAGAATGGGAGAGGTGGGTGAAAGGGTAATTTGGGAAAATTAGATGCAGAAGAGGTATGAGATAAAAAGAACACGTGATGTTTGAATGTTGGGAACATTGGAAGGAGGAGAAGTCGTGGCCAGATATGATGATGTCAGTGACACCATGTGATGGAATCATGTGCTTAATACCCTCTCCCTTCTCTTTAAGCTATTGGTGCTATTGCTTTTTTAATTAGTTAATTAATTAATTGGGGCCTAAATTGAATTAGGTGATTGTCAAAATTGGGCGGCATAATGACGTATACGTGGGCATGAGAGAATCTGAGGTCACAAAACAAAACACTTTTTCACATAATCTGTTTTTATTCCTTTGTTTCCGAGTAAAACATAAAGGAAAGGAAAGGAAGGAAAGGAAAAAGGTTGTTGTCTTGGTGTGTTCATATTTGTTCTGTTTTTATGACTAGTTGAGATTCAAAATTTTTTTGTTGACTTTAAAAGCTTTGACAATAATCTATTCATCCAAAATTTCAATGGGTGGGAAGGAATTTAACAAACAGCACAGCATAAGATACCCTTTTTCCAGTCGGTCAATCTCATTTTCATTTGGGTGGGTACAGAAGATAACTTATTACATCCCATATAATTAATAGCCCGTATCATGTAGCAATGCTGCATTCAGATTTTAGGTACTATTATTATTTCCCTAGGTATTAATAATATTATTAATCATACATGAATTTCATTTGTTGAGGAGTGTTTAATCTAAACTAGAAGATAAAAGCATTTTGCTCGGCGTTCTGTGCCGAGGAAGAATGCGTGGGCTGGGCGTTGGTTGCATACTTCGTTGTTCATAATACTAGTTCGATTCTTACTCCACTTACAAAATCCCATTTTCAGAAATTCCCAGCCTCTTTATGACTTTCTCACTTCACGATTCACAACAACGGCTTTCAAATCAAAATCCACATACTTTATAGAACTATTACGGCCATAATTCTGTCAGCGAACACTACGACACTCTTATCAGTTGGTGTTACTAGCAATTCAAATATTTACCTTAAACTCAGCCTTCACTCTCTAACTCATATAATTGCTATGCTTAAAGATATTTTCTAATTGATTCGGGGAAATGTAAATTTTATTTCAATGTTACAGTGCCTCTTTATAGTTTTAACTTTAACCAGCCAGAAGGTCTTTATCTAAAAATCACTGAAGAAGATTCTCTATTCTTAGTCCAGTCTATGCTATTCCCGGCTTTAAAGAACACAGCACAGAAATTCTGAATCTCAAATTGGAAAAACTCAGCGTAAGGCGTCAATTCTTGAACAAATGCCAAAAACAAGCACTATTATAACATTGGCTTGCACGCGGTAGTACTAGTACATAAAGGAGGATTTTACTAATATGCCTATAAATTGAACCTGGCAATAGTCAGAATATTCCAATACAATTTAAGCGTGATTTATTTCCTGGAATCTATGGGCTGATTATCATACATAAACAAAATAAGACTGGCATTCTCATGTTATAAGTTGTCTGTCCTCTGCAGAACTATATCCATATCCGGGTTAAGTATAATGTCTTAATCCATCTGATTTGATCACCTACAAATGGTTATCTAAACCGTGATGAGAAGTAATCATGAATGTTTTGCAGCCTGTATTAACTACACAATGAATTCCAGAAAGCACCTGAAAGATATCGTAGCTAGGCAGCCAGCATTTCTTATAGCTTGAAATTGTCACCACTGAATAACAATAAGATAATTCCACACAAAAATAATAATAAGATCAACTATGATTATGATAAACTCTACATGTATTGTCACGACTAAAATGTACAAGTCTGAAATGATACATACTAGTGCAAAAGTTAAAGCAAGTTGAAACTACTTGCTCTTTCGTGAAGAGGTCCCCTTTTTTCTTTTCTTTGGTGGATTAATCCTGCTTGTCGTACATTTTGGACAAAACCAGTCCTCCTCTGGAACATTTGCAAGTGGAGGATCACAACAATCAATATGGCTACCAACCCCACAACCAACAGAACCAGTTTCATCACCACAAATCAGCATAACTTCCCCTCTATCACTGCAGCCACAGACTTGGCATGTTATATCATCACCATCACTATCACTATCATTTTGCGGAGTCAACTCGGTGACAATTTCTTCTGCCTTGCTGAGCATCTTTGCTAATGACTTCTCTGCCCAAGCATGAGTACTGTATAGCACATGTCTCTCAAGGGAATAACCAGGCTTGCACACAAACTCCACCAAGTAATCAGCTAGTACACAAGGTATCTCATGCTTTAAGAACTCTTGGACCCACATATCAACGCATGGCATACCAGGACTGACAACAGCAAAGTCAACTCCAGATTTCAGGAAGCGGGTGTAAGGGGGAGAAGTAGCTAATATGTTCCCATCTCCAGCCTTCACTACACGCTTTAGAGTATCCTGGATGATCATAAGGTACAAAACAAGTATCAAAATAGTAGAATCTAAAGACAAAAAACAACCAGGATGAAAGCCAACTCTGATAATCAGTTACAGGAATGTTTTTAGAAAAATAAGTTCTATGATGAGGATACATAATAAAGTTTGTGTTGGAAAACATTTGGCAAATACTGAACAACAGACGTACCAGAGGTGGTGCAATGCAATCTCCATATACAATAATGCGGATTTCATAGAAGGCACCATGACCTGTTCTCTCCCTTAAGAGCCGCCACTTCCTTGGGGCCTCCAGATTAATTGCACCATCTTCACTAAGGCCTTTTTTGTGCCATTCATAAGGTTCCTCAGGCAAGAATTTTCCTGCCTGACTACAATCACTTAAATAATCAGTCTTGAGAATCCACCTGCATAAGACAGAATCATAATTCAAGAGCCTGGAGTAGCTAACACTTGATCTCCGTGAATAAGTGATACCACAGTTCTCAAAAGTAAGCATTGGAAGATTAAATAATGTGTCTGAGGTCAGTGGAGAATGAACCCTGCAGCAACTTTAAGGACAAGACTTGGTCAAAATTGATGAAAGATATGACAGGAGGTACTTCACCTTCCAGAGGCTGCAGCAGCAAAGAACTTCTCTGTCCTACGAATTGGATCCGGGGCTATAAAGTGTGTTGCTTGGTATGACCATTGATGAGAATCTCTGCAAACTCTTCCTTTCAAACGTCTTATAACTAGCTGAAATTCCTTTCTCTGTAGTCTATGTCCACTTAATATAAACCATAC
This sequence comes from Azadirachta indica, assembly GCA_022749755.1. Classification (NCBI taxonomy): domain Eukaryota; kingdom Viridiplantae; phylum Streptophyta; class Magnoliopsida; order Sapindales; family Meliaceae; genus Azadirachta; species Azadirachta indica. The sequence goes on from CM040440.1 coordinate 18,053,934, forward strand.
AGATTCATCTTTTAGTTTGTTCAGAACCTCACCAACTGGCGTTGAATTGACCTTCTCAAATTTTTTATTTATCTTCGTTGGTGCTTTCATGGAGTTAACAATTGATTTCCCAATACCCAGAGTTGAAGTTTTGCATACATCACCAATTGGTCTGTTTTCCTTATCTGCTTCCACAGAGCCACTCAACTTATTTGCAGATGCAGTGCTGTCACAAGGTTTGCTTCTAGGATGCTGAAAATTTTTTTCCTCTCCGATACCTTCCTCCTTATTTTTGTTTCTATTCACAGTTCCTTTCTGAACTTTTTTCTTATATTCTATTGTTTCTTTGTCTATAGAAACAGTCTCCGTATTGACCTTACCTGAAGGCCCTTTCTTTCCTTTATTTAATTTCCGTTTCAAACCCCCCATTTCAGAGGTTGACTCATCCAAAAATGTTTTGTCAGAATCAGTCATTCTTTGTCCAGAACCAATCCCCTCCTTTGCAGTTACTTGATCATGCCTACTACAAGCATTGGAATCTTTTGATTCATGCGTAACTTCAGGTATCCTTTCAACCATTGTATATTCTTTATGTGTGAATCTAACCACCTTAAATTTCTCATCATTCAGTGCCTCATCAAACTCATGTTCATCTTTGTCATCAGGAGCCTCAGATTCATCATTCATGGTCTGAGTCTTATAAACAGTATCTCCAAATTTTGTAACAATATCAGTATCCACCTGTTTTGCTGCTTCATTGCTTGCGGTTGAAGGGGCTGTTTCAAGCTCATTGGTAGTAGAGACTTTTTCCTGGTTTCCTCTCTCCTCCCCTCCATTCAAGCAAACTGCAGCATCATTTGGGGAGGCAATTTTTTTTGAGTAAATAGAACCCTTTTGATTGGCCGTATGTCTCGAAACCAAAGTCTTTTTGGCAACCGTCTTCTTCCTAATTGGCTTTGCAATCAATTTATCATTGCCTCGTTGGAGTGAATACATATCAACAGGTCTAGGTGATTTGTCCACATCTGGAAATCTGTTTTCAGAAGATGAAACGTCAAAGTCATGCTGCTGATTCTGCAGCTCCCCATCCTCACCAACCACATTTGCTGCACTGGTACCTAAATCTCCGGTATGAACCTTGCTTGCTGCTGTTGACTTTTGTGGTTTTTTCAAAGATGTTTCTGGGGATTTCCTATCAGCATCTGCATTATGCAAGGCTTCTAAGATCACAGTTTTAAAGGAAGGCAGAGTAGGTGTCAATGGGTTCTTTTTAAAACTTGAGAAACCTTCTGCTGTTACACTGGTATGAGAGTTAAGTGCAGCAGCAAGATTAGCAGCTTCATCTGTATAATGGCTATTATTGCCTGGGGAGAAATGGTCATCAATCTGAAGTGAATGACATGCTAGTGATTTGTTCTCTGATGCTAGAGTTTTATGATTGGTTTGACTTCCTAGGTTGCATGCTTTTGCATCTTGACTCGTCTTTGCTGATTTTGAACTGGCACTGAGAATGTTACTCATTCTCTTTTGAGGTAATATACCACTTGAATCTTCTTCATGGGAAGAATCGGCTCCTCTCTTAACAGTTTCAAAGCAATCTGTTGGAGTTCTGGAGTCTGCATTTTCCATTTTGGAGGAAATAATGCCAAGATCATTACGTTCCTTTCCTGAGGAAATTGAGAGTGCTGATTTCCTAGGAATTTTCCTAGAGTAACTCATAGAACTCAACTTTGACCCAGAATGAGACAAAATTTCAGCAGTTTTCGAGGTAGATGCCAAGTCATCCCCCACTTTTGTGCAATTTGGTGATCTCTCATGTAACGCACTCCTAGAAACACTAGTGTATTCACAACCATTCAACTCAGGAACATTAATATTATCAAAGCTTAAGACCTGATGAGATCTGCTCACTTTGCTTGGAGTTGTTAACATGCTCATAGAGTTGTCAATGCCTGAAGGAGGCTCAGGCACAGATAAATCAACCAACATTTTTGGCAATTCCATAGCTGACTTCGGTGATGCACGGGAATTTATTATTCCAACTTTTAAGATATTAGGACTCTTATTTGCGTCTTTCCCCCCATTTTGATTTAGATTGGCAGCAACCTCAGCCTCTTCTTCGGAATCCTTAGCTTCAGCTTCTGTCTCTAATTCATAGCCACTGTTGAGATAGCAAGAATTTAGTATCTAATTGCTGTGATGTCCACTACAGCATTCAATAGCATAGTAAGTCAATAAGGAATTAAAATGACAACTAAATCAAACAAACTACTATTAATATCCAGTGCCATTATGAGAAAGAATCAAATTCAAATACTTTCACCTCTTGTCATAGTTAGCCTCTGGAAGAAGCTCCCAATCCCTTAAACTGCAGAAAAGGGGTATGTACATTAAACAATAGAAAAAAAGTTGTTTTCCTAGAAAAATGACCATGCCAACATTTGTTGTTTTAATAGTGTTCTTCAATAACATGGTGCTTGATCAGTACCACATTGTTTCAAAAGATCAAGAATAAATAAAACCTAAGAGCATACCAATCTTCCAACCAACAGTGATTAACAAGCTTCATCGTCTTTATTTTCTTGGCAAGCTCATACTTCTCCCCTGCATAAATTCACAAACTTCATCAAAATATCATTTTACACTGACATACTTAGGGAAAACAGCATATGCATGAATTGATCATCTCTAACTAAAAAATTAACAACACTGACAAAGTACTTCTGGTAGAAGGCCGTAACTCTGTAGGTAATTTATCAGTTTATACTGCAGATAATTACTGTAGGATAGAAGGACACCCAACCAGACTTCATGAAAACTTGGAACACCAGAACAAGAAGCAGTTTATTGTGTTTCATTTTCGTTCAACTTACATGAATCAATCAACAATGTGATACAACTAAGGATACTTGAATTAACATAATGGACTGAAAATTGTATTCTATGTTAATAGATGACCAATTTAAAGATCATAAGCTACATAATTATTGGTCTAACTAATCAATATAACAACAGTCCACACAAAAGATTTAGATACAAAATTGTGAAACAAGGAACGAGATGAAAAACACAATGCTAAATCAAATGAAGAAAAAATAACATAAAAACTTGATGGAGACAAGCACTGGAGCACAAATCAATCTTACTACATACATTATTAGTACTACCCTTTTATTTTGTAGATATGAAAAACATACCCTCAAATTGGTAGCAGATGAGATGGGTAACTTTGTTTGCCACCAATGGTTTAGAAAATTGTGCACCCATCAACTCAACCATTGTCTGAGAATGAAAAATGTATGCTCGAATCAGATAACTACGTTAATCAAGTTCGGAGTCATGTGTGGTAACATAAGAATAGAATCACATACCATAATGTCCTCCCGGTCTTGCCGCTGGTATCCAGTCAAGCACACAACTAGATTTTTGGCACCGGGAATTCCATTCAAATCTTTAGGAGGTCTGTACATAATCTGGAGAAAAGAAACTGTGAATAATAACTGTATGAAGATATATACAAGAAGCAAAAATGAACATCCAGATAACAGAAAACATAGTTGATTAACCAAATTTGAACCTTGAATTTGACTCATCAAAGGAACTGTTAGAGCCAATATAAATAAACCTGCGCCAACGTGGAAATATGTTCCTTAATAAATAAAAAGAATCAAATTAAGAAACTCACTGAAGTTGCATCAACAGGCATTCCAATATCAAAACTATGATCAACCCACAATGATGTGACAAGTGTTTTGCCATCAGTTCGAGCAGCAACACACACAGGATCGTCCTACAAAACGTAGTCAAAGGAAAGGCGACTTAATTTTGTTAGTGAATAATAAAAAAAAATAAGAAACAAAAATTACTGAATGACAAAGAAAAAACCCTTTTTATTTCCAATAAATTAGGTGTTAAAACTTGTTTGGAAGCTAAAATTAGTCAGTAATCATGTAAAATCAGAGATAAAACATACAAAAACAATCTTGTCGACAATCACATGCGTACAGCTTTGGCTGTAGAGGCCAACATCAACTCCACCGCCATCGATAAGCTTGGATCGAACCTACACGTGTCAGAGTAAATCAAAAGAAATCAATTAACAACAGCACCATTTTACTTAATTAAACACATTCAACTGCCAAAAAATGCAAAACCGCTGGAAAGAAAAAATAGATAGATATGGAACCATAAGCACACCCTCCATCAGAAAACATGCATATACTGCATAGTAATTCAGTACAAGAGAGATACCTGCCGTTCGTTGATGGGGTCGAATCCGAAGAGAACGAAACGAACGCCAATAAACGGTTTGGATGGAGCGACGATTTCCATTATCGAATTCAAATTACCCGCCGAATATAAATTTAGGGCAAATGAAGTAAAACGGATATTGTGAATTGGGGGAAATGAAGTGAAAACGAGACTCTGAATTTGTGGAAACCGATAAAAAAGTTTAAGAGTGAAAGAGAGATTATAGCAGTAAGTGTATTACAAAGCTTGTCGAGGAAGAGGGAAATAGGTAGAGGAGGGAATTGTTTGTTTCGATTGTCGGATTAAATTTTAATTTTTGGGCACTGGCGGGAGTGTAAAGCCGTGCTCGCAGTTGCACGTGGTGTCTCCTGTGACATCGTGATGATTACACTAGATGTTGACACGTGATCGTTCTTGGTTCCCAACTCTGGAGTACGTGTGCACTGTATACTTCTCCGGGCCCAATTTCTTTACGGAGGTCCATTAGGATTTCGGAGTAATAATAGCCCATGTACGATGGATGCTTACGTGAACTTTTTTTTTTCAATTAACGAATAAAATTCAAATTTTTTAATTTTTTTTAATTTTAATATTTGTATTTTTAAAATTAAATAAAGAGACAACAAATCTTTAAATATACCATAATTAAAATGTTTGGTTTACATTGCTTGAAAATCCAGAACCTTCTTAAGTGAATAACAAAAAATTTTCCTTATTAATTCCTCACATGGAATTTTATGAGCCGTCATTGTTCGTTTTAGAAAGTAAACTATGGTGTGGGCGGGGTGGGCCCATAATCGTAATTACAATAATGCAGGGAACGGAAATCATATCAGAAGGAGAAACATTAATTTATGAGTGACCACGATATTAAGGCGCTGGCTATGGCAGAAAATAAAGGCCAAAAAGAAAATGACAATATCGCCTGACGTGGCAGGGCATCATTCATTTCATTCGTAACAAATTTTAATTTAATAAAAATATAAATCTAATTAACGTGTGAATAAATAATTAAATATTTAATGATTTTCAAATATAAATTAAAAAATAAATATCTCCCCAACATTCGAAGACTTCAGATTAAAAACCCTAAGTTTTACATTACATCCAGTAACAAATTCGCGGTAAATCCCTAAATTTAACAATGGCATTTCGGTAACTGCAGAGGCACAAAAGTCAAATTAATCACACGATAATCAAATCAACGGAACGAACGAACATCGCGAGTCGCAGCTTCCAGTAGGTGTGCGGAATTGATTCATAAATCAATTAAAACCTACCAGTTTTTTTATTATTCTTCAACAATCGTTCATCTCACGGAGGGAGAGAGGGAGAGCGTAAAAGTGAAATGGGTTGGCTAACAAGATTCCTAGCTGTCGTTGCTTTCTTAGCAATCGGAGTGATATTCTCACCGGAAATATTCGGATCAAAGGCTGACGGTCAGAATTCTCCCAAATTATCGACCTTGCTGAAGCTGGCTCATCTCCTCTGTTTCTCCACGGCTTGGGGTGCCGCTCTTTGGGTCACCTTCATCGGCGGCATCATCATGTTCAAGTACGCCCCTTTTTCTTTTAATTCGTCATTTATTTATTTCACAACAGTAAGTTTTAAAGCTGTCAACGAGAAATGGCAATTATTTCAGATTGTAAAATTAACTCAAAATTAAAGCTTTCTTTTCTGGTAACGGAGGTTGACTTCTCTTTTTTTTCAAGGGATAGTGCAAATTTAGAAAAGAAATGATGATTCCCTGCAAAGATTGACTGACTCCGCATTAGAATCCATGCAAAATAATTATGTATTTTGCTGAAATGATGATCAAGAAACATGTAAATTTTTCTTAATATTTTTTGTTTCAATGGAATTAGCAACCTACCGAGGCATCAGTTTGGTAATCTACAAAGTAGGATGTTTCCAGCTTATTTTTCACTAGTAGGCTTGTGCTGTGCAATATCCGTGGGATCATTTGGATATCTACATCCATGGAAATCATCATCCACTGCTGACAAGTACCAGCTTGGCTTTCTACTATCTGCTTTAGCTTTCAATCTCACCAATCTGTTTGTCTTTACTCCCATGACCATTGAGGTATGTTTCCCGTAAATCTTATTTTAATTTTTCAAGTTTGCATAATCAGTTTTGAGGTTATTGCTGTGATCTTTAGTTTACCCTCCTCGCGTTTTATTTTTAGCACTGCTTGCTGCATGCTCAAAATATTTTAACTTGAGTGGCATTTTATGTTTAATTCTACTCTGTTGGTTTTGCTTGGATTAGCATTTCACTAAGCTCAGCTGATTTGGGTTCAAGAAACTGAAGCTGTGGGGCTTGGTTCTTGTATGTAGTTTCTTGGGGGAAAAAAAATTATAAATAAAAGAATGGCCTCTTTGGTGGTTGAGAAAAATTGGTGTTATTTCTATTCCTTTTCACACTGATGGTGGTTTTAAATTGCCTTTCTTATTTTTCTTCTTTGCATATTTTTAAGATTAATCTATGATTCTGCATTGTTTTTGTGATGCAGATGATGAAGCAAAGGCACAAAGTAGAGAGAGAAGAGAGCATTGGGAGTGAAGTGGGGTGGTCAAAGAACAGGGAAGTTGCAAAGGTTAATCCAAAGCTTGCAGCCATGAATAAGAAGTTTGGAATGATTCATGGACTGTCATCCCTTGCTAATATAATGGCATTTGGCAGCCTTGCCATGCACTCATGGTATTTAGCTTGTAAGATCAGTCTGTAATTTGATGTCCTACTCTCCTTACAGGGAAAGTATGTGTTCTGGTTTTAGGGCATATGAATCAAACGAGGACTTGTATGCTCTCTCTCAGTAATGTGCAAGTTATGTAAAATTCACATGTTTGTCACCATATATAATTCCCTCTTTCCCTTTAAACGAAATAAAACTTGATAGTATTACATATCTAACTGTCTTATGTTGATGTCAATTTGAGTTTCCTTTTTTCAAATGATATCTAGTCCACAAAGCATTTGAAGCTAGTATCTTTGCTGCCCTGTTAGATACTTATGAAACATTCTAGATCGGTATTGCAAAGCCTCTGTTATTAGCATATTTACTTAGAACAATGGAAGATACTTACCTGTTTGTGTTAGCTTAATTTGCTGATCCAAATTCCTTCTAGATGTTGAAAATAATGAAGATTGCTGTATGTTCTGTGCCTGTGATCATTTATAAATGCGTATCAGTTGAAAACATGCTGTTCGAGGATGTCTTTTCAATTTATTATATATTAAAGTGGATGTTAATTTGTTGAAATCCTAGTTCTGGCCATATATTGGGTGAATGTAGATCAATGTGACTCCTTTTAGTGCCGGAAATTCAGAATACCAAGTCTGCCTACTCTGGACATTTAGGATGCGTTTGGTAAGATTTATTAAAGTGTAGTAAATTTGCATGAATTGGATTTTAATGAATTGCATGGAATAAAATTTAATACATTTGGTGTATAATTGTACTATTAAATATTAATTATATAAAAATTTTATTTTTATTATTTGTTACTTTTAATTAATAAGTTCAGAATGTTAAAATCAAAAAATCTGTCACTGTATAGTATACCGCTCATTGTTGCTAATAGGTAATAGCTGTCATTTTTTGAGTTTATCATAAATATCATTATAATTTTTATTAATCACTCTATATAATTATATTATTATCGTCCTGATTTAAGAAATCATTCACCAAAAATTTAATTTCATATTTTTGATAAAAAAAATTTTAAATGGTGATAATAATAGTGTAATTGTATAAAGTATTTAATAAAGATTTTAAAAATATTTATAATGACCTAATCGATAGTTGGTGGGAGGAGATCAATGATACATTAGGGTGGTTGATGGTGGCGGTTAACAGCCACTAGTTAAGGTAAAGTTAAATTAAAAAATTAAAATTAAAATTAAAAAAATAGCGCAGGCCAAACTCAAGTCGTGGAGGGTGCAGACTAGGGGTTAGCTTGTACTAAATTATTTTTAATTTTAACTCAATCCAATACATGCAATTTTTTTTCTTTTTGCCAAACATATTTCATGCATGCTAAACCTTTAATACTGGCCACTACTGCCTGCCAAACATACCCTTATTTTTCATTGAATGGCTTATATTTGGAAATTCAAGTCTTTGAGATTGTTTTTTTTTCCCTTTTTATTACATTCATTCAGCTTGAATGAGAAGATACAAGTCATGGGTACCTCTACAGGGAGTGCTTAACGTCTTTCATCTTTGATATGATACATGGGTGTTGGTCTGAAATTTAGATTTGAGTTTAGATGCCTCGAGTTCTCATCCATTCATTTCTATGCCAGCATTCTGCGAAGAATTTTGATGCTCATTATTCATTAGCTTGAAAGAATTGATCTGACAAGATTATACAGTACAGATTTATATAGGTGAAAACTGCTCGCAAATTGATTATACTTGTTTTTCATTTAGGGTCTCGGATATTTTTCAGTTGGCCTGGATAATATTAGATTTTTTTCTTTGTTGGCAAATTTCTGTTCTTTTTCCCTTTTTACGGGGCACGATCTTTTTCTTTCGGCTAAAGATATTTAAACAAACGAGCCTCTTGAGTCGAGAGTCGACCCAAAAAGTTTTACGGGAGATTGTAGGAGAATGGACCGGGACCAAGACTTGCAGACACATTTGTTGATGTAGTAATGGGCTTTGAAGTTTCTTTTAGACGTCCAAAGTCGAAGGTATGAATTAAGTTCTATAAATGAACCTAAAGAAAAGCTAATTTTTCATTTCAGGATAGAGCTTAGTTGATAAGGTCTTGAAAAGTTTATATTACAATAAGAAAAAGATGAATAGCGAAACCAATTACGACTTTCACCCTACAAAATTACAGCAACAGAGCATCGAAGGGAGCCTTCATGAAATCCAAGAGGTGTTTGGGTCTCTATTTGAAGTGAACAGCTAAATGAGCCACAGTTTCACCTGGTTTTTCAAGAACTTGAACTTCATTGCATGTTTGAATTGAAACCTTAATTAAAACGTGTTTCAAATCTCCATAACTAATAACAAAATGGTTACAATAATAATAATAATAGAAAAAACACCACACCAAATGTATCCGAGTGTCAGCATCGTACGTAGGCCATACACATTTACTCCGCATACTAGGACCAGTAAGTTTGAGGTTGGCGTGGGTCCTAGACTTCTTTTTTCTACAAATTTTCTCAACCACATGATCGGCCCTGTTAATTAATATTTAATAAGACCGACCAACTGCAGTTGTCACCTTCAGTGTGCTTGGCATTTCTGTTCTAAATGGTCCAATCCCAACTCCTTAATTTAAGCCAAATCTGTACTACCAGTGTAACTCTCAATTAATTCAATCCATATTGAGGAAGGAAGAAGACTTGAAAAGATTCAACAACACTTTTTTGAGAGAAGCTGCCGCAACTGCAATACGTGTATGATAAAGCTAAAGGCTAAAGGCTAAAGGCTAAAGGCTAAAGGCTAAAGCTAATTCATTCGCTGAGTCAGCGAGCGAGCGTGGCTTTGTTGGATGGATAAAATACAAAGGGCACAGCCAATTTAGACTTGGGACGCCTAGTTTGTCTCCAACTAGCTTTTTCCCCATGGTCATGCCCCCTTAAGCGGACTAAAAGGGCCATTTTTTTGTCCATTTCGCGTCGCTGGACATGTGATTCCCCATGTGCTTTTTACACGTTGAGTTATCCAATCAAATCAACCTGAATATTCATTCACTTCTCTTAGTGTGTACAATTCTACACGTTTGACCCAAAAAAAAAAAAAAAAAGAATGTGATTCTTACAATTGAGTAATTTACCAGGACTGTTATAATTGATATCCGTTGCTTCCTTACGCATGCATGACTCAATTATTGATTGATTACTGATTGAGATAATTGTTGATAGTTAATTGTATACTGTCCACAAAGACAAAGCCATATTGGTGTTTATTGCAGCTACGAAAGATCTTTCTTTTTGTTTGCATTCCACATTGATGTTTCAACACTTTCAACCGACTGGCGTAAAAACTGTAATATAGCATTTTCCTGAATCACTCCAATCAGTCATAACATTAGATTTATAAATGGATATTTATAACATACTCGGTAACTTCCAGCAAATAGTTTATGTCCGTATCCAAACAGAGATTATCCAATATCCTTCATCAACTGTCATACAAACAACTCAAATTATCTTGTACACTTTGAACACAAAATGAAACAAATAAAGACGCGGGCCATCAAGAAGTGAATCCAAAGTGTAATTCTTTCTGTATTCAAAAGTTTTTTGTGTTTCTCTACATATCATTTTAATATTTCCCATCTAAAAAGAAATGGGCATAATTGCTTTTGATTTCCATAACCAATGAATAAAGAATCATCTAACCAACCATCTTGCCAGCCATGTGCCACCACTGTACAATATTCTACCTAGAAGAAGACAATTCGCCAATCCACTAAACAATTTAATTGAAACTGATCACACTATATGCTCCTAGGAGTAACAAACGTGCAGGGAACAGGAGAACCACAAGCAAATGCATGTGCTGTGATGCAACAAGTTTGCTGAATCTTTTCAAGGACTCTTTACCCGTATGTATGATGCCAGAGAAATTGAACTGGTCTAGGCCCATCACCGAGTTGGATGATGCTACCGGCCTACCCACAATAATACCAGCACCCATGCCACGTGGTAACACAAGGGGCCACCATAATTTCCGTCGGTGCTCTCTCCTAGCCTTCCTGATGCGATTTAGCTCTTGTCGAGTCACTCCCCGCACAGATCGTAAATAAGAATTCATGTCATGATCTCTTTGAATGGTACCTTCAGAACCATATGCAGAGCGATCACTTAGAATCTCAAGTGGATGTGGTGAGTTTAAGAATACCATCTTCGCCATGTGTAGCTGCTTCTCAGCATCATCCTTGTCCAACAATGGGCAGTCCAAAAAATATAAACCACTGCCAGATGGAAGTAGGGGATGGTGAGGAGAGAACTTCTCATCTGGCTGTAGAATTAGAAGCTCTCCCATTGGAGCATATAATAGCTTCTGTATTAAATAGCAAAGATATATCAGTTGGTTGAAATCCATGGTAACTACTGTGGTTAATAGGTTGATACTTTTCTATACGAAATTCTTCAGACCATACCTGGTTATTTAGGCAAGGATGATTACGGAAGTTCCCATTAACAGCCTTTAGTAGCTCTGCAACATGATTAGGATAATTACAAGAGAAGGCTCGAGGCACGATATCTCTATGCATTGTAATAGACTGAACATGACTCCGTGGCAACCCAAGCTTGCGAAGAAGATGATCACCTCCACACATGATGGATGGTGCACCAAATGTTATGACAGGAAGCAATGAAGCAGCTGGCAATTCACCCCGCACGAGCAACATCAGATTCACAAGAAGTGACAAGCTGCCTCCTAGAGAATGTCCAGTGAAGCGGAAGGCTGCATGCTTCCCATGAGATTTTAGGTGGGCACGGACTTCAGGCAACATCTGCTCATATATCCCTTTTGCGGCCTCATAAATACCTCTATGCACAAGCACATCTAGTCCCTGAAGCAAAAAGATATATTGCATCCATCAACAGTAGAAAATATATCATTGATAATGCATTTATTTTATTGATTGTTTTCTTTGACCACATGACACTTTTCCCTTAAGCATCTTCAATATTAAGGTTTCAGAAATCAATTCAAAAAATCAGAAAGTGAAAATGAAAATAGACTGAATTAGAACGTAGGAAATATACTAGACATTAGATTACCTCAAACTGGATGGGCTCAAAAAGTAAATTTGCTTGCCAGGATGCCAATGACTCTGACCCCTGTAATAAGCCAACAAATGAGAAAAATTTTGATGAGTGTCTTATATATTGGTAAGATGACAATAGCATAATTGGCCACACCCAATATTCTTAAAAAATCTTAGATCCTAGTCCTAAATCCAGCGATTTGTCAAGTCATTCATCCACCTTAAATACAGCATAAGGCACTCTCCAGTTAAAAGTTATGCAGATAGTAATTCACTAAAAGATAGAATTATGGAATTAAAACAATTCACTTACCTGAATCACAAAGAACCTTGTACCACTGTGATCATCATCACAAATGAACCATTCACAGGGTGATGAACGTGTTGATTTCAGGTCATCTGCAACAGCTTGCTTCACTTCCTCCTTTGCAGCAACAACAGCTGTCACCGAATCAGTGGTTGCCATAAAAGAAGCTACATCAGAATCTATTATGTTAATAGTTCCACTGCCCCGTTCAGGTGAATCTTGACCACACTCAGCTTTTAAGTATTTGAATGGAAGTATGCTCCTCGTATGAGAATGTAGATAAGAAGCAGCAGAGGCAGCTATATGATAAGCAGAAGATGCACTTATCCGGCGACCATTATTTTTCTGCTCCTTGCCTTCCACCTCATCCTCTGTTTTACCATCTGCTTCTGGCTTTTCAGCTGACATATGTTTCTTCTCAGCTTTCATTGCCAATTCTTTCTTCTCAAGCGATGAAGTTACAAAACGTAGACCGCGATATTTCAGGAGATTTCCTGGCTGAACTTACCGAAACAAAAGGAAAAATAGAGTCTTGTTAAGCATGTTAGATCCAAGAGACAATTCTCAATGAAAACCAAAGTGAATCTACAAAGAATTTGACATTAAATGATGCAACTCCAATATGAAGGTCAAAAAATGATCATTTCTTCAAGTGATAGAAGAACTACAAAGCAGACCAGATGAAACATCAAACCAGGGTTTGTATCAAAATAAAGTGCCCATTGCTTAAATTATGTTTCCGCAATGAATACAGAGTGTAGATGTGTTCACACTGTATAGTCATGGAAACTGGTTAGAAATGAATATTTTTTAACCACAAAATGTAAACGTGCCGGTTGTTTCTAGCAGATCTTAACAATCAAAACCTAAATTTTCCAGTAACCCCGTTCAGTTTACTATGGAACAATATGAAATCTCAAAAGCCTAAAACTTTGATTGGATACTCAACTTAGGTACAAATGTGCACAGATCATAGAGTTGTGAACCTTCGCCCAGATTTCGCCACCATCAAATGAACACATCTCTACCTTTAAAAGGCAAAATATGAAATAAATAAACAATGGATTAGTCCATACCTTGATTTTTGGAATGCAATAAGCCAAGTTCCCCAAATAGGACATTTGAGCATAAAGCTTTGCTTCAGTTAGCGACACCCTTCTCAGCAAACTTGAAAACGAATCTCTATCAAACTCTAGCGCTCCTTGATCGTCGTCATCATTGTCGTCAATACTACAAACCTCGCACTCTTCCTCTTCATCATCATCATCGTGATTATTATTCACTTGACCATTGACCATAACTTCCTCTTCCTTCTCCAATTCTTGACTCTGCTTCGTCTCCTCTCTGCCTCTCCACAGAGACCTCACGTGCAAAATCTTCAAAACCCAGTTCCCATTCTGCACATCTGTATAAGAGGTCCCCATTGTCGCTCCATTGTCGCTACCGGCCTCAACGACGCCCTTCTCCCCATTCTCCGCCAAAACGGCGTCTTCTAAGGCAATCCCTTTGTACCTTTTACTATTTGAACTTCCATTTCCTCCTCCAAGTCCTAGTCCCGGCCACAGGGACTTTAAAGGGTATCTAAAAGAGAAGAACCCAGACAACGCCGTCTTCTGAGGCGGCGCCGTCACGGTCGATTTATCCACCGTGGACCTCCCCACCGCGCTCACCTGTTGTGTTGGATTTGTACGGACCTCGAGAGCCCCACCCACCGAGATCGGGGAAGTTATTCCATGAATCCCTGTTTTCAAACACAGAGTATCCATTAACTACCGTTAATTCTTCGTTTCGATTAAGTTTCTTTGTTTCTTTCTTTATTACAATCTTGTTTTGATTTCTGTTTTTCGAAGATCAGAGAACGCTAGCGCGTAACTCCGAGACGTAAGGCGTTAACGTGCACACACAACCTTTGAATTCCAGGTCGTTTTCTTCTTATATATATATATATATATATATATATTATACAACTCTGCTGCTTATTATTAAATCAACTCTTTATAGCGACCAGAGAGGCATTTAAAGAGCAGCAAGCAAGGTTTCGCTAAAGCATGCGTTTGCAACCAAACAGGTCACCAACTTTCACAGGCTTTTCCTTTTAAAGATATTTTTCCCCGCAAATCGTGTCATAATTTCCATTATTTCCTCCTTTTTTTTTCTGCTGACAAAATTTTCTACAAAAGAGCATCCGATCTGTTTAAACGGCGTCGTTTGTGCACAAGTTCTGTTTGCCGTGTTGCACATGGGCGATGCCTTGCTGTCAGGTCAGGTTGTGCCGAGTTTCTTAGGAAGCGCGTGTGAGCACGGGACCCAGAATTAAAGTATGAAGCGTTTTGGAAAGAGAAGATATCTTGAGAGAAGGCCACGTCAACGGATGCAGATGAACTAAAACGTATCCGAGTGACGTGTCCGTGAAGCTCTACGGTACGCATTTCTGTTCCATCTTCCATCAAGTAGACAAGTCTTTTCTTTCCAGACTTCCGGCTTTACACGCAGCCGGCTGTCGACACCTGTCCTTTAAACAGCCAACCCCTTTTATTTATGATTTCTTCTTTTATGTCAAATTTGTATATAATTACTCTAATGCACCCCACTATATGAGAGATAAAATCTGTCAGACTCGTACTCATAGCCGACATTATTTTATAAAACACTTAATTAAGCCATCTTTTAAGAAATATTTTTGGCCTTGATCCCAATGAAATAATTATCTTAAACTTGACTCTCTTATTTTTCAAAGATTGTACTTCATTCTCGTTTATAATTTAATGAAAATAAATACGACAATTATCAAATGCTTTTCAAAATATTTCTTTTTTTTTTTTAACTGAATAACAGCTTTAAATGCGAGAGTGGAGTGTATGGAGGGTTGTTGGTGGGGTGGGGTGGTGGGGGGAGAATGAGGGTGGTTTTGGTTGTGGAAATAAAATCTAGCAGTTGAGTGTTGACTAAAATAGAAGGCAGGGAAGGGGTGGGGTGGGGTGGGGGAAAGTCATTGATATGAGATAATTGGGTGGGTAGATGTTAATAATAATTAACTCTCTAGCTTAATTGGCAACCGTTAACTTGTGGGAGAAAGTCCTTTTCTTAGGCCAGAAATTTAGAGCGCCTAAACTTTATTGGAAGTTTAATGCGCCGAATGAAAGATGGTTTTTATACAAGGATGGCAAAATTTCTTATAGGGTCTTAAATGTACAGGGATTTACTCTAGTAAGGGAGAATTTAAATAAATTGATGAAGAATAAGATAGAAAACAAAGAAAAATTTATTCTCAATTTATTAATAGGATGAAAATTAGTTTAACTCTCTTTATTCTACTCCCATCCTATTTTTTATTAAAATATAATATAAATATATTATAATTGATAAATTAAATTATATATATATAAATATAATTTTATATTATAATTTTTAAAATTTTATATTATAATTAAATATAATAATTAGTAACAAAAAAAAATCGTGAGATCATAAATTAATATTATAAAAAATAGAATATACAAATAAAAATATAAAAAATTAAAAATTAAAAAGATCCTATATCATGTTTTTAATAATATTTTTATATTATTAAAATTAATTTATAAAATAATATAAAATAGAAAATTGAGACGGAGATAAGAAACTTATTTCCTATGTCAGGATTTTCCATCCCCGTTCCATTGAATTTATTAGGGAAGGAGGGTTAACATAGAAAATGGAGTAGGGAATGGAGCACGCTTTACCACCCCCACCCCGCCCTATTGCCTTCCTTATTTTTATAATCAATATTACTATTATGAGATATTTTTATATGCTTTTCTTAAGATTTGTAAATATTACACATAAGTAGAAGGTTTTGTAAGGATCTACAGAGATCTATCTTTCTACAAAAATTCCATCCTATTAACCATAAATTGACCATTAAAAAAAATAATAATAAAGTAATTTTATACTATTCTACCATCCCAAATATATTTTTCAACTTTTTTTTCACATATTTAAAATTTATTTTATTTAATAGCCACTGCTTCTCACCACTGGGCTAAAACACAAACGATAATCTCTTGCTATTATCACTATGCTAGCCATCCTCGTTTCACCAACTCGCATGCCATCGCACATCCAGGACCACCATCCAAGGCCAAAGTAATTGCTAAACGAAAAACTCGACGACGGCCTGATGTTGAGTAACTTAGTTTTGATGACAGTGAATCAACAACATGTGTGGCTGGATATGAGAGAGAGGCTTTTGATCTACCTACCATTTGGGTGCAACGTTGACAAAAGAAGGCAATAGGAAACTAAATGTGCTACTGACAAAAAAGAGAGGCAAGCTCTATAGGTTGTTTTGTTTGAGTAGGCCAGTTCAAAATTAGGGTTATAGATTTTGAGATTTTTCTTTAATGAGTAATTGTAGAAAATTAAAAAAAATATAAAAATTATTTTTTATTTAGATATAATTAGGGTGGCCTCTATTAAACCCTTTGATAGGTTAATTTAATCATTTAACACATTTAATTTTATCTTGTTATCTAGCGTTGTAATGTTGTTACTCAACGTTGTTTTTATTGGTTTAATTAATGAATTATTATTTAAAATAAGTTATAACAATCAATTATTAATTATTTTGTATAGGTTAAAAAAATTTTGAATTTTGATGAATTACGACAAAATATTTATTTATTTTATTTGTTTATGACAAACTCTTTTTTTTTTTTAAGTTAAGAATGCTGTTATTAAAATAAATTAATAATATTTTATACATAAAAAATATGATTAGTGGAAATAAAAGTATTTTAGACTTTTCATTATTTTTAGTTGGTTAATTAGCTGTAAATGGATGAATTGTATAATACTAGTATGAAGTGATTTTATAAGTTTTTATAAAATTTTTATTTATTCGTGATTTTTATAAATTTTAAGAGAATTACGTGAAAATATACTTTGATATTATGGATTTACGGTTAATAAATCGTACCAAAATGCATCGGTTAATATGAATCTGATGTGATGGGTTGGGCCAATTTTATTTTGAGGCATGGGCTGGATTTTTATCACGCCTTCCTGCGTCAGCAAGATTTATGCTAATTTTCAGTTTGTTCCATTTATTGGTCTGTATCATAACCTCGAATAATTTTAAGTTAAAGCTTGGCTGATGAATATTATAAATAAAGATCAATGTTGGAAATAAGTTCTGTAACTTTTTTCTTTTGTTAAAAAAAAAAAAAATTGTTGCAGAGTTAGCCAATATTTTTATTTTCGAGGACAATTGGATTGGTTTGCTTGTCATTTGTCAAAAAGAAAAGAACAATAACGTCATTCACAAATAAATTTCTTTACTCTACTTGGCAGTGGCTTTAACTTATATTTTTATAAATTTAAACAGCACTAATATACTATATTTTTTAACTTATATTCCGAATATTTTTCAAGTCACGTAAACATTTATCTACCATTATGCCAGCACCTTATACATTATTTAGTATATCAAATCAATTAATGTTAATAGGGAGATGATATGATTTTGAGAAATTAGTTTTTATCTCTCTTAAGATATAATAAATCGATAATATAAATTAAAAAATTATAGTATTATCATATAATCTACTTTTGCTTTCTAATCATTTTAGATTATATATTGTAATTGAGTAATTTTGCTTATTCAAAAGTTTTATTTTTAAATATTGGATTTTATTTTTGAATATATAATTTTCAACAACGCAGAAGACACCAAATTTAAACCAGATACTTTTAGATTTATAATCAAATAAGCGACTAAAATAGACAATTTGCATGCAACAGAACAGGTATAGTGGATCTTGATTTTTATTTCCACAACAACAACGAGGACAAGACGATAATACCAAAGAGTTTCTAGTATTGGGTTTCGAGAGAATTTAGAAACCAAAACGATGCATTTGCACTCCGCACATCAAAATCGCAACCACATAAAACGCAGTGTTTTGTATAATTTTTTTGTTGAATAATGACATATACCCCTTAATTTTTACCTTAATAAACAAATAACTCTGAGATTTGAAAAAAAACAGATATCTCTCCGATGTTTAGATAAATAGACAGATACCCTTTATTTTATCTTCGATAGGGACTATTTAGTTTATTATCATTTGTATCCCTAATTTTTTTTATATAATAATAATATAATATATATTTTATTTAATTATAACATTTGAGTTTTTATTTTAATATTTTTTTTACAATATATTTTTTTTAATTATAACAATTTAATTCCTATTTAATTTTTTTTCATGGTATACTTAAAACTAAATAAATTTTTTAATTTGTTATTTTAATAAAATTTTTTAAAAAAATATAATTATTAAAAAAATTTAAATAATGAGTTAAATCACATTTATATGATAAAATATTTTTAATCATCTTTTTTTACTTTTATAATAATAATAATTTAATATTTAATTATTAAAAAATTTTAATTGAAATATTTTTTAACGTTTTATTTTTATTTGTGATATACTTATTTAAAAATTATGTTAAATTCATTATATTTTTTAAAAATAAATGAAAATATAAATAAAAAATATAAACAATAAATACATGTTATATATATTACAAATAAAAATAATCAATTTTTTTTTATTTTTTAATTAAAATTAAATTATATTAGTTATTAAAAATATAAAATATATCTAATTACTTTTTTATTTATATTTTCATAATTTTTCTTAAGAAAATATAATAAATTTAATATAATATTTTAAATAAAAATATTAATATAAGAATAAAATGTTAAAATACGTTTCAAATTTTTTTTAATAATTAAATATTAAATTTATTAAAAAAAAGGTAATAAATATTTTAACATGAGTTTAAATTAACTTATTATTTAAATTTTTTTAATAATATTTTTTTTTCTAAATTTTTTATCGAAATAAAAAATTAAAAATATATTTAGTTTTAAATATATTGTGAAAAAATATTAAATGTGTGTGACTAATTTATTATAGTTAAAAAAAGTATATTATAAAAAATTTTAAAATAAAAATTAAAGTATTATGATTAAAAAAATATTTATGATATTATTATTATATAAAATATTAGAGATATAAATAATAATAATTTAAATGTTCTATATTAACAAAAATAAAAGTTAACGTAACTGTATAGAGCCTATTCATGCAAAAATTAGGATATTTGTTTTCTTCTCAAACGTTAAAGCAGATAAGACAAACGCGACGGTACATGTCATTATCCCTTTCTTTTGAAATTTTCGAAAATAGAAGAAGGTAGTAGGAGCCCGCTAATCTCGCACAAAGTCACCTTGGTTTCGCTCGCTCCTTCAATTTTGTTATAGAAAACGTTTACAGCGGCTCAGCGACAACTCACCGCGAAAAAGGGAGAGGTTTGATTTATTTTCTCTACTCATTTTTAGGTTTTTTATTTTTTGTTTCGTGTAATTTGGGCGTGATGGATAGAATATGTAGAAGAAAGTTAGGGTTTTTATCCTTATTGTGTTTCTGTAATTATGCTGTGCACTTCATTGTTCGTCATCAGAATTGAATACCCGACATGAAATTTGCTATTTTTTTATTATTCCGTGGCAGGCTTCTTAAAACTGCTGGTATGTAAATAGACAAGCAAGAAATTTTTTATTAGTATTGCAATTGAAATTGACACAGTTTAAGTATTAGTGTAGCTATCTAATATTTCATAGCTCAATGAATTTGATTTTTGTAATGGGTATGTTAGGAAAAGACGTTGTACATAGAAGATGAGCAATTCTTCTACAGGACCGTCCTCAAAATCAAAAGCGGGATCCTCACAGCCTTCCGAAACATCTTCATTTAAGCGCAAGCGAGGGGTCTTTCAGAAAGATCGTGAGCAAGCCTTCTTTTTTTTTTCTTTTTCCCCTTTTTTCTTTTTTGGTTTTAATAACTTTAAAGACTTTATTGTGTGTTATTGACTGTTTTTCTATTCTTGTTCATCTATTTTGTTTGGTGCTGCAGTGCAGCATATGATGTATGGATTTGGAGATGATCCTAATGTAAGCAACAGTATCTTTTTCTTCTGTCAATGTTATATTGTTTTGGTGTGGCTGAAAAGTATTTTTCAAGATGATTTGGTTGTTTTTGTGCACATTCCTGCAATTGTTTGCTTATTGTTTATCTTTGGTAATTGATGATTTTATAACAATTTCAAAATACGCTATATATATTTGAGTGTTTTTGTCATGCATGACAAGAATGGGTATCAATTAAATGAATTATATATGCTTCTGTGTGTTAATGCTCAAAGCAGAATACCTTATTCTGGGAGAACCCGGGATTTTCACTTGTACAAACTTGTTGGTACTTGGAATAAGAACCTGTGCTAGGCGTGCAGTAGCTTGGTTAAGTTGTTTCGTTAGGTTCATAAGTTTCTAGTGTCACAAGGAAAGAAGTTTGGAATCCTACTGAAATCACTGTTATATCCTTCAATTTAGGATCTGAGACTTATCCAAGTTGATTTTTATCTGTATACTCTTTGTTCATTTGATTGAGCTTGGCTGAGCTCAGTTGGAGTACGCATACTGAATTTGGGTAGAGATAAAAAAGCAGTTGGCAAGATTCTTATGTACAGTATGATGCTGGATGTTTCAGGAACCAATTAGACAGAATTAAATATGTCCCTTTGGAAGTTTGAACCTTAAAAATGTAAAGATGGTTTGCAATGTTTATCACTTCTTCTTGGAGGCCTGAAGCAAAGCCTTTCTGCACTTAGTGACTGCATACTGTATCATAAAAATGCTTGCTTCATTGACTGCAAGTCTTTACTCGTTGTGCACTGGTGGGATTCTTGCTGCACAAACAGGAATTTCAGTTGTTGCACATTTACGTGGTTGGGTGGAACTTTCTGATTCTAGTATTGAAATGTATATACTATTTTTAAGTTGTTTGTTCTAATTGAATATGCTTTTGGATTTCTTGTGTTGCATTTTCAGCCACTTCCAGAAACTGTGGCACTCGTGGAGGACATTGTTGTGGAGTATGTAACAGATTTGGTAAGCATTCATTTGGTTTTAGTAGTAATCTCTTTCTTTGCATAATGCATCATAGTAGATGTAATGTCTAAATATTAATCTCTTTCTTTGCTAATGCATCATAGTAGATGTAATGTCTAAATATACCACCTTTTTGCAGGCACATAAAGCACAAGATATTGGGTCAAAGAGAGGGAAGTTATCAGTTGAAGATTTTCTTTATCTAATCCGAAAGGTATCTTGTGTTCAATTCCTCACGTAGAATTCTATTTCATGTTCTTTACATATTTCTTCTTGCTCCAAGTTTGTCACAGTATTAAATTATTGACTGATATTTTACATGTTGACCTTGTAGGATCTGCCAAAACTTAACCGTTGTACAGAATTGCTTTCCATGCAAGAGGAGCTCAAACAAGCAAGGAAAGCTTTCGAGGTAGATGAAGAAAAGCTAGCATCAATAGAATGATAATTGAGAGAAATACAATGGAAAAATTATTGTAGGAACAGCCTTGTGATGCTTGTTTTCCTCTTTAGAAGGATTATGTTTAAACCACTGGTGGAGTTGAGCTCCACAAGTTGCGTTTATAGTTGAAATTTGCATATTTCATCGGCGGGTATGTCTGGAATTATATTGTTTCAAATATTCCCTGAAATTACAATAGTTAAAATGTCTCACCCTTTATTACTGTACAGTTATTATTTATCATGTACGCATGTACTACCAAACGTATCAGATCTATTAAATTCGATTTGCGGGCTTCTGGTATAGTATTCCCTTAAAAGGACAGCTGGGTTTGGGGCCTATAGAGACAAATAGGCTAACTTATAACTTGAAAGGCAAGTGGTCGGTCCATGATAGGTAGTATCAGAATGACCCAAGTTTTCATTCGTATAAGGGCTTTCAAAAACTTAATACTATTTAGGAATGTCATTATCGTATAGGTGGGTCAATAATTTGCTCATGTGTTCGAGTGACCAACAGCAGTGTTTTTATGGAGCCAACCCAGGCAAAGTTGGCGGCCTTTTGCTTCTTTTTCTTTTTTAATTTTTTTAACTTTTTCTTTTATTTGAGAACTTTTTTATTGTTTTATTTGAAGGAATAGTATCACATTGAAACTTGGGAATGTATCACTTAAATAGAAAGAATCAATAATGTATTACTTACTTCTCCTTATCTATTAGTCAACTAAAACAAAATAATAATTTTACTATAATGCCCCAATTTACTCTTAAGGTATCTTGAGGTAAGTAGCTAACAGGAAAATAAAATGGGATTGGCAAGTTTTTATATACTTGACAACAAGAAACTTTTTTAGTCGTTTTTTCAAACAGTTGATAAGCATTTTGAAATAAATCTTTTTCTTCCCATGTTTTCATGTATAACCCTCTTAACAGAGAATTCATCATTCTCTTATCCACCACAAAACCAAACTTCACCATTTCATTTAATGTTCTCAAAGCTAGCCTTATTTTCTCCCATTTTAACGACCCATTCAACATTGTGCTGTAATATCATTATGCTTACAACTGCTCTTCTTCAAAAACTTTAACACGGAAATACCTTTCATTGGCTTCTCCTCCTTACAATACCCACTAAAAAGAGTGTTAAAGTTACTGTACTTGGTGCAAATCCACTCTTAATAGCTTCATCGAGTAGTTTAATTGCTTTATTTAACCGGTCCATTTTACTAAACCCATCCACAATATCAGTATATGAACAAATATCAGGTTTCATAGAATCTTTTAATATTCATCAACATTTTGTATGCTTCCTCTACTCTTCTCACAGAACACAAACTCTTTACCAAACAATTATATTTTTGAATACTAAGTTTTTCCCAATGATCTACCCATAGATTGAAGACACCTTAAAAGCTTCTTTCAACATACCACTTTTGCACAGTGAATAATATATGACAATAATACAAGTTATAACCTTTAGGTAAAACTTATTTTCCACCATTCTATCCATAACTTGTTTGTTCTCAAATAAATTGTTTTTCTTACAACAACATTTGATTATGATAGAAAATATCAAAGAATTTAGTTTTAACCCATAAGATGATAGTTCAGAGTATATGCTCTAATTTCTGCTATCTTTTCTCACTTTATCAAATATATTAGCTCTCTCATTCATGGGTAATGCTTTCGTTGTATCTAAACATTTTTACATTTGTAAATCATCATTTTTGCTAACGAGATTGAGTAATTGTTCATAAAATAAAGCCATAATAAAATTTTATTATATTTATATTTTTGTTCTTAAAGTTGACGGTCAATCAACGTTAAACATAATTGCAGAGAAAATAAGCGATATATTATCAATTTTTTTTATTTAAGTGATTCATTTTCAAATTTCAGGAAAAAAATGTAATAATATTTCTTTATTCTGATCATGCCGGAACCAACTCAGGCACTAATGGGCATACTGGACACAAGCCCATACAGCCTAACGTGCCTAAACCCTCGGCTACAGTATTAGGGTCGAGTTTACGATAAGTTAGGCCCGTTTAAGTACAGCCTTTTTGTCCATCTGCGCAAAACGGGTCTAGTAGATTCGTGATTAAACACAGAGGAAACAAGTGTAGGCGTAAAATATGTTCAGGAATCAAATCTTGCTACACTTGAGAAAATCTCACATCCATCCCTCCAAATTGACATGAAAGTACGAAGTACGCCCGAAAAGATTGTTTGATGTTTTAGTACCAACCACCCATTCAGTGAAATGACTTGCAGAAATCTATGAGAAATTGTTCATTTCTGCAAAAAAGATATATTCAGTATCTAACTATAGAAGTGTAATGTTCTTCGCATGTGATCTGGCAACTCTTCATTAAAGAGTGACCAAAATACTTGCACAATATTGAACTAAGATACAAAAGGCAGAATCTCAAAAGAAACATGAGATATTATAACTCATATTGGCCAAAAATAATATGCCAGAAAGGCCTTAACAAATCGAGAGTATTACAGCAAAGACATCTTTAACTCTGAACTACCTGTTAATGGAGGATGGATGAAAAAAGAGTAAACTAAGAGAAGGGGTAGCGAAGAATGTAAGGCCTCAGAGTTCCTGATTTTCCAGTATAACCTCATCATGTTACAGTGGGAACACCTCAGAACCCAGGAAAAAGCATTTACTCGTATATCCTAGCCAAGAACAGCTTTGATCTTTGTCTTCTGCTCTTCTGTTAGAGATGTGGGGAATAGAACCTCAAATGTCACGTAAAGGTCACCTTTCTTGTTGCTAAAATGCAACGGCATTCCTTCTCCTTTGAACTTCCTCAATTCCTTGGGCTTAGTGATTCCCTGAGCAAGGAACATAAGCATGTCAACTAATAATTTGGGCTCTTCTTTTCTGGCTCATTTAGTTACTGACCTGAGTCATTTCTAATGGACTTCCAAATAGCATGTTCATGATTACCTTTGAGCTAATGTCAACTAAATGTTCATCAAGGTGCTTAATGGTCTTCTCAAAACCAACAAGAGCTTGAACCTGAAAGAGGAAAAAGTTCAGGAAATAATCCAATGAAAAACAATGCTTTCCTTCAAAAAGAAACACCCCTCCCCAGATATAAACAAATAAGATCCACAACTGAGCTTTACCAGTGTTATAGTGACAGTCGTATGCAAGTCATTTCCTTCCCTTCTGAAGCGATCATGGGGTGCCGTGCGAATTCGGAACTGCAAATGGGGGAGTTATTCACTATATGTTGCAAGTAAATTGTGACAAACATATTACAAATGAGATCAAAACTAACCTTCAGATCTCCAGGTTCTCCATCAATTTTGGGTTCACCATCTTCATAGAAAACCACCTCCTGAAACACACATATGCATTAAAAAGGCTAGTCTAAAATCCAAAAAACATTGAAATAAGAGGAGAAATTAAAAGAAAAAAGAAATTCAATAAAAAAGGAAGCCTGGAAGACTCTGTTGACATGCAGAAGAAACAGAAGTATAAACATGTGATGAGAAAACAAGTATCATCAAGGTTGTCATGAGGGACCTTTAACTTCTTACTAAAACTGACAAAAAAATGGTTCGTATTCTAGATAAAACTGGCAAAGGTTTTGGTGCAGTAGATATGGAAGCTTGAATTCAAGAGAGACAAGGGTTCATAGCACAGTAAAACCTGCAGAATAACCAACTGAAACAAGTTTTATATGGTAACTATACAGTAAATAGCATGCATCAGTTTGAGTTTGATGGAATAAATCAAGTCCCTGACAATTTTGCTAGATTGAATTTCTATGGCTTTTCCTGTTTGGTAAGTGATAATGATCTTTTCTGTTGAAAGAAACAATGCAGTAAAGGCAAAAGATGGGGTGCAACCCTTATACATGGGACTTTTAGTTCTGATTGCATGAAAGAAGCAATATGATTCACAAGAACATTGAAAACCTAAACAGACTAAAATGCAAAGGCAGGCAATTTTTAAACCAACTCATCCAAAACTCACAAGGCAAAACTATTTTGTTCTATACGCCGGCAGAAAAAGGATGGCAGTTGCAGATACAAAGCAGTTGATCCTCAGAATTAAATAGGTATACAAAAAGAAGAGAAAGATAAGGGATGACAACATTAATACGTCCAAAGTATAAACTTTCGTCAAGAGATAACTTGCATGTCACATTTGAATGGCATAAAACTTACTTGTCCATCTTGCATCCCCTTTTCAATATCAACTGTTACAAAGTATCCCTCCCGCTCATATTTCACATTTTGGCATTTTTCACAGACCTGAAAGAAAAAAGATAATAAAAATATTGTAAAGCTGGAGGAGAATATCAGAATACCCAGCACAGTGAATTGTGGGATGTATCCAACAGCCAAGAAACCATCAAAAAGAGTGGAGAAGAGGACATTCCAAAATTATCAAAAGCCAAGACTGATAGAGTCATTATATACCTGCTCAGTCATTTGCTGAAACATCCCTGGACCAATTTGTTTGTGATAGACCTCATTTCTGCAGTTACAACGTCTTTTTCCTGGGGCTGGCTTTATAACATTTTTCTCCCTCCAAACCTGCAGAATCCCAAAGGGAGATTATTAAAAAGTAATTTTATCTGTCTTTGAGCTTGTGTAAAATGTCTTCCCGATCACCATTCAATTTTTATCCAACAAAAACCTGTAATATAGGCCTTTGAAAGTATCCTTATGGCAGCCAAGCCATTCACTTGGTATAACAAGATTATCAAATAGAGAATTTAGATATAAGCTGACAATTTAAACGTAGATCCTTACCTTCAACAAACCTCCCATGTATAAATCTTCTAATGTTGCATCCAATTCAACAATAACGTCATCACCCTTCACAATCCTCTCTTCCTCTTCCATTGGACCTCCGCCAAAGAAACTAGCAAAAACCTTGCTGTGTCAGCAATGGCTGATTGTTGAAAAATATTTAGAACTGGAAATGTTACGGCAACTTAAATGGTTTTCTCTGTTTTTAAGAAGAAGACAGCTCAATAGTGACGATCACTTTGTACCACAATAAATGCACAATGCTAATGTTGTTAGAGATAGATAATGTACAATGGTGTACAACATACTAATCCAACATAAACTAAGAACAAACAGAAACTGATAGTTCAGTAACATAGGCTGGTAATATAGTGATCCAAACTTACTCAAAATAACAGACCCGAAAAGCTTGAAGACATAACATAATGGAGGTTGATGTGAAGATAACACTAAGATAACAATTCTGACATTTACAAATATAACCCAGCCCATTTAAATAGTTCCAAGTTTTACCACCAAAAAGCGTGCTAGTAGCATAGTACCAAAAATGTAAACGATAATATCTACAGAATTTCAGTTAATGAGTACTAGAATAGTAACTCAAGCCTAAATGATAAAGATATTGAATGCAAATAAATGCACCAACTAATTTCATGGTAAATATTCCAATGAAAAACAAAGAAAACAAAAATTCCTTCTTGTTCTTTTAAACGTAATTATCACGATACAATAATTGCATCAATCACCATGCCCATTTTCCTTAACACTAGCACCATTTTAACAATTAATGAAATAAATAACATAAAAGCATAAAACGACATACGTGCTGAAGATGTCTTGAATGTTAACTCCCATTCCTCCACTCCTGCCTCCACTAGCAGCATGCTGTTTCAGCCCCTCTTCTCCATATTTATCGTATATATTCCTCTTCTCGCTATCCGATAACACCTCATACGCTATTATTAAACCATCAATTAACAATGAATTTCTTATTGAGGAATATAAACACATAAAGCAGATTGAAAAAACAAAATATACCATTGCTAATCTCAGCAAATCGCTTGTTAGCCTCTTCGTTGCCCTGATTCTTATCAGGATGATACTTCAATGCTAGCTTTCTATACGCTCTTTTGATCTGCTCCTCCGATGCTCCCCTCGGTACCTGCAATATTTCATAGTAGCTCTTCCTGCACCATTTCAACATACACAAGTTACGGCTACGAATAACCGCGCCATTTTTCAAGGAGAGAAACATATATACGTATATATTATATAAATGCATACCCCGCAACAAAGGTAAGAGCGTAACAAAGAGCGCATAATAGAAAGAAAAGCTTTGTTCTTCGATGCGCCATTGATAGATCACGAGAGAGTGCAATGTCTCTCCGGAACTCAGAATCTAGGGTTTAATTTCAGATCTTGAGAAAATTCTAAGATTATTCGTCTTTATCTATTAACCGAGAGAGATCGCAAATCCTCGCAGAGACTCTCCTCCCTCTTTCTCCTGAAATATTTCCGGTTTCCTTACGTTTGTGCCTGTCGTACCCGGGTTAAGTCCTTCAAACCGGGCAAGGAATTAAAACGCGAAACAGGAGGCAACGACGACTTGACCAGTGAACATCATGAGCAACGTGTTCCTTGTAGATGCTGGCCAATGAGCGTTGAGCTTCTTGTTGTTCCAACCAATCATGATCAACCACGTGGAAATTCCATTTCCTAAAGCTTTGAATCCCGTTCTGTTTACTTGGAAATTCATAAATCGCGATAAAGTGACAATGACAAACTACGCCATGTTTTCCTGTACGACAGTCTACAGACGTCGTTCGAGCTAGCTCCATTGGATTTTCGGCCCAACACAAATTGTCGTCCAATTTAAAGTCCATGATTATGAAGCAATATTGAAAGACCGAGGCCCAAACAGCAACTACGAAGCTTTGGAGTAATTTACTAATAGCCGAGCAATCAGCTGGCCTTGAATGCTTGATAAACGGACTGACGCAGCATCAGAAAATACAAAGTGGCACATTAAAGTTGAGAAGTCCAAGACTTTCTATCGTTTTCAGCTTAGTTATTATCAGAAGCAGACGACTATTAAATAATGAAGAAGGTTCATGAGAGAATGCATGGATTCTCTCATTTATGTGAATGGAGAACTAATAATAATTGCTCAAAATTCCCTTTCTAATTAAGCACAGCTGGGCTAATCAGATCTATATAATTGTCCTGGTGCCTACATTTAAGAAATTTCTTACATTACGTTTCCTTATTTTTTGTTGTTGTTGTTGTTGTTATTATTATTATTGTTAATATTGACTGACACTTTTGTTAATGGGACCGGCTTAATATGCAGTGATTAAATTATAATGGAATATAAATTGAGAATTATATCGGTCCAAACACTTTTATTATTCGAACTAGACTGCTAAAATATTTCAATGGTGTTGTGGCTGAAATTTTTGTATTCAAAATAAAATATATATATATATATATTCAATATCTATTTTATCTTATTTTTATCCCCCCGTCATAAAATTGGTAATTCGATTTCACTGCTAATAAATTACCTATGAAGTGTAGGTTTTTTAAAATTTGAATTGCGGGAAAATCACGTCCACATCAATAAATGAGATAGCATTTATTCCCCTACCCCCACGCTCGGCCAGTTTTTCGCTTTCTTTGATGTTGTAATAATTCAACCGTATTTTGAAAATAAAACTTAAGAAAATATTAAAATTACATATTGCTGTAAGATATCACTCCAAATATTAAATAGTTAAAAGAAAAGTGGGTGGTTTCCATAAAAAAATTAGTGATACTAAATATCTTCCTACTTCAATTTTAAAGTTGAGTAAAAACCGATATTGTTATCTCACAATTGTTTGTCTTTTAAGTTACAATACTTGGATACTTAACAAAATGTAATTTATTGCACGCATGTCTTGAAAAATACATGGAACTAAACTCCATTATGTAATGCGTATTATTCCATTTTTCATGAACATGTTTAAAGCAAATTATTAGTAGTTAATAAGCCTTTTAGGCTACGGTTGACTAACTACAAGGCCACTTCTTCTAACATCCCTAATTTTAAAAAATTTTGACAGAATTTTTATTATAATGTAATGTACGTCAAATACGTAATTTTGTAAGTTTTAAAATTTCACTGTAAACACTTCTAATAAAATTAAACATCAACTGCTTCATTTCATTAATTAACAAAATATAATTAATTTAATAACTTCTAACATCCAAATATAAGTATGGAAATTACATCAAAACCATACATTGCAAAATCTTACTTCTATAATCTTGATCTTGGAGTATTTTTTGTCTTCTATTTATAAATTTTCAACATTACCTAAACCTGAAAAGTAGAAATGAGCTAATGCCCAATAGATATTTATATATAAAAATAGTTTTAAATTTTGTAATAAATAACTTTGTATATAAAGACACTTCTTAATTTCCATAAAGAGTATACCGGAATATTAAATCAAAATTTTAATTTCAATATTTATGTGAATAGCATAAAATATATAATTCCATAAAAATAGTTATAAATTTTATGCTTGCGTACTTTACAGGCATTGTTTCAAAGGATCACCGTCTCAAAAACTGGCCATACGTACTTTAAAGATATTATTCTAAGGGATCGTCATTCCATTAAAAACGATCTTTGGGGGAATTATTCTTAGGGACTGTTGCTCCAATAAAAACGACCTTTAGGGACATTATTCTCAACAACCATTATCCCAAACACTGGTGTCACGTCACAACAACAATTATGTTCATCACATTCTCATTTATCAATTAATTTTACAACATTTTTATACAAATCATATATTTATAAAAACAACACGTGTTGATACAATTTTCTTACTATATTTGTAAATTTAACATTCCTATGAAAGTTACTATTTAAACTCGATTTGAAAAATAATTAACTGAATTAACACGTAATGATTTAGGAATTTCATACACATTTATCAAAATATTAATTGTAATTAAGCATCTTTTTTAGTTTTAAAATCAAAATCTATCAAATGCATATAAATACTTACTTAAATATCAAACAAAATTCCTACACTCTTACTAACTTTTCGTTCTCCTCAAAATCGCTCTATAATATCAATTTAATAATAATAATAAATAATAAGCCAATAGTAATAGTTAATGCTTCAAATTTCATTATCTAAACTATGTATATATGCTTATATAGCCATTAAAACATGTACCTATATACTAACTAAATTATGTAAATAATTCACTAAACTTAAAATCTAATCATTAAAAAAAATTAATACTCACCGATCCTCCTTTATTTGCTCTCTCTCTTTTCCTTTCTTTTTCTATTTTCATTTTCCTTTTTTTTTTTTCACTTAGTTTTGAATTTGTAAAAGCAAAATTTATGTATATATGTAATAAGTGTCTGGCCGCCAAATAAAACAGAACTCCTTTTATTTAATAATATACATATATATTTTACACCTGCTAATCATCCACCTATGCATCAATTCTTTGAATCAATTTAAGGAAAGGACACATGGACTCTAAATTTCAATCAAACCCTTAAACTTTTCTATTTACAACTTTTATCTATAATAAAAGTTATATTATTAAATAATTATATTCTTTTAAAATTATAAACATATTCATCACAATTAAAACCTTTTGAAAAATAAACATATTTGTCTTATAAATTTTAAACTGTTACATCCTTATATAATATAAAGTAGACATATTTAACATGTGTATTCTAATTAAAATAGGAACTTACACTTCCTAACCCTACGATTGCATTAATATTCAGATATTTTCTAATTTATTAAGAAAAAAATGTATTGCATTAATTAAACGGCTAAGCAATTAATTATATTAAAATTTTTGTCCGCATTTGTCTTAGCTTACATTAAATAGTATAATTAATACTATAGGTCCATTGAGTGCATTTTTTTAACTTGTTCTACACTTTTAATTTTGTTAATTTCAAGATATATAATGGTTTGTGCTAAATACTATACGAGCAACCAAAAACAATTTGGAAAGTCAAGAAGAGATATTTTCGATAAATTTATTAATAATTAACATGATATCTCGATTGAAAACTAACGATCGCAATTTATACATATATTTAGGTAATTATAAAAAATAAAATAGTTAGAATTAATAAGAAAATGTTTCGATGGTGATATATATATATGTATATATGTAATTATATAAAATTAAATGGTTAGAATTAATAAGAACATGCTTAAACACTCCGAATTTAAGTATACGTCAAAATCAACGGATGTAACAATTAGGTGTATGGTTTGTTTACTATGTACGGTTCCTTAGATTGGTAGCAATTTGAAGAATTTTAAATTTAATTTATTGTTACCTAAATTTTATTAAAAAAAGAAAGAAAACCATTTATTATTTTACCAAATAGTGTTTGAAAATAATTGTACGAGGCCACACAATAAATGGTAGTATATATATGGTTTTCTGGTTGGTGTATCAGAAAGAATTTTAGCCAACTGTGTAGGATGCACATTGAAAGCCTAAGCTGCTGGTGTTATGTGGGCATCTATTTGAGCAGTACTTTAGGGATTGGAAGGAAACCTAACCTATGCAATAGATTACAGATATTGCATGTCAACATAATTAACTGAACAGGGGTATTGAGCAATTGACAAAAGCAGATTGCCTGGAATATTATATATTTCAGGCCAGACTTACTCCTAATCAATAAATGAATTTCTTCTCTGCTTTACGTTGGAGAAAGAAAATAATAATCTAAAACTACATTTAAGAAGTAAATTTGTTACTGTTTTAAATCGACGAAAGCTGCATAAATGGGATCCGAATCATAATTAATAAACTTTTTATTTCATATGTATGATAAAAAGGGTTGTTAAATATCTTTGAGTTTTGTAAAAATAAGAATATATTCTTGACTTATTCTTTTAACTTTCTTAATATTAATTCAATATGTAATAATCATAATTTTTTTTTAAGAAAATATGTATAATTTTTTTTAAATAAAAAGTTAATTACGATAAATATATATACTATTTAATTAGGAGTATTTTAGTATATAAGTTTACATTTTATTATTAACATTTTAATTTAATTCAATTATATTATTTACAGTAACTTGTATTTTGTTTTATTATTTTGTTTAAATTTAGGAATTAAAATGATAATATTATAATATGTGAATGTGGTGAAAGTTAAGTTAAAAAAAGGTACCTTTCCGTTGTCGCAAAATTCAAGAAAATGTAGTACAACCTAAAAACTCAATAGAAGCCCAAGTCAAGTATCTAGCATACAAGTCTAAATATTTGTCTGACGACTTTAGGAAGAATAATATTTTGAGCCTCTTTTAACCTGACGGTCAACTCGACCTCACTCCCATTGTGAGAGCGAGTTCAAGCTCCACCGGCTGTTTTCCAGTGCACGTGAGCCTATTTCTATTTTATTAAAGGCAGTTTTTTAACAGTCGAGTGGATTATAACAGTGTCTTATTTTTTCAATAACATTAGCAAAGTTCTTATATTGTAAGGGTAGATTCTTCTTAGTTTGAGGGTAGATTATAAATAATATATAGATTTATAATATTAAAAAAAGACAGTTTAAAAAAACATATATTTTGAGAATAGAATAGAAATAAAAAATTGAGGCATATAAAAATTTATCAAAAGTTAAGAATAAAGAAAAAAGAGTTCAACTTTTTATTTGCAAAAGATGTTTAATTATTTAGTTGAATCCCCTATTATATCACAACACAAATTTTAATAATAGAAAAAAATGACATATACCTTTGAAGTTGGGAGAAATGTAGATAACTAAGAGTTTGAAGTTGATAAATACTCTTAAATTTTAAGAAATAGACAAATACACCTCACTTTGAGATTTATCAATTAACTTATTAAGTTATTATTATTTTAAATTTAAAAATGAATAAAATAATGAAATAAATAATTTTTGAATTATAATAATTTAGACCTTGATATTCACAACAAACTAAGGATGAAAATGTTACAATTAATTTTTTAAAATTTATTAATGTCATAAAAAATTTTAAAAAGAAAATATTATATTCTAACAATGAATTTGATTAGAACTATATATTAAAATATTTGTTACCTTATTACTTATTCTTTTATTATTAATTTGATATTTAATTATTAAAAAGTTTAAAATAAAATATTTTTAGCATTTTATTTTTTATATATAAGAAATATATTTTTAAAAAATTATATTATACTCATTAATATTTTTCTTAAAAAAAAATATGAAGCTTGTAATTAATGTAAATAACAAATACATGAAATACGTATATGTTATATTTATTACCAAAAAAAATCAAAATTCTCCTTTTCTTTTATATTTTTAATTAAAATTAAATTAAATTATTTAAAAAAAATATAATATATATCTAACTATTAATTTTATTAACACATGATATCAAATTTAATTCATATGATATAAATTAATATTATCATGTTATTTAAAAAATTTCTTTTTCTTTTAAATACTTGAAGAAAAGAATAGGGTTATAATCATTTATGAAATATTTAAAAGAAAGATTAACATATTAAATAAAATAAGAATAATAAATTATAATATGCGAATTAAGTTTTAGTATCATGTGTTAATATAATTAGTAAGTAGATATTTTTTATATTTTTATTAAATAATTAAATTAATTTTAATTAAAAATATCAATAAAGAAGAGAGAAAAAAATATTTTAGTATATAGATTGAATTTATTGTAGAATTTTTTTTAAATTTTTTATTAAAATAATAAATTAAAAAGTTGATTTTAACCTAGGTCAGTCGAGGGATCTCAAAATCAAGCAGATATCTATTTCTTTTATCAACCTCCCAAGTGTTGAATATTTGCCATTTCTCCAAATTTTAGTGTACAAATGTCCAACTTTAAAAAAGGAAAAAAAAAACAAAAGGATGATAGAAACTTGGTATCCTCTTTTCTTCGTCGAGACTCAAATTTTAATTAGCTACCTAAACTACACTCAAAAGTCAAAATTGTCCGGTATTTGAAGTGCCGTCGACGGGTTTTCTACCATGTCCAGTCCAGATGTCCTTTTATGGCCGAGGAGGATATATTTGACTTTTCCTGTTACTTGTGAGCCCAGTCCTCACCACCTCAATCTGAATGTGTATAAATTTATTGGCTTCTTAAATAAATGACGCAATAAATTAATATTAAGCAAATAAATAAATAAAGGTAGCATAAGCCGCATGTACCGGATAGCTGTGTAAGTGAGAAGGAGATAGACATTAAAAGCTACAGAGAAGTTTCGTTACTTGATTTAACGAAGATAGAAGAGAGGGACAAAATGTTTTGGTATAAGGGGCATCAACGTGGGAGATTGAAACCCCATCACGAGGCCCTCGACGGTGGAGATGCCACGACCGTGGTCTTTGCTTTGTGACACGCGTGGCACAATCTCACACCACATATACATCTCCCGCAAAATGTACCACGTCGATGGATCCGTCTGCATAAATTCCACCTATTTTAATCTTACCTTACGTCACTCTAGCGACAACAAACTGAGTACAACGCCAACTATTTATTTGAAAGTAAACAGTCTACTCTTTCTCCAGGTTGTTTTGCGCTTCTATATAATACTATTTGTACAAACTTTCGCTTCTCGTTCTCATTGCGAGAGCGTGAATGTGTGTACTCAGAAGTATGGGGAGAGCTCCGTGTTGTGATAAAGTCGGGTTGAAGAAGGGAAGATGGACAGCTGAAGAGGACGAGATTTTGACCAAGTATATTCAAGCTAATGGAGAGGGGTCGTGGAGATCACTGCCCAAGAATGCAGGTAAGAAAAATGTCAAGTATGAACTTCATTTTGTTTTATCCTTTTTCATTTGCAGTGCACTTGTGAAAGGGACTTCAGTTTTTAAGTAAAATTTTGATGGTGATCTTGTTTTGGCGTCTAAAGGGCTATTGAGATGTGGGAAGAGTTGCAGATTGCGGTGGATAAACTACCTGAGAGCAGACTTGAAGAGAGGGAACATATCATCAGAAGAGGAAGAGATCATCATTAAGATGCATGCCACTTTAGGAAACAGGTTAGCTTTTAACTCCATAAGTTGAAGAACGTATACGTAAATCTGTACCGTAACAGCTAGCAGAGCACAGTCTCACTTATTTCTTTCCCTCTGCATATGTCGTGGACTTTTCAATCTGTTGTAAAGCTTGGTTTTTTCTGCCTTTCTCTATTTTTTATTGCATGTCATCCAATCAGGAAGGTTTGCCTCTTTTGCCATCTCTGCCACTTTTTCTTGGCCTTTTTCAACTTATGTCAGCTTTTTAATGGTTGTAAAAGTAGTTGGGAATGACCCAAGAAAAACGTGTGGTGATCGGTGAATAGGCAGGTTACTCTAATCCACTTATTGTCTTTCAGGTGGTCACTGATAGCAAGCCATTTACCAGGAAGAACCGACAACGAGATAAAGAACTACTGGAATTCACATTTGAGCAGAAAAGTTCAAACGTTCTGGAGGCCAGCTGGTGAAACAACTCTTCCAATGGCGGTGGACGTGGCTAACGCTGGCGTTACAATCAAGCGAAAAGGCGGCAGAACAAGTAGATGGGCAATGAAGAAAAACAAAAGCTATGCTCAAAAGTATGCTACTGTCTCTGCTAAGAGATCCAAGGAAAATGTTTCTATCAACGAAATTAAACCATCGACGGCTAAAACAACTCCAGAAAAGGAGACTTTGTCCAGTTCTGCCATCAAAGGTAGCATGGATTTGGATCCATTTGCAGAAGATAAGGAGATAACGTACGTTGTTGCACCAAGTCCTTGTGAAAAGACTGCAGCCCCTAAAAGGTTGGCTTCAATTGAGGAGAGAGAAACTCTGGTCGATTTCCCTAAGGAGGGGAAAACAATGGGAAATTCAATGTTGTGCCCTAGTGGTGAAGAGAAAGAGACTGAAATTTTAGGACCATTTGAAGGCATTGATGGCGGGATGCTGTGCTTTAATTATGACATTATGGACGACGGGCCGCTGGATCCAAACGGGGGTTTGACTTTAATGGAGGAGAGAGAGAATTGTTTTACAAATTTTACTAAGGAAAGAGAAAGTGAGAAACTGAGCACAAACAATACGTCAAAGAATGAGGAGGTAGAGAGTGTTAATCAAAGTACAACTGGTGAAAATGGAGACCTGCACTCTTGCTCTTCAATAACTTCATATTTTGATGATAGTAGCTTTGATTGGGATTGGGAGAGTGTTATTCAAGGGCACAATGATCAGCAATGTTACGAAAAAGATAACACTTTATCTTTGCTGTGGGAAAGCGATAACATCGACGAAATAAATAATCTCAAGACGGAAGACATAGACAGCGAGAAGCAAAATGCCATGGTTGCATGGCTTCTCTCTTGATGCGATCGACCTTTACCCCTTTTGGTCTTTTCCATTTTGTATTTTTGCAGAGTATGGACAGTTGAGACGTCAATAGTAGGTTGAAAAGCTTTGTTGTATTTGCTAGTTAATGGACAAAATTGACCGTAGAAATAGCTATGGTTTGGCGTTAATTTGTCAATTTGTCTGATGTTTTTCTCAATTTCTTGTCGAGTTTGTAAAAGTTGGTTGTGAAAACGGTAGTTAGAGAATGAAACTCAGCATCCGATATGAAGATGTTTATCGATCAGTTTAATTTTTCTTGTCGGTGTCATGTTGTTTGGCCCCATGTCATTCACACTACGCAATACATGTACTTAAGTGACCGCCGATGATATCTGTGCGTTCCCGATTATTCTATTCGAACACATTCTTTTAGTTAAGGCAGAATTACGATTATTCTATGTTATTGGAATCCTACATCAATGCCGTATGTGTCCAAAGAGAGTGGTGCATATATTACTTACTCGATGAAACCAATCGAAACCGAAGAGCACTAGTGTGCAAAAGCAACAATACCGTAGTATATATTATTAAGTTACTGAAATCAAACCAATTTTAATCTAGTATCATCTATACCAGAAAACAGAGCTTGAAACTTGAATTGTCGTTGCAGAAGAGAGTAAATTAAGTTGCTGTTTGCTCAAGGCCGAACCGACTACAGAGAAATTAGTAATTAATACGACGGTGGTCCATATATATAAATATTTATATACAGAAACTATGAATTGATAGAGTGTTGAAGACAAAAAAATTGAACTTTCGTTGTCACATTTGGAAATAATATTTGCGTCGATGAGGCGCTGACACATATATAAGCAGAGTAATGGCCACGCTGCAAGCAATGGGGTCAATATAAGTTACAATCAATCATCATAAGAAAGTGTTCGTCGTGTCAGTTAGACGATCATTAAAAAGAGAAAGAACATACTTAATATCCAATAATTCACCGTCGATTATTTCGTTGCCACATATGTCAATATTTTAAATTGCAAAAATTTTCGCGTTCTTGATTGACGGTTCAAGACTAAAGTGTACGTCCGTTGCATGGGAATTTAGATCTTTCTACATAAATTTAGTTCAATTTGTTTAAAAAAATTTATATAACGTGTATTATTTTGTATTATTTTATATTATCACAGCATACCTTTAAGTTAAATTACTCATGATTCAAATCCATTAAGTGTTAGGTTGTATTTTATTAATAATGATTAGATTTAAAAAAAGAAAAAACGACTGACTACATATCTATACAAACGGTGCGTATTGTCATTGGAAGATGGCAAAATCAGTCATTAATTAATTAGTTCGAGCATATTCTCTCAACTGTATACATCTCCATCTTGTTAAACGTGAAATTAGAGTGAAATTGACGTTAAGAAAAAAACAAAAACAAAAGAATGGAGTGATATTTACAAAAGTTGGCAGCCTCCACGACAGCCATCTGCGCATAGTGGCTTACAATTATTGATGCTTTACCTCATTTGCGAGGATGACGAAGACATTTGATTGTACACAACAAGCACCCGATTAATCAATATCTGTAATTGTGGTTGGATAACAAATGAACACGAAACGAAAGTAGAATAGAAAGCTTTACTGCATTCTTTCGCAGAACTAGCTAGGCATATTTTAAAAAACGCACGTAAAACGAGCTAGCTAATATGGGACCGTTTGGTACGGTAGAAAATTATCACAGAAAGTAGAAAGCTCGCGACAAATGGAGCAAATGGTCTGAGATGGTTCGTTAAAACGAAATATGCACATCCCATGTGCAACACTTAATGAACATAGCAGCCAAGCTAATCAAGTGAAGAGAAGGTTGCGTCGTCGGTCACTTTCCTTGATTTCTCATACGTGGGTAGGAATAGGACGGATTTTAATTTATGGCATCAGTACGATGCTGCCCCCGGCCGGCTTTGTCTTAATTTCATTGAGTTTGTTCGACGGTTCACTATACAGTCGTATCGTCCAAGCACCGATGCTAACATCTTTTAAATGGCGAAATTAAAGCAACCAGATCTAGTGATTTTTTTTAAAAACAATGAAAATTTCCTTTTTGTACGACGGAAAGCTATAGATCTAGTGTAGAACCACCCACTTGGCACGTGTTTCGAAAATCTTGTAGGGCATATAGCCAATTGAGTGAGTGATTTGCTTGCCTGCCTGCCTGTTGAAACTCACATTCGACAAGGGCGCCTGCTGGTCTGTAGCATCTGATTTGACTTTCAGCTGCAGCTTTCATTCAATCAAATTTAAAGCATAAATAAATTATGGGCACTTTACTGTCCCAAGCAATTGTAGCCATTATTATTATTTTAAGAAATTAACACATATCTCTCTTGAAATTTTACCTTCGAACATATAGAGAGATAGTTTAAAAAAAGAAATACATATCTTCCCTGTAATCATCTAAGTCCATCTAATTATAATAAAAAATTTTAATTATCCTTCATTTTTTAATTTTTAAATAAGATAAAATTTATGTTTTAATTCCTTATATTTATATTTTAAATTATTTATTATATATTGTGGGCCTCATTATCAAAATTAGTAATTTATATTTTTATTTTAAATTATTTATTAGTTATTGTGAGTTCCATTATCAAAATTAAAAATAATGTATCTGACAACTTTTTGATGTTGAAGAGAGAAATAGATTATGTTGAGCGTAAAAATGACGTTGAAGGGAAAATAAATTATGTTTATGTTCAACCAGGCCGAATTTTGTGTTTTTTTATTTGGGTCAAATTTTGTTCTAAAATCTTTGTATTTGTTTGACAATGGTAGATTGAGATGTATTCTTTATTTGATTTATTATTTTTCTTTTTATATTGCTTACTTTCTTGAAAAAGAAAACTCTTGTTGATTTTTGCTTTTCTGTTTTTAAGTGAAAATTTCTTGTAGACAATGTATTTGAATATTGAATATAGCTAAACATGAGATCGTTGTTCCAACACGCTAAATTCAGTGTTATTGTTGTTCGGACACGTTAAACGCCAAGCAGTCGTCGCCACTCACACACACTAATGCTAAGCCGCCATTACTACTTGCACATACAAATTACAACTCTAAAATAGAACAATAACACAATTACAATCAAAGCATATGTGTAGCTATTGATAATATTGCCTGAGATCATTTGTTGCGAGAAGAGGATGGACGAATATCTAAGAGATAAAGAAACTATACTGGTGGATTGAACTTATAACAGTTAGAAAACTTGTGAGATTCAAATGTTGGTGCATGGAGAAGATGAAGCATAAACGAAAGAATTGGAAAAAAAGGTGAAGATTGGACTCTTGTGGTCTAGTGATTTTATAATAATACCCTTAAATCAAACAACAATATAACAAAGTTGGATGGTTTCAAGGGAGGTATGTGTTCCTTTTTTCAAATTTTCTCTCTAAATGTTAAAAGTTTAAATCTTAGGGGAGTTATGTGTTAATTCCCCTTATTATTTTAGGTTGTTGGTTTCAGAAAGAAAGAGAAAGCATTTTTGAAACAGCAATAAAGTTGAAGACGTTTTGCACTGTTTGATAGCCAAACAAACCTTTGACCTTTGCTTTCTTGTTACTTCGCATTGCATTGAATCATTCAATCGCATATTAAACGGTACGGTAATGATAAACTTCTCCGTCTTTTTTTTAAAAAAAAAAAACAATCATCAATTAATTTTAAAATTATTTTTTTTACCTCTCAATATAATAATTTATGATAATTAATTAATAAAATTTATTAAAATATAATTTCAACTTTAAAAGTCAAGGATGGAAGAGACTGTTACTGAATCTAAATTTTTTATTTATCATTAACTTAATTTAATTTTTTTGAATTAATTAAAATTTAAATAGTTATTTAATTTATAACGGTCAAAAAACTGTTTCACCTTTCCTTTAAAAAATCAAATTAATTTAGTTTATAGTACAATAATGGCATATTATGTTGTACAAGTAATACCATTACTAATAATAATTTCACCGGTGAGAATTGAAAAATTAAATTTTTAGAATAAAATTGATATAAACAGTATATTATTTATTTGCTAAACTTTAAATCATCTTTATCTATTTTTTAAAAAAATATTGAAGTTATTTGTGCGAAGAAAAAAGAGGAAAAAGAGGCGATAATTTGAAGCTTAACTTCTATTATTTTGCATTTCTTAATTGTGAATTTTATCATTTTATGACAATTTGAATAAATTAAATTTTAACTATAAAATGTTTTAAATAACATGTTGTATAATATCCTTTAAAATTTAAAGAACATTTGACAGAGAGAGTCTGCAAATCCTTACTCTTCTAGTTAATTTGAATGCAAATGTCGAACTTTTATTGGATTTTTGTAGTGGTATGTTTTAATTTTAATATTGTAGACGAACCAGATGTATGAATAGTTTGGTAGTTTTTCTGTTTTTTGAGCTAAGTAGTTTGATATTTTAACTTAAAATAACTAATTTATGATAAATTTAATGCAATTCCTAATAGTAATAATGTGAGATTTAAAATCCAAGAAGAAAAGATAAATGATGTCGAAATCAAATTAAATGGATACCATTACCATTACCAGTAGCAGGCTATTAGGCAAGTCTTAGTTCTATATTTACCTAAATTTCATTAATTGCATTCATCGGGATCAATATCTTGTTTCTGTCCTTCCAAAAGTATCAGACGAAAACCTAATAATACTTATTTGAATTAAAAATTTAAATTACAATTCTAATTTTAGTATTAAAATATTTTAAATTTATTAAAATTGTTTTCAAACTTATATTAACAGTAACATTAAAATATTAGTCCACTATTGTCACCCTTTAAAAATCTTTATAAAATTCATTTTCTTTACATAACTCATTAAAAAAATATTAAAATAATAGAAAATTTATATAATATCTCATTAATTCTTAAAATATCCGTTATTGGTCATTTATTTGTAAATGTTAGTGTTCTCAATTTTTTTTTGACCGAAAACAATTAATCGATTTTTTTTAATACACCCTCACATAATTTGAAATTGTGATTAAAAATTTCTTTTTTGTAATTAATTCTCTCTATGATTGTTTTATTTATGAATTTAAAAATCTTACAAACTTTTTGGAGAACAAAAATTTTATTTATTTGATATAGGGTTTGAAATATATATGTACAAAGGGTTATAAATTGAAATATTTGAGTTTAATTATGAGCATTTTTTATCTAGTTTTAATTAAAATTATAATTATAATAAAAAAGTGGAGTTTAAAAAAAAATCGAAAGAGTAGTAATAACATATATCTTAATTATTACTTATCATATTTGACTAGTTAGTCGAATATATGGGATATTTTTACATACAAGTTTTGAAATTTGTGAAAATCATATTTATTTAGTGTTTATTTTTTTTATTTTAAGTTTGAATATGGTTGAAATCTAAATTTAATTGAAATCTGAATATGATTGATATATTTATTTTTTTATCATAAAGAATTGAATATAAATATTAAATTATTTATTTTTATAAAAGTAAAAAGATCAAAAATTGATATATTGATATATATATATATATATATGCCTTAAAAAATATGAAACAAATATATTATGTTAGTAACATTATAAATATCAATTAATAAATTAAGAGTATTATTGATAAATAAAATATTTAATTCATTTAGACATTTGGTTATTCAAATTAAGATAAAATTTTTATTTTAATTATATTCATACATTTATAACAAGTTTTTCAGACATAACTTAAAGAACAAATACCTCCTACATTTAAATAATTTTATTCAAACTTCATATCATAAAATAAACAAGTCCTTTGAGTAAAAAAAGGGTGAGCACGGTCTAGTCTAATATATACTTGATCAAAATCGGACTGAACCGAAAAATTTAAATTTTTTATTTTTAAAACTAAACTGAAATTAGTCCTTGTATATTACGAACAGAATCGAACCAATCAATTCTAATCCAATTCGATTTATTTTTTTAAAATTTTTATTTTTATTATTATTTTCTTAAATTTTAAAAAGTAACGTTATTTTCATATTAAATATATATAAAATAACGTTGTTTAGATAATAAAGTATATTAAAAATATTTTCTGTTCGACATTTTATTGAGTTAAAAAATATTTTTTCATCGAAAA
Source organism: Azadirachta indica (assembly GCA_022749755.1). Taxonomy (NCBI): domain Eukaryota; kingdom Viridiplantae; phylum Streptophyta; class Magnoliopsida; order Sapindales; family Meliaceae; genus Azadirachta; species Azadirachta indica. The sequence goes on from CM040440.1 coordinate 18,097,003, forward strand.
AATCTAGTTTTCTAAAAAAAAGCAACTGGAGCAGACGGAGTAAAAACTAATGCCGAACTAAACTATTGGTTCTAATTCAATCTTGTCCCATTTTTTGGTTCTACGATTTTTTTGCCCATCTCTCAGCAAAAGTTTACAGAAATTCACCCAACTCTCAGAAACAATAAAGCCGTTAAATTGACTGTTGATTGACTAATGAAAACTTATTCAATTACTAAGATATTCTCAACTATTTATGCAAATCTTTTTTTTTGGGAAAAACCCTAAATTATTTGAATATCAATCACCACTATCATTGCCAGCTTTGTCGCCATAGAAAAATTTCACTGTCACCATCATCTCTACTACTAATCTGAAATTCCTACAAAATCCTAGATTCTTTGTCTCGCTCATTAGTAGCAAAAACTCAAATATTTTTTAATTCATTGTTGGTAATAATTTCACTTGATACTGAGAAAAAATAGATGAAAAAATTAATAAAAATTTTATCTCCTCAAAATCGAAAAAAAGAAACTACACTCCAACTCGTGGAACCATCATCACCATAAAAAAAATAAAAAAGCTACTCTAAAAATCGTTTAACCCATAAATTCTTTGATGTTAATCCTATCACCACTTTCTTAGATCTTGACTTGGTGAAAGAGGTTGCTTAAAAAACTTGGAATGGTGGTGAGTTCTTGGCTTGGTGGTGGTAGCTTTAAAGTGGTCATGATGGTGGGACGTGGTTGGTGAAAGGGACAGGTAATGTTTGGTTTAGTGGACGGGTGGCAATTGCTTTATGATTGTAGAATTCAAGTTGAAAAGTTAGATTAGGGTTTTGTTTTTATATTTTGGGATGCTTTTACATATTTAGTGAAGTCCAAACTGGCATGTATTATGTTTACATTTCAAAGTTATAAGATGGAAGTCATTTACTATAAATAGCTCTTCATTAATAGCGAACTTTCTCTTAGAGTGTGATTTTCACAAACTTTATAGGAGGGTAAATAAAAATATCCCTCAAATATAATTCATTATGCTAACCATCCTTATTTTTGTGATTGGTAGTTATATGTATTTAGAGGACAAGGTTTTGCTCCCTCACCATAGAAGAAGATTATTTTTTCTTAGTACGTGGAGGTTGAAATATTATGGTTTTAATTTTCAATGTAAAATTTTTTAGTTTTAATTTAAGGCAGATAGAGTAGGTAGAGTTTTGATTCATATTCGAGAACATGAATTAAAACAAAATTCAACGAAAGTTTTGAGCGGTACATAGGCTTGGAAAAAAAATTCGGGTTTAGCCGATTCGGGTGAACCTTGTTTTTTAAAGTTGGGTTTTAATCTGACCCTAAATATAGATCGGGTCAAGTGAAAGTTTTTTACTAATAGTCCAGATAGGGCGAGCTTAGGCTTAGGTCAAATTCGGATTGACTGAATTTTAAATAACATAAAGTTGGGTTGGTCCGTGTCGCGTTAAAATTCACTTCGAAAACATAAAAATAATAAAATTTTTTATTTTTTGAGCTTTGGAAACCTGATTTTTTTTATCCGACCCAAAATTATTAAACTCGGGTCCAAGTCGGGTCAAATCCATTAAAAAAATAAACATGAATTCGGGCTGAATTTTTTCAAACCTGGCCTAATGGTTTGGCAATAAATAACTGGCCTATAATTTGTGGAGGACTAAATATATCAGCGCGTGATCCACCAGCCTGGGCTATCATGGATGCTTTGTTGTTAAAGCTTGGATTCTAACGAAAATGGTTTGAAGACAATAAATAACATTTCTCAGAGTTTGCTTCCTGCACCTCGATTAAGTAATTAAACCCACTCTACGGTTTCTACCGTTGACACCTGAACACGGGACCCGAAGCCTTCGCTTGACGCAAACAGGGAGAGCAGCTCATTTAAACACTTTGCCATGCACTGTAATCATTCAGACTTTTACTGCAAGAAACCTGGGTCATTTAACAATTTTTAGTGGCCGAAAGCTAGATTGGGTTTTTGGTTGGCTGATTTGGGCTTACAGAGTCCACTGCACTTTGCCCTCTCACAACTCGACACGTCACGAAGAACACGTCATCACTCGACTTTTAGAAAGTAGCACAATTTGACAACAAAAGACAGCGATCCCGCAGTTTCTATTAATCATCCACGTAGTAGTAACTAATCAGGGAACGCCACCTCAGCAGCTGTCCATAGTAACGACATGAGCCTTTCCACTCTTTAGCATTTCCCACGTTGAAAAATCCAATTGTATCACCAAAACACGATGACTCGTATAAATGGCAAGGTCTCAATCGCATTGGGTGGAGTAAAAACCAAATTACCTGAGCGGAAACAAAGGGAAATGGAGAAGTATCAGATCTGGCTGGCCTTCGGGACCTTAGCCTTGTTGTTTGTATCAGCTTTAGCAGACGATGTCGTTGTACTCACGGAGAACAACTTCGAGAAGGAGGTTGGCCAGGACAGGGGAGCCCTCGTTGAATTCTACGCTCCTTGGTAAGTTTATTGCTCCTTTCTTGAATCCCCTTCGATGTCTTTTTAAGTTATAATTGATAAACTTATCAGCCGATCGGGATTATTTATGTAGATCTGTGTTTGCTGTTGATTCATACCAGATTTTGTTTCATTGTTAGAGGAAGTGAGTTTGCATGTCTAGTAATCGTAGATCGTAGTAAGCAGATAAAATGATTCATTTGAGTATAGTGTTTGCCACTTTAAGTTAGGAGAGAAGCCAAATGAACTGATCTCGTTTGAATATTAAGGGAAGCTGCTTGATGATTTTGTGATTTTGCGTTGTGATATTAGAAGTTCGTTCTTCACTCGCGCTTTCAGTAGTAGCTGCACCGTGGAAACAGGTTCTGCATACGAATTAATGATGTTAATTTCCGCGTACATCATTTCACTGCTGTCACTAATATCTGAACGTTGAAATCTTAATACTCTTGCTATTCCACTCCATTTCCTTATGACTCGAAGGGATATTATAAGGAATTCTGTAAGCTTTTGTGTGTGATAGTAAAGGAAGTGTTTTCAGAGGCGCTGGAAGGACAATGTTACTTGGAACTTGGAAACATGTTAAAAGTTCGGAAAAGTCCTAGAAAGGTCGTTAAGTATTTTAATTCCATAAAGTGTCATACAGGTTTTTGAGATGCTTCTGTTAAGTTTTGTTCAATTACCTGCACCTTAGTTATGAATTTTCTGGTATGTGACCTGAAACTATGTTCCTTTTTGTGTTTTGTGTTTACTGTGGCAGGTGTGGGCACTGTAAGAAGCTTGCTCCAGAGTATGAGAAACTTGGCACAAGCTTTAAGAAAGCAAAGTCTGTCTTGATTGGAAAGGTCAGCTTCTATTATTTTAAAAGTTTTTTGGATAAACAGAATCACATTTTATAATTTACAATAAATAAATAAAATTGTGTTGAACAATGGGCATTTTCTATCACGGTGTAGTTGTTTGCCATGTTTAAGCATCAGTTTTACCTGAATTTTACATTTCATTGCAGCTTTATTTATCAGAAACTAATTTCTTATTTCTTAACATATTTTTGCTAATGTGATGTAGGTGGACTGTGATGAGCATAAGAGCTTATGCAGCAAATATGGTGTCTCAGGGTACCCAACAATTCAATGGTTTCCTAAAGGGTCTTTGGAACCCAAAAAGTGAGTCTAATTCGACGGAGTTCAATTTTTTATCATTTTTTTTGTCTCCCTTTTAACTCTGCATTAATATATGCTGTCCATAATTTTAATCTTCACAGGTATGAAGGGGGACGTACTGCAGACTCCCTTGCTGAGTTTGTAAATAATGAAGCAGGTAATATTGTGAATTCCCAATACAATTGTTTGAACTAAGAACTTTATATCTCATTAGCTTCTTCACGTCCATCCCCAGTTATATTCTTTTCTGCTTTACTCCTGTAATATAGACAATGTAACATGATATGATTCTAGAGCTACTGCTTGTGTATGCTTTCAGTTTTAGATAATGCACCGTCTATATACCATGGTGCTATATGTTATGAATTGGCACATGCATTTTGTACTCTGATGGCTAACCTTCAAATTTTCCTTATATGGCTAATACATATATATTTTTTTGGCATTTGGATGATCCTCTTTGGTCCCATCCTAAGATTTTCCTTTGAAGTTGGTTTCTAGAAAATAAATTTGATCTGTGCATCTGTATTTGATTCCTAATAAGAACAATAATTTGCAGGGACCAATGTGAAGATAGCTGCAGTCCCATCAAATGTGGTGGTCCTAACTGCTGACAATTTTGATGAGGTAGTTTTGGATGAAACCAAGGATGTTTTGGTTGAATTTTATGCACCATGGTGAGTATGCACAATCCTCTTGTAATATTTTTTGCATTAATTTTGCAATTTCTTTTGTTCTTCTCTTATTCTGTTCAATGTGTCTGTGTTTCCTACTAATCGGTATCTGGATTGTGCTTCTGTCAGGTGTGGCCATTGCAAAAACCTTGCTCCTGTAAGTATGGATGTCTTTTCTTCATAAATTGGTGTTTTATGTTACTTTGGTGCCTGTAATCGTCATCTCTATTGGCTCCCTTTTTGTTTCTCAGACCTATGAAAAGGTGGCCACAGTATTTAAATTGGAACAGGATGTAGTTATCGCAAATTTGGATGCTGATAAATACAGGGAACTGGCTGAAAAGTAAGTGGAAATTTCAACTTCCAAATCTTTTTTCGTTTGCAAATATGGCTTTTCAAAATGACAGGCTTATATGAATGTTGGTCGTATTTGTATGTGCAGGTATGGAGTAAGTGGATATCCTACATTGAAATTCTTTCCCAAGAGCAGCAAAGCTGGTGAAGACTATGGGGGTGGCAGAGACCTAGAGGACTTTGTCTCTTTCATCAATGAAAGAAGTGGCACCCATCGAGATGTAAAAGGACAGCTTACTTCAGAAGTTAGTAATATATGTTGTGAATGAGTGTCATAGCTTTTCTTTACTATTTTACACGTATATTTACTTTATTATTCTGCTTGATAGGCTGGTATAGTTGCAAGTTTGGATGCCTTGGTTAAGGAGTTTGTAGCTGCTAGCAATGATGAGAAGAAGGCAGTCTTCTCCAAGATAGAAGAGGAAGTTGAGAAGCTCAAGGGTTCTACTGCTAGGTACTCATCTCATTTTGTTGTGAGATCTTATGGTATCAGAGAGTTTATTTCCGGTATTACAATATTGCCTATAATATGTTGTCAATTTCTATCTTGGTTAGCGAAGTTTGACCCCTTCCACTCACTCATAAGCTCTGGTGAAACTTGATATAATTTTTTTTTTTCATTTCTAGGTATGGAAAGATTTACTTGAAAGCTGCAAAGAATTGTATGGAGAAAGGTGATGATTACACCAAGAAGGAAATTGATAGGCTCCAGCGCTTGCTTGACAAGGTGAAGATTGATACCAGATTTAAGTCATTTTTTAGTTCATCATCTTTTTTGATAGAAAACTTCACATCCATTAGACTATATCATCATAATAGTAATCAAGTAGGCTTGATTTCATATGTGTTAGTAGTAATGTTAGTGACTCTTCTTGAATTGCTATGTTTTGGCAATGAATATAATATGTTGCAGAGACAGGAATAATTGTTTTAGTGCTTTAACTATTAAGATTCCATTTTCCCTTTGATTTTTGCAGTCAATCAGCCCGGGGAAGGCAGACGAATTCACCCTGAAGAAAAATATTCTATCAGCATTTGCTTGATTTACTGGATTGTGTTTCAATCATCTCTCATATCGGGCTGGGGTTGACTTTAATCCAGTTCTGGACATTGGCAGGCCATTGCCATGAATTTATTTGATCAGAGCTTTCTTTCAATGGTGAAGACCTTTAGGCCTCGACTTTAATGAGCACATATGTGCTGTAGTAAAGAACCTGTTTTAAAAAAAGTACAATTAGCTGATATCATGATTTTGATGGAACGTTGGTTTATACAATTTCAATTTTGAGATGCTTTTGAGAGAAGTACAATTAGCTAATATCATATCCTACCTAATTGCCTGATATCTTCTTTTTATTTGCTTCGCAAATCTTAATGACTATCCCAATAGGTGATGGAAACAACACTATGATGTTTCATGTCCCAATTATGGCATTTAAGATCTCTTTCTTCATTTTCGTACGTTGCTGTCTATAGGTATTATTTATTTAATTCTAAAAAGAAATTCTCACACATTATGAAATAAAATAAATCAAATTTTCTTACTTGTTTTGCTTTATGTTAATAGTCTTAATCATATTATTTATCACTCTTTTTTTAAAAAGAAAATCGAAGTAACCTATACCCGAAAAAATTCTTCTGATCATTTCAGCTAAATTTAATTACTACGGAACACGCATTAATACACAAGATTTTGACGGTACCAAAAGCAAAACCGGTGTCGCATTTTGAACCAAAATAGCATTTAATCCATCACTTGATAGGTTGCATTTTAACTCGTTAATTAAAAATAATCACAAATATGATACTATCCAATAAAATAAAATACAAATCTAAAAACCACAAATTGGTTCAATTTAAATTAACCAAGTTACACAAAGAATTACATACAATTTGTTTAACACTAGCAATTATCAATTTGCAGTACAAGTGATTGGAACCGAGTTCTTTAAAGACTACATAAGACGGTGTTTGGTCATTTTTGTCTTCATGCAACACTTGTAGCAAATTTCATACCAAGCTCAATATAAGTTCTTATCAGGACAAAAGGATATTCATGGGCGGAATCATACTCGTACATCTCTGATTTACAAGGTCGCCGTTTTGTAAGTTGGTAAGATACTAAGATTAATAGCGAGCTCTAGATCAACAGATTACGAAATAGCCCCCACAGATATTTCAGCAATCCTTTTCTATAGCATATGTAACGAAGAGGCATCTTCATGTATCGGATCCAGCGTGCAAGAACTATCCAAATCTCATGGCACCTGCTATTCACCAGTCATACGTTTGAAACAATTACGAAAATCCACAAAATGAGATTTTCAGTGGTTACAACCCAATCCCTAAGGCATCTAATCCCGAGATTCATCTCCTTTAATGTTCATATTCAACACCCTGCATGACTTTTCTTGACTAAATCCAGGCTCTGACATTCGCATTGAGGAACAATCCTCAATCTGATACTCCCTCTCATCTGCTAAAGACTTCATATATGAGCATGATCGCTCCTCAACTTCTATATTAGCTACAGGTTCTTGTGCTGAACCAAATGACAATTCAAACGATGACAAGCTGGGAGGTTGCGTTCTCATCTGCACAGATCTTAAGAGTGCAGCTCTCCTCAAGTCACCTGAATGGCATATATCACTAGGGGATGATGGGAACCGGCCCTCAGAGTCTGACCCTCGTTGACGTGGCTGTGAACAAGTAGCACCAGCAACTGCACAGCTATGTGAAGCATATGAACTTGTGGAAGGAGCATAAGAGAAGCCACTGAGTGGTCTCTGGTACCTATGTGGAGAAACTGGACTAGTTGGCAGGCTGTCAGATTGTGATGAGCAATTGTTTACAGTGACCTCACAATATCTTGAGTCATCTGAGTCTTCAGACATTGGTGAATATTGCATAGACATCTCATCCCTGGACAAAACAATTCAGAATTTATATAAGAAACAAGTGTAATGAGAAAACCCTAATGTTTTGAGGAAAGAATTTTAGTAGCAGTACAAAATTACCAAGGCAGTTATAAATTTAAATAGATGCACAGTAAGTTTCTTTACAGAGGAGAGACCACAGTGAAATGGTGCTAACTATCAGAAATGGCTATGCCTTGAATATACACATATATAAAATTCATCTTGAAGCTCATATAGGCTCTCATAGGATAAGATATTGAGCCAATCCAACCCTGATTGAGTCTGAACACCAAAGCTCAACTACACTCAAGCTTGAAATCATTTGTTGCTGAGCTCAACAAGACAATATTTCCTTCAGCTTGATTTGAAGTCATCTAAATCCCCAAAAATCAAATAGAAAATTATATGTACAAACTAAAACTAAAGATTAACTAACAAGTTATTTGCCAGTGCATCTGCATGTTAAGAAAATCCAGATTGATACCATTCCTGTAACTTTGTGATATTCAGAGTTCTTTGTCCTTGGTGTCAATTATGCAGAAAACTAATAGATGGCACAGCAGTAAGACAGTGCGGTGTTACTTTACATCTTAACATCGATTCAAGAATTGATGCAATTGTTACTAGATACAAAATGAAAAAATCTCATAACAAAGAGATCAGATATTTGATAATAGACCTCCACCCAACAACCAAATACAATTCCTTGAGTTTCGTGGAATTAAAATTAATATAATCTGCATCATAGCTTTGTTCTTGCAATCCCAGAACCAAAAGCTGAACAGGGTGAGGGGCATCCTTACCCCACAAGACTATCGAATTTATACTAGAAACAAATTTTGCATCTTTTTACTCATAAAACAAACCAATGTCTAGGATCATGATTCTTTCTGTTTCCTTCCAAGCTTTTTTCTTGTCGCGCAAATAGAGTTGCTTCTACATTTTCTTGAAAGGAAGGACAAGAGAGTAATCCCCATGGAACAGAGTTCATTATGTTACACTATAAATAATCTAAACAAAATTCAAAAATTGCACAAAATGAAGGAATAATAATAACAAGGCAAACTGATTGTAAAATTGCTTCAAATTGAAGTCAATTGAGTATGCTATAATTCACAATGGCCTGCGGCAAGCTAGTAGCTATTGCTGATCTCCAATTGTCAACCTAAAACATCCTCCAAGTGCATACCCAATTCCAAAATTTTCCTTGTCATGTGAAGATGAAGGCAATAATTTGCAAACACAATGCAATGCTAGTTCATTTATTTAAACTTTCAACTAAACCGCAATTAATTTCTTTATGAAGTGTATGAATAAGAAGTTAACAAATACAGCTATCAGACCTGGCTGGAGATTCCATGAGATTTTCCGGGAGCGGGTCTCCAACAGTTAATCCATTTAAGCTGGACGCCATTATCTGCCCAAGAGAAAAAATCTTTTGATCAATGAGACAGACCACAAAATTACAAAATCCCATCATAACACAAAACTGAACAGAGGAACAAAATTAAATCCCAGAAAAACAATAATTAAAAAAAAAAAGACTAGAAAAACACAGTAGCTATAAGAAATCGAAAATTGAGAAACAGGGAGATACCTCACTGAGGTAACGCTTGTGAGAGTGAAGATTGTCGAGATAAACCTCATCTTCGGGATCTCTATTACGCTTAGCACTGGGAGATGATGTTGATACTGATGCCGACGTTGATGTGGAGTTCGATTCCGAGCCCATTTTCAATTAAATTGATCTCATCCGATTGCGAGATTGAATCAAATAATAAAACAAAGTTACAATTTTGATAACACATTTATGTCAAGTGTTCTGTTCGTCAGTTTGCGACGAAAGTAAAGTGCTACGGGCAGCAGTAATGTGTCAGCCTCAGCCTGGGCTCGAGGCGCGAGAGAACGGCCCGCGAGATATGTTATGTTGCCTCGTTGGTGCAGTAAGAAGTTTGCGGAACTTGCTCCAGCTGTCGACATGTGTCCATTTCGGTAACTTCATTCCCAAAAAAAAAAAAAGGCGCAGCGTCTGTGACTGTAACTGTGAGAGAGTTCAATGCGAACGGTGTCGCTTTGCTTGCACGCTTCGGATAATGTCGTGATATTATTTCATCGTTTTATTGGACCCGAGCCGAACGAGTTCTGGATAATTGCAAACAACTCCTTGATATTTAATTAGTAAATAACAAATGACTTCTAAAACAAAATTTTATCAATTAAGAATTTTCTTTTTCACCCATTATCATTCATCTCAATGACGATTTTTCTCATCTTTTTTCACAAGTATTCATGTATATATTATATTATTTTTGTTTATATATATATATATAATTTAGCTAATTTCCTCTCGCATCAATATTGAGGGAATAATTTAATAACTCCTCACCAATTTGAAAGGAAAGATGATTTAATTTTTATAATTGTGACAGATCGCAACGAGGTGTGGGATGATAAATTTAAAAAAAAAAAAAAGAAAGGGAAATTAACTTAAATATTTCCTAAGTAAAATTGATAAATCAAAATTTTAAACTACGTTTTCATATTAGATATTTCGAAAATAACAAATATTTCGATCAAATATATAAAATACCTTATTCCTATAATTAAATATATAAAAACAAAAAATGGGTGTAATCCGAAAACGATGAATATATATAGACTTGATATATATATATATATGTATATGTATCTCTAGTATATTCATATCTCGTTGTAGTTTGCGACGGCATACATTTGAAAAGAATATGTTATAAAAAATCTGATTCGTAGGTTCTCTTATCTCTTACAGGATTAACGTACAATAAACGAAGTTGGGTCCAAGACGAGAGATTACCTCGACTATTTATAAAATGTCATATATATAAATATAAATATATATATATATATATATATATCAGGAGACCGTGTCAAATCTCAAAATGATGCCGAAAATAATGCCATTAATGTTAAAAGGTGATGTAGATTAAAGAATGCTGCACACTTTCAATGTCATATAAACAATGCTTAGCTTTAGGAATGCTTGCCATTTGTCCTCGTAGATGCAGACGAATCCTTCCTTCATTTCAATTTCACTACAAAGTTATTTTACATGTGTTCAGATCATCGATTCTATTCTCTGGTTCATGTAAAATTTTCGAATAATAGTAATAATAATAAAAAAAAATAATAAAAAATTGATGATAGGTTTAGCATGTTATGTTATCCATGTATAACGAAAGGATGAGGTTATATAGCAACCTTTGTTGTCCATTTTCCCAAGCTTTGGTCTTTTCTGTGTACAACAACCGTGGAAATTGAAATGACTTGACTGATTCGCAGGCATTTATTGATCAGTCAATCGTCACGTGATATCATATGCAAAATCTGTTAATCATATTATGTATAAATATTGCTAGAAAGTCTAATAATTTGAGTTTTAACGTGATATGATTGATAATTAGTAAAGATTTAAAAGATTATTAGAAATCAACCGTCTCGAGTGCAAGTTGATGAAAAAAAAAAAAAATCAAAAAGTCATAGCACGAGCATGGAAAACAAGGTGCCACTGAGATTGATGTTTGGAAATGAAAGGTATTTCAAAACAACAAACGAGCTTTGGATCCTTCGAGAGATCAGATGGGCGGACGAAATGGGGAGGAGTTTTAGCATAAATCCAAGGTAGCTATCGCTTCAAGTAGTTTTATGGACTAAACTGCAGAATAGCTCACCTGGGGCCTAGGCTACATGTTCAAAGCTCGTAGTGTTCCTATGTATATTGCATAACAATTAAACAATTACGGTAAATTTAATATAAAGTTTAGAGGGCAGAAATGAAAACCCAAAAAAAAATTAATAATAATAATAATAATAATAATAGTAATAATAACGAGAAGAACTGCAGAAAATAGCAATTGTCGCCGTAAGAATCAGAGCGTCAGAGCCTTTGTGTTGGCTTTTTGGACGCAAAAAGATGGAGAAAAATCAAAATAATTCATGGGTGGGGGACCGGCCTTTTCTCCCAAAGGTTAGTATTCGTCGTGGGCCCCATTAAGTCCGAATTAGATTCCTTAGAGATCTCCCAATGTGCTTGAGAGCACATTTGATTTGATTGCAACTGAACAATAATTTATGTTATCTAATAATAATTGCTATAACATCTGCAAATTTACATGCAACCTATTACCGAATGAATCCACCAAATTTACCTAACTAAATACCTTCTCCTTCTTCACACCGCCCACGATGCATTCAAATTAAGGGGAAAAAGACAATTTTTTTTTTTTTAAATTTAGTTTAATGGACATATAACTCTTAATAATTTTAAAAATATTTATAAAAATTTTAATTTATTTTAAAAAAATAATTATATTCTTATTAAAAATAGTTATTTATAAACATTATTATTAAATCTTTAAAATGTAAGAAAATATAATATATTTATAACTAGTATATTAATAATATAATATTTATTAATGAATTATAAACTTATAAATTTTATAAATAATAAATTTTATTTTTATCATAGTTTATATAATTTAACCATACATAAATATAAATTATATTATAATTATAAGTATTGTATTACAATATATTTTTTTTACATATTAATATTTATTTATGATTTATTTTCTAATATTTAAGTAATATTGAATTGTTAATATATTGTAAAATAAATAAATTTATATTTTAATTACAATATATTAACAAATATTGTTTATAGTATTTATAAAATATATAAATTTATAATGTGTTAACAAATATTATATAGTTAATATACTATAAAATAATATTATGATTTATTTTATTAATATATTTTTTTAATATATATATTAATATTTCCTCACATTTTAATGATTTAATAATAATTTTTGTTAAATAATTATTACTAATAAAGATATAATTAAACTTTAAAAGTAAATTGAAATTTTTATGAGTAATTTTTAAACTAATAGAACTTATATGTCCATTAAATCAAACCTCAAGAACTTTCATATTCTTTTATCTGAAATTAATGGCATAGGAAGCCACATTTTAACAAACTAATTACATGCGTAAATCCTGAGTCCTAGCGGCGAAAAGGACCCGCGGTCGTAAGTAACGCAAATTAGGATCATCGTCCAGAGGCAAAGCAAGGAAGCGGTTGAGCTCCACTGCCTGCATCCATCCTACATGCACAAACACAACCAATACATGCAAATAAGAAATTAAGTTAGTGCTAACTAAGAAACACATACAAAGGCTTTAAGGGGTACGTGGGCCAGATCTATTATCTATACCTAACAGAACACAAGTCGCCCATGTGGGTCTAATCAGGTTTTACAGTCTTGCAGAATATCAATACTTAGACATGGATGATACGAGATGCTTACAGCTCACCTAACTCAGATACAACACCCCATGTGTAGGTCAGCTAATTTCCAGCAGCAAACGATCGAGAAGTTTTTGTTTTGTTTTTTCCTTTATTTTTTTAAAAGAATTCTGTTATTTCATATATATATATATATATATATATATATGCACCACAATTTGGTGCACCGTCCAGTGGAAATATATAGGAAATCATAATCCCGGTTTTGCACTGAGGTTTCTATATAATTATCCGTGCAACATAGTGGGAACCGTATTTTTGCTAACATGAAAGGTTGTTCAGACATCCCACAATCGGAACAATGATAGTGAAAAATGAAAAAAAAAATCTGATCCACAAACATATAAAGACTAAGAGACAAACACGCAGAGATGGATGCAAGACGCAACTACTGTCATAAAGAAATCAAACATACAGAGCTCCAACTATCTAAAAGCTAATGCAAGTATTCAAAGTGCTAACAGCGGCTACAATTCATTGCAAGGCTGTCACTACTAAAAGATTGCCACGCTGAGCAATTGTGATGATTAATAGATAACAAAAGTTGATGAAGCTAAGTTCAGGCAATATGAGCGAGCCATATCGATCATCTTTCAAGAATCAAGGCAAAAGGAGGACATGCATCTAATCAGCACCAGCACCAGCTGAACAACAGTGATTCAAAACATAGCTTCACTAATGTCAAACTGTACAAAAACATTAAGCTTCCTTAAATTTAATGCAACAGATGCACAACTGTAAATTAAAAATTAATCATCTCAAAAGCCAAAATCTATACAAAAAATAAAACCCACTATCTCTTCTTCTTGGCATTATTTTCTACCTGGAAGAGACCGGGTTCAAAGTCTTGGCCAGCCCATTAAGCGCACCGTACCCTTTGGAACTAAATCCTAAGCAACCAAACAGCCCCTGCCTGTAAGGCAAATAAGTCCTCTTCTTCATCTCCTCTGCTTGGGCTCTATTTGCGGTGTAATGTAACTCGTGAGCCGACCGTGGGACCCTCCGTTTTGAAATCCCATTTGCCGGTTTTCCAGTAACCGTCTTCTTCACAGAACTTTGTTCATTTCGCTTCTGTTTTTGTTTTGGCTTCTCTTGCGTTTCGTTACTACTAGCATCAGGAGGAGATGATTTGTCTTCCTTAGAGACAGTTAAAGAGGCAGCAGCGAGTTTTTTCTCTTTCGAAGGAGAGAACGAGATGGAAGACCAGAACTTCTCCTTTCCATTGCCTCTCCCTTCGCTTTTGCTTCTGTACAAAAGGTCTTTTAAGAATATCCACTTCTTCGAGTTCCTTCCAGAAGATGAAGACCTGGACGAAGAAGCAGAACATGACGGCGTAGTTTCACTTGAAACTGCTTCTTCGCTCTCTTTTCGGTCCACGTAATCTTGCAGCTCCAAAATCTTTTCGCTGACCTCTCTCCCAGTGTCGATACCCTCTTCGTGCCAGGAGTTTTCAAACTCCTGGTTCCTTAACGGAGACAGAGATATGGCCTTTCTATGAAGAGATTTACTGCGTAGCTTCAGATCTCTCCCTCGTTTCGCCGTCTCTTCGCCGTCTCCTTTGCTTTCGTCGTCGTCTTCTTCAACTTCCAGATCTATAAGAGGAGCTAAGATCTGAGGCCTCTGCAAGTGGGAGGAAAGCTTCATAGGTCTAATCTGACCGTTCAAGAACAGCTCATCGGCCGAGCTCATTGATCCAACGGCTACCGACCCATTGTTCGAGAAACGAGACGAGAAATCGAACTCGAAATCAGATTGAGTCGATAATAACGATGACTCGGACGAACGACACGTGGCAGACGGACCTGAAGATAACACATAATGCATGGGACTTGCTGGTGCGCTGAAGAAGTAGCCGGCGGTGGCGGGTCCACGGCCAGGACTCGAAGGTGCGCTAACGTACGGCGTGGAGCAAGCGGAATCCAAATCTTCACTGAAACGCGGTGTTTCAGTGAGGTCTGGTTCGACATTGTTAGGGTTGTGGGGAATAACCATTATTGGAGAGAGAGAGAGAGAGAGAGAGAGAGAGAGAGAGAGAGAGAGGTGGTTGTGGGTAATGACTGACGGAGAGAGAAGTGAGGAAGCTAGTGGCTTGTGCAACACGGAATTATTGTGCAGGGAGAGCGCTCTGAGCGAGGAGAATGCATGTGCATATCTGCATATGATACGAGCTTTGCTGAGTGAACTCTCTCTCTCTCTCTCCCTCGGGCGGTTATGTTCTGTTGTATAAAAATTTGAGAATAATATTTGTTTTATAACGTCAATGAGTTTGTCTTGATTTAGGCTTTTACTAGTGGAATGACTACTTTGTCCGTGCCCGATCTGTTCTGGATTTTTTTAACTTACTATAATACCCTTTCATCACATGCGGATGTGGCGTCTATATCTACGTGTACTGACTTATATAGATTAACCTTCAAGTTTGAATTTACGTGAAATTATTTTAAAATGTGCTTAATTTATTATTTATGGAAGCCTTAGGTAACAAATTTGGGGAGGTTAATCAGTAAAATTTCGGATTATTAAGGGTGAGTTTTACGGCGCAAAAGAATAAGTATGAATATAATTAATATTTGTATTCTTTAACATTTTTTTAATAATTTTTAAAGAAAATATTTAAATGTTTAGTTAGTAATTTTTAAAAGTATTTATTGGTGTTAAATTAGGTGTTTGAAAGTATAATTAAAAAAGTATTTTACATTGACAAATTACTAAAATAGAGATATTAAAATAAAGCAATATATTCATATTTCGATATTTTTAATAAAAATAAATATTATAAACATATAATTTTTTATTTTTATAACATTTCTAAAAAATTGAATAAAAATTTATTATTAAAATAATCTCAACTTCAATAATATAAAAAAAAAATTGTCATAAAAATAATTGTAATTTTAATAATATTCATTATCTATTAAACATTAAAATATAAATAAAATTATAAATATCATGAACACAAATAATATATCAATTTTAATAATTTATGTATTTAATAAGAAAATTATAACAAATAATATATCTGCAAAAATATCTAATATAATCTATAATATATTAATATATATAATCATCTAAATTAAATTTTATTTAATAAAAAAATATTTCAAAAATATAATTTTTAGATTTGTTTAGTAATATTTTAGAAAAAATAAAATTTTTATTAATTATACAAGTGCTATTCTTTTAAATACTTAAAGTGATAATTTGAGAATATATTAAATTTTACTAATCAAATAAATTAGTTTAAGTACTCAAAATTTTTTTATAAATATTCTTATTAAAATTTATAAAATATATAATACTAATTAATACTTATAAAATATTTATTAGCATTGTAAAACTCACATAGAGTTTTTATTCACAAATGTCACTCGTTAGATGACGATCCCTGATAACCAACATGTCAAATTATTTTAACTCAAGACGCTCGCTTAAGAGTGAAAAGTCAGGTGGAGGGTGAGGGGGATAAAGTGGGAATAAAAAGAGAAATAGGAAAAAGAAGAGAGTGTGGGGATGGGTAATTGGGTAAATGGAGTGAGAGGTACTGAGGCCGTCGTCGGGGATATTGCATGTGATGTCAGCAGTGAGCAGACTAATCAATACTACAGTGAAGACGTGGCGGCACGTGCCTGGCTTCGACTTCCCATACCTTGCTTTTCTAATTTTTTATTTTGGGTTTCCCATATGCCCACCATTACCATCACCATCTCTGCCTTTGAGTTTTTCAGGGAATTGAATTGAATTCATGTAATGGATTGGGCCATCCATAACGGCAGGCTTTTGCTTTGTGTTGACTCGCTAACACAAAAACCCGATACTCATACAAGTATTGCATTGCATGGAATAAGTGTACTGAGAAATAGAGGTGGGTGCATTTAGGAACAAACCAGCCACCAGAGTTTCGCGAATAAAAATGGACGTCAGACGAGCTACCTATTCAGATGTGACTACGTACGTGACGGGAGATTTATTTTTAGAAAAAGAGGGATGGTGGTATGTTGGTTTGAGTTTCTCTTAAGGAAAATAGAATGGGCCCTGCCACTAGGCTCAAAATAAATTTGGGCCGAAATTAATACCCCCACTCCGACAGTCTTCCTAACTCTGGAATCCGTCTCTTGCAGCAGCGAAGCATGTAAGTGAACTGAGCTAGGTTAATTCTTCTGAAATCACAAAAAAAAAGCAATTTTTCCCATTTTCCTCTAATCAAAGTGCATTAATCTCTTCGTCCGCATGGCTCTCGCTTTCTCCCGTCAGAAGATTTTCAGCCTGACTTCTCAGTGCATGAACTTCTGGTAAAGTTCACAAAATCTTACTGCTTTCTCTGTATTTATTTCGGTTATTTTTGTATGCTAAATCATCTTATGGTTTTAAATTCAGGCGGAAAATGAGTACGGTATCGGAGAAGCGAAATATAGAAGACCACAAACGCAGATTGCTGGCTGCCAAATACGAATTAAAGCGAAAGCTTTACAAATCCCTTCACAGAGATGTCAATCTTCCTGCTGAGTTGCGAGAGAAATATCTCTGTAAGTTAGCCCAGTTGCCTAGAAACAGTTCCTTTACACGAGTCAGGAACCGTTGTATTTTCACTGGTCGATCTCGTGCCGTCTATGAGAAATTTCGAATGTCTCGTATCGTCTTTCGTAGTTTAGCATCTCAAGGGATGTTGATGGGCGTCAAGAAGGCGTCTTGGTAGACTTCATTTCGCTGCTTGTCCAACGCAAGGCATTCAACCTGAAAAGATCTTATGGAATAATCGGGAATCCGTCTGCCTTTACTTTACTTAGCCTTCTATGTCATTTTTTAAGATCTGGATACTTTCTGAAATTGTTGTTTATTTTGGCTGAAACATTTGTTGCTTGATAATGCATATTGGTATTCTGCCACATACAATACAGAACTTGAAAGTGTGCAGACGTGGGATAGTGTATTAATGATTCAGAGTAAGCTAATTTTTGCAATGCGTTGAGTGCGTAGCAAAGCATAGTTATGAGAAGTGATGTTTTCCTTAGTTTGAGACTTATTATTAGTTAAACAAAACGATTATTGAAGTTTTGTAATTTGCGTGCGCTTTCATTCATATTATTTGGAAAATAGAAATATAAGCAGCAGTCAATTTTATTTCTTTGAATACTGATTACTGGAATTGATTTTGTTCGTCTTCATTTTGCTTTTCCTTTTATTCGCTTAAATATTCAAACAATGAAAATTTTAGAAGTCTTTTCCCACCTCATCCTATCATCTTTGGGTAGCTAAGGTTCCCTTTCTTAAGATTGTTGGCCCCTCTTGACAGCCTTGTCAAAATGATCTGCCTCAGCTTTCTTGATGCTTTGAAGTGCTCCTGGTTTCACACCCTTAACAGCTGATTCCTTGATTGGACCTTCTTTAGCAATAAATCCCACCATTCTACTGGTTTCATTATTGCCTAAATCATTGTGATTCCCTATATTTTGCTCACCTGTCACCAAATTTGACGGGTTCATTAGATGCCCACCCACTGCATTTTTATATAATCCTGCTGTATGTGTTTTTGGGCTATCCCACCAGCTGGTGTGCAGGTCTTATAGTGAATTTGAGGAGGTACTCCTCTTTCACTTTTGGGAGACAAACCTGCCAAATTTTGTCCATAAAATTTATTCCTGGGACGAGACACTGGTTTCTCCAAATGTCTGTCATTGTTTTGTACTTGCCTTGACTTGCCCAACTCAGATTATGTTCCACCATTCCTGAAGACAGTGGACATGCTTTTGCCATCGAGTGCTTGCTGATCAAAATGGGGATAATTGTGGCATCTGGGGTTCAATCTGTGCAAGCTGTAATTTCTCCCTTCCAGTCCATGAAATCTGTTTTCCTTCTCGGACTGAAATGGCTTGCCAGCCACAGTTTTAGGTGGATATCTTAGCGGAGGGACGAATATGATTGGGGTCTGATTTTGGGGAATGTGAGACGTCTCTTCAAATCAGAAATTTGAACACTCTAGCTCCTGCTTTGGATCCCTACTTGGTTTCCTGTTGATAGGCGCCAAAGCTATAGAAATGCTTTGTTTGTGTAGCATCTTAACTTCAGCCTCCTGCCTGCAAGTGTTCTGTGGGAAAAATTGGTTGTCCGACAAGCATACATAACAGACTAAGCTAACAATATGCATCTGTTTCTTCGTGCCAAAGGAAGCGGTAAAATGAAAATTACACTACTACTGTATAGATTAGAACGCAGTATAAAGTAATCTGAATAGTGATGCCTCAGTCAAAAGAAAAAAAAACAAAAGTTGTTTTTGGTGAAAAAATGTAGCAAGAAACCAATATCATTATAACGGTCACTGTTCCATTGAAATGACCCCTGTCAGACGGAGCGGCTAAACTTTGCCAAATCATAACCAGCCAAAACATGACAGGGTAAAAGACAATGTGATTATCATTGAAAATAGCAGTATCAAACGAGGAGTGGAAGTAGATGAATCTTACTGTAGAAGTGATGGTTGTTCAATCTCATTGTCTCTTCTCCCCTGGAGAACGACTTCTCTAGGTCTTGCATTGCCGAAAGGATTTTGGTTTCTGTACTGAATGTGCTTGAGCTCCAGCTGTTGCTGCTTCTTCTAACTCTACCTCATCTGCCCACGAAAGTGCAAAACCAAACTTGTTTTCACTTCGCACCATCTCTTTCTTCTAAGCGATCCCTCAACGGCTCTTTTTTGCCGTACAAATTTTGAAACTTTAGATGGTCAGGCAGAGTGGCAGAGGCAAAGTGACCTGGATGGGATCTATGAAAACGCACATTTATATAGTATTGCGATTGCTAACATCCGGGTACTCACTGCTGTATTATAATTAATCATTATATCTTAAAAATTAAATAAAAATACAATAATTTTAAACATACCCTTACACATCGGGGTGCAAAATAAATAAATAAATAAATGAATAATGGTAAAGAAGAAATACCATTTAGGTGATTGCTTTTTTTGTTTGTTTCTAACAGCAAACTAGATGCTATAAAAAAAATTATAAAAAGTAAAAATAAGATGCGTGTGTGCCACCTAGATGTGCGCCTATCGGTAAAATATTGACAAGATTTTACTTTTTCTACAAACGTATGAAAATGAATTCTAGGACTAACCATTACGAGCCCTCTCCTTTGAGCAATTAGCTTTAAGCCTTGAACTTAAGCATCGAACTTCCATTAATGGTAAAGTTAGTGCAAGCATGCAAAATGCTAGAAGAACTAGTGCGGGTATATTCTATAAGATGAAAAAGACATTACCAAGTTGCAAGCATATGGCAGTTTATGCTCTTGTCTCTCCTATTATTGTCATTCTTCTCTACTCTGCTTTCTTCGGTTAGAAAAGTACAAAAACATAGGGTTACACGTATAAATAATATGGCCCAAAAATGTCAAGGTGTTGCAAAGATTAGAATTTAGACAAGTTAAGATCATAAAAATGATACTAATTGATATTTTTTAGTAATGTTATGTACAAAAATAAAAAGACTTTATTGCCCCTTAATCGTTGTTATAAAAACAAATTATTTAAGGCAAATAACCAACATGAAAAAACTTTTGACGTAGCAACATATGGAGTTAGTTAATAAAGCGGCGTCAATTGCACGGAAATAATGCTTCTCTAAGTGCTGCAGCTTTCTAGCCTAGGTTTAGCCAAAATCCAGATAGTTACTTTCACAAGCGACGAGCGGACGCGCGTTTACTCTTCCTCAAGCTTTTCCCGCTCGGACATTAACACGAACACTTTGACTACAATAATCAATTACCACTAGAACTTGAATAGACTGAAAAATCAGGCAGAAGGGGAAAATGAAGTACGTGTTGGTTACAGGTGGAGTTGTGAGCGGCCTTGGCAAAGGTGTCACAGCGAGCAGTATAGGCGTGGTTCTCAAAGCTTGTGGCCTTCGCGTGACCTCAATTAAAATTGGTTCTCCTCCACCCTCTTTCTGTTTTTTGTCCGATATTTTGTAATTTGGACTCATGCGGTTCTCTGTTTATTTTGTTTTTATTGCGCTAATAAATTATTTTTGGCTTGTGTCTGGAAAATGTATATATTCGATTGGAATCTGATATTGATTCTACTGATTGTTTTTTTGGTTATTATCTTTGCATAGTTCAGCTGTTGATTGGTGCTCTGCTGCAATTATATTTCATAGTTTAGTCTGTTTCATTTTCTATTGGTTGGTCGTGGTAGTTTTTGGCTGTTGCTCTGTGTTTATCTTTATCATTTAATTTGCTTACATGTTACTATACTAATATTGGTTGGTCGTGGTAGTTTTTGGCTGTTGCTCTGTGTTTATCTTTATCATTTAATTTGCTTACATGTTACTATACTAATATAAGCTCATTGGTTTGATTTGAATCAGAATCCAAAAATTAGTTTTTGTTTTTAATTTTTTTTCTTTTTCATTTCAGTTTCTGTAACTGCATGTCTTGTTCTGCAGATCCTTATCTTAACACAGATGCTGGTACCATGTCTCCTTTTGAACATGGGGAGGTTTTTGTTCTTGACGACGGTGGAGAGGTTTCTTTTTTCTCTATTCCTATCTCAAGATTGACTCATCAAGAAGTTGAATAATATTGTACACTCTTGCACACAGAATAAGTTTAATGGGTGCATAAGTATCAATTAGTGTATTTACAAGTTTATTATTTGGTTTTCTTCCTTAAAGGTGGACTTGGATTTGGGTAACTATGAACGGTTCCTGGATGTTACTCTTACAAAAAATAACAACATCACCACTGGAAAAATATATCAGGTACTTGAAATTATTTGATATAAATTCCTAGTCATGTATATTTTTGAGTTGTATGAGTTGCTTAAATATAATCATTATGTTTCTTTTGTTCATCAGTCTGTCCTTGAGAAGGAACGGAGAGGTGATTATCTTGGAAAGACTGTGCAGGTGATGCTTTGTATTCATTAAAGGATGCTTGCTATCTTAATTGTATAAAGAGAATACAGGTGATTTTATTTTTTCCACTTTTGGGTGGAGCCAGGTGGTTCCTCACATCACAGATGCTATTAAGAATTGGATTGAGTCTGTGGCTGTAATTCCTGTGGATGGCAAAGAGGGACCAGCAGATGTTTGTGTGATAGAGTTGGGAGGAACAGTTGGTAAGTGCTATCTATACAAAGAGACTTATGGTGCATGTAGAATTGTTGATATGTTGTTTGATTAACACCGGTTGTTCTTTAGGTGACATTGAATCAATGCCATTCATCGAGGCTTTGCGACAGTTGTCATTTTCAGTTGGTAAGGCTGCACATATGATGCTATGATGTCGATCTATATGGACTGCTATTTAGTGTCCTAGACATATTTGAAATCTCCATTGAAGTGCTTCTCTGAATTTCGGCCTAACACTTCGATAGTATCATTGTACAGTTAAATTTGATTGAACTATTTATACAGATATGTTATGCTATGTGCTGGATACTATGCTGGTAGGCCATTTGTCGAATACTTTGGATGTGTGGATTTTTATTTAAGCAAATGGAAAACTTCGAAATATCTTCTTTGATGTACTTCATTGCTTGGCATATGCACTTAGGTTATAAGTACCATCAAGATGTGTCGTATTTGCTTACTTTATTTTTCTCCTCAGGTCAAGATAACTTCTGCCTTATTCATGTGAGCTTGATACCTGTGCTGGGTGTTGTTGGAGAGCAAGTAATACCCCATTGTTTTTTGTATAAACCTTTTTACACGATATGCAATATATATATTTTTTGTACATTTTTGACATTATACAATTGGAGGCCAAAATTATTAGTAATTCCCTTAAATTTATTCAATTTTTTTTTCTTTGGCTGGTTCCTCTCTCTCCTCTGATTAAGGCTCTTAAGTCTCTCTTTCTTGTTGCTCTTAGAAAACTAAGCCTACGCAGCACAGTGTCCGGGAATTGAGAGCATTAGGCTTGACACCCCATCTGTTGGCATGCCGTTCTGCTCAGGTACATCTTTTCCCTGCCTTGTACCTACCTGTATGCAAGAGGGTTAATGGTTTGCAAATATTTGGTGGAATCTTTTATATTTTTGGCATTGGTTTGCTTAATTGTTGTTTAGATGCAATTGTGTTGCCCAAGTTATAAGTTGGATGGTATCCATCATGAGTATGCGCATTTTTGCTCTGGACTGTTTTATGTGTTTCATATGACATGATATTTATGTGTTGTTATTCAAATGATATCATGACTGACCATGTTAATTTTTATTCTGTAAATGTCACTGATTTTTTTTTTTTTTTTGATTCTACAATTGGCAATATATTTTTTGTTAATTCTGTTGCAGCCTTTGTTGGAGAACACAAAGGAGAAACTTTCTCAGTTCTGCCATGTTCCAGTAAATTGTCGAAGTTTGCTTTTTTGATTTTTTTTTTTAAATGAATTCTGATCTCTTGATAGGCGATCTTATATATCTCTTTAATGGTTTTTCCCAGATTGCTAATATTCTCAATATCCATGACGTTCCAAACATTTGGCACATTCCTCTACTACTTCGAGTGGGTTTACTAGCAGTTTTATGGTTCCTTGATTCCTTCTGAACTTAAAATTTTCCACTTTACTTTTCCACATTATTAATTTTCTTTAATGTGCATACCTTTTCCAGAACCAAAATGCTCATCATTCGATTCTAAAACAGCTAAATTTACTGAGGTTAGTTTTGCTGCAGCTTCTTCAGTATGTAAGGCCTTAATATTTAAGATCAGAACCCTTAACAACTTCAGATTTTCTTATATCTGTGATTACTTACCATGTGATGATTGCTACTTAGATATCTGTTTTTCTCCTTTTACATATTAACCCATGACCTTAGGTTGCTGCAATGATTGTATCTGTGATTAGTTACCATTTTAGGACTGCTGCCACTTGAACGTGTGACAAGCCAGAGGAATGCCTGTCTTTCAAACAAGATGGTGAATGCGGTATGGTTGTTTTGTTTACTAACTGATTACAATCTTCTGTTGCAGCATTGCTACACCTCCAGATTTAAAAGCTTGGACAAAGAGGGCCGAGACTTATGATAATCTCACCAATTCTGTTAGTAAAGCTTCCAATAACCTTAACAGATCTTGTTTTCATGAACCAGAATTTACCAATTCTGATATCATTGCTATCACCAATTGTATTGCTCTTGTCAAATACTATTCTCCTTTTTATTTAAAGAATATGCTAATATGGCAGGTGAGGATTGCAATGGTTGGGAAATATGTCGGCCTAACAGACTCGTATCTGTCTGTTGTGAAGGTATGATTCTTAATTTTACCTTTACTTTTGAGCCAGAAGAGGAGCAATATAGCATATAAACCCCTTTAGTACTATTGACATATATGTATATTGATTGTCATTTTACCAATCAGGAAAACTCACAGAAGATGCTGTTGCATAGAAGATCTGTCCCAGTTGAAGTGTTACTCTAAATGTAGTAGAATGAAATTTCTAATGATGAAGTATCAAAAATGAAAATGTTTCTTGTTTTGACTAGATTAATTTGTGAATGGCTCTATTTCTTACCTTTACATGGTTTATTGTTGTTGAACATCCTTACAAGTGAAGTTTCAGATTTGAGTAGACTACTTCTTGTAGTATGTTGCCTCTACCTAATAGCTCAAACCTTTGGGTTCCCAATTATTGTGTAGATTATTTTGGAAGGACTACATGGCACTTTGTCTCATGGTAGTTGCTATAATTATGATTGTAGAGTGAATTTAATGAGTAGATGTTTGTTTTCTTGATTAATAATACATGCCTTTTTTAAATGTTTTTCTGATGCAAGGCACATAAGAATTGTCTGGTTTGGTTGCTCAGAATATAATCAATATTATGTGAACTCCTCTCAGTCTTCTGCTGACTTATGTGATACAGGCCCTTCTTCATGCCTGTATTGCTTGTTCTTTTAAGCCATCAATTGACTGGATTGCAGCTTCTGACCTTGAAGATGATAGTGCAAAACTGGTATTGAAACCTTATTAGTTGGATTCTCTAGATTATTTGTTATGTATTCCTGAAATTTTGCCTTATATAGTTGTCTCATCTACACCTTACAGACGCCGGAAGCTCATGCTGCTGCATGGGAGACTTTGAGGGTAAGCATTACTGTAGTTATTTATTTATTTATTTATTCATTGTCATTGTCACCATATTATTTATTGTTTAACTGACCATGAAGAATTCTTATTCACATCAGAATCTAAGTAGCAGTTATGCTTGTTGTAGTTCTAGCAAGACTTTTTCCACATGCAACATCAGATTTTTTTAAATTAAAAATTTAAGATAAAATCCCTAAAAGACTTTATCATCTCATTTCATATGGTGTCAAAATAGCTTTTGAATGTATTTATGGATCAGGTAAAATCTTCCTTTGCAGAATGCTGAATGCGTCTTAGTTCCTGGTGGATTTGGAGATCGTGGTGTGAGAGGAATGATATTGGCTGCAAATTATGCTAGGGAGAATAATATTCCTTATCTAGGGATTTGCTTGGGCATGCAGATTTCTGTGATTGAGTTTGCTAGATCTGTGAGTGACTTCTCTTTCAAAATACTGTTCCATTGTTCAGACCATATGATATCCATATGACTCTCATTGCTTGTCTTAGGTTCTTGGTTTACAAAGGGCAAACAGCACAGAGTTTGATGACAAAACACCGGATCCTGTAGTAATTTTCATGCCTGAGGTATAAATTTTATTGGTTGCATTGATCTGCTCATTTCTTGTGATTTATTGCACCTACCTTACTAAGCATGCTGTCAATCATTTTATACCAATATTCAGGGTTCAAGAACACATATGGGAAGTACAATGAGACTAGGCTCTCGAAGAACATTATTCCAGATGCCTGATTGTATCACTTCAAAATTGTACGTGATTAATATATTTTTCAATTTAGAAAGAACTCGGAGGATTTATACTTCAATGATTGATGCTTCTGCAATATAAGTGGATGTTAGATTTATGTTTTTACATGCCAATGTGGTGATTTATATGGTCACACAGTATTGTCTTTCATTATGAGCTGCCTTTTCCACTGGCAACTTACAGCCATTTGTTAGATTTGAGGCTGCTCCTGCTGGGGTTATATGCTATCTAAATAAGGGTACTTGACGTTTGCATTTATTTCTCTTTCTTGCTAGGTATTGTAATGCAGAGTATGTGGATGAACGCCATCGCCACAGATATGAGGTTTGTTGTAAAACTTGAATCAATGGGAATAAAAGATGTTTGGAAGGCCTAGTTTCTGGTGGACATGGTGTGATACTTTGTCATTACCTATTGCAGGTGAACCCAGAGGTAATTGGAGTTCTTGAAGAAGCTGGCTTAAAATTTGTTGGGAAGGATGAAACTGGAAAAAGAATGGAGGTGGGTCTTCTTGGATAATAAGTTGGGTTTATGCTCAAACACAACTGAAATCTGTTAAAATTTAATTACCTACAACTACACAACTTCGACAACTTTTGTCAAGTAATAGATCACAATTTTACACAATAGGCCTGAAATTCGAACAACTTGGACACATTTTTATTGTTGCCTATCTGCTTATCCACATGAACTAAAGGTCATAGGTTTTGCACAGAATCTATTGCCAGCCTTTGATGGAGATAGTTTGGCACTTATTAAGTTACTTAAATTTGAAGTTCTTTCCTTTCATGCATTTCATTCTGTTTCTTCAGATATTGGAGCTTCCAAGTCATCCGTTCTATGTTGGAGTACAGTTCCATCCAGAGTTTAAGTCACGACCAGGGAGACCCTCAGCTCTGTTTTTGGGTATTTATCAGTCAACAATTGAGCCTTGTATATGTTATCATCCATTCTCATAGCCAATGGCATAAAAATGATATGCTACACTTAATTTGGTAGTAGGGGCCACATAGAGGTAAGGGGATGGAAGGATAAAGGAGGGAGTTAGTGAAGGAATCCTCCCTTTTTAGGAGGGAAGATTGCTTTTATTTTAAATTTAATGAATTTGATTCACTTAAAAGTGGGTGTTATTGGAAAGAAAAAGAGAATTTAAAACTTTGACTTTAATTTTTCCTTTCCTTTCCTTTCAATTAAAGGAGTAATCTTAAGCACCAGTTTGATATTGATAGCATCCAAAAGAGAACGTGGGTTGGAGTCTGAGAAGATATTATGATTTATGATTTAGGTCAAGATATGGTTCTATCTACAGCTGTGTTGACATTATAAAATCTGTGTCTTATGTTAGAATAGACATCTTAAGACTTTTTTTTTTTTTTAAAAATTTTGTTATATGGAACAACAACACCACACACAGCAAAAAGAAAAAAAAAAGAAATGCTTTTGGAATGGATTTTTTGCTTTTCTCAGTCCCTATATACATACCAGCCAGCTATATTTATTTTGATGCTGTATTTAAACTAACCTTTCAACAAATGTTTGTCCTTTTAGTAAATATCTATTTCGTCAAGTTAAAAAACTACAACATTGCAATTGCAGGTTTTATATTGGCAGCAACAAAGCAGTTGGGAGCATATCTGAATACACGTCAGAATGGAAGTTGATCTACAACTTTTCAGCGTCTTGATGGTTCTAGATTAATTTTTACAATTATTAGGTAGGCCATATTCTGAAAGGGCAAATTTCAGTTAGGAATTCTTTGATGCTAGGTAGTATACCTTCTAGTTCATATCTGCATTGCTCTTCCTGCCCCATTTCTGGAGTTTCTATTGGTTTCAAACATATTTTATGGTTTTAATTCTATTTTATACATAGAATCTCTGGCTGTATTAAGTAGTGTTCTGGGCTTGGTAACTTGTTAATCTAGCCACTATGCTACCTTGCACATAATTGGTTTGGTATTTGGATGGGCAGCCAATTTTTTAGTGGTGAATTTCAAATGAGGCTGCCAACTCTCTTTGAAATGCATGGTCCTTTTTCTCTAGTTTTCTGGCGTGTATGTGTTTTTACCCGGATCAATAATGTCATCTTTGTTGGATAAGCTCTTGCTGTGATATAGAAGAAGATATATGTCTTCTTCTATTATGGATCTGCATGCTGAGTGTTTATTTATCTTTTCTGCAATGCATCTACAGAAGTAGATCCTTTATGCAACAGAATCAGATTGTACAGCCAAACTGCTTGAAGCACTGTTCTTCGCTACATTTTATGCTTGTTGGTTCGGAGCTGATTCAGTTTCTATTATGTGCAGGTTTTGATTTTAGATTAGGGATTTCCTGTTTCCTTCAATTGGACAAACAAGCCAAATCCCCGGTTGAAGAATCAGAGTGAGGTGAAGAAAATTTTGTTACTTCGGCAGAAATGAGCAGTTATATATAACTCTTTTTGAGTGTTATTGCAAGAGGACAATGTACATTGTCCGTGTTACACTTTTATAACTTTTTGGGGAAAAAAAAAAGTGTCAAAAGTAGGATTTGATTAAATTGATTGGAGAGTGCGTTGCTTTTGAGGTTCAACTCTTCTGAACGCTAACATATGCATTGGACAAACTGCTAGTGGAAATTCACTAGTGATATTATGAAACGGTAATTTGAATTTGTTCCGTAATCATTGTTTGATAATGTTGAATTTGATTACTGATCCTTGTGACTTAAATTTCTGAATATTACCCAAAATCTTTATGATTGTAAATGACTCATCATTTGATACTTAAGATCTCATGTATCGGGCTGATACAAGGATTTCTTAGTCTTATTCAACGTAGACTATGATGGGGCTCAAAGTCGCTAAATAAAAGGATGAATTTTATATTCTTAACCATGAAACAAGGTTACGGTTTGATTTTCAAATATTCCTCTGAATCATTTCCGCTTCTAAAATTTTTCATGTTAAAACTCAGCAACACTAAAGGTATCTGTTTCTTTTCGAATTGGGAGCCACTTTAATTCTCTAGGAACAAAGCTGTTCTACAAATACATACGTAAATATTATTGTCCATTACTTATAATAAAATTGTAAACACCTGAACTCAATGAAAGCCTCGGTATTTACAGAACAAAAAAAATAAAAAATGCCGCATTTGGAAGGAGGAACGGAATCAAAGAAAAGTGAATGCAAAGCCCACAATGCAAATTTCTGAAAACATATATTTTAACTTGCGGTACTGCTTAGTCTCTCGTTGTACTCCAAATATGAAATCTGTCTTTGCATCTTTATTTGCTGATAGAATTTAGCTATGAACTCCTCCGCCCTCAAATCAATCCCTTGCTCCTGTATCGGAATTTTCTCTTCAATAGCCTCATACCCATATATATATTCTTCTTCCTGATGATGATGATCATCCTCGCCGTTTTTAAAGAAAATCTTGCTGCCATCATCATATCCATAAACTCCGTCATCATCATCAAAGTCATAATCAAAATCAACTTGAGGGGTAATGCAGGGGATGAGGTATCGCATAGAAGCTGGACGGTGCATCTTGACGTGGAAAATGGGTGTTTTGTCGAAAGAAAGCTCCCGCTCTCCGTAATGTAAATGATTTCTGGGAGTTGCGTGCCCTAAACTTTTGATGAATTTAGGCACAACACGCAGTTCCATCATCAAACGTCTCTTAAACACCCCGCCTTTTCTTGCCCATAGCAATGCTAGACGCAGTAAGTTCCACGCTCTCTGAGTGACATCACTATTTTTCTTCGGCATTATTTTTGGCTTTTCAGTAGAGAATATACAGATATATGTACTTGCAAGCTTGCAGCAGATACTTGTACTGAAGAAGATAAAAAGAGAGTAAGAAAAAGTTTGTAGAAAAATGCAAAATGAGAGAAATTAAAATCTGGGTTTTGAAAGATTTTAGAGAGCTGTGAACTTCCGCTGTTTAGATAGATGTGATATGATATGAATTCAGGTGCTGAGGGAAGAGGGAGAGATGGTGAAGCTATTTATATGCGAGTGAAATAAAATATTACGATACGCGGAGAGAGAGAGAGAGAGAGAGAGAGAGAGAGAGAGAGAGAGAGAGAGAGAGAGAGAGCGTATGTGAAAATGTGGAGTGCGGGCGGTGCAGCCTCGTGGCTAACACGGCTGTAGTTGTACGCGGAAAAATCCAACTGTAGCCGTTTTATTTCCAATTCTACCCCTGTGCTTTTGTTAGATCTGTTAGTTGTTTCTTTGGCTATGCTTTTTAACTATACCTTCATTTGTATGTTTTTTTTCATTGATAAAATTGCTGATGTGATTATTTCTATTTAACAAAACTCAATGTAGTTAAATTCTTCCAAACATGTCATGGATTTCTTCTCTCTCTCTCTTTTTTTTTTGGTTTTATTGCAAAATTCCAATTATTCAAACTTCTTCTTTGTTTTCTTATGAGTAAATGTTTACAAGTCAACGTTTGCTCACTAATTTTATTGGTTTATGCTTGTAACTAATTCTAAATAATTAAAGAGAAGAGAATCCTAAGCTCAGATTTGAAAGAGGGCCCGGGGAGATGTTTTCTCTGTTAATTTCGTTGAACTCAAAACTTAATTACAGTTGTGCTTATCATTAATGCTTGCTTTGAACATCTCCTAATACCGTGTCTTGGGAGTTGTACTAATCATTGATTTAAATCAAAACATGAGAATCATTTTCTATGAGTAGTTAATTACGGTGAATATAGATATATGATAGACATGTTTATTTCACAAAAGAAAAAGAAAAGAAAAATGAGACTCGGTGATAATACTAGGAGCTAACGATCTATTGTTAGGTTGAAGAATACGGGAACTGAGTTGGCTACCACTCAGATCAACCCATCACTCTTTGTTAAAAGTTTTTGTACATTTGAGCCTGGTGAACTTTACCATCAATTTTTTACCAATCTTTGTTGCTAGAAGTAAGCTTAGTTTGTTTGTACGTCAATTATGCAGAGAAATACACAGTAAACAACACTGTTTTGCAAGGCTATGTAGGAGGAGACCACAAATTAGACAGTTGGAGTAAACTGGCTATATATAGCGCGGCTCCAGCTATCGATTGCAAATGGTCCTTTTCCTGTGTGGGTCCCGATGAGATAGCTGATTTTCGCCAAAATTGGGTAACTTGTAAAAGTTCGGTGCCACCCTGTCCCGATGAGATATTGCGTGGCCTAATTCACACTGAAGCTTGTCACCTAATTCATGTCATAAATAAGTGTTTTCATTTGAACAAAATTCCAATTATTCAAACTTCTTCTTTGTTTTCTTATGATGTAAATGTAATGCTGCGATGAAGCATCTAACGCAGACGAAAACAAGGAAAAGGAAATTAAAAAGGGAAGCTACAGTTGGCACCTGTTTTCCTTTTTTCTAACAAAATTATTGTAGTGACAGGACATGGTTTTCAATTCAATAATATATAATAGAATATAATTGTATTTCTAACAGCTATTGAATTGAATAATAAGTTCCAATTCCACATAAAAAGACAAAAAGGATTGCAAAGAAATAACAACCCAAGTTCCATAAACGGCCAAATCATTGATAGGAGATGCTACATATTTCAATTTTCTTTTATTTTTATTATCTATTCGGAAAAAAAAAAAAAAACATATTTAACTTAGCTTCGAGAGTTTCCAACTGAGGTTCCGACGCAAGATGTTCCGGAAGATCAAACGTATTCAATATTATTGATTAAACAATATTAATTAAGCATGCACACCATCCATAAAATTTCCATAGAAAATTATAATGAACAAAATAAAGACACAAGGAATTGAAGGAATCATTCATCCGGACGAATGATTTTTTAAGTTTTAATTTTATTTTTCACTCTTTACTCGTAGGAGTGAAGTTGCAGGTCCAATATATCTTCCCCTTGGGCGAATCATGAATGAGCTTTTAATTGTCAAACAACTTTAATTTATATACATGTGTAGCAAGGATGACGTAGCTACTAAGAAAGGTCCTGGATTCAACTTATCAAAACAATCAATGTTGTAATGATCGTAGTAATTAATTATTATTGTTTCATTAGACGACTATTATCGCAGCAGCAGCTGCTACTACATTTTCCTGACCAACCTCGCAAAATGTGGGATTTTAGTCTTCTGCGAGTTGTTCAAATTGTCAATATTTTATGAAATTTCAAAACCGTTTCCATGGATGGTTTATAATAAACCGCTGAAATTATTGCATTCACTGATTAAGGCATATTTTTTTTTTAATATTACATATATAAACTATTAATATTATATTTAAATTTATCAAAAATTTTTTAATAGAATCGCATATAATACTATTCGAATATTTTTGCTCAATTTGAATGATGTTTCACCTTATTGACTCCACACATGTAGTTAGTAATATTTCTCATAATAAAAAAATAATTTTATTGACTTTAGTTAACAATTATAATCCAGCCTCCTAACCATTCGGGCAAAATCCGAGTGGCTTGGATAAGGCGTACTTAATATTCAATTGTCTATGCGTCGGTAATGTTGCATTTGATGTTGGTGGAAATCTCCCAACCACGCCTTTGTTAGCAAGCAAAGACAAGTTAGAGACAAAAGTATGCGACAGCCTAATTACCTAGCCTTTGCTCTCAAATGATCATTTCAACATTATTATATACCACCAGAAGTTTAATTATTAGAATATACGACATAATATAAAACTTGTTAAATTAATTTTCTACTCTTTGCAGTTTACCTAATTAATTAATTAATTAAAGCAAACAAATGTAATTATGTAAACGTAATTTTGGGAATATGTCTTGTCACTCCTTGACCAAATTCCTTCAAATTGCATTGTATACAAAGAACGTAAAGCACTTGGGTTATTTTTATAACGTCAATGGCCCCACAATTACATGAAATTCTACCCGCAGCTATAACTAGCCAACAATTATTTGGGTTAGGGTAATTTCAAGACTTGTACGAAAGTAAGTACGGCTCATTTTCCATCAAAGACATGATCAACATTCGATTAAGATTATGATTACATAATTATCTACAACGTGGGACCTAGCTCGCATGTATGTATGTATGTATGTATGCATATTCAAAGAAATCGCAGAAATGAATAAATTGGGTGTATAATGTTACGGACCCCACGTTACTAGGGTTCGTAATGCATGATTGATGTAAATATATCAAATGCAATTATCAAATGCGTACGCTGTATGTTCTAGGGGTTATCTCCTGTAATGATCAGGAGAGATAATAAAAGAGGTGACCAATTCAACCATTTGGATGGGAGGAACTCACGGCATCAACTAAATGATAGCCGTCAGATTATTGACTTCTTTCCCCCAACAGACAATTCCCCGGTTCCTTTGCTAAAGTAGCGCTCCCACGTTCTGCTCCCAATTTCTTCTCAGTAGTATTACCAAGGTTTTCAATATTGCAACTTTCCTTTTGACGGTGAACTAATTTTACTAATCAAGTTACTAAGTAATTATTGTACGTTATAGTCCAATTTCACTTCGTCCGAAATGTATTATGATAATTGGACCACGAATTTTACTACCTTTAAAATAATATTATTAACAATTAACATAAATTATTTACAGGTTATTCGTAATTAATCATGCATACACATCTGTTCTTATTGTTTTGTCTATGTTTGTCCTAGACAAATGCATTTTCAGTAATATATGTGCTGTCATTTTAAGCCTTATGACGCGTCGATTTAACAAGTATTTTTTGTCAGTTGGAACAAACTGGGACCTAAAATATTCTTCTTCAACGCACTTCCTACCATAACCAAATAACATGTATATATATATATATATATATTTAGCTGCTCGTATTTATTAGTAATTCCCCCGATACCTACCTAGTTCCTCTGTACCTTTGCCTGTTGAGATTCTCTCCCAAAACGATTTAACTTTCCAGGATCTCACCCTCCTTTGTGCAGGAGAGGCCACCAACCAAATAAAAAAATAAAAAAAATAAAAAAAAGGAAACCACCGTTCTATGGAACAAAAATCAAACACAGCAATCACAAATGAGAAGAACAAAATGACGATGAACGTTACTCCAGGCTCGCCTAACACTCCCAAGAAAAAACGAGGTGCAATGCATCTTATAAAGGTAGCATTGTACATGCTTCGTAAATCAGGCAAATCGAAAACATCTATGCAGACTGATGTGGCTTCAAAGGGGCCATGGAAGGAAGTTTTGGGTTCAATGCGCCCGTTGCATCTCCAGGGCAACGAATCTCCTCCACCACCATCAAAATGCATGTCCGTCCCCGAGGCTCTGCCAACGACTGAACAATTTGAGGAAGCATTTTCCCCACCTCTGTCGCCACCAGCGGCCAACTCAATGGCTTCCTCCATCTCGGTCGATGGTATGAGCCAATATGCTTCTGCGCTGAATCTTCAAGAACTTGATACCTCTGAAGAGAACACTGGGGAATACAACGAGAACGGTGGTGACGAGATGATTGATGTCAAGGCCGAGAAGTTTATCAATCAGTTTTATGAAGATATGAGGATCCAAAACTTACAATATATGAAGCGTTCTGGGAAATGAATGCATTAGTTCTTCGTTTGGTGGGTTAATCGTATATATTATATATATGTATGCAATGTTCGTTTCGCGGGTTTTTTTTCGATCGTTTAATTTTTTTTTTTTTAAACCTCGGATTTCTTCAACCTTTAAATCCTTAGTGATCTGTGCGAGAAATGAATGGGCCAACCACCAATGCATTCGGTTTTCGATTACGTGCGTGAAGAAAATGGAAGGCAAGCTTAAAAAAAAAAAAAAAAAGTAATATTTGCGGATTGCTGTTGTTCATTCTTTTCTTCACTTTTTTTTTTTTTCTTTTCAATTCATTTTGTAATTTTAGGTATCAAGAATTGACGCGAAATTCCCGCTATTAAAAAATAATAATTAAAAAAAATGGTCAAAAGAAAAGATGGAGGAAGATTTGTACCTCCGGTGTGTCCCTTAATTTTGTACTCTTTTGTGTTCTATTATCCTACTTAGGATAACTATTTCTTTCCTTTCTTTTGAATTTCCAGTTTTATCAATAATCTTTAGACACGATACGCACTCTTTTTGTGTTGCACAGTCCAACAAAAATAGTAATAGAAACGGAAAGAATGAACTCCTCTGGCATAAGGATACAATATTACGATCATTTCTCAATTGGTGTTTGTTAACTTTTCAAATTTATTGGCTAGAGCCTACTCTTCATAACATGAAGAAAGAAATGTATTTACAAGATATAATGGGAAATTTATGAGTGAGTAAATTAAGAAAGTGTATTGAAGCATATGAACGAATGAATGAGTTTGTAATACTATAATGTCAGTCAATTTCAAATCGAAGCACACCACAAAAAAAAAAAAATGAGGATATTCTTTAATCAAAATTTCATAAATAATACTCCCACCAATGAAAGCAGGGTTCAGTTCAGGCTAAATAATTTAGTAAATTGAAATTTCAGAATCAGAATGCGAACACACAGAATTGGCCAAAAATTGTAAGCACTATATTGAAAAAACAAGAACTTGAACAACAAAACAGAGTGGGCCAAGACAAGGACCAAACTGAAACCCAAGTTTGCATATTGATCACGAGTTGGGCATTTGCTCGAAAGGCCTATTGAGAACTACAACAACAACTTATCCCGACTTCGAATTTGTCTGTTGGTATGCTCTGTGTTTGTGACTTGTGAGAACAGCAATACTAATACAAACATATTCCCGATACAAATCAGACTTCTACAGCGAACCCACTCAACACAGCTTTTCAATTAAATAGTATAAAGATGAAACCAAATTAGTACGTGGCAAAATACACTGTCTGCCGTGAGCCACTCGGGCTTGCCCGAGTGGTTAGGAGCCGCTTCGAGCCTTGCTGGACCAATTTCCAGCAAGACTATTGCCCACCAAAAATAACGTGAGCTTTCCATTAAGATGGGTTCGGTCATATTAGAGTAGAGTACGGGTAAAATGTTTTTTCCGTAAGAACAAATACCGCTAATCCGAACAATAGTATATGTGACTTAATCAAAATTTTAGATAAATATTTAATATAATATTAATTTTATATATAATATATAATATTTAAAAAAAAAAAAAAAAGTCTGCTGCCTATAACAGTCCCGATGACATAAATTTTCAATGCTCATGCTCACTTAGAAATTTTGACATGAAATTAGAAAAATCCAAAAAAAGAAAAACCTGAAAAGAAAAATAAATAGCGAAAACACTGACCTATACGAGACTACACACATCTCTCTCTGTCTCTCTCTCTCTCCCTCTGTCTCTCTACGTGATCGACTTTGCCATCAAAGATCTTTGCCAATTCAATACTACGTGGGGGGCCCATCTGAAGTGCACTCATCAGACAGATCGCACCATTTCGTATGGCAAAAATCTAGTACCCGTGAACGATCTGAGAGCACTTGTTCTTGATCCAGCGAAGCCCTTTTCTTAAAGAAGCCTTCACTTTACCTTCAACGGTGTAAACCTTATACTGGGCAATCCTCTTCCTTCTTTTCATCTCAGGATCACCAAATCCCCACGGCTTTAACGACGCGTTGTTACTCGTCCGGCTCACGCGTGCCGGTATCTGCGGGAGATCGGGAGTCGCGTACATATGGTTGCCGCCAACGCCACTACTAAAGCTCTTCCCACTAACAATCTCCAGTCTCCGATCACCTCCGTATGATCGCTGACCCGACCCGTACCCGTCCATCTAAATAATATACGGAACTTTTGATTCAAATAAAAGAGGGAAGGAGGAGAGATGTGTTAGGGTTTATAATGCGATCCAAGGAAGACTAGGGTTCGGGAAAATGAAGGGCAAACTGGGAAAAGAAATAATAAAATGGAGGACAGAAAGGGACTTTCGAGTTCTAGCCGGACCTTTTCCCGTGAGTTTTGTGCTGGTGGTTTCTGTACCGGATGATTACTTTTTCCTTTTTTTTTTTTTTAAATCTTTTTGCAAGGGCTTTAAAGAAAAATTCTTTTGAAATGTTTTAAGTATAATGGACAGCCTCGGATTTGCCGATCTTCGGTTGGATGAATCCTTCTGTCTGGCTCTGATTACAATACTTAATTATTGCTACTTTATTGCTGTTTTCTTTAATATACTGACTAACCAAGAGGAAATCTCGAGTGCTTAAAAGGCTATTAGACGACAAGTACTCGACTTAAAATATGTTTTGTTGCTGACTGCTGTATCTGATTCACATTAACAAATAATTACTATAATGAAGTGGATTTCGTTTAATACGTTTGTCTGAATGATAAGAAGTTGGTCAACGACTTCAAGCCACCAAAACATATCGTTAATTAGTTTGCCATTAATGTTATATATCATGCCAGTGCAGTCATTTTAAGGGCCTTCACGACTTGAACGGACTGAAAATTGGGAGTCCATTGCGAGGATTAATAGAAAACTCTACTGCCATATACATTATATATATATAGTCTGCATATACATAAGGATCAAGTAAGCAACGTGATACTAGTACGTACGTAGTTCCTTCCGAATCAAACTTCTAATTTATCGCCTTGAAAGATGTTTTGAAATAGAGATAATAAACTAATTATCACGCCAAAAAAAAGAAAGAAATACATTCTCCCATGCGAAACGCATGGTTGGATTATGTATATATATTAACCGTAATCCACCTGATCTGGATTTAGGAAGAAAGTTTAAGGTGAAGATCAACGCCTATGTCTTCCTCAGGCAAATTACCTGAAAATTCAGCTTGGGACGCCATTGCAGGAGCAACGTGCACAGGTTGTGTGATATAAATTTGAGAAGGAAATTCAGAACGCGGTAACGAAGCCAACAACGGCCGTGATGGATAGTAACCTGGCCGCTGCACAAATCTTGCTGCAGCAATATTATTATTATTGCTAGTAAACTCTCTTGGATGAAAGGAGGGCGCTGACCTCATTGCATGCGAGTTGATCATAAGAGGTGCAGCGGCTGCTGTGAACCGCTGTTGTTCACCATGAAAGTTGGGGCGTCTTGCTCTTTGACGCTCCCTTTTGTGCGCATTTTGGTGCCCTCCTAGCGCTTGAGAGTTAGCAAACACTCGCCGGCAAAATTGACACTCGTACTTTCTGTTTTCTCCACGTTGTTCTCTTTTGCCTGGAATCCCATCCTGTTGATCGGTCAATGGGAACCCGAATAGCTTTAATGCTGAAGTGGGCTTTTGATCGGATTTTCTGTCTGGTGCCATGTCGGTTGATAATAATTTGGCTGAAAATGAACTTTCACCCATGAGATTTAGTGAGGGAAGTGGAAATGATTGAATATGAATTCGCAATGAAACCCCCTCTTATGTATTTATAGAGAAATGGCTTCGTCTGCCTTTTTGTTTTTGGCCTTGTCCTAAAAGGTAATTACATTTTCAGAATTGCCCACTGTCAGTCTGAGTCAATATAATGTCAATGAAAATCGCTGGGCTGCACAGTTCATTTCTCTGCTGATAAAATGCAAATAAAGGGAGAGATATCTACAGCGTTAGGTTTAATAATTAGTTCCTTTACACTGTTATTGGAGTGATTCTATAATACCTTCTTGCATGTGAAGTATACTGTTAATATTTAGTGTTTATATTTTAAAAAATTTCGATTGGTGGAGGCAGATCCTGAGGATCGATGATGATGAAACTTTGAAGCGAATAGCCCGAGAATAAAGGGGGTTTGGCCTTTTGGGTCATTGTCCATTGTCTGTTAATGTAAGCACGAGCTATCCTTAAGGTTTTCCGGGCCTGCCATCTGTCATAGCACAAATAAGCAACAAGCTAATTAATAAGGACAAGAAATCATCAAACATTGGAAAGTCTACCCATCGGTAAATAAAGAACAGTGGTTACAGGTTTTCTTGTGGATCCTATAATAAGAAAATGATACACAATTAATCTGGTAAAAGAATACGAGGTGGGCAAGCGTACAGGAAAAGTACCTTTAAAACCCATGAAAGGATTTAATTATTAGCATACCAACATTGTTAATGAAGTAAATTAGGCTCAAGTCTTTACATGCATAAAGTAGGTATTAAAATCCACCAAAGAAATTTGCTTAACAACGTTGTTAATTAGATAAATTAATTAGGCCGAGGTCTTTCAAAATACTAACTGGTTCATCATCTTTCTAGTGATGAGTTAACCGAAGCTATACTCGTATAGTTGGTTTGGTCTCTGTCCCGCCATCCATTGAATATGGTGAGTTCTCTTCTCCTTTTGCCAAAATAGGATCTCTCTTTAGTTCTCCAAACTCCAAAATGTATCAGGAAAACTGGTAGATTGTGTTGAAACCGAAAACGGGTAGGAGAGGTGGAAATGTGAAGTGAAGTGAAGTGAAGTGAAGTAGGAAGAAGAAAATGTGTTTTGAGAGACCAGCATTACACATGACACTCTCTCTCTCTAATGGATTAGGGATGGAGATAAACCATTTGTTGTACTTGGCATACCTCCATTGTCGCCATCTAACGACACGTGTTACTGCAACGTTAGTTCATCGACGAGATAGCTAGGCTGTCGGCCATTAACGTGCGCATGGACAGACTCTCAACCTTCACCGCTCGTACACGGGTCTGAATGATCACTGTGTCTCCCATAATCCTAGCTTTAATTGACATCCCCCATCTACATATATATGTATATGGATAGTACTTCGCTACTAATTCGCTAATAAAACCTAAACACTTCATAAATTTAATTTGATCATCAATTTCATGGTTTAAAATTAATCTAGCGAGCAAGTTGAAAATGGTTGCAGATGCATTATTGTACTTGGATTGATTAATAATTTTGTTCCCTGTTTCATACAAGGTGCAAGGTAATTTTTTATGTGCTCACTCTTAGGGACACATTGCACTCCATGATTGAATCTCTTGACTTTCTCCGCTTCCTTACCATATATATCACATGAGACTGTCTCTTTTCACTCTAAAACTCCAGGGTACTGATGTGAAGGTTTCCTGGAAAATATGTATGAGGAGAAATTTTGGGTTGCTCCTTGTATTTAACTTTGGTGTTGTTAATTCTTAAAGACTTTTTTTCTGCGTCCCGTGGGAAGCTTGAATTATTTCTTCTGAGACATCATGGCTATGCCCCAGTGTTTCCTTATTTCGTCTTTAATATTTAGCAGTGCTCAACATGCATAACTCACATGTCACTGAGAAAAATCCGATTTATGGATTTGAGATGCCTAAACAGAGTAGGTCTGCCCCCACCTGTGCGTTATGGTGTCAAATCGCTATTCCCCTCCATTGTTGGCATTCAGGCAGTGACGAAAATCATTGAGTGGCAAATTGGCCCTACTAGGGTGTTATGATATATATGTCCTGAGGCGTGATCAAGTTCATTCTCACAATATTTACATGTAATATCGGTATCACGTTCGCAGACAGTGATCATATAACTAGATTCGAATTGCTTTACAAAGTGATTTCTGAAAACATAGTTCTGATTATATGTTTCATGATCTTAGTTAACGTAGAATTGTCATCTCACAGAACAGCCAGGGCTCTCATTAGTCATTATTCCTTAGAACCTGCAGTAGCTTGTGGCTTAGGTGCTTCATTAATAAACTTCATTAATTGTCAATACAAAATCACACGTGCTTCTGAGTTTGAGATATCAAACCCCTCTCTTTTGAGCTGAAAAAATTTGAGAATGTAATTCGGGACTTATATAACGTGTAATTTAAGTAAATATTTAATAATGAAAAGCTTCAGGGTAAATGCATTCTAGTATTTCAGGACATTGAAGTACAGAAAATGGCCCACCCCATGTTTTTCTTTAGTTTCTTGTCTCTAATTAGCTTTGAATTTAATTTACTTTTTGTAAAAACTTTCAAAAAAAAAGCCTTCCCGATCACTTTGAAAGATTCATATGTGAGACACTTTATGTGGTCACTTTTTGCCTTTTCCACTAGAGCTTGATAGAAGCTGCATACATGCAATGCTTTGCTTGTAAGTGTGGTCCACAGCAAATTGTTTCAGTTTGAGTTGGACCATTTAATTTTTCTAGTCGATCATGATGCAGCCACTGTTGTGAATGGAAGGCAACGAGCGAGTGAAGCAGAGTTTTCTCTCGTGATGGAACATAAGTTACTCCTCTGGGTAGATAACTCTTGCACGCCAAGGTCTTATCAGGAGGTCAATCAGGCGCACATACGGTAACAATACAATCCCTCGAGTCTCGACACGAGGATATTTTTTGTCTCAAATACGACAAAATCAAAGAAATAAGAGAGCTGTGGCAGTGACAATGCTTTGGCAGCACACACGGGCTTTGTAGGATAATGGCTAACAATTTTGCAATGCTTTGGACTCGAATAAATTGTACCTAGTACTACTCTCTTCATCCACTAATGGGTCTCGGAAACAATACAATCGCCTTTATTTTTTGTGTTGTCATTTCACTTTTTCACATATTTTTTCTTTTTCACTTGTTGTCATAACTCACAAGCTAGCTAGCTGACTTGAATGGACGACTTGTATAGCAATTTACTTACCTAATCATACTTGTCATTAGTTAATCGAGCAGCTAGCTTAAATTTTTGGTAGTTAAGCTTGTTGGATAGCGTTTTGAAAGTACATTAATTTGGCAGTGTGTTTCTTAGCATCTAACTCAATCTCAAATATATGTATATACTTTAAAGTTTTATTTACTTAATCAATTAGGCCATGCTGACGGGAAAGCTATATACGAGTCTGCATGCAGCGTCTCCTGGTGTCTCTGAATTGGCTTTCCTTATTTATAGTAGCTATGATCTTGATAAAAGCCGATAAAATATAGGTCAAACTGACAATTCATCCAAAATTAATTAGTCATGGAACTTTTTGCACGGTGGTAGGAAAAGACGGCAAAGCTGACCCATTTCGTAGGATAAGACACTGTAAAACGTTAGAAGCCAGGGTCTCAAGATTGCAGAATCTCATTATGATGCCCCACCAAGCTCCTTAGATCTTATCCGAAGGGACTAAAGGCTGTTTTCTGCAGTTGTATGATGCAGCACCAAGACTCGTTGTAAATGGCTATGAGTTATATCTTACGGTAAGGTCAACCTTACCTTACACGCCATTGGTTTATTTCTAGTTAGTGCATTATCAGTTAGTAATCACTTTTCGCTTTTCAGCTTGTGATGATGACTTTTATAAGATTTTATTCGATGGCGATATCATCTGTGATAATGCTTCTATGTTCTATCCATCCCAATTTTTAATTAGCATATTAATTTCATTTTGTACACATACACATGTAAAGATTATTTTACATTTTTATAACTGGAGGGAGGCTCACATATTTATGGCAAAGCCTGTTAATTTTGTTGTCCAGCTGTAAGTGGGTAGCCCACAAGAATCATGTGATTGGGTGTAAAAACCAAAACCTGAGCACAACAATTTCTTTGCAGGGCCTCTTGTCTCTTACCTGTTGAATAATGGTGCTTTTTGAGATCCATTTGAAAAGCATGTCCAATATGTAAGTGGATGAAGATTAGTAAAGCGCTCATCATAACTGCACTATCGGCAGACAGGAGTCGATGTGTATTGATGCCAAATAAACCACATGGATCATCAGTAAAATGACTAAAATCTGAGCAGCTGAGATCCCTTTTGTTTTGTTTTGCTTGAATGAGAGTAATAATTAATTTCTCTTTTTTTCTTTTTCTTTTTTGTTTCTCTCTCTCCTGGAAAATTAGTTCTAGAGAAAGTGGTTTCCAGGTAATACAGAAAATCCAAAATCTTTCATGTCATAATCCTGTTTGTAGGTCTATAAACACCAGGCTTCTGGCCAGTTTGCTTGGGTTTTAAGTAATTGCGCAAGCTCCTACCTATCTAGTGACTCTCTTTAAAAATAAGGTAAATTTAGTTGGGGATAGTATATTATAAAACTGGGGGTGTTTATTGTTGAACATGTTCTTTAGCCCCAACATTTTAAATTTTCAATCCGATAACCTGAGGCCCAATCCAAGCCCTAACAAAACCACTTTTTACTCGCATTGTGGGCCGGAAGCCCGTTTGACTTGGGTTT
This sequence comes from Azadirachta indica, assembly GCA_022749755.1. NCBI lineage: Eukaryota > Viridiplantae > Streptophyta > Magnoliopsida > Sapindales > Meliaceae > Azadirachta > Azadirachta indica. The sequence continues at coordinate 18,139,826 of CM040440.1, forward strand.
GTCAGAAACATGTAATGAAACGCAACTTCATACATCAGCTGTTCGAATCTGATTATCATACCCGGCGGTCTCCATTACGCCATCATTTTGAGCAACGACTAAAAATCAAACCATGTGCTTTTCGTTTTGCTAACCCCGTATCTCCTCCCGGCGCACCGTAGCTCTTCGCTAGCCACAGCTGTCGTCCTCCACGGATGCGCGATACTCACTCCCCGCCAGTTCAATTTTACTTGAATTTAAATATTTAAGCTACTGTCACTTTCTCGTTTTGGTGCGTAAAATTATTTGAATTTATAAATTCGCATATTACTCATTATCTTCTCTTCAATCCTAAGTCAGAATTTGGCTACAGTTTCATATTTGGTTGATTCAGAGGATTGTGGAGTTGTGATTTAGTCACATTAAGATGAAGATAGCTAGGGTTTCAAATGAAGTGGAAAATAGCGTTGTGTACCAGCGCTTAGCTCATAAGTAAGTTCATTTTAATCAAATTTTTTGTAAGTGATTCATATGTTAGTGCGCGCTTTGAAAGTTTACTAATTTCCTTATGCTCTTAATGGGAAATCTTTGATTCTTTGGTTTAATGGTGTAATGAGGAGTAATTAACATGCGTGATTGATGCGTGCACTGTTTACATTAGTTTTATAGTTGAGTAATAAGCAATATGCAAGCAGAAATATGTTCCAATGTTGGGTAATTAATTATATTACAATGTGAGGATAGGTTATGGTGGTGTCTTTGCATTGACATTCAGTTTTTAGTAGTCTATTGTCTTGTTTTGTTACATCAAAATCTCAAATTTATAGGAATACTTGGGATCATCCGATGAGAGAAGTTTAAAAAATTATCTTATTTGAGATTTAAAAATTACTTTGCAGGAAATAGATATCTTCTGTGGAAATAATTGAGTTAACAGTTGTCATGAAACAAACTTCTGAAAATGGCATGGATTCATCTCCAGATGATTTTGGGAGCATTGAGGAAATGCCAGAGGACAGCATTTTAGCTCGACAAACTTCTGTTACCCTGGTACCATTTATTGGCCAGAGATTTGTTTCTCAAGATGCTGCCTATGAATTCTACTGCAGCTTTGCAAAGCAATGTGGCTTTTCAATTAGACGTCATCGTACTCGAGGCAAAGATGGTGTTGGTAGGGGGATAACGAGGAGGGATTTCACCTGCCACCGTGGTGGCCATCCACAATTGAAGCCATCACATGATGGGAAGCTGCAAAGAAATCGGAAATCATCTCGTTGTGGATGTCAAGCATATATGCGGATTGTTAAAAGGGCAGATTTTGATGTTCCAGAGTGGCGGATTACTGGTTTCAGCAATGTCCACAACCATGAACTGTTGAAATCAAATGAGGTGCAGCTGCTTCCTGCTTACTGCTCCATGTCTGCAGATGACAAGAGTCGGATTTGCATGTATGCGAAAGCTGGTATGTCTGTGCGACAAATGTTAAGATTAATGGAGCTAGAGAAGGGTGTTAAGTTAGGTGGTTTACCGTTCACAGAAATAGATGTCAGAAACTTGTTGCAATCTTTTAGGAATGTGGATCGAGATAATGATGTTATGGACCTCTTAAAAATGTGCAAATATAAGAAGGATAAAGATCCCAACTTCAAGTATAACTTCCAGATAGATGCAAACAATAGGTTGGAGCATATTGCCTGGTCCTATGCTTCATCTGTACAATCATATGAGGTTTTCGGAGATGCCATAATATTTGACACCACACATCGTTTGGATGCTTATGATATGATTCTAGGGATTTGGCTTGGAGTGGACAATCATGGAACGAACTGTTTCTTTGGTTGTGTGCTTATACGAGATGAAAATGTGCAGTCATTTTCCTGGGCATTGAAGGTAAGAAGCTGTGTAGTAATTTCTATGGGTGTGGAGATTTTCAGGATTCATGGCTTAGAACTTCTGTATTTTATGTATGAACCTTTGATTATCATTATAGAGTCAAACAAAAATGGCCAGACTTTTGGCTTTGCCATGCATGAGACATGCCTTGTGCGTAGAAATTTACATCTCATGATGCCTTATGCGGATAGTCTAGTCTTGCAATTGATATCTCATCTATATAAAATTTTATTTTCTTTTTCCATCTTTTTCTTCTTGATAATGAGTTTAAGCTAACAAATAAACCTTTTCCTTTCTCTGCCCTCTAAATGTGCATGACAGACGTTCTTGGACTTTGTGAATGGAAAGACCCCAGAAACAATATTAACTGACCAAAATATGTGGCTTAAAGAAGCAGTTGCCATTGTAATGCCCAGGACCAAGCATGGTTTCTGCATATGGCATATCATTGCTAAGTTCACTGATTGGTTTTCAGTACTGCTTGGGTCAAAATATGATGAATGGAAGGCTGACTTCCGACAGCTTTATGATTTGCATTCAGTGGAGGATTTTGATCTAGGATGGAAGGAAATGGTTGATAAATATGGACTACAAGGAAATAAGCACATCATCAGCTTGTATGCATTACGCACTTTCTGGGCTCTCCCGTACTTGAGATGTTATTTTTTTGCTGGAATGACAAATGCATTCCAATCAGAGTTGATAAATTCTTTTATCCAACGTTTTGTGAGTGCTCAGTTTCACAGTGATAACTTTGTGGAGCAGGTTAGTGACCATCGTCTATGCCTCTCACGTTCTTTTGTTATGAGTGTTTAGATTTCAACATTTTATCCTCTTCTTTCTAGGTGGCTGCTATAGTTGAACTCAAAGACGAAGCAGGAGGAAAACAAAAGATTCAACGGAAAGTCCAGAAAATCTCCCTGAAAACAGGATCTCCAATGGAATCGCATGCTGCTGCTATTCTTACACCATACGCCTTCAGCAGACTACAAGAAGAGCTCGTTTTGGCTCCACAGTATGCATCAGTAATGGTAGATGACACTTATTTCATTGTAAGACATCATACAGATATGGATGGAGGATACAAAGTTCTGTGGATCCCTCATGATGATTTCATTAGCTGCAGCTGCCACTTCTTTGAGTTTTCAGGAATCCTTTGTAGACATGTTCTTCGTGTTCTATCAAATAACAACTGCTTCCACATTCCAGACCGATATCTACCAACTCGTTGGCGTGATGTAAGCTTATCTTTGACAAAGCCCTTGCAGACTTCTACTTCAGATGAACATGCAGGAAAAGTTCAGCTATTGCAGTCCATGGTTTCCACACTTATTACAGAATCAAGTGGAACAGAAGAACGCCTTGATGTTGCTTGTGATCAAGTTGCCACAGTATTGTCTCGTATCAAGGAATTTCCTAAGCCAGCACATGGTGATAATGCTGTTGCTTATAATAGCCCATCTGACTCGTTGATTCTTCCACAGGTTGAAGATTCTGATGGAATCATCCGAGGTTATACTGTTGGGAGTTCTCATGAATCCATAAACCTAGGGAAGCTGAAAGAGAGGAGACTAAGAGATAGCATAGATATTTATAGGAAACGCAGGCGTTGCTCTGTTCCCTGCTGTGGTGAGTTTGGACATGATGCAGCTGATTGTCCAATGATGGGAGCTGATGATTTGAATGGTGATGGGCTAGGATTTTTATAGGCTAATTACTGCAATTGGGTTGATGCATGAAGCAGTAGCCATGCTGGCTTATGATCGCACACTAATCCCAGAAATTTTTCAGTCTTTCCTACATTTTATTCTTCCACTTAATATTGTAGAAATCTCTCTAACGCTCTGCCAATACAAGAAAATATTGAGAAATATGTCTGCATCTCATGAGAGCTGACTGATCCATTAACCTTCTTTATTATAGTTGGACATATTGTGAGGAAATACCATGTGGCTCTGTTCCTTTAATGCACAAAGAGGTGATACCCCAAGCCTGAATTGGAAAGATATGAGATGTATGCAGAAACGTATTTTTAGCAATCTGAATTTGCTGGTTAACCGGATCAGTTCTTTTGAAGAAACGAGGTCATGAGACGGCACAAATCTTATATAAAAAGCTTCTCCATTTAGTCTAGGGTTACAGTCATCCATATTTGTGATGGCTTTCCTCTTGGTATGAAGTTGGCTGTGGATGATCAATTACCTTAAATTTTTTCAAGTTTGCATTAGATTACGAATTTGTTAAGAAGTTGGTATAGTTTCCTCTGCTGTATGTCTCCAATTAATCACTGCGATAACCTAATGACTAACATCTTTGTTTCTTTGCAATGTAAACTGTGTTTCTGCTATGGTCCCCTATAGTTTGTAGAAGATAAAAATGTGCCCTTACGTTGTGGATCTAGATGGAACAGCTAAACTTATTGATTGGAAAATGATAATTTTATTAAATGTACTGGTATCCATCAAGCATTCGTTCCTCAGATTTGGTATTATTGCACCCTCTCCTGTGCCAGAAGAGAAGACAAATATCAGAGTGCGCAGAATCCTACAATATATATGTTGTTAGACAAGATGAAACTTCTATCACAATCAACTGCAACAAGAGTACAGAGTACATCTATTACTTCTGCATAAGAACTATGCTCCAAATCTGTTTCCTAGTTTTCAGTATCATCCGCTAATGAAACTTTGCTCAGCCTACTTGGTAATGTCCTGCTGACATCATTGGTCTTCTCCTTTCTGCTTCCACCACGGCGGCTGCCTGAACCATACAGTGCTCTATGTGCAAGTGCTTTCCCGAAGTTGGATTTCCTGGACTCTTTTCCATCTGGTGCTCGCTGTTGCCCCATGGAAGTGTCTTGGATACTGTCATTGTAATTGTCTGGGACTTCAGCTTTTGCTTTCTCTGTGGCCATCTTATTCCTTCTAAATGATGGGAAGGAAGTGTGATTATGAAGAAGAAGGGAAAAGCAAATGCAAGATGAATGACAAGACTAGTAAGTGGCTAGTTATATACTGTTTTGAACAGAAAAGTTTGTTAAAGTGGCCACAGATTTTCTGAGCTTTCCCCAGGAAATGGTGTTGGAATCTGAAGTTAGATAAGTGAGTTTGAGGCAAAAATGGTTTCTGGCGGAAAGATTAGTCTTCCTAGAATACTCTTTTGCACCGTTTTACGAACTTAGAAGTTATGTGAATCTTCAATATGAAGAAACTATGATTACCAAAACATTATTATAATCTTTGATCTGCATCACTATTACAATATAACTATCATTATCAGCTCACTCTAATCACAAGAGGCTTGCAATTGAAAGTTCAATTTGATGATTTTCTCTAGATTTGAATCTACTCAAAATTTGAAAAATCTCTTTAACTAGTGTATATTATAATTCATGTATGTTTAAGATTAAACAAAAGTTCAACAGTGAAAGAATTTTGGATATATTTTTAGACCATACAGAATAACTTTATCTACCTTTTCTAGATAGCAAGGAGGCATTCTCCAGTTTTTGGATCCCTACTGGTTTCCTGATGCCCATTATGAATTCCAAAAAGCTCATCTATGAAGTTTTTGTCTTTTTGTCTTTTTGTCATTTTTGTTTTTATTTTTCTATTTTTGAGAAGGACTTGACAAAAAGAACATAACATGATACTGTTTTATTTATTTGAAGCCATATTTTTTAAATTGGGAAATTAATACATACCTCCTTTGAGGTTTGAGATTCAAATACTTAGAGAGAAACTGTGGGAAAAAAAACATTTGGTATTGCGTCCCCCGACTCCATTCATCTCTGACTCCGTTCATCACCATTAATCTTCCACTTATTTTAAGGGTATTATGGTAAAGATAAAATAACTTTCCTCTTTTATGTTTTATTTACGCTTAAACCTAAACCTTTTTTAAAGACTATTGTCACGACCTCACTCTCTTCACTCGCTTCGACCGTGCGGCGCTTAGCAACTCCGCTCACTAAGCAAGCCTTCGACACCCGCAACGCGCTAAATCGGAAGCTTATGAATAAAGACAGAAGAGAGAGCAATAAGAGTTTGAGTGAAGAGTGATTTACACAACTCAAGTTTATTGCTTGATTGCTTTGTTACTTGATTGCTTGGTTTGGCCAAATGAGGCCTCACCTATTTATAGGAAAACTTACATAAAATGGACGGCCAAGATTGCACCTTGCAATGCACTTTTGAGGGCTAAGATTGGCCTTCTAGAAATGTCCTAGAAAATATCTACACAATTGTCAAAATGGTAAAGCTATCTACACAATTCTAGAACTTGGGCTAATTGGGCCACCATTCTAGAAGTTGGGCTAGTTGGGCTAACATTGGGCTATAAGTACAATAATTCCAATAAGGAAGAATGTATAGATCTTTGGCCCAAATGCCTCATTTCCCCACTTAACCCGTTCTATCGACGAGTCGTATTACCAACGCTCATGTGCCCGTTTGTCTCGGATTTTCCCTCGCGCGAATTCTGTCCGCACAACGTCTTGGTCACGGTTACTGTTCATGGGCACTATTCACGCGGGGCGTGACATCCTCCCCCACCTAAATGCGCGACGTCCTCGTCGCGTCTTCCTTACGGAACCTCTTTATGTGCTCTTGGAATTGCCATAGCGCATCTTCATGCTCTCATGTAGCCTCGCTTTCGGGCAATCCCTTCCACTTGATGAAATATTCCGTGTAGTTCGGCACTCCTCGCTTTCGAACTTGTCGATCTGCAAGGATACATTCAACCTCCTTCTCAAAAGAGGTTACCACGGCAGTTGGAGCCCGTTTTGACTCCCCTCGGCTCGGGTCTTCCTCATCTCCATGGTAAGGTTTTAACATGCTTACATGGAAGACGGGGTGAATCTTCAATTTAGGGGGAAGAAGAACTCGATATGACACCTTGCCCACTTTCTTTATGATCGGAAATGGTCCTTCGTAACGTCGAACCAATCCCTTGTGTACTTTGCGCAATGTCTTGAATTGTTGGGGCAAGAGTTTCACCATAACTTGGTCCCCCTCTTGGAACTCCACGTCCCTTCGGTTATTGTCCGCCCACTTCTTCATCTTCTTAGCCGCCTTATCTAGGTATGCCCTAGCTAAATCGGCTTGTTCATGCCATGTCTTGGCGAACTTGAAGGCTCCCGGACTTTTCCCATCATAACTTGAGGCTAGCGCATGTGGAGTCGTCGGTTGTCGTCCCAACACAATCTCGAACGGACTCCTATTAGTTGCCTCGCTTCGCTGCAAGTTGTAAGAAAATTGAGCCACATCTAGCAACTTGGCCCAATCCCTTTGGTTGGCACTCACATAGTGCCTCAAGTATAATTCGAGCAGTGCATTGACACGCTCGGTTTGTCCGTCACTTTGAGGATGAAAGCTTGTAGAAAAATTAAGATCCGTTCCAAGTAGCTTGAATAACTCGGACCAAAACTTCTCGGTAAACCGTGGATCGCGATCACTTATAATATTATTCGGCACTCCCCAAAGCTTCACCACATGCTTTAGGAATAATTTTGCAGCTTCTTTCGCTGTGCAATCCGTAGGTGCCGGTATAAAAACCGCGTATTTGCTGAAACGATCCACTACCACAATGATACTTCCATACCCCTCCGATTTCGGTAGTGACGTGATGAAATCCATGGAAACGCTTTCCCATGGCTTGTTCGGAATCGGTAATGGCTCAAGTAACCCACCGGATGCTCGTTGCTCAATTTTGTCTTGTTGGCATACAAGACATGTCCTCACGTAGGCCTCGACATCTTCTCGCATCCTTGGCCAATAGTACGAACTTTCCAACAAAGCATTGGTGCGCTTAGCCCCGGGGTGTCCAGCCCACTTGGAATCATGGCATTCCTTGATAAGCTCTTTCCTCAAGCCACCCCACTTCGGCACAAAGATTCGCCTCCCCTTGGCATAGAGCAATCCGTCGTCAAGCCAAAACCGTCTTGTCTTCCCCTCGTGTGCGAGCACCACTATATTTTTGGCTAGAGGGTCTTGGGTTAATCCTTCTTTGATCCTCCCTACTAGCTTTCCCTCGGGAATACTTAAGTTAATGGTCGAGAGTGTCTTAGTGTCCACCTTACTTGATCTTAACATCGGAACCATGCACGCTTTGCCTCTATCAAGAATGCACATGGTGTTGTCAAATGGTACCGGTACGACCTTCATTTGATCGAAGAAATCCATCCCAAGCACAATTTTGTGGTCGTCCATAGGTACTACCGACCAATCTACCGGTCCTTTCCATTCTCCGATGGTGGTTTCAACCTTCTGCGCTACACCTTTGATTGGTCTAGCGACCGAATTTACTGCCTTCATGGTGCCGCCTTTGTTGGTCACCTTGAGACCTAGTCGCTTGGCCTCGTCAACCTGCACAAAATTATGTGAGGCACCCGTATCAACTAAGGCTTTTGTACGTACCTTGTTGATTACCACATCAACATAGATAAGCCCCTTTGCTTGTGCCTCCGGAACTGCTCGAATGGCATTGAGTAGTTGCAAGGAACCCATCGCCGCGTCACCCTCTCGACTTGGTGGTTCCTCCGCACGAGCCACCATGGCGTTCAATGCCTTCCTCTTCGGACAATCCCGCATCCAATGAGGACCATCGCAAAAGTAGCAATTTCGAGAAGGTTTGGAATCCCTCTCTTTGTCATTTCTCGGCTTCTCTTTGCCGCTAGGTGGTTTGCGGAAACCGTCTCCTTGCGATTTGCTATGGTCTCCCCCACCTTTACCTTGGCCACCCTTCTTGTCCTTGGCCTTGGTATTTGATCGCTCACTTGAGTAATCAGTGAGAGTCTCCGCAACGGCTATGGCGGTTGCGAGATCTTGCACACTTCGTCTCCTAAGCTCCGTCTTCGCCCATCCTTGGAGCTCATCCATGAAGAAAAAGAGCGAATCCTTGTCGCTCATATCCGGAATCTCCAACACCAAGCTAGTAAACTCCTTGATGTAGTCCCGCAAGCTTCCGGATTGTTTGAGGCGTCGCAGCCGGCCTCGTGCTTCCTCTTCGGCATTTTCCGGATAGAATTGCCGCTTGAGTTCCCGCTTGAAGTCATCGAAGGTTTCGATGGTGCATGTCCCTTTACCAATGTCTCCGTACCTCCTTCTCCACCACAACATAGCCACATCGGTTAGATAGTGGGTAGCGGTACGTACCTTGATTTGTTCATCGGTGATGCCCATCACCTTGACATATTGTTCGATCCCCCACAAGAAGTTGTCCACGTCCTTGGCACTCCTCGAGCCATTATAGGACTTGGGTTTGGGGACATCGACTCTTGGTGCTTCACGTGTGGTAGTCATCCCGCTTGCTGCCGCACGCTTGCACAAAGCCACATCCTCCTTAATTGTGGCGAGTTCCCTATCAATGTAGGCTCGGATGTCCCTAAACATACGGTCGTGAACCGCTAGCAACTCTTGCTTGAAGGCATCCTCGAGTTTGGCGGTAGACACCTCCACTACCTCACGAAGAGCATTGTCCCGCTTCCAACCCGTCGAAGCGTTGCTCCATCTCGTCAAGGCGTGAGTCTACGCTTGCCACGAAAGCTTCCACGCTAGCTACTCGAGCGTCCAAGCCAGCCACCATGTCCTTGGACTGCGCCCTCTTGCTTCCACCCTTGGTAGGACGTTGCTCGTCACGTCCCCGCACTTGGGCTTCCTCACCTGCAATGGTAACGTCGGAAACGTTGGCCATTCCTTTTGATAGAGTTTCCCTTCACGCAACTTTTGATTCGAAAGCTCCCTCTCAACAAGGTCTCCGCTCAACCTTGTGTTGCTCAACCTTAAGCTCTGATACCAACTGTCACGGCCTCACTCTCTTCACTCGCTTCGACCGTGCGGCGCTTAGCAACTCCGCTCACTAAGCAAGCCTTCGACACCCGCAACGCGCTAAATCGGAAGCTTATGAATAAAGACAGAAGAGAGAGCAATAAGAGTTTGAGTGAAGAGTGATTTACACAACTCAAGTTTATTGCTTGATTGCTTTGTTACTTGATTGCTTGGTTTGGCCAAATGAGGCCTCACCTATTTATAGGAAAACTTACATAAAATGGACGGCCAAGATTGCACCTTGCAATGCACTTTTGAGGGCTAAGATTGGCCTTCTAGAAATGTCCTAGAAAATATCTACACAATTGTCAAAATGGTAAAGCTATCTACACAATTTTAGAACTTGGACTAATTGGGCCACCATTCTAGAAGTTGGGCTAGTTGGGCTAACATTGGGCTATAAGTACAATAATTCCAATAAGGAAGAATGTATAGATCTTTGGCCCAAATGCCTCATTTCCCCACTTAACCCGTTCTATCGACGAGTCGTATTACCAACGCTCATGTGCCCGTTTGTCTCGGATTTTCCCTCGCGCGAATTCTGTCCGCACAACGTCTTGGTCACGGTTACTGTTCATGGGCACTATTCACGCGGGGCGTGACACTATGCTTGAAAGCACTTTGTCTATCCAACACAAAAACTAATTAAGTCTATTTACGTAATTTTTTCTCTTCAATGAAAAGCTTAATTTCCTAAGTCGATTCAAGAAATTATGTCCTCTTCCATCAATGGACAATATTTTTAGCTATTATCAACAAAGGTAATATAATATATTTTCTAAGAATCGATTGGATTACTAACACATAATCTCTTACTGCGTGTTACTGCGTGACCCAAAACAAGGATTGAAACTGAGACACCATCTTGTAATTCTTTTCCTTGCATAGATGAATCAAAATCCCAAGTAGTTGCTGCTCCAACTTATCTTCTTGTTCAATACATCAATAATGGTGCTGACTATAAAAAAAACTTTTGTTTTTTGAGTGATTTTCGGTCTCTTCCATGTGAAATTTGCTTGGTAAATTCAGTTTTAATTATGAATTTGATGGATTGTTTCATAAAATAGATAGAGAGAGATTAAGAGAGCGAGAAGATTGGAGGCAGTGAAGTTTTGCAGAAGGCAGAGAAAAGAAGAAAGGATCGATGGGTTTTTGCAGAAGGGGGAGAGAATCAGAGATGGGGAGACTGATTTTTGCATAAGGGGGGCATGTGTTTTTGCTGAAGGGGCTGAGAGTCAGAGAGGGAGAGGGGGGGTACTGATTTTTGCTCAAGGGTGGCACGTGTTTTTGTAGAAGGGGCTGAGAGGGAGAAAAGGGTGGCGAAGTCGAGAGGGAGGGAGACCGTCATTAGGGCTAGATTTGCTACAATATTGGAAAAAAATTATAATCATTAAATGATTTAAATTAATTTTCTCATTAATTAAATTTGTAATCTTTTTTAGATATTAAATAGACCTAAAATTAAAGAAATTAAAGAGATTCAAATTAAATTTCATTTGTTTTGTTTTCATTAATAACATTAAAATTATCAAAGATAGTTTAATTATTTTAACACTTTTAACGAATAAAGTGGAATAACATTGACATACACCATTATTATTCTCTCGAAACAAACACCTTTAAACAAATCTACCTACATTTATAAATTCTACAAGTATAGTTACTTCCAAATCTAGGAATATTCTTCTTCTTTTTCAATAGTAATGTAAAATCCAATGTGGCAGTGTTAGCATTTTACGGACATTAAAAGCAAAGAACAGATAAAAAGAACAAGATCTGACATGCATCTACCTAATTTCAGTATTAATGAATGACATATAAATATAATAATTAAGATGCAATGGACGTAAAATCACAATATAGATGAAGCACTTTTGTAATTTGCCATTCTCGATGTGCATTGCACTTTGCACATGTTTTGAAACTCCGTTTCATTCTCATAGGATGATTCGATTATTCACGAGACAATTCGATCCAATTCCAAATGAAAATAACTACCCCGCACGAAACTATGCTATTAACTGGGTATAGTAATTTTACTGTACTATACATATGTGTGTATATATATTATATATTATATATTATATATTATATATTATATATTATGTATGTGCTCTGAATGCGGAGATAATTATAGCAACAAGAACCCAAAATAAAATCTGAGACGTTACAAACATCAGGGTTCTTTGAGTCCAGTAGGGCCGTAACTATGCTACGATAATGTCTATATATACGAGTAAAAACACTTGCGAGGAACAGAATATGATTTGTAGTAATTTGTTGACTTCCAAAATCTTTACTGTCTACTAGCTAGATAGAGAGTCAAAGAAATTCACGTTTTGACTAAATATATTTAGAAAACATTAATTTTATTCGACTCAGATAACTAATTGCTTAGCTAAAAGCTGAGAAATCATCCTGCTTGAAACAGCGTCAATAGTTACTTTAAATGGCGGTGAACTTTTGTACATTATATAGAAGCAGAATCAGTTGTCTTTTTTTAATATAAAAACTTATATCAATTATAAATCATTGGATATAAACACATCCAACGGTTATAATTACATCAAACCATATAATTAATGAATAATTAATGTATTTATAATTAATATATATTAAATACAATCTTAACTGCTGCATTTATTTATATATTCAACAATTTATAATTAATGTAAGATTTTGTATAAGAAAAAAGCTGCTGATCCCATATATATATATATATATATATGTATGTATGTATGTATGTATGTATAGTATCCTTCATAAGGGCACACATCCAAATGGAGTGATTGTATCATTTGGAAATTGATTTTACGTTTTAGACAGAATCTAGGTTTAAAATTAGACATCTGGAAATGATACAGCAAGGAAATCAAATTTCCATATATGAAACCCTTTGCATGTGTAATGTCAACCATCCTTCCTATTTTTGGAGAAAATTAATTTATCTCATTAGAATTAAAGTTTGCTGCGGTAGCACCATTCACGCGACAAACGCACCTAAATATCCTGGAGTTTGATTACTTTCCTAAGAACATAATGGCTTCTCATTGTACTTAAAGGTTATAATGTTTATCTTCATTGTCTGGTCTGGTTATCTTCTTGATTTTTTTTCTGTGTCCAATTTTAATGTAGCTGGAAGACTCCTAGATCTTAATAATGTTTCATGGAGGGGAAACTCCTGCTTACATGATGGTGAGAAGACATTTATAAACAGTCTGGTAGGTGGTTATTATGATGGCGGAGATGCAACCAAGTTTAGCTTCCCTGCAGCGTTTGCCATAACAATGTTGAGTTGGAGCGTCCTGGAATACAGTGCAAAATATGAAGCCATTGAGGAGCTCGACCATGTCAAAGATGTCATCAAATGGGAAACAGATTACCTTCTCAAGACTTTTAACTCCTCTGCTGATTCAATTGCCGTGATTGCTTCACAAGTTAGAGGAGATGATCTAAATTGTTGGATTCCTCCAGAGTATGTCAGTAATAATGACCCACGGCCTATATATACATGCTATAATTGCCTAGCCCTGGCAGCAGAGATGGCTGCTGCTTTAGCTTCTGCATCCATTGTCTTCAAAGATAGTTACGACTACTCAAAGCAACTAGTCCATGGTAATAAAATTCTCTTCAAGTTTGCTACAAAAGAACAAGGTGAAAATTATGCTGGCGGTACAGATCCACCTTCAGTTTACTATAATTCTACAGGTTTCTGGGATGAGTTTAATTAGGCTGGAGCTTGGCTATATTGTGTGTTAGGAAATTAGGAGTCGAAGCAAAACACGCAACTATAATGAAATTGAGAAACAATGAAAATAAACGTTATGTAAGAGGTATAACCGTCCATCAAAATAACAATAATAAGTAGGACGTATAACCATCTATAGTAAAATAAAGTAATAAAATAAATCAACACAAATATTTTACGTGGAAAACTTCTAAACAAATTAGAGTAAAAACTACGGGCAAATATATGAGTATTTTACTATTTTAAAATGGGGATTACAACTCTCTTTCTCTCTAATAACAAGAAAAAAATAACAATTTTCTAAATAGGAGTATTTCACACACTCTCTCGAAATAGGTGAAACAACTTTAAGTGAAGAATACAACACAAAGAAGAAACTAATTTTTCTCTCTTTGTAGAAACTCTCAAAGGATGATTTGGAATGATTGGAATGGTGAAAGGGGTGAGGTATTTAAAGTCGTTTCTTTCTCTCATTTTTCCACACACATTCCACAATTTACTTTACAAATTTCTCCATCTACCAATTACTACCTAAATTCAAACTTTCTCCACCTAACACCAACCTCATTAGTAAAAAAAGTCAAAAAGGAGTAGCTGCACTTTCGGTGTAATTCGGTGTTCTTATACAGTACGACTCTGTTCATAAATATGGCACTGTTCTCTCTTTCTCTCTAATAACAAGAAAAAAATAACAATTTTCTAAATAGGAGTATTTCACACTCTCTCTCGAAATAGGAGAAACAACTTTAAGTGAAGAATACAACACAAAAAAGAAACTAATTTTTCTCTCTTTGTAGAAACTCTCAAAGGATGATTTGGGATCATTGGAATGGTGAAAGGGGTGAGGTATTTATAGTCGTTTCCTTCTCCCATTTTTCCACACACATTCCACAATTTACTTTACAAATTTCTCCACCTACCAATTACTACCTAAATTCAAACTTTCTCTACTTAACACCAACCTCATTAGTAAAGAAAGTCAAAAAGGAGTAGCTGCACTTTCGGTGTAATTCGGTGTTCTTATACAGTACGACACTGTTCATAAATACGGTACTGTTCATTTATATAGTACTGTTTATCTATATTATACTATTCACCAAAAGTGAACTTTACAATTTCACATTCTCCCACTTAAAGTCACTTTTGGTAATCCTTCCTTACTTGCCAATTCCATGCTTGCTTACGTTTCTGTTAGGTCATATGAGAATCTACGCCATATAAACTTGTCAGTGTTTATTGGCTTGGTCATTACATCTGCCAGGTTCTCGTTGGTGTGTATCTTTTGCATATCTACACTTCAATCTTCCACTACTTCTCCAACAAAATGATATTGAACCCCTATGTGCTTTGTTCTTGAATAAAATGTTGGATTCCTTACAATGTGTAAGGCGCTCTGACTATCACAAAATAAAGTGATCTTATCTTGTTTGTGTCCGAACTATTCTAATAATTTTTGAATCCAAACAGCTTCCTTACAAGCTTGTGTAGCCGCCATGTATTCTACTTCTGTGGTGGATAATGTCACAACAGTCTGCAATTTTGAAATCCAACTTACAGCTGCCCCTGCAAGTATAAACACATAGCCTGTAATAGATTTCCTTTTATCCAGATCTCCTGCAAAATCTGAGTCGACATAACCCCTGACAATGAATTCTGATCCTCCATAACATAATGCAGTATCTGAGGTTCCTTTGATGTATTTCAGAATCCTCTTTACAGTTTCCCAATGCTCTCTACCAGAATTCGCTATAAAACGACTAACTGCTCCCACTGCTTGTGCAATGTCTGGTCTTGTGCATATCATAGCGAACATCAAACTTCCCACTACTAATGCATACGGCACTCGAGATATCTCTTTTCTCTCTACTTTATTGTTAGGACATATACTTGAGGATAACTTGAAATTAAAAGGAAATGGGGTAGAAATTGGCTTACTTTCTTACATATTGAAGCGTCGTAAGATTTTTTTTAAGTAATTCTTCTGAGATAGCCAAATCTTCCTATTATTTCTATCTCGGTGAATTTGTATCCCTATAATCTTGTTTGCTGGTCCTAAGTCCTTCATTTTAAATTCCTTAGCCAATTGTCCCTTTAATTCTTAGACTCGATCTTTGTTGGGGCTTGTTATCAACATGTCATCCACGTACAACAACAAAATAATGAAATCATGATCACCATCAAACCTCTTGTAGTACGTACAATGGTCTGAATTGAGTTTGTTGTACCCAAAGCTAATTATGAAGGAATCAAATCTCTTGTACCAATACCTTGGCGCCTGTTTGAGACCGTACAAAAACTTGTTTAACCTACAAATCAAGTTCTCCTTACCTGTTTCAATAAAACTTTCTGGTAGGAGCATATAAATTTCTTCTTCAAGCTTCCCATGAAAAAATGCAGTTTTGACATCTAACTACTCAAGATGTAAATCAAATGAAGCACACATAGCCAAGACTACTCTGATCGTTGTAAGTCGAACCACCAGTAAAAATATCTCGTTAAAGTCAATACCTTCCTTTTGAGCATATCCCTTCACTACCAATCGTGTACGATACCGTTCCACTTGATCATTACTATCTCGCTTGATCTTGTAAACCCATTTGTTGCCAATGGCTTTTCTTCCTTGTGGTAATGGTATTAGTTCCCATGTCTTGTTCTTATGTAGAGCTTCAATCTCTTCCTGCATTGCTGCCATCCATAAACATGCATCTGAGCTACTCGAAGCTTTATGAAAAGTTGAGAGCTCGCCATCCTCTATTAGAAGACAGTATGCTACATTACTCTCCGTAATATACTCCAAGTGCCAAGTTGGTGGTTTCTTCTTGCGAGTTGATCGACGAACTTCTGCAACCTCGGACCCAACTGGTTTTTGTACCTCGTGCTCTGGTGATGTTTCAGAAAAGTCTGAAATTTCTTGTACTTTATCATTTTCCACGTGTAATGTTGTAGTCTCTGAGCCTTCCTTCAATATGCTATTATCTCCATCTTTTTCTTATAGTTGATCTTCTACAAAGATAACATCGCTGCTAACTATGACCTTGCGGGCAGTGGGATCCCACAAGCGATACCCCTTTACACCATCAGCATACCCCAAGAATATACACTTTCTAGATTTTAGATCTAACTTCGTTCTTTCTTGGGCATTGTACATTACATACACAGGACATCCAAATGAATGTAGATGAGAGTAATCAGCTGGTTTACCAGTTCACATCTCAATCGGCGTCTTTAACCCAATTGCTATTGATGGTGACCGATTTATCACATAATAAGCAGTCTTTGCTGCTTCTGCCCAAAATGAATGAGGTTGTCCTGCAGTCCTCAACATAGCTCTTATCCTTTCTACAAGAGTTCTGTTCATCCGCTCTGCCACTCCATTTTGCTGCGGAGTGTATGGTACTGTGAACTGTCTTTCAATACCTTCTTGCTTACATAGTGCAAGAAATTCACCTTCTGTATACTCTCTTCTATTGTCTGTTCTCAAACACTTGATCTTCTTCCTAGATTTAAGTTCCACTCGCGCTTTGAAGTCTTTGAACATTAGAAACGCTTCTGACTTTTTCTTAATTGGATATATCCAACATCTCCTAGAGTAATCATCAGTAAAAGTCACAAGATACTTTACTCCTCCTAAAGACACTTCCGGTGATTCCCAAATATTAGAATGAATCAAATCTAGAATGCATTTGCTCCCAGCATTAGATCTGTTAAACTTTAACCTATGCTGCTTACTTGTAACACAATGCTCACAAAACGGTAGTTTCACCGCTTTAAGTCTTGGAAGTAGCTTTCGGTCGGAGAGAATCTTCAAACCTTGTTCTGACATATGGCTGAGTTTAAGATGCCACTTCATTGTCAATTCTTCTCCTTTGCTAGTTGAAGCAACACGCACATCAGCTTTCTGTTGTGTTTCTCCCATAAGCATGAATAAATTTGCAGTAATCTTTTCTGCCTTCAAAACCACAAGCGCTCCTTTAACAATCTTTATAATCCCATTCTTAATATGGGTTTTGCATCCAAGATCATCTAATTGTCCTAAAGACAATAGATTCTTCTTCAAGCCTTTGACATGTCGTACCTTTTTAATAGTGCGAGTTGTTCCATCGTGCATTTTTATCTTAATAGTACCAATACCGGCAATCTTCAAGGCGTGATCATCTCCTATGTATACAGATCCTCTAGAGATAGGTTCATATGTGTGAAACCATTCTCTTCGAGAGGTCATATGCTATGTTGCTTCTAAGTCTACAAACTAGACATCAACAAGTCGTTTTCTGCCTTCAACAATCGTTGTTGCCTCACCGTATAGTACTTCACCATCATCTGAGATACTTGCAACATAATCCTGAGCCTTTGATGTCTCGGAATCTCTACTCTTTTTGTTATTCCAATAATCCCTTTTGACGTGCCCTTTCTTGCCACAATTGTAGCACTTGACATTCTTCTTACTTTTTGATTTTGATCTACCTTGATTCTGGCTCCCACTGGACTTACGTTCAGTTGATCTTCCTCTTGTCATCGATAATGCTTCTGCTTGCTGCAAACTCACATTTCTATCTTCCTTGTTTCTGCGCCTAATTTCTTTTTCTAAGACAGTGGCTGCAACATCATTGAAGATTAGAAAGTCCGTTTGAACATTAGTTGTCAGGTTGATGATGAGTTGATTATACGAGTCGGGTAGACTTTGAAGTAGAATTTCCGCACGTTCATTTTCCTCCATTTTGTACCCCAACGTTGTAAGTTGTGAAAATATAGTTTTCAAAATGTTGATATGGTCAGTTACCGATGTGGATTCCATCATTCGAAGAGTGTAAAGTCTTCTCTTTAAGAAGATTTTGTTGTGTAGTGACTTGGCCTCGTACAATTTTGTCAAAGTATCCCATATTTCCTTTGCCGTCTTCATGTCCTCCACACTAGTTAATACTCCATCGGCTAGTCCCAAGCGTAGATCGGTAATTGCATCACTGTTCATCTCGTTCCATTTGTCTGTGTCGATATCTAAAGGTTTTTCGCCAATTGCTGCTAAACACTTGTCCTTCCTTAAAATTGCCTTCATTTTCATTTTCCATAACGAAAAATTGTTTCCGTTGAATTTCTCAATTTCAAACTTTGCTACCATTGTTGATGATTATCTGCTTCTCACTTATGCCGAATTTCACTAATTCACCGTCAATAGTACTTGTAAATAGTAACTATGAACAGTAATCCACACAACCAATAGCTCTGATATCACTGTCAAGAAATTAAGAGTCGAAGCAAAATACGCAACTACAATGAAATTGAGAAAACAATGAAAATAAACGTTATGTAGGAGATATAATCGTCCATAAAAATAATAATAATAAGTAGGAGGTATAACCGTCCATTAAAATAACAATAATAAGTAGGAGGTATAACCATCTATAGTAAAATAAAATAATAAAATAAATCGACACAAATATTTTACGTGGAAAACCCCTAAACAAATTAGGGTAAAGACTACAGAAAAGTATATGAGTATTTTACTATTTTAAAATGGGGATTACAACTCTCTTTCTCTCTAATAATAAGAAAAAAATAACAATTTTCTAAATAGGAGTATTTCACACTCTCTCTCAAAATAGGAGAAACAATTTTAAGTGAAGAATACAACATAAAGAAGAAACTAATTTTTCTCTCTTTGTAAAAACTCTCAAAAGATGATTTGGGATTATTGGAATGGTGAAAGGAGTGAGGTATTTATAGTCGTTTTCTTCTCCCATTTTTCCACACACATTCCATAATTTACTCCATAAATTTCTCTACCTACCAACTATTATCTAAATTCAAATTTTCTCCACCTAACACCAACCTCATTAATAAAGAAAGTAAAAAAGAAGTAGCTGCACTTTCGGTGTATTTCAGTGTTTTTATATAGTATAATACTGTTCATAAATACGGTAATGTTTATTTATATAGTACTGTTTATCTATACTGTACTATTCACCAAAAGTGAACTTTACAATTTCACATTGTGAACCGTAAATTCTTCCTACCTCAACTTGGTACCCCACCCGCACTGGCCAAACGCTCTAAAGCTTTCTGGGGTGACCCTGCTCGCGGTGTGCTTAGCTGGGACGACAAGCATGCTGGAGCTCAGCTGCTTCTGATCCGCATAAGATTGTTTCTGAGTTACGGGTATCCATATGAAGCTATGTTACAAACCTTTCAGGACCAATTTGGAGAAATCATGTGTTCATACTTGCCAATTTTCCAAAGCTTCAACAGAACATAGGGAGGATTGATTGAATTAAACCATTCCATACCCAAGCGTCTTCAATATGTGGTGAATGCAGCTCTCTTGACTGCTCTGTTCATGGATTACCTTGATGCTACAGATATACCTGGATTATATTGTGGACCTAAATTTTATGCAAGGAAAGTTTTCCGGCGTTTTGCTAAGACTCAGATGGATTACATACTAGGAAAAAAATCCTCTGGATTTGAGCTATATTGTAGGTTTTGGTAGTCACTTCCCACAGTATGTAGAACAGAGAGAAGCATCAATTCCGAAAAGCAACGTCAATTATAGCTGTCAAGGAGGACGGAAATGGACAGATAGTGTAAAGTCGAATACAAATATAATAGCTGTAACGTCAATTATGGCTGTCAAGGAGGACGGAAATGGACAGATAGTGTAAAGTCGAATACAAATATAATAGTCGGAGCCATGGTTGGTGGCCCTGATCATAATGACTGTTTTAAAAATAGACGATCCAACTATAATTACACTGAGCCAAGAATCGCAGGAAATGCAGGTCTAGTTGACGCACTTGTGGCTTTGTCAGGTGAAACAACTGCACATATTGATAGGAACAACATATTTTATGCAATTCCTCCCCTTTGCACTCCAACCACCACCCCCGTCACCCTAGGTACCATGAAACCTTTCGTGATGAGCTTTGTCTATAAAGTTAGTGCAGTTTCGATTAGATGAATCTGTAGCATAGCGATGTGTCGAGAAATGAACAACAAAATTACTTGCAGCTTGGTGATATGTGATTTCTGCCTGTCAAAATGTAGGAAGATCTTTTGAGACATGCAGTTGTCCAGTAATTTTAGCTCAAATTTTCTGAAAATACAATCCAAGTAAACCTGCTCCTTACTACAATTTTTGAGTAAAAAGTATATCACCTCAAGCTTTAATCCAACAATTATTAACTTTTTTATCAAAATTGATGTAGCCTGAGATACCCTCAAGCATGCAGAAGCTCACCGATCATCTGTGCGACTACAGCAGCGAAAATGGCAGTACTCCTGCAGAAAACACACTTGATATATCTCCTCCTATAGATACAATAACTGGCAGAGATAATTTCTCCAAAGACAAATCTGTGTGAAGATAATCCACAACCTGAATTAATTCCTTCATATATGCTACCCAAAACAATGGAACTCATCGTTTACTCTAGCGTAGTTATCAAAGAGCATTATCGCATAAAGTTGAATGCCACTGTCAATCGATTGCTTATTGGGGGCCTAATGAAAATTATGACACAACCAGTTTCAGGAATTTTTAAATTTTAAAATGACAATAAAGTTAATGCAGAAACGATACTGAAAGTGAGCAGTTCTCGGGAAGCTCTGCAAATAAAAGCATTGACAAACAGAATCCGGCCAAAAGCAATCCCAGCAAGCAAGTTTCACAACATAATATTTATTCCGTTCATATTCCTGACTGTTAACAGAAATGTCATCAACAATAGTTGAGATAATTATCTGAATAGAACTCTTTCTTTTTGCATATTGTATTTATCTATCCATTATCTTAATTCTATTATTAGACGAAAAGGACATGACGTTATAATATCTGATGCCATGTATTGAATAATAAATCCTACCCAATCATAATTTTATAGATACATTCCTCACATAAGAGAAAGGATTTATCCTACTTTCTCCGTATTGATTTTTTATTATAATATCTGATGCCATGTGTTGATTTTTGTTGATAAGTCAGTTTGTTCGTAAACAAAAAATAATAGTAATAACAAAGGGCTATATCTGAAGAAAGGATCGAATGTGACCAACCAATGTGTACTCGTTGAAATCAAAATTATTGGCGGAAAAGGCTGCTTCTTTTATGCGGGATTAGCAGCAAAAACATGGGAGGCCTTGGGCGAGGGTAATTTTATGAGTTAAATAAATCACTTTTATATTATCGAGAATAAAATATCCATTAGCCTATGTTTGAGAAGTCTCATGTTTCTTTTTCCTGGTTTGTTGTATCATATTTAACTATAAATACACTTTTAGTTTAAATATCAGGTAATTTTAAAATTATTATAATGTTGATTTTAGAAGTCCCGCATCGCTCCTACATCATTGCGGTGCAATTTAAATGGGTTAATATAGGCTTTCATTTAGTAAATATGTTTCGGACCTGAAGCCTAACAAAATCGTGAGACTTTAAAGTGTTTAAGTGGATATAATTTACCAGGTCATTTACAACATATAGGTATTTTTTTAAAAAATTTGATTATATTTTTTTCTTTTTTCTTTTTTTAATTTGATTATATTTTTTTTCGTTTCTCCCATTTTTTTTTTTGGCTAGTTTTCATTTTTGTTAGTTTGGACCATAAGGGCGACCACAACAGATATTTTTCCGCTATTTATTAGTTTTTTATTGTTTCTCCCATGTTACTTCTACCTGTTAATTTACCGAGTTAAATATAATAACATACGAATCCTTAAAGTTTAACATATTAAATTAAATAGTTTCAATAATTTTAAAAATATTCATAAAAATTTTAATTTATTAAAAGATAATAATAACACTCTTATATAATATTAATTAGTTAAAAAATTATTTTCAACTCCTAATTAAAAATAAATATTAAAATAATAATATATTTTATTTTATAATATATTAATAACTAATTTATAACTTATCTTTCGAATATAAATTCATGTAAATTTTGAATTTCTTTTTAATATGATATTCATAAATTGAAAGATCAATTTTATAATTTTAAAAATAAATACAATATTATTTTTTTATTTATTTTAAAATTATAAAATCGATCTTTCAATTTTATTTAATATTTAGATAAATTTATTATGTATAAAAAATTTAAAATTTAGATAAATTTTTATTTATAATACTTTGTTTAATTTTTAATATAAAAATATTATTTATATGGGTTAACACATGTGAAGAACAATATATCTAAAAAAAAAAAAAAATCATATCATTATTGTAACATATACAAATCTATATAAATTAATATTATAATGTTATATTATATTATTACATATTTTACATTTTTATAAAAACTTTTACTTTGAAATACTTTTTAATTGTGGAATTCATTTTATAAAACTCATTATTGTTTCAAATTCTAAAAAGAATTAATGAGATGTGAGTTCTTAAAATTTGATCTATTAATCTGATTAATATTGAATTGTTAATATATTGTAAAATAAATAAAATTATATTTTAATTATAATATATTAATAAATATTTAGTTATCAATATGTTATAAAATAAAATATATTATTATTTTAATATTTATTTTCAATTAGAAATTAAAAATACCCATAAAAGGCCCCATTTATTAAAAAATAATGATTATATTCTTATTAATAGTAGTTATCTATAATGTGTTATAAAATAAAATATATTATTATTTTAATATTTATTTTCAATTAGAAATTAAAAATACCCCTAAAGGGCATAATTTAAAAAAAATAATAATTATATTCTTATTTAATAGTAGTTAACTAAATAAATTAATAAAATAATAAATGTATGATTTATTTTATTTATTTTTTAATGCTTATGTAATATTGAATTGTTAAAATATTTTATTATTATATTATAGTACAATAATTATGATTATATGTAATTACAAGTATTGTATTATAATATTTTATTTATAGATTAATATTTATTTATGAATTATAAATATCGTATTATATTAATTTATTTTATTTATAGATTAGTATTTATTTATGATTTGTTTATAATAAATTAATAAATATTTAATTATCAATGCTTTATAAAATAAAATATATTATATTTTAATATTTATTTTCAATTATGAGTTGAAAATAATTTTTTAACTAATTAATATTATATAAAGGTGTCATTATTATCTTTTAATAAATTAAAATTTTTATGGGTATTTTTAAAATTATAGAGACCATTTAAGTTAATATACTAAACTTTAAGGAATCGTATGTTATTATACTTAACTTTGTATATTAATAGAAAAGGAATTCGGGAGGAAGTATTGGGATATTACGTGAAATAACAGGGGGAATCGGGCATTTGCCCTTGATTGAACCAATTAGTTATATTGAAAATTGTGAAAATTCACCAATAAGTGACAAGTAATAGTTAATTACATTTTATTAACTATAAACTTATACGTGACAGCTATCATAATACTATATTAATTAGGAAGTAAATTTTGTTATTATTTTAATTATTTATTAGTAAAATTAATAAATGGAAAGATAGATAGATTTAAGTCAAAATAAAGATTAAGACCTATTAAAAGAAAGTCCAACTATGTATTAACATATGCTACATACGTGTGTATATATATTATGATAATTTCAGGGATATAATTTTCCTATTAAGTTAAGTATATTGATTAAAAATATGTAAAACGAAAATATCAAATGGACAAAATAAAAAAACAAAAAACAAAAGCAAATCATTTTTGAAAAAGCAAGTAAATTAGAAAACGTAAAATCACAGAAAAAGGATACTAATTTAATTATTTTACGACATTTTAAACTGAATTATTAATACATATTTTGTTATCATTTTTTTTTTCCAAATTTATGAAAAAAAAAAGAAAAAAAAAACCTCCATTCAAATTGTCTGTCGTTTCTCATTATTTTAAGCCATCACGGCAGAGGGACGTTAGGGTTCCCCCACTTCAAATTCGAAAATCAGTGGCATTTACGTAAATCAATTCTAATCCGAGTCTAATTCCGCACACACAGTCCGTTGAATTCCTTTAAAATGACATCCACTTCCTCAGATCCCCTCCGTCCGATTAAATCAATCATCATTTTCATTCGAAAAAAATCCAAAATCCGCCCTCGTCTTCCTCTCTCACACTCATTTTTACACTCTCTTTCATTTCTTCCAAAACAGCGTCACTTTCCTTTCCCCTTTCTCTTTAAACAAGCCGATCGGCCGCTATATTAGCGGTTAGGGTTTGTGTTTAATTAGATTTGATTCTTTTAAAAAGAAAACGAAACTATCATGTCGCTGAGACCGAACGCGAGAACTGAGGTTCGCAGGAGCAGGTACAAGGTAGCCGTCGATGCAGATGAGGGGCGGAGAAGGAGAGAAGACAACATGGTGGAGATCCGAAAGAATAAGAGAGAAGAGAGCTTGCTGAAGAAGCGACGTGAGGGGCTTCAGGCTCAGCAGCAACTCTCCTCTACTCTTACCTCCTCTGCGGCTCTTGATAACAAGAAGGTATTAGTCTTTTCTCTCGCTTTCTCTTACGCGTACGCATGTGTTTTTGACTATACTGTTATGGATTTTAGTTTTCTTTTTCTTTTTTTTTCTTTAGTAAATTGTCGTGTGAAGTTAATGTCCATATGTCCAATTGCAAGGGATGATTAGGGTTACGTACTGTCGCATTTTGTTTAGTCTTTTTTGTTGATTGAAATACTGAGATTGTGCGTTTTTGCATACGATTAGATTCAGTTCATGATTGTACTATTTGATGGATGCTTATAATTTTATTTGTTGGTGATAAGTTAGTGATACGTATGGTGACCATATACTGGAATACTAAATCGAAGCATGCAATTATTGAGACTTTGATTTTTGTGAAAGTAGTTGCTTTGAACTTTATTCAGAACAGGCAAGTGCCCTGCTTTCTGTTGTTTGTAAGGTTACATAATGTACATGCCTAGTAATAGCTATATTACATGTTCCGTTTTCTCTTTTAAAACCAATGGATCCAACGTTCTTTTTAATCCAATTGCAGTTAGAAAGTCTCCCAGCTATGGTTGCATAATGTACATGCCCAGTAACAGCTTTATTACATGTTCTGTTTTCTCTTTTAAAACCAATAGATCCAACGTTCTTTTTAATCCAATTGCAGTTAGAAAGTCTCCCAGCTATGGTTGCAGGCGTCTGGTCAGATGATAGAAACTCACAGCTTGAGGCAACCACCCATTTCCGGAAGTTACTCTCAATAGGTTCATATTGAATCTCATATTTTATTTGTGGTCCGGATTCTTATCTGTTTTTTTGGTGTATAATAATAATTATGTTTAATCTGTCTGCAGAACGGAGTCCTCCAATCAATGAAGTTATACAATCTGGTGTTGTTCCTCGCTTCATAGAGTTTCTTTCAAGAGACGACTTTCCACAGCTTCAGGTTTAAATCAGATCACATGCTATTTTGAAATACGCCTTAAATTGATTGCTATTTTGTCTATTTGTTGGCTGTTTTTCCAATTGTCTTCTCTCCTGTATTTTGGCATTGTTCAGTTTGAGGCTGCTTGGGCACTGACAAATATTGCTTCTGGGACCTCAGAAAACACCAAAGTTGTAATTGATCATGGGGCTGTCCCAATATTTGTTAAACTTCTAAGTTCTCCCACTGATGATGTTCGTGAGCAGGTATATATTGTGTATTATCATGTCCTTGCTTATGCCCCTTTGATTGCATTTTTCCTTCTCCAATGACATTTTAGTTAAAAACCTATATTTGGAATTGCAGGCTGTTTGGGCATTGGGAAATGTTGCTGGTGACTCACCTAAATGCCGCGATCTTGTACTCAGCAATGGCGCTTTGATGCCATTGCTGGCTCAATTCAATGAGCATGCAAAGCTTTCTATGTTGAGAAATGCAACATGGACACTGTCAAACTTCTGCCGGGGCAAGCCACAGCCTTTGTTTGAGCAGGTTGGACCTTGTCATAAAACACTGCAGGGGTCATATGCTAATATCTTATATACTTTTATTCTTGGTATTTGTTGCTAATGTCTGGTGCTGTTGAATTTCTATGCGCAGACAAGGCCTGCTCTTCCAGCTCTTGAGCGTCTCATACATTCAAATGATGATGAAGTCCTCACAGATGCTTGCTGGGCACTTTCATATCTCTCAGATGGTACCAATGACAAAATCCAAGCTGTTATTGAGGCAGGTGTCTGCCCACGCCTGGTTGAACTCTTACTGTGAGTATTGGATATTCTTTTTGGTGAATTAATATCTCAGTTTTCCTTAAACTCTAATCAAACGTTGCTTGGGAAATCCCATGAACTTTCTTCGATTTGTAGTCATCCATCTCCATCAGTGCTCATCCCTGCCCTTCGCACGGTTGGAAATATTGTTACTGGTGATGATATGCAGACTCAGGTATTTAGGATTTAAAGCATTATCTCAATCTTTTACCTATTTTACTTGTTATTTATGTTTTTAATCTTGACATCAATTTTTTAATTTAAAATAATAATTTTTACATCTGAATCAACTGACTTTTCTAATATATGGCCTTTTGCTTCTACAATTCTTTGGTGATTCAACAGTGGCATAATAACATTGTCATTCTGTTACTTTTCCTGTATGGAGGTGTTTCCATTTATCATTATTATTAGTTTGTACAAAATCCACATGTTGAAAGGATCTAGTGAGACGTCCTAGAAATATTTGGAAGTTTGTAGATGTCTATCTTGGGATGGTGTTTTGCATTAATTGGCTAGGATATAAAATGGTTTGATCTGTTTCTTTTATTTTTCTGGTTCTGAAATCTTTAATCTCTGTATTTGAAGCTGGTTAAAAAGATAACACTTCAACAGGATTCTACTTCAATTTGTAATGTACATTCTTGTTGGACCAAGATTCTTTTTGCTTCGTTTTTTGTAGAATGTGGATTTATATGATTCTTTTTTGTGAAAGAATTATTGGTAGTTTAAAAACTGTAAAAGCTTATTTAACTAGGTTTTGTCAGTAGTAGGTTGTAACTAGATTGTGAGATAAAGCAACATTTAACCTTCAATTCTCTCTGTAGGGTGACTATACATGTCTCTTAATGGTTTGTGAGGAATCTGTGAGGCTTTTTGAAGATTTAATGTTAGGATTATGAAGCAACTTCTTTTCTAATTGTGAAAGAAAATGCTTGAGGGTATAGTTTTCCTTCATTTTCTGTAAATTTGAATGACATTATACTGCATTCATGTGCGTTAGCTTTTCTTTATGTAGTTTGCCTCGTAAGCCTCTGTTTGATCCTTCTATTCCTTTTTACAGTGCATAATAAACCATCAAGCTCTGCCATGCCTTTTGAAACTGTTGACAGAAAATTACAAGAAGAGCATCAAGAAGGAAGCTTGTTGGACCATCTCAAACATCACTGCTGGAAATGTAAATCAGATACAGGTGAGACTAATATTGTTTTTCTTGAATGTCTGGGTTCCTGGGTTCCTGACTATCATAGATTTCCTATCTTCTATGTTTGATAATATATCATCTAATGATTATCATTAAGCTGTAGTATTTTGAATGGATCCATCGGGTATCTAAAGAGCATTTTCAGATTTTTTATTTTTATTGCATTTGTAAGCCTTGTTGTCTATTTGCTTGATGTTAATCACTGAGGTGTATATTCTGATACTATTTGCAGGCTGTAATTGATGCAAATATCATTGTGCCCCTCATTCATCTGCTTCTAAATGCCGAATTTGAGATCAAGAAGGAGGCTGCATGGGCTATTTCAAATGCTACATCTGGTGGCACTACAGAACAAATCAAGTAGACATTCTTCTACTTCTCAAAGTGTTTAACCTTTTACATGTATTTTTCATACTTGACGATTCTCATTCTTTTGTATTTGATAGATTCTTAGTTACCCAAGGGTGCATTAAGCCATTATGTGATCTTCTGAACTGTCCCGACCCAAGAATTGTAACAGTTTGCTTGGAAGGGCTTGAGAACATTTTGAAGATTGGGGAAGCTGAGAAGAATACAGGTATTACTGGAGGTGTAAATTTGTTTGCCCAATTTATTGAGGATGCTGAAGGGTTGGAGAAGATTGAAAACCTTCAGAGTCATGACAATAATGAGATATATGAGAAGGCAGTTAAACTTCTTGAGACATATTGGGTAGAGGAGGACGAAGATGAGCCTTTACCCCCTGGTGATGCTTCCCAAGCTGGATTTCACTTTGGAGGCAATGAACTTCCTGTTCCTTCTGGGGGATTCAACTTTAGTTAAAGGTTTGCACTCATTCTACTGCCAACCTTTTGTTTGATATATATTTATCAAGGGACATGGGAAATTGCTACATTTGTTAATGTTTATGCGTTAAGTGAAATATTCGTTTGTCCTTCTTTGGGGTGATTTGTGATTACTTTGGTTTGCACTCATTCTACCCACAAACCTTTTGCGATGGTTTTCAAATAAGAAAGATAATGTATTTTTTGTAATTGAATAGATGGGGTTATTTTAATTCAGTTTGCAAAATATTATCAACAAATTGAGTGTTGTGATAATTTGGATTACTGCAGTAAAAATTATACTTGGCAACATCGTTTTGGTCATTTAGACCATGAGTCAGTTTCCTGCTATGATTGGGTCTGTTTATCTCAGAGATGGAGTAGCAGTCTTATCAGTTATGACTATTTTTCCTTTTTTTTGTGAGAATCCTGTTAAAAAGATACAGATGGTTTTGTTTTTTATTATTTGATTGAGACAATGTTTGAATTTGCAAAATATTATCAACAAAATTGAATGTTGTGATAATTTGGATTAGTGCAGTAAAAATTATAGTTGGCAACAGCGTTTTGGTCATTTAGACCATGAGTCAGTTTCCTGCTATGATTGGGTCTTATCTCAGATATGGATTAGCAGTCTTATCAGTTATGACTATTTTTCCATTTTCGTGAGAACTCTGTTAAAGGATAAAAATGGTTTTGTTTTTATTATTTGATTGAGACGCTGTTTGAATTTGCAGGAGATTCAATTGGTTGTGGAATGAAGTTCAGAGTCCATTTTGAGCTGGTGTACATGAGGCTCTTTTTGCTGTAGTTGATCTAGTTTTGGTCCAGATTCAAAAGTGGTTGAAGATTGGCTGGAGTGATTGTGTCATTTACAAGGGTCAAATAAAAGAGTGGTGTATGATCTCATGAACTGGTTGACATTCTGGAAGCCACTCGCAGACCTGGGAAATACAGCATACAGAGTCTCTATTTTCTTTTTATTTATGGTTCGGTGGTCATTCTTTTCTGTGTCTTAGTTTCTGATTGCACTGACGGAGCAAACTTATGCTATAGACTCAAACTTATGCTTTTACTGGTTCATAATTTAGATCAACAACAGAAAAATATACAATTTTGCTTCTCCTGGGGGTCGTTTTGCCAATATGATCATTGTGGATCGTATGATTTTGTATTTGATCAGAAAACCACATCCTTCTCAGTGTGGGAAAGGAATTTTTCGGTTGTGTATTATGCCAAAACATTTAATGATTAATTAAGTATAGTGTTTGGTCGTGCTACTCGTAAGGTTTTTATTTCTATTCAGGAGCAGAACTGAAACTTGAAACTCATAACAGAATGATATGCTAGGATGCCATTAACCCGGCATCGTCCACGCTTTAGCATCGTTTTTAGAATTGTAATAAATTCTTTACTCGCTTGGTAAACGGAGAAATGTGGGGATGTCTTGTTGAGATGACGACAGGACAAGACGGATTTGACAACAGAAGTTTCCTTCTATGATTCGACAGCTATAAAAGTCGCTGGGTTGAAATCTGATAGCAGTAAGGACATAGGCAAGCAATACAAATACGCTCCCTACGAAGTATAAAACTCATTTTGACGAAAATGCCCGTCACTCAATCAACTTGTTTCCGATAATGAGTCATCTAGTCATGGGCATGTTGTGAAATTGCGGCTATTCAAAAATCCCAGTGGAGAAATACGATCATACCAAGTACTGCAATGCAACAATATCACCAACTCCAAGAAACAGCTTGGAAATAACCTAATGCTGTGGATACAACGGTACATGGCCCGTGAGCAAGATGGTACATTTTTGGACAAGCCATGTCGGACTTGTTTTGTCCCCGTCTCTCTTCCCTCTTGTTACTTATTGCAACAGTGTAACTATTTTTTGAGAACCAAACTGTTCATTTAGAGCTGAGAGTTCCGCTTATTACTATTTTCCAGGATTATTACTGAACATTCGGCAACATAAAGAATAGAGATGAAAAACCGACTATCTTGCAGCGAAGAAGATGAGTACGACTCCTCTAAATTGGTATATTATTGGTGGAGATCAGCCGCAAAGTTTGATGAATGTATTAAGCTCAAGCTTGAACTCCCCAATGTTTCAAGTCTAACACCAAGACTCAGAGTGCTTAGAGAAATGGAGAGGTTGGCCTTAATTGCACCTGAAGGACTCAATGAGCTTCGCTACAAGCTTGTCAACTATCGTTCAGGTGACTTATGGATACCCACTGGAGGGATTAAGAAGGAAGACATGGACATTCCACCAGCGATCACCATTCTCTTAGTGGGTTTTTCTGGTTCAGGGAAAAGCTCGCTTGTGAACCTTATGTACAGTGTTCTAAGTCGGTCTGGACTCCTACTCTTCGCTCGAACATCATCAGGTAGGCCATAAGCCAGACGTCCAGCTTACAAAATTACCTTGATTTGCACAGTAGTGGCCAACTGTTGCTCTTTTTTCTTTTTTTTTTTATTCACTGCAGGAAATTCTTCATATTCCACAACTATGTATATGGAAGAACACAATGTGATGAGGTCAATGCAAAGTGGGTTCTGTGTATTTGATTCCAGGGGGTTTGATTATGATCGACTGAGTGAGGGTCTACCGGAATTGTCATCTTGGATGAACGAAGGGGTTTATCATAATCAGCTGTGCTTGAGATCAGTTGACCATGCGTTCATAAGAAACGATCATGTGGACATCGGTCATATTAAACCATCTTCTAAGTTCGTGCAGAGGACAGTAAACTGTGTAATGGTAGTGGCTAACATAGCAGAGATCTATATAGCTTTAAAAGCAGGTGATTCCAAGCCAATAGAGGCCACTAGACAGCTCTTCTTCACACCTGATTTGAGAAAATGCAGTAAGTTTTCCTACTATATCACAAGTTAATGAGTTATTTCTCTTAGTACTTGCATTATTAGTCCATGTAATTATGATGATTTGAAGTTTCTCTCAATAATTAAGCAAGGCCTGAGTCACTGGCCCCTAATTCAGTGCCGCATTTAGTAAAACTTGTTGTATAGAACTTTCTAGCTCTAAAACCGTGAGTTTCACGATTCACAGTGAGATTCCTGACCTTTTGTCATTTTGTCAATAATGTAGCTTTCGACATTGTGCCTTGAGTGACATGTATCTGTCATTACAACTAATAACGGCTACGCCATGCATGGCCACATACAATATGCCAAAAATTGATCATTTATCACAATCAGTAGTGAAATATGTACATCGACAGATTTACCATCGTTGTGGGTAATCTGTGCTCCTCCTTCCTTTATGTTTTTTATGAATACATTAGCATCTTTTCGCATATATAACTCCTCTGCTGCTCTCATTAAATAGAAGCATTCCATGGATGCACAAATGGCTTATGTCTGTTATGCGTTAGCTGAATAATGTATACAGTAAAACTTTGTTCTAGAGTAGTAGTATAAAAAACAACAATAATATTTACATTACTCGTTTTGTATTCGATTGTTTCTGCAGACGAGAATCCTCTCTTAATCTTTACACATGGTGACATGTTATCAACCGAGGAGAGGATCGATGCCAGGATAAAAATATGTGAATGTCTTGGTGTATCTGAGACCAATGGAGTATACGACATTGTTTGCCTCACTGAGTATGGATATGTTGCAGAAGAATGCGATCCTATTACGGCTTATGCCTTGACTGAAGCTGTATACAGGGCATTGCTAATATCAGACAGGGGCCACTTACCCAAGAAAAACTTCGAGGACTGGGCAATTCTCA
Organism: Azadirachta indica; assembly: GCA_022749755.1. Lineage (NCBI taxonomy): Eukaryota > Viridiplantae > Streptophyta > Magnoliopsida > Sapindales > Meliaceae > Azadirachta > Azadirachta indica. The sequence goes on from CM040440.1 coordinate 18,172,252, forward strand.
TATTATCGTGGGTTATGTGCTTCATTGCCTCTTTTTTGGCTTTCCTTGCTGATATTTGCTCCAGACTTGGCCGCAGAGACAATAAGTTGAAGTTGTGGTAGAGATTGCTGTCGACGGGAGGTAGTACTTTCTCTTGTATAACTGCGTATTACCACTCGACCAGTCGTCCAAGTAGCTTCCTAGTTTTAAGTTTATGTGACTTAATTTAGAGCTAATTTTAATAAACTAATTTTGTTTATTAATTTGACTGATAATTCATCGTAATTTCAATTCTAGAGAAGTATGAAGTATCTCCACAGTTTAACCTCTGCCAAGCTATGTGATTCTGATCTACGCCTATCCAAGCAAATTCGTATTTGTAATTTACTGTTAAAAGTAATGGTACACAATAGATCGTTCACCTTGTTAGTGAAGTTAACCTCTACTAAATTTGAGTACGTAGAATCTCTATATTGTAAAAGGAAGATGTTGGTTTCCAACACCCAGCACTCAGCTCAATCAAAATGAAGAATTTAGTCATGCTATCTGATAGGGTGGTACATGTGTGATATGTGAAGCAAGTGCAAGACCAACTAGTTGAAGTCTCCTATGTCACTTAAGATATATAATAATCACCTGAAACTTAATTCCACCTTAAAGCAAAAACAGCAGTAACTGCTACATTAGGAACCATAAATAAAAGTATAGATGCTAAAAAAGATTTCCAAAATTTTCTATTTTGATTGATTTGCTGCCAAATTTAAACTGCACCTAAAATCTTTTATATTTTGGCAGCAATATTAATATTTAAACTTAAATAATGAAAATACATAAATCTCTAATTTTAGTTATTTTTCATTTTTATTTTATATAGTGCTATCAGACTACAGATCAATTTCGCCTAGATAATCAGAACATATTTTTTTTATTATTTCACCAAAATTGGCGACCCATTTGTTAATATCCCAATAATTTTTCAAACTGTTTTAGAAACTTTGACCAGTCGTAGGCTCGCAGCCTGAGACGAGGAGACCTGAGCATGAAGCTGCAGGAGTATCAGCTTTAGTAAGACTTGCTGAACCAGAAAAGACAAACGGCTCCTGTAAGACCGGTAGCCTTTTTCTTTCAACTGCTAAAGCTAATGGCTAGACACCACAATCTGCGAGCTAGCTAGATAGGCTTTTCATAAGAAACCTCCATCACTTTTCTCTGCATTTGCAGCTGCAACAGCTAATATAAAAAGGTAGTCATCAAGTCTCTTACAGCTTTCTGCGAGTTAGAGAGAGAGCATTTTTCATTTTTAAATAAATGGTGAGCTGGGTGGTCACACACACTTCGTATTCTTCATTGTCAGTTTGCGAGTTGATACTATTAATTAAAAAATCGTGGCTCAATTATCTATGGATTTTTTTGTTGAAGTATAGAAAAACTGAATCCAGAAACAAAAATTCAAAACCGCGAACCTTTTTGTAGAATTATTATTGGGCTGGGGGCCAGATTAACAATGTAACCCTCTCGTTCTCCTGCATATATTAGCGGGGCATTTTCTTATTTGTGGGGTTTCTGGACCACACTACAGGTATAAGGTTGCAATAAAGTATTAACGGTTCCATTTTATTTAATTTGTTAATATATATATATATATATTTATTGTGGGTTGCTTTCTGTGTAGTCTCTGGGACAAATGATATAAAGAAATGGCTGGCTGTCTGTGCATATAAACCAGAATATATGGGCCTGGTTTTGTCTTTTCTTGCATCGTTATCTTTCTAATTAATGTTTACCTTAATTCTATGTCTGAAATAACTTAAGATGTCATAAAACAAAACTAACAACTTCTCATGATTTCGGCTCTTTTTAACATCTCTATCGTGTACCTGCAACCCCTCATTTGGTACATGGCTAGAGAGGACATTTCTTGCTTTCATTTCTAACACGATCCTTGATTTGGTCTTTTCAAAGTAAATTTGTGACAATCATGATCAAGTTAGCGGTTATCACCCAGAATAGAACGGCGAAAATAGGAAAAGAATACGGCACTGTATATTCTTATTACATTTACGAAGGATTTACCATGGTTGATTTCTTCACTTCTGTGTACAAAGGTTTTGCTGCGGTAAACTACGTTACCCACAGGCAAACTGCTGGAGGATGTTTTCATATGAAGTGCAATTAATAAATTGAGCATCCTGAGTTATGGAACTGGCAATGATTTCGTTCAGTTATCCCATAGTGCTCGGTGGATTTTGTCTTTAAACTTAGTTCTTAATAGGCAATTTCAAACTGAGATCGGAGTAATCTAAATCTGCTGACTATATTTTCCAAGCAAACTTAGTTTTGTCTGTTGTTTAAGCATAAATGGAGTGAGCGGATTGGCCAAATTGATGTGTAAATTGTCAAAACCAAATAAAAAAAGAACAACAAAATCTCAGAGCCACCTATTTGACTCTTGAACTTAACATGTCGATGTCAATGGACCCAGTAAGGTAAGTTATCTAGATTGATTAATGTCTTTTAACAAAATACACATATGTCAGCCCTCTCTTCATCCCTCAACTTTATTTTGCGACGTTGTAATAATTCGATTCTAGAGATGCCTACAGATAGCCCTTAGGCAAACTGGTGACAGCATAAAATGGATTAGGTGGACTTAGGGCTTCAATGTCTACAGTATATCTGCCTAAAAATCAGAAGTAACAGAAGAAATGGGGACAAATATATTATATCGGTTGCAGGTATTTAATAAATCTTTGTTGCTTTTTCCCCCCTTAGCCTGCTTGCTCTCTTCCACTTTTGGCTTCAAATATTTATAGATTCCTTTCTCCCTCCCTCTCTCCTACTGGGCATATTTCTTTTCTCTTTTTAAATAATCTATGAGAAAGTTATATGTATGACTGCAAAAATTGTTTGGCTGTCTACTAGTACCTCTTCTTCAGTTACTAGTATTCATCTGGCCAAAACTTGGAATGATCTCTTCCTCTCTGTATTTGTTTCATTATCTGTAATATGCCATAAGGTGTTTTAAATTCACCATAAAGCCATAGAGTCAGAGACTTCAATTTCATTTCTGTGGTCTCATTCCCTTACTTCACATAGTCGATAGCTCTGATCAATGGATCTGAAGATAAAAGTATTTTGTTCTTTAGTGTGTTAAGCTTTTGTTATTTTATATCCAGGATTTTGAGCTATCAAACTTATGATCAATCTCTTCATCTTAAACAAACAGGGATCTGAGACAGGGGAAGTGAAACGGTCAGCGTTTAACGAGATCAAGAAAAGTTGTACAGATTGTCACACAACAAGAACACCTCTATGGAGAGGCGGTCCGGCTGGCCCCAGGGTAAAATATCCGTTTTCTTCATTGCATGTGTTGCGTAGTTAGTCCGTTTGGTTAGTAATGATTTTGTTTCTGTCTGCAGTCTCTCTGCAATGCATGTGGGATAAGATATAGAAAGACAAAGAGAGCACTCTCGGGTTTGGATAAAAGAGGAGCAGAAAAACGTAAAAGATCAAATAATAAGCATGTAGTTACGGTAAAAATGGGCTTGATGGCTGCATCTGCAGGCAGAGAAACGGCATTGCAGAAATCGTTGGAAGAGGAAGAAGAAGCTGCTAGACTTTTGATGTCTCTATCTTATGGCTATGTCTATGCTTAATTTGAACAAGCTAGTGAGCCAACCACTGACTTTACTATTTTATCTGTGAGATTTTTGCCATGTATGGATGGTGTAGAATGAAAGCATCAGGAGCCGATGGGCAGAAACTCAATATTCAGACAATTTTCTTCCCACCAAATGAAATTGTACTGTTGTATTTAACTAGCTTCCCTCATCCTCATCCCATAATAATTTGATGCCTTGGTTAACTGAATTAGTTTGTTTCCTAATAAAAGCCCTAGCAATGGTTTTCCTCCAGTTGTAGTACCATAAGTTGCCACATAAATCATCCAACTACTTACAGCTATAATAACTCGTCAAACATATGATCGAACTCCTCTGATATATCAGTACAGAGTGTTGTTGTGTCTGTTTAGTAGGATGTGAGGTCAATTTTGCAGGTTCAATGCCGTAAATTCCGCAGCAAAATCGTATGCACATCGACGAAATTCTCTACTTGATGAATAATATAAACTTTCTTTCCAGTAAAATGCTTATTTTCCGGGTTAATTAATCATTCAAATCAACCCAGTAGGTAGTAACCCTGGTACTGTTAGTTTGTTGATTTGAAGTGTGGTAGACGACAGTTTTATAATGTGGCTTCAAATCCTTGTATATTAATATTCGCAATAGTAATTAGAAATCGTTAGTGATGCTAACATGGTCCCGAAAAATTGAAATTTAAGTTGCAAAACTCTCTGTTGACCAAGGCTCGATTTTGCTAGAGACTTCTGGTTGACTCTGTCCAACTGTTGTTAAAGTTTCTCGCTATTCCCGGAAGCGGTTGGCGAGTTCCCAAAGCTTCTGGCGCCTCTTGCGCAAGACACGTATATAAAGCAAATGAAAAGAAGGTGACAGGCAAGGTACAGCGAGGCACTTTGAGCAATTGCCACGTTACAGCACTAGATTCCTGTCTTCACACAAAGTCTTCTCTAGAAAGTCCCACCCACAATCGCTCCTATCTACTTTCTTAGACCCACAAAGAAAGCTAAGAACTTGAACAAAATCAAAGCTGAATTTGTGCGTGAGAATTACTACTGAATACAGCAAAGATGCAATCAAGATTTTTAACCGCTGCATCAAGGTCTTTCCGGGCTTTCTCTGCAGCTCGCAAACAAGGATTTCAACTAGAATTCGCCGCCGCTGCATCCACGACAGGTCGCTCTGCTGATCCTGCTATTCACTCTCGGGAAGTTGAAGCTGGCCCGGCTGTTCATTATAGAGAAGCTGAAGTACGTATGTCTTTCATTGCATATTTGATATATTCGTTAAATTTACATCATTGCGAAACGAATGCTAGCATATCTCAAACTTACAACTTTGTTGTATTGCAGGGCTTGTGGAATGTTACCGAGGCTGAACCTGATAGCAACGAATCAGCAACAGGAAACAAGCCCACTAAAGATACAGAAACTGAGCCACTAGTGCCACCCAAACCACCGCATTCCTCTTCCCCGAGGCTCGAAAGCTATGGGGTGAACCAGTCGTTAAATCCACACTTCCAGCAGAAGCGCGAGAATAGTACTAATGGAGCTCTGGACGACGTGATTTGCGCTGGGGTAGACGGCACGTCACTGTCAAAAGTCGCAGAGAACGAGCAGAGAGATAAATATGAGAAAATAGAAGATGACAATGAATATTTTAGTCACCACAAGGCGTCGCCCCTATCAGAAATCGAGATGACGGATACGAGGAAACCGATAACTAGAGCTACTGATGGAACGGCGGACGCGGGTGCAGAGTATGGAGCTGGAAGAGATGTGATTGGGTGGAGGCCGGAACAGCTCGACACTGCTGAGGAGGCGCTGAGAAGAGCTGCGGAGATATTTAGACAGAATGCAATGCGCGGTGATCCTGATGTGTTTCCACACTCGAGGGTTCTGAGAGAGCTTCGTGGTGAGTGGTTTTGATGATCAGATCTTTCGAGGATGTACCAAGTGTTTATAGAATGGGATAAAATCTTGATGTATTTAAGGGAGCTGAATGCATCGACATAGCTTGTGCTTTGCTTTTAATTTATTAGAAGCTATATATTTAGGAGAAAATTAATATTAGTTAGAATCGGGAAATGTCCTGTTTAAACTAACAAGACTAAAGACGGTTTATTTGGTCAAAAAATGCATTTATGCTCATATCAGATCGTGAATCATAACGTAGTGTAAAAATATGCCGAAAGTAATGGAAATAAAGATTAAGACTAATTGTATTACAACCGCGCATGAGAAGAGGTTTCCATCGAAAGAATGACGACCCTGACTAATAAGCTGTCTGGCCACTTTCACACACTGTAAGAGTCAGCAACCAAAGAATTAATTAATGAATCGGCTGAGGCTGAGATTGATCTCTTGACCTGTTTCTCTACAGCCAATCCGCTGAAAACCTCACAAGAGAGAGCACGTGTAAAATTACATAAATATTTCAACGTAGAAGAAAAGAGATATATTTTGTATTTTTTTAATATATGAAATAGTATATTACCCTTTATTTTTTATTAGTTTATAAAAATAATGTATTAATAAATAAAATCTTACGTCGAGCATTGCGTCAAATTAAGAAATAAATTATAAAATGAGATTATAATAAAATAGATGATATTATTTTAACACAATTCATTTGGGTTGACAATACTGCGAAGGAAGGAGACACCCCATTGTCATCATTGGTTGAGTTAACGGATCTGCATATGTAATCCGATGCTTAATTGTTGTACATTCGTATGATTACTGGTACTCTCTTAATAATAAAATCGAAAGCCATAGCACGTGCATTGGTTTGAGCTGAGAATATTGTACATATCCGTGATATATTGATAGCGATCACATATTGGAATTAATTTTGACGGCGATTGTGACAATTTGTTGGCTCTTCCTTCCTTGGAACCTTCGTTAAGCCATGGCTTTGTCAATTGTCAGACTGGTTTATGGCGTGCCACCAGTGAAGGTGGTCCAAAGATAAGAGTATAGCAAACTAAAGGAAAATACAAAATCGATCTTAATTGTCACTTTAACATATATGCCGTCCTTTATAAGATTTGTTACTCTGATTAATATCTTTTTGCATATTCTTAATTAACGTCTAATTATATTTTTTATCTTCATTTCAATTGTTGGTGAATTTTGCCATAATGCTTGTTAATTCAAAATATTTGACCCCAAAAGTTTAAATTACTGGTTAAGGGTATGATATTATTATTATTAAAGATGTGTTTTAAATTTTTGAGTTTTTTAATTTATAAATGATAATTAAAATAAAAAGAAATAATAAAGAGAAAGAATATGCAATAAAGAAGAGAAAAATAAAAGAGAGATTTTATGAATTATAAAATAAGAAAGAAAAATAGAGTTAAAAAAAATATAAATTTTAATTAATTAATATAAAATATTTATTATATTTTTATTTTATCTAATTTATATTATCTATACATTTTTAATTTAAAAATTAATAATTAATGTTAAAAATATATATATATATGCTGAACCTATCCCATATAAAGCCTGTTGAAATGAAGTCTTGGGCAAACTTAAATCGTTGAAGGAAAAAGTTTAACAGTAAGATGCTAATTTTTGTAATCCTTCGTTTCGTATCCGTAATTTCACGTCGCTTGTCATCTTAGAAAGTTGAGCGCTTTGTTATATCCTGAATCAAGCAAATCAAAGCGGGGAGGCTGGGAATTAACTTTACCTACCATGCCAAGACAGTAATAATTCGTAGTACTCATGCATGTAACCGAGTTCTGCAGGGTAATTGCAGAATGAGCGGTGGAGCGATAGCCTCAAGCTTCCGCTTTTGAGTCGTGATAAACGTTCTCGTGCCTTTTTTTGGGTTGTGTTGCTAGATAGTGATAGCCAAATTGGCTACGGAGTGTATTAATTATTGAAAAAAAAACAAAAAAGAAGAAGAAGAAGAAGAAGAAAAGATTGGCTATATTGAGGTAAGCAAAATCTGGACAGAAAAATGGGCTACCTCTTCATTTACAAATTTTACGTTTTTTTAATTTTCTTTATTGGTCTTTTTTAGAATGGTGCCGTAGAAGATAAAATTAATTCAAAGGGCATAGTGCGGTCACCAAGGCACATGCAATCCTACCCACCACTCTCTGAATACCAAACAATAACACTTATCATCAACTCATCTTATTGTTAGTTTTCCTTCCGTTTCCAGGAAAAAATGTCCAAACGCTTGACAATGTTACTCACCCTTTTTACCTTCATCTTCGCATTTCAATCCAACCTACCGTCATCATCATCATCATCATCAAAAACAACTTCCAAAGACCAAATAGCATGCACGGTGTGTGATTCATGCGAAAACCCTTGCCATCCCCCGCCGTCTCCGCCACCACCACCTCCGGTAGTGATATGCCCGCCACCACCTCCGTCGCTTTCTCCACCGCCACCTCCTGCTGTACCAAAATGCCCTCCGCCACCAGCACCGCCAAGCTGCCCCGCATGCATACCGTCTCCAGAAGTTCCGCCAACGATGCCGTTTCCCCCGCCTTTTCCACCTTCGACAGGTGAGTTTGCGCCGCCGGAGAGAGTCCCATACTTCTCAAATTACTATAACCCTCCACCATCTTCTGCGACTTCCATATGTCTCGAACTGAGACTGACCTTCGTTTTTGGTTTGCTTGCTTTACTCTACTGCTTCTAAAACCTAAACGCATTGCAGATAGCCGTCAAATAGATGGTTATTCTTTGCGTCTTTCATAGTTTCTTGTTCGTTTGAATGCATGTCTAGGTTATTTACTGAACGTGATCTAATTGTAGTTCCGAGCCACAGCTTTAGCTAATTTCCATGGAATATTGGAACCTAGGAAAAAATAAGGCTCGTTATTTAATTTAGTTACTTTAATTGCAAATAAATGTCATTCATCTTCTTTGTATATTTAACCTCTAATAACATACATATCCTCTGTATTGTTTATTAGAGCTTGAAAAGTAATATGAAATTGTAATTTTTTTTTTTCTATATATATTATCAATCATTTGCATGCTAGCTTGATATTTTATTAATTTTTCTGATGCAGCCACATGCATGTGGTGTATATAGCTTAACAAATTAATTAACTTTCCAACTCTTCACTTTCAAACATGTTTGTAATTACTTGAATAAGTTAATATATACTCATTTTTTGTTTACACTTTTTCTAGTTATAGTGTTCTTAATTATTGAAGAGATGCAGCATTAATATTTTGTGTTGTTTTGAGTGAGAATAAAACCTGAAAACAATAACAAATTTAATAATTGCCATAATTAAAAAAAATAGTGAATTAATCAGAAAAATACACTGTAATATTCGCCAAAAAATGTGAATCATAACATCATAAAATGCAGTAAAATATAGATCAAGTATAATTTGCAAACCAAACTTAAGCGGGTGAGTGGTCCTCTATACCTGAGGAAGAATCCTGTTATAAAGTGAGCAACGAAAAAGGAAATTGTATTGCATGGGATTCTATTTATATATATATATATATATATATATATATATATGCAGTGTACCTGGAGTCCACTGCTTGCAGATCGTGGAATCTAACTTTTATTGGGAGGCAGTACACGTTTGCGTCTGGGTAAAGAAAAAGATGCTTTCCTTAATATATTATTATTGCACATGGTGATCATCTTCTCTTCTAATTTTCAACTTATGAAGGAGACAAAAGAATGTGGGCATGGATGGAATGGAATGGACTGGACTGCAAAAAGCATGTAGCATCCCCAAATAATTACGCGTGGTAGTTACCCAAAAGGCCTAAAATCACAAAAAATTGATTGATTAGCTCGAGTTTGGGCCAACCATATGGGGCTACGTAGGGCATTATCACATAATAAATCATAATTGTATGTTGTTGCCCATTTTATGTTTGACCAAATGAATACAAAAATACAAAAGTGAGAATTGAATGAATCGATAACTCATTTATGATTTTGGGCGCTGAGTAATAAACTACTAATTGTATTAATTGCATTGCATCCTGTATCATGGAATTTGGATCCAAAAAGTTTCTTAACTGTTGCTTAATTAGTCAGCAATTTAAGTCTCCAACCGTACTAAGTAATCTTCACATCTCAAATTCCCTATGAACGTACAATTTACAGAGGAAAGCACCGCGGCTGTTGCCAATGGATGTCCCGACTTGACAAAATGTTTCATCGCCTCTAGAAGAAGGGCTTGCCAACAGTCACTTAATTTGCAACAAATACAAGTGATACATGAACTTCTAAGTTAGTTATAAAATCTATCTGGCTTATATTTTATTATGATGTTATTAACTTATGATTTGACCTGTAACTATCATTTCCAATTTTTTTCAATTATTTTAGTTGGAAAAATCATGAATTCACATTAATTATCATATCCATATAATTCGCATTGCCTGTGTGAAAGGTAGAATTAAGTTTGGCAATGAGTGCTAGCTTGATGTGAACAGTGGTTGTTCTGCAGCACCAATTGCGTTCAAATATACGATATCTGTCCAACAATTACATTTTCTAAAATTAAACTATTTAAAAATATAGTTGACATTAAAATGAGATATTATAAAATTAAAATTGTTAATATTTAAATATATAGTTGAATATTTAATAAACTCTCATATAAAAATAAATTTATCAAGCACATACATTACATTATCAACCATTACACGTAACTTCTAGAATTAATATACTTAAAAGTTAACTAAACATAATTGTTAATAACTCGTTTAAACTCGTATTTTATGTTATTTTCTAACTTGTATATATTTTTTTATTTTACTTAATTTCTTTTAAAAAAATAATTACATCTCTCGTGAGATTATAAATGTGACAATAAAGAACCGCCGTCTCCACCAAACGATACATAACGAGAATATATAATGAAATGAATAAATACTTAACAGATAATATAAAAATATCACTTAATAGGTTAATATTTTAGATTGAAAACAGGAGTTTGGTCATGATACATGTTAATGTTATTATAGAAAATTCATAACAAGCTCACATTTTATAACATAAGCAAGATATCTTTTTTTGGTAATTTTAAATATGAACGTTTGGTACACAAATAATAACTACCAATATCATATTAAGCAAAAAAATATATACTTTTTGAATAAAAAAAAAAAAGCATATGGGAGATATCCTTATCAATAAAACTTACAACATAGTATGTTAACAAGAATCAATTGAAATATATTCTTTTTATTGTATTACTTTTAAAAAATAAAAATAAACACAAATGAACTAGAATAATCCTTTTAGAAAGATAGAAAATCTCTTTAAATGATTTACTCGAATAAGAAATAATTATTGATTAAGCGCCTGTCTGATTTTTAGCTGAAATCTGAATATAAGTATTCAGCTATTAAAAATCGTTTGTTTTTTAACTTACATATAAATATTTGTTGAAAATATATAAATATAATTAAATTAAAAATTTTGACTTAAATTTAAATAAATAAATATCTAAATAATTTAAATATTATATTAATCAATAATAGTCTTTAACTTATTATCTAATATTTATTTATGTCAATAATTTAATATATTATTATAAGTTTTTTTAAAACATAAATATCAATATATCAGTTTTAAATTATTTATTTGTATAAAAATAAATAATTTAATATTTATATTTATACATTTAAAATAAAAAAATAAATATATTAATTATATTTAAATTTTAATTAAATTTAAATTTCGGTTATATCTAAATTTAAGACGAAAAAAATTAACACTGCCTAACAAAATAATTTGTTAAACACGACGCACGTACGGGATTCCCCAATAAACATGAAAAGGATAAGAAAAGATTATTTGGCCGGATCTCCGATATCGTAGATAATAGCGACTTAATTAATTAATTAACTAACTAACAATTTAGTAAAATAATAAAGGACGTCTCTACTTTACATCCAATCACATGGCCTCCTCTCATGTAAATGTACAGCGGTTTCTTTCTTCTTGATCTTGTTCCTTACCGAACCGCCGATCCCAACATCCTCCTGCTTAGGGAGAATTTCACTTTATTCCCAAATGTGTTGCCAAATTATACTCAAATCAGTAACTTTAACATTAACTCACAAACATTCCTAACATAATATTTTGTCATTTATCTAACTTTATTTTCTATTATTTTGGTCAACTTTATATTCAATTAAAATGTTAATAATATTCTTTTTCTCAAATTTTAATTATATTAAATAAAAAATATATTTTCACCATAATCTTGTTCTACTTAACTTTTTCATTAATAAAAACAATTTCATCGTTATAATGTTTGTGTAAAGTGTAAAACGATATTACTTTAAGTTAATATAATTTAAAACAATATGTTATTTAGTGAATCTTATGAAATTATTTTATCGTCCTTCTTTTGGTAGATCGATTTAATAGATTTTGTTTTTACATTATATTTTATGGGGATTAAAGTGAGATAAAAATAAAACTTTAGAGAATTTTGCAATATATTATCAAATGTGTGAAGCAAGGTATAATTTCAGAAACGATTAGGGACTTCTCCTGTATGTTCATATTTCATTAATAAATGCGAGCGCAAGTTGTGTAGTAAGGTTGGCTTCTAACTCGAGTGTGAAATAACGACAAGTACCGGATAAGAATGAATGCTTAGATAAAAGTAAGCCTATAACCCACCAACACACACACACACACACACACATATATATATATATATATATGCATGTATATATACAATAAACACATGATGTTGATTTAACTACTTTATATAATTATTTACAGAACATCTCTCACTAGTAATACAACATATATTGCTCTCGTGTTATTCTTAGGGGAATGCTTCAATTAATTTACTCTATATCAATTTATTGTTCCAATTCCTTATAATCTTATACATTAAAGAATTGAAAAACTGCCACATCAACTAAGTACATAATTATTTTAAACAAATATTTTAATAACTTATAATTATATCATAATCAAATGATTAACGAAAAACTTAAAAGAAGCTAAATTTTCCACCGACAATATTGTACATTACATTACGATCGCGTATGTATTTTGTTGGCGAGAAAAAAGAGACACTAAGTAGTTAAAAAAGTCAAAGTAGAGCAGGCAAAACCATAGATTATTGATTATTGTGTGGTCCATGTCCATCAGTGGTAGACAAAGCACACCTAACCTAACTCTTGTGCAAGATTAGGCATGAAGCGCAAAGGGTGGGTTGGCCGGGCGATCCCCCATATGAGATGATAGATAAGACTTTTGAGAGAATTGATAGGTACCGTAGCGGCATCCATCATATATCACTTCACTAATTAAGAGTCGTTTAATTCTTTTCTTCCACCTAAATTAAGAGTCGGTACATCACACCATTAATGACAATTAATCCCCACCATTATGTAACTTCCACAAGTATCGCATGCTCTTCACTATTGCAATTTATTAATTCCACCTTTCTCCTATCTTTTTCTTTCTTAGTTAACCGACTCTCTTTAAACCTTCGATATTATACATACAACCATAAAATTAATGGTTGTGTGCAAACTACAATCAGAGTGAAATTATAAAAGCTTTATTATAGAAATTAGACTAGACTATATATACAGTACGTAGAGTAAGGTGAGGGAGAAAACACACATTTTTTAACATTTCTCATTTGTATTAATTAGAGTATTAATCATTTCTCATTTATTGCTAATATCATCTTATATTACTAATAGAATTTAACAGTGATAATCTTGTTTGTGCGGCACGTGCAAAGTCCACAACATTAATGAATAGGGATAGTGACTCCCGTGAGAAATGCAGGTACTGAATAGCATCTCTCATTTAAGAATCACCACCTTTCTGCATTATATATAATATAAAATGTAATACAACTATATTTTATAATTTTATGTAATTATATACATCATAATTGTGAACCCCACCCTTCTCTCTTTTAAGTCTCACCCACTTCTAGCCATCTTTAATTTCCTCTCTGTCTAAACAAATTATTTTGTAGAAAACGAAGACATCAAAACAAGACAACGAAAATAGAAACAATGGAAGGTGTTTCTATGAAGGCGTACAAGGGTGTCAGAAATTACTGGAAGAGGAGGAAAGGTTACGAGAAGCTAAATGGGTCGGACCGGCGCCGACGGACCACCCGGTCGGATGTGGGTTCAACCCAGAGAAGACGGCTCTGGCGGATCAAGATCAAACCAAAGCTTAAAATATTTAGAATGTCTTCTCCAAAGAAGTTCTTTATTTGGCTACGTGACGCATACGTGAAGATGATGATGGGTTTTGCTAATTCACGTGTGTGCGCTTCGGGTTACGGTGGAGGCGCCGTTGCCGGTGACGGGGTTTATGGATTCGGAAAGGGCCCACTTAAGGAGTATGATGAGAAGATGATCGTTGAGATCTACAAGTCGTTAGTGATGGCGCAGGGTCAGTTGGTGCCCCGGGATGCAGCAAAGCTTAGCTCTCGGATCGTTTGTTCAGGCTAGATATAGCTAATTACAAAACAACTTAATATATATTATGTTATCATTACTGTTTCGGGTATCATCGTTTCTATCACAGGACTTGTTGCAGAAAGAATTAATTTGATTATAAACGAATTTAGACGATCATGCAAATTTTACAGCGGGAAGAAGATAGAAGACGAAATATTAGCCCGTTTTTGTTTTTGACGTTTATTTTTAATTGCTTTTCATGTCGTTCTGGTCAATTGTAATAAGTAAATTGGCTCAGCTCTTGGTAACAAGTCCCGAACTTTAAGGCTGCCTAACTTGATTCTAACAGAAACAAAAGAGTAAAAAAAAAATTAAAGGTATTTATTTGCATGTATACACAGAATCAAGCTTGCAAGCCTTTTTATTTTTTATTAATTTTTAATATTAATTTCTCGTGTACCTCTCGAGATATGATAGCATATTAATAAGATCACTGATATCCTGTCTGATCTGATCAAGTGGGTCCAATTCTATAGTGGCTTTTGATTTAGATCAAGACTATTATGAGCAGTAGCAGACATGGCTGGCATTTATTTATGATACAGGGTATAGTGCCGAAGGAAGTTGGTGAGAATGTGTATGTATGTATGTATGTATGTATGTATGTATGTATGTATGTATGTGTCACGTAACGCATATTAAAATTGAGCAATTACACATCACAACATAGAACAATGTGAGTTTGTAACAGGTGGAATCCAAATCAGACATTTGAATTTTGAAATCAGATGGAAGACCTTTTCATGTATTTTAGAATCTGAATATAACAATTGTTGCAAACGTAATACTTGCGAATGGCCTGGTCTGGTCTGGTGCAAGCTTAATCTTGAGCTATTTTTAAAATATGACGATGGGAAATGTTTCTATGTAACAACAACATATTCGATGCATGTGTTGCGCGAGTTATTGAATCGGCGCCGTTGGTCACATGTAAATTAAAAAATTGGTTGTGTTGACTCTTGATGATAATACGCATCTTATTGTTAATAATTTTCTATATTCTCTCTGATACGTATCTCATACTGATATTTTCTTTTTTCTTTCCCTGCGGAAAGAGATAAGGATAGGTATGACGTGATGACCAAGCATTGTTAATTTCTTAAATTATGGGCGTCCTTTTCTTCGTAACAAGAGATAAAAATAATGCGTAAAAGAGTTTCATTGAGGAGTCTGAGGTCGATGACTTTATATTCTAGTAGTGCTACAAAATTGTCAACATTGGTTTGATTCTCGTATTGATTATTTTTTATTGCTGTCATTCCTTGATTAGGATGTGTGACAACTTTCTCTCCTTTTCTTTTTTCTTTTTTGAAATAAAAAAACTAAATTTACAGTAGGGCAGGCATTCCCTGTGGTGTTTGATACAGAAAGATGATTAAACTAACTCTTTTTAGTGATTTAACGAACATCCTTATCAAATAATTCAGAATAACTTAGTCTGTTCCGTCGGAATACATTATTTTCCAACTTATTTATGACACCAACAATATTACATGACCAGAAATATTTTCTTTCACTCAGCTTTTGCGGTTCCTAAGTCTCCGACGTTTCAGTACTGCTCACTTTTCTTATTCATAATCATATACGCGGGCACACGTTTATCAAGTTTCCAGTCCAATCATGAGTTGAGTTATTGAGATCAATGTGTTGATGATATATTTTTTTTTTTCTTTAAAGTTATTGGAGAGATTGAATGATGTCAAGGAAATATTTTGTTGATCCCGATTTCTTGACGGTCCATCATGACACGTGGTGCGATCAATATCCAGCTAATATAGAAAAATTTTAATACTTAAGGAACGCAAATAAATTCAAGAAAATAACAATTTCCGAATATTAAGAATGACTTTGAGTGAAATTTTTTTTGTTTTTTTTTTTTTTGGGTTTAGAGGAACTTCACCATTGAAGAATTAGCATGGAGTTGAACTTGCCTAAACTTAAATGATCTATGCTCACAAGAAACAGTTAGAGACGATCAAGTTAGGATTTTGTTAAAATAAAATAAGAGTATAAATGTGTTTGCTGAGAAAAAAAAGTTTTATAACTTTTGACCTTTATTTTTCTTACTGTTTATAATGATAACGAAAGAAGTCATCCTATAAACTGCCTACACGTATTCTTTAATCATTAATTTTTTCTTCTTCGAGACCATTGACATGTGTCATTATTGAATTTAAGAAGAACACTTCTATTTTGCACTATTTGTCTCCTTCCCTGACATGTTGTTCCTCGTCAAAATAAGATCTTCACAAATGCCCTTCTTTTTTTTCCAGCCAAGGAGTATTATCGCAAATAAGATCTACCTATAGTGTTCCAAAACTTTTGCAAAGAAAAAATACGTGTGGATTGTTCTTCCTAAACTTTCTTAATGAACTTTTTTATTGAACTTTTAAGTAACGATAACGAGATATATTACATCCTCCTTGAAATATTGAAGTGGTTATTTTGAACTTCTCTTTTTACACTCTCCTCTATGAATTTATTTTATAAAGTTCTCTTTAAAAAAAAATGCACTACATGAGTAGGTTTTTTAATAATCTTGTGTAATTTTTTTTATAAATTGTTTCACATTTAATTATAGAATTTAATTTTCTTTGATTATATGAAAAGTTAGACATCTTCCTATCAACCTGCAAACATAAAAGAAGAGGATACGATACAATACGGGTGATGAAATTCTGGTTGAACCTTTGAAAACTTGAATTTATATCTTTGAAGTTTGTGGCTTTGGGGAGAAGATAGGTTATGTTTTATAATGTTATTTTTAAATAATTTTTTTTTGTTAAATATTAAGAAAGCCGCAAGTAGCTATGTGTATTTAAAAGTAACAATAATGAAAAATTAGGAGGAATAATGCAACGCCGATTGCGGTGCATGCTTACAGAATTAATTGTGGAGTTGATTTTATGGTTATTGGTTTATGGATTCAATCCGCTTCTCTTTTTGTCCAATTAATTGTCTTTGATTTGCCTTATCGACCCTCAATCTATTGTTCCCTCAAAAGTCAAAGTCAAAACAACTATTATTTACATTTGCATGCTTACAATCTGTCAAATACTAGAAACATGAAATTAAAACAGTTGGCCTATTTGCTGTCAGGCACTTAATTTCATGGGTCTGGGACTACGAGTAAGCCTGAGACACGTTGAGTTGGAAAATTTTTGGGTTCGAGTCGGGTTTTAAAAAACTCGAACCAAACCCGATTTTAATTATGAAAGCATGAGCCTGGATTTTAACTATAAGGGTTGAGTTAAAGTCCAGCCCGGCTAGGCCCGAGCTATGAATCTGGGTTTTTAAAGCCCACCTACATATGCAAATATTGTTAGACTTGATTTTGTTAATTTTTTAATTTTTTAATTTAAATTTTATAGAAATTTCAATTTTTGTCTTGCAAATATTAGCTCAATGAAATAAAACAACTAAAATCTTATAAGAATTTTTTTTTTCTTACTAGTATTAACCTAAATAAAAAATAAGATTAGTGAATTCTTAAAAATATTATTTGCAATTCTTTAAAAATATAAATATAATAATTAATAATATATATGAATTTGTTTTTAAACCCATTTTAAATCATAACCCACAATTAATTATATCACTAATTAGCACTTAATACTAAGTTTCAATATAAGATTAAGCAACAACATTTTGCTTCCCACATTGTTCAAAATAAAGTAATAATAAACTAAGAAACAAATTATTACTGCAACTTTGTAACTAATGCTTTTATAAAAAAAAATTTCCAACTAAGCAAAATATAAATGAAGACTCGTATTTCTTTTTTGGTATAACTTTTCTAGAAACCCACACAAACTAATTATCAATGCTTCATAAATTTTTTAATAATGAAAAAAAATTAAATAGTAGCACAATCATATTAACAAAATACCTCATATTTTGGTGTTTTTTGTTAATTGTTAAAAGTACTAGTAACAAAAGATGTCATCTACAAATGAAAAGTACTAAATAATAAAACAGCTCGAAGATGGTAGGGTTCCTTCATCATTACCTATTATTTCCACTTCGGTAAATATCTTATGTTCTAAAACTTCACCTAAAAAAAAAATTAATACAAAATTAAATATAAGTGTTAATAAAAATATTCAAAAAATTATTGAAATAATTTTCTACCTTGAATAGGAGCCCATATCCAATTCTAAGTACACATCAAAGCTTTTAATGTGTTCGGATGAAGTCTGCTACAATGTGGACTCAAACATCTATCTCCAGTACTAAAAGCAAACTCAGAGGCAACAATAGATATCAGACAGCTAAAATATCTTTAGTTATTTCAGATAAAATAGAATACTTAACTTTGTGTACCTAAGAAATCTAAACATATTAATATTAAAATCATAAATAAAATAATAATGTTAATATATATATAAATCTAAGTAAAATAAAATAAAATAATAATACCAAATAGTAGTAAGTACCTTTCGCCAATTCAGAATATCAAAATCTAAAGTTCTCGTAACAAGATTTTCCTTCAAGTAACTATCTAACTCAAACTTGAATTTTGTAGGATGACTATGTTGGGTTATGTATGCATCAAATTCATCCAATCCCAATAACTTTCCACTAATTGTGAAGAAGTACCCCTAATTGATGAGTCAAACATTCTTTGTTTTGTTGCAGTCTTCAACTCATAATGTTTCACTAAATCATTACAAAGACTGCACACCTTTTGTAAATGTTTTGAAGCATTATCTCAATAAGTCTTCGAAAAAAAAAATCAACCAACATCATTTTATACTTAGGGTCAAGAACAACTGCTACAACCAATAGCCCATGAATATCACTCAAATATTTTTCAAACTTAGTGATCATATGACTAGCGATGTTTCGTATTATAAGGTGTAAAGAATTACGCAATTTATTGATTGACAACCTCATCTTACAAATCAATGGGAAAAAGAGATTAGCTATTAAGTATTTAGTACCTGAAAATATTTCTGTCAATTTGTAAAATGACTTCAAATGTACTACCATCATTGATGCCAACTCCCATTCAACCTCATCAGGTAAATTTTTATACTGTGCCTTACGCTGCTTCAATCGAGTAAAAACATCTTTATACATCACTGCTACTTCAAGCATGGAATATGTGGAATTCCATACATTTATTTAACGTACAGCTTCAGCAAAAGTTTCTATCCTCTTCAGTGTAGCAGTCCAATAACTCACACTCTCCTTAATTTTTCTAATTCCTTGTTCAATTACTTGCATTCTATCTTTCACAATCAAGTTTAATATATGTGCAATATACCTTATATGAAACAATTTCTCATCTAAAATCAAACTATTAGCTGGAAACTTCAATAACTATGTCTCAACCATACCATTATTGGTAGAACAATTGTCCAAAGTAATTGTAGGCAACTTTTTATCCAGATTCCAATCAACTAAACATCTCACTAACTCATTGCAAAGTGATTGAGCATTATGTGAGGACGGCAAGTAAATGAAGCTAAAAAATAAAAAATAAACAAAATTAGTATTTTATTAAATAATACAATATAAAGAAATTAAGTTATAAGTTTAAAAATATTACCTTAAAATTTGACTATGTAATTTTCATGAGTTGTTAATAAAGTGCGTTGTAACAACCATATATTCCTTTTTCCGATTGCTCGAAGTTCACATATCAATGGTTATTGCCACTCTACTTTCAACGTTTTCTAGCAAGCTCATTGTCTTATTTTTCTCAACTTTAAACAACTTAAAATTTTCACTTTTTAAAATATTTCTACTCATAGAATAAACTAAAAGGTTAACATACTTCATCACTTCTCGAAAGCCCACGTAATCTACAAAGCAAAGAGGTAACTCATGCATTATAATCATTTTGATAATTTTTTTCCGAACAACACTTTTATCAAACATTTTATGTTTATCAACACATCTTCTACTTCTTTCTTTTGATGCTTTTGAGCATATGATTCCATATATCTTTTCAAATAAGTAGTCTCGAAATTATGCGGTGCTTTCAGCTCTCTACCACAATACTTACATCTCCCCACTTGATTTCCATCAACAATTATCTTAATAAAGTGTTCCTAAACTTTTGATCTTGTATTTTTTGTTTATGTATCATCCTTTTGTTTTCTTTTTAAACCACGTGTAACATCCATAAAATGAATTTCAGCTTCTTGATCATTAATCGTGCTTGTATCATCATCACCATCACCATCACCATCATCGGATAAATTTGGTAAAATGATATCTTGGTGAATACTTGACATTATTTACTTACATTAAATGATGTGATTAATATTTATTCGATAGGCAAAAAAGAATTAAGGGGCATACACAATGTAAAATCTATATTACAGTATAATAATTACACTGCCTAAAGTCTAATGGGCAGAAAAGAATTAATTTACATCTCAGAATTTATCATTCTAGGATACCATTGTCATGTCATGATGTGAGAAAAGTTTGAAAATACAGAAAAGAAAAGACCATGAATATGTGTGGATATCAACAATTTTGTTCACTCTAATAGGATGACCCATTCCATTCTAACAATTAATTCCCATTATCGCAACCTGCTTCTACAATATAATATGTCAGATTTAAAAAGTGATGTGACATTCTGTTACTAATAAAGTATTAATTCCATCCAAGTAACTATGTTATAAAAGCAATCCAATCTATTAATCCAATCACCTAGCCAATCCTTTTCCATGTTAAATAATTATATATATTTAATCATTATAGCAATCCCAACTAAAACAAATGAAATTATAATGAGCACACACATCTGAAATAGAAAAATCAAACATCATGTGATAGTTCAAAAACAAAAAGATTGAAATGTGCTTGATGAAAGTTCAAATAAAACATTGCCATTATAGTGAAAGAAAATAAACTATTATTATTAATTAGAATATTAAAAGGAAAAAAACATACACACTAACTAAACCAAGGCCAACAGAAAAATTACGCTTATATATATGATGTTGCAAGAAGTAGAAACACAGATGCTTCTTTAAAAGAAAAGGAAAGGAAAGAAATAGAAACAAACTAAAATTAAAGTGATAAAAAAACCCATTTACATTCTTCAAGAACCGTTACAGATGGCCTTGAATTGTTTATTGAATGATAAAAGTTGACAAATATGCTGAATTACAAAAGAAAATTAGCAAAGGCAACCAATCGACAAAGAAAAGTAGCAGGCTGAAATTGAACACTAACAAATAGAAACACAAACTCAACCATAAGAAAAATGTTTGTAATCCATAATGGCAAATTGATAAATCATTGACATAAACATAAAAGGAAGCAAAGTTTGGCATGCACTAGAGATTGAGAAAAACTTCAGGTCAAACTTCTTGTGACAATATGAACGCACAAAAAGAAGTTAAGGGGGCCAGAATTTAAGTCCGAGACTGGAGGTGGCTACTACTTTCAAATTCCACTGAAGATTAATTAAAGCGTATCCCTCTCAATGGGTATTTGAAGCTGCACATCAGCTGCATTACTTCACAGAAGCAGAAAACAACAACAGACAAAGAACAATAAGGCCACAGAAAATAGAAAGTGTAGACAATAAGCAGCAGCAGCAGCAACAACAGAACCAGGGCCGCAGAAATAAAATCCAATAGCAGCAAGCAAACAACTCCTCGATATTTATAAAGATTTGAACAAAATAAGCTTACCGGCAAAAATACTTGCAGCAATAAGCAAAGCACAAGATAACCAGCAACTTTTAAAAGCACCAATCATTAATAAAACTAGAAGAAATCTAACAGCAAGCATGATAGAAGCTCAAACAGGTTAGCAAAAGATAAAGCAGCAACAACAACACAAAGGCAGCCTCTGTATTGCGGCAACAGTAGATTGCAAACTCAACAGATAAAATTCAGCAACTGAAAGTATTTCTATTACTCAATAGGAAAAACAAAAAACCATCCTATCAACAAATATATATATATATATATATGTGTGTGTGTGTGTAATTTAGAAAATTAATCAACATGGGATTCTTCAAAACAAAAAACTAAACAAAACCAGCCTATCAAATAAAGAGAAACATAAAATCAGAAAATAAGCAATTTCAGCCACATTGAAGCAAAGTTATAGCACTAAACTAGCAATAGTTTGCACCAACAGCAATAAGATAAGCTAGCAACCTGCCGAACATAGCATACCAAACAGTAGACCAGCAACAAGGCTGGCAACGGTACCAAATGATGGAATTTATAAAGATTTGAACAAAATAAGCTTATCAAGGGTGACCGGCAGTGACGGAAGGCACTTGTTCTTGTGATCAACAGTGACCGCATGCAGGGACTACAGTGATTAACCGATTGACGACGAGAAGATTAGGTGAAATAGGGTTTTAGATTTTAGGAAATTAATTTTGAAACCAATTTCCGGGTTGACCCGTACTTTAAATAGAAGTCCGGATTCGAATCCGGCCCAAAATAGCTTAATTTTAAAGAAAATTAAAAATAGCTTGAGTTCGGCCCGGAATTTATTTAGGGTTTTTAATAATAAAGTTTCTCCAACTTTTTTAAAAGTTAAAATTATCTTAAATATTATTAATTTATTTTAAAAATTTTATATTATTTCTTTAAAATAACACATTAAAAAATTTATTTATTAATTTAATTATTAAAATTTTTTCAAAAGTTATTTGTAAAAATTCAATAAGTAATAAATTTTTATTAAAAATTTTACCAAACAAACCCTCTTATAGTCTACCAAGATATTGATTTCCATTAAGCTGAGCTAGGATTCAGGTTTTACGATCCAACCCAAAGCCACATGTCGCATTTATACTTATAATTATTCTGCTTAAGGGGCCTCACCGAGCCCATTGCCATTTTTTCCTGCTGTGAAACATAAAAAGAAGAAAGGAAGCCCGATTTGAATATTTGCGACATAAAAAGGCGTAATTGTATTTGTAGTAGTACATAACCTCAAAATTTTCAAAATTAACTCATGATTTCTAGATGCAATTCTTGCTGCTGACGCCGTACACTATATATCTACCCACACAGTACGTAGAGTTAATAACAGCATAGCATTTTCTTCAATCTTGTGTAGTCAACAAGTGTACAGAATAAACGCAAAGCTTGTGGCCAATAATACAATAGCTTAACTAGTAAGATTGGAAAAAGGACAGCTAAAACTGACAAGTCTTCTTTTATCGTTGTTATTAGATTATTGATGACAGGTCGTTATCACTTTTTATTTTACGCGGGTCTTTACTAACCAATGAACACCATGTAGTCTTATTATTGGGCTGAATTTAATATAAAACCCATGATTGGCTTGAAATGTGAAATATATTGTTAAAAATTTGAATCTGTTGCTTTGAACATTCCACAAATATATTTATATTGCTTTACTAGTCTTCTTCTGAATATTGAAATCGTATGATTGTCTTTCCGAAGCTTTCTTGTGCACTAAGGACTCGAGTTGACGCTTCTAACAATAGCTTTCCAAGTCTTCTGTGCTATTTTATTGCGACATCCACAGACCTGCACCTTGCGGTTGCATTAAGTTATTTGCTTAATTAGTATGATAATTCAAAATCGTATATCTTTATTGGACTAATTACTTTTTTAACTTAATAAACATACTCAACTTTTTTTTACATAATAAATTAATTATCCCAATGGTTAGTTGTTTAAAAGATTAATTATCTCATTTAAGTATATCACCAATTTCTTCGTAAATGTTACTTTGTCTGGGATACATCATACATGTATGTATGTGGTTAGTCAGTCTCAGAGGTGGAAGACTGACTGAGTCAATGTTGTCTGGTCTTTGTGCGGAAATAAAAAGGTCTGTTACAGACCACTGACCATCCAACGGCTATAAAAGTATGAAACTGTTGTAGCAGGTTTCGGTCTGAGTTTTGAGTTTGGAAATGAGGCTCTTTAGTTGAGAAGTCAATCTAAAACGACTGTTACGTGCTAACGGCTAGCCCTAATAACGTCTATAATCTGACGCCAGCCACCAACCGATAATGATATATATATATATATATGTATATACGCTGCTTCTGGCCTAATATCATTTATTAATCCAGTTTCTACAGGTTGACCAAGTTAAATTATACAAATATATATATATATATACGTTGCACCAAAAATCACGTTTCTTAACAGGATACGTTAGTTTCTCAATTATTATAATTTTTTTTTAAATATAGAAAATAATTAGCCGATAAATGGGAAGAGAGATAATAATGTGATGTAAACCTAAAATGTGTAACATGATTAGAGTGGGACGGTAATCAAATAAGCCGGCGTGCCGACCACGGGGTGAGCCGTGTTGCTTAGGTCTTTTTGACACGTTCTAAGCTTCCACGTTATACATGAATTGAGTCTGTATTACACAGCTGTGAGTGTGAGGTGTAGGTTTATAAGAACATGATTTGTTGGGTGATGTAACTGGCAACTATTTTACAAAGCCATTATCCGAGCTTTTGATAGACATTAATGCGAGGAAAGTGTTGGCTATTCAAGTAGCCAACTAATATATATATATATATATATATATATACCATTAATGTCAAATCCCGCTAAGACGAGGCAAGTCAGTAATCTAATGACACACTTTTATGATGTGAGGAACCGCCGGTTGTAAATTGAATGAGCTAATGCTCAATCGGAGTCAGTGTAACACTACTGCATCTGCTTGGATGTCTCTACGGCGACTCATTCCTATCAATAACTGTATATCTCTTCTCACATAAAACCGTTGTATAAATGATCCGCGTATCTTATATTTCAAGGGACCAGCATACAATTAATAATCACAATTATGTTACCTCCTTGAATAATATTTTTTCTTGTAAATATTAAACTAGCATGGGGCATTTTATTTTTTATTCCCCCGACCGGCTTTTTGATTACGCGATAATAAAAATTGGGCCCCAAATCTGAAACCCTATCACGCAATAATAGTGTATCATAATCAAACGGAGGTAGACAACGGGCTAGGCTTACCGCTTACAGGCAACGTTGCCGATCGGTCAACGAGAGGAGGAACTTGATCCACAAAAATATCAAAAAGTGGAGGACAGCCTGGAGGGATTTTAGAAAGAAGAGTAGAGGGCGTACGGAGTGCTTCAGCAATCCTTGCGTGCTCTCGTCGAGGAACACGCTTCACCAAGTATAAAAATAATCATGCATATATACAGCTGCAGTGCAGCAGCTACACCGTACACCTGCACTGCCTGAATCGGATTAGACATCACTTTGTTCTGGATCGATTGACGTGGCACCTAATTATTGATTTTGACCGAACAGCTGGTCTGCACTAGAGCTCTTTGCACAGAGCCAGCGTCTGATGTTTTCTGATGGACTTCAGTGCATTTTCCATCTTTAGGTAGACCTTTTTTTTTTTTTTTTTTTTTTTTTTTTCTTTTTTTACCGTCTGGATCTTCGTGCAAATTTAGATTGCAATGCATTTGCATGCATGTTTAATGTACGCTAAATGACAAACAATATGCAGTTTAGTGCCCATAGATTCGGCGGGACCCGGCTCACAAGGACAAACTCGTCAATTAACAAGTTATTTGGGCTCACGCCTGTCACCTAAAAATTATTTATTTGTAATTTGTTACCTAAGACTTGTGTATATCTAATCTAACGGGGATATATATATATATATATATATATAAAATCGAACCCTTTTAGTATTATTTAATATTGTTCCGAAGAACAAACAATGAACGAATCTGCGAGAACATGGAGTGTTGTACCAATAATACTGGTCACGGTTCTAAAGGGCAAATGTTATGTACGTCACATGGGATCTAGCTCCTTCTGAGTTAATTAGCTTGATGACATTTCACAGTTTTTTTTTTTTTGGTGAAAAAATAAAAATATAAAAGGGTATAAAGCAGAATTAGTTTTTTAGGAATAAAATAAAATTAGTTGATATTGCATTATTCTTTTATAGTAAGTAGTAAATAGCTTAAAACATATGCCAAGGGAAGGGAGTTTACACTTTATGTAATCAATAATATTTTTTTCCTTACATGGAAGGAATTATGAACACTATTCTATTTTGTTGTTTGATTTCTTTATAGTGCGTAGACATTACCTCGAAATCACTACTAAATCCAGTGACTTAAAAATAATGATTTTTACGTTTTGTAATTAAGATTATGATTTAGGCAATTTGAGGTTGATATCGAATATTTTCTGATTCAGAGCATACCCAATTGATATTTACGAATATTTATTTCCTTTGTCCATGTATATAATACAGAGAATAAAGTAGATAGCTATTATCCCAAATAGTTTACTTTAAAACGATTATGGTAGAAGATCAAAGTTCATAATTATATTTATTTATCAACTTTAATGAAATAGTCAAGTCCGCGGAGGATTACTGTTCCCTTGGAAGTAGTCTAATTTTTCTTTAACCTCATAGAATATAGATTATGTCGTAATTAACCTTCGTTAGATCAAATGAAAAAAACTAGCCAAAAGCGAAGGAAACAACACCAAAAAGGACATTAATTGTTTTAATTTTTGTTTGGAGGTTGGAGCAATTCATCTTTTGCCTTGAAAGCAAAACCAGTTCACAAGAAGTCTACTCATGATCACTTCTTTTAGGTATATAACATAATTGCGGATGATCCAAAACCCAGAGCTCATCCTCATGTTAAGTTGACATGACGGTGATCCATTATCCACTTTTTTGAAGATAGAACTGAACCAATCTGGGTGGGCTCGGCTCAGATTCTGGATCAAGCAAAGCTTGGATCCAGTTACTAAACGGTAAAACATCCAATAAATAGAGAACAGGAGAGTGACGTGTATAACTATCCAAAACCAAGTGTACAAAATGTACGTGCTGTGGCGGGGACGCAATCGTCATTGCGGTACAAGACAAGGACAGCTGGTCCTTTTCTTCTACAAACCTATTTACAATCGTATAATTCTTGCTGTATATTACCACACAGGCATATACTACAACGCTAGCTATCCTTTTTTCCCATATATTTTTTTTAATAAATATTTTTATTTCTTAAATATATATATATTTTATATTTCCTAACTAAACTTAAATTATCCCGCTGCTTAATTTTATCTCTAAAATTTAATTTCATGTTTGGCCGTAGATTTCTATGGTGGAAAACGCAAAGCTAGGAAAAAAGAGAAAAGAAAGGGGCACATTCTCTCTCTTATCTCTCTCTAGTATCCACTCGTGTCTTTGTTCTGCTGCTATCACCTTCTACTTCTACGACGAAGAATTTATTAGCCAGAGAGAGAGAGTGTGTGCAAGAAGAGGAGAGAGGGAGAAAGGAGAGTTATAGAGTGGACGCTTATATGGCGGCGTACGGTAGCGCCGGGCCCTGATTTTGCCGCCTGGTTTGGTTTTATGGATTCTTCTACTTTCTCTCTCCTCCAAGGTCGCTTCGTTCTCACGGCAATTATACTTTGATACCCAGTAAAAGATCGATTCTTGAACTTTTCATTCATCGCTCCTTTATTAGTATTCATAACTCTGGCGGACCTAAAGGGAACTCAAGCGTTTCTACAATTTTCTTCGATTATTGCAGATCGCTTCGATTTTAAACCAAAGAAAAAGAAGAGGAGAGGGATTTACCGTGTAAAGATGTTGTGGATTATGAGATTATCAGGATTTTTCTCTGCCGCAATGGTGATGATCGTTCTCTCTCCTTCTCTTCAATCGTTTCCTCCCGCCGAAGCCATTAGATCCTCACACCTCGATAGCTACCTCCGGTTACCGTCTCAGGTATCACCCATTGATCCTCTCAATCGGTTTTTGTTTCGAAAAGCTTCTGTATTTCGCAATGCAGATGAATGTGGCTCCAGTGCCTACAAAATCACCGGCGGAGCCAGCGTTTGCGATCCCTCTCTGGTTCACGTCGCGATTACTCTCGATGTTGAGTACCTTCGTGGCTCAATCGCCGCCGTCCACTCCATTTTGCAACACTCCATGTGTGCAGAGAATATTTTCTTCCATTTTTTGGTATCGGACACCAATTTGGAAACCCTAGTGAGATCCACTTTTCCACAATTAAAGTTTAAGGTGTATTATTTCGATCCAGAGATTGTACGGAATCTGATATCCACTTCCGTCAGGCAAGCGCTTGAACAGCCGTTAAATTACGCCAGAAATTATTTAGCTGATCTGCTGGAGCCGTGTGTCCGTAGAGTGATTTACTTGGACTCGGATTTAGTGGTGGTTGATGATATTGCCAAACTGTGGACTACAAGTTTGGGTTCTAGAACAATCGGTGCGCCAGAATACTGCCACGCAAACTTCACCAAGTATTTTACGGCGACGTTTTGGAGTGATAAGCGATTTTCTGCTACTTTTAACGGAAGGAAGCCGTGTTACTTCAATACTGGTGTTATGGTCATAGATCTGGTTAAGTGGAGACGGGTCGGGTACACGAAGCGTATCGAGAGGTGGATGGAGATCCAGAAGAGTGATCGGATCTATGAGTTAGGTTCATTGCCGCCGTTCCTTTTGGTTTTTGCTGGACGCGTGGCGCCAATCGAACACAGATGGAACCAGCATGGGCTGGGTGGGGATAACGTGCGTGGCAGCTGTCGTAACCTACACCCAGGTCCGGTTAGCTTACTACATTGGTCCGGTAGCGGGAAGCCGTGGCTCAGGCTCGACTCCAGGCGACCTTGCCCGCTAGACGCACTATGGGCGCCATACGATTTGTACGGACACTCTCGTTGAATCATCATCTTGTGGTGGTGCACGCCGGTAAATTCCATTGGAGGACCCTTTTTTCTTTTTTTCTTTTTTATTTATAAATTTCTCATTTTTAATTTTTTTCCTCTTTATTTATTTGTGTCTTCTCTATTTTCTCTTTACTTTTTTGAGTAGTCATTTAATTTTTTAAAACTTTTGTTATAAACTAATTTCTCGGGCCATTTGTATTCTATTCTATTATTCCTGTCTCTGAAAATAAAAAGGGAAAAAAGTGATCTTCAATTTGTTATTGTATATTTATACGTGTTGTAGAGTTTTAAGGAGTGTGTTACAGACTTACAGCTGCGATTAGAGTCAAAGAAAAGTGCTACCATACTTTCAAGAACACTAAGCAAAAGCTATCCTCTCTCTTGAGGACGCATTACACGTGGGTATAGTGTCATTAAAGTGGAGGCTTTGAAATGAACAATTTGCTATTTTTGAAAACCATTTGATTAACAAATAGCAACTAGCAAACGTAAATTAATATTAGCCTGATGGTTGGTGTCGGTCTAGCTGTTTGTTTCTTGGGAATTTCCTCTCTTTGTTTTTAATTGTAAGTGCCACCTCTCTTTTCTGTTTTTCCTGAAATACCCTTCGCTGACTTGGTGCAGAGAAGGCAATGACATCCATTTTCCTTTCCTGTGGTACACAGCATTTTGGTAGGGCACTTTCAAAAGGATTAGCTTCCTTTTCTCTTTGCTTTTTGCACTCCATTTTCCTGTGACTCGTAAGAAACATTAACGCATAGCATGATAAGGGAAAAAAATGAGTAAACAATGAACAAGAAGTAAATTGAGGGATTTTTATGAGGCAAAGCTGGAGGGGAGGCATGTGCGGCTAAGTGTTTGTTGGTCCACCATTTTCAATGGTGGCCAAAAGGAACCGGCTAAGAGTAGTTTCGGTTTCTTAAAATTTGGGCGGGGGTGCCGGCAGGAGAGGTAATTGGGCATTGGAAGAATCCAAAGAGGTGATGATGGTAGCCAAGGCGAAGAGCATTTTTTGATTAGTATACTTGGGTGGCAGCGGCCGGAGACTTGTGAACTACCAGCCACTCTGTCGCTTGCGCTCTTAGGTGGCAATTCCTTATTATTTTTGTGTTTTTCTTTTTTTGCATTTCTTCATTCTTTATTTAGTAGATAAAAGTGATATTATATTAATATATTACTAAAATACAACCATTGCGTAAGGAAAGTTAAGAAGCTGAACAAGCACATTTAATAGTGGGATGAATTGAGGGACCCATATCTTATTGTTGCGTAGGAAGTGTTTCAAAGAAGAGAATGGGGACCGATTCCTTTCGCCCTGGCATCACACGTGGCCAGTTGCTTGGAGTCCTGTAGAATCAACGGGTTACATGTGGTATTTCTGCAGTACATGATGAGGATGAGGATGAGGATGAGGATGAAATTGCATTGTATTATACTCTCTTTGTATGAGTGTATGATATTCCAAGACTAGGGAGAATTAATTTATGTGATTGATTTTAGCATAAAAGAGAGAATGTTGGGTTTTTGTTATTATATAATGTTGGCCGCTGCTTTGCATATATGGGATTTTTTATTTCTTCTTTGGGGATAGATTAGTTTAAATAGAGATTAAGACATAGCAACAGACCCTGGACCTACCTAATTCAGGTGGTGAAATCATGAAAGATGAATCTGAGTTTGACAGGCTTTTTGTCGCAATTATTCTAATCATATGCTAATGTAAATTTGTTTGTTTTAATCATTTGGTATGGTTAGATGATTCTAGAAGTGGGGAGGTAGGCGGGCAAGAGAGCTGGTGATTGACCCAACTCAACTGACCCATCCAGTTGGTGCCACCGACTGCCTAAAATCTCGCTACAGATTTATAAATGAAAGCGGGATTGAGATTTTGATCCCCAGGGGGGATGAAGTTTCCAGACGCACCAAATAGATGGGATACAAGAGTCGAGAAGAGTCAAGAAGCAAGAAGGAAGGACTTTACTTTCTGGGTTTTTTTTTTTCTTTTTTTGTGTTGGGGGGGGGGGGGTTGAGGAGTGTAGGTTATTCATGTGGAAGGAATGAATTGCACGTTGATATTTTTTTAGGAGATCATTTTTATTGAAAAAATATTAAAGGGTAACAATTAATTAATAATAGCACATGAGCTTTACCAAAAATGCCAAAAACTTAAAGAGAGAGGCCCATTACGGTGTTGAGAGTTACAGAAACAGTAGCCCCATGGCACATTGTGATCGGATGAATTGTCGCTGTTGGTCCCCATACTTTATTTGCATTTTTCTTCTGTAAATGGGTTACCACGAATCCAAAATGCAGTGTGTAACTGTTAAAATTATTTGGCATCTTTATTAGAAACTTGGAAGGATGCATTTAGAAATTAGTAACAGCAACACCACCAACACTGAACGAACATGAGTCGGTGTCAAAAAAATTTCTGACAATAATTTTCTTCTTCTTTTTTTTTTTTTCTTTGGGTTATTTATTTTGTCCCTTTTTTATTGCTGCATGTGCTGATTGATAATCACGGTGATGCCGCCGATTTTTAAATAAACTGTATAACTTTGTGAAAAAATAAACCAGTCTTTTTGAGTTTTGAGTTTAATGGTGGGTGAGGAGTGAGGAGTATCATCTTGAGTATTAGGGGTGTAGAAACATCTTCCTGCCATAGTGACATGTTTGGAAAGCAACAAAAGAAGAAAAGGGACAAAGCATACTGGTTAGAAAAAAGAGGGTTGGACCTCGAAGTAAAGGCCATTGCCCCTTTGTGGGGTGATTTGCTGTAGAAGGGACCATCAACCGTCACCAATTGCTCTGTATGAATCAGGGTGTATTCTCCCATCCCAAGCTTAAAAAATGGCAGCTCTTTTTTCTTTACGTATATAAGTAAGAAAATTAATCCTATATTTTTCTGTCTTCATTGAATTGTAAGTAAATGAAGGACTATTATCTAACTTGTAGGCTTAAGGAAAGCGTTTTTGTTAGCCGTTTTAATATTATGTGCATATTTTGTAGTGAACTGAATATTTTCAATTCTCAAGATTTTTTATTTTCTAAAGGAGGCAGGAATCACGGATGGGACCTGTTTTAACTGGAAAAAGGTTTGTAGAAATTTGACGATAAAAAGATTCTTTTATTAAATAAATTTGTCTCACAGTCAACAATATTGTGCTCATGCATGACTAAGTATTCAGTGGAAGAAATGATGTATATATACAAACATTTAGAGTTAGAGATTGGTGGCTGACAGCTGCTGACACATGAAGTTAAGAAGATTGCAGCAGCAGCAGCAGCAGCTGGTTAGGAATTAAAGGTAAAGTGAGACAGATTAACATATTGCTGATATGCACGTTTTTGGCACTCCCCCGACTGTTCCCACCACCATTACATTACATATCTCCTTCCTTCTTAGATTGTGATGGAAAGAGAGGAGAGGAGAGGAGAGGAGAGGACCACTTTTAAAAATCTTGTTTAGCAGATTCTAACTCTGACAGTGAGGGACCAAACCAATGCCAGAGTTTATTATTATTTGCAAAAGTTTATATATAAATGTGCATACTACTAATGGACAACAGTTTCCTATTCCCTTACTTAGGCATAGGTAAAATAGTAAAGGGAATAGGATGGAAATTCCCGCTGCGCGTCGGGGGTTCTTCAAAATTCATAGGAACCACCGACTACATAGCTACCCATAAACACAACCACAAAATGCACCGAAACAGAGGACATGACAGCTGTTTGCTTTGATTTATTTTATTTTAACTTAAATGCAGAACAAGAATAAGATTGCATATCTCGAATGTTCTTATCTTTTATTTAAGGTTTTATCTTACGAAACTGTGTGCGCGGTCAGTAATTGTGTGTGTGAGGAGCATGAAAACAAATTCAAACTCTTAAAAACTTTTAAAAAAAGTGGTAAACTTCTTGCTGCATACAATGCCTTGCTTCATGCTTCCTGATATAAAGCAATTTTGTAGTTAACGTGTATGTATGGAAACATAGCCGAGATGATGAATACAATCAGGCTTAGTCTAACGCTACACTGTTACTTCTTGTGATCTGGTCCTGCATAAATCTATTGCCCAAATTTTGAGGTCTGATGGCCTAAAATTTGTTAATCTATGGCACTTTTCAATTAACAATTTAAAAAGTGAGAAATATAAAATATATTTCGAATCCAACTATTGGGAAGTTAAAACTAGAATTAGAATCATAAAAAATTGATAATTTTTATAAAAAAAAAAAAAATTAAAATTTATATTTCAAAATGGAGAACAAATACATTATCATTTAAACATATATATGTGTTTTCACAAAAGAGTGGTAATTGAGTTCCATTCTAAATGCAAATATTTTATATAAATTTAATAATACAAATTGACCAGGTATGATAATAATATAATTATGATATATTAATCGACACATAAATTTATATACTAGAATTTGCATAAAAATTTGTACTAATAGGATTTTGAAAATATTATTAAAAATATTTTTAGTAATTGACTGTTGTCCGGTGATAAAAGAAATTTTTACGAGACATGTCAATAATGATATTGAGATGGTGCAACTTTAAAATCACTTTTTTTTTTTTTCTTAAAATTTTATTTTCAGAATACAGTAGAAGCACCGTGGCTAGTACGCGAAATCTAAATTCGGCTTCGTGTTTAAAATAAACAAATTCAGAAAAAATTGAAGAGTCTTGAGTCACTCAACCGGCGGGAGGCTCAAGCTCTAAAGTGGGTGGATATTTGTCCCACATCTTTACCTCGTCAAACTGCTGTCTTAAAGAAGTCAAAAGTAAATAGAAAAGCAGAAAGAGCCACAGGACGAGACGTCATGCACCCCTTAGAGCAATGAACACTTCTGTGTTTATCTTCCCATGCAAAAACAAGCAGAGCAAACAGAGCCGGCACGTAAAATTTAAATGCACCCGAATTTCAATTTAACAGCTTAGCTACGAAAGTTTCTTCGTTATTCTCACTTGCGCAAGTACATAAAATACTAGTCACTCTGTGTTTTTCTTTTCATCAAACCATGGTTCTTACTCTGTACGTCGTCTTCATCATCACAACCTTACTCGCTTTGAATATTTCACATTCTCAACCAATCCCACAACCACAGCCGCCCCTACCACCATCACCACCAACATGTAACGGCGTATTTTTATCTTACAGTCACACCACAGGTTATCCCCTCCCACCAATTAACCCATCCAACCAAGCTTACAGGTTTGAGTCAACTATCACCATTCTCAACAACGGCCTTGATGAACTCAAGTCATGGCGAGTGTTTGTTGGCTTTCAACACAACGAGCTTTTGGTTTCTACCACTAAAGCTGTTTTAGCAGATGGGTCATCGCTTCCTGCTTTTGTTGGAAATGGCGCCGTTTTTGCCGGTTTCCCTGAGGCTGACCTTAAATCTGCAATTGAAACGGCAGGGGGTATGACTAAAATGCAGGTTCAGATTCAGTTGGTGGGTACCCAATTTGGAGTTGGAGCTCCCCGTGTTCCCATGCCGGCTAATTTCACTCTTGCCAATGATGGGTTCAATTGTCCCAGTCCCATGATGCAGAGTAACGTGCTTTGAATTCTTTTAATTTTGTGAAATTTTGTTGCGTTGTCACTTAAGAGGCTTAGTTGAAGATAAAAACTGTGTCCTGTTTATATGAATTGTGTTTCTGAAAACAAAGAATTTTTATATGTCTGAGTCGACGATAGAGTAAAGATTCTAATAACGACTCGTTCTAAATCTTAATTGATTGAAAAGAAAGGTACAAAATGGAAGATGGGAATAATACTTTCCTGGTCCAACTTGTTTTTTATGTGTTCAATTTTGTTGTTTATGCAGGAAACGATGAGATGCACCTATGCTGTACCAAAGACAAAAGTTCTAGATCAAACTTCACTCAAGAAAGTGAATATCTGCCCCGCCAAGACGGCGATCTTATCATAATGTACGATGTGATCAGATCGTACGAGACAGATTACTGGTCTCAGGTTTCAATCTCAAATCACAACCCTCTGGGGCGCCTTGATAATTGGAAATTAAGTTGGGATTGGATGAGGGATGAGTTTATTCATGCCATGAAAGGAGCATACCCTGATGCTATTGATACATCGGAATGCATATTTGGCCGGCAAGGTCAGTATTACCAAGAAATGGACTTTTCATCAGCATTGAATTGTGAAAGAAGGCCAACAATCATTGACTTACCTCAAACAAGAGCAAACGACACAAATATTGGAAGAATTCCATTCTGTTGTCGAAATGGGACAATTCTACCAGCTTACGTGGATCCTACCAAGTCTACTTCAATTTTCCAAATGCAAGTCTACAAAATGCCACCAGACTTGAACAGGACTGAGCTTTTTCCGCCCCAGAACTGGAAGATCGGTGGCACACTAAATCCAGATTATCAGTGTGGGCCTCCAGTTCGAGTAAGCCCGAGTACATTCCCGGATTCAGGTGGGTTGCCAACAGAATCAACAGCAATTGCTAGTTGGCAAGTGGTTTGCAACATTACACAGTCCAAGCAGACAAGTCCAAGATGTTGTGTGTCGTTCTCAGCTTTCTTCAATGATTCTACTGTTCCATGTACTACCTGCGCCTGTGGCTGTAACAATAATACAGTCCAAACATGCAGTGCTACCGAGCCAGCTCTTCTCGTACGACCTGATTCTCTTCTTATCCCATTTGAGAATCGGACTCTTGAAGTAGTGGAGTGGGCTAAGCTAAAACGTCAAAGTGTGCCAAATCCATTGCCCTGTGGGGATAACTGTGGCGTTAGCATCAACTGGCATTTATTATCAGATTACAGAGGTGGCTGGACAGCGAGGATCACCCTTTTCAACTGGGGTGAAACAGATTTTGCTGATTGGTTTGCTGCAGTTCAATTGTACAAGGCAGGGCCGGGGTTTGAAGACGTTTATTCTTTCAATGGAACTAAAATTGCTGGTTCCAACAATACAATATTCCTGCAGGGTCTTCCTGACTTTAATTATCTTGTGGCAGAAAAAGACGGCAACAATCCGAGGAAAGATCCCAGGCTTCCCGGTAAGCAGCAGTCAGTAATGTTGTTTACGAAGAAAACAATTCCTAATATTAATATGGCTAAAGGGGATGGGTTCCCAACAAAAGTAATCTTTAATGGGGAGGAATGTGCACTTCCTACAATGCTTCCAAGCTTTGGTAATCAGATGTATGCGGGTACTAGCTTTTTTGGCGTAATAGCTGTTGTAGCTCTGTTGCTAATGCAGTGATTGATGTTGGAGGCATTACTTCCTCTTTTAGTTTAGCTGCTCCAATTTCCACAATTCTTTTCATCGTTTGATTTATTATTTTTTGTGAAACAACACGTTTGGCAATTTGGTTAGTGATGACGACGCAGGAAACTCGCGGAGCTTTGTGTTGTACTGTTATTGATGTGAAGGTTTATGTTGCTAATCAATCATGTAATTAATACTCAACCAATGCAATGCACTTCATAAGTTTGTTTGATTTAATGATATGAATGCAGCAAAAAGCTACTTGTACTTTTATTTTTTTTAGGTTGTATTTTTCTTGAATGGATGATCATCGTGGTTTCTGATAGAGATCATCTGGGATAACCGCATACATTCCGCAGACTCCGTATTTTAAAATACAGTGTCTACACTTTTCCCAGCATGCACACAGGACTCGAGAGCCCAAACTATTATACTAATATTTTGATACAGATTATTTCAAGGAAAATAACCGAAAATGCCTTTGTTTGTACCTAAAATTTTAAAAGTGCTCTTTATTATAAATTTTAATTAAACATGTCTACTTTTTATCATTTCAGACAAAAATGTCCCTATACTCATACAATTAAAACTCATACATTTTACTTTTTTTTTCTTCTTCTTCTTCCTCAACTAATCACCCCAATCGAAAATTATATTGTTGCATAATTTATATTAACTTCAAACAAATTTTGGTAATAAATTATTATTGATTCAATTTACAAACTTTATTTTAAAGTAAGTATATTTGATAGTTAATATTTTTTGAAAATAAGATTTTGCAGAGTTTGAACTTAATTTAATTTGTCATGGTCGAAAGTTTAACTCGAAAGTTAGTGACGAGTATTTTACTCAAATCAACTTTTGAGTAAAAGCACAACACTTATTTTGCAGAGTTTAAACTCGATCTTAACTACTGTACTCGAAAATCTAACTCAAAAGTTAGTTTTAAACACCTTAATTGAAACCAACTTTCAAATAAAACCACGAGTAAGGTGAATTTAACCTTCCTCGATATATACTCATGTTTTTACTTGAAAATTAATGCTCGAAAATTTAACTCAAAAGTTAATTTCGAACACTTTAATCCAAATCAACTTTCAAATAAAACCATAAGTAAGGTGAATTTAACCTTACTCGATATATATTCATATTTTTACTCGAAAATTAGTTTTAAGTAAGATATTCGAAACCAATTTTCGAGTTAAACTTTCTAACACGATAGTACCGATCAAATTCAAACTTTGCAAAATCATATTTCACATGCAAAATAAACCAAACCTATTTAATAGAAGAAAATCAATGATCACAACTTATTCAAGTTTTAATTGCTATCAAACTGATGTTGCAAATTGAAGGGAATTGACAACGCTGCTTGAAGGTTGACATTGCTCGAAGGTGAAGGACGTGAAGAGTGCTCGAAATTGCAAATGGATAAATGTAATTTTGTTTGAAAGATTATGGGCACGAGAGTAGCTTCATTTGGGAATGGCAAATTAGGATATGTTTAATTGAAATTTATGAAGGGGGGGCATTTTTTAATTTTTTCGATTATTTCCCTTATTTGGAGGTTAGTCTGCGCTTTTTTTCATTTTTTTCCCTGCAAATTGTAGATCAATAACGGCGCTGTTTTATTCGACACATTATACTATACTTTAAGCAACAGCCATATTGAAGCTTTTTGATGTCGAGGGGACGTGGAACGCGTCCAGAGAAGCGCATTGGCTGCTGTGATTGGTTGAATACCCGAATTTTCTGATTCATACGCCTGCCAAAAAGGAACGACAGTAGCTTTCGTATCTTCAAACTAGATAGTCAAGTTCATAGAGATACCAAGTGTTGTGGGAGCCCAAAGGGGAAAAGATGACAATTCAATCCACTGGGAAACAACTCTACAGTGTTCATCCCACATCTTAACACCAATTACAAAGAACTGAAAGTAAATTGTAATATATTCCTCTTGCTTTCATTTAGAAAATATTTGCAAGAAATAATTGCAATAAATAGAGAAAATATATATTCACAAGATCAGGCGAGGAGCCTATCAAAAAACAAACCCATTCCTCCTGTCAAAAAGGAGAGCAATTATGTAAGGCAACAAAAGGAGAAAAGAATGCTCCGGCCTAGGTATTTTCCTAGTATCAATGGAATCATTAGATGCATCCACAGAACTGCAATAATTTGCCGTTCAGTTTGCCCATCCTAGCTTTTTCCTAACAAAGCATGAAGTGGTGCCAGAGCAAGCAGTCATTCAATCACAAGAACAATTCTTTGAGAATCAAGAGGACCAGCATGATGAAGCACATGATGACGAGCACGGTAGCACACATGACCATTCCTCCTTTTCTCTGTGTTCTCTCTGCCTGCAATAGCAAGATATCCAGCAGAATAGTGCTCCACACAACAGTAATGCTCACAATTACCAGCCAGTTATGGATAACACAAACTCTTTTCAGAAACACATACATTAAATACAAACTTTTGTTGAAACCATATATAGTAACAAGGTAAAAACCAATGAACCTAACAAAACCTTGCTCT
The DNA here is from genome assembly GCA_022749755.1 of Azadirachta indica. Lineage (NCBI taxonomy): Eukaryota > Viridiplantae > Streptophyta > Magnoliopsida > Sapindales > Meliaceae > Azadirachta > Azadirachta indica. The sequence goes on from CM040440.1 coordinate 18,210,852, forward strand.
GCAGAATCCATATTCTATTATCACTGACGGATGGGATGTGCCCATGCAAATGAGTATAGATGTTTATGTGTGTATTATATAAGGGAGAGAGAAGGCAAACCTTCTGCAGCTGTTTAAAGCCCTCATCAACTGATGTAGCAACACTCTGAATGTTGTGATCTATACGATCAACAATTGTTCCCTAGTAGAAGACCCAACTTTATTAGGCACCTTGTATTGCTGAAACGCTCTGGGTGATATTATATAAAGATGTGACTCAAACCTGGTCAATCACAAGAACTGATAGGTCCCTCATGATTTGCGCAAGCTCATTTACAGATTCCACAACCTACAGAGAGACTTTGAATTGATTAAGAAGTTTGGCACCAAGTGTGTCCTCAAATAGAGAATCAGGCGTCTCCAGATACCTGTTTGATCTCTCTTTCTCTTTCCTTGCTGAGATGCTCACTCTTTTTTAACTTCATCATTTGATGTTCATCAAACTCCTGAATTGATTGAGCATTAAAATCATATTGGAAAGAAACACTTAACGCTTTTCATATCCTCTGCCACAAAAGCCTCAAAGCTATGTATATCAAGACCCAATAATGAAGTACATGCTTAGCAATCCAGCTTGCCATAACTCCAAGAATTAAGCTTTCAACCAGGCTCAACTTAGTTCAGATATAAAGCAAGAGTCAAATGTCAACGTGATTATATCAGAAAACCTGCTTCAGTCCTACTATAGGTTCACAGACAAGTCAAGAAATCTTCTGACTTTATTTCCGTAGCATGATCACTCACCTTTCACATCTAGATGATACTGTATGTCTAATTTCCTACATGCAAATAGTTCCTAACAAAAGTAACTACAAAGAACAAACAGCATACCGCATCACTTAATCCATCATCTTCCAATCTAAGTCTGTTCTCGTTAAAGTTCATCTCCAAATCAACACCATCATGTCCCTGCAAAACCAAAACAAATATATGTAGATAAATACCATCTACTAAAATAATATTGACAGATAACTGTCAGAGCAAATAGCCATCAGGCTAGAAGGTTAATATCCAAAAAAATGAAAATACTTTTGCATGGTTAAGAGAACAAATGTCAAGGATTGCTAAGTATTAAAATTCTTTCCAGCAGCCATACTGATTATTCAAACCTCTTTTTGCTGCTGCAAACGTTTCAAATAAGTTGACTGTTTTCTCCTGAGGTCCATTGAAATGTTCTGAAGGTCTGTTGCAAGAGAACGCTGTACAAAAAGAATATAATTAAAGATTTAAAAAAATAATTGAGAAATTATCGAGCATATGTTCCATAATTGTAAAAGATAATGATTCTATGAGCAATGACTGAAGTAAGACAACCACCATCCTCAACTATAAAGTTGAGCAAGTATGAGAGAAAGAAACTTTAACCGAGAACAGCATATGTTCTTCATAAAAACATCAAATGACATTTGCTGGGTTTATCTACTCATTGACATTTGCCCATTGGTACTATTTGTAACATCTGTATAAATTAAAATTTAACATTTCACAAACAAGTAGATATTAAATGTAATAAGAATTTGAAGGTGACAAGACGTTGGAAAGAGTGAAGCCCTATAGTGGCAGAATTCAATGAGAGTAGCATAAATTTTTCTCCAACAGAGAATACAACATAAATCACAATAATACCTGCACATTTTTTCTAACATTTGATTCCTCTGAAGATCCAGTCACAGAAAGTTTCTGTAATCTCTTCTCAGATCTCCTTAATAGATCTGTAATTTCATGTGTAAGAACCTCGATCATATGTTGATCTTCTTTGCCATCTCCAAAAGATGGCATTAAAGCCTTGGCATGAGCCTTGCCCAATTCTGCCATTTTGGCCCGAGCACGTTGTATATTTCCAGCTATTTCTTCAGAATCATCCGCCCATGCTGGTGGTAGACCTCCAGTGACTGTGTCACTACTGCACCAACAAAATGATATTGACATACGAGGACCTCACATTTTTTAACACTTACCCTTAGTAATGCAGAATAGATGCAAGATCACGATTTGATGCCTGAGTGGATGACATATGTCCCTTACATGAGTCATCAACAAAGAGAAATGCCAAAGACCTACCATAACTCTCTATCCACTAATTATCTTGCCAATCATGCAGGACCCACCAGTCCATAAGATATTCACTTAATAAGTCAAAAGTTCAACATGATTAACACTAGTCATAAATCCAAAATAAATGATTGCCATAAAACTGGTTACCTAGTAACAAAATGAGAATCTCATCCAATTCTATAATCAACCAAGGAATCCAACTCAAAACTAACAATTTAGCAGATACGCCAAGTAGATACTCAAGTCTAAAAAATTGGTGGAGATATATGGTAGATACCATATATATCAGTGGTGAACATATACAGTAGATACTATATATATCAGTCACCAGATCCTGCAAGTCACGTAGACCGAGTAAGTTCAAAATCTGTAAGAATAAAGAGATACTTCCTGCACTTAAAAATGTTTTTGCTCTCAACTGAAAATTACTTTTCCAGTGTCATTGCATTATTTCAATTTTCAAGAAATCAATTATTTTTGAACTGACTCGTGAACTACTAATATTCCATATATAAAGAATTTCAGATATCCATATAGATCGAACAAAGTAAACAAATAATTACTGTCGCTCTGCCACAACCTAAATTGTAAATATAATTACTAGTGCACAATTAATGATTATTACTAGTATCTGGCAATGAAAACATAAATTCTGAAAGCAAAATTAAGATTACTATTCGAGAATTACGAATTCAATAAAGGGCTAAACACCGAATAGAAAACTCAAAACTTCCTTTCCTTCGTTTCCACAGCATCCAAACAGAGGAATTTGGCTCTTGATAGAAGAAAAATGGAAACAGCCTAAGGTCCTTACCTAGAAGGACCAGCATCTTCAGTGCTGAGAGGAGTATAAGGAGAACGGTTGGAGCGAAGAAACGAACCGCTCACCATTTCAATAACCTGACCGGCCGAAACGGACGCCGATGAAGACAGAGGAGCACGCGCGCTCTTTGATATCTCTCTTTTCTTTCTGTAGAGTGCCGTCCGGTTTCTCGTCGCCATGGTAACCGGATAAAGAAAATGATTTCAAGCTCAAGAAGTAATGGATCGTAATTCGAATTCCAAAATTTTACGTGAAATTGCAGAGTGAATAAGTGCTTTTCTCGAATTGAATTGCCAATGCCGGGGTTTGGAAGAAGTTGAATTCATCGTTAAGCTTCGGAACCAAGACCTTTGAAACCCAACGCCACTTTGCGCGTTTTTTCTGAAACTGGGCTTTTGTTTAAGTAGGCCTCGTCTTGTCTGTAATTGGGCTTATTCTATGGGCCCAAATATATTCAATGGCCCAAGTTGGTCGCGTTTGTCTTTTATGTTCACCGGGAAGAATGTCATAGTCTTTTAACAAATAAACAAATAAATAAATAAATAATAGAGAGTATAAACTTTTTTTTTTTTTAGTGTATAAAGTATAAACTTGAATACAAAGTCGGTGATAAAGGAGTATAATATTTTTTTTGAATCCCATTTAAAAATTACGTGTACATCCCATTTACTGGTTTTCTTGTTTATTGAATCATTTGCCTTTTCTTTTGGTTTTATTAGAGAAGAAATTTAAAAAAAAAAAAAAAGAAAAAAGAAAAGTAGCTTAGTTGTAAAAGCTGCTTTTATTTATTACCTTTTTACTTCGATATTTTTTCCTCTTCGAAGTTAAGTTACGATTAAATATGTTGTGGACAGGAACAACTTTCCACAGAGGAATGAATCACAACCGCCAATATTTCCGCATGAAAAAGAATAAATGAAACCGACCTAATAAAAAGGCGAAATGACAAAAACAACCCTGATACATACGCGCATCTCTATAAAACTAAACGCTCGATTACATAATTCGAAGAAAAAAAAAAAAACTAGGGCCAAAAAGTAATGAAAAAGTATGTAATAAAGAATGGTCAGCGTTTAGTAGATGAGAGTAGTTTATGATAAAACGCGGGAGTTCTTGGTCATTTCAGTCTCGGAAATCTTGTCCATTAAGAATCCATACCCACATGTTAACCCAACAAGTCTTTTAACGTTTCTTCCTCGAATTTCACTTGGTTATTTCGCTGCTCTTCGTCCGTCAGCGTTATTTATAAACTTGAGAGACGGGCTGAGCATTAGATTGAAATTAAATCGAAAAGGGAAGTGTTGATCGTTGTAGCATCTGAATTGGGTTTTGCTTGAAGAATTTTAATCAACAGAAGATTCAATGGATTACGATAGTTACTTCGGTCTCTCTACTTCGTCAAGAAGCTATCAGTCAACTCTCAAGTCTCAGTTTGGTTTGTTTCAAAATCTTTTTCTCTTTGAGTTTCTTTAATCATTTCTTATGTTTCTGGGCTGAATGGTTTGTTGTTATTGAAGCAGATATTTGTGTTGATTTTGAGGATATGGAAGATGATGATGAGGAAGTGAAAGGGGAGTATCCTTGCCCATTTTGTGCAGAGGATTTTGATATAGTTGGCTTGTGCTGCCATATTGATGAGGAGCATCCTGTTGAAGCAAAGTCGGGGGTATTTTGTTTACTTCTCATTTAATCTTTTTTGGTTTTTTGGTTTTCTGTAAAAACATTTTAGAGCCTCTTTATTAGAGATAACAATTTTTCTGACCCAATATCTGCTTATTACAAAAAAGCATCAAAACAAGTAGCCGAAAAAGAGTTGTAGAACCAATTGAAAGAATCACTAGAAAAATGGCCGGTGTATCTGTTCTTTCCTTGTAAATTTGGAAAAAAATTGAAGCTATTAGTTTATTGATGACTCAATACCTTAGCATTGCATTTCACTCCATCCATGCTGTCAAATTATATGGGTATCGTCTCTTCTTTGATTCTAGTCTCTCGCTGCATATGATAATTTCAGGTTTTGGATGATATCACTTTTAGGTATTTTGGGTATATATGGCATTCATTACTATCGCATCATAAATTATAGTTACCTCTTGACTTTTATAGTTAACGTGATTCTTTCATTTCATGTATCGAGATTTTGACATTGCTGCACATTTTATATGCATATTGGTAATATATGTGCTGTGCTTTTAGAATCTGCTTACAGTCGGCATTTATATGTCTGCAGGTATGTCCTGTATGCCTTGTTAGGGTAGGGATGGATATGATTGGACACATAACAACACATCATGGAAGCATCTCGAATATATCCTTTTTTCGCCATCATTCACTTTAAAATTTGTTGTCTTATCAATAGCTTGTTTTAGTTAATTATAAATCTGCCCTATATTATATTTTTATGTGGCCATGATGATAAGTTGAAGGAATTCTATGGATTCCTTGACTAGAGATTACAGTTGGCACAAATTGAAACTACATAAAGGCAACTCTAACTCAAGTTTTTTGTCTTTAACGAAAGAGTTGCAAAATGGGCATTTTCAATCTCTTCTTGCTAGGTCATCATCTTCTGTTTCTTCCTCCAAGACAACCACAGATCCTTGGCTGTCATTTATTTACAACACGCCTACTGCTGATGTGTCTGAAAGCGGACAGCCTGATACAATTACTGGAGAAATAGCAGAAGATAAAAGTTCTTATGAGAAAACATCTGAAACGTAAGTTGCTTGATTATGTGTGGTAAACTCTGCCTTTCATGTTGCCATGCATGTTCTGCATATTTTTTCCTCAATTCGTTATGCTTGGAACAAGTTTGCAAGCACTAGTTTGAGGCCAATGCAGGTTATATTTAATTATATAAGGTTTTCTATGTAAAGAAATTTGAACCTGTGATCAAAGGGTTGAATCAAGCATAGTTGGTGAAGTGGATGAAAGATTAACCGATCTGTTGGAGTAGGGGAGGGTTTGACAAGAGTATTAAAATGGGATATCATTTGAAGGGATAAGAGTTGGTGAAGGCAAGTCATGTGATAGTTATGCAATATTTGAGAAGTAACGGAAGGAAGACATGATATCTAACTGTCCATCGTTGAACATCTGAACTAGATAAATCTGACCAAGATAATCAAATTTAGATGTTCCATTGGAAATATGAGAAATAACAGAGAGCTGTTGCTTGAAAAGGTGCCAGCTGAAGAAGTGCTGTTTCAGAAGGTTTGAGGTTGTGCACTAGTGGATAGAGTGTCAGGCCTAGGAATCAGTTAACTGTACAATTAAGCTGGAAAGGATTTAATGTAGCTTTGTTTAGAGTATAAATATATTAAAAGAAATATAACTAAATGATGTTCAAGCAAACTGCATGTTATTAAGGCCACCTTGTTGATAGAAGGTAAATTTGTATGTAGACTGGAATGTCACAGCTTGATCATGTCATTAATTCCACTTTCAACTAGTTGTGAGAAGGAGAGGTAATTGCAATAATGACGATTTGGGTGTGCAAAGTGAAACAGAAGGAAAGTTGGTATTTATTTTGTTAATTACGGGAGCAAATTGTTAACGCCATCATTATTATCATGATTTTCTATTGCAATTAGAAAACCAATAAAGGAAATAGGTCAGCAACATGTCAATATGTCATAGACAAATGTAGAAGAAGTAAAGTAGTAGCTGGCAAACTGGTAAATTGTGATGCATTCAGGATTTGCCCATGTTGCTATATGCTTAGCGCATAGGCTGGAGACAGAATTTTGGGCTTATAGATGGTCCGCATTTTTTCCGATTTGACTTTTTTCCTCCATGATTTTTGTTGTTAAGCATATTCTCAATTTTCATATGATAGAATCACGATTTTTTTAACTTAGATGTAATAAGATATGACTTGTAGTATTTTCTTGTTACTGTACCACTTTTTCAGTAATCAAGTGCTGGCACTGCTCTAGGGCCAAGGAGCCACAGCCTATTCATTTAGCTTGGAACTTAATTGCTTTTTTGTGATTGCAGAAATGCTCAACAATCTTCCTTGTCAGATAAGGACCAGCTGGAGAAGGTGAAAAGGTGTGAATTTGTAGAGGGACTGTTGTTGTCTACCATCATGGACGATGGGTTATGAGTGAGAATACCCCTAGTAGTCGTGGTTGTCAACTTCAAAATCTGGAGAAGCATTGACAATTAATATTATCTTTATTGAACATGACGATGGGTTGATAGAGAAGGCCAGGTTAGAAGTAGGAATTTAATGTAATGATGCGAGAATTTGATGTAATCAATTTGCCCTGAAAGGAATTATACTCTTGTACGCCCATCTTTTAAAGCATTTTTTAAAGATGCAGACATCAGTGTGCTGCTTTTCCTGCTTTAAATATGTTGATCACTTTGTTTCTGCAATCAGACAATCCTTATATTAATTATGTTGAAAGCATCACTTAATACATGCGTGCAAAAACTCATTACGAGAAAATATTGAATGCTTCTATTACGTTTTAAGTCGAAAACTTCTCACTTTTCATAGTCACTCGTTATACTATTACCTTAAATGCTATTAATCATTGGCCGTTATGCTCGATCTGCTTCGTTTGAACTATGGTCTCACTTTCGCTTCATAACGTCATCCGTCGAATGGGTTGCTAACCGAATGGTTTATATGAGGTGTACTTTCATTGCTGGGTCAGTTGAAATTTACATATTACGGAAGAAAATCTGTTCAGCATAATCTACCAAGGAATAAAATAATCCCTGCAGAGGATGAAATAAAAGTTAATAGAACCTATAGCTGAGGACGAAGTTTCCTTAACAACCATTTCTTCCGTAGTTTAACATCCAGGGCCATAAATGTTTTTGCTTTCATTTCATCCTCTAGGAAATCACAGGCATCTAATATAAGATCTTCATCCATATCTGGCAATGCTTGGACTGATGCAATAACATTCTCAATTGATACCAAGTTTGAGTTGTCCTCGTTATTCTTCCTATCTGATATGGAAGAAACAGCAGTAGCCATCTCACAAATAACACCAGCCATTCCCTCATCTTTGCTTCGTGATTTTTTAAGAAATCCAGAGTCTGACCAGTTCTCAAATTGGCGTTTGTTAGTACTAGACAAAACATTCTTTGAACCCATATGAGCTGACTCCAACAAATCACCAAGTTCATCTTCACTGGAAACCGATGCCACAGGACATTGAGAATTCTTCTGTGCTGCCTGAATGTTTACCTCTTGACCGTCATTTTGCATCTCTAAGTCTTGAATGGAGAAGCAATCATTTTCATCAATATTTGGATGACCACATATCACACACAGATCCTTAAAGTATGGCACAGGTCGGGTCATGAATTGACGTGCATCAGTATGTGTCTGCATATGTTATATAAAGGCCTCGTGAGACTTTATGCAATAAAATGATACTACAAACACCTAATTTATGCAACTATACATACCTTGACATAGTCTTGCCACACATAATCATCAGCAGTCACCATTTGACGAGCATCATCCCAGACAAACCCATTCAACTCCAGAAGATTCTTGATAACATTATACTGCCTTCTCAGTGTTTTATAGCGATTTTTAAGAATTTCCATGTCATAGTTAAAGCCAAATTTAGCATTGAACAAGCCAATCATCTCCATCCATGCTTCCTTGCGAAATACGCCATCAATTCTGTTCCCTTTCTGCACTTGGTCTAGCATAAGATCAATGAAATAATGGTCCATTGGTGGTTGCCAGTAAGTCCTAGAACGACTACCCACTATAGTTCCTGTTCCATTTGGCAAGGCCGGTGATGAATTATCCATGTCTCCTTTTGAGGCAAAGATTCCATCATCTTTGTCCACTACAATTTCATCAAGATCCTTCACAGCTCCCTCACTAGCATTCCTTGGCTGAGTAACTGCACCTGATTCATTCTCTCCCAACTCTGGCAACTTGCCATCTGCTTATTGATTTAAAATCCTCCAATGAACTAATTATATAAATGTATCTTTCTAAAAGATTGCAATAACGCTAGAATGTTACCTTTTTTTTCATTAGCTTTATTTCCATATATCAAACACAGATCATTATAATAAGGGATTGTTTTTATTCTGTATGAACGAGCCTCTGGATGTAGCTGCAAGTGAAAACTGTAAGACTAAAGAAAATTCCAAATCTAAAAAGATAATATTTCAGCTCATTAAAACACTAATGATTGCACCTTAATATACTCCTCCCAGACATTATTATCAGCTGTCACCATTTGTCTCATTTCGTCCCAACTGAAGCCCTTTTGGTCAAGAAGACTCTTTACAGCCTTGTAAAGACTTCTCAGTGTTTTGTACCGATTTTTGAGAACATCTTTATGGTACTGAAATTTGAACTTAGCACCGAACACTGAGGTCATTTGCTTCCATGCTCGTTTACTGAATAAGGGATCGTCAAATCTATTTCCTTTACTGAGCTGCTCCAACATCAGGTCAATGAAATATCGATCCATTTCAGGGGTCCATACTGTCCTCATACGATCACCTCCATTCTGGGCTCCCATACCCATACTTCTACAATTAATGTGATACAAGCTATCAGCCTCTTACATTCATTTTCAGAGAGACTGAAAATTGCAATCTCTCATTCACCAAATAATGAATCTAAATTCATGTTTATACGTGATTAAGCAATATTCTAGCCTTATAATTGAACTGAGTTGGTTATGTATCATATAACACAATAAATTCGGACATTTTTCCCTTCCATAACCTGGGTCACTGCAATCTCATATGCATGCCTTAAACCTCAATTATTAAAACATAAAATCAGTAAAGGAAAGCGTGGAAAATTGATAGTCCTCAGACAATTATAATAATTGTTCAAACAAAACTCTTGTAATTGAATAGTATGGGAAAAAAGAGACCCAATATAAACCCTACCTTGAAGTCGACCTTCGACGAGCACAGTTTCTGCTGGTTCGGGAATAAGGTTAACCTGGATCGGGTTGAAACTGCTTCGCTGCTGGAGTAAAATACAACTCTATCCTCGATTGCGATAAGGTTTTAACCTCGATGAGAGTTATCCGGTTATACTGATATAGTTTTCTCTCTCTCGCCCTCATTTTTTTTTTAAAAAAAAAAAAAATTATAAATTCCCCTTCTCTTAATAATAAAATTATGTTTTTTTCAATAAAATAAATTTATGAGTCTTCTTGGGTTTCAGTAGATATAAAAATCTTCGCTCAGAATTTTTATTTCTAAAAAGTTTAAGATCATTAATTTTTTTTATACAAAATTTTAACGCAATTTAAAGGTTATAGGTAATTCATCTCAACTAACACGCGTAAAAAATAAGTATTAATGTATGAGAAAAGAGTTCTATCCCACTGGGATGATGAATGTAAGCAGTTATCTCCCCTAATATAATGGAAGTAGATAAATATGGTTTATAATAAGTATTAAGATTTCAATACATATCCAACAGTAGTTCTGTCTCAAGCACTATAAATTAGAAGATAATTATCTCCTAAATATTAAGTCACAATGATTTTGTGATAATTAATAAGATCTTGGTTAGGAATTAGAAAAAAGAATATATATCATATTAATTTCAATTGTTTAAAATATATTTCTAAAAAAAAAAATTCAATCCTAAACCCTCCAAAATTATTTATCTTTAGTTATTTCTTACTATAATTTTTTATTTAAAGAATGGTCCCGTCCCATGCATTTATATTAAATTATTGACAAATTTAAAATTTTTTTATGTAGTAATATTTCTTTTTTAGTCAAAATCTTAAATTAAAAAACATTAATATTATTTTCTTACAAAAACGTTAAAATCAAAACTATTTTAATATTTATCTTTTTCCCTATGAAATTGTGTTAAAATTGACGTTGTTCAATTAAACAACTTTCTTCATCATTCATTTTCTAAACAAACTATAAAAAATCTCTTTTACCAAAATAAAATATAAAAAGTCTCAAATATATTAATTTAATATGTTATTCAAATTAAAACATAAAATATTAACTAATAATTTTACATCTCAAAAAATTAGAAGATAAAAGATAAAAATAAAAAATTATTTATCTGAATTGCAAATTAAATTTGCTAAATTTGCAAAAGCTCCAATGAAAATTCTTGGCTAAGTTTCCAAATTTCCTAGAGGTCCCCTGAGTACACCTGACATCCAGAATTAGCATCGCGAATAAGAATCCTTGAATTAGTATCAAAGATTCAAGATAGCCCCCAACTTTGCCATGGATTACAGGCGAGGAATTCTTGCAATTTGCTTCATCTTTATTGCAACCAGCAAACCTCTACTTATCGATATCTTTGACCATCCCTAGTGAAGCACATCTATCAATACTAACAATAGGCTAGACTAAAAATAAAAAAAGGTAGAAAGTTGCCAATTCAGCACCTACCGAACCCGTGAATAACATACGAAACCATCAGTCCACGAATAAACACGAGACTGTTGTTCTCAACCTGAACAATAGAAAGTAGATATGGAAGAAAATTAGATTAACCTCTTTCTTAACAATTATGTCGCAAGCAACAAGGTTCAAATGCCAACTTTTGATCATAAAAGTCAAAAGGGAAATGATTTCACTCCCCGGGTGCTCCTTAGACTGACTGCAATGCTGCTCCAACAAAGGAGCTCATAATGAAGAGGACTATCAGCATAAAGAAATGCAAAAGCTATAGCCGACTCTGAAATAGAATTTAGAGAAAATGCCCACAAATGTATTGCCTTTTGCGGAAAATACAGTATAGGTGTATATGTGCAAATAAGATTACAGATGTTTCAATTTTTATCACCATTGCCAAACGCTTGTCAAAGAATCACAAAGCACAGACAACAAGAAACAGTTGGTGATTCACCACTTAGCTCATAAATTCTGAGCTAGCCCCCACCCAATAAAATTGTGAGGCTATCTCTATTCTGACATACGACCACAATTTAATATGCCCAGCCAGAGATCAAGAAAACAGCTACCTTGTGTCTACCATCCCTTCATCCGCCGGCAATTTGAATAGGACTGGTAGCACAATTAAATACATTTCCTTCACTGCACCAGACTGAAGCTACAAGCATGTCTTACTTCTTGTTGGCACTGCCTCATTTACAAAATACGTACAGAACTGTAAGGATGAGGAGGCTGAATCAAATCTGTTTGTTAAAAGAGTTCCTAAGTAAAGGCATCTCGTTTTAACACATCATTTCAAAACTGGAACCTCATTCCTCTCCGCCTAATATGAAGGAGCATCTTTAAGGGAAATATATGCTCCTATCAATATCATCTCCACTGTGAATTATGGGAATTATGGGAAACAAAGAACCGAAAATCAGGAAGGTTGACCTGCAAATGCCTGAGCCAATTATCCGCAGCTTGCAATAGAGAGTTTGCTTGCTGCCATTCATAGGCTCCATTGGGTGTCAAAATTGAACCTCTCAATTTATAAGAAGCAAGGCCGAAAACAGGTAGAGGAATCTTCAAAGATCCATCTGCACCATATACCTTCCTGCCACTAGAAGTAATGAACTGTGGTTGATTTTTTCCTGTACCATTCACAAAAGAAAAATCAAAATCATGACTTCTGTAAAGGCATGTTTTGTTGACCGATTCCGGAAGTAAGAGAGTGAGCAAGAAATACCTCTAGCATGTGTAGATAAGGAATGAAAAGTTAGAAAAGATGCATCCAGATTTTGTAGTGTCGGGCCCACAGGTATTCTGTATATAGGATACCTGGAAAAATGTTCCAACTCATTGATATTCATAGCACAATAGGACAAAGATAAATAAGCAGCTCAACCACTATTCAGCATCTTGATGCAAAGCTTGAGAAGTCTTACCAAGCAACAGAAACCCAACTTGCAGGTAACAGATCACAGCTCCTGTAGATCCTAATCTCTGGATTTTGAGATGCAAGACTTAAAACCTGTGCATACAGTTAGGGACAGAGCATACTCAGCTTGCCTTGTCATGTAAAGCATAGACTCAGATCAAGAAATATGTAAACAAAAAGCAAAATAAGCTATTCTTCTTGAACATGGACTTGCCTTATCGTATAAAGGCTGTCTATGATGTGGTTGTTCTTGTTCCAAATATTCAAAAATAAGCGACCCAGGCGTGTTGCAAACCTCAGTTTCATCACTTGATGAACTCAAAGGAGGCTTGTCTCTCAATGTAAGCGTGTTCAATCGCTGTAAGTTCAGGTTGTTGTGCTGAGCCAACATCCCATCAGCAACCCCTTTTCCTCGCCTTTCCACTTCACAGTCACTACTTCCGGCACTACTTGTCTCCCTCGAAGACTCAGCATCACTATCATCACCAGGCCTTCTAGCAGATATTAAAAAAATTTTCAAAAATGATAACCGAGCATCAGTTCCCAACATCTCATCCCTAAATATTATCTGATACTATGTAGAAGTGCATGAAATGAGTAATAGGTCCTCGTAGGAACCAGAATCATATAAAAAACTACCACATTAGATTCAGAACTCAATTAAGTTACCAGTTTACACATTTCAGAGAGAAACAAAAAGAAAAGTCTCCCAGTTTCAAAAAGGACAAGGAAGAGATTGGATACAACAGTTCTTTTCTACATAAGATACAGTGTGCCTCAATAACACAGTATCTAGTACTAAATAACAGTTTCATTGGATGTGAAAAGTAGACAAAGTATAAGATTCAAACCAATCACTCTGATCATTCGCCCAATCATTAGAATTTAGATGAATGTGCTTAAGCAACTCAATTCAACATTACTTGTGCATGAGAGGTAGCTCTGCTAGAACTATAAACAATTAGGAGAATACTCTTCTGTGGTCATGACGACAACGGATCCCCTCTCTGTCAGAAGAAGACTCATGAAAATGCATGAAAATTCTCTACTTGCATAAAATCAATCTAGGAACTCTGTCCTCTATAAATAGGTTTCCCAACACCGCGGCATGTTAATATCATATCTTTGTTTCAGAGAAATCTTCAGTAAATATGACAGAGGACTATTTGACAAAATACTATCCAAGCATCCTAGTGTGCTCAAATTTTTTATTACTCAAGCAATTATGAACTAGGGCAATTCACATCTGACAGAAACTGAAAACTGGTCTCTAGTCCTCCTGTTCATCCAAAAAATCTAGTTACAAACGTTTATACCTTGTCCATTTCATGATTCTAATTCGTCAGCCGACAATTCTACCTTCTATAGATAAGAGCTAAAGATTCCATGAGTAAATGCAACGAATCAACAACATTAACTGATTGCATCTTTTTCTTTTTGGATATTCAGAAATCCTATGGCCTCACTAGCATTTGCACCAGAAACCAATGACTGTTGCCCATTAGATGATCATTTCTAGAACTTATTACGTGGTCTAATTTGCTCAATTAAAATTTAAGCAGTAAGCTACCCGTCTTAAAACGACACGGTAAAAATTAAAAAACCATGTCATTCCAAGTGTCTTTCCAAGGCCTGATAATCAATGAGATTCACACTACAACTACAAAAAAGCACATTTGATAATAGTTCAACATGCGTTTTCAAGGAAATAAAAATATGAAAAATTACTCCATTGGCACTAATGAAGAACAAAAATAGTACATACAGTGACCTCCATGACGAAAGTTAAATTCTATTTTGAAAATGATGTTGCAACCAAATTTAAACTTTTACATAGTGGATGGAGTCTGAATCAATATATAGATAAATGATTTTAGGACAAAAAAGAACAAAATTAAAGAACAGCAATAATTGCTTGCATAAATGCATGCCAAAATTAAAGGTGCCAGATAAACTTATTAAGTTTTCTCAATTCTTTGCTGAATCAAAACAGTGGACGGACACATGAGTGAAGACTCTAAAGCAATCCAGCAATTAAACCATGGCCAGGAGACCACATTATTCACAAGTAGCTGGTGAAAGTAATTAGATAGAGAATATATCCAAAACAATTTAAATGCAATGAACACAGGTCTTCTAAAGATAAAAGTACTCATTTATTGCATGGTAAAATGTGGTCACATCCAAGAACATGGGCATATGGCCGTTGGAGGACACGTGAAAACTTCAAATGGAGAAAGACAATAAAACATACCAAGCTAAACTACAGAATTTGGTTACCTCCACGTAGCATGCAAGGTTTGGGTGTTTGAGACAATGTCTCAATAAAAGGTAACCAGCTCAGAAGTGGCCACAATATTCAAGATCAGCATTCATCACAACATCAAGTTTTGAAAAATACAACATAACAAGAGGCATCAACAAGTGTAGAGCAGTAAAATCATGACCAGTAGGAAACTAGAATAGCAAGAGAAACGCAAATAGGCTGACCTTAGCCTACAAGGGTCTATGTACAACTGAATGCCTGATAAATATGGCACATAGTACTGTTTAACAGAGTCGCTACCATTCAGTAATAGTGGCACTTCCACTCCATACACACTCCACTCATTGAATGATTCCCATAGATCCCCCAGACTGAAAAATGAGTGTATATCAGCTTCACGAGTTCTCCATCGCATCACTCTTGCCTGCAGACCCAAAAAGCTAACAATCAACAAGAGAAACAAACATACAGTATTTTAATTGGAATGGTTAGACAGCATATGGAAATTCTAAACTAGAAAAACAAAAATGAATGATGAATTCCCTAATTCACAAACTTAAGGACAAAGAAAACACTATATTAACTGTTTCATCTTTGAATATTAATATCTGAGGCACAAAAATAAAAAAAAACAGAAGACATATGACAAAATTTTCTTTCCTTCTTCTATCTGTTTTTCAGAATTAAATCCTCGCATCCAAATGAATGTAAAAGCCCCAAAACAAACATGACCGTGTTAGAGACCAAGTAATATACATTATTAAAAGTTTCAGCGATCAATCTTATGTAACTGTCAGACATAAACAAATGACTTGATTTCTTCAATAAATAGAACCGGAACAAACAAAACATGTAAAGTTTACCATTAATCACATTCATCGATTTCTGAACAAGGGAAAATGTGAACTAAAATCCACTATTCTCTGTTTGGTTAATGAGAAAACATATGTCTACTAAAAGCAACTAACAGTCTGTCCCCCAAAATTTTCATTTTTAAACCTCCACTAAAGCCAAACCTAGTAACTAATAATTGAGCTAAACTCTCATTTTCAAATCAACAGCATGAACAAGGTTATAAAAAGTTAAATACTTGATAATATGTGACGCAGAAGTTTTTAAGTAATAAATTCCAAAACTTTACTATAGTACACTTTCTCCTGTGCCAAACAGGGAACAAGTTTCTTCACAGACCTCGGGTATGTACTGCGCCGGAACAAAAGGAGTGACAGAATCCATGAGCCGATCCAAATTAGTCAAATCCGTGTTTCTCGGTGAAGAAACGGGCGACTCGGAGCAGACCAAGTTAGGCCCGGACAATGTGGGCTCGTCGGAGTCGGTCCGCGTCTCCGCCTCGGCCGAGTCAACTCGACTTTCCTTCTGCAACTGCCTCTGCAGCTGTAACTGCTGCCGCTGCTGCTGCATGAGCAACTGGTGCCGCCTCATCGCCGGTGGGTTATAAAACCGGTCCCCTGAGTGTGTCCTTGTCAGCGCATAGCCGCCCGAGTTGGACATTTTCGTAATTTAAAAGAAATTCTTGAGATCAAGATGGAAAAACAGTTATATGAATGAGAGATTGTTGAAAAGGAAATTAGTAAAATATGAAATAAATTAAAGGATATAGAGGGTATTTAGGGGTTTGCAGGGGTTTTAAGAGGTAATTAATTATGAGGGACGAGTGAGAGAAGCCATGACCATGTGTTCTGTGTTTTGAACTTCTACTTTGTTGATTCGTAGGTTCAGATTTGAAGAAGAAGAAGATATAGGAACACTATTGACAGAGAAGGAAATAGATGTTGCTGTTGCTGACGACGACGATGATGATGATGAAAGGGGCTTTTCAATTTCCCAGCGTTTTTATGTTTTTGGCAAAATTTGTGCGGAAGTGTGTTTACTAGTGTAGTCATTGAATAGCAATTGTTGTCACTAAAATGGCCATTTTGGCCTCATTACCTCAATTGACTGACGCATGTGCCCTTTGATCTTCATTAAATTACTCATAAGTACGCTAGAAAAACAACGCAACACGGTGTTGTTTTAATTTTACGAGTTATACTGCACTCTGCACATTCATGTCATGTCTGTTGATAGAATCTTTAGGTGACGAAATCTTGAGCCGGATTTCCATCCTGCGAAAATCTGTACCATTTTATTATTAGATTTTTTAATTAAAACATCTTATGTCTTGACTGTTTATATATATATATATATATAATCTGTTCATGTACCCCTCAAATTATGCTACACGTGAATTTAACGATAATGTCACGTAATTATGATCACTA
The DNA here is from genome assembly GCA_022749755.1 of Azadirachta indica. Classification (NCBI taxonomy): domain Eukaryota; kingdom Viridiplantae; phylum Streptophyta; class Magnoliopsida; order Sapindales; family Meliaceae; genus Azadirachta; species Azadirachta indica. The sequence goes on from CM040440.1 coordinate 18,228,131, forward strand.
TTATGATGCATAAATAAATATATAGACGAGTTGCACGAGATGTGTCGTGTTTATATTCGCGAGATATATATATATATATATGTATATCCGCCTTAAAATTTTAATTTTATAACATTGTTTTGTAAAAATTCTCTCTTAAAAAATTTAAAATGAGTAATTCATATAACATTAGTATCTTTTTATGGGTGTTTTGTATAAAATTTACTAAGCTGAAAGTTGACCATAGGAAGAGAATAGAATAGAGAGACACGGAGAAGGAGGAGATTTTGGTAAACTAAAAGAATGTTGGTTTTTGCAGTGGACAATAGCATAAAAAAATCCCATTCGCCGCGAGCGAATTGTCTCGCCAATTAGGGCAGCGAGCAAAAACCCACCCTCTTATGTACTTTGACCAGAAAACCCATGCGCTTAGCAAGTTTGTTAACATCGTGTGTCCAATCAATACGGGGCAGAATTGGCTTTCAAAATATCTGTTCGTTCAATAATCCACGTCGATAATCAGCAGATGACGAAGACACTAAACGTCAAAGGCCAGACCACAGCAAGACGGGACAAATTTATAGAAGAAATAAAATCAATCAAAAAAAATGATAGCCAGTCTTTGAACACATTTATTCCAGAAGGATTTAAGGCTTATTTCTGAATCATTTATGAAGTGGTCCATCACCATTATTTCTTCAATTAGTTACTTTATTCTTTAAATGATACGCGGTTAATCAAAATGCTCCTGATTATACAAAATGAAAAAGAGCGCCACAGATAAGGTGCTTGTTATTGCAGTTCAATTGAAAAACTCAGCGTCATAACTGCACGACTGATGATATGTACAGGTCAGTTTGACAATGCTAAACCATCTTTAAAATATTTATTAATATAATTAAAAAAATATTTTTATATTAACAAATTATTAAAATAGACATATATTAACATAAGTAATATAACTATATAATAATATTTTTAATAAAAACGAATATTAAATATAAATAACATTTTTGTTTTATAACATTCCTAAAAAATTGAATAAAAATTTGTTATGTAAAAATAACTACAACTTTAATAATTTAAAAAATTTTTAAAAATATCTTTTTGTTATAAAAATAACTACAATTTTAATAATATTAATTATCTACTATATATTAAAATATAAATAAAATTATAAATATATGAACACAAATAATATATGAATTTGAATAATTTATTCATTTAGAAAAAAATATAACAAATAATATATTTTCAAATATCTGATATAATCTATTATATATTCATATATATAATCATTTAAATTAAAATCTATTTAACCCAAAAAAATTAGATATTTGAGAAATATAATTCTTAAATTTTTTTAAGGATATTTTGAAAAAAATAAAATTTGCATTAACTATATAAGTTATACCGTTTCAAGCACTTGAAGTGTTAATTTGAGAAAACACCAAATTTTTACTAATCAAATAATCTTTTTCAAGTGCTAATAAGCACCGCCAAACTCAACCTTAATTTTTAGCAATAGCCATATATATTTGACAATTTAGACACATAAGTGAGCAAGCAAATTTGCTCAATAAACTTCTCGTATATACATATACATATATGTATTTGGCAGAATTTCTAGCTTAATTAGGGCTGTATTTTCTAACACCAAAAAGGCTCCAATGGTCGGATACATGTTAACTAAACCATGTATGGATACATGTTAACTAAACCATGTATAACTCCAAATTCTAACTAGCTGACCACTCAAAATAGGGTAAGAAAATAGTCAGTAGTCATTTTCTGTTTCATTTTTAATTCTCGACAATGTGTTGCAGTACATGTTTAAAGGATAACTAGTTGTAGCTCAAGGATCTAGGTGTGTTGGAGATTTCTAATATAGATAGATGAGGTAAAAAATAACACACAAAACTCGCAGCACATGCATAAATATATTGTCTTTAAGAAAATTCTTGTCTCTCTAAGACAATGTTATAGTGCAAACATGTTTGTATGGAAGTATTTCTTCTAAAATATAGGGGTACTCTTAAATATACAACCTTTGATTAATATAAAATTAATGACATTTAGATCAAGAAAGATATCATTGATGACTACAATATGGCCTACATGTACCCTTTTATTTAGTATATGTCTCTTTGATAATACCATTTAATTTATATAACTCTAATAATATATAAATTAGCTTATTAAGATTATATAATATGGCTACATCAAAAAATTTATTTTGAAATATTTTGTATATTTATGAAATATACAATACTCCCCCTTTATTTTAAAATACATATAAGATATTAAAGAATATTTAAATTTCAATTCATATATACTGTTACTCATTAGACTATGAACCAATTATTGGACAACTAATTATGTCTTACAAAAATTTTCTGAAACATATAATTTTTATGAACTAAAGTCTTTTGGTGTCAATGACTTTGTACCTACTTGAAATTTATGAATACTTTAGAGATACCTAAACTCTTATAGAAATGGACTCAATTTCACATTCATATAAGTGAATTTTCTATTAAGCATGTACTGTAGTGTAAATATGCCACTATGCAATATTTGAGGTATAGAGTTCATTAAAAGCCTAAAACTCTTTTTTTTTTTCACTATAATTAAATATTATCTTATTATAAGGAGTTACTTAATATAGTTAGGTATAAAGTCGATAGTACAACAGGACAATAAGTGACTTGTTATTACCTCTATGAAGTTATTTTATGAGATTTCCAATCATATAAGCGGAGTTAATATCACTCGTTTTATTATAAGCATAATCTCTTCTCTCTAATCTTTTGAAACCATAAATCTTTTTAATCTTTTTTGTCAAAAAGTTGGCCAACATCAATTCTCACATTGTCACTTAAGTAATCACATCAAGTATTTTCTAAAGACTTTTCATTCGGTCTAAATAATACAAAGATCAAAACACATATATTTTTAGTTGAAAGTTTTCCAATATACTTTATATCTATTAAAGGCAATTCAACATCAATATATCACTATTTACTATTATCTTTTTTAATAGTAAAGGATACCACATTTTATACTAATGATGCCTTTTAAATATTTATTCAATTATCATTATAGGCAATCTAATAATCTACTATTAGACTATAAACATATTTATAATTTATCAAAAAATATAATAATGATCGTATAATATATGAAATCATATTTCATTTAACTTTTATTAAATATAAAAGGTTATCATAATGTATAATTTATTTAATAAAATGAAACTATTATTCAATTTAATACATGTATTTTTAGATTATAATTATTCTTCTCATGGTTAAGTTAAGAATAATAAATTATAATCTCTTTTATTTCATTTATGTAAGTAACCAATACGATATTTTTCACTAATTTAAACCCTTTGAAACTAGCATGCACAATAAGTGTACAATCATAAATTCACGTCAAATAAATATATTAATATAATTCAAAATCACACCAACATTATAATAAATTATAATATACAAATATTACGGGTTTTCTGTATTATTCTATACATACTCTATTTATTTTAGAAATTTCCAACAATTTTAAGGAAATTTTTGTTATCTTGGGACAATATATTGGTGCAAATAAGTTTATGAGGCATTATTCCCTCTAAAATACATGTGCATCTTCAAATATAGAACTCCTAAGCAATACAAAAATTAATAATACTATCTAACAAATTTTAAAAAGTAATGAGAGAATAAGAGAGATTAGAAAGATATTTTCATATCTTTCTCTACTTATCTCATCATATCAATGGCAAATACTACATTTATTTATAACAATATATGTACTTTTTCATTTGAAATATGTTTCTCTATAATATCATTTAATTTATATAATTTATATAATATATAAATCATTTTATTAAGATTATAAAATATAGTTACATAAAAAAAAAAAAAAAGAGTATTTTGAAATATTTTGCATATTTATGAAATATGCAACAAAGTGGGCAGCAATACTGCCTTCCGCTGAGCCATTGACTAACTCTATTGAACAATCGCGATCATGTAGTGGAAAACCGGAACTCACTGACTCACTCACTCGCTGGCCGGGGTCGTGTCGCATTGAATTTGCTGTGACCTATCCAAGGTTCCTCCCTGCCACTGCCAACAACCTAATTGGGCCTACAGCTTTGGTCATTTTCACTTTCAGTTTGATGTTTTCTGATTATGATCCCACTTCAATTCGAAATATTAAAGAAGAAAATAAATGTTGCTGTTAATGCAGCAGCTAGCAGGTTTTTCTTGTTCCTTCATTAGGTAAATTAACTATGCCTGCTAATCGGGTTCATCATATTTACTACACCACATCCCAACAAAAGCAAATGAATAAATTTCATCTTATGAATTATCGTTTTAAGGCAATCAAAATGATTATTAGAATCCGTCAACATCATTGATTATTCAATTAATAAAGCAGATTACCAGTGAGATTGTTAATTTTTAACTAAAATATTATAAGAAATTGATTACAGCAGTGTCTCTACTTAGCAAATTTGTCATATATGTATATACACATATATATGCAATTATAGAATATTATGCATAGCCGTGAAATCTTTCCTGATAAATTGTGTTATTATTATCATTTTATTTGGCATTCTAGCTTGTTACGGCATCTATTACTGGTTAATATACAAATATTATTGGTCCCGGAAGTAATTTACCGTATCAAATTCAAAGGTGGCGGACATTGTCACCAACCATGTCATCTGATCTGACTGAACATTTTTGACAAATTAACATTTATTGTCAAATATATAAAATATAAGATTAACAGTCGCGTGTGCACGTGCTGTACAGCAGCTAACAAATCAAAATTTGTTTCCGATACACTATGGCGATGGACATTTTGGCTAAACTATAAGCACAAACTAATAGTAGTTGAAGTACCATATCCGAGTCAAATAATTTATTTTAAAAAATTTTAACTTATATTTGTTGTGATGGTCTTAATGTATTAAATTGTATTTACCGGTTGATTAAACAAACAGTATATTTTAAAAAAGAATAAGTATTTAGTAATGTATATTACTAGTTTTAGCTTATAATAAAAGACACCGTTGGAATTAATTAAAATTGATTTTTCTTTTAATTTGTGAATAAACTAAATATTAAATTGAATTAATGTTTACATGAAAAAATTTGAATTAATTTTAATAAAACTAATTGATTTTAGATCGACGATTATTTTCCCCCGTCAAACGCACGCGAGTCACGAGGAGACCAAACTATCACGCCCGAAACCCCAACTCCAGAGTGCCAGATTTGACATTCGAAAAGCGTTGAGAAGGTTTACCGTATTAATATGAAAAAATACGATTAAATTATTACTCGGGTTCTTAAATTAATATTTTTATTTCGTGGGACCCAGTTGTGGCGAATCGTCCGGTGGAGAGCTTACGCTAATGGGCCAATAACGAGAGGGGAAAGAAGCTAAACAAAAGCCTCAACTTTTACACACGAAAAGAGAAGAAATAAAACGCAATGAATATCCTCCCCTCCCCCCAAATTCATGGCGACTTATAATCTCCCTCTTTGCCTCAATCTCATCGAACAATCTCATAGTTCTATAACTTCTTGATAAATACGATATCGAATCCTAGCTCTACAATTCGACTCACTGATTCACACACAAACGCAGCTATACCTTCTGGCCATGCGACTCTGGTTCACAGCGATATCCCTCTCGAGAGAGGACACCTTCAAATTATTCGGTCAACTCGCTGCATCTTCTCTGATTCATTCTATTTGTACAAATTCTCGAAATGCCCAACGATTCTCATGCCCCTAATTCCAGGGGTCTCCTCTGCAATGCCGGCGCTGGTGCCGCTGCCGGTATGTGGATTTGTTCTCCATTATTATATTTTTTATTTCCTCTGTTTCAGTTCGGATGCGAGATTATCGATGAAAGGAGAATAAGTTGAAACTTTGAATCCGTTTCTTGTTTCTACCCATGCTCAAGTCCATATTTATCTCTGAATGGCTATTTTTAATTGTAGTTTTGAGTTAATTGGCTGTTTGATTCCGGTTAATCCGGCGCAGGAGTTCTTGCTGCTACGTTTGTGTGTCCATTAGATGTTATAAAGACTAGATTTCAGGTTCACGGGCTGCCTAAGCTTGGTAATGAAAATATTAAAGGTATGTAATACGTATTGCCTTTTTCCTTTTTTCTTTTTTTTGGCAAATTCAAATAATATATTGCCAGTTGAACAGTGCTTTTGGTGTCAGGGGCTGAATGTTTTTTTTATCTTTGATCAGGTAGTCTGATAGTTGGTAGTTTGGAACAAATTTTCCAGAAAGAGGGGTTACGTGGTATGTACCGCGGGCTCTCTCCCACGGTGCTGGCCTTGCTTCCTAACTGGGCGGTGAGTTATGGCTTTCTCTGTTGTAGATTCTAACTTGTTTTCTTACTTCATTGATTGTAATGGGTAATTTTTTAAGTCAACTACTGATATTGATTTCGAAATATATCCAGTGCGTCCTTGTTAATTTATGTTGATTATAAAATTCTGTCTCATAGTATTATTAACTAAATATTTAAGGATTACACATGCCCATAAACTGTACACCATTAAACTAGGTATGTTTTAGCTTTCTTACATGATTTATTGCATTTTCTCATGATGTTATTAATTGATCTGATATTATTACTTGAGAGGGTACAGAGCTGTCTGAGCTTAGTTTGCAATCTATCTGATATCATATAATTTGCAGGTTTATTTTACAATGTATGAGCATCTCAAGAGCTTTTTTTGTACTCTCGGTAAGTTCATGATCTAATTTTTTTCATTCTGGATCTTGACTCATCACATTGCATTGTTGTATCCTCCTTGCAAGTTTGTGACATGTATCTTATTTTGGGTGCATATGTAGATGAGAGTCATCATCTCTCCATAGGTGCTAACATGATAGCTGCAGCTGGGGCTGGTGCTGCAACAACCATTGCCACAAATCCTCTTTGGGTTGTGAAGACAAGACTGCAAGTGCGTGTCTAAATTTCCCCCCCTTTTCTCATTTTGTTTATGTAATGATATATTATGAAAAGAGATAAAAATTCAAAATGGCTGTGACTTACACAACAATCCAGCTTACATTTATTGCAGCTTCTAAGATTTCATCCATTGACTATTTGACCTATGCCTTGATGCATTGTTAAGTTGCCCCTAATTCTATTGCCTTTCCCTTATACAATGATTTAACATGATAAATGGATTGGTCATTGATCTTAAAACTTAGTGCAACTTGTGCAAGGAAAATCTCATATTAGCAGCAAGTAACAACCTTATTATGGTTATTACAGTAATTAAGGAAGAAGAGTTAGCAGAAGAAAGAAGTTTTAGATGAAAAAGTACTGCTGTCAGTGCAATTAGTAAGTTGATTTCATGAATGGTCATATGTCAAAGTGATGGTTTGCACAACACCTCAAAGATCACATTTAAGTGATGGGATGATAAAAGTTGGCATTGTTCTTTCTCTTATTGTTACATAGTTAGCTAGTATATATTATTGGATTCACTGTTATGTAGCTAAGATTTCAAGTTATGTGTGAGAATTTTCAAGTTAGAGATTCAGGTTTTCTGTAGAGTTTTTAGAATTTAAATCTGAGAGTTTTAAAGTTTTGCGTTAGAGGTTTTAGGCATTATATTGGTGAATGTTACCTGACAGTGATGTTACTTGCCTCATGCACATACTATTTATCTCATGGAATAATTGAAGCTTTGAACAATCTATGTTATCTCTTTTACTTATGCAGACACAAGGAATGAGAGTTGGTGTGGTGCCATATAGAAGTACACTCTCTGCTTTGAGAAGAATAGCTCAGGAGGAGGGTATTCGTGGGTTGTACAGGTTTTACACCTTTGTTCATTTGTATTAAACCATGATCCTAAAATTCTTTCTCATTGAGAAACTGTCACACGTGCTATTCTTTTTTATGCACAGTGGTCTTGTTCCTGCGTTGGCTGGTGTTAGTCATGTTGCCATTCAGTTTCCAACATATGAGACAATCAAAATGCATTTGGCCACTCAAGGTAATTTTCAGCTGCTATTCGATATGTGAATTTATCAAAGAATTTTATTTTTGATTGGATGTGGTTGTATCAGGTAACACCACAATGGATAAACTGAGTGCACGTGATGTTGCGGTTGCTTCATCAGTCTCCAAAATATTTGCATCAACATTGACTTATCCGCATGAGGTATGATGTTGAATAGATTTTACAACTTGCATTTATTTCTGTCAAGATTAGGAAATTTCTCATTTAATTGAGATTAAATCATGGTCACATGTTTACATATTTTTCTCTGGTTTTAAGTGTGGCATTTTTTTTCTCTTACTATCAGTATTATAAAAGTCTTTCACAAACACAATATTGCCAAAAGGAAGTTCCAGAGAGAATCTCTAAGGGCTGTTATGCTCATCTCCCTGGATATCTTTCTGTCCCTTCAGAATGGCCACTTTATACTTTAATCATGTGCAATCTGTCTTCTTCAGTAATTTCAGCAATAGAAATCTTGCATAAGACGTGCAATAGAGCCCATTTTGTAAAGAAGCTCAACAATTTGGGGTAGGATGCAAGAATCCTTTGCCATTTGACCTTTAGGTTTATGCTTACAACAATTCCTCTGAGAATTTTTGGTTGTTTTCATATTAGCCAAGGAAAGCAATATCTGAATAATTTACCCTGAAATTATGTAGGTGGTACGCTCGAGGCTTCAAGAACAGGGCCACCACTCTGAGAAGCGTTATTCTGGTGTGATTGATTGCATTAAGAAAGTATTTCAGCAAGAGGGCCTCCCTGGATTTTACCGTGGGTGTGCAACCAACCTTCTCAGAACCACTCCAGCTGCTGTTATCACATTCACCAGCTTTGAGATGATTCATCGTTTTCTTGTCTCTCTTTACCCACCTGATCCACAGCCTCACACATTGTGAAGTTGAATTATATGCAAGTTGAAAATAGAGCATTTGGGTATCATGCATCTCCTGATGTGAGATGGTTAATTGGGCCAGCCATAATCTGGTGTACTATGATACTTTCTGGTAGCTTTTACCAACATTCAAAGATATTCCAGTTACCATTCTCCCATCCAAGTTGTGAAAGATCAAAAGATCAAAGTCGTCCAAGGGAAGGTGGCAGTTATTTTATACTGACAGGGATAATGACGAAAAGTGGGTACAATTTGAACATTCATATCTACTACATTTTTACTTCAAGGATTGCGAAATAATGGGAATTTGATAAACGTTAGTTCACTACATTATAGTGTTCTTTTTCCTTTCTTCTTTCCTACCTTGTTGAAAATTCAGGCATTTAAAATAGAAAAGTGGGTGTACCCGGACTGCTGAATTTCTTATAGTCTGCTCGGGACAACTGTTAGACTTGTTAGTTCGCTTTATGTTTGGGCTTTGTATTGAAAATCTGAGGTGCTCTGGATAGGACAGGCTCCCGTGGGCGTGGTTCATTTTCTGTTGAACGCATTTTCACATATTAACGCAGACAGGTCCAGCAGTAATTTTGGCTTACTGATGGACTTCAAGTCCAGCATTAATGTACGTTTGAATATTGCCCTCCTAAATTTCGTCACGGACATGACATGAACGTGTATGATAATATGACTACTTCAAAGGTGGGGTGAAAGACAGATCTTGCTTAACCTTGTAAAGATTACACCTTCATCTTTACAGCCCACAAAGAATTGAGGATTCTGAATTTGGAGGGAAGCTGCAGTCCCATTTAAAGATCACGTCATCTGTCACTCATTTGTGATAGAGTCCATGTCGGCTGTGGGAGGAATATATACTTGGTCAGGAACATAGATATCTTTGATTCCTTGCTTTTCTCGACCTTTAGCTTTAGCAATATGAGTTGTCCAAATCCGAAGACCCTGAATTAACAAAAAACTAGTCTAATCACGCTCCTTTTCCTCTTTTCTTCTCGATCGGATAGACCATTTACATGATTATCTTGCAAATAAATGCTACATTATTCAAATTATTTGTAAATTCTTATCCCATAATACAATTGAATTATATGCTCTTTAATAACATACCCCACACGAAAAAGCCCTTTGATGCTAAAACAAATGGACTTAATTAGAAAAATCATACCTCCTTTCCGTCCAACTGCATGTAATAAGTGTAGTATTAATAAAGAAGAGTTTCTCATTAATCGACAAGACGACAACTCATCGGCCAAGAAAGGCCTTCATCTTCTCTTCTCATTGTAAGATTAAAAGACAACTTAAAAGAGGCCGGTTCAGTCAACTAATACTTGAAACACACAGACATTCGTTGGGATAAATTACCCTTTTTCTCTTTTCTCGAGGACTGGATTTTGTGTCATCCAAATAGGCAACAAATTTGACACGTTACTACCTTTGAAACGTGGGATTAAGTTTACAAAACATTTTATTGCCAAAAATTGATAATTGAAGTTGTGTTAAATACTTGCATTCAACTTCCTCTGGTTTTGAGCACACTGTCACGGCCTCACTCTCTTCACTCGCTTCGACCGTGCGGCGCTTAGCAACTCCACTTACTAAGCAAGCCTTCGACACCCGCAATGCGCAAAATCGGAAGCTTATGAATAAAGAGAGAAGAGAGAGCAATAAGAGTTTGAGTGAAGAGTGATTTACACAACTCAAGTTTATTGCTTAATTACTTGGTTGCTTTGCTACTTGGTTGCTTGGTTTGGCCAAATGAGGCCTCACCTATTTATAGGAAAACTTACATAAAATGGACGGCCTAGATTGCACCTCACAATGCACTTTTGAGGGCTAAGATTGGCCTTCTAGAAATGTCCTAGAAAATATCTATACAATGGTCAAAATGGTGATGCTATCTACACAATTCTAGAACTTGGGCTAATTGGGCCTCCATTCTAGAAGTTGGGCTAATTGGGCTAACATTGGGCTATAAGTGCAATAATGCCAATAAGGAAGAATGTATAGATCTTTGGCCCAAATGCCTTATTTCCCCACTTAACCCGTTCTATCGACGAGTCTTATTACCAACGCTCATGTGCCCGTTTGTCCCGGATTTTCCCTCGCGCGAATTCTGTCCGCACAACGTCTTGGTCACGGTTACTGTTCATAGGCACTATTCACGCGGGGCGTGACATCCTCCCCCACCTAAATGCGCGACGTCCTCGTCGCGTCTTCCTCACGGAACCTCTTTATGTGCTCTTGGAATTGCCATAGTGCATCTTCATGCTCCCATGTAGCCTCGCTTTCGGGCAATCCCTTCCACTTGATGAAATATTCCGTGTAGTTCGGCACTCCTCGCTTTCGAACTCGTCGATCTGCAAAAATACACTCAACCTCCTTTTCGAAAGAGGTTACCACGGCAGTTGGAGCCCGTTTTGACTCCCCTCGGCTCGGGTCTTCCTCATCTCCATGGTAAGGCTTTAACATGCTTACATGGAAGACGGGGTGAATCTTCAATTTAGGGGGAAGAAGAACTCGATATGACACCTTGCCCACTTTCTTTATGATCGGAAATGGTCCCTCGTAACGTCGAACCAATCCCTTGTGTACTTTCCGCAATGTCTTGAATTGTTGGGGCAAGAGTTTCACCATGACTTGGTCCCCCTCTTGGAACTCCACGTCCCTTCGGTTATTGTCCGCCCACTTCTTCATCTTCTTAGCCGCCTTATCTAGATATGCCCTAGCTAAATCGGCTTGTTCATGCCATGCCTTGGCGAACTTGAAGGCTCCCGGACTTTTCCCATCATAACTTGAGGCTAGTGCATGTGGAGTCGTCGGTTGTCGTCCCAACACAATCTCGAACGGACTCCTATTAGTTGCCTCGCTCCGCTGCAAGTTGTAAGAAAATTGAGCCACATCTAGCAACTTAGCCCAATCCCTTTGGTTGGCACTCACATAGTGCCTCAAGTATAATTCGAGCAGTGCATTGACACGCTCGGTTTGTCCGTCACTTTGAGGATGAAAGCTTGTAGAAAAATTAAGGTCCGTTCCAAGTAGCTTGAATAACTCGGACCAAAACTTCCCGGTAAACCGTGGATCGCGATCACTTACAATATTATTCGCACTCCCCAAAGCTTCACCACATGCTTTAGGAATAATTTTGCAGCTTCTTCCGCTGTGCAATCCGTAGGTGCCGGTGTAAAAACCGCGTATTTGCTAAAACGATCCACCACCACAATGATACTTCCATACCCCTCCGATTTCGGTAGTGACGTGATGAAATCCATGGAAACGCTTTCCCATGGTTTGTTCGGAATTGGCAATGGCTCAAGTAACCCGCCGGATGCTCGTTGCTCAATTTTGTCTTGTTGGCATACAAGACATGTCCGCACATAGGCCTCGACATCTTCTCGCATCCTTGGCCAATAGTACAAATTTTCCAACAAAGCATTGGTGCGCTTAGCCCCGGGGTGTCCAGCCCACTTGGAATCATGGCATTCCTTGATAAGCTCTTTCCTCAAGCCACCCCACTTCGGCACAAAAATTCGCCTCCCCTTGGCGTAGAGCAATCCGTCGTCAAGCCAAAACCGTCTTGTCTTCCCCTCGTGTGCGAGCACCACTATATTTTTGGCTAGAGGGTCTTGGGTCAATCCTTCTTTGATCCTCCCTACTAGCTTTCCCTCGGGAATACTTAGGTTAATGGCCGCCAATGTCGCCTTTCGACTTAATGCATCCGCCACCACATTTGCTTTGCCCGGTTTGTATGTCAAGTCGTAGTCGAATTCCGCCAAGAAGTCTTGCCACCGAGCTTGCTTCGGACTTAACTTCTTTTGCGTTTGGAAGTAGCTAGTAGCTACATTATCCGTCATAACCACGAAATGACTCCCGAGCAAGTAGTGTCGCCATACTCTAAGGCAATGGATGACTGCCGTCATCTCCTTTTCTTGCACGGTGTAGCGCCTTTCCGCCTCATTGAGCTTACGACTCTCGAAAGCAATGGGACGTCCTTCTTGCATGAGTACACCCCCAATGGCAAAATCCGAGGCATCGGTGTGTACTTCGAAGGGTTTTGTGTGATCGGGCAGCACAAGAACTGTCTCCTCCATGATTGCCTTCTTCAAATCTTCAAAGGCATGTTGGCATCCCTCGGTCCAATCCCACGAGCGACTTTTCTTTAGTAAGTCAGTTAGTGGAGCTGCTCTTGCCGAGTAACTCTTGATGAAGCGACGGTAATAATTAACCAACCCCAAGAAAGATCGGAGGTCGTGTACCTTGGTCGGAGGTTCCCACTCTTGAATAGCTTGCACCTTAGCCTTATCCATCATCAATGTTCCATCCTTGATCTTGTGGCCCAAGAAGTGAACTTCTCGTTGCGCAAAAGAGCACTTCTCCTTTTTCACGTACAATTCATTCTTTCGCAATACTTGGAACACCTTCCTAAGATGTGTCACATGTTCTTCCAAGGTGTTGCTATATACAACAATGTCGTCCAAGTATAGCACCACAAATTGATCGAGATAGGGATGGAATAACTTGTTCATTAAAGTGCTAAAAGTAGCCGGTGCATTCGTTAGTCCAAAAGGCATGACTAGAAATTCATAGGAACCGTACCTTGTTACGCATGTTGTTTTTGGTTCATCTCCCTCCGCTATGCGTACTTGGTAGTAACCCGACCTTAAATCAAGTTTGGAGAAGTACCGTGCTTTCCCAAGTTGATCGAAAAGATCGGCAATGAGTGGAATTGGATATTTGTTCTTGATGGTGACCTTGTTAAGTGCCCGATAATCGATACACATCCGTAGTGTCCCATCCTTCTTCTTTTGGAACAAAACCGGAGCGCCGAATGGTGCCTTAGATGGTCGAATGTAGCCCGCATCAAGTAAATCTTGGAGTTGCTTCTTCAACTCTTGCAACTCCGGTGGAGCGTGTCGGTATGGACTCATGGCGGGAGGTTTGGTGCCCGGTTCCAATTCGATCTTGTGATCCACCTCCCTCCTTGGTGGAAGTTTCTTGGGCAACTCTTCGGGCATTACATCTTTGAACTCTTTGAGGACGTTATCTACCTCTTTTGGAACATCCCCTTTGCTCACCTCCGCATCGCCATCCTCGTCGTATTCTTTTAAGAAGGCAAGGTAACTCTCTTGACCCTTGCGCTTCAAACCCTTCTTGAATTGCATGGCCGAGAGTGTCTTAGTCTCCACCTTACTTGATCTTGATATCGGAACCATGCATGCCTTGCCTCCATCAAGGATGCACATGGTGTTGGCAAATGGTACCGGTACGACCTTCATTTGATCGAAGAAATCCATTCCAAGCACAATTTTGTGGTCGTCCATAGATACTACCGACCAATCTATCGGTCCTTTCCATCCTCCGATGGTGGTTTCAACCTTTTGCGCTACACCTTTAATTGGTTTAGCGACCGAATTTACTGCCTTCATGGTGCCGCCTTTGTTGGTCACCTTGAGACCTAGTCGTTTGGCCTCGTCAACCTGCACAAAGTTATGTGAGGCACTAGTATCAACTAAGGCTTTTGTGCGTACCTTGTTGATCACCACATCAACATAGATAAGCCCCTTTGCTTGTGCCTCCGGAACTGCTCGAATGGCATTGAGTAGTTGCAAAGAACCCACCCATCGCCGCGTCACCCTCTCGACTTGGTGGTTCCTCCGCACGAGCCACCATGGCGTTCAATGCCTTCCTCTTCGGACAATCCCGCATCCAATGAGGACCATCGCAAAAGTAGCAATTTCGAGAAGGTTTGGAATCCCTCTCTTTGTCATTCCTCGGCTTCTCTTTGCCGATAGGTGGTTTGCGGAAGCCATCTCCTTGCGATTTGCTATGGTCTCCCCCACCTTTACCTTGGCCACCCTTCTTGTCCCTGGCCTTGGTATTTGATCGCTCACTTGAGTAATCAGTGAGAGTCTCCGTAACGGCTATTGCGGTTGCAAGATCTTGCACACTTCTTCTCCTAAGCTCCGTCTTCGCCCATCCTTGGAGCCCATCCATGAAGAAAAAGAGCGAATCCTTGTCGCTCATATCCGGAATCTCCAACACCAAGCTAGTAAACTCCTTGATGTAGTCCCGCAAGCTTCCAGATTGTTTGAGGCGTCGCAACCGGCCTCGTGCTTCCTCTTCGGCATTTTCCGGATAGAATTGCCGCTTGAGTTCCCGCTTGAAATCATCGAAGGTTTCGATGGTGCATGTCCCTTTACCAATGTCACCGTACCTCCTTCTCCACCACAACATAGCCACATCGGTTAGATAATGGGTAGCGGTACGTACCTTGGTTTGTTCATCGGTAATGCCCATCACCTCGACATATTGTTCGATCCCCCACAAGAAGTTGTCCACGTCCTTGGCACTCCTCGAGCCATTATAGGACTTGGGCTTGGGGACATCGACTCTTGGTGCTTCACGTGTGGTAGTCATCCCGCTTGCTGCCGCACGCTTGCACAAAGCCACATCCTCCTTAATTGTGGCGAGTTCCCTATCAATGTAGGCTCGGATGTCCCTAAACATACGGTCGTGAACCGCTAGCAACTCTTGCTTGAAGGCATCCTCGAGCTTGGCGGTAGACACCTCCACTACCTCACGAAGAGCATTGTCCTCCGCTTCCAACCCGTTGAAGCGTTGCTCCATCTCGTCAAGGCGTGAGTCTACACTTGCCACAAAAGCTTCCACGCTAGCTACTCGAGCGTCCAAGCCAGCCACCATGTCCTTGGACTGCGCCCTCTTACTTCCACCCTTGGTAGGACGTTGCTCGTCACGTCCCCGCACTTGGGCCTCCTCACCTGCAATGGTAACGTCGAAAACGTTGGCCATTCCTTTTGATAGAGTTTCCCTTCACGCAACTTTTGATTCGAAAGCTCCCTCTCAACAAGGTCTCCGCTCAACCTTGTGTTGCTCAACCTTGAGCTCTGATACCAACTGTCACGGCCTCACTCTCTTCACTCGCTTCGACCGTGCGGCGCTTAGCAACTCCACTTACTAAGCAAGCCTTCGACACCCGCAATGCGCAAAATCGGAAGCTTATGAATAAAGAGAGAAGAGAGAGCAATAAGAGTTTGAGTGAAGAGTGATTTACACAACTCAAGTTTATTGCTTAATTACTTGGTTGCTTTGCTACTTGGTTGCTTGGTTTGGCCAAATGAGGCCTCACCTATTTATAGGAAAACTTACATAAATGGACGGCCTAGATTGCACCTCACAATGCACTTTTGAGGGCTAAGATTGGCCTTCTAGAAATGTCCTAGAAAATATCTATACAATGGTCAAAATGGTGATGCTATCTACACAATTCTAGAACTTGGGCTAATTGGGCCTCCATTCTAGAAGTTGGGCTAATTGGGCTAACATTGGGCTATAAGTGCAATAATGCCAATAAGGAAGAATGTATAGATCTTTGGCCCAAATGCCTTATTTCCCCACTTAACCCGTTCTATCGACGAGTCTTATTACCAACGCTCATGTGCCCGTTTGTCCCGGATTTTCCCTCGCGCGAATTCTGTCCGCACAACGTCTTGGTCACGGTTACTGTTCATAGACACTATTCACGCGGGGCGTGACAACACGCTCTTAAACGAGTGGTAAGTTTCCATTTTTATTTTTTTTTGAGTATTAAAAATAAAATTTTTTCTTAATTAAAATTGTTCACTCTGAAATTTTTAGACCGTGCCGTAAAATTTTGAATGGACTCCTCACTATATAATGTAATAAAAAATATTTATTAAAAATAAAAATAAAAATATTTTTGTCCTACTGTATTAGATTTAAAATTTTGGAGAGGGAAGGAGAATGATTGCAATGTATTTCTCAACAGTATTTTTTTTCTTGATATTTTTGTTTGTGGTGCCGAAATATTAGAAAGAAAATGTTGCAACAAGTACTGCAGTATAATTAGAGGGGATGGGGGAGAAGGGAAATGTGAGGAGCAAAAAGACTGACCTTTCATATCTCATCATGGGTTTGGTCGGTTGCATTTAATTAAGCCATTAAAAGAAATCATATGAGAGTGCAAGGTTTTCATGATTTTTGGGAATGCTTGTTGCCCCAACTCATAATAATAATAATAATAATAATAATAATAATAATAATAATAACTTTAAAAACAACCACCTATGATGATCTCTCTATTCTTCTTCCCCCTTTTTTTTTTTTCTTCTTTCTCCATGGATATTACTTAATTAATTTTTTATAAATTAAAGAAAAAAACAATAACAAGTAACAACCAGCACTTTGCTTTGGATACTCAAGAAAACTAAAAACTACCAAACTGGAGGGTTGGCTTTCTTAACAAACGGTCGATTCTTGAAAATTAAGGCTTGACTTTTTTTATGTACCCAACTTAAACCTTAGCTTTGCCTTGGATGGCGTTGTTTATAACTCGATGTGTGTTAGAGGAGGCTGGCGTTTACTTTCCAGGTGGGACTCCGATCCAAAAAAAAAAAGAAAATGTATGCTCATTTAGAAACTCTTTAAATTCCAGCCAGCTAACAATAATAATTATAATTATAATGATGACGGGTGCTTTTAACTTTGCTAATAACGTGGGCACTGTGGATTCTTTTACTCACCGTGGGCATCCTCACCTTGCAAATACAGAAGCTTTCCTCGTTATTATTATTGCTGTAAATGACAATCTTCTTTCCTTTTGGTCCACGGCTTGATGACTGAAAAGGACACCACCAAATTCAATTTATATGCATTAATTAGAGAAAGTGTTTACATATATATATATATATAAATAATTTTTTTTATATAAAATTTTATTTTAATTATATATGATTAGATATAAAAATATTTAATAATTAATATAATATCTAATTACATAATTAATATATATAATTAATAAATATATTAAATTTAATTTTAATTATTAGATATATTTATATCTAACGATTTATAATTAATATAAAATTTTTTATATAAAAAAAAAAAAATGCTGCTGGTCGTGTCCTCTCTTTATTTAATAAAACAAAAAAGCCTGTAACTTGCTTCTGCCTTTTTCCTGCTCCTCCAATTTCAAAAGTCGAAAAAGGACAGTGGTGCCCGAATCATGAGTACACAAAAAAGACATTCGACTTAGAAACTAGGATTTCCCCCATTTTGTCTACCTCAATTTACGCACACTGAATGACAAAATAACATCGTACTGTATCATAATAATAATATGTTAGTATTTTGCTAAATATTCCTTACCTAACGCAACAAAAATGGGTAAATTGACAAAAATTTGCACAAGTGCAAAATTGGTATATGTATATGTGAGTAATGTGGATAAGATGAAGCATGTGGTTGCTTTTATATGATGTGGGCTTCCCACCTTCATAGCATTAATGTGCACATTCCTGAACAAGAAAGTGATGTGCACTTAATTTGTAATTCATGAATATAATCATGTTTAAGAGCCAGCATCACCACAGCTGTGGGTTCGCTTAACATGTGATAGGTTATAATTGATCAAAGGAAAAGTATTTAGCAATCCACTAAACTTTTCCCTTTCAATTGTTTATCTTCCTTTAATTGGTATTTCCATTTATAGTTTAACAATTAACAACTTTTTGCCTTAACAACTACGTATCATTAGTCGTCAACTATATGCCATCAATTATCCATATATCTATATAGCATTGGGAATTGCATAATTACATTGATTATTTATTTCCAATCATATTGCTTGCACAAGTAATTATAATTTTCCAAGTAAATTTGATGGCATGAATAAATGTTTATGAATTTCTATCTTTTTCTTATTTATATTTCTATATATTATTTTATGCATGTTATTGTTATTAAATTTCAGTTGTTAAAAGTGGACCAAAATTCCATTTTAATATGAACTTGTCCAACGAGAGAATCTCAATTTTTTAGAAATAATATTTTTATTTTCCCATTTTTATCCATTAATATTTTGTCTATTGTTTATTATCTTAAAATGTGTAATCCACGCGCTGAAATCTGCGTGTGGGTCTGTACGCGAACTGTGCTAAGATTCTTTGCGAAAAAGTCTTAAGCTTGTGCATGCGAACGGTGACTTTAAAAAACTAACATTAACAAGCCACGTGGCGACAATCTCGTTCTGTAGGCAAGGTGGCCGCTGGTGATTTGCCCGTTATAAAATTATCTAAAACGCAGTCACATAGTAAAGAGAAACGAATAGAATATAGAAAGCCTGCCGAATGCCCCTGAAGTGGGTCCCAAAAAGACGCGCTACGTGGGCCACATCATATCCGGACCTCTTAGGTTTGGTGCCAAACCATGGATTTGAATTTTTTGAACGTTGAAGCTACCCAGCTTCTGAATGGTCACATATGCCCTCCAATTTGAGGGACATCCCTGTCTCACTCTCTCGTCGTTTGGAATTGAAAGGCTTGGATATTTCTAGAATCTTAATCATGTTTTATCTATTAATAATTAATGGATCATTTATCTTTAATTGTTGTCAATTTTTATCTATAATAAATTGAATAACTACAGTATTGAATTCGAATCTTCAATGTTTTTTAAAAAAAAAAATGCAACATGTTGAGGTAAAACATTTTTTAAGCATAACATAAGACCAATGTTTTAATTTATTAATAACAATAAAAAAAGAATTTATTATTCTCTAGTTCTCATTTTAAAAAATAAAAACTACAAAATTAGTAATTAATGTATTTATAATGTTGATTTATCTTAAATAACTCTTATCTATAGATTTTTTTCCTTGGCAATTAAAAATATTAAGTATTTCTAATGTGTCAACAGCAATAACACTAAAATATAAATGTTTATATAAACTAATTTTTTAATATTATATTATCACTACATGCCTCATATATTTTTTATTCTAATAGAAAATATAATATATGTGATAATAATATGATGCTATATATCAATTTGTACAATATAAATTTATATATAGTTTGTATACATAATTTTATTCATAACAACACATAAATATAAACTAACTGTTAAAAAATTTTACAAAATTTATGTGAAAAATTATTGTTATTACATGTAAGTTTAGAAAATAAAAAGAAAAAATTGAAAAGAAGAGTTACTTAGATTGCAAGGTGAATGATATATTAATGACATTTGGTTAATTGGGTCATGATGGTCTTGCATACAGAAAAACCGGTTGGTAACCGTTTTCACCAAACATTTCCACTTCTTGAAAGGTATACTTTGCCAACCAAACAAAATGTTTCGTCTTCATCTCAAACTTATTCAATTTAATATATATTTGATAATTAGAACTGATAGATATATTTCAATTTTAACTTTTTTACTTGCTTAAGGATGTTTTGGTAAGTGTCAAAGCTTTCTTCATTTTCTTGGCTTTAAAACTTGCTCATTATCTCTTTACTATGTTTAAATATTTCCTCAAATACTAAGATATTTTTTTAGAATAGTTTGTAACTAAAATTGCTTTAAAATCTTATCTTTCTATTATTGGTTCTATAAAATAAAATTTAGTTAAGAAGAAAAAAGATAAAATTTATAAATTATTTAAAGATGAAATTAAGAGTATGCTTGTAATGATTGTATTTTTACTTAATTTTTTATTTGATATCATTTTTAATTATTTATAATTGTTAGTGTTAATTGGTTCAATTGACAAAATTTCTTAGAAATAGTATAAGAAGTTGACAATTTTATTAACTTAACAAATCTACAATAATATATACAAATTTTAGTCATATTCGTATTCAAATTAATAGTAACAAGAAAGAAGGGTTAAAATTGTAGATGTCTCAAACATGGGTACCAAAAGAACCATAAATGTCACATTAATTTTGTCATATTGAGAAGGTAATCCAAAAGGCATATAAATAAGAAAAACAAAAAAGACATAATACATATACTTCATACGACTCTTTACTCTCTAGTTTTGAAATTTGTAATGTAACATTAGGAGTATAAGAGGTCCTACTCAATAAATTAAACATTTGAATTCTGTGTAGAAACAAACATAAAAGTATTTATGTTAAGACGCACTGTTGTGACGTGGATGTGCTCGAGAATTAACGAAATCGACAAACAAAACCCTCTCACTTGACTTGACTTCCCACCCAAATTATAATAATAATAATTAATTATTATTATTATTATTATTTCTTATAATGTTTTTCAAAATTTGAAACCCACAATGGAGGGAGGGATATGCATACTTTTAATAGCTAAAATAAGCACCACATTACCTAAAAATTTTGAATACTTCAACAAATTAATTAGAAGCCGGCAACATCCAACTCTGACTATAAAATGGATTGATTTATAAGAAAATACAAAAAAACTTTATTATATTTATGTTTGAGCAAATTTGTTTTTCAAGTGTTAAGTATACAAATATCTTAATTCAAAAGTTTCGGCTTCAACCCTTTGACCAAATGACCAAAATTCGACTCAAATCTTGGACCAACACATGGCAACTAATCATTTTTGAATGCATTATAAAATATTTTTACATGAATAAGTTATATTCATAAAAACCCAGCACTCAAAATTAATAAAAATATTTGAAACATTCGATGACGACGGGTGTAATTTCTCAAAACAAAAATTTGAGAAATTAATTAAAACAATTGAAAGAAACACACTCCATTTCTTAAGCCATGTATAAACTTACTTATTTATTTATTTTTAAACTCTTACTGAACTACACGCGCCGTAAAAGCACCTGAACTCTGTTCCTTTTGGTGAAAAATAGATACTGTGTTAGTTCAGTTTTAAAGCGAATAGGCTCGGACAGAGGTTTGGAGAGAGGTTGGGATTACAGATATGAGGTATTGAGAGTATAAAGCAGAGTTAGCTTTCTACTTTGTACAGACTAGAGAGAAGAAGGAAAGAGAAAAGCAAAAGGTCATGAAGAATGTGATGATGATGATGATGATGATGATGATAATGGGTATTCAGCATTAGCCTCCCTTTATCAACAGCACAAAAATATCAACCTACTACTACTACTGCCTTCTGCGCTCGAAGCTTTATTTCTCTCTCTTCGCCGATCTCGCATTTCACTCCTGGTTTTTGGGATTATATGGTGGAATTGTCTTTTGCTTTGCGGAAAAGATAATTATTTGCAGCGAAATGGCGGGGGAGGGAACATTTTCGTTTTCGGTGGTGTCAGTGGTGGAGGATGTACTGCAACAGCACGGCAATCGGCTCAGAGATCTTGATTTGGAGTCTAGAAAAGCTGAGGAAGCCGGTATTCTTTCTGTTTTTGTGTTTTTGGTTGTCCATTTTTTTCTTATTATGTCTTTTAAATCTCTTGCTATTTAATTTTCTTTTTGTTTTGGAATTTGTGATTAGCTGAATTCTAGTCTCCGTACCTGGTGTTTTTCTTTTTATTGTGTATTACTACATTGTGATATTTGTTACTCTCAATTCAGTTGATTTCCACTATGCTTGCTTCATACATAACATGGAAAATTTCATTTGCATTTGTTTGCCTCTGTTTTCTTGACAACCAAACGCAAGACTACTTTCTATTTTCCGTTTGATCTTGCAAATTTTTCCTTATTCCTGCAATAAAATTATTTTTTATCCTGTACACTGACAATGTGGCCAATTTTTCTATCTGTAGAGTTTCCGGATCGTTGTGTTGTTTTCTTGTCATTTTGTGAATTATAGTTGCTTGCAATGAATGTTTGTCTATGGATTTAAAAATTCTGAAATTGGAATAAAGTTCCATGTTTTTCTACCTACCTCTGAAAGCTAAAGACATTGTTTTTTTCACAGCATCAAGAAGGTATGAAGCGGCTGGGTGGCTAAGAAAAATGGTAGGAGTTGTTGCGGCTAAAGATTTGCCGGCTGAACCTTCAGAGGAAGAGTTTAGGCTTGGATTGAGAAGTGGGATCATCCTTTGCAATGTCTTAAACAAGGTTCAACCAGGAGCTGTGCCTAAGGTGAACTTTATCCTGATTTAATATTTGGTTCCACAATAATTAATTATGGATGAATGCATTTTAACATTGGACAATTCTTTTCAGGTGGTAGAAAGTCCTGATGCTGTTCTTATCCCTGATGGGGCGGCACTGTCAGCATATCAATACTTTGAAAATGTGAGGAATTTCCTTGTGGCTGTACAAGAGATGGCGCTTCCTACTTTTGAGGCATCCGATCTCGAACAAGTATGTTTCGTATTTAGAAGAATGAGTAGAAAATGCTATCATTATCTAAAAAATTTACTTTGTTTTCTATTATTTTAAAAATTCTCGTCAAGGAATTGATTGTATAAATACAGTTTTGAAATTATAATATTGAGTGCAGGGATATTTTGTTTGGATTTTTCCTTACTCAAAATTTTATTTGTTGAATTTCCAGGGAGGGAAGTCTGCAAGGGTTGTGAACTGTGTTCTGGCACTTAAATCCTACAGTGAGTGGAAACAAACTGGCGGAAATGGAATATGGAAATTTGGTGGAAATGTAAAATCTACTACATTGGGAAAGTCTTTTGTCAGAAAAAATTCAGAGCCATTCATGAATTCCTTGTCTAGGACCTCATCAATGAATGATAGGTCTTTAAATTCTCAGTCGTCTGACCTTGATTCTAATAAAATGGTTGGTAAGCTTAACTGTATTAATTTTGTATCTGCACTGTGCAGTCTAATAGTGGGAGAGGGGAAAAATTTATAAATTTTTCGTTTTCTTCTTTGCAGTTTAGTTCTAGTTCCTTTAGTATGCTCATTCGTGCTCTTCTTTTAGACAAGAAGCCCGAGGAAGTTCCAATGGTAAGGCTTTATTTTGGGTTTTCCTCTATTATCCCACCACCACAGTCACTTTAAAGCACTACAGCTAATATTTGAACTTTAATTACTGTTGTAGCTGCTACCTAATTTCATGTCAATGTTTCTGCTTGCAATAGTTGGTGGAATCAGTGCTAAGTAAGCTTGTGGAGGAGTTTGAGCATCGCATTGCAAGCCAACATGAACAAGTAAGTCTTTTATCATCCAACAGTTTCACCTATTAAATTTATTACTAGAATACAAGGCCATCTTTTTAGTATTCAGTGTTACTAAATATTTTTTATGCATTTTTTGTGTAATTGAAGATGAGAACAACGCCAAAAGATATAGCTGCTTCGTATGGCAACAAGTCTCTGTTGAAATCTGCTATTGTTGATAAAAAGGTGATTTGTTGATCTTTTCATGTTATGCTCAAGTCCAATAGGTTAACAGACATAATTAACTAATGAAACTAATGAAACTAATGAAACAAGTGCCTGGATGTATCCTGCAACATTGATGTTTCTTTGTCTTCTCCTTTGATGATTTAGGTAGAAGACAAAAATTTCAAAGTGATAAAGAAAGAAGAATGCTTTCACAAAAACTACATTCCTGATGGGGAAATAAAGAGTGGGTCCCTAAAACAGCAATCGATTTTTGATCAGCAACAAAGAGATATTCAGGTAGGAGAAAGTCTAGATGTATCTCCATTTCTTCTTTATCCTATAAAAAGTTTTTCTAATCAATTAAAGCACTTATGGTTGTTTTATATTTTCTTCAGGAACTAAAGCATAGTCTTAATACTACAAAAGCTGGTATCCAGTTCATGCAAATGAAATTTCGGGAGGAGTTCAGCAATCTTGGTAGGGTTTACATCATTTATATTTGGTGTAGTGTTGAGCTCTGGAGAAGTTAATTGAGTGATGAGGAATGTTATCTCATATTTTCATTTACGCCTTTCTTTCTAGGCATGCACATTCATGGTTTAGCTCATGCTGCTTCTGGTTACCATAGAGTTCTCGAGGAAAATCGCAAGCTGTACAATCAGGTGCAGGACCTCAAGGGTAAGTTACTGGTTGCCTAAAGCCTAATTCTCCAGCTTGTCTTTTTGTTGTATTTATTGACTTAGTTACGTGCTTTGTATTTTCAGGAAGTATCCGTGTGTACTGTCGAGTGAGACCGTTCTTATCTGGGCAATCAAACTATTTGAGCACCGTGGATAGCATAGAAGAGGGAACTATCAGTATCAACACACCAGCTAAGCATGGGAAAGGACGCAAGTCTTTCACCTTCAACAAAGTCTTTGGGCCTTTAGCAACACAAGGTTAGTACATCTTGTGTTGTTCTTGCCTCACCCTTTGCCTTCCTGAATTACTAAATTTACTTAACGATTGGAACTTATTGTATTGCAGCGGAAGTTTTCTCTGATATGCAGCCACTGATTCGATCAGTTCTCGATGGATACAATGTCTGCATTTTTGCATATGGCCAAACAGGATCAGGAAAAACCTTTACAATGGTAAGATATACTTGAAGCGAATGTTCGACTATGCTTGTCTGATAAATTATAGGAATTTTATTTATTGATTTTTGTTTGTATTTCCAGACTGGGCCAAGGGAGCTTACAGAGAAAAGCCAAGGCGTGAACTACAGGGCATTAAGTGATTTGTTTCTTATAGCAGAACAAAGGAAGGATATATTCTGCTATGATGTTGCTGTTCAGATGTTGGAGATATATAATGAGCAAGTGAGGGATCTGCTTGTTACAGATGGAAGTAACAAAAGATATCCTTTACCAATTGTTTGATTTTGCATCTCAAGATTATAAAAAATCACCTCTTCGTTAGTCACCCTGTTTTCACACAAAATTTCATTAGAAGAGATCTCAATTATCTTCTTTTTTCAAAATTTTGCATTCCATACAGACTAATACTGGACGATATGAATCTTTATTTTCATTTAAATATGAGAATTACATGTGTGATTTACAATTTTACATAGGATTGATGTCACTCATTTTTATTGTTCTAGGTTTTTCCTTAATCCATTGCCACATTAGAAATTCGTAATAGTTCTCAAACAGGTCTCAATGTACCGGATGCAAGCCTCATTCCTGTTTCATCAACGGCTGATGTTATTAATCTAATGAACCTTGGACAAAAGAATCGGGCAGTGGGTGCAACAGCCCTGAATGATCGCAGTAGTCGTTCTCATAGGTAATAATTGATTCTCTCTATGGCCTTTTCTATCCATGGTTAAGTAGTTTTATCTTTTGTTGAGGCTAGCTTTTATTAATCTATTTGCAGTTGCTTGACTGTGCATATTCAAGGAAAAGACTTGACATCTGGGGCCATATACCGTGGATGTATGCATCTCGTTGATCTGGCTGGAAGTGAAAGAGTAAACAAGTCTGAGGTGACAGGAGATAGACTGAAAGAGGCACAGCACATAAACAAATCTCTCTCAGCTTTAGGAGATGTTATCGCCTCTCTTGCACAAAAGAACCCCCATGTCCCATATAGGAACAGCAAACTCACACAGTTGCTTCAAGACTCACTTGGTAAGGTCTAAATCTCATTCTGCGATGGAGCTAAATTCTCAAGTTTTTCTCCTTTTTATTTTTCCTGACATTATATTTACTCTGTTGTGCAAAATTTCTATTGTCAGGAGGTCAAGCCAAGACACTAATGTTTGTTCACATAAGCCCTGAACCTGATGCCCTTGGTGAAACAATAAGTACACTTAAATTTGCAGAGCGCGTTGCCACAGTTGAACTTGGTGCTGCTCGAGTGAACAAAGATAGTTCGGATGTTAAAGAGCTGAAAGAACAGGTTCTTACACTTTTAGTTACCCTTTTTTCCATCTGTATGTGATAGTTATCTTAGGATAATTTACTATTCCAGTTTCTAAATATTAAAAGATCTGAATTATCTTTCAGATTGCCAGCCTTAAGGCTGCATTAGCAAGGAAAGAGGCAGAAACAGAACACAATCAATATTCCATGTCTGGCAGCTCTGAAAGACATAGAACAAAAGCTAGCGAATTATCACCTTTTAATTCTAACCAACGGGTTGGAGATACCTTTGGTGATCAGAACAGCTATCAGCAGCCTATGGGGGATGTAGGAAACATAGAGGTACTTCCATTTTGGTATATGCTAACTTGCTAATTTGCCAAAACTTTTCAAAACATGCATGTTAATGATGAAAAATTATAGGAAGATTACAAACATTAAGGTGTGAATGGCCATTTGCAATCTTGTAGTGGGAAAACGCTGAATATTTTCACCTAGTGTCATTTAGAGTAATATTTAGCAGAGCAAGTTGAACATCTAGCTTTCAATTATTAGGAGTGTATAACCATGTAAAATCTATATTCTCATTCCAGTATCTTAACAGAATCTAATTCTGTAGGTTCAAACCAACGCTGCCTTGAGACAGAAGAGGCAGAGCTTTGATCTTGATGAGCTATTGGCAAATTCACCTCCCTGGCCGCCAGTTATCAGTCCTAGTCAAAACTATGGGGATGACGAGAAAGATATGGGCTCAGGTGAATGGGTGGATAAGGTCATGGTCAACAAGCAGGATGTTGTAAATAGAGTTGAGAACTCTCTAGGATGTTGGGAAACAGATAATGGACATTCACCAGACGTCTTTTACCAGAAATATCTCCAAGATTCTTCCAAAATCTATCCAGACCAATCGTATAATATGTTCATGGGGGGGAACCGGTTCAATGTTGCTACTTCAGATGATCTGGATGATCTTGATGCTGCCACTAGTGATTCATCGGAGCCAGATTTGCTCTGGCAGTTTAATCAAACCAAATTTACAAGCATGGCTAATGGGATTGAGTCAAAGACCAAAAAGCAAACTGTAAAATCAGCAAAGAACCCAGAGCTAAGGTACCGAATACAGTACTTTTGTTGCGATATGCTGCTTTCGATTAACATATTGATATTTGTTCAAATGCTGAATTTTCTAGGCAAGTCATTTTGAACCGTTCCTCACAAATTGATCACTTTCCTACAGGAACCCAAATCCTATGTTAGGTCCTTCTCCATCAAGAAAACTAGCAAATGGAGTTGGTGCTCCACTACACAGAAGTGGGAGGCAGCCTGCTGCTGAGGGGAAGCGAAAAACTGGAAATAGAAAGTAAAAATGCTGTTAGCCACGTGTTGAGGGTGATTTTTTTTTTCTTCATTTTCTTGAATTCTTTAGGGAGGGAGAAGTTCTTTATTTTTTTTTTTCAATTTTTGTCTATTGTAATTTCCATGGTATAGTATATTGCAGCAATAAATCCAGTTGCTCTTGTTGTCTGATAGACGAATTCAACAAATGATGTATCCTGACTGCTTGGCTTTTGTGGCAGTTACTGTTCATATTTCCACTATTTTTAACCGAATGAAAACAGAAAATAGTTGT
The DNA here is from genome assembly GCA_022749755.1 of Azadirachta indica. Taxonomy (NCBI): domain Eukaryota; kingdom Viridiplantae; phylum Streptophyta; class Magnoliopsida; order Sapindales; family Meliaceae; genus Azadirachta; species Azadirachta indica. Next base: position 18,256,202 of record CM040440.1, read on the forward strand.
ATTGTACTTGCTATTCATTACAGTCCGCTAGTGCTTGGCTTGAGGTTTTATTTTTGTTCCGTTCTTTTCAACTTTTTAGTACTTTTTTCAAGCATTTAATTATCAACAATATACACCAAAATTGTTGTCCAGGAAGGAAAAAACAGAAAAGGGTTCTAGCCTGGTATTAAAATTGGAAGTTTGCCTTTGAAAAAAAAAAAAAAAACAGATAGAAGTAAGCCTGTCAATTGGATTGCACCGAATCGTTAAACATTATCCTCTAAGTAAAAATAAATCATTACCTAGTGTTTACTGCAGACGGAGAAAAAAATTGTAGAAAAGTAATTTTAATGATCAGGTCTTGGCACGTGCCAGTGGTTTCAAATCCGACCCACAGAGTTTAACTGTAGGCCACAAGTCGGCTACAGCCGCGGACCACCACGTTTTAAGTGGCGTTAAGCTGGACTTGCAAGCAAAAGTCCTCACAATATGTGGACTAGAAACTAAATATCTACTACAGTTCATAAAAAAGAAGCCTCTGGAACCTTCTCACACTTGCTTTTTAGTAATCTCTGGGTACCCAACACTCGTTATTTTGAAGAAATTTATGTTTGCATGTTATATAATTTTATAGCCCATTGTCTTAACCTACAAACCCCACTAAAAGTTAAAATTGCTTCTAAAAATGTCCAACAGAGGGCCTTGTTTCTATTCCGTGCTCGGATTATGTAAACAGGCCTCTGCTTCTGAAATTCGTGACGCTTACAGGAAGCTTGCTCCGGTAATTATTGATGTTTAGTTTACCTTTTCGCTTAGTTTGTAGTCGTTTTATCTCTTGTTAATTATTTAGGAGGTTTTTGCAGAAATGGCATCCGGACAGATGGATGAAGGATCCGGTAGTGGCTGGAGATGCCAAACGGAGATTTCAGCAAATTCAGGAGGCTTATTCAGGTATAATATGTATAAATGCGATGCCCACTCCTGAGTTATTACACTTTTTTCATAATATATATGTTGATTTTGGCTTGGCTTGATTCAGTATTATCAGACAAAGGAAAGAGAACAATTTACGATGCCGGATTGTTGGGTCTTCTTGCTGACGATGATGATGAGGTGAGTTTCTGCCTCCTTTTGTATACGTTTTATATAGTTTGTTCCTGCTGGATGCTTATGTTGTGACTTGTGCAATTGTGGGAATTAACAGGGATTTTGTGATTTCATGCAAGAAATGGCTTTGATGATGGGAAATGTTAGCCCTAAGGTACTTTTCTTCTCTGTTCAGTCCCATTGAACAATAATTGCTCCTGTTAATCTGCAGTTTTCAGGCGTCACGGATTCTAGCAGTTCCAAATGTATAAGATTTGTCGTTCCTGACGCATCGACGTTTTACATTTCCATGCTCAAAAAAGAAACAGAGAAAAACTGTACTTCATATTTGCTAGTTTAAGTATGACGAAACCTAATAACAACGCTCGCTCTTTATGATGGTAATATTTCTTCTGATATATATTCAATGGGAATTTGTTTTGTCAGGAGCGATACAGTTTGGAGGATCTTCAAGGATTGTTAATGGACATGATGGCGGATGATCAAAGGACTCAATTCGAGTTTGACTGGGTCTGGGATAACTCTCAAAACGCTAGGAAAAAGACCCGTCTCACATGAAATTTTGATGCCTGCATAATTTGGAGCAACCTTCGGGCATTATTTTTTTAGGTCCCTAGTATATTTATAAAAGCAAGTGCAGTTCCGATTCGTCTAATTAAATTTTAATTTCTCTATGCCTTGTACCTTACGTTCACAAATCCAGGGAATGTTAGTTTTGTAGTTGTTTGAAGAGGGATTCAGATTGACTGGAATACACACATATAAATAATGCATTGAATACGATGGCCTTCAGTAATTCAGGTAGCATTCTAAAAAAAGAAAACTCCCATAACTAACAACAGGTTACAATGGAATTATGATAAAATATTTTAATTTTTTTTGTTGCATTACCAATATTAATTAATATTATGATCGGTTGTTTTAAATGAGCATGTATGTATTAAAAGTTTATTATTGATAAACATGCGCAGATGTATAATCAATCTGGTCATTATGGGTGTATTTTTTCACACGCAATTACGTAATAGTAGGCATTTCAACTTTCGGTAAATTTCTAATTATAATATTAGTATATTATAATTGTAATATTCTCCAAAAACACAAAAAAAAAAAAAAATCGACATAATTCGAGGCTTCAATGGATTCGTGACTGTCAATTTGATCTATTCGATTTTTTCTGATGGTCGCTTCTGTTCATCACATGAATATATATATAGATCAGAAAACAGAGTTTTAAGATGAAACGAGCAAACATTTATATCTAGAAATGAAATGAAAAGGCCTTTTGTAAATTTGTTACAACATTGATTCTCTCCCCCGACACGAGCCCTCGACACAACCACATATTTCTGGAATCCATAAATTTGGTTTCTATGATATTTTAGTTGATGAAAACTATTAAGTAACAGTTTCATCATGTATACTGATGGCTAATAGCTATGGTCCCCATCCAAGCCATCAATATTAGTGGTACTGGTTTCTACGAGCTTCTTTTATCAATCGATCGATCTCGAATCTTTAAAATGTTAAGAGGTCTCTGGTTCTCTTTCTGTTATACTTACTACATATATTCTTTCAAAAAATTATTAAATGAACTAGTTGAAGAAGGTAAAAGAGTTTCTATCTCTGCTCTCTTGCAAAATTTCTTCGGGGTCCACGTTAACAAAGTCTTTATTAAGTTAGAAGCTGAATATTAACACCTTTTATTGAATGAGAAAGCATCCTCACCAAGTTTCAGTGAAGGTTATTTAGTGTTACTCACAAACGTCAAGTTCACAGAAATGCATCCAACGATTAATTTTTGGACGAATGCTAATGCTATCCACCATGCATTGCCATTATTATTAATAAACTGGAGGAGTGGTTGAACGACTTATTAATGCTGAAATATATAGATCATATAACATATATATATATATATATGCATATACCATTATTAGTTTAAGACAGGTAAGGTAACTTAGCATGTATTACATACCTACAAAGTTAAGGCTGCCATACGGACATAAATAATTTGGGCCTTCAACAGAGTAGAATTATCTTAAACCCCAATAATAATTAAGTGCTTTTGGGACATGCGTAGATGTAATTAGTACTTTCACGAGATCAAATGTATCTGTTAGTGTTATGCTTTATATTAAGATAGCCACCATTACTTTTAATTTGAGACAATCTCGATGACCATGAACTGTAACTGTTTGAGTATCCCTCTTAAATGTTAATCGTGAACCTTTTAGTTTTATATCGCCACTCGACCTCGTATTATAATATTTTACGAAATAATTAAAAATTTATTAACTATTATTAAGAAAATTATTAGTTGTTTTTTTAAAAATATTTTATTTGTTGTTATACTTAAAAAAGAATTGAGATTGTGGAGTGTTGATTCCTGATTAGGTTAAGGTAGAATCCAAGTTGCTGTAAGCCGAGCTACAAGATAATGGGTAAAGAGAGAGTCTAGTTATAAAGATAGGGGCGGTCCTAGACAATCAAGATAGGATATATTTATATGTATATTTTATTTTTCTCTTCTGTTTTTCAGCAATCAAAAGTCAAAACAAGGGATATAGTACATAGATCGGCAAATGAGAATCAGGATTCAGCAGGTTTGCGGATTGGATCAACTCCGCAGTAATAACGGTTTACAATGTTATGTTATTGCACTTTCCGCCCTTCTCTAAAAGACTGAAACGCACCGTCTCAAGTCCGTTTAACTAACTAAACAGTTTTTCAACTGCCATAAACCCTAAGATAAAGAGAACATTCAAAAAAGAAACGCACCGTTTCTCGTCATAGAATTTTGCAAAGCCCTAACGCTTGTCTCGACTGCCAGCGGATGAAGGAACGGAGGACAGCAAAATCAGTCTTAACTTGATTAGTCCATCAGCAATCAGAAAATATTAGTTTTTGATAATAAAGTTTACTTGACAAGCCGAAGACAATGGATGGTAGCGTGAAGGGAGATCCCATAGAGGAACTGAAGGGACTTCAGATTACCTCTCTTGATGACGACGACGACGACGAAGAACGAGAACAGGAAATGGTTGCGGACGAATACGAGGATGATGACGACGGTGAGGAAGACGAGGAAGAACAAGAACCGGTGACTCTAGGCTTCGTAGAGAAGCCTAAAAATTCTTGGTCTCTTCTTCGCCACTTTTTTCCTAGCAAAGCTGGAGGATCACCAGTAACTACTCTGTCCTTAGAGCTCCGATTCATTAATTTATGCCTATTATTATTTGAACTTAATTGGAATTATTTGTGTATGTAGGCATGGTTGGATCCAATTAATTTACCATCAGGAAGGTCCTGTCTTTGTGATATGTGTGGGGAGCCCTTACAGTTCGTGCTTCAGGTTTTATTTTTATTTTTATTACGTTTTATACAATGACTAATGTAAGAAGTTATAGTATTATCATATATCATCACTAATTTTTTTTGTTTTTATTTTATTTTATTTTATTTTTTTGTTTATGGGTTTGGGTACCTAGGTTTATGCACCAATTGTAGAGAAGGAATCGGCATTCCATCGTACAGTATTCTTGTTTATGTGTCCATCAATGGCTTGTCTTCTTCGTGATCAACACGAGCAATGGAAACGCCCTCCTGAAAAGCCATCTCGAAGGTATTGCTTGCAAATTAAACTCTTCTTTCAACATTTTAACGTTTTTATCGCCACTTACATTGTGTTTTATTTTGCACAACGGTTTCTAAAGTGTGAAGGTCTTCTGTTGCCAACTGCCTCGCTCTAATCCTTTTTACTCAAGTGAGGCCCCAAAATGTGATGGGACTGACAAACCTTCTGGACCTGGAGGTAGTTTCTACCTTAGTTTCCTTGCCTTAATATTTGATTATGCATCTTTTGCGGCTGGCCAAGTATACTATTTGGCTAAGATATGCTTTAGTATAATATTACGTCACTCATATTTAGTCATTGGTGATTTTTACATGGAACTTATGGAACTTAAATGCCAAAATTTGTGGATGTTAAACAACAATTGGAAGATGCTATATGAAACCCACCTGACATGGGATTCTCATATTTGATCCTAGGCATAAGAATGAGAGATTCTTTTTTTCTTTATATCTAATTGTCTACAATTTTGCAGAGAAGTTTTCTTTATATTTTCACTTTGTATGCTTTTCAATGTATTTATAGGTTCAGAATTAAAATTATTGTCAAACCATTATTAATGTGTCAAGTCAAGTGTTGTTTTATTGGGTTTACCATAAAATCAATGGCTTGCTAGGAAATTGATTTTCTTCTTGGTTGTATAAAATTACTTCCTTTTTGAGTTGTTCCTTTTGGTCCTTATCCATAAAGGCTACATTTTTCTGATCAACCATCCACGAGGGTCCTAAATTTCCAGTAGAATGGTTTCATCATTTTCTTGTAAACAATATGCCCTTTTCCCTCCTTTTGAAAATTTGATGTGAATTGATACCTCAATTTAGAGTCCAGATCAGTATTTAGGTATTGTATATGTCAGCAACACTACTAAGGGCTTGATACTTTTTGAATACATTTTATGGGAAGTATGTAAATATGACTTTTCATTGGACTAGAACTCCTAGTTGTTTTTATATGGTTTTATGTTTTAGTTTCACTCTGTAATTGGTGTGGTACCTGGCAAGGAGATAAAGTCTGCAGTAGTTGTAGAAAAGCTCATTATTGTTCACAGAAACATCAGGTAATCAGTTTCGAAGAATTCTTATTCTTTTTGTTGATGACCTATATCCTTGCTGATAGTAGTTAATCCTTTCTGCCTTTTCTTTTTTTGGGTTTTGCAGGTCATGCACTGGCGATCAGGTCATAAAATTGAATGTCAACAGCTGAACCGTTCTTCTCCGTCATTTGGTTCTAACCGTGGAAATGGTGAAATTACTTCAGCTGAAAGGCAAAAAGGCTAGTAAATAACAGTGCCCTAGGAGCATTTGGTTGAAATATTCCTAAACCTAGTTCTACATATGTTATAGTGTATGTTGACATGATACATTTGCTAGTTTATAAGATACCAAAATATCACCATGTGTAATTTAAAACATTGGTTATTAAACTTGGTGGCAGTATTCACTAACCAGGCTGAGTTTAATTATGGTGAAAATGAGTTTTTGTGTGAGTTAAGACTCTAGCTTTCAAATTTTTGTGCTCTGGATTTTAGATTAGCAGTTCTATGTTTATCTATATCCTAGTCTATGTTGGACTGTTGTGACTTTAGCTCAATGAACTTTATTCACAATGATGGTTATGCAAATTTGATTTCTAATTCAAATTTAGATTTGCATACAGTTGCAAGCAACAGTTTATGGCCAGAATATGAGATGATCAACGAGGATGAAAATGAATATGACACAGAAATGTTAGAGTATAATGGACATACAAATCTTTTGGTATCTAAGACAAGGGTGGATGATACAATGAAGTCATTATTGAGCACTTTTGAGGTATTTACTGCATTGCTAATATAATTAGAAGTTGCGAGTGCTTGCTGAAACCTGTGAAGTGTTTGTCACTGGTAAACAGGGAGACGGTGACCGAAAGAGTTGGGCAATTTTCCAAGAGTGTATAGCCAAAGCCCCTGAACAAGTATTAAGGTGATGAGATACTTATTGCCTTGAAGGTTGCAAATTCACATAAATATTACATAACCTTTTGAAATGAAAATTCAATTGCACCCAATAATTCTATAAGAGGAATGTGGCATAGTTAAAGCAAAATGCAGATAAAATTTCTAATTGTAGTTGTGCAAGCAGTTGGGCCTAGCTGCTCCATATATTGTATATGTTCTTCTGATGGTCATGAATGCCTTCATATGGAGTATGCACTATGAGAAACCAAGGATGCCCAAGTGGGGCACCTGTATTGGCTCTCTAGGCCTTCTTTATTTACAGTAAATAAGCACTAAGATGATGCAAATGTCTATTTACATGCTCCTCATTCTATATAATCTGAGAAGAGACTGTCTCTGTGTACTTGATATCAATCATAGGCAATGCAAATCCAAAGTTTATAAAGGTTAGAATTGGAATTTCCATTTGTAGATGGTGGCCAAATCAAGTCTGAATTTTGAATATTTCTTTCTTGCATGACATACAAATATCTGTTGGTTTTATATACAAATGTCAGTACTAATGTTGGTTGTGATCTGCTGGTGATTTCTATAAACATGTATCCTGTAGGGTAATTTTTATTTTATTTTTTTAAAATTACAGGTATTGTAGGAGTGCCAGTGCTAAGGGTCTATGGCCTATGTCAAGTGGCCGGCCATCTAAAGCTGATATTCCTCAGTGCAGCTACTGCAGTGGTCCTCGGTGTTTTGAATTTCAGGTGCAATATAATTTACTCTTTAAGCTATCTTTATATTCAGATTGAAACTCAAATCTTTCCTGAAATTTAAACAAACAAAAGAGGGAGAAAAGGCCTTTGATGCCAGTTTGTGGCCATTATTATTTTTTTTTCATGTTCCATTATCTCTATATTGTCTCAGGGATCTGAAATTTGAAATCTGTTAAAAGCCGTCAATTGATGTTTGGTTTGTTTGGTGGTTTCAGATATTACCTCAGCTGCTTTATTACTTTGGCGTAAAGAATGATGTGGACTCTCTTGATTGGGCGACTATAGTTGTATACACCTGTGAAGCCTCCTGTGAGGCAAGTGTGAGTTACAAAGAGGAATTCGTTTGGGTTCAACATTCTTCGCAATATGTTAATGTACCTTAACTAACCGTTGCTTTTCTTGTCGGAGAAGAGGGTTTCACTATTTTAAGGAGGAAGATTTTTCCTTCATAAGTTTTTGTCTGGTTCCTGTTTAGCACAAATGGAATGAAAAATTGTACGTAGCTTGCCTCTCATTTTTTCTGTCAATTTTGATGTTGATACTGATTTTTACCATCAACTTAAAAGAAAAAACAAAGAAATTTGCAGCATCTTACTAAAATTTGCTATTATGCCCTACATTTCCTTATTTAGGGAGAGCAATTTAGGTCTTTATTTCATGAACTAAAGGCACAAAACAAATAGTAGAGATCAAATTTAGATAGCACTCTGTTACCAAAATATACTATGTAAAATAACAAGATGAAATATTTTATGATTAAAGTAGTTGAAGATTAAACATTAAAAAGCTCTGTGAATCTATTTTCAACTGGCAAATGAAGCTGTACGCATAAACATGCGGCACTGTACTGGAAGAATTGCGTCGGGAAATTGAGAACAAATGAAATGGGGGTTGAAGGTGAAATATTAGTATATATATTTAATCAAAAAATTGGGCTGTGAAGTAAATCCATAAAGAAGCTTTTACCCTCTTATCTACACAGAATTGAACAATTTCTATCTTTTTATGAAGACATAACACGAGTGTTTGGATATAACAAATAGAATCTAGCAGGGGAGAAATTTGAGAAAGAGTTTCGCAGATTGGAACATGGTTCAGGAAACACGGCATGTGAGGAACCTATCACATTGGAACAAAACCAGGACACAGAACATTTGGAATTGATGGAAAAGGTAATATTTGAAAGACAAAATGATGTGAAAGGAGATTCATAGATGCCAGTAAAGTTCCCAGCCACAGTTATATTTGTGCCAACCATATTCTTTAAAGTGATGCCACTAACAACTGGAAGTGCTTTTGGATCAAATTTGTCGTCTGGGTGTAAGCCAAAGTCACCTGTAGCTCCAATTGCCAAACGAACATTCACCAGTTGCACATCTGATACATGAATGTCTTTGATATAACCACCTCTGCCTCTAGTTGTCTTAATGTTGATGCCAATTAGCGAGTCATGGAGCTGAAGCTGCTCCAAGAGTATGTTGGAGATACCACCAGACATCTGACTGCCAAATGCTAGGCCAGAGCCTGAAGAAGACTGAAGGCAGACCCCCCGAATGTGAACCTTTGTGCTAGGTTTGCCGTAGGAAATTCCATACTCATCCCAACCACTCTTTAGAACAATGGCATCATAACTTGTGCTAATGTTGCTGTTCTCAATGCAAACATGATCAGAAGAATCTGGAAGGAAACAGGAATAAAAGTTCCGTTACATGAATATAAAAGATCAGGGTTTAATTTACTTCTGCTCTGCATATGTCTTGCATTTATGGATTCAAAACGTATTGACTTTTTCATAGAACCTGGGACGACACCGCAAGTGTCAGGGGATTCTGGTGGAGCATGAGCTGTTATGTTCTGAACTCGCACATTGCTGCATTATATGAAGACAAGTTATAGTAATCATCAAGTTAAATGTAGAACTCTGCCTTTCATATACTAGACTAATCATGATTCAGAACTCAGAAGTATGTAAAAGGAAGAAATGAGCCAACCAAATGTACCTGCAATATACAGGATAAATGTTCCAGGCAGGGGAATTTAAGAAGGTTAAGTTTGAAATAGTGACATTATTACAACTTATAAATTCCACAAGATGCGGCCGGCTATAATTTAGGTTATGAGATTTGAACTGCTCCCACCAAACAGATCCCTGCCCATCAATAGTTCCATTATCTCCTGGTAAAATATGATAAAAGCATGAGAAGAGCAAAGCTTAAAAGCCTACAAAGATGTCAAAGCTTATAATAATTAAAAGTGGAAATGGAGAGATCATACCTGTTATCACCACGTCACTTAAGTTTTGTCCATTAATCAAGCCACAGTACCTCCCACCTGGCAGTTCAATACCCCGACCGTAAGATGGAAGGGGTTCAACTACTCCCCAGTGTGTGTAATCCTGTAAAAGCTGTAACACTTAGCATAACGTCTGAAATTCCCCTCAGCTCTCTTCTTTAGTTCACAAAATATTCTTTCATTACTGAACGAAAATGTTATGCACTTAAAAAAGAATTAGAGAAAAATGAGTGAGATGAAATTCGGCAAAGTTTTCTTCGTCTCCCTCCAAGTCTCCAACTTGATATCTCAAAGATTTCCTATTTGAACAAGGAAAAAAAATTAGAAGAGTCGTAATGGCAATCTAAGCACCTGGGATCCAAGAATGACAGCGCCTCTTTCAAGGAAGAGTGTGAGGTGACTAGTAAGGTTAAAGCTGCCAGTAAGCCACCTGCCTGGTGGAACATATAGCTGAGCACCACCCTTATCAGCAAAGGACTTGAGATAGAAGATGGCATTTTGGAAGGCAACAGTGTTCAGTGTTTTGCCATCACCAACTGCCCCAAATTCTAAAATGGACACACTGTGAGGTCTCGGTTCCAAAGGCCTAGCATATTTGCAATGTCCATCACTTTCTTCAAGATTATGTTTCAGAGCCCCACTTAATGTTAGAATCAAAAGCAAAACGACCTGAAGAGAAAGAACAAAAGAAAAAGGTACGAAGAGCATTACAATTAGTTCCGGCCTGTTATGTGATTCTCAAGAATAACTAAAGAAAAGGAAAAAGTGAAAAAATAGAAAACATGTTGACAACAAAAGAAGAAAGCTTTGAATATAGGTACATTACTATATCGAAAAGCCAGTGCAGAGAGTACCAAAATGAATTAAATCAAACGAACGCTGTGATTTGAAAACTTAAAGCCATAAGACAATGGGATTCGGCACAATTACCGGGCTATAGTAATGGACTCAGAGAGCCACCAAATAGAAAACTTAAACAACAATACTCAGAAAAAATGCATTGAACAAAACTTAAGGGATTCCATCAAGTAAATGGCTAAATGAGAATAATAATAAGAGAAACAAATGTGGTACGGTCAAGATGAATCAGAAATGAGGAGGAAAGAAACATGTTAAGAAGAAAAAACTTGGGACACAAATGAAAGTTGGAGCATCAGACATTGACTCACATTTTCTGGGAATTCAATGACACTGCACAGTACAGAGGAAACCATGGAAGACACAGGATACTAGCAGACCAACCTTCAATTGAAAAAACTGGAGAAATAATGCGTGGTACTGAAAATTATAGAAACGAGCTGTCTGGAAAATTTAAAATGATTTGATACCAAACAAAATTTAGAGTTGTGATCCTGAAGAATTACATAAAAGAAAGAACAACGAAAAAAAGAAAATGGATCACAAATTTGTACCAACAAACAATGCAAAATGCAATTACATAGCATACTGCCATTCAAAACTCAATCTTAGAGCCAAAGGATCCACTTAACGGCAGATCACCGAACACCATGAAACCATGAATAAGATTCAAATATCAAATACCAGGAAAGCATCATCATTTTTTCGATGGAAAACCACATTGAAAACCGAAAGACTTAGATTTGCAAACACCAAGATAATGAAATTCTATTTAATCAATACATACAAATAAATCAAACGTTAAATATGCGAGCAACGTACGTACTAGCCTCTTCATGAGTCTCTGCTGCTTCCTTTGACAGCAGCAACAAACCGCGCCGGGGACCAGAAATAAAAAACTTAGTTCAAATTAAGTATGACCTGAGAAGAAGAAGAAGAAGAAGAGAGGACAAATATGAAAGAAGGTCTCTGTATATAATGCCAACGGAGTACATAAAACAAGAAAACAAACGGGTGGTGCTTGAAAACAACAGCTGAAAGAAAAAAAAGAAAAAAAAACTGGATTTCATTTGCTTATCAATAAATAAAATCATTTTTATTTTATTAAATATAAATTAACAATTCACAAAATAATTAAAATCAACATCAACCTTCACACTGCCCGCATTCGGTTAGCCCAAAAAAAGCACTAAAGCCTATCTAATTCTGTTATTAAGAATTAATGCGTGTAAAATAAAGAATTTAGAGCGTGTAAAAGAGAGAAATCGTGTGTGGCCGGAGTAGGAACGTGACATGTGGGTGCACTTTTGGGACTCATTATCAATGATGCATAAAAAATGCCAGGCTGGCGTCACCTACTTGCCAGATCGGATAACAAAATCTTCTCCCTCTCTTCTCTCCTCTTCTCTTATCTTCTTTACGAGTCATACAGTTAGTGTTGTTCTTGAGTACGTCACTTGCTTTGCGTGATTGACAATTCTACCCTTTGGTTGCATTTTTAGGACTGGCGTCATCATGATAAGCACGAGGTCGGATGATGATATTTAAAGTTTAAAATCACGATAAACTCCTTAGAAGTTAGAATAAGATGATAATCACCTACAAAGCCGGGCGGCGCCGCAGTTGAGGCGGTAAAAGCCAGCTGTCGCAGGTAGCGTTCAAGCCGTAAACGGAAACGGGAGCTCCATGTGCAGAGTGTGAAAGTTTGACACCAAACCCATTAAAGACAACCGAAGCAGTGCAACAGAGTGGCTGTGGGCAAACAATGAAGGGTTTGGATCAAATTCAACATGTTTTGTAATATGCAGTGCTCCGATAGTCACGTGCTACACGCTGACAACGGCAATGGCAATGCCAATTCTAGTCGTGAGGTGGATGTGGACTAGTGAATGAAAAGCAGCCCACTGTTAAACAGATTTGATTTGTTGAAACCTGAACCATTCTGATTGATGCTAATCAAATGTAGGTTGTAGGTTACGGCCCCATCCTTTGTGGAGCTTCAGACCTGGACGGGCCCCAGTCGGTAACTATTGCTTGTACAGTAAAGCATATAGACATCAAATTTACTTTCCCTCGGTAACTTGTATCCTCATCAACGACTACGAGTAATAACATGCATTATATGGATCTATGTATTATTTACACGTCATATTTGTTTTAAATTAAAAATGTTTTATGGTTGTAATACAATTTTCTCTTTTGAAAATTATCATTTCTATAACTTTAGCTTACATTAAAAAAAAAAAAACTTATTTTTTTAGCTTACTGATAATCACAAATTGATTAAATTAATGTGATGTACCCGAGAAGATAGTCTTAATTTATCATCTTAAATGGACGAAAAAAAAGAAAATTATTTTAGTGACTAACAGAAAATAAAAAGTAGACATGTATTTGAACAAATATTTTGTGTGTACTCAAGGAGGGTTTAAACCACAAGATTGTCGATGTTAGTTGATTTAATTAAAAATTTTTTTTTGGGCTGAGTTATAACAATATGTATTTAAATTTTTAATAGATTTTTAATGTAAGATTAATATATATATATATATAAAATAAACAAAAATTTAAAGTGGTGTTGTAAGAAGTAAGAAATTACAATCTCCTCATCTCCATCTGTGCAGGCCCCAGACAAGGGACCATTTGTCAAAGTCAAATTATAAACTTCTTGATCGGAACTTGTTGGGTTGCCCATTATTAATTTACAATGGGAGATAGAGCCCGTGAAATTTCCAGTTGTACGACGTTTCACTTCACTGGTGTCTTATGACTTTTTTATTCGAACGACTTGTCGGTTTTGTCGTAGTGTTTCAGTTATGAAATGATTTATCAAGTCTATGGGTTCAACTGGGACATATTTGATGTTCCTAAATTATCTCGTCTATGAAAAATTTTAGGGTGTACATATTTGATGTTTCACCTCTAAAAGTGTTTATTGTCATCCAAAAATTTATTAAAATAACAATAAATAAATAAATAAATTTTTCACGAGGTACAATTTACAAAATTGTATTATTAAAGAAAAATATTAGGGTTATTTTTTTGTTTTAAAAAAAGGCTACGCCTCCAATTTTACGCCGTTCACCCCAATGGAGGACGCAAAAAAGAGGAAGTTAAGACGAAATAAGCTAAAATTGATAATGTAACTTCGACCGTAGCGCAGCCAAACGGGTTTGTTAGTACGGTTAAATCCCCGTAGAAAAGCCAAAATCATCCCATTATTCCGGCGTCACGTGCCACCCTGAATACAATAACTCAAAATTTCAAAATGACCTAACCTAACCTCTCGGGCTGACTCTTCACTCTTTACGCAGACATCACTGACCACCACCCCATCCCCTGTATCTCTCTAATCAAGCTTCTCGATTACTGAATCAACACCGTCTACGGGTAGCGGGTATTCATTTCATCTCAATCACTGCTCCGTTAAACGCAGGTAGTTATTTTGTGAACAATTCAAGTGTATATGCTTTATATTATTTATATACGCCTTATGTGTGACGGTTAGTGATGTTCTGTTTGTGCAGGACTTGTTAAGAGTAAGAAATGGCGGTTTATATCATATCGCGGCACCTCGTAGGTGGCAGATCAGCGACTTCGCAGGTGACGGGAGCCTTGCGTTATGGCACTATCTGGAGATCGTATTCGACGTCGTTTAGGGAGGAAAGAGACACTTTTGGCCCAATTCTAGTCCCCTCCGATAGGTTCGTCTTTTCCGTCGATGTGCACTTCTTTTTGAAGGATTTATTTTGATAGTAAAAAGCAAAGCTTTTTTAACTATATTGTCCATTAAGTGTGGTAATCGTTTCAGAATGAAATTTTTGATTGTTGCATATGGTACGCTTCAGGCTTTGGGGAGCACAAACTCAAAGATCATTGCAGAATTTTGATATAGGCGGCGAGCGTGAGCGAATGCCCGAGCCAATTATTCGTGCATTTGGCATCCTCAAGAAATGTGCTGCTAAGGTTTATTTCTTGCTTTTACCTCTTCTTTACTCCCTCTAGAATTTTGCTTCATTTTCACACTTGGAAACCTTGTACTTGATTTATTTTGAAGCTGCTTGAGCTCTTTTAGCAAGCTTGCATGGCAAGATAGCATAATTTGATAAGATGTACTGTATTTATTATGCTGTAGGTGAACATGGAGTATGGTCTTGATCCGGCTATAGCGAAAGCGGTCATGCAAGCAGCACAAGAAGTAGCCGAGGGGAAGCTTAATGATCATTTTCCACTTGTTGTTTGGCAAACTGGAAGTGGAACTCAAAGTAACATGAATGCCAACGAGGTCAGTGCCTTTTTTGTTTGCTCATATGTTCATTATATGGTTTTGCATTTTCCTTTAACTACTTGTATTGCAGACGCCATTTTGGGAATTCTATGCACATTTGTTCAACTAATTGTATTGAGTCAACTAACTGATATCAGGTTTACATTTTGGTATTACCTTTTCAAGTTATGCTTTCCACGATTTGTTTTATTGCAAGTTATGTAAGATATGCAGGCTGATAAAATTTGTTGAATAAAAGTAAGGTTCTGGAATTTGGTGAATAAAAGTAGTGTAAGGTATTGGAATTTGGTGAATAAAAGTAGTGTAAGGTTTTGGAATTTGGTGAATAAACGTAGTGTAAGGTCTTGGAATTTGGTAATTTAAATTTATTCTCTCTGGTTGTTGCTTAAGAATTTTATATCTTTTGCATAAATGGATTATTGTAGAAAACATCTTGAAAGTTTACCTAATAGATGTCACAAGAATCCATGAATAGCTGCAAGGCACATTGCCTTGTGCTGTCTCACTATTAGGGCCTTATCCTTGCTCTGTTAAACAGAATGTATTTGAATTGGAAGATATTCTGTTACTTTTGATGTTTATTTTTAAGTGTAACAAGGTTTGTTGGAATTACATTTTTTATTGCTAACTTTGCAGTAAATTCAGCCGATTGGAAGTTGATAATTCACCCGCTTTTTTCTGGGAATTCACTTGCTTTCTCCTGATTCAACTTTCTGAAGCAACTTATTAGATGTTATATGTTAATAAAATAGTAGCTCTGTTTGAAATGTTTCCTTGAAAGCATCTGTGTTGACTGTGGTGACAAAATGTTGTGTTGCTCATTCACAGACAGCGCCACTATTCTTTTCGTGAGCATATACTTTCTTTCATTAATAAAGTCTTGGGAGGTTAAGATAGTGACTTTTGTCTGTTGGATCGTAGTAAGAATCAGAATTTTCTTCCAGGTAATTGCTAATAGAGCAGCTGAGATCCTTGGCCGTAAGCGTGGGGAAAAGTTCGTTCACCCAAATGACCATGTGAACAGATCCCAATCTTCTAATGACACTTTCCCAACTGTAAGTGTTACTTACACTTAAATTTACATGTAATTTATTTTAAACTTATTCATTTATGCTTTTTCACTCTGCAACTGCTGTTATTCATACTAACCATCTGCTTCCATTGTTATATTATTATGCCCAAATTCTTTGTTGAAACAACTGATTTCTTTCAGTTCTTTTATTGAATTATTTGGGTGCCTTTTCCTTGTCAGGTAATGCATATTGCTGCAGCAATGGAAATAAATTCAAGATTAATTCCGAATTTGAAAGTTTTGCATGACTCACTACATGCAAAGGTTTGATTTTACTTAAAAATTTTTTTTGGGAGCAACTTAATGTGAAGATTTGATTTTTACTTAATCTGGGTGCCTGCAATGATTAATCAGTCCATAACGAATGTACCAACTTTACTGGAGCTTGAGCTCGCTCTGGCATGCTTTTGTTGATTAAATTAAGCAAATGTGAACTTTTGACTCCTAATGCTTGTGTTGTCAATTATTTGGTTGGAGAAGCCTTATGATTTTCAGTGTTGTCATGTGGCAGCGCTGTGTGTTGTGTTTTGCTCTTTTGTTTGAGTGTGCATGTTTCAATCTTTTGTGTCAAAACCTCTAGCTTTTTATTTTGCTTGTGTTCTTATATGTCTAACCCTTTGCATCTACACTACCACTGCTGCGGCTAACCTTTTTTCCCCTTTTTTCTTGTCGCAGTCTGTTGAGTTTAAGGATATTGTTAAAATTGGGCGCACTCACACTCAAGATGCGACACCTTTAACTCTTGGGCAAGAATTTAGTGGCTATTCTACACAAGTAATTTTTTTTCCTTTCTCCTGTGTTTTCCACCATTTCACTCACTATGAGGTTAATTTGTCTTGATTGAAAGGGCAGGAGAAGCTTGAAATCATTGCTGGAGCTAAATTCTGATTGACTTGTGCTCTGTTTGTAGGTGAAGTATGGCATTGACCGAGTCTTGTGCACTCTACCCCGCATGTATCAGGTCGTCAACATTTTAATATAAAATAACTTTTCCCCATTCTTTTGTGCCTGCCTTTGCTTTCTTGTGTTCTGACATATTTTGGATGTCATTTGAGCAGCTTGCACAGGGTGGCACTGCTGTAGGAACTGGATTGAACACAAAGAAAGGGTAATTTGCTTGTTATTTGTCTGTGCGTGTGCATGTGATGGACTGTATACATTCCCTTTCATATTCTTGTGTGTTATCTGCATAGAAATTTATATTTTACACATGCCACTGGGCAGTTTGCGTAGATGTCAAATTTATTGTTGCACAAATATGGGATTGTGCTGATATCTAAGCTACACACCATGAATAGTGGTTTGAAGTCGGCCTTCTTCCACAAACTTGAGATTGCAAATATGGCTTTGGATTAACATGAGAAAGTCATAACATCTCCTTAACATTCATGAAGACTTTCTAGATTTCTGTTGTATGCTTATTGCTTACAAATTCATAACATCCTCATAACATTCATGAAAGCTTTCCAGATTTCTGTTGTTTGCCTATTGTTTACTCTAACAGCAGTTAATTTTTTTGAAATTGATCTAGGTTTGATGTAAAGATAGCTGCGGCAGTAGCTGAGGAAACAAGCTTGCCATTTGTCACAGCAGAAAACAAGTTTGAAGCTTTGGTAAATTTCTAGTTCCCATAACTTTGCCGATTTTCCTTTCAGGTTAAATTGTTGTAAGATAACTCTTGTGCAATATATAGCAAAGTATGTCACATTCTTACTATTTTCCTTTTTCCAGGCTGCACACGATGCTTTTGTTGAAAGTAGCGGATCCCTAAACACAGTTGCTACTTCTTTAATGAAGATTGCAAATGACATACGCTTACTAGGAAGGTATGGATAGTACTTAGAGAGCCTTTTTCTTTTGGTCTGTTTGCCTCATTTTAATAGTTTCTCTCAGTGATTTCTTTATTCAGTGGTCCACGGTGTGGTCTTGGTGAACTCATTCTTCCAGAAAATGAGCCAGGCAGCAGCATTATGCCAGTAAAATCTTTATTTCTGCTCATATTCAACTTTGTCTGAAATCTCTTTTCACTTGCAGTATACCTTTAATCAAAGATTCTCTCCTTATTATCTTACTGTTGGAACCGGGTTAACTCTGTTTCAGGGGAAGGTTAATCCTACTCAGTGTGAAGCACTCACAATGGTCTGTGCTCAGGTAATATGTTCATGTCTATTTCTGACTTGTTGAAAAATATTTTCAACTTTGATACCCATGTGCTGGCAGTTACTGAAATACTTGGATGTAAAAATTTCAGTGGCTTACTCCTCTATTATTCTTTTGTGCATTTATATTATAAATTGGTTAGTCTTTGTTTGGTGTCAGACTACCTGTATCCTATTTGGACCTGTTTTGCAGCCTGTCAAACCTTTTTTTCTAAATATTTTCTAAAATCTTGCAGGTAATGGGGAACCATGTGGCCATCACGGTGGGTGGATCCAATGGCCACTTTGAGCTGAATGTATTTAAGCCAATGATTGCCAGCGGTCTCTTACATGTATGTTATCTCTTGTTATTATTGTGTGCATTTGCTCCCACATACACATATTTTCTTGTGGGTGTGGGCGCTGATTGGATTGTGTATGCAGTAGATTTTATGTTGGTATATGGCTGTTCCATATATTAGAATGCTTGAATTTCTTTACTCAACTAGCACTTTTACCTATTTCTTAACAGTCACTGAGATTGCTGGGGGATGCATCTGCATCCTTTGAGAAGAATTGCGTAAGAGGAATTCAGGCTAATAGGGAAAGGATCTCAAAATTACTTCATGAGGTCAGTTAATTCTACATTCGGAGTATATAGAGTTCTTATGCTATATGATACAACAAATCAACTTAGCTTATGTTGTTTCTTTGTGACAATTTGAATGGCCTTGCAGTCATTGATGCTCGTCACATCCTTGAATCCTGTGAGTTTCCAACCTTTTTTCATATCATCATTCTTCCCAGTTCCTTGTGCTTTTAATTTTTCCTGTTACCATATCAGCATTCTTCCTAGATCCTCGTTCTGTGAGCTTTCTCATACTTTATTACTTCTGTTTCAGAAAGTTGGCTATGACAATGCTGCAGCAGTTGCCAAGAAGGCCCACAAAGAGGGGACTACACTTAAGGTGATACTTCTCTTGCATTTGCAATTCTTTTAGTGCATTTTAGTATTGGAGTCTCTAGGTAATATGCATTTAGGAATTTTCGACTGATCACTGAGTCATTGCATATGTGGTTTAATGCACCAAAAGAACTCAACTGTTGAAAGAACTTGTTAAACTCATGAAACTGGTCGTCTCATAAAAGCAAATTGGCACGGGGAATTCTATTTTCCCTATCATGGACGATCATCTTTATGAAGATGGATTGGACATTTGACCTGCATTTGGTGGATGTTTGATACTTGTGTGGTTATAGTTGTATGCGTTAGGTGGGCTAAATATCAAATTTGACCAAAATTATTTTCTACAGGATGCTGCATTGAAACTTGGTGTACTCACCAGTGAAGAATTCGATAATCTTGTGGTACCGGAGAAAATGATTGGCCCATCTGACTGACAAGCTTATGGGGATTTTCAAACTCCTGATATTTGCTTTTGGCTTTTGCTTCAGCCGCAAGATGTCTTATTTTTTGCACCATTCCTCTCCCCGAGGGCTTTCAATTGAATTGGTTAATAGAGAGAGCCAAAAGGGATTTGACTTTTATTTTATTTTTTTTCAAAAAAAATATTCTTGAGGTCTTCCCGGTTGCTGGTCTCTTACTTTGTGTCATATGCCATTTTCACTTGTGACAGAATAGCGATTCATTGGCTAATAAGGGGAAAGCCTCCTCATTTTTGTTGTTCAACTGTGTATTAAAGAAAGTTACATTGCGAGAATAAATGAAAAGTAACTTTTGAGGCTTGAAAGAGGAATTCGAAAGTTCTGTTTAGAATCTGATGATCAAGTAGTAGCATTTTACGTTTTTAGCCATATGAGCTGTCATTATATCATTTGCTTAAAATGAAATGTAAAGTTGTTGTTCTACTGAATTAACTTTTTTTATTACCTGTATTTTAAACTTCACCTTGCTGTCTATCCATAGGACCATGCACCCTGTTTAGCTGTTCTGAGTGATATTTTTGTCTTGTGAATGGCAATTATTTTTTTTGGCATGGTCGATAGTTAAAGAATTTTCTTGGGAATATTTGAAACGAAGCAGCACGAGTTTTTAAGCGAGTATTTAGCTTCTATTTTTAACATTCGACAAGTAAAATACCCATAGGCCATATGTGTAGAATCACGCAATTCCAGCAACGCACGAAACCGCTTATTTCTGCGTTGGTTGACGGGCACCGCTCTAGTTATTCCTTCGTACAATCTTCTCTCATCTCCCTTACATCAACCCCATTTCACGCTTCGACAAGCACGATGGTCATTAGTTCATAACGCTGCGTCGCGGCGGCGGCGTGAATCTGAATTCGACGACGAGCAGCGGCTGTCTCTTTGTCGCGGTCACTTCACTAGCATATACAAATACGAATTCCTTTTATAAATCTTTTTTTTTTTTTTTTTTTTTACCGAAGTGTCTAATAAAAGATTTAATTTGAGAATTGTGAATAAACATTGAACTTGTAAATTTGTTGATTGTGAAGTGATAAAACATTGAAGATTTTGAAGTTGGGAATTTTAAAGTGATAACACGTTGCAAGACAGGAATCTTCTCAATTTGTGTTGTAAATTGAAATAAAGTGGCTACTGTAGCCACTGTATGTTCACTTAAGGTAACTGCAGTTTAAACCCTGAAATGTATATTCAATTCCAATAACAAATAAAAAAAATCCACTTGAAAGAAAAAAACCCTGTTTTAATCCGGGTCCGGGCACCCGAAACTTATACGGGTGCTGGTGAACTTAAAGGAAACGTGGATGCTACATCACTCGGGGTATGTCCTGGTGCGCCTAGAGTAATCAGCATTGGAAGAGTGCGCCGCCTGAAAGGAGATTATACCCCTTCTTACACCTGGACTGAGACCTCTATTCCCCAAAATTCTATTTTAACTGAAACTCAAAATCTGTAACAAGCAATTTCGTCGTCGCCTCCTCCCACCGGTCCACTCATTGCGGGCAAGGAAAAAAAAAGAAAGACTCACGCGAGCCCCGGTTCCAAAAGAAAAGAGACCGTTGGCATAGATCGAATTACTGAATCGTAGTATACTGCCCACTGAGAGGATAAAAAAGACCGACCCCGCGGCACTGACTCTACCTATTGAGGAGTTCTCTCCCTCGGGTGTCAAGGTAGAGTGATTCGAGCTTCCTTCTTATTAAGTGGATCCATGCTAGTTCACTGAAGAACAAAGACCTTTTTCTTTTTGTTTAGGGGAATTTTGAACAGTATCCAATATTAGTCGCTGATTTTTTTAAATGATCACCGTATAATATATATTACAAAAATGACCACTTTGGCTGATTGATTTTCTTTTTCACATGAAAGCAGG
This sequence comes from Azadirachta indica, assembly GCA_022749755.1. Classification (NCBI taxonomy): domain Eukaryota; kingdom Viridiplantae; phylum Streptophyta; class Magnoliopsida; order Sapindales; family Meliaceae; genus Azadirachta; species Azadirachta indica. The sequence goes on from CM040440.1 coordinate 18,277,592, forward strand.
TTCACAGTCGAGTGGAACAAGAGCAAAAGGTAAGCGCCTTTATCAAATTAGTAAAGCATCAAAGCCGCTAGCATTTATATTAGCATGGCTGGTTGTCTAGTCCACCCAATTTAAGCCGGCACCGTCTCTCTCTATTGGTTGAGCAGGCAGACATTTCTTATTATCTCCTTACGGTAAACCTTATTCATCGCGATCGGGTTGGTTGCAACCCAGCCCGCACTGCACTTTTGCCATTCCTAATATAAACGAACCTTGGGGTTTTAGGCGCACAGAATCAGAGTATTGCTCAGCGGCCCTCTTTGCATATCTTGTGATTTTGTGACCGTTAAATTCAAAAACTTTCTCTCGCTCTTCATAATTCATCTGATCATATCACCGGCATAATTTTTCTAGGGATTGCAATTCTTTTGAACAAATGGAGCGTTAATCGATTACAGTTGACGGTTTACTTGCAGCAACTTTCATAGTCGGTGCCGTCTCTTATTATTATTGTTTTCAGTTTTTTAGCTGATTTGAATTAAAAGGAAGAACAAATTATGGCCAAAAGAAAGCAAGGGAGGGAAACCAAGCGAGGACAGGGCTCTTCCAGGTGAATCACATTTTCACTTAATTTTCAGGACTGTTACTTGTGGAGGCTAATGTTCTTGTATTAAGTGGGGTCATGGTGAAATTATTAGAAGTATCATCTATATTTCATCCCGTTATAGGAATTCATTCTGGCTTAATTTAATTTGCTGGCTGAGATTTATTGATTTGGGCTGTAAGGTATTTTTAAGATAAACCTAAATATATGTCTTCTTTGCTTGCATTTTGTAGCTCTGAGGCCGTTGATAGTAATGCAATGATTTTGCCTGCGAATAAAACTAACCAAAAGAAACACGTGAATAAGGTATGCACCATAATTTTATTAGCTCTATAATTTGTATGCACCATAATTTTATTAGCACTAGAATTCTTTTTTTCTTATATCATGTTAGAGCTTTTGGGGCTAAAATTTGTTTGTACAGGAGCAGGAAAAGACTATAACTAAGGAGTTTCCAAACCAGAGCAAATCCCAGCTAAGAAAGTTGAAGAAGTTGGAGGTGGAATCTTTTCTCTGGCTCCTTGACCTTGCATTGTTTTCTCATTACATTTATTGTAATTGATTTGTTTTACACTTTGCAGGAGGAGAAGCAGAGGGCTTACATGTCTATAAAAGCCCAAGAGAACTTGGAGTATGCCACCACTTCTCTTCCTTTCTATTTTACGAACAATTTTATTTGCAGTAACCACAAAGCACACTTAATAGTGAATAAATAACTTTAAAATGAATATTCTCAGGAAATACAAGATTTCAACGGGTCTTTACAATGTTCTGGAGGCGTCTAAAGATATGGGTAAGGTTTGTATGGTGGAATCATTGCTAACCTTTTGACATCATAATAAAATTAGGTTTAATCTTAGTCCACTTAATTGGCATCTCTTCTTGTAGGTTCAAACTAGGCATGAAAAGAAAAGGAATGCCATGCAATTGGCCAAGGAAGGTTTAGAAGATCCACAGAGTGACCGGACTTCCAAGAGAAGGCATGAAGGTGATGATGTTTCTGGTGAAAACGATGAGAATGACCTTTTGCAACCTGTTGTATTTAATAAAGAAGTTTCAGATGATGCACCTGTTTCATTAGCCTCTTTACCAGAGCCAGTTCCTAGTAATACATTTGGCACAAATGATGAAGCTGTCGATGTTGAACCTTCTGAAGAAGTTTCAAACAAGGACAGTGACAAAAGTATGCAACAAGACGTTAAAAATGGTACAGCAGCTTCATCCATTCATGATGGTCGAGAGAATTCTAAGTCAATGGTATGTTTATTAGATTTTGGAATGACCTTTGATGAATATATAAATTTCATGAAAAGAACATTGAAAGAGACAGATCTATATGTTATGTGTTTTTTTTTTTTTTTTTTAATTTTTATATATTTTTTTTGTATTGAACTTCTCAGATTGTGGTTGTGTAATTATGTGTTGTGAAGATTTTAATTCTGCTTGTATCTGTCACCATAAGATCCATTTTAATTTCTATTAGTAGTATGTCCTGTAAATATTTCATATATCCAGTTCATCTCTACTGATACTTCTGAGAAATTTTTTCTCCAATATTATCCCTTTAACTATAACATTCAAATATTTAATGTTTAAGAAAGACAATTTTTTTTGATGAGCCTCTCTTTAAAAATATTGTTTTAATGGGGAAAAGATGCTTAGAATGTACACAAAACAGTTATTTCTTCTCTTATGTGAAAAGCACATAATTTTGAGGCATGGAAAGAAGACGTGTTTTATGGTTGAGTGGGTTAGAAAAAACATGAAGAGAATGTAAGTCGCTTTTATTCAGATATTGATTACCTTAACATCGTACAGTTGTAAGAAGTTTATAATCAGGAAGTTGTACTACAGAATTATTGTTTTTATATATGTGCATCTTTTTATTATTATTCACTGATTTGGAGACTGGTGGCTTGAATGGGACAGGATGGATTGGACAACAGCTTGAGAGTTAATTCTGATCTTCCAAGTTCTTTGCATAGACCTCTTATGGCTCCAGTGGTGGTGCATGTATCAAGGCCAAATGAGGTTGAAAACAAAAGGAAAGATCTTCCAATAGTCATGATGGAGCAGGAGATAATGGAAGCTGTGAATGACAACCCTGCAGTTATTATATGTGGAGAGACCGGGTGTGGGAAGACTACACAAGTTCCTCAGGTGGGCCTCTATAATACATGGTTATTGATTTACGCTGGGATATAAAAACTATTTTCTTCCCAGCAAGCCTAATTTCTTCCTTTTCTTTTTCACCTTTCAGTTCCTTTATGAAGCTGGCTTTGGTTCTAAACAGTGTACCATTCGAAGTGGTATTATTGGTGTTACTCAACCACGTCGTGTTGCTGTCCTTGCCACTGCCAAGCGAGTGGCATTTGAGCTTGGACTTCACTTAGGCAAAGAGGTTGGGTTTCAAGTTAGGCACGACAAGAAAATTGGAGACAATTGCTCCATCAAGTTTATGACTGATGGAATATTACTACGTGAACTTAAGGTTTCTGCTTTCTCTGAGTATTATATTTGTTTTGTATTTGATAATGAAGCTTAGAGAGTAAAAGATAAAAATTATTTAAAATGATGATCTAATATTCTTTAGATTTCTGTTCATTTTTTATTATGTTTACTATTGTTGTTTTTCCTCTATGCTTCAGTAGATCATCTAAATCTCCATCTTTATGAATTTTTTTATTATAAGATGATAATGCGATATGCTGTGATATTCATTGAGATTTGTCATTGGATGAGCTCCTGCTTGACAATGAGCAAGATTACGTTCTTCTAGGATTTTCTTGATGAATTAGTTGTTTATTGGATGCTAAAATCTAATCACGAATTTGATGTTTGTTCTTGTGGTTTTTCTTTTTTTAATTTTTTTTGTGTTAAAAATATTGTTATCCTAGGCTGCTAATAGAATAAATTTTATTGAGTGCATGCTTTCTATTTGTTATTCTTTTATCATCTAAAAAGGAATATTTTTATTCATGTTTCTGGTAAAAGTTGGCATTGTCTTCTTTAGACAGCTTAACGCTGTGCTGCATCTTTGCTTCTATATTCCAGAAGACATGGACATTGCATTGTTAATAACATGAGTTTGAAAAGAAAAGGGAAGACGGGAGGAAATTCTGGTTTAGTTTATTAGAGCTATGAGTTAGTAGAACTCTTAGGTTTTCCTATTTAATCTTGAAATTTTTTTAGTGGAATATGTGTCTGGATCTCACTCCTTTTCGGGATGGAAAACTTTGGAAAAATTTCATTCATGGGTATATTACCAGCATTTCAATTATTAAAGCATTTTTTAGAATAATGTTCTATGTCCTGTGAATGTCCCCATTGCTCGTACATGTTTGTAAAGTGATAGTTGATAAGGCAATGTTTGCATAAATGCTTTGCTTGATGTAAATCTTGTCTGTGCAGTTTGATGTTTTATTGAGGCAATACTCCGTTATAATACTGGATGAGGCTCATGAGAGGAGCTTGAATACGGACATACTTATTGGAATGCTTTCTCGTATAATTCAGCCTCGCCAGGTGAAGCTTAAAATCTGATGTCTATGCCCTTCTGGAAGACAAAGCTTATGGCTATCCTGCTTTACTTTTTAGCTTTAATATATAATGTTACATTTGGTGGCAGGCGCTGTATGAGAAGCAGCAACAGTTGATGCTTTCAGGACAACAGATAGAACCCAAAGATAGGGTTTTCCCATTAAAAATTATTCTGATGAGTGCTACATTGTGCGTGGAAGACTTTATTTCTGGAGGAAGATTATTCTGTAATCCTCCTATTATAGAAGTCCCTACCAGACAGTTTCCAGTGACTGCACATTTTTCAAAGAGAACAGAGATTGTCGATTATATTGGCCAAGCCTACAAAAAGGTCATGTCAATACACAAGAGGCTGCCACAAGGTGGCATACTTGTATTTGTCACTGGGCAGAGGGAAGTAGAATACTTATGCTGTAAGTTACGTAAAGCTTCAAAGGAGCTCATAACAAATACTTCAAGAGGGAACATGGGAAGTGACATAGTTGCTGTCTCTGAACCAAACTCTGTTGAGGGCATTAATATGAAGGAAATCCATGAAGCATTTGAGATTCATGGAAATTCAATTGATGACCAGCAAACTGATAGGTTTAGCTCTTATGATGAAGATCAGTTTGATTTTGATGAGGATGAGACAGATGTTTTGTATGATTCAGAAACTGAGAGCGAAACAGAAATTGTGAGGGAGGATGGAAATTCAGTAGAGTATAAAACCCCAAAGGATGGTGGTGATCTTGTAGATATGTTGGGAGAGAATTTGAATCTTGCTTCTCTTAAGGTTGCTTTTGAAGCTGTGGCTGCCAAAAACACATCAGACTCAAGTTCTAAGAGAAAGCCGGCCACTCCTACTAAACCCGAACAATGCTCAGAGATACTGTGTCCTGATTTGGAGAAGATAGAAGATAATAAAGGGTCCTGTGTCAGTGCATTTTGTGAAGAAAATAAAGGGCATTCTGTTGGTGCTTTGTGTGTTCTGCCTCTCTATGCCATGCTGCCTGCTGCAGCACAGCTTCTTGTATTTGAAGAGGTTAAGGAAGGAGAGCGGCTTGTTGTTGTTGCTACCAATGTGGCTGAAACCTCCTTAACTATCCCGGGAATAAAGTATGTTGTTGATACTGGGAGAGAGAAAGTGAAAAAATACAACTCTGCTAATGGTATTGAATCATACGAGATACAGTGGATAAGTAAGGCTTCAGCTGCTCAACGTGCAGGAAGAGCTGGAAGAACTGGTCCTGGCCATTGCTACCGTCTGTACTCATCAGCTGTCTTCAATAACATACTTCCAGACTTCTCTTGTGCTGAAATATCTAAAGTACCTGTTGACGGTGTGGTTCTTCTCATGAAATCCATGAACATTGATAAGGTATGCTTTGTATGTAATTTGATGCTTGAGCCTGCTTTGTGAAATTTTTGATGTTTTTTCATTGAGGATTGAGGAAAACAAATTACTTTTGTGTTAATGGTGGCTATATGTGCACATGACTAGGATGTCTTTCACTTATTGGTGGGTTGGTGGTTTGTCCAAGAGTTATATGCTTTCCCCTACTGTTGTCTTTACTACTAAACTTTCTCAGTTGAGTGAGAAGTGTGTTTTAGAGTCTGTTAAGTTAGTTACCATGCCACCAACACATGGATCATGATGCACAGTACTGCTCTTATGTGCTTGGCCTGTTGTTACTAGTTGACAGATGGCAATTACTATTCTTTTTTCTTATTGCTAAATAACTAAATCCAGAACCATCGATGAAGTTTTGGGTATCTTGGTGACTTTCAAGTTTCATCTTCCTAGTCAATATTGAGTTTCTTTTATTTGAAATTGAGAATCTTCCCTTTTCTTATTTTATTTCCCCCTTATCTGTGTATACAGGTTGCAAATTTTCCGTTTCCAACTCCTCCCGAGGCTACTGCTTTGGTTGAAGCAGAACGCTGCTTGAAGGCACTTGAAGCTCTTGATAACAATGGAAGACTGACAACCTTGGGGAAGGCCATGGCGTACTACCCCATGAGTCCTCGCCACTCGCGCATGCTCCTTACACTTATCCAAATTATGAAAGTGAAAAGTTATGCACGAGCAAATCTAGTTTTGGCATATGCAGTTGCAGTAGCAGCAGCTTTGAGTTTGTCAAATCCTTTTGCCTTCCAGTTGGAAGAAAGTCAAACAAACAGGGATGACTTGGAGCAGGATGAGAGATCTAATATTCTAGATAGTAAGGATCTTATGAGCAAGCAAGAAAAATTGAGGAAAAAGAAACTAAGAGAAGTGGCTAAAGTGGCCTATGCAAAATTTTCTAATCCTACCAGTGATGTTTTCACTGTAGCTTATGCTTTACAGTGTTTTGAGCTTTCTAAGAGCTCAGTGGAATTCTGCAATGAAAATGCATTACACCTAAAAACCATGGAGGAAATGTCCAAGTTAAGAAAGCAGCTTCTGCATTTGGTCTTTAATCAAAATTGTGATCAGGACTTCTCATGGATTCATGGAACTCTGCACGATGTTGAAAACTCTTGGAGGATTTCCTCCAGTAAGAACATTCTTTTACAAAATGAGGAAGAGCTCTTATGCCGAGCTATCTGTGCTGGCTGGGCTGATAGAGTTGCCAAATGCGTTAGGCTGAAATCAGGATCTTTGGGAGGAGATAGAAAAGTTAATGCAGTTCGGTATCAGGCCTGCATGGTTAAAGAAGATGTGTTTCTCCATCGTAGGTCATCTGTTGCTAATTCAGCCCCCGAATTTTTGGTTTACAGTGAACTGTTGTACACAAAACGGCCATATATGCATGGAGCAACAAGGGTGAAAGCAGATTGGCTTGTTGAGTATGCTCGGCCCTTGTGCTCCTTTTCAGAATCCCTTGAAGGCTCCAAATATTATTATGACGGTCACAAAGACCAAGTATTACACTGGGTTAATCCAATATTTGGGCCTCATCAATGGGAACTCCCTTTGTATTGTCTTCCTGTTAGTAGAGAGGATGAACACCGTGTGGCAGTATTTGCATGTGCTTTGCTTGAAGGTCGGGTGTTGCCATGTTTAAGACACGTTCAAAAATTCATGGCAGCCCATCCTAATACCATTTTAAAGCTAGAGCAATCTGGTAACAGACGGGTTGGCAAACTTCTAAATAAGTTGAAGGCCAGGTCAATTGATAGCTGTGCATTGTTAAAGAAGGCATGGGAGGAGAATCCCAGGGTTTTGTATTCAGAAATTTTGGAATGGTTTCAGAAGGGTTTCCATGATAAATTTGAAGAGCTTTGGTCAAAAATGCTTGCTGAAGTATGTTTAGAGCCTCAACAGCGTTTTGCCAAAGAAAAGGGGGAGGATGAAAGGAAGAAGTAGACTGTTTGTTTGAGAGCTAAACTGGAAGTACTGGTGTAAGTCACTTAGTTGTGACGTCTGGTATATCTAAGGATCTTACTCAACTTGTGTGGAGGAAAGTTGCATTATAGTCTCTATTATCAATGGTTTTGACAGTCATGTTTTACTAACTTACGAAGCATCTGCATTGAGGTAATCTCATGAATCCTCGTTGTCTTGCCTACTAAGCATGGCGAAACTTGCATTACTTAGTGCGTGTTAATTCAAAATCCTATTGCTTTGATCTGTGTTCTATAGAACAGCTGTTGAGCCATCAAAATTTTCTGTTGGGCTCAAAATTGATTCATCCAATGTGCTATTTCTTTACTGAACTTTTAGCAAAGAAAGTTATGGTTAGAATCTGTTGTCTTTGCTGATAATTTAGTTCTCTCGTTGTTATAGAATTAATTATACACAACGAGAATCTATTGTTTTTATTCTCATTTTGATGCTTAACGACGCATATATATGGCTTTATTTCTTTGATGTCCTTCTTTATAGGCTACAGGTGAAAGAGCGCCATTTATTTTCCGGGAGATAAGCAAGAGATAGGTCTTGATACAATTAAGTCACATCTGAATTGTATAATTTATAAAACATAAGATGGAGTGTCGTTGTTACTGATGGCAACATCCTGAAGATGCAATGTATGTTACCATATTACTATTTGTAGAAAAAGATGGAAATGCCCGTCATATTTGAATGTGATGCCCAACTTTTGTTTGGAGGTTTCGAACTCGTAATGGAGTATCATCGTAATACTTTTCGACTTTTCAGGACGACTTGGTGCACATTGTTTTGTATTAGTAATTAAAAGGAAAAAAGTAGCAGCTCTTCTCTCAGACCTTTTTAGCAGCATGCGACACGCTATAATTGTTATGCTTCTCACGTGATGGCGGCACGCCAATGAATGATATTTTATCATTTTTCTGAAACCACATAAAGATTATTAGTTCCCACCCTCATTAGCAATGTAATTACAAATTTATAATTGAATTTCTAAAAAAAAAGAAATATTCATTTTTTATTTTTTATTTTCGGCCAGAATGTTCTACTAATTTTTTGACAAATGAGCCCTTTTTATATTCGGTGGCACCCACCAATGCACTACTCGAAATAGTAATTTCTGTATCGACCGCACAATATTATTATTATTATTATTATTATTATTAGTATTAAGATGAATATCAGATTTTGTTAAATTTTTTAATTAATATTTATATATTTTCTGCAATAGTTATACAATATTTTCTTACAAACCTGATCTGGTGAGGGTAGGCGATTGGACAGTACTTTCTAAAGAGAGAGAAAGGTGCCTGATCAGTCATCGGTCATTTCCCCCTAGTTCATTGAATTTGTAGCCGAGTAATCGCCAACTCGAATTGGCACACGTGTGTGAGAAGCACTTCTAGAGTTCGCACGTGTAAAAGCAGCTTTTTATTACAATATTTTTCCATGTGTCTGGTTTTCCAGTTGTACTTGCCTCTACTTTCCTCATTTTCCACTACTTTGTTTGTTTCTCTACAAGAAGGAAAGAAGAAGCTCTCTTGGTATTGGGGAGGCCTTAAAAATGAATGGCTTACATCACGCTCTCTTCCTCTGCTCGTGATTTCTGACCGTCCCTTCTGTCTCGTTTATCATTTCGGTAATAACATTCTCTTCATTTCTTGTCATTGCTTCAACTTTGTGCAAAGATTGGTTACCATCTCTGGATATGATTATAGCCTTTACCTTCCTTTTTTTCTTTTTTCGCCCTCCTTTTGTTTCCTCTTAAATTTCTTGTTTTTGGAGGTTAACTAGTTTTTGACGCAGTTTGTATGCTTGATCTTGGAGACCTGGAGGGGTGTTCGTTGTAAACTGTGGTATTGGTGCAAAGGGTTTTGTCTGGTTATTTAAGGCTAATGAGAAAAAGTAATGAGTTTGTTTAAAGATGATATATTAGCTGCTTTTGAGTGACACATCATGTTCTGCTGAAAAATGTTTCTTTCAAGTTAAATTTTGTTAGAGAAAGAATTAAGTTTGAGGTTCAGAGGACAGATCCTAGTTCGGAGGTTGTTCAAGAGATATGATTAAATAAAATAATTCGATTATTTAATGAATTTAAAATCTACATGGGTAGTCTTGTATGGGTGTGTGTGTTTTTAGACTTTTTTTAAAGAGAAACTTAATGCATAGAGGATATGCATAGAATAATTCCTTGCCATCCTTGGATAATTCTTTGGATCTAAGATATGTGTTTCTTAGCTAAGATACAAGTTATCTTTGGTTTTATTGTATCTTATGGTAGTATTATTGATGTTGTCATGATTATAACTTATTCTGCTTATTTGCAGATTGGTGACCAATTGTTGGATAATGGAGTCTTGTGATTGCATTGATACACAATGGCCCCCTGATGAACTCTTGGTGAGATATCAGTATATCTCAGATATACTTATTGCCCTAGCGTATTTCTCTATTCCCCTGGAGCTTATATATTTCGTGCAAAAGTCAGCCTTCTTCCCATATAGATGGGTGCTTATGCAGTTTGGTGCTTTTATTATTCTCTGTGGGGCGACCCACTTTATAAACTTGTGGACATTCACTATGCACTCGAAAGCTGTTGCTGTGGTGATGACTATTGCAAAGATGGCTTGCGCTTTTGTGTCATGTGTAACTGCTTTGATGCTTGTTCACATCATTCCTGATTTATTGAGTGTCAAAACTAGGGAATTATTTCTGAAGAATAGGGCTGAAGAACTTGACAGGGAGATGGGTCTTATTCTTACACAAGAAGAGACTGGAAGACATGTTAGAATGCTGACTCATGAAATCAGAAGCACACTTGACAGACATACAATTCTTAAAACCACTCTTGTTGAGTTGGGAAGAACCTTAGGCCTCGAGGAATGCGCTTTGTGGATGCCATCACGAAGTGGTATAAATCTGGAACTTTCTCATACTCTAAACAACCAAATACAAGTTGGATCTTCTGTGCCAATAAACCTTCCCATAGTCAATGAAGTCTTTAATAGTGTTCAAGCAATGCGTTTACCCTATAACTGCCCATTGGCAAAGATTAGATCTCCTGTTGGGAGATATGGGCCACCTGACATTGTTGCTGTCCGGGTACCTCTGTTACATCTCTCAAATTTCCAAATTAATGATTGGCCTGACTTTTCTGCAAAAAGCTATGCAGTCATGGTTCTGATTCTCCCTACAGACAGTGGTAGAAAATGGCGAGATCATGAGTTGGAGCTAGTTGAAGTTGTTGCAGATCAGGTTTTACATTTTACACTCTTCTTTCTCTTATATAATGGCTGTCAAATAACTGAATATGATGTCAAAACATTCTTTTAGTTTCCCAAACTTTACCATGACTGAGTTTGTCTATGTATAGGTAAGAATAATCTTTTATGAAGTTCTTTCCGAGAATTTATTATTTAGAATTCATTTTTTAATAACAGAAATGTGAAATGTTGACATTTTTTACTAGACTTATCTTACTTTTCATCATAAAGCCTAATTACCTGTAGTGATTAAAGAGTGGTAGTAGCTTCTTGACGGTAAAGGGGTAACATGGAGGTGTGTCTGAGAACTGAATCTTCATTTGGAAATAATTATGCTGTTGCTAGGCCATCAAAACAACAATGAAGATTGATATTGATTTTACTGCATTAATCTACTTTGTTGTCCATTGGCAACATTTTGCAATGGCATGTGATTAAGTCTTGCAGTTACCCTTGATATTGTTTTGTGAACTAACTGTAAAATCCCTAATTTTTAGTAGAATGTGATATTGATGTAAATGGTCTCTTCTTCGATTTCATGGTACATCTTAGTGGTATTTTCCAGATATGCTATCAATCAAATGATTGTCTTCCAATCTATATGCTGCCTTATTTTGCAGATGATTTCTCGTTCCTTATTCAATTTTGCTCCTTGCTCTAGTGCTTGGTATTCCATGTAAAATGCAAATCTCAGAACTGTTTCTGGGGTTTAGTTTCCAATGCTCAAATTTTTCTTTAATACTTATGCAGGTGGCTGTTGCTCTTTCACATGCTGCTATTCTTGAAGAGTCTATGCGAGCCCGTAATCAGCTCATGGAGCAGAATGTTGCTTTAGATTTGGCTCGTCGAGAGGCAGAGAGGGCAATCCATGCTCGCAATGATTTCCGTGCTGTAATGAACCATGAAATGAGGACTCTGATGCATGCAATTATTGCACTGTCTTCACTTCTTTTGGAGACTGAACTAACTCCAGAGCAAAGGGTTATGATAGAGACAGTTCTAAAGAGTAGCAACCTTTTGACAACACTAGTTGATGATGTTTTAGATCTTTCCCGACTTGAAGATGGTAGCCTAGAACTGGAAAATGGACCATTCAATCTCCATGTGGTTTTGAGAGAGGTAATAATTCCTAATTTTGTACTTCAAAAATTTTTACAAATATTGTTGGAAATAAGCTTGCACTGTGCAGTTCTCATACGAAGCACCCAGGATACATTGTTGATTTTTTGTCTGTGTTTGTAGGTCATTAAGTTGATAAAGCCCATTGCATCTGTAAAGAAATTATCCTTGACTTTGATTATGGCCCCAGAATTACCTACTTATGCTGTTGGTGATGAGAAACGGCTCATGCAAACTATTTTGAATGTCGTGGGTAATGCTGTAAAGTTCACCAAGGACGGTTATGTTTCAATCATAGCTTCTGTTGCAAAACCAGAGTCTTCAAGAGACTGGCGACCTCCTGAATTTTATCCAGTATCAAGTGATGGCCACTTCTACCTACGAGTTCAGGTTGGTCACTTAACTTCCTTTCGGCTGGTCTCATTTGAATTTTAACTTTCTTTCGGCTAGCCTCATTTGAATTTTTTGTCATTCTTGTTCTCTATTATCTCTGCTACTGCATTCTAGGTTAATGATTCTGGATGTGGTATTCCTCCACAAGATATTCCACTTCTTTTTACCAAATTTGTTCAGTCTCGAAGTGGTTCCAGCCGAAACAGTGGTGGAGCAGGACTTGGACTTGCCATTTGTAGACGGTAATGCTAGAAATATGTATTTCAGTATACTGCAAGGAGAACCTTGGTTTATGAACTATTAAATAGGATCAAGGTTTCACTTATGGTCTTGTTCCTTGCTCAACTAAAATTTCCTTGCATATGATTGAATCAGGTTTGTTAATCTCATGGGAGGTCACATTTGGATTGAGAGCGAGGGCCTTGAGAAAGGAAGCACAGCTACGTTCCTTGTTAAATTGGGGATTTGCAACAATCCTTTTAAATCATCCAAACCCCAAGTTGCACCCAAAGGTCGTGCGAGTGGAAGTGCGGATCTGAGTATGCATAAACCAGCCTTTAGAGATAATGATGTGGTAGCTTCTTCCAAATCACGTTACCAAAGAAGTCTTTAGATGCCACTGGTACAATAGAACTATAGAAGAGAGAATGTGCTGATGAGTGATGAGAACAAGTGAACCTGAATTCTTATCACGTCATTAGAGTCTGAAAAATCAAGATTACTGTCCAACCCAAGACCCAAGAATTGGATTTAATCTGTTAGTATTGTTGTAAATAGATTGCCATTCGTCCATAGCTAAGATATAGTATCATAATACGAAAGAATTTTGTATTAATAGATCTTCGGCTGTGCTTGATGATATTATATATGATTTTCTATACGCATGGACGATCAATGAGCAATAATTCTTGGCTGTTTGTGTCTTGCAAGGCACACTCCTTCTGAGCCAGATTGCATTTACAAACAGCACGTGCATGAGCGTGCCGGTTTATTATTAGATTGAACTTCGGGCGCACGTCCTTTCACCTAAGGAGAGGCTAAATAAATTAATTTTATGGGAACAATCAGCGTCTATTTGCCATATATGCCATATACCAGCTGCTCGGCCTGCTGTGCCATGCTTATGCTTGCCCCCTCACACTCCAAGCTCATCCACGATCAGTTTCTTGCCAAAATTAAACCAAATAACACCAATACGTTTGTTTTCAACTAGTATGACATCGTTGTTGATTTTATACTTTACATACCCATACATAAATAAATAAGAGATCCACGCATAAATATCACATTGAAATACTAGTTTCATAAACGTCGTGACTCAATTAAAATACTAGTTTCACACTCCTGACTAAATTAAAATACTAGTTTCACACTCCTGTCATTCCTCGAATATAGATGTCGGTTAAGTTGTTTAATATCTACCACATTTCATCCATCCAAGAAGTATCCTACTTCAATTGATTGATCGTAAAGCATTAAGTTGATAAATCTCCTTTGTAGTCAAACTGCTAAACCGTAATTTCTCCCAGTATTAGATTCATGTAAAAACCTCAATGGCAGTGATTTTACTCCTATAAGCTTAGTATAAGAAATAGATTCAATCTAAATCCTAATCTGATGTCTAAAACCAGCCACACTTCCAATTAACTATTAGAAGCCAATGATTATCATACACAACTCACCACCACACCACGGAGATGCAAATCCCAGTCCTACTTATTCCACCGAGTCCCCTCTATGAAAATAATACCAACTGACAAGGCAGTTTTATTTGAAAAAGGAAACAAATGCAGTAGAATTACTACTGCACGCAATAATAAAATCTGACCCTCCCGAATTGAGTTGCATCCATGGACTCTTTAACTCCTGGTAATCCTTTAGTCAAAATCAAAATTGCTAGGAAACCCCAACAGAAAACCATGCAACTCAATGTATAAGGAAGAAGCAAGAAATAAATCAAAGTGTAAAGATTAAACAGATAACATGAAACCTCCTTTCATCTATGGTATTTAAGTAACAAGGTCCAAAAGAAACCAAAAAGAACATCGGTTTGACAAAACTACCCTGCCACAGGTAACTGGGGACACAGGCTATCTAGGGTCCAATCCTTCCCTGCAGTCCACTAATATCTCACTTCTTGGATTTTTTCTGTGCCCTGCAAGAAGAATAAAAATTAACAGACAGGAAATAATAGGATTCAACTATACCGTAACGTACTCTTTACAGTATATACTTACTCTGTTGACTGAGATGCAGCAGCAGGTGGTGCTGTTGCCGGTGCTCCACCAGGTCCCTGTGCACAGAGAAAAGAATTTTCACAATAATAAACAAACAAAATAACTCACTAATTGCAGTAATATTCACATGTAGATCAATGTGTACAACAATGAAGCGTTTGGAGAGCAACATAGTTATTTGCAAAGGAAATATTGTCACAGGGATTACCAAAATTGATACATCAATGATAAATTCAGGGCATGTAAGACCACAAGTCCTTGACATATTATATATAAATAAAAAGAAAAGGTATTATCATTCTTAAATGAAGTAAATACTGCACATGTACAAGGCTGTTAAGACAATGATAATGTAACTTAATTATGTCAGTCCATGTTCAGTATGAAGTATCTTATAGTCTATTAAAGTCTGTTACCTGGGCTAAACGTTCTTCCCTCCTAGCGAACTTTCTCTCCCTGCTTGCCTTGTTCTTCGCCCTTTTGGCCTCGAACTGGTCAGACAAAGTTTTTTCTCTTGCCTTCTCAGCCTTAGACTTGTGGATGCTCTCCATCAGAACTCTCTTATTCTTAAACACATTACCCTTCACCTTCATGTACATATCGTGGTACATATGTTTGTCAATTTTCTTTGCTTCCCTGTACTTACGGAGCAAGCGCCTGAGAACACGCATTCTTCTCATCCACAAGACTTTTGTTGGCAGCCTTGCTTCCCTTGTTCCCTTACGCTTACCTAGAATCAGTAAACAGAACTACTAATTATTTCATTTGAACAACTATAATTTTTTTACTTTTCCTAAAAAGAGAAGTACAATTTCCTATCTCAGCACCCAATTGAATACCCAACCTAATAAACATGATTTTCTGTTTATAATAGATATATGCTAAATTCTTGACATATCAAACTGAAAATACTTGATACATCAAACTGATAGACCATATATGTAACACAGTATGAAAATGAAAGAATCAAGTGCTTGTCATACATAGTAGAATAAGCAAGACTAACAAGAATTTGAGTACTCAAGTTATAACACCAACAAAAAATCAGTCCAAATCCATTCTCTATTCAAACTCAAATCCCCACAAATTTCAATATTTATAATTTAACTGAAAGATACCATATCCAGAGTGGCGGCCCTTTCTCTTAGCTTCCTTCATGCGACGTGCACGGGAACGAGAGTGAATCTTGGTTGGCTTTCTGATGATAAAACCATCCTTAACAAGCTTCCTGATGTTCTGGCCTGCATTTCGGAAACAGGTGCATCAATAAACAGTAAATGAAAAAAAGGCCAACATTACCAGAGATGCATATTTCCACTCCTATGGTTTATAATTGCAAGTCCCTCAAACCAAACATATTACACAGCACAAACATACACATACCATATAGTGGGATGTTATATGCACACCAAAAGGAAGATACAGTGGGATTCTTCTACGGAGTTTATTTCAAGTTGACCAAGAACTGCAACATCAATAGCTGAAAGCTCATATAGTTGCTTGAAGAAGACCCAAAAGAAAAAATCAAGCATTTAACACTGGCTTGGATGACTTGCGTCATTTACTTACCAAATAAAAAATCAACAAAAACAATGCAATTAAGCATAAGCCGACCTCCAGCCAAAATACGCAAATAAAACTATTCATTTCTCAAAATTCCAAATAAAAGACTAGGTATAATTAATGGTTTAATTCTATTTTCTCATTTTTAAGTAAAGCACTAACAAGAGTTTAATAAATAAGAACGTACTGCTATGCTACTGCTACCTCCTAATAAAATCATTACCATATTGCAAAGAAGTGAGCTGTCATTCACAAAAGAACACAGCAGAGCAAGAAAAGAATAAGAAAATAAGCGTATCTAGTGCTAAATTATAGTCAGAAAGTACCACAAACTAATCGGGTAAACACTATGTACACAACCACGCATCAAATATAAGAAAACAGCTAAAAAAATTTAACACGCACTTAAAACCTAGTCCAATTAGGTCTTTAACCCTCATTTCTCATGTTCCGTAAATAAATTCAGGACAAATAAACAAGCCCTGTAATGGCGGATTTAACATATAAAGAACAAATCAGCAGAAGGAAAATAAAAAACCATAAAACAGGAGTACGAAAGCACACGTGAGTTGGCCATGGAAATTTCGTTGACTTCATTTGGATCGAGCCAAACCTTCCCTCTCCCGCACTTGAGTACGCTCGCTGCGAGCCGCTTCTGAAGCTTGAGCGAAACCATCTCTCTTCAGTGTCCTGTCTCCCTTCGCAGCAGCTGGTGGGAAGACACAAGGAAAGATGTGATTCGAGTTTATATAGAAAGGTTGGCTTCTAGGGTTTCAGAGTGGCTTCGTTTGTTATTTGAGCCGGTTCGGGTTTGGGTCCTTAAGATGGGTTATGATAATTGCGATGTCAGTTATGATCTATAATGATATGGGCCACAGGGAATCAGGTTTGGGCCGTCATTGTGAGACACGTGACTGACTCAAATCTAATTTCTTCTTTATGACCCCAAAACAATTGAGTGTTACTGCACGCCAAACACGCCCAATTCATTTATCCTGACAAAGAGGGGTCTTTGTCTTGATTTAGTTAGTACTAAACGCAAACGCAAAAGCAAAAATATGTGATTTTTTAAAAACAACAAACTTCATGGACTGTACATGGACAGGCATGTTCTATTCGTTGAAATCAAACTAAATTGGACCAAAAGAACTTAGTTTCTAATTTCTTTTCAAACATAGATTAAAATCCTTCAAGTTTTGTCTAATTTCCGTCCTTCAATTGTGGACTTGAATTTTTGTGAATATTATTTGATTTAAATTAAAAAATAATTGTATAATAAATAATTTATTAAACAAATTTAAATTTAAATTTAAAAAAAATTTATACAATATCTAAATTTTATTTTCAATCCGGATTTTTTTTTATTAGGATCTAATGTTTAGACTTAATACCAAAAATCAGATCTGCTGTTATTCAGTTGATTTTTTTTTTTTTTTGGGATTTTCGTAACCTTTTTGTCCCGTGCCAGGCGAAAGATAATTGTGTGAGACGAAAATTTGACGCCAACCTCACGTGAAAACCATTGCAACTTGCAAGCAACACGAAGCATTACATACGCGTGTGTCACGTGATTATACACGTAGCATATTAGTTTATAAATAATAGGTAGCCATATTTATAAAAGTTATATACACGTGTCGCAAAGATTAGAAGAAAGCTTTCTCCGGATGGAAATCAGGCGGTAAATACCACACCAGGATGTCGGTGACCGGTGTGGACGAAGTACAATCGTACTACACAACAACAAAAGTAAGCAACGTACAAGTTTCATAAGCCGAAACTATGTGCGCCCACCATGGTGAGAGGGTAAAAACGGTAATCACAACCGCAAAACCAACAGCGCCGCTAGATTGGATATGAGGATGTGGATTGAGCTGGATTCTCTGTCTGACCAAAATCTCTGCTGTCTGCCAAATCAGCATTCAGCTACTTGCATGCCTTCCAATTGCCTTCTAGTGCTGCAGTGGTCGATCAACCACCGCGTTGTTTCCCGTTTCAATTGCCACTTCCCAGCTTTTCCTGGTGGCACTCTGAACTCTTCCTTCCTCATGGTTGTTCTATGACTTTTCCAATTCTCTCACGTCATTACGTTGGAACACAAAATCGAAAATGGGGACTTCCGCGGGGATCAGGCATTATTTGCTTCTTGACGAGAATGTGAAATTTTAGATATTATTGAATATGTTAAATTATAAAGACAATATTTAAACTAAACCACAAATTTCCGATGCTTTTGTTCGTTGACATCGTATAAGAGAGAAAAATCAGAGTGGAAGAAAGACTAGAAAAAAGCAACTTCGTTTTCTTGGTCGGAAATACAAATTTCATTTACCAGATTGAGCTTGCAAAGTTCTAAACCAATATAATGAAATTACAAATTTAAACATTAATCCTAGAACAGCATTACTCCTTCCACCGAATTTATACAGAGACCAAAACAGACTTAAAAAACAAAAAATAAATAAATGAAAACAACGGCTACCCTGCTGATCAGCTCACAGGGGCAGGGGCAGGGGCAGGGGCAGGGGCAGCAGCATCATCGAAGCTCCAAAGATCACCCACAACACTTTCCTGTACATTATTATTATTGGGAACAGCAGGTGATTGCCCATCGAGATACGGAATCTGATAGAACTTCATGTAATTCTCGTAAGCCATAAGCTCCTCAGACAGCTTCCGCACTTCGTTCTCTTCCTCCTCAGCTTTTCGCATTTTCTCCTCTTCTTTCACCTTCGTTTGAGCAAAAGAATCGTCATTCACGCTCTGGTTAAGGTTCAGCAGCTCTATTGAATCATAACCGCTCTCTGAACCTGAACCTGAACCAGAACCAGAATTCTCCCCTACGGAAGTAACAGTTTGGTCGCCAATCTCAGCTCCATATCCTCCAATTTGGTTCAGATCATAAACATATTCAAAACCCAAACCTTTAGCAGAATTATGATTTAGAACATGGTCAGTTTGAGGATGATATTGAAGGGCAATGGGATTTGGTTTATGATGATTTTGAGCAGGGGTGTTGATAAAGCTGTCGTCTTCGTTGGGGAAATTAACTTTGGCTTTCTTGCCGCGAATCTTGCGGGCTTCTCTGTCGTAAGCTCTGGCTGCTTCTTCTGCTGTGTTGAAGGTACCAAGCCAGACTCGAACCCCTTTTCTGGGGTCACGAATCTCAGCAGCCCATTTGCCCCAGGGCCGTTGCCTTATTCCTCTGTAGAGGTTCTTCCTCTGTCTCTTGGCTTTCTTCTCCACTTGCACATTACCTGTTCAAAATCCACAGTCAGAAATCAAACCCTTTAAAAAGAAAAAAAAAAGAAAAAGAAAAAGAAACTGCGTAGAGAAATCTGAATTAAAGTTGATACCTGAAGAAGAGGGTTGGGGCCTTTTGAGATTAGTGAGAGGGCAGTCACCAAGAGTGAAGGAATTCAGAAAGGATTCGAAGTTGTTGTTGTTGGATTTAGTAGCGAATGGTGAATCAGGCCAGAGGTCGGAAGCGGTGATGCGACGGCCACGCTGGCGAGGTTGGCCGTCGCGACGTATAAAGCCTTCTATGATAGCACCGCCACACATGATATGATTTTCAGACAGATAAACTAAACTAACAACTAAGACAGTGGTTTTGACAAACGAGAGGAGAGAATATTATTAAAGGAGAATGGATGGGTAGTAATGAAAGAGATGCCAAAAAGGGTTTTAGAGCTTTGAACGAAGAATGAAGAATGAAGAATGAAGAGAAAAGAGGAGAAGAGGGGTTTATGTATTATTAAGGGGGGAAGAGTTGGTGGGTGGTGGGGTTGGATGACAGTAGAATTATTCGGGTACTGGGAAGTTTCTCGAGATTTACTGTTTTGTACAGCATATGCTTTCCATTTATTATATTGTCATAGAATTTTTCACTACAATTTGACAGTCTTGTTCTTACCTGGTTGCCAAGCATATCTAATCTCCTCTTCTCTCGAAGAATTGGAACACGTTAATTGAATTTAGTTTAGTTAATAAATATCTAAAACCTAAAGTAATCAAGTTGGTGTTTGACCAGCCTGTCTCACCGACCCAGAGATTGGCCAGGGGACAAGACGAGGATGAACTCTCTTTGTCATCTCATGTCATGTATCTTCGTTGAATATCTTTAAGATGTCTAGAAAAGATAGTTTATATGTTGCATCCGCGAAGCGAAGTCATTGGATATAAAATGTGAGATTATGTATGAAGTCCCGTCTCTAATCAGATATACAAACTAAAAGACAATTATGGTGTCAATATGTAATAGAATTAGTGAGGTTTTAATTGAATTTTACATATATTAGCTTGTTTAAGAGTACTGAGTGGAATTAATTATTAATTTTCATATAATTTGGATAATAAATTTGGTCGAGTGGCCGCACATATAAATTAATGCTATTACCGGGCCAAAGTGGGTCAGTTGACTAAAGTAAGGAAAGTCAAAATTTGATAAAGAGTTGGGAAGACGAGAAATGCTTAAAGCAATTAATTAATTAAGGATTTAAATAATAAATAGAGGGAGTAATACTAGCAGCGGATTAGGATAATTAGGCCAAGTAAAACAACTGAGACCTGTTGTTTTGGGTGTCAAGTTGCAGAGAATGTCGGTTCATCTCATAGCTAAATGCTAATGCTATATAGCGTTAGATCATAGGCTAGCCAGAAGATTAAACCCCACTAATTTTAGTGTCACGTGATCTGAGATTCGAAATGATCTCTTCAAATCGTTCAGCCAATTTAATTAACGTGCAGAGTCAGAGACCTAGGTCGTTTCACATAAGATTTCGACATCATTAATTAAAAGTCTGAGAATATCGCACTTATGTATTATTACGGGTAAAAATACGCTGCATACATGATAGTACGTAAATTATCGATGTTTTAGTCCACACTTATAGAATGATTTACTCGTATCAAAACTCATCTTATAACGAATCCTTACTAAAATAGAATCCAATTTTAAATAGTTTAAAAAATATTTACATAAAGAATATCATGTAGTTTATAATTAATAGTTTATATAAAAAAATGAAAGGAGTAAACTCTATTTTAATATAATTTTAAAAGTTAAGGATTTGATCTTTAAAAATAATAAAAAGTTTTCTTATGTTTTAAGATCATATAGGGACCACTTGATATAGTTAAAAACAACTGTCTGATTAGAGGAGATATTTTAACTTTTAGGATACTGAATGTGAGTCTTATTTGACGCTGTCAGTTTTTGAGAGATTACAAATGAAAACAAATAAACTTTTACCATATGTACATAAGCTTAAGGCAATCTCCTACTCGAATTAAATCATGTCATATGACATGTAATTTTAGAAAAAGTCATGAAGATCAATCTCAGCTCACCACGTATCCTTAATTTTGACTTTAAGATAAAGTTTCAAATAGTAAAAACTTGAGAAAAGAAAATATGAAAAAATTATGGCTACACTGTCCAATCAATCATAAATAAAGAAATGTATGATATATATAAACATTTATCTCAAGGTGTAGGGATCTTTATCTTGGTTTTTGCTCATTTGCTCTCTCTCACTACAAACACATGTCATTTTACACTTTCTCTCTTTAGGAAAGAAGAAACTTTATTATGCTCGTACGTTCTTAGAGACAACTTTAAACACACATTAATGGTGATTTTTTAAAGGTTTAGTAATTGTTTTTGTCTCCTAAAAGGCCTCATTTTACTCCTTTTTCATGTTTTTTATGTGTGCCTTAGTTGACTTTATTTTTTTTACATAAATTCGCCTTGTATTCACCATTTTAAGCTATAAAAATCAAGTTTTAAATTTATTTCCTTAAGGTATTGACTTGAACGTTAGAGTGGCCTCGCCGAAAAACTTCTGACGTCTTCCTTTTAATCGTGTTATTTGCTATAGGCGATTTCATCCAACTTAAGTCCGAGGTCAGTAAGGGTGCGAGACAAGGAAGGTTTGCAACGGTTTGGCTTGTGGCTTGGTGAAGTGTGAGAGACCACTTCTAAAGCCTACTCGGGGTTAGGACAAGGTTAGAATGGATGCGTAATACTGAGCTCAGACTGTTGACTGATTATTCATCTCTAATTTAGATACAAATCACTTAATATTCTAATTCTACTTCATCGGAGCTGATTATTTTACCGCATCAACATATATAATAATTATCAGCAATTCCATATCACCTTATATATATTAATTTTATGATTAAATTTATTTCACCATTAAATATGTATTTAAAAATATGTACAAAATAATGGGATGCTAATAAACACCCCCCTCCCCTCCTTCCTTTTCTCTCTCTCTCTCTCTCTCTCTCTCTATATATATATATATATATATATATATAAAGACATATTATAATGGATGTGTTTTGAAAGTTTTCTTTAAAAAAAAATATTGGTCACAATTTAAGCAAATTGACTATGAATTAATAATATTACATCCAATGCAATAAATGAAAATGAGTTTACTTTATATTGCAACTTAGGTGGCATTTTTTTTTATTTGACTCTAAATATGATTAAAATATGAATTTAACTGAAATCTAAATTTGAATGATATGTTTATTTTTTATTTTAAAATATTTGAAATTAAGTATTAAGTTGTTTGTTTTAATAAAATAAAAAATTTAAAAATTGATATTTTGACAAATATACCCTTTTAAAAAAAAATATACTTATATTTAAATAATTTTGATTATATTAAAACAATAATTAATAAATAATTAATAAATTATATTAGTATGTATATTATTTATTTACTTGATATATGTTTTTTTAAAAAAAAATAATTTTTAATCGATGATATAAAGATTAATAAAAATTAAATAAAAATAATAAGTTATATTATAATATAATTGTAATTATGTAAATATATAAATTTATTATAATAATTAAAATATAAAATAAATAGGATTGAAAAGATAAGTTGAAAGGACCCACAATAGAGAAGAGATACTTTAAAAATAAATAATTAGGGTTTTAATTTTGTTAATAAATAATTTAATAAAATAAGGATAGTTTTGAAAAATAAAAAGATTAAAATATGCAGACATTTGCTTATTTATATTTAAATTAAAATTTTTAACTTAATTATGTTTACATATTTTATCAAATATTTGAACATAAATTAAAAAATAAACGACTTCTGAACATCTGAATAATTATATTCATATTTCAATCAGAAAAACAAACAATTTCTTAATGTGTCTAATTGTCAAGAAGAGATCAAAAAGCTCTTAAGATTAATAAAAGTATTTTATTAATAGAAAATATAAATATATTAGATTTATAGAAAAAAAAAACCTTATTTTAAAAAGTAATGTTATATTTCTTAAACACTATTTTAGGTTTAATCATTTTAAGTGATAAATTTTTCATAGATTAAATGGTAAAATAATGTAATATATTATTTTTAAAACATAAAATTTTATTATTTAATTAATGAATGACATGTCACAATTTTTTAAATAATATTTTAAAAGGGTACTATCAATCTAAAATTAATTAACATTTTAATTATAATTATTAATATATATGAATCACCGATAAAAATATTTGGTATAATTTAAAACAAAACATCGAGTAATCTTTGTACATGTTAATGAAGGTGAGAACAATTAACTGGTAATATTTACATATTTCAAATTTTTATGACAAATAATGTGACATTTATGAAATAATGTTGATATCTTCCATCAATTAATATATATTCGTTAGTTGTTTATCCCATTTTGTTGATTTTTTTTTTTGTATATTACAATAAAAAGCTCTTAAAAGTGAAAAACGACTTTATAATATTTAATTAACCAATTGTTCCAAAACGAGCATAAAAATTATTGATGCATAAAAATTATGTAAGTTATTTTAAAATTAAATCAAGATTATAAATATATATAAATATATAAATCGGCACGAAAATTAATAATTGAAGAAAGAGTGTAATAAAGCTGCAGCCACGTCATGCAAATGAAGTTGATTTTATGGCCATAATGTACAGGAACATCATAATCCATGGCCTTGCCTTTGAAGTTTATGCGTATCACGTCCTGACCCCCTTGCCCTGGCCTTTGGAGCAAGCTGAATTCGCGTTCATTAAATTAACTACTGATCGACCAGGTCATTGAATTTGAATCTGTAGACTTCCAAGTGCTATGTACATGTATAAATATATCCCATACATCCCCTAGGCCCTAGCTATATAAAGCCACAGTGGTGCAGCTCCTAATTCACTTCACCCCTCCTGAAGTTTTTCAGTAATACTTCTCCCTCATATTCTTTTTCGTAACGCATATATATATATATATATATATATATATATATATAAACTCATGGCTCTTACCCGTTTGTTCTTTGCAACCTCTTTGCTTCTCTTGTCATCACAAGCCCTTGTTTCTGCAGTTGATGACGGATATGGTACTAACTATTATGCTCCAAACGCAGAACAAGAAAACAACAATCCCAAACACCTTCACCAATTCGAACCTAAAGATTACACCGACCCTGTCCCCGAACCGAACCCTGACCAAATCAAACCTAAAGATTATACTCATCGTGTCCCCAAACCCGATCTTAATAACAATCCAGAACCCGATCAGGGATATCTTCCTAAACCTCAGCCGGATGGTTATATCCCTGACCCAAAGTCTGCACTGGACAAACTACCCAAACCAAAGCTTGACAAGCCAGAATATGTTGTCCCCAAACAAGGACTCGAAAAGCCAATCCCAATTTGCATTGAAGGCCTTGTTTTATGTAAAAGAGGCTCTAAATTTACTCCTATCAAAGGTAAATTTCTTTTCTCTTATTCTTTTAATTGAAGACTCTATATATATATATATATTATCAAAACTGGTTTCCTAGTTGGAGTCATGAATGCATGCATGTCTTGCTATATATTTAGAATGGTTGGAATAATTTTTCTTTCTTTTTAATTATTGTTTTTGGTATGATTGTCTAATTTTTTAATTTCTTCTTGCAGGAGCCTTGGCAAGAATAACGTGTCTAGGTGAAGATGAGACTGGTTATGATAAATCACTGTCCATCTTGAGTCCTGCAACAGATGAGAAGGGTTTCTTCTTTGCAACATTAACATCTACTCCAAAGCCTTTCCACAGTTTAACGCTTACAGAATGCAGAGCATACCTGGAGAACTCTCCATCGGAATCGACCTGTAAAGTTCCAACTGATATCAACGACGGGATGAGTGGTGCTTTGCTTGACGCTTATCGCATCCTCAAAGAAAAACACATCAAATTGTACAGAGTTAAACCATTTGTCTTCACCCCGGAATCTGCACCAGGCGGTTATTAATTAAAATTTATCCCCCGTCCGAGCAATTCTTTTTTCTAATTTTTAACTTCTTTTTATTAAGGAGTATTGAAGGTTTCGATTTTTTTTTCTTTTTTTTGTTTGTTTTTAATTATTATGTACTGGTGGAATGAATTAAATTTGCTGCCTGCCATATTTTCACAGCAAGAAATTAAATGTCTTACTAGTAAGAATTGAAGCATGTGTTTTATATATTCTGGAGGTTTTAATTTGTTAATGCAAATTAATTTGTAATAGAACTTCAAGTTTGTATCAGTTCATATAAACTTCATATTGGAATCGAGTACGACGACATTCTAATTGAGCAACGCCAGCTACTTCTGAATTCAACGTAGTATTTTATAAGTAGTAGTAATGCACGTTGTTACCGAAAGACGATGCATGCCCAGTAAAGGTAGCAGCCTTTCAAGACCAGATAATCGAGCAGAGATATTGATTACCACCACACCACATGGCCAACATTCATCAGAGTTGCTTCAAGTGTATTACAACTCGTAAACATCATCAGTCTTGATCTTTACGATACCAGTTATATAAAGTGTATCTGGCTGGGGGTCATATATATGGAGACGATCGATAATCATGCTCGTACTGTTTTATATAGTTACGTGCGGAAATCCTTCTAGTTGATACGCAACTCAAAAGTCTTTAATGAACTCCAGTGAGTATTCATATGCCAAAAATGCATAATGACTTCATATATATACCTGCTAAAAACCAAAAAGACAGACAATGAGTCGAGACTCGTTTAAATTTTTATTGAATGATTCTCTATATAAAAAATCGTTAAAAAATAGAAACTAATTTTTAAATCTCCATTTAAAGAGTTACGTGATTAATGTGACTTATCTTTTCAACAATTTTCGGTACATAACGGTTTGGCTTTTCATATATATGGTCATGATAAATAATTAAATGTCTATAAAGAATATAGGATTGCATACGGAGGATATTAGTTAACCAGTATATTAAAGGGTAAATTGCGATTAATTAACTGACACAGAATGAATTAATTTCACTTTTCATCAAATCTTTATTTTTTTATAATAAAAAAAATGGTGAATATCCGCAGATGATGCAGTCAAAAGAAGTGGGTCTATGAGCTATACAGTTGCAGGCCGAAAGGAAACAGAAGCCTTGCTGATCCAAGCCCAACGCATGAGTCATTTTCCAATATCACAAAATGACAAAGAAACGGTACATAATGCTTGCAACAGCAGGTACTGCACAGATCTTCTGCACATCACCTGCAAGGACGAAATCAGCATCATCAATGGTGAAGATTGCGTAGTATACATAGATTAGTATAGGCAAATTGTATACTGTTCACTAGGCTTTCAAAATGCCCGGAAATGTCACATATAAAAAGGGCTCTTTGTGAAGCTGCAATATACCAAAAAAAACAATACACATTACTGTCGAAATATTTGCGATCGCTTTCCTTCTTCTGATCATGACAATGATTAATGAATAATGGGGAATTAAAGTTCAAACACTAATATATATATATATATATATATTATTCGTATTATTTTGAGAACTAAAATGAATTGGTTCACTGAATATATACTACTGATGAAGATATATCTCCAAAATTTATGTACATACATATTGACTTGTTTTGTTAATATATATATATATATATATCAGTTAAAATTTATAAGAAAGAGAAAATAATTTTGATTTGTTGATTCTTGCTTTGAGGCTTGCACGTCAGGTTGCAAATAATCGGTGCACTAATTAATTGGAGCATCCAATATCCCTACAGATTCCTTTCCCTGTCGTGCCCCCAACTTGCTTCCACTTCCAAATACATGAACATGCTACATATATTTAATTAATTAATTAATTAATTTCACGATGAAGAGCGAGATATACAATCCCCTGCATGCATTCCTATGAATAAAAACCCACATTCTGCTAATTACACCATAAAATCTATTGCTCTATTCTTCTTCTCTTGGAGCATTTGTTGTCGATTAAAATGACTCTCTCACATTCCATCTCTGCAATTCTTCTCTCTCTGCTTGTTTTGTCACTGCTGGTTATCGCTTCAGCTGGTCGGTACGCTCTCTATCCCAACGTTGAAATACCCAATCAAGAAGAAATAAGCGATCAACCCTTTAATCTATTGCGCATTCAAGGCCTTATTTACTGCAAAAAACACTCAGAAATCACCCCAATTGAAGGTAATACTTCTATACGAATCAGGAGCTGTGGCAAGGATAGTGTCTAGCAACCGATGAGCATGGTTACGAAAGAGCACCATTCTCAATATTGAGTGATGCAACTGATGCCAAAGGGTATTTCTTTGCAACACTGTCTCCTTTAGAGGTGGAATATTTGTCGAGGCTTAAAAGAGTGTAAGGCTTTTCCTGAGCTCTCTCCATCTGGGAATTGTAGTGTTCCAACAAACGTAAACAATGGGATCAGTGGTGCGCTTCTTACTTCTTATCGCCCCCTCAGTAAGAGGAAGATGATATTGTTCTCTGTCCCACCATTTTACTTCACCCCCGAAACTCGATCAATCTCTAATGGTTATTGATAATCTTTATTAATTGTACTGTACATACATATGTATATATATATATATATATATATATATAAAACCCGATTTTGGATATTCTCTTAATAATATTGTTGTCATTGGAAAATAAAATTTAAATTCTCTCCAGAACCTCAGAATTGAATTGTTTGATCAGTATTTATTTATTTATTTAGTTTAGCAAATATCTATAGAATTAGAAATAAGAAACATGAATGGAAAGTGGGGGAAGATGGGCCATGTTCAATGTTTTAGAATTGAATTGTTTGCATATCCTAATTAATTAATTTGTTAATAATAAACGCACGCTGACTATATATATAAACATATATATATGTGTGTAAAGTACAACCAATGAACATTAGGTCTTTATTTATATATTTAAAACCATGCCATTGCCAATAACATCTCAATTCTCAACCACTCCCCTACACACATGTCAAACTATGTAACACGTAGGAATTAATGTAACATGTCAAACGATACAAACTTGCGACATCTGTATTAATAATAACTATGTTATGTCCATTGTCGACCGTCCACTATATTATTGTTATTTTTAAATATGAGAGGCTTTTGTTGCGTGGCACGTAAAGCTCGTGGGTAACCATGACCAAATAAACAAGGTCATCATCATACGGGTGGATGGGAGATGAATCCAGTGACATAAAAGAAAGAAAATAACAAGTGAATATCGAAGACATCATATGTAATACAAATCATAAACACCGTCACCGCTTGCTTAATTTCTCATGATTTGACATGTAATTTCATTTTAATATTTCTATTCAATATATTTATTTGACTAATTAAAATTAACCCACCAGTGAGAATTGTGGTAGAAATAAAAACTAGTAGGATGGTAATCGGTGAGGTAAGAGAGAATTAAGAGGTGAGTTAAAATACTTGAGACAGGCTGTGAGAATAACAGAATCTCAAGGAGCGAGCGAGTAGGAAGGAACCGGAGATCACATTCCATGTAACAATATCTGTCAAAGGCGATGTCCGCTTCAAACTCCGAGTTTGATACTTCACTCCCTCCCAAGTCAATCCCCTTCCGCCCTTTATCTTCTCTCCTCTTCTAATAAAAGGATCAAAGCCGTTTTATTCCTCATACCCTTGTACATCAGACTAGACATACCGTCAATCAATCAATCAATCAGATTATAAAATTTTTAATCCGCAGACATGGGGGAGATTAAGACCACAAACGAGAAGAAGAAGTCGCAGCTACGTTTTAATGTTGGTGGCGGAGTTGTTTTAGGAGGTGTGGTTTTGTTGGGTGGAGGATTGGCTGTTGCAGGATTGATGGCTGCTTTTTCAATCATCAAGAATAGAAATTTTGGGAAACATTATCACAAGAATCAGGATTCAACAACAGTGACACCTTCCGATAAAATACATGATGGAAGTCCGGGCCTGAGTTTTGTTCTTCAGAATCCGTCAACAGCGGTTCATCAAAATTCATGGTTAGCATCTATTGTTAGATATATTACTATAATTGAATTCTTGTTTTTTCATGGGATCATGGTTGTTTTTGCAGTTGTACAAGCCATGGGACACCGACAATTGATGTAACTGTAACTGAAATCCTGATGGATCCTAAGGAGTTGGTCTCCGCGCATAATATGGCCTTGGTAATTTGTAATTTGTCCCATACGCGACACACTTTTGCCTTTATTCTTTTGTGTGTGTGTGTGTGTGTGTTTTTTTTTATTTTTTTATTTTTTCAAGCAAAGTAGAATCAGGTCTAAGTATACATTGCCGTTTAAGAATCTTTTATGAAATAACATTGTTGGAAAGACTTGATTTATAAGTTACTACGGCTCTCGAAAATAAAAATAAAAATATTAATATTATGAATATTATGGTTTAGGAAGAGAAAACTCTGCCCACAATGGTCGGAGAAAAAGAGGATCCAAGCAATTGCCATCAAGAGATCATCTCCATCTCCTCCGATGATCTAAACAAAGAGTGCATTGAATCAAGCAATGAAGAATCGCCGGCGCCAGAAAACATTATCAAGAATGACCCCTCTAAGAATTGGCAATTGACGGAGAACATTGAAGCAAAGAAAGAGGATGAACCAGCAGAGCTGAGAAAATTGGCTGCTGTAGAAGAAATTTTAACAATGCAATCTCTTAAAGGCGACGAGGAACAAGAACAAGGAGTAGATGATGACAACAACAAT
Source organism: Azadirachta indica (assembly GCA_022749755.1). Classification (NCBI taxonomy): domain Eukaryota; kingdom Viridiplantae; phylum Streptophyta; class Magnoliopsida; order Sapindales; family Meliaceae; genus Azadirachta; species Azadirachta indica. The sequence goes on from CM040440.1 coordinate 18,307,691, forward strand.
GACGATAGTGAAGAACATATGATAGAGAAAGAGGAAGAGATCGCAGAAGGAGAATTAGCACCGAAAGAAGAAGGAGATGATCATGATGACAACAGCAATGAAGATAATAGTAGCGAAGACGTTACAGAGAAAGAGGAACACGAAGAGAGCTCTGAAGGAACAGGCAGCTCTTCCGTGGAATCCAATGTTGAGGCGATTTGGCCGACAGAGATGATAGAGGCCTTGTCACAGGAACTCGAAGGAATTAATGCAAACAAAGCCAAGCCAGAATCATATGCTTACTTAAACCGCAAAATTGACGATAGTGTTTTTAATGGATATGGCAACAATAACGGAACTACTGAAAATTCAGGGATATTGAACGAGAAAGGCGAGAACATACACTTACCAAGGCGAGAAGTTTTTGTTTGGTGGTTCTTGGCGGTACTCTTTCTGCTGCTGCTACTGCATATTCATCGTACAGTTACTGTTCACGATCTTTCTTGTCAGAATTCTGTCCTTGGTCCGCGGGTTTAAAGAATTGCCACCTATGAGTTTTTCTTCGAGTAGAATGATATAATAAAGATGTCAGGTTTCTGATAATTTTCCAATGTTTTTGGCGAACCAGCAACTCCTTGCTAGTACTGCTAGTGTTATGTCAACAGCAAATCCCTAGTTGTATCTAATTATTAAGAATCTGAATATGGTAGAGAACTTAAATTATCATTACATCTTTTTCAAACAACGGTTTATTAACAACAAGAGTACAATAAGCATGAGATCTTGGTAGCTGCGTTTGCAGCAACATTATCACAGAAATGGCCAGTATAAATGCATCCTATCACAATTGTACCCTCAGATAAGTCTACCCGCCACCATCATCAACTTACAATACAACACCGATGCGGGTGCCACAGCTGTTTATATTGTTATGGACAAGAAATTGGGGCACTAGATACCATGGTCAGTGATACATAAAACAATTTGCAAACTGATAAAAATGATACATAAATTCACATAAAAAAATTTTATACATGAGGCAAGATAGAGTGAAGATGTGGACCATGAAAATTTCATATACAGCAAGAGATCCGTACAATGCTTTGTATGTATGTTGTGACATCTTTTCATTGCAAGTTTATTTGCAAGTATATGCTAAATTCTAACTATCACTCTTTTTCTATATACAGTGCCCTGAATCCACAGACTAAAGCTCAAATGGCTCCTGCTGGTTTATTTTGCTACCATTTTCCAACAAATAGATGAAAACTTTATAACTAACAAAATTAATAACAGAAAACCAGGATCTCAGATTTCTGGGGACAAAACTTCATACCCAAACATGCAATTGCTGGGTGAAATAGTTGGGCAAACTGGCTCCGCTCATTCATTAGCATTCAAGAAACCGCTGGTCTCCTAAGGAGCAAGGCCAGCTGCAACCCGTAGACCATCCCACAACACCCAGGATTAAATCCACAGTTGAGCAAGCATTAACCTGAGAAGGAAGAAACGATTCCACGAAATAAGCGAAAGAGGGTAAAGATGAAAGAACAAATGACTAATAGTAAGAAATTAGAATTAGGAAATAAACATTTGACACACTACCAAACTCTCGATGTTCCCTTCGACATGAAACAACATGACAGCCATTCCTCTTCCCCTATCAATTTCAGCCTAAACACAGAAGGCAGAGGTGTCATGAATATCATAGAGACACATTACTGAAAAAATAATACACAAGGTTAACAATACATAGTTTATCAATTTTGACTACTCACCACACAAGAACATATAGTGACACCTATGGTGGACAATGCTGTTGTAACCTCAGCCATAATGCCTGCAATCATAGCTTCCATTAAATATTTAATAGAAACAATCAAGTTGAGCCGTACTCATGGTACTGGAAATTTAAGCCTAAAGCACAATGAAACGACACTCAGATGTAGAGCAGCCAGTTGACAGTTCATCAGGAGGTCTAGGACAATGACACTGCATGGACTTTCCATAACTCATAGGACAATTATGTCCATGCCCACATTGATGGATGGTCAATAACAGCTAGAAATAAAGGCAATCAGAAATCTGCAAGAAAATAGTCTGATTGGATTCCTAAAACAATATTCCCTCAACGTTTACAAACTGAATGGCATGTACTACCTTGCATTATTTGCATTATTTGCATGATATTTTACATGATGAAAATTACCTCTTCGATCTATGCACACCACGCTGAACCATTGGATGGAATGCCCCTCGAGATTGTGCCAAGTGGCAATTTTACTGGCTTGCCAACTTTCTAACCCAGGCAAGACTTCCTTATACATTGGGACATTAGCGTGAATCATTTTGGTAAAACCATTTTCTTGTGACAACTCTTCCTCAGCGGCTTTCAAACTGACATGCTGCACAAGCTTGTTATGTTTTCCATTGACTTTTGGGATCCAAATACTTCCCTTGTTAATAGCAGGAAAGACATCTTTAGAACCTTTAATTGGAGATGAAATTTCGACAACATTCATAAGGATTTTCTCCCACAAAGGTTTGACCCGTTTGGAATTATCTGAGAGCTCTTCTACTTCACTCTCCTCTTCAGAATCAGCAATGAAGTCGCTTACTGTATCTGCTGTTATTTCTGCAGCAGATAGTGCAGCTTGCTCCCTTAAAAACTAATCACAAGATAAAGTCTTGATTATTAAAGCAGACGCAACAGTCTTTTCCTTTTTTTTCTTTTTTGTCTTAAGGAAAAAAAAAAAAAGAGGCTAGAATAGAGGGTTGAAGAAAAAAGATATATTTCAACAAATAAAGCCTACTTTCATAATTTTGTGTCTGGCACTGCGTGTTTTAGCATGTTCCAGCCACTGCTTATGCCTCTGGAAAGCTGATTTACTAGAGAGCGCCTGATAAAACAAGATGGTTAGTGAAGGCTGATTAATGTTGCATGTGCATTTAATTATGTAAATATGCACAATCTGATGAATTTTGATGACGGAAAAGGAGCAATTAGTATGACAGAACATATGACGGACTGAAAAACTCTCACTATTGTTAATTAAGAGATACAACTAGCCTTCTGATTGTAGTTTACCAGGACAATCAGACTAAGATTAGACCATATGATATGTTTGTTTGTTCTGTAAGAACCAAAGAACCATTTACAATAATGAGGAGCTTCACATGCAAGAGATCTAATGAGGTAAACTGACAGCCACAAAACAGAGTGAGCTTCACAAAACTAGCATGAAGAGAAAATGCAGCCCTGAAACTCTTACTCAATGGATGAATACTTCACTAGGTAAGAAAAAGAAAAATAAATATGCAATGAGGATATTCTTTTTACCATGCATAGTAATTTAGACCTTAACATAATAATACCTAAAATGGGAAAAAAATATGAATTTGCATAAATGGTAATTATAAGGCAATGATCAATGCCTACTAACATTGTAGGTGATTATCTCCACAACTTCAGCATTGGCAAGTACGTGTGTAGGAGAAACAAGATTACCATTGACCTGCAACCAAGAAAAAACAGTTAAGCACTTGAAAGATTTATATTTATGTTACATTTTTACTTTTGATTTGGAGGTCTAACACAGGAATTGAAGTGAGGATCACCACATCAATCATAAGTAAGAAGAGTACCTTTGCAGCAACCATCTTGTTGCCAATTTCGGTGTGTATCATATAAGCATAGTCAATAACTGTTGCTCCTTTAGGCAAATTTTTGATCTGCACATGTATGAAGACAATTATCAAGTACCTAATTAGCATAGTCTCCTAATACGTTAATCAAACAAACCTTTAAAAGGGAAGCAATCCACTCATTTACCTCTCCCCTTGGAGTAAAGACAAAGACTCGACTACCTAAAAGATCTCTGGTGATAGTATCCACAAATTCTCTAGAGGTCATGTTGCCAACGAACTCTTCTTGCCATTCTCTAATTGCATTGAGCCAGCTAATCTGGAGGAAAGAAAGGACTCTATCCATAAAATTAGCATCCAAGTCAGGGGACTTAGAAAAGCTGCTTAAAGAAATCTCTCTTTCAAGGATGATTGCTAATTATAACAATTTGTGAAGATAAACAGGTAATCTACCCTCAGCGCAATGTTTGCATTATTAAGGCAGACTGACTTTCCCCTTGAACTTCTACCGTTAGGCATTGCATGCCCAACTAAGCCAGTAACAAATACTCTCCCACTGTAATGAGCAGCAATGCCTCTTTCAGCAATCAAATCCATCTCTTCAGTTCTTATCTGCCAAAATATATAAACACATAAAACTAAACACATTTGAAGCTATCAGTCCGTGGATGAAAAAGATATTATGAAATTTTAGCAAGAAATGGCATTCAAAGAAGAGAATTAACTATAGACTTGTTTGAAATCAAACAAGCCTATTGGCTACCCAAGCAACATAAAACATGATTAAAGAAATGAACATCCAAGCTACCTGAACCTCCAACCGGAACATACTCTCATACAAAAATGGAATAACAGTTGTATGGAGACTTTGGTAACCATTAGGCTTTGGGGTTGCAATGTAATCTTTCATCTGTTATGAGGAAAACAACATCTAAACCTCAGTAATTTTCCCTAATGCAAGAACTGTTTCTTCCAAGAGTTGGAAAAGAAAAACAAGAGTCAGGAATACGCACAGCTCGAGGAATAGGGTTCCAAATTCCATGAACCAACCCAAGGACATGATAGCATATCTGTGGAAAGTATATACATGAGAAAAAGCCAAATGCTAAACCAACTGTAGATTGCAAAATATAGATGCCCAGCTCCTTTGGCAAGGGCAAGGATTCACCTGCTGAGGACTGCACAAAGGCCCGACTCCAACACATGGCTTTGGTTTTATGATGATACGAAGCTGGTTATAACCAACAGGTAGCAACATAACAACCAAGTGAATGAAAACCAAGAAAAGTTCCCATATCGGAAAGTATTAACATATCGAAGGCAAATACCAAAACAAACCTGTGCAATTTGGTTAACCTCATTGATTGAACCTTTTGATTTGAGCACAGCTTTGTAGATACTGCAGAAAACAACAAAAATTTTCATTTAAAACCCCGCCCCCCAAAAAAAAGGAAAATCCATAAAATGCATAGAACAAGTCGAGGTAAATGCAAAAAGTATATGATTTCTTATTGCTACATCTTATCAAGTCAGCCCTTATCTTACTATCCCATTTAGGATCCCAACAAGATCAACTCATACATGATATTGTAGTCGATTTGTAAGATATACTAACGCATATAACCAGAGAAGCCATATATGTGAAGGTAGAGTGTCAATTATGCATGAGCTTCAGTTCACTATGTGGGAAGAAACCCATCCAAAGAGCCATTCAATCACAATGGAGGAAACAAAACATGGGTCAATAGCTCAAACAATCAGCAAACAAGCTGAAATAGATAAATGAACAAATGCTAAGGGTAAGATTCAGGACTTGACCTGTAAGGCTCCTTACATACAGAGCGAACTTCAGTTTTGAGAGTCATGAGGTCTAAGAACTGGTCATCCTCAATCTTCTCCATCAAAATTTTGTTTGCCTGGTAAAAAGAAAATGAATGATGATGCACGAATACCTAGAGAGAATCAAAACTTGACATATACAAAAAATGGCTAGCGCTGGTATTCGTGCATGTGAAACATCATTGCTAAACAAGAGGAAAAGATTACCTCCACAAGTTCTTTTTCATGTTCTTTATAGAGATCTGCAACTCTTCTTTTGACCTTAGCATAATTTTCAGCATTTGTGTACATGAAGGATAGGTTTTCAAGTTCAGACTGCAATAATAATACTGCATATTCAGATTATGAAACAACAGGACCATGAACCAGAAATAGGATGTGAATTGCAAGTAGCATTTCACTAAAGATGGTCCTGCTAGAGTTTAGCAAAAAGTAGAAGGCAGAATATAACATCCTTGCCACTTTAAATAATCACACTAATAGAGATAAAAGATAAAGCAAAAAAGATGACTGCTTGGAATGATGGCTCTGAACATAATAAAATGATGCAACTGAAAGAATGCTGGTGTTTATATACCCATTCAATGACTACAAAAGTACCAATCTAAAAAGCGAACTATTGCACAATGAATTTTTATAATGTTATGAGATCATCAAAACCTGAATCTCCCCTCGATTGATGAAAACATCAGGGATTGATAGTTGGCACTACAGAGAATGCAATTTCTTGAATATCAAAATCAATCTAGGTCATTTTTAATGTATAATTAACTAGTGACATCTCAACCTGACAGTCAGGAGTTATGATAATCGACCTACATTCTACGTCAACATAAATACATGTCACCAGAATGTAAACACCAAACTACCACTGAAATTCAAATGCACAAACAGCATTTAATAGTTTGGAGACACCATAAGGGTAAACCTTGATTTGGTACATTCCTAACAGTTTTGCCAACGGCGCAAAGACCTGCAATGTCTCCTTCGCAATGCTGGACTGGACAGAAAATGACAGTGTTAAAACTAATGACAACCAAATGAAGTATGACAAATAATACTTGACAATAACAAACCACCTGCTTATGCGGAGGCATGTGCGAAAGAGTGCGCATGTTATGCAATCTGTCAGCTAATTTGACAATGATGACACGGACCTAAAATAGCAGCTGTTAGCAGCTAAGTGGCTTTTAACATCAATTACAAGAGCATCAAAAAAATTATATTGACAAGATCACCTCCTCCGTCATGGCTAAAAACATTTGCCGTAGGTCATCGGCTTTAACGTCTTGTACTGAATTGTTTTCATTCTTACATTTCAACTTTCCCAGCTTTGATACCTAACCAGGAAAAGGAAGGAACGGAAATCAGACTGCAGTCAAATTAACCTGGATATTCTCAACACTTGACAACTTCAGTCCTGCAGACAATAGATGCTTCAAATTAACAAATAAAAAAATTACCTTAGTCTCTCCTTCTACAATGCGACATACAGTAGCACCAAACTCCTCCTCTATTCTTTCAAAAGTAACAACATTTGTATCTTCAACTGTGTCATGTAATAATCCAGCAGCAACAGACTCCCAATCCAGTTCCTACAATAGCAGTCATCCGGCAAGTTAGATTGCCCAACACAATATTAATTACCTTCCAAATCACAGGATATTTTTAATTTTTTGCATAACACACAAGTTCACCCAGAATACGTGCAACTTCAACTGGGTGAATAATGAAAGGTTCTCCACTCCGTCTTTTTTGACCATCATGGGCTTCAAAAGCCAGCTGCACCAACCAAAACACCAAATTTAGATATAACCATGTTGTCATAAATAAAGAAATAGGGATTAACTGGAGATGCAATGCTATAACTTTCTAGAAAACTATAAGCTTTACCATCAGGGCATTATGGACCAATTCCAATTCCTTAGGTGAAAGGTATGATATAGTGGGTCTTAGATCCTGTGGCAGCAAGTTACATGATAATGAGGATAATTCTAAACATATCAAATAAATTATTGCCTGTTTGCAGGATTACAATAATTGACAGAAATAGTAGGTTCACCAGTAGTAATTATACCTCCCACAACCTTTCAGGAGAAACCTCATTGAAGGCATCTGAAGAGATGGATGAAGAACAACATGACCGCCATCTTTTACAAGCAACATGAAGCAAACTTGATCTGGAGAGTTTTCCAAGAAGAACAAGGTCTGAAGCTTCAGTGCACCAACCTCTTACATCAAAGGCTTCACATCTCTGGCAAACATGGGATTGAAAAGATAACAATTATTATAAGCATGCAGCCTGTCAGTTTTACAAGCATAAAACATCATTTCTGTTCGTAGAACCTTCCTAAGGACTTGTAAATAAGTTGTGTGCTTTCGTTGCCTTTTGACTCTAAAAAAACTTGAAGAAATTAAAAGCAATCAGAATTTGAAAGTAAATAATTTCTTTCCAACAATGAACTACATATAATGGTAATTCTGTGCCTATACAGCCCAATCCAAATCAATGAAGCATTACACAATATGCTTAGAGGTAGATTAGCGGGGTCACTGAAATAGATGCTTCAGAGTTATTATTAGTCTAAGAAAATAAAATAAGAAAATACTATCTGATTTCCTTAGTTGCCCAGATTTGAAATATAACATTAAGGTAAATATCATCAAGTAGCTGAAATTAATCATCTTAAACGATTGTAATTATGGTAAAATCTTTTCAATAATATTCAATAAATACACAGCAAAATTTTTATTTATATGCAAGAATAACATACTAAATGCCATTAAAGCCACATACAAACTTAAACTCAATTAAGACGCATTTTGTATCTAGTCCACCTACCACCAACATCGGGGAATAGTCACAACTCATCAAATTAAGTATAACATTAAATCAAACAGTATAAACTCTCAAGTAAAAGAAGCTTACAGAATTGAATCGATTTCTTCTGCCGTTTGGACCAACCGAAAATGATGAATAGTGAGCAGGATGTGCAGTGCTCGCAAGAAAACCAGTCAAAGCTCTCGGAGCTTTCCAAGCACACGAAAGAACGCTACAGTCATAATATCTTCCACTTCCATCGCCTTTCGGTGACTTGCAGATGCTCACACATTCCACTGACACTACAAAATTAAATTGCCACACAATTCTCAATGAGTTACGTTAATTAGTAATATATTAATAGTTTTACTTAATTTTCTCACATTTTCTCAGCAACCAAACAAAGGGATAAAAAGTTAATTAGAAAGAAAGAGAACGTACCTGACATGGAAGGAGCAGAAGTCATTTGTAATGAAGGGGAGCAATCTCATTGAATCGAACTAAGCATTAAACTATACAAAAACATAAAACAACTGGAAATCGTGATTGAAAAGAGCCAGGGAGAGAGAGTTTGGTGATTGTCTCTATCGAGTTCTAGAATCGAAAAAGCGTTGCGTTTTGTGTTTGTGGAAATGTTGGGGGGGGTTTTAGACAGATAATCGATGGATTTGAAGGAAAGAAGAGAAGTGAAGAGATAATCTAGAGATAGAGAGAGAGAGAGAGAGAGAGAGAGAGAGAGGCAAGAGAGATTGAGTTTTAGCGAAGGCCACACAAATACCGTTCGATAAAGATATTTGTTTTTTCATTTTTTATTTTTTCTGTTTCATGGTTGAATTTGATCAGCGATGGACATTTTTGAATTTTGTTTGTTTCAATTTTCTTTTAAATAGGTAATTTCTAGGTGTGTGAATCGTGAAATTTTATTCATGTCACGGTGAGTGCCAAGTAGGATGCAAGTTTTACGCACCGAATGCCAGGGAAAGACACGTGTAGGCAGCAACCGGATATTAGCTGCTTTTGGATTGACAGTAATGCCCTTGGATTGATTTCAACTGCCAATAGTATTGGTAAGTGGCATCCTTACAATTTTGTTTTGTTTTTTAAAAATTATCCATAAGTTTATTAAATGTTTTATTTCTGCCACAGCCGCATCATATCCATAATCTATCATCACTGTGTAATCTTTTCATGCTGTTTTTCTCGACGTTCATTGACATTTTATTTAACCATGCAATTACACCAGTGCTGTCATAAACTTGACCAATGGAAAATGTTGTTTACAATTGGGAGTTAGTACGAGTTGAGTTGATGATATTTACTTGAAGTCTTAGCTATGTGGTCACATTTGCAAGAAAAAATAAAATGTGATGAATCTAAGAAAAGCTATATTTATAATATTGAAAAAGAAAGAGGGGTAGCGGTACAAAAGGGATGGTCCCAAAGAATGGGTCCGACGCATAGGTTTGGAGTAGAAGAATTTAATTCGATGTTAATGTTAGTTACAGTAGTCTAATAAATGAACAAAAATTTGAGACGCATTGCTTGGCAGCACTAGCTTTTGTTGGGAAATTATTACGTCGGTGATTAGGTAAATAAAAAGAGTTGCTTATCGTGACATTCGTGACACGAGAATACCAAAAACGAAATTAGGTTTTGACATCACAACGCGCAATCAACTTTTAACTATATATGGGGGCGTTTTTGTGGCCAAAATTTATGTTCTTGCGAGGAAGTTTGTGGTCCGTCGAGCTTGTAATATAATGGTACAAATCATCATTAATACAAACGATAAAATAACGATATAATGAGGTTACATAAATTGAACAAATATAAAATAGTGGTGACAGCAATTAAAGTTTTGAATTGTGTACTTTTTGTAGCCGTTGTACCACAGACAACGTGAAGCTAATCATAGAAATTATTAAAGAGCTGATTTGGGTTGATTTGGTGTAGATTATACCTAGATGTAGCTGTGTGAGTAGTAGATTCGCATTTTAAAAAGAAGTATATTAACTTTTTGTACGGTAAAATTGTTAAAAAAATAAAATAAAATAAAATTCTGTGCAACAAATTTCGGATATGGATTGACTTTACTTGCTGACGGCAAAATAAAACTAGTAAAGATTCTACATTAAAGAGAGACAGAGGACCGAATGCGGTATTTCTCTAGATGTAGGCCTCTACAGTGGAATATGCTTTTGTGTTTGTGCGTGTTTAGGCCGATGATGGAATTATCTTTTCTCGTTGAAAGGTCAAATGGAAAATTGGAATTGTATCTAATCCATTATACATGTATTGAATATGGGAAACCAAACGAGTCGTCACGGCATCAAACGCTCGCCACAGCTTTGCCAAAGGCAGTGGCAGTGGCAGTGGCAGATAAGGAGCAGAGGCCAATTTGATAACTAATGCTGAAAGACTTTTTAAGACAATTGTATCTCATCAAGAGTTTAACGGTGATAAAGATATTTTTCAGCACGTCAAATAGATTTGTATCTAAATCCGAATAAGAATTAAATTAAAATTACTAATCCAGCATATTTTGTCCAGAAAACACATTGATGTCTTCATCGAAATATTTCAATTGACTAAAGGTGACTTTAGGAGTCGAATGTAAATTTTAGGTGCCAACAAGTCTTGGATTATCTCATAAATCAAGGTTTTGGCAAAAACAAAGCTGCTTACGTTGGGATTTGGGTACTTTGTTTATCTAGACAGAAATATTCGGAAGTAACACAATAGTAGAGACACTGCACACTCTCACTGTCTGTTTTCTACTAAAGTTTCCCAACATTTCCATAGAAGTTTCCGCAGTGAGCCCCTGATGTAAAGATGCCTCAATGTCAATGCACGGATAGCATTTCTGCTTCCTCCTCTTTATAGACTGCTATCCCCAGATGGAGATGATTCTATAGCACTGAAACTTTCTCCTTTCAGAATGGAAATCACCTGGATGAACACAAAAGGAAAAATTAATACGTGAGGTGAGAAGTCACCAATTTCCAGCAATAAAGAATGATGGGGAATGTGGAACATGGTCGGTTAATTAAGTACCTCGCTCATATATGGTCGTGAAGTTGGCTTAGTGATGGTGCATTGAGTTGCAGCTGCCAGTACCCTGTAAATTCCATGCAGGTCGGAGACTTCCGAGTCTTCCTCCAATAACTCATGGAATTTCCTTTTCAGAATCAGTGGCCGAGCCTGAATATGGCACATTAAACAGCAGCGGAAACATTGGCCTGCTTCCTGATCCTAATGAAAATATCCCAAAAATATATAGGAAAAGTGCAAAATGATTGAACAAAACTCATTTACTGACCCACTCAATCAAACTTTTGTCGTCCTCTGGCATTGATCTTCGACAAAACAGCCGTAAGAGCAGAATCCCGAAGGAAAAGACATCTGATTTTAGTAATTCCATTGATTCATTGTTTAATGTATCCTCAAGATGCCACCTTTTAACACGAAAAACAACTTTAATTTAAGCTAAATATACTGCTACTAAATTTTTGTATTGGCTGGTCATTCTTAAATTTGATGCCTTGAATGTATACCTCTTACTGGAGATTGATGATTCAGGTTCAAGTTGAAACCATTTAGCTTGCCCGAAGCCAGAGATCTATTAAATACGATCACAATCAAGAATGGAAGCAACACAGTTAATGAACAGAAATGATAAGCCTTACAAGAAACTTGGTTTTGAGATTTTCACCAATGGCCGTAAGTCATGTCTTAGAAAAATGTTGTGAAGCTGTAATTCACCATGAACAATTGGGCCCCGAGGACATTCTTGGTGCATGTATCGAACACCTTGAGCTATTCCTATGGCTATCTTCAATTTTTCTTGGAATTTTAATTTCAATGTATTTTCCCCCAAGCCTGTATTAACAAAAAAGTTGTAGTCACGGATGATTTCAGATTATCTGCAAAGATCTTAAATAAAGAGAGATGTTCGAACTCACGGCAAAGCATATTTTCCAGTGTCCCGTCTCTTGGATGCGGATGCACTAAAACTGTAGCAGTATCACTCTGGTGGTAACCTATCAACCCCATTATGTTTTTATGGTGCATAGACGAGGCGGCTTTCTTTTCTGCGTCAAGAATGATGCTAGAAGATTCTCTGAGTCTCTTTACCAGGACAAACGACTGATACTCGTTCAAATACCCAAGATAAGCTATATAGTTCTTGCATTTCCCCGTGCAAGCCTTTGTCGAAAACCTACTTGTTATCTCTGTAATCATTTCCCAGCTTAGCTGCAGTGGCGGACCTAGCGTAACGTTGGCCTTTAATAATTTTCCTGGGCTATCACCGAGTGGAGCAGTTTCTTCTTCGAATGGCTTCACATTTCTTACACTTTCATCAGTCTCTTGTGCCTCGGGCAATGTTTGCTTTTCGCTTTCTCTGCTTGTACTTGCCCAAAGAGCTGGATTAGAGGGCTGTTGTACAGGCAAGGAAGGATTGCAACATGGTGCCTGTTGCAATATGGATTCTTTCATGAGCTTTGGAGATTTTGGCCTGTGTGTTTCTTCCTTGATCATTGAAAGTACGTATCTATCATGTGAATGTATGTGACGATCATAACCCATGGTTTCATCATCATCACTCACCAACAATACGTTGCAATCTGTGCCACTGAGTCGGAAACTGAGATCTCTTGTAAAGTACCTGCACCAATGAATAAAATTCTTCACGTGGATTTATTATCTAAGTTCACAAAATATTATGTGCCCAGCCAATCCATGAATTTAATTGCAGCTGTCATAATTCCTATGATTCTAGTGTTGGTTTTATAGCGTGGTCGGTTATTTTCAAGATGTATTGGTTTGAGTGAGACCATATATTGCTGCTCATAAACAGCTCTAATTATGTCTAACTCATGTATTACTTACCAAACTATATATCCTAACAGATTTATGTATCAATAATGGAAGAGGAGAGGGAAAGAGGGAAAACAGGGATATAACCTATCCATTACAATCCAAGTAGCTCCCGCCTTGTTAGCCTCCTCGATTATAATATCTTTTGGCCTGTAGCCTGCCGCAATCTTCACCTGAAATTTCACCTGTGAAAAAAAAGTATCCAACGTGATGATAACTGGGAACATTAAAACTTCAAGTTATTACATCCCTTGTTCTTTCAAGAAGTTATCCATTGTAAAAACAGGAACTTAAAAACATAAAAAGGAATTAGAAATAATAGTCGTCGAAGGTTAACTTTTTCAAATGCTTGCACAAGGGCACAGAAACTCACCCCGTTTATTTTGCAGCTATCATAATAAGGTCTGAAAATTTTCAAGTAAATCTCCTTTCTCAGGCGGATCTCTTGATGGAGGAACTTATTGTACGGATCGTGTTCACACGATTGATTACAGTGATGATCTCCGCCAAAACCTGCAGCGTCTGATATAGATCCAGATGCCTCCTTCGCGTGGAGAATTGTGAGAACCAATATTTCGTCATCTGCATTTTTCAGCTGACGCACAGCCCTCCAGAGCGGTGCAATACCTGTTTTCTCTGTGCAAACCCTGATTCCCTCCAGAACCACTACTGCGCTCTGTTTGCTCTCTCTCCGCTTTCTATTCATCTTCATCATTCTTCTAATATGGTTTTTTTTTTTCTTGGTCAGTTTGATTGGCTGTGCAGCTGGTGCATGCCTTAGACTGTTCAAATGTACGACCCTCTTCTCTTAATTCTAAAAGGGAGGCTTTATGTCTGCACAGATTCTTGTTAATTTCCGACATAGATTCTACCGCACAACTTTGGAATCACCGTAAGTTTTGTCTGTTTTTTTTAACAACCCGCCGCGTCCAAGGATTTATCCAACCTAGAAAGTGTTGTTTGTTATATTAGATCCAAAATTTCTTTGTTCTCTTAAAAAACGTTCACATCATCGAATTTTATACATACGATATATGATAAGATGAGTTTATGCTCTTCCAAATTCTATTCTGGATTTTACGATCTAGACGACGTTTAAAAACAGCTCCCCACTAACCTTTTTCTCCGGATTTCTCCTTGATAAAAAAGATTAATTTCTCTTCTGCAATTCCGATCTCTCGCTTTCTCTAGTAATCTCCAGCATCCTAGAGATATCCAACCATAGGACGGTCTAAGGCTCTTAGCTCTCACCAACATTCTTGATGCGCAGCTGGACTCTTCAAAGACGGCAAATTATTAAATAACTGCCACCTAACTACTATGTAATTAATAAAGAAACCAAGAATGTTCCTAGAAAGCTTATGATGTAAATTAAATAGATCTTATTATGAATACACATCTGAAATATAACCATTAAAAAATTCAGAAGAATTCTCGGGGAGCGTTCGTGGATTTCACTTATGAATGACCATGTTTGTTTGATGACTTTTGTAAGACAAACGCAACTAATAATAGATATGAGGACCCGTAGCACGTGGGTTTTTATTTTGTTATTTTATTTTATTATTATTAATCACAAATAAACATAGGAAATATCTCCTGTACAAGGTCAATATCCGATTTACGATAATATAAAGAAAAGGAAATCCGAATCTTAATTTTGTGTTATATTTTCTTAATCCGATGAGCTGCATATACGTATAGCAAGAATGGAACTCTGTTCTAACATTTCAATCAGCATAAGTTAACAAATAATCAAGGCAGATGTCACCTAAAGGAAGCAAGATTTAAGACTACGAGCTTCTATTACATTAACATCTTCTAATAATCAACTGTTTGAGACTAAAGGCGCTTACGCGAAGCACGTCTACAGGCTACGGTGGCGGTAAGATGCATAGAATCAACGATAAATTTTCTACATGAACCGTTTGGAGAAATTAGAGACAGACTGGAGGATTCAGTTTTCCCCAGAACTTCACCTTTGCATTCAAACACGTCGAAGATAAGAACGGCAAAGCTTTCAAGGTCGGGCCATTATAGGACAAATTGACATCAACAGATTCAACACCTTCACAAGGAACCACTGAACTGCATTGTAAAGCAACAGCTACATTTGAAGTTGATGTTCCCCTAATGTTCCAGAAATGAACATTACTGATCTTCACAAGTGATGGCTGCAAAATCTTTGGCAGATTTGTGAAGTTTATGTCAGCTTTATAAATACGCTTGTGAAAATTGTATTGGTAGAACGATAAGAAACGATAAGAAATTTAAGATGTACACGTACCTTGGGTTTACGTGAACCATACTTCTGATCTATTATAATGGGATTTCGATCCTTATCCATGATGATATCTTCAAAAAGATTCCTCAAGCTTGAAGAGCATGTGATGCAGACCATGTCTTGATCCTCGGACCATTGGTGGTGTTAGATATTGTACAGTTAGTCACAGTAATCCTGGCCACATCCTTCTCTTCTGGGCTCTTGCCAAGGCTAACAATGCTGGTATAAACCGAAAACAGAACCCATTAGAAAATAAGAATCAATAGCATTAGTATTTGTAGCTTATTGAGTAATGTCAACATTGGAGAGCTTAATTATGTACCTGACGCCATGGCCAGGGCCACAAATGATTTTGGAGATGGAAACATTTGTGGAACCTTGTCCAATGGAAACACAGTCATCGCCAGTTCCAATGTTACTGGTAGATATGTTGACAAGATTGGAAGAGCTTATATGGATGCCGTCTGTTTTAGGGCTGTCACCCGGAGCAGTAATGTTGACGTTGTGGACGGTGAAGTTGTTGCTGAAGAGAACGTGCATATGAAAAGCTATGCTTTTGATGGAATTGATCCAACAAACAAGTGAATTGTTCACATGGTTGAATTTAATTAACTGCATCGCAGCAATAAAATTATCAAATCCTCAGCATGTATATTATGAACATATAAAAAGGGTAATGCTTACAGTTGGGAGTAGCTGGCAATCAGGGTTCAGGCGACAGTCATTGTAT
Organism: Azadirachta indica; assembly: GCA_022749755.1. Lineage (NCBI taxonomy): Eukaryota > Viridiplantae > Streptophyta > Magnoliopsida > Sapindales > Meliaceae > Azadirachta > Azadirachta indica. The sequence continues at coordinate 18,323,867 of CM040440.1, forward strand.
TTCCACGAAGAAGCGCCTTCCCCATCAAAAATTCCTCCACCAGTGAGAACCAAACCATCAAATTTTTCGAACAGAATCCAGTCGCCTTCTGGATAATCACTGATCTCGGTTGAGGCTTTTACAGTACCCTGAACTTCAACAACTACAGTGTCATTGCATGGCCCTTCAAAAATCACTGGCCCTGTCTGAAACGTTCCGGCGGGAATAACAACCTTTGCGGGACCACCAGATCCACATGCCTTCACCCATGTCTTAATAAATTTCTGCAAATATATTCAGATAGATTGCGACACGTTATTTCAAGAAAGAATTGTAAATCTTGATTACTGGTTAATAAACTTAAAACATAAGTTTTATTTGTTGCTGCTTCTTGATTTTTGTCAAGGTATTCTCATAGAGGAAAAGGTCAGTGATTGTGGATTTATTTACCCGTGCATTATCGGTCATGACATTTGCCTTAGCACCGAATGTTGTAACGTCAAAAACTTTAGCGCCGGTGTCCACAAGCCCACGACGGCCACCGAAATCTAGACTATAGCCGTGCTCTCCACCTAGGACCATGTTAAAGAGAAAATTAGGAAGAAGTCAAAGATTACTGCAAATATTCTACTTTTTCACATATTTATTAATCATAAAATTCTTTTATAAGTAAAATACCAACACATAAAAAAACAAATTAACTAATAAAAGCAAACAAATAGGACTCACTACTCTACTCGTTAGACCCATAACTCCACTCATTAAACCACTACTTTAAAAAACAAATAAATGTTAAAGATTAAGAACCCACGTGAACTTTGACTCTTTCAACAATCCCTCCCTTAAACTAATGTCTTCTTAAACTAAAGTCTTAAACATTTAGTTTAATACATATTAATAGCCAAACACCATCATTCATCCACGATCTTGCAAAGTGCAGACTCCGAGCAGCTTCCTTAACTTCTGAAACGCAAGCAATTTGAGGGGTTTTGTAAGTATGTCGGCAATTTGGTCTTCACTTTTGCAATAAACCAAATCAATAACTCTATCCTTTATGAGGTCTCTTAAGAAATAATACTTAACATCAATGTGCTTGCTTCTTCCATTAAGACAGGATTCTTGGAAAGTTTAATTGTTGAACTGTTGTCACAATAAACTAAAGTCGGATTTTGTTGCTTGAAGTGCAGCTCTTTCAAAATTTTTCTCAACCAAATAGCTTGGCAAGCACATGCAATTGCTACTACGAACTCAGCTTCAGTTGTTGATAAAGCAAAAATCGGTTGCTTCTTTGAGCTAAGAAATAGCTGCTGAACCCATCATGAATACATAGCCAGATGTACTCTTTCTATCATCAAGATCACCTGCATAATTACTGTCAGTAAAACCAAATAATTATGACTTTTCACCCTTTCTGTAGAACAACCCATATTCAATGGTTCTTTGCAAGTATCGAAAAATCCTCTTGGCAACTGAAAAATGCCTCCCTTGGATGTTTCATATATCTACTAATGAGACTCACAGCATGCATTATATCTGGCCTTGTTCCTATCAAATACATCAAACTTCCCACAATTTACTTGTAAAGAGTGTTGTCTACCTTTTTTCCATCAGAATCTTTAACAAGCTTCAAATTGGTCTCCATGGGTGTACCCACTGAATTGCAATTCTTCATTCTAAACCTGTCTAGAATTTCTCTCACATATTTCTTTTGAGAAATAAAAATCCCAACAGCAGATTATTCCACTTCAATACCCAGGAAATAATGCATCAGTCCAAGATCAGTCATATCAAACTCAACCATCATGGAGTTTTTAAAATTTTTAAATATAGCACTATCATTTCCTGTGTAGATTAAATTATCTACATATAAGCAAACAATGAGCATTTTTCCATCATCACCAATTTTAACAAAAAGTGTGTGTTCATATGGACATTTTTTAAAGCCTTCTTTCAAAAAATACGCATCAATCCGACTAAACCAAGCTCGCATAGCTTGTTTTAATCCATATAAAGCTTTCTTTAATTTGTGAACTTTATGCTCATTTCCAACTTTAATATAACTCGGAGGTTGATCAATAAATACCTGTTCTTCAAAACCTCCATGTAAAAAGACTGAGTTTACATCTAACTGGAAGATAGACTATAAGTTTTGTGCTACCAAAGCAATCACTAGTCTGATTGTGTCATGATGTGCTACTGGTGCAAAGACTTCTTTATAATCCACGCCAAGCTCTTGCTTATAGGCTTTAGCTATTAAGCGTGCCTTGTACTTGTCTACGTCTCCATTTTCCTTCAACTTCATCTTGTACACTCATTTCACACCAATGGTCTTTTGTCTTTTTGGAAGTTCTGCCAACTCCCAAGTGTTGTTTCTTTCGATAGCAACAATTTCGAAATCCATGGCTTTTCTCCATTGTGATTCTTTTACAGCATCTTTAAAAGTTACAAGATCACAATCTGAAAAAAAAGCAAAATGCGTAAGTGTATCCTCAAAAATATCATAATCAAATACCTCGTAGTCCATCATCCAAGCAGGTCTTTTTCTAACACGCTGAGGCCGTTATTCTAGTTTTACTTAAGCTGCAGCTGCAGGTGGACTATGAACATCTATTGGAATATTTTGATTGGCTGCGGATTGCTACAAATTCTATTGCCTTATCTCATCATTTTCACCATCAAAATCTGTTGGAATTTGTTGTTGTGTTGTTTTGTCATTCCATGGCCAGAATTTTTCTTCCATCTTTTTAGTGAAGATTGTATAACTTGTATCTTTTAATTAATCGCTCATACCAAGAAAAATGCATTTTTCCCCTTTGTCGTCTAGCTTTCTTCTTCTCTCATATGAAATATGGGCATAGGCAAGACATCCGAAAACTCTAAAATGATCCACCACTAGTCTTCTTTCACTCCATGCTTCCTCTGGTGTCATATTGTGAACAGCAAGTATGGGGCTTCAGTTTAAAATATGAACGCTTCAATTAACAGTTTCAGGGCAAAAACTTTTAGGAATTCCGCTCCTTGCCGAAAAACTTCTCACCATATTAAGTATTGTAAGATTCTTCCTTTCACAAACACCGTTTTGTTGAGGCATATAAGCTGCAATAAGTTGCCTCTTGATTTCATGGCTTTTACAAAAGTTTGCAAATTCGTATGAAATATATTCTCCGCCACGGTCTGTACGAAGAACTTTGATCGAGCTGCTTATTTCAGTCTCAACTAACATTTTATAATTTTTTAAGGCTACAAAGGCTTCAGATTTCTCCTGCAAAAAATATAAAGGTAATTATATATCTTTTTCCTCCATTGGAAGATGGAGTTATTGGCCCACAAAGATCTGAATGCACTAACTCCAACACCTTTTTTGCTCTCCATGATTTTTCTTATGGAAATTTGTTACGGTGTTGTTTACTACTAACACATTCTTCACAAACTTGTTGAGAGCATTCAATTTAAAGAAGACCAATCACCATATTTTTCTGCTGTAACGTCTTGAGTCCACCAAAGTTCAGATGCCCATAGCGAAAATGCTAAAGCCATGCAATTTCTTTCATGATAGCAAAAAAACGCAAATTGGTAGTTTTATGAAGATACAAAGGAAACATGCGGTTGGTAGTCATTTTGACTTGAGGAATCAGGCCTTTCTTTGAATCTTGAATTTGACATACTCCTTTCTTAATAAAATTCTCATATCTTTTCTCTTGAAGTTGTCCGATGCTAAGCAAATTTGTTTTCAAATCTGGAACAAAGAAAACATTAGAAACAACCTGAGCACAATTTTCTTTGGTCTGGATTGTAACATTTCCTTTGCCTATAACAGAAACTGTAGAGTTATCACCAAACTTGACAGTGTTGTGAAAAGATTCATCCATTTCAGAGAATGCCTTCTTGTCTCCATACATGTGGTTGTACAGCCAGTGTCTAAATACCACAAATTTTGGTGATTTTCCACCTTAGCATAACATGCCATTAAGAGTGAGACATCTTCTTCTTGCTTTTCTGCAAGGTTAGATTTTTCACCACATTCTTTATTCAAATTACTTCGACATTCATACTGATAGTGGCCATATCTGTAGCATCTAAAGTACTCAATATTGGATATATCTCCTGATTTCTGTTTGTAAGTGGTGGAATGGTGACTACCTCCACCTCTTCCTCTTCTTTGAGAATTATGAACCTAGTTGTCATCAGTTTTTTGTTGTTGACTACGGTCATTGTATCCTCAGCACCTGCCTCTGCCTCTAGCTTTGCCTCTTCCTCTATCAGCTCTAGACGAGGGCGAAGAAGGATTATTGGTAGAGACTTATGGTGCTTGCTCTTCTTTATTCTGCTGAAACATTTTTCATTCATAAACCAATAATGAACCATGTAGTTCATCAATTGAAAGAATATCAAGATTTTTAGATTCTTCAATTGAACAAACTACATAATTGAATTTCGGTGTCAACGATCTGAGAATTTTCTCAACTACAGTAACATTTTCTATTCTCTCCCTATGGACTCACATCTTGCTAAAAATTGCCATTGTTCTGGAAAGAAAATTGTCTATTGTCTCACCTGACTTCATACAAAGTATTTCAAACTCAGTACAAAGAGCTTGAAGCTGCTACCTTTTTGCCTTTGCTGACCCCTGAAATTTCCTTTTCATATAATCCCAAATCTGCTTGGAAGTTTCTTTGCTGAGAATAGTTTCCAAGATGGATTGATCAATTGCTTGGAAGAGGTAGTTCTTTGCCTTCAAATCCTTTAAATTCAATCCTTCTATTTTTATCCTCCGTGCCTTTGTCATCACGATTCCATGTGCTGGTTCTGGTACTCTAAAATCAACAACTTGCCAATATTCTTTAGATCTCAAAAAATTCTCCATCAGTATGCTCCAATGGTTATAGTGACCATCAAAGCACGGAATAAGAGGTTGAACGAAATTTTCTAATGTCATATTCAACTTTGGCTGCTGCAAAGAAGAAAGAAAGCTATTTGTCACGGCCTCACTCTCTTCACCCGCTTCGACCGTGCGGTGTTTAGCAACTCCGCTCACTAAGTAAGCCTTTAACACCCGTAACGCGCTAAATCGGAAGTTTTTAAATAAAGAGAGAAGAGAGAGCACAAAGAGTTTGAGTAAAGAGAACTTTATACAACTCAAGTTTTATTACTTGATTGCTTGGTTTGGCCAAATAAATTCTCACCTATTTATAGGAAAGTTTACATATAATAGACAGCCAAGATTGCACTTTACAATACACTTTCGAGGGATGGGATTGGCCTTCTAGAAATGTCGTAGAAAATATTTATACAATGGTCAAAATTGTAATGTTATCTATGCAATTCTAGAACTTGGGCCAATTGGATCACCATTCTAGAAGTTAGGCTAGTTCGGCTAACATTGAGCTTTATATACAATAATTCTAATAAGGAAGCATACATGGATCTTTACCCCAAATGCTTCATTGCCCACTCAATCCAGTTTGCTGATGAATCATCTTGTCAAAGCTCGCACACCCGCTTGCTCCAGATTTTCTCTCGCCCAAGTGCTACTCGCACAAAATCTCGGCCACGGTCACTGTTTATAGCACTGTTCACGCGGGGCGTGAATCCTCCCTCACCTAAATGTACGATGTCCTCGTCGCGTCTTTCTCACGGAACCTCCTTATATGCTCTTAGAATTGCCATAACGCATTTTTATGTTCCTATGTAGCCTCAATCTCGGGCAATCCCTTCCACTTGACGAAGTATTCTGTACAGGTCGGCACCCCTTATTTTCAAATTCATCAGTCAGCGAGGATACACTCAACCTCCTTCTCGAAAGAGGTTACTACAACAGTTGGAGCCCGTTTTAACTCCCCTCGACTCGGGTCTTCTTTATTTTTCATGATAAGGCTTCGACATGCTTACATGGAAGACGAGGTGAATCTTCAACTTTGAAGAAAGTAGAACTCGGTATGGCACCTTACTTACTTTCTTCACAATCGGAAATTGTCCCTCGTAATGTTGAACCAATCCCTTGTATACTTTTTGCAATGTCTTGAATTGTTAGGGCAAGAGTTTCACCATGACTAAATCCTCCTCTTGGAACTCCATGTCTCTTCGCTTACTGTCCGCCCATTTCTTTATCCTCTTAGCCGCCTTATCTAGGTATGCCCTAACTAAATTGGCTTGTTCATGCCATGCTTTGGCGAACTTAAAGACCCCCAGACTTTTTCTATCGTAACTCGAGGCTAGCGCATGTAGAGTCGTTGGTTGTCGGCCCAACACGGTCTCGAATAGACTCCTAATAGTCGCTTCGCTCCGTTGTAAGTTGTAGGAGAATTGAGCCACATCTAGCAACTTAGCCCAATTCTTTGGTTGGCACTCAAATAGTGTCTTAAATATAGCTTGAGTAATGTATTGACACACTCAGTTTGTCTATCGCTTTGAGGATGAAAGCTTGTAGAAAAACTGAGGTCCGTTCCAAGCAACTTGAACAATTCGGACCAAAACTTATCGGTACACCGCCGGTTATGATCACTTACAATATTGTTCGGCACTCCCAAAAACTTTACCATATGCTTTAAGAACAATTTTGCGGATTCCTCCACTGTGCAATCCGTAGGTACTGGTATAAAGACCGCATATTTACTAAAGCGATCGACCGCCACAATGATACTTTCATACCCCTCCGATTTCAGTAGCGACGTGGTGAAATCCATGGAAATATTTTCCCATGGTTTGTTTGGGATCGATAATGGCTCGAGTAACCCACTAGATGCTCGTTGCTCAATCTTATCTTGTTGGCACACTAAACATGTCCACACGTAAGCCTCGACATCCTCTTGCATTCTCGGCCAATAGTACCAATTTTCTAACAAAGCATTGGTGCGCTTAGCTTCGGGGTGTCTAGCCCATTTGGAATCATGGCATTCCTTGATTAGCTCTTTCTTCAAGCCATCCCTTTTTGGCATAAAAATTTGTCTCCCCTTGGCATAGAACAAACCGTCGTTAAGCCAAAATCGCCTCGTTTTTCCCTCATTGACAAGTACCATTATGCTATTGGTTAGGGGGTTTTGGTTCAATCCCTCTTTGATCCTCGCCACTAGCATTCCCTTAGGAATACTTAGGCCAATGACCGTTAATGTCGCCTTTCGACTTAACGTATTTGCTACGACATTTGCCTTGCCCAGCTTGTACGCCAAGTCGTAATCGAATTTCGCTAAAAAGTCTTGCCAACGAGTTTGCTTCGAACTTAACTTCTTTTGCGTTTGAAAGTAGTTAGTAGCTACATTCTTTATTATAATCACAAAATGACTCCCGAGTAAGTAATGTCGCTGTACCCTAAGGCAATAGATGATCACTGTCATCTCTTTTTCTTGCACGGTGTAGTGTCTTTTTGCTTCGTTGAGCTTGCGACTCTAAAAATCAATGGGACGTTCTTCTTGCATTAGTACACCTCTAATGGTAAAATTTGAGGCATTGGTGTGCACTTCGAAAGGTTTTGTGTGGTTGGCCAGTACAAGAACCGTCTCTTCCATAATTGTCTTCTTTAAGTTTTCGAATGCATATTGGCATTTCTCGGTCTAATTCCATGATCGACTTTTCTTTAGTAGTTCAGCTAGTGGAGTTGCTCTTGCCGAATAGCTCTTGATGAAATATCGATAGTAATTAACCAACCCCAAGAAAGATCGGAGGTCGTGCACCTTAGTCGAAAGTTCCTACTCTTGAATAGCTTGCACCTTAGCCTTATCCATCATCAATGTTCTATCCTTGATCTTGTAGCCCAAGAAATAAACTTCTCATTGCACAAAAAAGCATTTCTCCTTTTTCACGTATAACTCATTCTTTTGGAATATTTGAAACACTTTTCTAAGATATGTCACATGTTCTTCCAAGGTGTTATTATATATAATAATATCATCCAAGTATAGCACCACAAATTGATCGAGATAGGAATGAAATAACTTGTTTATCAAAGTACTAAAAGTAGCCGGTGCATTCATTAGTCCGAAAGGCATGACCAAAAATTCATAGGAACCGTACCTTGTTATACATGTTTTTGGCTCGTCTCCCTCCGCTATGCGTACTTGGTAGTAACCTGACCTTAAATCAAGTTTCGAGAAGTACCGTGCTTTCCCAAGTTGATCAAAAAGATCGACAATGAGTGGAATTGGATACTTGTTCTTAATGGTAACCTTATTAAGTACCCAATAGTCGATGCACATCCGTAACGTTCCATCCTTCTTCTTTTGGAACAAAATTGGAGCGTTGAATAGTGCTTTTGAAGGTCGAATGTAGCTTGTATCAAGTAAATTTTAGAGTTACTTTTTCAACTCTTACAACTCCAGTGGATTATGTCAGTATGGACTCATAGCAAGAGGTTTGGTGTCCGATTCTAATTCGATTTTGTGATCCACCTTCTTTCTTGGTGGAAGTTTCTTGGGCACCTCTTCTGGCATTATGTCTTTGAACTTTTCGAAGACATCATCTACCTCTTTCGAAACATCCCCATTGTTCACTTCTGCATCGTCATCATCATATTCTTTCAAAAATGTAAGGTAACTTTCTTCATCCTTATGCTTTAAACTCTTCTTGAATTACATAGCCGAGAGCGTTTTAGTCTCCACCTTACTTGATCTTGATATCGGAACCATGCACGCCTTGCCTCCATCAAGGATGCACATGGTGTTGACAAATGGTACCAGTACGACCTTCATTTAATTAAAGAAATCCATTTCAAGTACAATTTTGTAGTCGTTTATAGGTACTACCGACTAATCTATCGGTCCCTTCCCTTCTCCGATGGTGGTTTCGACCTTCTGTGCTACACCTTTGATTAGTTTAGCAGTCGAATCACTGCCTTCATGGTGCCACCTTTGTTGGTCATTTTAGGACCTATCCACTTGGCCTCATCAATTTGCACAAAATTGTGTGAGGCATCGGTATCAATTAGGACTTTCGTACGCACTTTGTTGATCACTACATCAACGTAGATAAACCCCTTTACTTGTACCTCTAGAACTGCTCAAATGGCATTGAGTAGTTGCAAATAACCCATTGCCACGTCACCCTTTCAACTTTATGGCTCCTCCGCACGAGCCACCATAGCGCTCAATGCCTTCCTCTTCGGACAATCCCGCATCCAATGAGGATTATCGCAAAAATAACAATTTCGGAAATGTTTGAAATCTTTCTAATTATCATTCTTCGGCTTTTCTTTGCCACTAGGTAGTTTGCGAAACCCGTCTTCTTGCAATTTGTCGTGGTCTCCCCCACCTTTACCTTAACCACCCTTCTTGTCCTTGGCCTTGGTATTTGACCGCTCGCTTGAGTAGTCAGTAAGAGTTTCCGCAACAGTTATGGCAATTGCGAGATCTTGCACGCTTCATCTTCTAAGCTTCGTCTTTACCTATCCTTGGAGCCCATCCATGAAGAAAAAGAGTGAATCCTTATCACTCATGTCCGGAATCTCCAACATCAAGCTAGTAAACTCCTTGATGTAGTTCCATAAGCTTTCGGATTGTTTAAGGCAACGCAACCGGTCCCGTGCTTCCTTTTCGGCATTTTCTGGATAGAATTGCCGCTTGAGTTCCCATGTGAAGTCATCGAAGGTTTCGATGGTATATGACCTTATACCAATGTCACTGTACCTCTTTCTTCACCACAACATAGCCACATCGGTTAGATAATGGGTGGCAGTACGTACCTTGATTTGCTCATCGGTGATGCTTATCACTTCGACATATTGTTCGATTCCCCACAAAAAGTTGTCCACGTCCTTAGCACTCATCGAACTATTATAGGTCTTGGGCCTGGGGATGTCGACCCTTAGTGCATCACGTGTGGTAGTCACCCTACTTGCTGCCGCACACTTGCACAAAGCCACATCCTCCTTGATTATGGCGAGTTCTCGGTCAATGTATGCTTGAATGTCCTTAAACATACAGTCATGAACCGCTAGCAACTCTTGCTTGAAGGCGTCCTCGATTTTGGCGGTAGACACCTCTACTACCTTATGAAGAGCATTGTCTTCCATTTCCAACCCATCAAAGCGCTACTTCATCTCGTCAAGGCGTGAGTCTACGCTCGCCACGAAAGCTTTCACGCTAGCTACTCGAGCGTCTAAACCAGCCACCACGTCCTTAGACTGCGCCCTCTTGCTTCCACACTTAGTAGGGCATTACTCCTTACGTCCCTGTGCTTGGACTTCTTCACCTACCATAGTAACGTCGAAAACGTTGGTAATTCTTTTCAACAGAGTTTTTCCTCATGCAACTTTTGTTTCGAAAGCTCCCTCTCAACAAGGTCTCCGCTCAGCCTTGTGTTGCTCAACCTTGAGCTCTGATACCAACTGTCATGGCCTCACTCTTTTCACCCACTTCAACCGTGCGACACTTAGTAATTCCGTTCACTAAGCAAGCTTTCGATACCGGCAATGCGCTAAATTGGAAGTTTTTAAATAAAGAGAAGAGAGAGCGTAAAGAGTTTGAGTGAAGAGAACTTTATACAACTCAAGTTTTATTATTTGATTGCTTGGTTTGGCCAAATGAGGCCTCACTTATTTATAGAAAAGTTTACATACAATGGACAGCCAAAATTGAACCTCACAATGCACTTTCGAGGGTTAGATTTGGCCTTTTAGAAATGTTTTAGAAAATATCTATACAATGGTCAAAATTGTAATACTATCTACACAATTCTAGAAGTTGGGCCGATTGAGTCACTATTTTAGAAGTTAGGCTAGTTGGGCTAACATTGGACTTTATGTACAACAATCCTAATAAGGAAGCATACATGAATCTTTGGCCCAAATGCTTCATTGCCCACTCAATCCAGTCTGCCGACGAATCATCTTACTAAAGCTCGCACACTCGCTTGCTTTGGATTTTTCCTCGCGCAAGTACTGTCCGCACAAAGTCTCAGCCACGGTCATTGTGTACGCGTACTATTTACACAGGGCGTGACATATTACTTTTATTATCACTAACTCCACCTCACTTATTTTTTTGATATTTTTTTCTCGTGGCTTTGATACTATTGTTAAAAAGAAAATTAGGAAGAAGTCAAAGATTACTGCAATTATTCTACTTTTTCACATATTTATTAATCATAGAATTCTTTTATTAGTAAAATACCAACACATAAAAAACAAATTAACTAATAAAAGCAAACAAATAGGACCCATTACTCTGCTCACTAGACCCATAATTCCACTCATTAAACCACTACTTTAACAAACAAATAAGTGCTAAAGATTAATAACTCACGTGAACTTTGACTTTTTCAACTAACCACACAAGAGATCCAAGCAAATATGAGGAGAAGCATAGCCTTGATAAGAAATTTCTCTCGAATGGCCATGGTGGTTTTATGCCCTAAACTACAATTTTGTTACTTCTTGAATTACTCACAAAAGACTTGTCTTAATTTATACCTATTGGCTATGGATGGTTAATTAGCATTGTCGTTGAATTGCTTAATCTTTCAACAGTTTCCTCCAAAATGAAAATGAGATTGCATGTGTTGTTAATTTTTGCCGAGCATCTCCTTATCTAGTGCTATAAGATTAGGTTAGCTTGCAAATAGAAAGGTGTGTTTGCCTTTTACTTCACATCAAGTCCTTTTTCTAACAATCGATAATAGGCATTTTTTTTTTCAAATTACATATAGCAAATTAAAGTTTGACTGATGGTTTGCAACTACCAAACGTATGCTTACATTTTGCAAGCAAACACATCAACCACCATTTCGTGTACAAATCTTTATTTGATTGCCTTATGATCATTCCAATGAATTAGGAAAAACAAACATAGTTTTAAACTTATTTATTAGCATTGTAACTAAAATGATTGGATTTGTACTTTTTTATTTTGTATTACAAAATTTTATGCGAAGTTACAGAGACATATGTAATCGACGTACGTTAAAATATTGATAAAGCTAATTGAAGACTTAGAAATACTATTTAACAAAATTGAGGGTCTTCGTATCTTAGATCTGAGTGATTCTATAGAGTTATTTTCTTTTATGTATTATAGATACAAGTACAGTCAGATTCATACTCAAGTTCAAAATACAAAAAGATATAAATGCAAAATTGTTTCGCTCGTTGATAGACACTATAAAGGGAGATCGAGTACTCCTCCTTGATAAAGCTTCTCTGTGGTGGAAAATAGTTCATGTTGATTTATCTGTGAAAAGCATTATCTCCTGCAGCCGATGTGAATGGTGTTTGATGTAGGACAATTTGATAATTTAATTAATTTTGAAAGTATGTTATTCTTTTCAATTCAATTCATTATTTAATTTCTAATTTTCTCATTTAGGTAGAAATTATTTTCCCTATATGAGTTAATTTGTAATATTAAGTTTTCTCTATTATATATAGAAAATTTATACTAGTGTTTCAGTAATCTTTTATTCAATAAAATATTTCCCTTTGATTTTGCCCCTTATGAGATTATTATTCTGATAGAGTTAGAACGACATCTAATCTCGTATGTTAGAATGTTTATCTAACCCACTGCATCTAATCTTATCTATTAGAATGTTTATTTAACCTAATATATCAAAAAATTGAACGTTTATTTAACCCACTGCATCAAAAAACCGAACGAAATTCAGCGTTCGACAAAATATTTTTATCCCACGCGCTATCTTGTCTACGTTAGTCTTTTAGCTTGATAATCAGTAATTACGACACCACTACACAATTTGGCTACCTGATTGCAATCAATCTCACCATGGCTTATATAGTAATCCATCAAAGAATTGAACGAGATTCGGCGTTCAACAAAGTGTTTTTATCCTATCTGCTATCTTGCTCGCGTCAGTCTTTTAGCTCGATAATTAGTAATTAGGACACCGTCATACAATTTGGCTACTTGATTGTAATCAATCTCACCATGCCTTATATGGTAATCTTGTGTGGTCGCGTAATGAATTTGAGATTGGCTTATACAGTAATCTGGGTTGGTGCATAATGAATTTGAGGTTGAGTATGACGATATTGATAATGATTTTGATTGAGAGAAGGCCTTGTTTGTAGCCCCAAGTGTTGGTCAAGCAACTCAAAGGCTTCACTCACAACTTTTGTGAGGTCGGTTGATGATGGCGCCACGTCGCAAAAGTCTGGCTAGTCTGCTGTGTTTTGCTTTGTGCTATACAAAGCCAAGGGGATGCATACCCATTTTTATAGCGCTATCTTTAATTCCACCTTTTTGTTTAACAAAAATTGATGCAAAATGTTTAATTGAGATAATAATTAAAAAAAAAAGAGTGGTGAGATTATGATTTTATTTCCTTTCGGTTGCTATTGCATGCTTTGTTGTCGATAAAAAATTCTTATCTACAATATTTGTGACTACGAGATGGCCAACCTAAGAGCATCTTCGTGTAATGTGAAATTTGTATAAACAGATGTATTACAAACACACTCAGTCAGAATAAGTGGAGGGAATAGAATAAGGGATCGATGGAGTCTTTATTCATACAAGAGAATGTTCCACTGAAAGATACATGGTTTATATTTTAATGGATAACAACTCCTTGAGAATGGGATGAGGATATATATATATATATATGTATGTTATAAATTAATACAATGAATTTGTGATTGACTTGGCAGGCAATTAAATCATATATATATATATATATATGGGAGAATGCCTATTGTCCCCCTACTTTTTCAGCCAATGCCCAATTACTCCCTTATATTTTTGGTAATACCCTATCACCTCCCTGAATTTTGATTTTGTCCTTTAATATTTCTAATATTTTTGATTTTATCATTTGTAAATTAATTAAACTGAAGGGTAAAATCGATAAAAAAATAAAAATCAGGAGGTGATGAGGTATTACGAAAAATATAGGGGGTAATAGGGTATTAACTGAAAAAACATGAGGTAATGGGCTCATTTATATATATATATATATATATATATATAACTATCACACTAGCTGTACAAACTATTTTTTTTTTTTCAAAGAGAATGACAAGTATACATAATGTAACCCATATTTATGCAAATTTTAATGTTTGTCCCTCTCAAAAAAATTTTTTTTCATGTTATGGCCCCTCAGGTTGATTGTCTTATTATTATGATATGACCTCGGATCTCCCGATTAGTTTGTTCATGTTGCTATTCGCTCACTATTTTAATAGTACATGAATTTATATGAACTAGTTTTTTTATAAAATTTTACGTGTAATATTTAAAGCATAGTTATATTTGGATTGCATTGGTATCTCAAATAATCAATTCTATCATAAACTTCAAAACAATCAAATTTTAGAATAATAAAATTTGTAAACCAATCACTTATCATCGATTAATTAGTTCAGAATGTTTGGTAAAACACGTTGTAAAAGTGTGGTCACTTGTATAATCCAAAATAAACATATGCTAAATAATGACCTTGCAATAAAACAAAAAAATAAATCAGACCACAAAACAAATTAGAGATTTATATCATCCTATCGTAATTCCCACGTGCATGCTATGGTAAGGTCTTTTCAAATACTCTTGCTGCTAAACCAATTTTGGATACAATATCATCTGTTGATAAGTCTTCTAAACATGGTCAATAATGTGGGTTTTTACTTTTTCTAGTCTAAGAGTTGTTCAAAGATATCAAATTCTTCCTTCCCTCGGAACTTTATTAAGATCAAATTGGAGGCGGCCAAAATTTGATTCAAAGGCTATTGTTTATTTCCGATGTGCATCCATGTGCTTTTTCTTGTCCTTTATATTTACATAGTTTCAATTCGTTTTCTACAGTGAATAGATTCTCAATCTAAAGCACTTTAATATGTCCACTGGAGCTTTGTGTATCCACGGTTCTATCCTAATAGTATCTAGAAAAAGGTCGATGAAAAAGTCTCGGTCACTTGTTCTAGATTTTGGCATCCCAAGTAATAATAATAATAATGATGACTAATTGACGCTATTAAAATGTGAAAAAGTCACCACTATAGATATACCCTATTTGTAGATGGCATGGAATATGTCGTTTTGCTTCTCGAATATGCTTTGTAAAAGTACCACCGACGCATTTCTTATAAATATCCTACAACAACTGCCCCCAAAAAAAAAAAAAAAACCAAAACCAAAACCAAAACAAAACAGAAAAACAACGTAAAGTAGTTCTTCTGCCATCTACTTATAATTGAGATGGCTTACTAATCGATATAGCTTAATACATTTATATGTGAAGTTGCATAAAATTAATAGAAGGAAATTAAAAAAATTTTAACGCCAAAATTGAAATCTTAGATCAAAAGTGAAGAGTCACAAACTTAACACAAAACATAATATAAAATTTTAAGGTAAACTACTAAATTGATAACTTTTTGTTTTGGGTATATATATTAATTAAAAAAAAAAGTAAATGCTTAAAATATATCTCAAGCACATCCTATTGCTAGCGATTTGGTTTATGACCACTATCTATCTTTACACTTTCACATCCTTATCCGAATGAATAGTAAAATTATATTCATGCTCAAATTAAATAATATTTACTCAATTATTGGATCCCAATCATTCCACAAAACTATACGTTCATAAAACCAACGTCTAGTCCACAAAAGAAGCTTTAGGCTGGGTAGAGGTTTTGCAAAAGACGGGCATCTGGAAATCCGCTGGCGTTTGACGGTATAAAGAGGACGGTGGACCCACTTTATTCTCTGTGGATCAGAGCTACTGTAGAAAAGAAAAATATATATGTATGGAATAATGAATGAATGAACCACCAAAAGCCCAAAACACGCAAAAGTTATATTAAATTACTCGTGGGGCATAGTTATCCGCACCGAAAAAGAACGAGCGGATTTTCAATGTACAAGAATATTCAGAATGATTAGCTGATACTATGGGTTTGATATTATAATTTACACGAACTTTTTATTGAATTACTGTACAAAGCGTAGAAAATGACGTCAGAAATTGGGTATTATAAATTATTATTAAACTTGATTATAAAATAATAAAAAATTTATTACATAAAAAGTGGAGTAAATGTATCATTATCCCAATATTAAATGAGATGTCTAATGTTCATACACATTTTCTTCAGGGTCGTGGGTTTAATCTCGTCTTCTTATCGCATGCCTAAGTCCTAACCCCTCATTATAGCGTGTCGCTAATATATTTTTGTTAACTATTGTTTATTTGACGTGTCACATCATTGTATTATCCAGTATCAAACTGCGGGGACCCGTGTCCCCGGTTATTTTTTCGTTGTAGTTTTCTCGCTTCCCAATCAGACCGGAGAAAATGTCGCATTCAAAACGAAAATTCAAAGACACGCAATTCTCGTTCTTTCCTGTATTCCTTTAGTATATTTATACGCTAACCAATACAATTTGTTCACCACTTATGATAACGTCACTATAAAATGTAAGTGTATCTTGCTGCCCCTTCACTTAACTGCTCACTACTCACACTTGTCATCTCCTTGTTTGCTTCACTCTTTCTCTTTTCCATCGGCAGATACAGAGAAATAGAGATACACGGACAGCAGTCATGGCAGCTAAATTAGATCGGATTCCAAGCATCAGAGAGCGCGTAGAGGATACTCTCTCTATTCATCGCAACGAACTCGTTTCTCTCCTTTCCAGGTCCTGATCAGACTCATTTCTCTCTCTTTGATCCTTGTTTAGAAAGATATTAAGTTCGCTTAAGTTTTTGCGATGGTGTTTGCTGGAGTTTGCAGGTATGTGGATCAAGGCAAAGGGATTTTGCAGCCGCATGTTCTGATCGACGAGCTCGACAACGTTACCGGCGAAAAGGAAGCGAAGCAGCATCTTAGTCCATTTAGCGAAATTCTTAAAAATACTCAGGTAAATTTCTCTCTCTTCTCCTTTCGTAATGATTTTCCGTCAGTGACTGTTATTTCTTATTTTATTAATTACTAAAGCTACTTTGAGAAATTTGTTGATCAAGGCTTTAGCGTATCTCTGTTACTTTAAAGCTGCGTGGATCGTCCATCATTTTTATTTTCCGAGAGATTTTTTCCACCCTCTATGGCTTCAAGTGTTCTATATTTTAATCTTAATTCTGACAAGAATAGTGAGGAGAGGAGAATAACAAGATGGTTCTATTGTTTTTAATAGGAAGCAATTGTCCTGCCTCCGTTTGTGGCTATAGCAGTTCGTCCAAGACCAGGTGTTTGGGAATATGTCCGCGTTAATGTCCATGAACTTAGTGTGGAGCAATTAAGTGTTTCTGAATACCTTTGCTTCAAAGAAGAACTTGTAGATGGGCCGTAAGTAACCTAGCTGTTTATGACTTTGTTCAAGTAAAATTATTAATTATTACGAAACATTGCCTTTTAACTTTTTTTTTTTTAAACATTTGTTAGGTCTAATGTCAAATTTGTGCTTGAGCTTGATTTTGAACCGTTCAATGCAACTTTTCCTCGCCCCAACCGATCTTCATCTATTGGTAATGGTGTTCAGTTCCTTAACCGTCACCTTTCTTCAAGTATGTTTCGTAACAAAGACTGTTTGGAGCCCTTAGTCGACTTCCTTCGTGCACACAAATATAAAGGACAGGTAATTGTTCTGTACCTTGATTTTCTTCTAACTAAGAATCTTCATCTGTGCTTTTTCTAGCCTGTAATCTGGAATTAGCGGAGTTGAAATTTACTATTTCTGAGTGGTTTTTTGTTTTGTTTGAAAATTTTTGGAGTTAGATAATTTGATTAGGGATTATATGCAGCTATTGATGTTGAATGATCGGATTCAAAACATATCTCGACTTCAATCTGCTCTGGCCAAGGCAGAGGATCATCTTTCTAAACTTCCAGCTGATACTCCATTTTCTGAGTTCGAATATGCGTAAGTTTCTAGATATATTTTATTGAATTTATTTGTATTTTTTTGTAGGTGGAAGATACAAGCAGGCCACAATTGTTAAACATACTTTTTCTATGCCTGATATGTATGTTTTTCCATGAGTGCAGATTACAAGGACTGGGTTTTGAGAGAGGTTGGGGAGATACTGCAGAGCATGTATTGGAGATGATGCATCTGCTCTTAGACATCCTTCAGGCGCCTGATCCCTCTACATTGGAGCAAT
Organism: Azadirachta indica; assembly: GCA_022749755.1. NCBI lineage: Eukaryota > Viridiplantae > Streptophyta > Magnoliopsida > Sapindales > Meliaceae > Azadirachta > Azadirachta indica. The sequence continues at coordinate 18,341,893 of CM040440.1, forward strand.
TCCTAGGGAGAATACCAATGGTGTTTAATGTTGTCATCTTGTCTCCTCATGGATACTTTGGGCAAGCAAATGTTTTAGGTCTGCCTGACACTGGTGGCCAGGTATTCATAATTTCTGTAACATATTGCAAGGCAAAATGCATGCCACAAAAATGGATATTATCTTTTCACTTTCCTGTTGTCTTTGTTCACCTTCTCAACTTAGTTTTTCTTCCTGTCACATGCATGAATTATGATTCTTATATTTAGAGTGAAGTAAGCAATCACTAACTGGAGATCTCATTTTAATAAGATTTCTTTTCTTATTTTCCCCGTATAATTGGAAGATTGTTTATATTCTGGACCAAGTGCGTGCATTGGAAAATGAAATGCTTCTTAGAATAAAGAGGCAAGGACTGGATATCACTCCTAAAATTCTTATCGTAAGTGTATTTATTTTTAGTTCATGTTGGTTTCTTATTTTTTCCATTATTTTTCTAGAGGTTCTAACACAGTCTGTGCTGGTTCTTCAAGGTAACCAGACTGATACCTGATGCAAAAGGGACCCCATGCAACCAAAGGATTGAAAGAGTAAGTGGAACAGAACACGCTCATATTTTACGGGTTCCTTTTAGATCAGAGAATGGAATTCTTCGCCAATGGATCTCAAGATTTGATGTATGGCCTTATTTGGAGACCTTTGCTGAGGTAGATTCAGTGTAACTTTCGAAATTTTATTTATCCTGCCACGATGAATTTAAGAAAATGGAAAATTTTTAGGTCCTTTTGTTTATGTTTGCTAATGTTTTATGTTTACATGTCTTTTCTAATTTGGCTTTAAATTTTTATCAATCTGCTTCTAAATATGATCAGGATGTAGCAAGCGAAATTACAGCTGAATTACAGGGTTTTCCTGATTTCATTGTTGGCAACTACAGTGATGGGAACCTTGTTTCATCTTTGCTGGCATATAAAATGGGAGTTACTCAGGTTAGCCTCAATAATATGAAACTGTTAAACTTATCATATTATCTACTAAGATTGGAAACTCACATTTGATATGTTGCTATGTGTAGTGCACCATTGCGCATGCACTGGAGAAAACAAAGTATCCAGATTCAGATATATATTGGAAAAGGTTTGATGAAAAATATCACTTTTCATGCCAATTCACTGCTGACCTGATAGCTATGAACAATGCAGATTTTATCATCACCAGTACCTACCAAGAGATTGCAGGAACGTAAGTCTCTCCCTTTATAGGAATCAATCGGTTGCATGACTACTCATTATGTTTATGTGCCATCAAACCTAAATGTGCTCCCTAATGGCATGTCCTGCCTGCTTTGGTATAACTGTTGATGTTCTTAAAGCTTATTATGCAAAAACTTTGACAGAATACAAGAATGGAAGCTGAAAATCATTAAAATAATTAGCTCCAGGTGATAAATCTACATTGTCAATCTAAAATTAATGGGTAACATGGATACATCATTTTTGCATACAGCCAGGTTGCAGTGTAAAATTAAGATTTAAGGAGCTAAACCAGGAAAATCATTAGAATGTGACAACAACCTGAACTCTGAGTTTATAAGGATTCTCAAATTTTGCTTGAAAACAAAAGAATTCAGAACTTGCTGCAAGTTATTTTTGATGGCAACCAGGTTATTGTCAGGTTGAGAAATGCATGAGCAGATTTGAAACACACTCAACTTTCGGTAAACCATCTTGTTAAATGGTAAAAGATGTATTGAATCTCTTTTAAGGATCATATCACTCATTATTAGCCCTGGAAATGATTATTACAATTACATCAGCTTTTGCTGCTCAATGGCAGTTAGTTTAATTTGTTATGCTCGCTGATAATCAGCATTCCTTCACAATCATGGCAAGCAGTGCATCATTACTGAATACTGACAGGTCCTCTTGAAAATTACTTCAGGTGAAATTTATTGGATCATTTGCTCAACTCGTATGTTCTTTTTCTTTCAGGAAAAACACTGTTGGTCAGTATGAGAGCCATACTGCATTCACTCTTCCAGGCTTATATCGAGTTGTTCATGGCATTGATGTTTTTGATCCAAAGTTTAACATTGTCTCTCCGGGGGCGGATATGGAAATTTATTTTCCATACAAGGAAAGCCAGAAAAGACTCACAGCCCTGCATGGGTCTATAGAAAAGATGCTATATGATCCTGAGCAGAATGATGAGCATATGTGAGTCTCTTCCCGATTCTATAACTTTTCTCGGCCTTTTACAGTTTCTATATGTCACATCAATGTGGTTATACCTTTATTAGTAAGAAATTTGATCACGGTACTCTGGATGTTTCTGTTATTATACAAGCATATCTGATCAAAAATTGTCCTTATTATCCTTTAGAGGGTCAAATGCTACAAAGCAAAATGAATTCATTTTATGGTCGTAGAATGCTAAAGATGCTGCAAAACCGAGTAATTTTATTTACATTGTTGTCAATCCAATTCAGTTGTACTATATAACAATGTTTCATGTTGAAGATTTTTCAAAGCGGTTAGGTTCTTTTTGCAAAATTAGTCTATAATCTTGTTTTCCATCTGTATTACTGCAGTGGTACATTGAGTGATCGGTCGAAGCCCATCTTGTTTTCCATGGCAAGGCTTGACAGAGTGAAAAATATGACAGGGTTGGTTGAATTGTATGGTAAGAGTACCAGACTGAGGGAATTGGCTAACCTTGTGGTGGTAGCTGGTAATATTGATGTGAAGAATTCCAAAGACAGAGAAGAAATTGTAGAAATTGAGAAGATGCATGAGCTTATAAAGAAATACGAATTGGATGGTCAGTTTCGTTGGATTGTAAGCCAAACAAATCGAGCTCGTAATGGTGAGCTCTATCGCTACATAGCCGACACCAGAGGTGTTTTTGTTCAGGTACATGTCCATGAAAACTATTGAATTTTTTACTCTGCATACTAATGAATCCTTAGGTGTTATAATGACTTTAACCCTGTATTGATTTTTTAAAAATTAATTCATGGCAGCCTGCTTTTTATGAAGCCTTTGGACTTACAGTCGTGGAAGCTATGACTTGTGGACTTCCAACATTTGCCACCTGCAATGGTGGTCCTGCAGAGATTATTGAGCATGGTATCTCAGGATTCCATATTGATCCATATCACCCTGGTCAGGCTGCTGAAATTTTGGCAGATTTTTTTGAGAAGTGCAAGGAAGATCCAAACCACTGGAACAAAATATCTGAAGGAGGGCTTAAAAGGATCTACGAAAGGTTAGTATCTCTAGGTGGAATTGATTCTCCTATACTATCTTCTTATCAAATATGATGTTTGAGCTCACGCAGAACTCACAAAACTGTAGGTACACCTGGAAGATTTATTCTGAAAGGCTACTGACACTGGCTGGAGTATATAGTTTCTGGAAGTATGTTTCAAAACTTGAGAGGCGTGAGACCCGACGATATCTTGAGATGTTTTACATTCTCAAGTTCCGGGAGTTGGTGAGTACTTTTTAACCATGTATTCTAGTTACATTTATGATGGAGCGTTCTGGTTACAGTTGGCTCGTGATTTTTACACCATGACACTTTTGAGCAATGAATTCATAAAACATCTTATGAATCAAATTCATCAGAGTTGATATTATTAATTTGTGGAATTGTTGGTTGACTGTGCTTTGCCATCAAACTTCATGTTCCACATTGAATTTTGATATGCTTGCATTGTTTCAGGTGAAGTCTGTTCCTTTAGCAAAAGAGGAACATTAATTAGTAAGCTGCAGATGCTGGAGGAACTGCTCTATACCTCGCGACCCAGCTACCTGAGACGTGACTGCTACATAGTTTAAATAAGAGAGTGATCTGGTTTTATGCATGTAAATTTGTCTATGTTGTTCCATGGTTTCGAAGATGTATGAGGCTCTTGTTCCCTCATTTTTCCTGTGCTATTCTCGACGGTGTTCACTGTCGTGGCTGTTGTGAAGAATTTGATTTACTAAAGACTTATTTTATTAAATGTTCTTTTCTTTTGTACCGCAAGTTCACTTTTATACCATTGGTCAAGTCCTTAACGATCCCGTGAAATAAATACAAATAAAATGCCAGCCTCGGTTTAATAAATACGAAAGGGGAAACTTGTCCTACATTAATTTATGCAAAATTTTCAAGCTTTTTAAAGATAAGACATCCATTTACGGGAGGTACGAATTATGAGATCCTTTGAAATAACTTGTCCTGTTAGTTTTTCAAAAATTTCCAGATTATTTTATTTTATTTTTATAAATTAGTTTTAGATAATTAATTATTTAAATGAAGAAACATGCTGTGAATTTATAAAAATCATTCTACAACAACTCATTCAAACGTCAACAGACTACAGCAAGCTTCAATTGACTTCAATTCAAACATTTGTCATCTCTCTGCAAGTAGTTTTATAAAACAATGTGCTTGTTTTTGTTTGTGTAGTGAGTTTATGTTCTGAAAGTAGAAGATGTTTATGTTCTCATGGAAGTTCTCTGTCCCTCCATTATTAGTTCCACGAGAGCAAATGAATGTGCTTTTATTTTAGAACTCCAAGATTTTTATGGATTCATTTTTTAAAAAAAAATGTGTTTTGTGATTCATAAAGGGGGGACACGGGATTATTTCTTTTCTTCTTAGCTTCTTCCTAATTAAACATAAATTAATTTGGAGGTTATAGTCATAGAGAGATTGGGAATGTCTCTCGGTCCCTCTAGTTCTTATTCCCACTTTGAAACGTTGTTTTTGGTACGCAGTCACTCTTGCTCATTTCACTGTCCCAAAGCGAAGTCTCAGTTCTGACACTTCTGACAAGCCTGTAAACAACCAGCGTCAGCTTTTTTGACCAGGCCATCTGATATCCCACAACCTCCCCACCTTGAGAGTAACACAAGGCTCAGGCTCCCTCATTCATCCTTTGTTGATCTCCTTTCTCTTCCTTGGTCCATTTTCAACGGTCAAAAAATAATAAACAGTACTCCTCATTTGGAAGTTAAAAAACATTATCCACTGACATCGAAATTCAGTTATCGTTAATTTGTTATATATCCCTCCAGTTATTTTGTAAGTTGTTTGCTAGTTTCAAGGGCTGAACAGGGTAGAGTAACAATATATGATGTTAGCTTCTGTGGTCTAGTCCCCATCCCTTCTGATTATTTGCTAATTCCCTACAACACACATGTGAACATAAAAGAGGGAGAGTGATTAAAACTTCAAAAGTTCTTTTCAAAAAAAGAGCACTAGTAGACATATAACAAGTCCCAAAAAGCAGAGTTAATAAACTAAAATACAAACAAACACAGCCTATTCTATTGGACGAGCCGAAACACCGTTCTTGGAACGACACTTGCACTTACACCATAGGTTAATAAAATATCTGTTAACAGTAATCTATATAATAATCCTCGACCAAAGCGCTTCAAGGTCTGGGGCGCGAGCCTTAGGCCTAGACGCTATTGCCTATTGCACTTCCCTAAGGAATTTCATAAACTGACAACAATTTGAAGAAAATACGAGACTAGTAATTTATCTATTAAGTTACTTAGAGCTGGCCGAACGAGTGAGCGAGATACGCTAGTGATCCTACAAGAGGTGCGTTGATGTAAGTAGCTGGCTCTGATTGCTCATAATCTGACCGTTCATCTGGGAATCTATCATGCTTATCGGGACCACCAACAATTGCACCCACTAGAACGTTGGGGTTGGGAGATCGTGACTTCATGAAACTGAAGCCTGAGGAGCATTGGATCTTGGATGGATGTACAGCAATGGACGGCAGTGATGATCCCCTGTGGTGTATCCTTTGTGGGTATCTTGCACCATACCCCACCATGTACGACATTTTCAATGGGTTGTCCCCTAGCAAATAGTCCACCTGAGAACAGTGGCATTCACATTTACAGTAGTCAAATTTAGTAAAATCAACTTTCAAAAATAAAAAATTCAGTATTAAAGAAGATACATGCAATAAATTTACTTGCCTGTTTCTTTGCAATGGTCCGGAGTCGCTTTGGGGTTACAGTGTTACCACCGCAATTAACAACGCTGTGGGCAGAAGTTAAATACTTGGCATATGTTAGGAGCAGGAACGAAGTGGAGGTAACATATTGCATGTTGCTATCACTCATCTTAAACAGAAGTCCACCTGTTCATCATCAGTTAATAGAAGAAAACAAAATTAGCCGTTACAGAGAAGTTAACACATTTTGGCATTTGTGGAGGGAACAAGAGGGTAAAACCTGGAGTGTATTGGGTTGAAGAGAATGGGGCCCCTGGAATTAGAGAGCAAATGAAATTATCTGCATGGCCCTTGTAGTCATGGAGTGATTGTACCTTTTGAACCAGAAATGCCTAAAATATAGGAGCAACCAACATTAATAACCCTCTTTTATCAGAGAGGAAAATCAATGTGAGTGATGGGATTGAATGATACCTTAGAAAGAAGAATTCTAGCTCCAACATGCTTGTTGTCCCACCCAAATGTATTATCATATTCTGCAGCTCCAAGGGTTTGTCCATTAACTTGAATGTAGTTCAGGTAGGTTGGGTTCTTGGTGGCCTTGTGCAGCCAAGCAGCGCCCCACAATAGCTCATCCTTCCATTGTTAACACATCGGTTAGATTTTCCCTTCCTCAGGAAAAATTGACACTTGAAGCAAAAATGGAGAAGTTCTAGAACATAAACTTTACCTGATAACCAGAATATGAGCAATAGAATGGGCAAACAAATTTCTTCAACCCATTGCTATAAGCTCCTCTGTATTTGTCGGCAAACTGAAACACCTGTTCAAAATAACAAAATAAATCCCAGGTTTATTGGAGAAACTGAAAAATAAGCAGGGAAATGCCTTATTTTGATGAGATTTTTCATTTGCAATGTCTAAATTAAAATTTTACCCTAATAGCTCTCGTGACCAAAAGCTTTGAGTAGGTTGAATCACTTCTCCTGAATACCAAAGAAGCAGCGGCTAGAGCAGCAGCAGTCTCTCCTGCCACATCAGAACCAGGAGAGTTCTTGTCTACTTTAACAACAGTTCTGGGTGTATCCATATCTTCTGGCCTCTCCCAACAAGCATGGTCCTTGTTAGCATCACCCACCTACGGTATGTAAAACCCATAATCAATCCTTTTGTTTTATGTCCTCATCAAATATGTAAAATGGACATTGTCTTAAGAACAAGAACAAATTTTAAAAATGCAGTTAAGAAAGTACAAACCTGAACATAGATGGTGTCTTGGTATGCAGTAGCTTTGAGGAGATAATCAGTAGCCCAACGAATGGCTTCTCTGGCATGCTGCAGCTCACCTTTCATCAACCCACCAAACTCAATGACACTCCATGAAAGCATGGTGGTAGTGAAAGCCATGGGAAACCCAAACTTCACATTGTCCCCTGCATCATAGTATCCTCCAACCAAATCAACCTGCATTTTAAGTTCCAAACTCAAATCAGCAAAACCCACAACAAAAAAGGAAAAACATTCAAAGTATGAACACTGAAATAAAAGAGAAAGTGAGCTGTGTATGCATACATGCATGGCTGAGCCATCAGAGAGACCAGAGTTTCTCCTCCAAGTGATCCTCTGGTTCGGTGGAAGCCTCCCTGACCTCTGGCCTTCAAAAAAGAGGATTGATTTGGTGAGAGCATCTCTATAGTTCTGTTTAGCAAAGCGAGGGTGGCGGTGATGGGGGTGAACAGGGAAGCCTTTGCAGAGCAACAGGGAAGTAGTGAAGCAAAAAAGGAGGACCAGGAGCGTGAAAGGGGAGAGAGAGAGAGCCATTTTTGGGACTGCAAACAAAATAAGGAACCCAACCAACCAACCAACGAACAAGCCGCAGTGAAGAACATAGGCCTGCCTTTCTCATTATTTATAAAGCAAAAGCTGCCTCTGTTGACGTCCTGCTTGGTTATACAGTTATAAAATCCTCATCCTCTAACGGCCTAACCGGGGCTTCGCTTTTAATAATTAATCAGGTTCAACAGAACTCATTAATTAATATTTTTTTCCTTGTCATTTCATTATGGGATGTTTGTGTGCATTTTTTCAGGAATTCCTTTAACCAAAAGTAAGGACATCCGGATCCAGGGGCCTTAAAAACAAATTAGCATCCTCACATGGGACTATGAATAACATTAAGATATGCTATAAGCTCAAATAACAATTCAGTACGTTAAAAATTCAATTGGGCTATGAAATAAGCATTGAATCGAAATCAAACGCATTCCAACATTTTTTTTTTTTTTTTGCTTAGGATAAATCCTAGATAAGTGTAATCATCCACGGATTATACTTTACCTTCATACATGTACAATGGTTAAATGGGAAAAGGAGTTCTCATCTCCTCTAATGTCCATTAAATCATAAATTTTTAGCAGGGTAAATAATTAATTATATACAAATAATGCAAATATAAGATGTGAATAAAGTAGGTCCTACTTGTGGACCAAAGGTCCAGAAGAGGTCACGGGCTCAAAGTGTAAACACATGATAAATAGAATATTCATCGAAGCGGTAGAAACTAGAAAGTGAATCTTATTATATACTATATAGACACTTCATCAGTAGGTATTTCAGATAGTAAAATTAAAATAATAAGCCAGATTATGCTGAACACCCGGTGAATGTAACTAAGTTCCCGCTATTTTGGAACGAAGTTTGGAATAAATACCGTTGGACACAACACAAAATTTCCTGTCGGAGAAAAAGGATGAACATAAACATGGGGCTCATACTTGAACTCCAAATTAACTGTCGGTAATTAAAAAAGAAAATGATAAACTCCGAAATGGGGTTGATGGCATGCAAACAGTGAGCCACAAAAGGGTCAATGAAAGCCCATACAGTTTGCAGTACTTGATGATGGAGCACTTCAAGCAATAGATATGGGTAAGCCGAATGAACTTACGATGCTCATCCCCAGTAACAAGATACCAGGACAACCCCATCCGTTCAAATCAACTCCACAAATTTGGAGTACGGATCCAGCAACATTTCATTTGCGCTATTCTTATCTATTATTTATTTATTTATTTACTTATTTGTATTTTTGTTGCCATATATCTTTTAGTTGCCTTCAATAATGGATTGGATGGGTATACAGTGGATAAAATAACTTGAATGTACTTGCTTTCATAATTTCAAGTTATTTTGATTTAAATTGTTAAAGCGAAAAAGAAAAACTCCATAAATTTTTAATTTATTATCTTTATATATTGTTGTTTTCAATAAACTTCTGTCTTTGAGATCGTGGTCACTTTTTTGAGTTCTTAAAAGAAATCCAGTATTTGCTTCCATGGGCCATGGCGGCTTGAAACTTACTTATTATTAATCGAGACCGAGGGCTTTTAAATAATTAAAGGATATATTAGTGCACACTTTTCGAATAAGAAAGGATATGCGCGAGACGAATTCATCACATGAGGAAGTGTAATTGGATCTACATGTGGGAGAGAATTATCTTCAAGAATCTCTTTTTAATGATTGGGCTGTTTTCTGTAGCATACAGCATTATTTGATTAGGCATTCCCTTAATTTACTGCGAAATGTGTAAGAGAAAGAGAGAGGCCTTAATTTGCTGCTAAATGTAACATGTAAAGAGGATCAGCAAGGACCCCAGGCATGTTACACTCGACAGAATGACAGAATGTTCGGCAAGTGATCCATTTAAATTTAATCACAAAGGGGCCAACCAAAAGAAAAATATTTAGGAAGCATAACAAAAAGATTGCCAGAGCCATAGAGACCTATGTATATTTATATATATAAATGTATATGCAGCATTATTGACATAGATATCCAAAGGCAGAACATTTAGCTACGTGTTGAAGAATACAAAAAAAATAAAAGAAGGAAAAAGAATAATTGAAGTTGGGATAAAGATTTTAAAAATCGTAACAGGGATAACCAGGTGTCAATATATGGATGGTGGTTTTGATAAGAAAGCGACGGATTGACCCAATCAATATATATGATCATGTGCTCTTCTGATTTCTCTCCACATGCAAAAGCATGCAATCCATGTTCATCTGCTTCTATGCGCCTCTCTGTCAAAAACAGAGACAAGACTTATAATTCAAACTGCAACAAAAAAGCTGACACCATATTTCTCTTTGTTTGCAGAGGAGATGAAAATAGTAGAAGTTGAAAAATGCAATAATACTTAACATGCCTACGGAATGGGAGTTAAATGGAGTTCCAAATAAACCCTTTTACGATATGTGTGAAACAAGACTTGGAATGCCTTGTTTGCTTTTAATTTTGCAAGTAACTGGGTAAACTGGTTGGCGAATCACAGTACAATAGAAATTGCCAATTTGATCAAGAAAATAATATTTAATTAGTCAGCAGAATCGATGAAGACTAAAGCTAGAAGGTTAGATTAATTAGTATTTCTTTATTTTTTTTCTTTTCGCAAGGCTCAGTAATCAGTATACCAAATGAGAAAGCCAGGGCATGCCTCACCTTGCATGGCCTGATTAATTTATTATTAAACAACAGAAACTAAACAAATGCCTTAACCAGGTTCGGTTGAATTCTAAGTAGCGTTTGGTATTCCAATTAAGCAAGCAAGCAGAGTGTGCGCGAGTAGTAACTGTTAGCAGTCAGAATCATCATGACCACCACTTCACCTCTGAACTCTGGTTTCATTATCTGCTGCTTACATCCCGTGATTTCCGGTTCTTGCAGGAATTGCTATTATTCTTTGTAGAATATGGCCTACGCTCATCGTAGCTATAGCCTTGACGTAACCATACCATACCGCTGACCCTGATTGTACAAATTTTCTTTTTACAAAAATAAGATAAAATAAAATTGTATTCGACATGATGTAATGTCTGTACATCGAAGTTTTTATTTTTTGAGATACTATCTAGCTTAGGGTTTTACTTTTACTAAGCAAATAGACACTGTGGGCGTTCTTAATTCACCAGAAAATTTAGAAAGAATATGATATAATTTGTTTATTTACTTATTTTTTAAATATTATATATTATCGATATTATATTAAAATTTTACCAGAGTCAGGAATTACGAGTTTAGGATATGCTTTAAGTTTTTTTTTTTTTGTTTTAAGCAGAATTAATCTCTCTTAAGAAGAACTGTCTCCACTTGTTTTTGTTTTTGTTTTTGTCACGTTGAAGGGTAGTTGGGGGATGGGATATAGGTTGCTTTGTCTGTATCATAAATTGTTCGAATGTCGCAATTCTCAGACCTACCAAACTACTAGATAGTTCGGTATTTACCATTGCAATTTTGGACCTTGGGTCCAAGCATTAAATTTGGGTAGTGATAGCAGAGGCCTGCTGATTTTGCCTAGAGCCTTCAGTCATTGAGATGGGCTAAACCTTTTAATACGAGGAGAACGCTACTCGACCCCCAAGGTTTTTTAAGCTTATCATAACCCCGTTCCAGAAACAGGTCATGGAGTTGAAAACTGCAATGATAGTTTTTTCTTTTGAGTCGGGTATTCATCAGACCAAATGGAAGAATTTAAGTATATATAGATAAAATGAATGTCGAAGAGCGGTTCTCTGATATAAACGTGGATCAGTACAATTTAATAAAAATAATAAAATCTTTTTAAACTAGAACTTTTATTCCAGTAGCAAATTAATAAATATTTGAACTTTCCTCACTTAAGAGGACGGTTCTAATTAATCGCTTATAAATGCTAGTTCTTCAGCATACATTGGCTAATTGGCCATACAACAACGGCAAAATGAGACTAAAAATTTAACCCTCACGCAGTCAAATTGAGGTAGTTTGGAATGCCAGTGGAATTTAGCCATTCACTGCCTTGCAAGAACGCCTCAACCGTAAATTGACCTGCCTCAGCCGAGCTATTGATGACTCTAAAACCAGGCCATGTCACTCTAGCACTTGTGTTAGAACCAGGACCTCTGTTTTTATACTCCCCATAATAAAGTGTATTGAGTGCAAATGTGCCATTCCATTCCAAATATCCAGCCGGCTGAATAAGTTCTCCCATAGATGACAGAAGAAAAACCGTCCGGGAATACTCTTTCCAGGGACGACCAAGATATGTCTTAACCGATGTTTGATTGGGGATTAAATCTGAAGCAGCTGCAATTTTGCAATTCAAGATTGATATCCCTGTATTCTGGTTAGGGTCTTCTCTTCCTTGGGCAGTGATGATGTTTTTCTGATTTTCATTTGGTTTACGAGCATATAAGTTGCAGTTCTGAAAAACAACAGCTGCATTGCCAAAAACGAAGTCAATTGTTCCATATATGTCGCTTTCGCGGTAGAACTGTCGAAGGGAATGAACATACAGGGTGTCCTGGTAGCCAACGAAGCTGCATTGATAGAATGCTGAGAGATCTGCGCCACTTCTTAAGGCCACTGCTTGGTGTTTGCTTGGCCCCGCCGAGTTCTCAAAGGTTATACCTTTGGCAATGAATCCGTTCCCCACCACAGCTGAAATACATTCAAGGCATACGCACAACCAAAAAAAAAAAAATTATTTACATGGTACTGAAAGGTACGGTCAAATTGGGCGCTTTTTCAGCCCAACTGAAACTTGGTTATGAGTTAAAGCACTTGATGGACAACATCCTGGAATGAGATTTATTAAGACTAGAGAAAGTACAAGATGGGTCAGGCACATCAAATCCGAGAGAGAAATTGATGTGTTAAATCACGTCTGGAGCTATTGGATTTTATCCTAAAGTCACCTCTAGTCCATTTCATCAAATTCAATCGCAAAAGATTTAAGCAGAAAGAGTATCCGAGGAAAGGAGACAAGTGAAGGAGTGTAAGATCCACTTGCATTTATGTTATTTGAAATTTATTTAAGATTAATTAATCAGCACAGGCAATCAGACAAAATCACAAAATACTAATAACAAGAGAAAAAGACAAGAATATTTTTCCTGGAACAAAATCAAATATTTGGGCGCTGCAATGATCCAAGGAATATGGCTATCAAATGATACAGTTCCTGTGCTACCGACACGGATAAGTGAAGCTAATCTAATCACACCTACTTATATCATCAAAGAGCCTTTGTATTTATGGTAGCAGGTAGCCGTAAAACTTACGAGTTTCTTATCCCTATGGTAGGTCAGGTGGGAAGTCATTCGCTTTACAAACGAGTTTCCATAATCCAGAGAGAAAGGGACCTCACAGTTCCCCAACTTTTTTCTCGAGAACAAACCTGCCTCCGTGAGTTTTGAGTTATTGTCTCTAATTTCGCTTGCTGGTAAACACTAAGATGACAATGAGCCGTGTCCACACAGAAGACCAAAATTGCAGCAGCTTTGACCTTTTGTCACGTAAGATGAGACGGTTAAAAAGACTTCGTAAGCTGGATCACGATTCGAATCAGGGTAAAGACAAAAGGAACTTGCTTCTGAATTTGCAAACAGAGTCTCCACCAGCTGTCCCGTCCAGTTTCAGAAATGACTCACAGACATAACATGCCAACGTGGTGGCATCATCAGATCAGAAGCAACCATGCACTTGCACATGCACTTACTCGCTATTATTATAAGGTGAGATCTTTTTATGCCTTTTCTATTTCATTATTTTACGGGAAGACAGACTCTGATTGTTCGAATTTATTTAATTAAGTTGCTTAATAATTACTGGAATCCACCATTAATAAAATAAAATCCACTAAAAATAGCCCCGCGCACACGTCCGCATTAGCCCGCCCGTGATTGGAGGCCAATATCATCGTTGGGACCCAGGCAACCCAACCCAAATGCAGCATTACTCTTACTATTTACTAGACAGATCCAATTATCAGGTGTCCTAAGAGTTGTTTGATCGGAGCGAGTGTGACCCATCAAACGGTCCACATCAAATGTAGATATCCAAGAGAAAGAAAGTAAATTTTGAACTGACTCACCTACTGTGGCCGACCGGAAAGTAGTCCATCCATCAACGACGTTTCTACCGGCTTTCACCATTGTTTTGCCGATTCCATCTCCAAGAAACATTAACATTGTCTTCTTTCTCACCACCTCCACGTTCTCAAAATAAGCCCCAGCTTTTATGTAAATTACAAACCTGTCAAACGAACAAAATTAATTAATTCTCTGTTATGAGTGGTATATATGTATTGAGGAAGTTTCTATTTATAATAATAAAATTTTCAACTTACCTAGCGCTGCTTCTGTTTGGAGCTGCAGACACTGCTTCGCCGATTGTTGTGAAATTTCCAGTGCCATCTTTAGCCACTATTAGATCAAATTTGGTCACATTTGTTGGTGTCTGTAACAATTTTCGATCTCTTGAGGATAACCAGCTTGGAAATCCTCTCTTCATGCGTCCATACTCGGGGAAAACCTCGGATTTAGAAGACATGTTAACTCCAGGGACTTTCTTCAGCATGACCAAAGAGTTACTTACATGTCTGGAGATGTTGAACAAGCTGCTCTTGATTGTTTCTCTCACATTTCCATTACCGTAAGCAAACCCATCAAGGCACGTGTACTGGTTTGTCATTGCACCGCTGAACAGAGTTTGCAAATCATGGTAATGCTTAGAAGCTGATTTTTTAGGAGAGAGATCAGATAGAGCTGCTTTGAGCTCTGCAATGGTGTCGTCAAATAGCTCCAGACAATCATTGATAGCTCTCTTTTCACGAGTGTTGAGATCTCTGTGCTTCTGTCGAATGTCACTGCAGTTTGAGGAGGAGGCTCTCAGTTCATATAATGTGCGATTTATGGTCACGGAGATGAGTTCGGTGAGGGATTTGGAAGTGAGATCTGGGATCGTAGATAGAGTTGAGACGCAGAGTTCTGGGTAGAGTGTGCCTTCACAAGTGGAATGAGCAATCTGGAGATGTCTATGAATGTGTAAATGTGGCGTTTCTTTTGTTTTGGGGCTCTTTTTCAGGGTGGGTACTGCGAAAAGTAGGAGAACGAAAATCGCTGAATTGGGCAAGAGAGCAAGCAAGACTTTTGTTCTTCGTCTGAGACTATACATTTTTAATTTGTGCTGTTGTGGGAGAGAGGAACGTAATTCAAGATAGCGGAGCTAGAAAATGGAAGTAGCTAAGATAAAGATGATATTTGAGGGTCTTGGGGGGGAGTAAAGAAGAGGGGCCATTTTTGTGGATCTCACAAAGGACTGAGCGAGAAGCAACTTTATTGCGCTTGGGGTGCAGCTAATTCGAATTGGATAATTTGGCTCGAAACTTGGATGTGGATAGAAGCAGAAAATGCTAGGCGGAGTAATGATGAGTGATTGTACATGAGTCAACCAGCATATTCAATCAACTCCACTAATCACGGAGACCATTAATTTCTACAGTATCTCCTAGTAGACCACCCATGGCACGGGATCAGAGTGACGCTCATTGAAATAACCATCGCACTTCATATTTGGTGGCTTTTAAATTCCTATTTCTAGGGCATGCAAAGAAATTCATTTATGAAACCACAGCACACAAATCAATTTCTGACCGTTGTGCACTGTGGTGAATCAATTTGATAATAGTGGGATCACAGAAACTCTTTGACCCAGTCCTTAATTGATTGATTTAAGAATTAATTACTCAAAAACAATATTTCAATACTTTTTGTTGAATAACTCATCCACAGTAGCGGTTTTGGACTCCCAAGTGCATGCATAACATGCCCTCTGAATTTTTATCGATCATTTTCGGGACTCAGAACCTGATTGCTACACTGATGCTTACAGGCTGACAATGGGTGCCAAAACGTAACAAATACGTTGGTACAGACTGAAATGAATTGACATGGCATAAGCAAACCGAAAACAAAATTCAATAATTCCGCAATATCCATACCCAAAAAAAAAAAAATGTAAAATTTCCAACAGGATCGATCACATTTCATCGCCGATTGTATAGTGATATTTGTTAAACCTACAAAGTGCAAATAAATAATCTAATGTAGAATCGCATGAGATGATGAGATTAAATGTAGATAAAAGGTGGTTAGCTTCCGGCACAGACAATCCTTGCTAGCTTTTTGGTGATGCGGCGATCACTGATGTATATGCATTTAATTAACGAAATGTCAGTGAAGCCATCGAATTATTATAAATTGAAAATACTCCTGCATGCTATTATTATCTTTTTTTTTTCTTTTTTTTTTTTTTTTTTAAGAATGAAAATTTATCACCCTCTTGGTGGTCCGGTAAATAATTACTCGAACTTCTACTACATGTGCCCATGTCGGAATCCAATTCTGCTGCAATGAAGTCAATTATTAATGGGCCATACATTTACAATCTAACATTGCAGTCTGTTGCTACGGAACTGATGACTATATTTATGCAGTCTATAATGTTGGAGTTTTCCCAATAGCAGTAACACAAACTGCAATAAAATAAGTAGCTAGCATGCATGGTGTCAAAGCGTATTTCCACTGTTAGGGAGTGAATGTGATGCGATTTAAGATTGAGTGATTAATCATCATATGAATTACATACATACATACATGCAGAGCAGCTAACAATTAATAGTAGTAGATTCATCAATCAAATATCAATAAAATGAAATTTCAATATCATTGATTCATAGTGCACATATATATGTAAAACAGTTGTGTGACTGTTGTGACTAATCAAATTAATCATCATATGCTCTATTGGTTTGGAGACCCCTAGCTAAGAAAGATCACTGCTATTGCTAGCTAGTATATGCGCATATAATAATTAATACGCAGTTGTATATTTGGATCTGACGTTGGATCTATAGTATAGTTTTACGTATTGCGTTACTGGCGAGCCTTAGCCCATAAGCTAATTGTTGCCCACAATGAATTATACATATCGGCTGTGAGGGACCAAACACCCACAGTGGATGGGCCTGTAAATTTTCGTGAGACCGATATCTTTAATGCATGCTTGCAATTATGAGACCTGGTGCTCCTTGTTTTCCAGGGAATTTCCTTCCAATCCAACAACAGCAACAAACCCACACAAAATTCCTAGCAGGCGTGCGTGATAAAAGATTTTAATGAAAAATGTCTTTATACATTGGTAAATACTTACGTCAAGAAAGCCTTAGCTTTCTGACTACACAAAAATTTAATTTGTCATTTACTAATTGTCATTTTTTTTTAACATTACTATTACATTAGTTGAAATTCTACTAAAATATTAATAATACATTATACAACCATTAGCATTTTATTGGAAGTTGTATATTGTCATTTGTTATTCAAAATATATATATATATATGTATGTGTATATATACATATATATATTCATGGTGTGATTTCTCCGTATGTGTTCACGGAGGAGTCCTACCAAAACTAGTAGGACTCTTCTACCCTCAAATGAAGATGTATGTGTTCATATTTTGGTAGAACTCAAATGCATACCCTTGTGTTAAATGCATATATTTATTATCTTTCACCCAAAAATTGAGTAGCTTAATTGTCACATTTTAGATTTAGGTTTTCATTAATATTGTGGTATTTTTATTATACTTTGAAAGTAAATATAACTTAAGAGGGTTTTGCACCATTTTCCTTGATACAAGTGATAGTATCCTATTTATATAACTATTATATCAAATTAATTCAAATATAAACATAGCCTATTATATATGTATATATATAGTACAAAATATATAAATTGAATGTATTATACATAAATTGAAAAATACAAAAATAAAGTGGAAACAAGAAAATTATTCTCTAAAAGAAGATTTTTCATCCCTGTCCTGTTAATTTTGGTCGCTTTTGTTGATTGTAAAAATAAAAGTTCGTGCATGGCTACCGTGAGAAGCACGACCATCTTAATTAATTGCAATACTACTAATTATTTCAACTGTATGTATGATGGTTTGTTAGCATCTTATTAATTATCGAGCTCAATATCCTTCCTTTACCTACAATTAGATTATTCTTCATACGTAACAAAGTGATATATCATGACTAGCCAATTAATAGCTTGGGGCCGTAATACATATTTAATTATATCGATAGTGGTTAGTGGATTCAATTGTTTTTTTGTTTAATAAATAAACCGTATATATAATATATCATGAGAATATTGGTAAACGTAGTCTTAAACAATTAATATTGGGATTTATTTAATTATGGGACTGAGAGGTAGCTCTTTAATTCTTAATTCGATTATTACCCGACTCCAATTAGAGCTAACTCTAACAAATCTAAAACTTATCTGCAAACAGAGGGTCAAAAGGTTAGGAGAATGCCACGTAGGTTTGAAAGTGATGTTTCTACGTGCTTACTCACTAAAATCATTTTGTTTTCAAAAACAGAAAAGTAATCGCACAGTCATAGACGTCGGTGTTTTTGCGAGAACAACTGAGGCGGGGGTCACCTGCAGAAGCTGAAACTATATATGCATGTAAAGAATCGCCAGCCTGTACGTGGCTATAAATTCAAAGTTCTACATTCATACCAAAATTTTAAACGATAAAATAATTATATAGTCAAATCAAATCATTTAATCATACGTGTTTGAACTCAAATTTTCCATCCGCCACTATGAATACTCTATGACAGTCAAATGGTTAGGCAGATTAAATTTTTTTCTAATATTAATTGTTTTTTACTAAAAATTACCAGATCGATTTCTATAACTTTATTTATAAAATATAATTTTAAATAACTATATATGATCAACATGGATAACATTCTCCGTTTATTGAATGATATACTAATATTCTAAAGCAAGTTGAAGCGACGAGAGAGTTTAAAAATGTGAGAGGAAGCTTCATTGGATTGGAAACACAAAATCCCATGTTAAAATTACAAAAATTAACAACTAGTTGTAATCTAGGTCCAGTCTGTTCGTGATTAAATAGGATCAAGTGCAAGTGCATCGTATATCTTTTTGACTTCTGTACACAAAAATAGTAGATCAGGAAATTTTTCACGCGTTTTCTCCATGCATGTTTCATTAATGCAGTCAAAAATATACGATAGTACTATATGAATTTATTTCTCATCAATAGAATACTAAATAACCATGCAATATACTATAATTCATTATCTGCTGCTCTACGTGATGGCAAATTTCGCTTCTATATATTTGTTTGTGTTCTATAATTATCAGAGACAGAACTAAGTAACATTGACTTTTGTTTGATTATTAAATCTAATTAACATGGGAGCCTCACATCAAATGGGCGTGTTGACCATACAAACATGCATGCCTATGCTTTATTCCATGGCAAATCTAATCAAAATAAACCCTTACGCACGGAAATTTAATTGATCCACCAAGAAGCAGACAAGAACTAGGAATCAAATTAATACATTTCATTATGGATTGGTTGGCCTCTGCTTGACTTTCTAGATAGGTATGTATGCCAATATGTGTCGCCTGATATCACTAGACTTTTGCTAGCTACCTTATTCCTAATTACTGTATAATATTGACGTTCCGGTTCCATGTACCGCTGGCTTGCGCTTGTTTGGAGAAGCTCTATTGCCTTTCCCCGCATCTACTGTATGTTAGTACGTCAAGAAGAGCTTCCAAGCTCTTCTAGACTTTGTCATTTCATACGAACTCTAAAGTTGATTGACGTGTCGTAATGAATAATGATCAGGTCATAGTGGAAGAAGCCTTAGAATTAAAAAATTCATTCTTCAGCTCAATCGTCAAAGATTAATATATAATTTACCTAATTTGGCCGAAAGCTTAGCTTTGATTTTAAAATTGGTTCAATACATACAATTCTAAGATTATATATATATATATATAGTTAAAATAAACTTTTGGTTAATTTGTTAATAATTTTACGTAATAATTGGTTAAATATCTCGAATCTGAGAACTTTTCATCATCATCATAACTCAAGCCGGTGATAATTGGAAGCCTAGTCTGTACGTATGTCAAGGGTTTTGACAATTAATTCTAATGGCCGATGGGAAGGCAATATCTAAAGCAAAGATTTCCACATTATCTACCTCCTATCATTTAATTAGACAAACAAAAAAAGAAAAGAATTCCACATAATCTGCTGGCATGGTTGCATGCATTAGAATATCAAGCTCGAGACAAACGCGTTTTCATTAATTAAAGTCACGCAGCTGCAGGTTGACTTCATTTTTTCTCCATTTCACAAAAAGAAATGCACTAGAGTATGAAGCAAAAGCTGCCTCCCTTTCCTATAAATACATCAAATTTCGACGTACTCAATCATTCAAACTCCATCTCTCAATTTCCCTGATCGCCGTAGAAAGCAGTAATAATGGCTTCAAAACTCTTCTTTCTATCATTATTGCCTATTCTCGCTGCCATCGCTTTCATTGCCAATCCATCTCTTGCAGCAGATGTCCCTCCTGCGACACCTGTTTCACCAGGTTCCATTTGCAAATCCACTCCAGACCCTTCCTATTGCAAATCTGTGCTCCCTAACCAAACTGCAAATGTTTATACCTATGGCCGATTCTCACTCCGTAAAGCTTTATCGCAATCTCGTAAATTCTTGAACTTAGTTGACAATTATCTTAAACGCCGGTCCACATTGTCACCTACTGCTGTACGTGCTCTAGAAGATTGCCGTTTACTAGCAAGTTTCAATTTGGACTTTCTTTTGAGTTCGTTTAAAACTGTCAATACTACGAGTAGAACTCTGCCTGCCATGCAAGCCGATGACGTCCAAACTTTTCTTAGTGCCATTTTAACAAACCAGCAAACCTGTTTAGACGGCCTACAAGCCACAGCTTCCGCTTGGAGCGTGAGGAATGGTCTCTCAGTCCCTCTTTCTAACGACACAAAACTTTACAGCGTCTCTCTTGCTCTTTTCACAAAAGGATGGGTTCCTAAAAAGAAGAAAGGAGCCGCATGGCAACCCACAAGCAAGCAACTTCTCTTCCGAAAGGGACGTCTACCATTGAAAATGTCTGAGCAAACTCGTGCAGTTTACGAGTCTGTAAGCAGAAGAAACCTTCTCGAAACAGGCGATGACCAAGTCTTGGTGAGTGATATAGTGACAGTGAGCAAGGACGGGAGTGGAAACTTCTCTACCATCAATGACGCTGTTAACGCGGCTCCAAACAATACCGATGTCAGCAATGGGTACTTCTTGATTTATATCACGGCCGGTGTCTACGAGGAATACATTTCAATTGCCAAGAATAAGAAAAATTTGATGATGATCGGCGACGGCATCAATCAGACAGTCATCACTGGCAACAGAAGCGTTGTTGATGGATGGACTACTTTCAATTCTGCAACTTTTGGTAAGCCTAACCCACTCAAAATTCTCTTGACGATTACTCTAGTGTAGTTTTATCCAAAATTAATGTTCTTATTCTTATAAATTCGCGACTGATAAAATTGCAGCCGTTGTGGCACCAAATTTTGTGGCGGTAAACATAACTTTCCGCAACACAGCTGGAGCAATCAAGCACCAGGCAGTGGCTCTTCGCAATGGTGCGGATTTGTCTACATTCTATAGCTGCAGCTTTGAAGGGTACCAAGATACTTTATACACTCATTCTCTCAGGCAATTCTACAGAGAATGCGATGTCTATGGTACAGTTGACTTCATATTTGGCAACGCCGCCGTCGTCTTCCAAAACTGCAATATCTATCCCCGGCTGCCAATGAGTGGACAATTCAATGCCATCACTGCACAAGGTCGGACTGATCCTAACCAGAATACGGGCACATCCATCCATAATTGCATTATAAAAGCAGCTGATGATTTGGCTTCGAGCAATCAAACGGTACAGACATATCTAGGGAGGCCATGGAAGGAATACTCGAGGACTGTTTATATGCTGTCTTTTATGGATAGTTTGATAAACCCAGCTGGTTGGCAGATTTGGAGTGGAGATTTCGCACTAAGTACATTATACTATGCCGAGTATAATAACACTGGACCCGGATCGAGCACAGCCAATAGGGTAACATGGCCCGGTTACCATGTGCTTCATGCTACAGATGCCGCTAATTTCACAGTCTCTACTTTCCTGTTGGGTGATGATTGGTTACCCCAAACAGGAGTGCCTTACACTGCTAGCTTAATTTAAGCTATGTTCATTTGATTTAGCCGTACCGATTTTTTTTGCTCTTTTGTCGTCATTGTTTTGTAAAAGCAATAAGTATGTGGTACAAAAGCTTCCAAGTGTACATCTTCGTATTGACTTTAAGTTGTAATTGATTTGTTAATTCGAGCCAATTGTAGTATTCTTCTCAGCGGAAGTAGTTTCGAAATAAAATGGGATATTAACATTTGCATTCCTATACTTTAAAGAAATAATAATTCAGGACATAGTTTGTCCAACTTTAACTATTTTATCCCCACCATCATAACACAGTCGAGATTTGTTAAAAAAACTAACGGTAAAAATAAAAATTCATTTTAAACCTTTTATCTCCTTTGTTTTCTTTTATCAAAACCTTAAAAACCCAAAGGTATTTGAAGAATGAGGCTTATACCCCCACCAGCATCACCATTCGTAAAGAGTTGTGATAAAAATTCCACTAGATCTATGGATTGTATTTCTTTAAAATCCCTCAAAAAGCAACTATGCCGAATTAATAGAAATGAAAGAGATGTCAAGCATGTTCGTGATGATTTCCGGAATGGGTTTCTTCATGAAGGGCACCGCGAAAGACGAAGCTGCATCTGAAAGGGCCGAAGAGAAAGCGGAGAAGACAATTTTTGACTTTAAACTTGATGGGTATCTTGCAACAAAGATTAAGTTGATTAAAAAAGTAAGAGGGTTTATAAATCTAGGTCTAAAAGAGGCTAAGAATTTGGTGGACAAAGCTCCCAGTTTGATGAAGAAAGGAGTTACGAAAGAAGAGGTTGAGAAGATTACTGCTAAAATAAAGAAAGTTGGTGTAAAATTTCCATGGGGTGAGTAGCAAATCTAAAAAAAAAATTTCCACGGCAGTTATTGTAGCTTGGGTTGGCCTTTTACCCAATTTATAATTTTCTTTCCCTTTTTTTTTGGATATTCAATTTTAAATTGTACTTTACTTCGTCACTATTCTCGAGCAGTGTTAAGTCCCCAAGTTTTTTAAGTAGGGGTAAATTTGTACTTTACTTATATTTAATAGATGGAAGAACGATAAGAATTAAAATGTTAAAATTTTTCAAGTATTTCCTAAGTTGATATTTTTTTAAAGTGTAGGGACTAAAGTGTTATTACTACGAAATAATATCATTAAATAATTTCTTTTTCTTTTAGTTGATGATGACCAAGCATATAACTCTTTTCAATCGATCTTTTGAGATATGGCACTTTCGAGGACCCTAAAAGGAAAATTCGGAGAATGATTTCAAGGACAAGAATTAGAGATATTTTTCGATAATTTTCTCTATAAAAGAATTTCATCAAAATTTGTATTTTTACATTCAAAATTTGGACTTGACTATAACACAAACACGCAGTATGTATATCGTTTACATTTATTTTTTTCACAGCCTAAAATTATTGTATGTATACTGGATGTATTAATTACTATGGTAGATCCCTTAAAATTATTGATTAAAATTGCCATATGTATTTTAAAACTAGCCGAAGCTTTTAAAATATTTGAGGAAGATTGGTTGTTTCGATTTACAGCACACAGTTTCCATGCACGTCGAAAATAAAATACCACAATTAATTAACAACTAGTTGTAAGTACTCTAGATCCAATGCATAGTACATATTCACATACATACATACATACATACATATATACATACATATATACACATATATATATGTATAATAACCAGTAAATAGGGAAAGTTTTCACACGTTTGCAACATGTGCTTCATTGAGTCAGAACTATGCTATCGAGAGTACACGAATGTATTTCTTTAATTAATTCATGGCATGGGGATTAATTGAAGTAATTAATTAATGATTAATCTTAAATCCGGCACACGCGCACACATACACACATATATATATATATATATGTTCTCAATCTCATCACCGATTACGCCTTTCTCTCAACCCCTCGTCCCA
The DNA here is from genome assembly GCA_022749755.1 of Azadirachta indica. Lineage (NCBI taxonomy): Eukaryota > Viridiplantae > Streptophyta > Magnoliopsida > Sapindales > Meliaceae > Azadirachta > Azadirachta indica. Next base: position 18,365,786 of record CM040440.1, read on the forward strand.
AATATAATCGTTGCAATGACTAGGAAATAGAGTGTAACTAAAAGTTTTATATATATTATAAAGATAACTTTGATTGCGTACTCAACTTTAGACTATATTTCATTGTGATACAATAAGGATTCTAACGTTATACTGCAGTCTAAAAAAATAGTAAATATCTTAACGAATTACAGATTCATAATGTCTGTTAAAAAAAATTTAACGATGAGCAATAAATGATATCATGCTCTTAATCTTATCATGGAACATAAAATTATAAAAATAATCTTAATATATTTTGTCATATAGATTGTTGAGATATTTTTCATCTTTATAGACTATAATGTAATGTTTTGATACTTATTATATCGCAATGAGATATCACAAAAAATTGAGCAATTATATGAAATTATCTTCAAAAAAAATAAAATTTTGAAATAGATTAAAAAAACCTAAAATAGTTTTCTAATTGAATTCAAAATATTAATTTTTATCTCCTTCATGATTCTAGCAATTCCATCACCAACAATAATTGCCCACTATGCTGTGCACATCGTTGATCACCAGTGATTTTGGAGTGATAAAGAAAATTTGGTTAGAGGAGTAAAAGGAATAATATTGGTTAGTAGTAAGTTCAGCGATAATTTTGAAAAGAGCATGAAAAGTTAAATAATAAATTATTTGAGATTCAAGGGAAGGAGAAGAAGAGAAGAGGGAAAGAATATCTTGTAAAGGAGAATGAAAAAGGAGAAAAAAGTTGGGTTTTTCTTCTATATACACAGAGAAGAGAAAATATATGAGAATGTTTATTAATTAAGATAGTGAATAGTTTTTAAGATAAAATTCAAGTTTACATTAAATTGGGATAACAACATTTATGTCTCTAAATTTTTTAATTTATATCTCTAAACTTTTTAATTTGCATATCTAAATTTTTTGAAAAATATAAAAAATAATTTTTCTTTTTAATTTTATCCAAAAGATAATTTTACCCTCTCAACGTTAAATTTTTTTAAATAAATTTTACGAATCGTAAATTATTGAGATATTTGTCATTTTTAAGACTGTAATATAGCGTGCGAATACTTGTTTTATCACAATAAGATATCACTTAAAGTTAAATAGTCTAATGAAATTATTCTTTTTTATTTATCGAAAAGACGATTTTACTTTCTCACCGTTAAATTCTTTTGAACAGATGTTACGAATTTATAGTTCGTTAAAATATTCGTTATCTTTTAGGACTGCAGTGTAGCATCATAATATTTGTTGTATTACAATGAGATATAATTTAAAGTTGAGTAGTTAGCAGAAAATATCCCTATATTATATAATTAAGTTAAGTAAATATAATTTATTTTAATCTTTTTTATATTTATATATATATGTGTAAGTTTAGTTTATCGTATATTAAGGAATATGAAATTTTTTTGGAGATAAAAATATATTAATATTTTAAAGTCATAATAGAGACTAATCAAATTAGAAGATGTCTTTTTATTAACAAAATTTAACAGGCTGTGTGTATATTAATTTTCATCATTGTATTTAATTATTTTAACACAATTTTTATCAGCTAATAAATTCTAACCATAAAACATTAATATAATAATTAAACCAATGAGATAAACTTTTAGTTCCTAAAGTTTGGTTAAATACTCTCATAAGTTCTAATAGTTTTTAAAAATATTCTTAAAAGTCTTAATTTTACATAAAATATCTATTAAGTCCTATACATAATATTTGTTAAAAATAACTAATAAATCTCTAGAATATTATAAAATATAATAATTTATATCAAATATATTAATAAATAAATATTATAATTATTTTATAGCACATATTGAATATAATAATTATTGATATATTATAATTTTTTTTTATTGATATTTTTATTATTTATTTATATTTTCAATATATATTTTATTTCAAATTACAATATAATCATAAATATTTATTAGACATATGTTATAAAATAAATAATTTATAAATTTATATTTTATTAATAAATTAATATTATTTATGTTTTATTTGCATTTAATTTTTAGTAATTTGTTATTATTTAATTTCTTACAACTAATTACAATAAAAGAATTTTGTTAATATATTATTAAAATAATATTACTATTTATTTTTAATATAATATATATATTGTATTTTATCAAATTTTAGAGATATATTAATTATTTTTAACAAATATTTGTATAAAGATATAATGGATATTTTATATAAAATTAGAACTTTTCAAAATATTTTTAAAACTAATAAAACTTATAACGATAATCAACCAAACTTTAGGAATTAAAAGGACTTTTATCCTAAACAATAATAAAAACTAATTTTGATGGATTAATTGAAAATCTATAAAAACTATCTCTAAATAATAAAAACTTTTGTAATTTTACAACTTCATGGTAGAGTTAATTAATTTTGGTTTCCTTCGGGTGTACTTCTAGGGAAATATACATATACTTATACTTTATTGATATATTCTCAAAATAGGATCAATATTTTCTGAAATTCTAAAAATACATAAAAATTCTCTAACCCTAAAGTATTAGTATTTTTAATTAAGAAAATTTTAAAAATAAATAATACAATAAGATTATTTTAGGAGAAACAACAATTAATTAAAATAATATAGCTACTTTATTTTTATTTGATATAGATTTAATTTTTAAAATACCCTTGTTTACTTTCTTTTTGTAATGTAAACTTAAAAATTTTGATTAGCAAATAATTAGATCAATTTTGTTAAAAGTTGTGGTTGACATCCAAACAATAAAAATAATTTTGCATGAAAAATCCTATTCACGATAGATTTATATATACGAAGAAAGTCTACTTAAAAAAAATATGAAATAGGTTATTAAAAATTTTAAAAAATAAAATAAACTCATGAAATAAGATTTTTTATAACTTGTATGAATTAATAAAAAAAAATATATTATTATTTTATGAAAAAATAAAATAAATCATCTAGTAAGAATTGTTGAGCCGACAATTATAGTTATTATATTTTAATCTTTAAAGTGAATAAATTAAAAAAGAAAAAAAAGAAAGATTGAAGTTATCTAGCTCTATATATCGGAGAAGAAACCATTAATCAGCGTGAATTATTACATGTACATTGACCATCTAATGGAACGTGATAATTGAGACCTGAGAACCACAACAATTCAATTGGGTAATTAAGCTGACCACATATAAATAGGTTTTATATATTGGGAAATAACCAAAAATATCTCATTTTGCAATCCAAAATTTAAAAATGCCCACCTTAATAAAAGTCATTTAAAAATACTCGATTTTAACTCTTTTAGATAAAAATGTCCCATACCTACTTTAAATTGAAGTCTCATTTTTTTACTTCGTTATCACTTGAAAGTAGGTTTCAAATGAAGTAAAATTTGATTTTACTCGAAACCCACTTTTAAATAAAGTGAAATTTTTACCTTTACTTAAAAGTAATTTTTTTTTTTGTGTAAAGTGAAAATACACCATAACTCGAAATCTACTTTCGAATAAGGTGAAATTTAATTTTATTCGAAATTTACTTTCGAATATGGTGAAATTTAATTATCTACTTTCGAATAAAATGAAATTTAATTTTACACGAAACTTATTTTCACGTATGGTAAAAATTTTACTTTACTCGAAAGTAAGTTTCGAGTAAAGTCAAATTTTTATTTTAATCGAAACTTACTTTCAAATAATAATGAAATAAAAATATTAAATTTTAGTTCAAAGTAGGTATAAGGATATTTTTGTTCAAAAGAGTAAAAATAAAATATTTTTAAATGACTTTTATTAAGAGAGACATTTTTAAATTTGGGTTGTGAAATCGGGTATTTTCGCTTATTTCCCTTATATGTTCCAGGCACATATAAACCTGAATTAATGAACACTAGTTCAGGACCGAAGCTTAATCGACCAGCAACATTTAGGTACAAGCAGACAAGTACAAAAATTCCCCGCGTTAGTTGGAGTAGTTGGGTTCAGATTGAACTTTAAGGCATGTCTCAAATCAACTGATCACTTAATTCGTCTGGATATCATTATTTAAGCGTGCATGTCTATCTACGTACCAGGGATTGGGGTCCAATGTACTCCTAATTAATTTGTTGGACAAGTTAATTATTTACTCTTGTCCACCTATGTATTTATGTGGAGATTAATTTCAAGTTCTTTTTCCGTTTACCAAAGAAAATTGACGTCTAGTAATCAGGTTATGAAGATAACATTAGAAGAAGCAGGACTGAGAGTCTAAAAAATTCATATGTATAATTAATAAAAAAAGCTAGATGCGGTTAGCTAGCTTGCTATTAAAACTGGTACTTAATTAATTATAATCATAACATTTGGGTGCTCTTTAATTAATTAAAGAGATAAATTCCTTTTCATTCATATGTTAGTTTTAATTTGAAGCAAATAACAAAGAATGATATTAGACATTGTAAATTGTTATTTTAAGTTTTGGTTGTTTACCATTACTCAATAATTAAAAAGACTTTCGAAATCCAAATTTTTAAATGTACAGGCAGCGGGCATCCACATTCTTTTAATTTCAGCATATCAATGCGTAAGATATCTTTTAATATCAGAGGTCAACTTCAATCCACATGTATATAATATATATGATCTTGATTAAAAGAGACTGGATATATATATATATATATATAATTTTTGTCCAATTTTTCTTGAATTCATTTTTAAGGAAAAACTAGAGAGAGATTTTCCTTTCTCTTCTGGCTTAATAATAATACTCGTATATTAATATCTGGCGCCGGCAATAACTGAACAAATCCAAAACCCTGGATCATCCCAAGCATAACTGAATTAAATGATAGGGAGAATGTAGCTGACAAATTAATGAATAAAGCATACACGTTTCATCTGTATGTACGTACTAGGTGGTAAACAGAATAACAATTTCACTTACTCCAATTCTGGTTACATTCGTTTGAATCTCGAGCTCCAGACAAACGCGTACCTGGTAATGTCTTACAATTAAGTCGACTATGAAGCAAAGCTAGCTAGCTAGCTTTTCCTCCTATAAATACATCAAATTATTAAGAAAGTTCATCACACTCAATTCTCTTTAACTTATCTGGAGTAATGGCATCTTCTAAGCTCTTCTTTCTAGTAGTATTACCTATTCTTATTGCTCTTCCTTTTTTCGACTACAAATCTTGTGCTGAAGATGTTGCAACAACTCTTGTTCCACTAGAAACCATTTGTAAATGCGCTCCTGACCCTTCCTATTGCATATATGCGCTTCCTAACCAAACCGCAAATGTCTACACCTATGGTCTATTTTCCATCAGCAAAGCATTGTCGCAATCTATTAACTTCTTGAACTTAGTTGACAGTTATCTTAAACTCCCGTCCACATTATCACTCGCTGCTATTCGTGCTCTGCTAGATTGCCGTTTCCTAGCTAGTTCTAACTTGGACTATCTTTCAAGCGCTTACCAAACTCTGAATACCACCAGTAATATTCTGTCCACCATGCAACAAGAAGAGGTGCACACTCTGCTTAGTGCCATTTTAACAAACCAACAAACCTGTTTAGAAGGCCTTCAATCCACTGCTTCAGTCTGAAAGATAAAGAATCCTCTCTCTGTCCGTCTCTCTGACGATTCCAAACTTTTTAGTCTCTTGCTTGCTCTCTTCAAAAAAGGTTGGGTTGGTGAGAAGATGCAAGAAACGACAAGGCAGCCTCCAAAGACACAACTTCTGTTCCGAGATGGACGTCTACTTTCGCAAATGTCTAACGAAACTCACGCAATTTCCGTGTCTGTAAGCACAAGAAATGTCGAAAGTAGTATGATGGAGTTTTGGTGAGCGATGTCGTGACGGTGAGTAAGGACGGCCGTGGAAATTTCACTAACATCAGTGATGCTGTTAATGCAGCTCCAAACAACACAGATGTTTCCAAAGGATACTTCATAATATATGTCACCCGGGGAGTCTATGAGGAATATATATCCATTCCTAAGAACAATAAAAATTTGATGATGATTGGAGACGGCAGCGATAAGACAATAATCATTGGCAACAGAATCGTTGTTGATGGCTGGACTACTTTCAATTCTGCGACTTTTGGTAGGTTTAAATCTTATATACGTACTCAAATTTCTCCATGTAGTTTCAGTGTACCCACTTATGTCCTAGTGCTACAAAGTGAACTTATTGTAAATAATGACGTTATTTTCAATATTTCAATATTGTAGTTGTGGTAGCACCGAATTTTGTGGCGTTGGACATAAGTTTCCGCAATAAAGCTAAACCAGGCAAGCACCAGGCCGTGGCTCTTCGCCGTGGGGCGGATTTGTCTTCATTTTATAGTTGCATGTCACGCCCCGCATAAATAATGTGCGTGAATAGTAACCCGTGGTCGAGACTTTATACGGACAGTACTTGTACGAGGGAAAATCCGAAACAAGCGGGCGTGCGAATTTTGACAAGATAACTCCTTGACAGACCAGATTGAGTAGGCAATAAAACATTTAAGCCAAGAATCTATACATTCTTCCTTATTAGCATAGTTGTACGTAAAACTCAATATTAGCCCAATTATCCCAACTTTTAGAATGATGACTCAATTGACCCAAGTTCTAGAATTGTAAGGATAACTCTACATTTTTTACCATTGTATAGATATTTTCTAGAACCTTTTTAGAAGGCCAATCTTAACCCTCAAAAGTGCATTATGAGGTGCAATCTTGGCTATCCATTATATGTAAACTTTCTTACAAATAGGTGAGACCTCATTTGGCCAAACCAAGCAATCAATCAATAAACTTGAGTTGTATGAGTTCTTTTCACTTAAACTCTTTGTGCTCTCTCTTATAAAGCTTCCAATTTAATGCATTACGAGTGTCAAAAGCTTACTTAGCGAGCGGAATTATTAAGCACCGCACAGTCGAAGCTGATGAAGAGAGTGAGGCCGTAACAATTGGTATCAGAGCTCAAGGTTGAGCAACACAAGGTTGAGCGGAGACCTTGTTGAGAGGGAGTTTTCGAAATGAAGGTTGCATGGGCAAAAACTCTGTCGAAAAGAATGGCTAACGTTTCCAACATTACCATAACAGGTAAGGAAGTCCAAGCATGGCGACGTGAGGAGCAACACCCTACCAAGGGTGGAAGTAAGAGGGCGCAGTCCAAGGAGATGATGACTGGCTTGGATGCTCGAGTAGCTAGCATAGAAGCTTTCGTAGCGAGCATAAACTCATGCCTTGACAAGATGGAGCAGTGCTTCGACGGGTTGGAAGCGGAAGACAATACTCTTCGTGAGGTAGTGGAGGTATCTACTGCTAAACTCGAGGATGCCCTTAAGCAAGATTTGCTAATGGTTCACGACCGTATGTTTAGGGATATCTGAGCCTACATTGATCGAGAAGTCGCCACAATTAAGAAGGATGTGGCTTTGTACAAGCATGCGGCAGCAAGCGGGTGACTACTACACGTGATACACCAAGGGTGACGTTCCTAAGCCCAAGCCCTACAATGATTCGAGAAGTGTCAAGAACGTGGATAACTTTCTGTGGGGAATCAAACAATATGTCGAAGTGATGGGCATCACCGATGAGCAAACCAAGATACGTAGAGCCACCCATTATCTAACTGATGCGGCTATGTTATGGTAGAGAATGAGGTACAGTGACATTGGTAAAAGGACATGCACCATCGAGGCTTTCGATGACTTTAAACGGGAACTCAAGTAGTAATTCTATCCGAAAAATGCCGAAAAAGAAGCACGAGGCCGGTTGTATCGCCTCAAACATTTCGAAAGCTTGCGGAACTACATCAAAGAGTTTACTAGCTTGGCGTTGGAGATTTCGGACATAAGCGACAAAAATTCTCTCTTTTTCTTCATAGATGGGCTCTAAGGATGGGTAAAAATAGAGTTTAAGAGACGAGGCATGCAAGACCTTGCAACTGCTATAGCTATTGCAGAAACTTTTACCAATTATTCAAGTGAGCGGTCAAATACTAAGGTTAAGGACAAGAAAAGTGGTCAAGGCAAAAGTTGGGGAGACCACAGCAAATCACATGGAGACGATTTTTGCAAACCACCTAACGGTAAAGAGAAGCCGAAAAATGACGAAGAGAAGGATTCCAAGCCTTCTCGCAATTGCTACTTTTGCGATGGTCTTTATTGGATGCGGAATTGTTAGAAGAAGAAGGCATTGAGCGTTATGGTAGTTCGTGCGGAGGAGCCACAAAGTCGAAAGGGTGACGCGGTGATGGGTTCTTTACAACTATTCAATGCCATTCAAGCGGTTTCGGAGGCACAAGTAAATAGGCTTATCTACATTGATGTGGTGATCAACAAGGTACATACGAAAGCCTTAGTTGACACTGGTGCCTCACATAATTTAGTGCAGGTCGATGAGGCCAAGCGGATAAGTCTCAAAGTAACCAACGAAAGCGGCACCATGAAGGCAGTGAACTCAGCTGCTAAACCAATTAAAAGTGTGGAACGGAAAGTCAAAATCACCATCGGACAATAGAGGGGATCGGTAGATTGGTTTGTAGTATCTATGGACGACCACAATATCATGCTCGGGATGGATTTCTTGGATCAAATAAAGGTTGCACCAGTACCATTTGCCAACACTATGTGCATCCTTGATGGGGGCAAGCACCGGCTACTTTTAGTACTTTGATGAACAAGTTATTCCATCCCTATTTTGACCAATTTGTGGTGCTATAATTGAATGATATTATTGTATATAGCAACACCTTGGAAGAACATGTGGCACATCTTAAGAAGGTGTTCCAAGTATTGCGAAAGAATGAATTATATATGAAAAAGGAGAAATATTCTTTTGCGCAATGAGAAGTTCATTTCTTGGGCCACAAGATCAAGGATGGAAAGTTGATGATGGATAAGGTTAAGGTACAAGCTATTCAAAAATGGGAACTTCCGACCAAGGTGCACGACCTCCGATCTTTCTTGGGGTTGGTTAGCTACTATTAGCGCTTCATCAAGAGCTATTCGGCAAGAATAGCTCCACTAACTGACTTATTCAAGAAAAACTGCTCGTGAAATTGGACCAAAGAGTGCCAACATGCCTTCGAAGACTTGAAGAAGGCAATCATGGAGGAAACGATTCTTGTGCTGCCTGACCACATGAAAACTTTCGAAGTACACACCGATGCCTCGTATTTTGCCATTGAAGATGTACTTATGCAAGAAGGACGCTCCATTGCTTTTGAGAGTTGCAAACTCAATGAGGCAAAAAGACGCTACACTGTGCAAGAAAAGGAGATGACAGCAATCATTTATTGCTTTAGGGTATAGCGACATTACTTGCTCGGGATTCATTTTGTGATTATAACGGATAATGTAGCTACTAGCTACTTTCAAACGCAAAAGAAGTTGAATCCCAAGTAAGCTCGTTGGCAAGACTTCTTGGCAGAGTTCGATTATGACTTAGTGTACAAGCTGGGCAACGCAAATGTCGTAGCGGATGCGTTAAGTTGAAAAGCAATATTGGTGACCATTAATTTAAGTATTTTTGAGGGAACGCTAGTGAGGAAGATTAAAGAAGGAGTGACCCAAGACCCTCTAACTAAAAACATAGCAGTGCTCGTGAATGAAGGAAAGATAAGGCGGTTTTAGCTTGACGATGGATTGCTCTATATCAAAGGGAGACATATTTATATGCCAAAGTAGAGTGGCTTGAGGAAAGAGCTTATCAAAAAATGCTATGATTATAAGTGGGCTGGACACCCCAGAGCTAAGCGCATCAACGCTTTGTTAGAAAATTTGTACTATTGGCCGAGGATGTGAGAGGATGTCGAGGTTTACGTGCGGACATGTCTTGTGTGCCAACAATACAAAATTGAGTAACGAGCATCCAATGGGTTACTTGAGCCGTTGCCAATTCTGAGCAGACCATGGGAAAGCGTTTCTATAGATTTCATCACGTCGCTACCAAAATCAGAAGGGTATGGAAGTATCATTATGGTGGTCGATCGCTTTAGTAAATACGCGGTCTTTATACCGGCACCTACGGATTGCATAGCGAAGGAAGCTATAAAGTAGTTCCTAAAGCATGTGGTGAAGTTTTGGGGAGTGCCAAACAATATCATGAGCGACTGTGACCCGCGATTTATCATCAAGTTTTGGTCTGAATTGTTCAAGTTGCTTGGAACGGACCTCAATTTTCCTACAAGCTTTCATCCTTAAAGCGACAAACAAACCGAACGTGTCAATGCACTGCTCGAGCTATACTTAAGACATTATGTGAGTGCCAACTAAAGGGATTGGGCTAAGTTGTTAGACGTGACTCAATTCTCTTACAACTTGCAGCAGATCGAGGCAACTAATAGGAGTCCATTCGAGATTATGTTGGGCCGACAACCGACAACTCCACATGCATTAGCCTTGGGTTATAAAGTAAAAAGTTTGGGAGCCTTCAAATTCGCCAAAGCATGGCATGAATAAGCCGATTTAGGTAAGGCATACCTAGATAAAGCGACTAAGAAGATGAAGAAGTAGGCGGACAAAAAGCGAAGGGACGTAGAATTCTAAGAGGGGGATCTAGTCATAGTGAAACTGTTGCCCCAACAATTCGAGACATTACGAAAGGTACATAAGGAACTGGTTCGACATTATAAGGGGCCATTCTCGATTGTTCAGAAAGTGGGTAAGGTATCATATCAAGTTTTATTCCTCCAAAGTTAAAGATCCACCCCGTCTTCCATGTAAGCATGTTAAAGCGTTATCATGGGGAAAAGAAAGACCCGAGCCGAGAGAAGTCAAAAAAAGCTCCAATTATTGTGGTAACCTCTTTCAAAAGGGAAGTTAAGTACATCCTTACTGACCGACTAGTTCGAAAATGAGGGATGCCGAACTATGCAAAATACTTCGTCAAGTGGAAGGGATTGCCCGAGAGTGAGGCTACGTGGAAATATGAAGATGCATTATGGCAATTCCAAGAGCATATAAGGAGGTTCCGTGAGGAAGACGCGACGAGGACGTCGAGCATTTAGGTGGGGGAGGATATCACGTCTCGCGTGAACAGTGTATATGAATAGTAACTTATGGTCGAGACTTTATGCAGGCAGCACTTGCGCGAGGGAAAATCTGAAATAAGTGGGCGTGTGAGGTTTAACAAGATGACTCTTTGGCAGACCGGATTGAGTGGGCAATGAAGCATTTGGGTTTAGGATTTATGCATTCTTCCTTATTAGCATAATTGTACATAAAACCCAATATTAGCCCTATTAGCTTAACTTCTAGAATGATGATTGAATTGGTCCAAGTTTTAGAATTGTAAGGATAATTCTACATTTTTAACCATTATATAGATATTTTCTTAGACCTTTCTAGAAGGCCAATCCTAACCCTAGACAGTACATTGTAAGGTGCAATCTTGACCATCCATTGTATGTAAACTTTCCTATAAATAGGTGAAGCCTCATTTGGTCAAATTAAGCAATTAAGCAATAAACTTGAGTTGTAGAAGTTCTCTTCACTCAAACTCTTTATACTTTCTCTTATTAAACTTCTGATTTAACACATTGCGAGTGTCGAAAGCTTGTTAAGCACCGCACGATCAAAACAGGTGAAGAGAGTGAGGCTGTGATATGCAGCTTTGAAAGGTACCAAGATACTCTGTACACACATTCTCTAAGGCAATTCTACAGATAATGCGATATCTATAGTGCAATTGATTTCATATTTGGAAACACTGCCGTCGTTCTCCAAAAATGCAATATCTATCCACGGCTACCCATGAGTGGACAATTCAACACAATTACTGCACAAGGTCAAACCAACCCTAATCAGAACACAGGCACATTCATTCATAATTGTAGTATAAGAGCATCAGATGGTCTTGCTTCGAGTAATGAAACAGTGCGGACATATCTGGGAAGGCCATGGAAGGAGTACTCCAGGGCTGTTTATATGCAATCTTTCGTGGACAGTTTGATAAAACCTGCTGCGGTTGGTCTATATGGAGTGGAGATTTTGCACTAAGTACATTGTACTATGCGAAGTATAGTAACATCAGACCTGGATCAAACACTACCAACAAGGTGACATGGCCTAGTTACCATATGATTAATGCTACTGATACTGCTAATTTCAGTGTCTAATTTTATATCAAGGGATATTTGGATACCCAAAATAGGAGTGCTTTACACTGATGGCTTAATTTAAGCTATTCATTTGATTTTTCTTTTTAAAATTTAGGTACGTGCTGGTTTTTGCGTAATAATTGACTTGAGAATCATTGCTACATTTAGTGATAACGATGGTAAACTTTCTCACGAGTATCGTTATATATGTAATTTTATATCTTTATAGTTTTAGTGAAATAAAAATGATTAATGTTAATACATAATAGTATTAAAAATGTAGTTATCTTGTATAAATTAGTTTTTTTTAAAAGAAAAAAAATTGATTTGAAATAAAATGATAAATGGCATGAAAAAGTGTTTAGATATATATCTCCATATACCTACACCTATATATGGAGTAAAGGTTGGAGATAGGCATGTGTGTTGTAATGGAATCTAGGCATTGTCATCAAAGGAGATCTAACACTTCATACACCCCTAATTCTCTTGAAAATTAGATCGTACTCCTTTTTCAAATGGATATTGAAACTTAACTTTAACTAAAATATTTGGATTAGACTTGATCTTAGAGTAATCGCTTGATTTTAAATCTAATACGTAATATGGTCTAATTTATTTTAAACAAATGTAATAAATGATTTCAAGCAAAAGAATTTTTTTAAGAGTATTGTCAAAATAATATCATTAAATCAATTTCCTTTTCATTTCATAATTCTTTTCAATTAGTCATATGAGATATGGTATATTTGGAAACTCAAAAATAGTTTTGGGATTGCATCTCCCACTAAAATTCCTGATCATTTTCAGTAGTTTTAAGATATATATTGTAATCCTTTTGAAAAAATGTTTGTATTTTAATAAAATTTGTATTAATTTTATATATAAATAATTAAATAAATTTTTGTTTTAAAATTTCTTTTAATCTATAAAAAAGAGCAATTAATATTTCAATAATTTTATCCTAAATGATGTAAATATAATTTGTCACTACTACATTATTCATATAGTAATTTTAGTTGATTTATAATACTAATCATTTAATATATTAATCTTATCAAGTTAACTTTCATATTATTTAAAATAAAAATTTATTCAATCCTTCGTGCGTAAAGGGCTTAATCATTTAATTCATCATTACTCGATATTTTTAGAGTTCTAAACACTAAAGATAAAGATATTTTAACTCAAATTTACAATTAAAATAATAACATCAACTTTGTTTATTAATTCTAATTATATAATTTAACAATAGAGAGTATTGATAAGCCGACAAATATAAATATCATACTGAATTGGATAAAATTATATAATGAATTGACGTTTGTGTTTCAAATTAATTAAAGAAAATTATTATATCCTACCTGTAACTGAACCGGTTCTGTTGTGATCAGACAAGTAACCAATCGCCTTTCATTTCATTGACTTGGTTTGATTAATTAATATTGGAACATAATAAGTACGACGTGAGAGCCACTACTATTTGGCGGGTTGACCACATGCTACTATATATATATATATATATATATATATATATATATATTTATTTATTTACATTATATATAGGCTTATTCCGGACACAACATAATCTGAAAACACACTTACCAACCCAACCATAGATCGAGCCACAACAAGAAGCAGACAAGAACAATAATTTTCAGTTCAGATTGACCTGATAGTTCTAGACATATGTCTCAATTCACCTCATCAAAATCAAACTAATAAGCTTCTGCTGCTAAATTCTGCTGAATGAAAAATGTATAATCATTGGCTTCATTCAAAATCTACATCCATTTTTTTTTTTTTTGGGCTTAAACTTGGCATCTATGCATCAGAATAAGGAATCAGCTGATTTTTGCCTTTGTAGATGTAAAGTCACAGAAGAATATACAGTACATGTTTAACGGTTTATAAATTATAATCCCTACGTGATATATTTCTGGAAAGAGATTGGGTTAAATATGCTTTATTTTGTCTCCGTTAATTCTTCAATTAGTCATGAGATAACTTTGGCTGTACATTTAATAAAGAAAAAAGAGAATTTTTTTTTTAGCTTGTTAGTATTTACATAGCCTCGTGCTCATTCTAATTAAGCACTAATTATGAATCCTAAAACCATATGGATCATCCGAAGTATATGATTATATTGCAGTAAAACAAACTCATCAAGACACTGCTGAAATATTAGGAGGAGCATGTATGCCACCGTTGACAAAGCAAAGACTACACAAGGAATGAATATAGAACGCACGTTCTATCAGTAGATAATTAAATTCCTGGATTGATTATTATTTCAAATTTGGTTACGTGCATATGATGTATCGGCCAAATAGAAACGCGTTGTTGATAATGTCTTAAGTTGACTTCCACATTTCTACATGCATCGTACCTAATTAATTAATTCGGTGAGGCAATTAAAGCTATCTTTACCGCCTATAAATAAACACCAAGCTGTTAACACAGATTCATCAAACTAAATCTATTTCTGTTCTCTAGCTAAAAAAATATGGCTTCCAAGCTCTTTCTTATCATAGCATTACCTATTTTCATACTCCTTTCATTATTTGCCCATCACCCTTGTGCAGCAGATGTTGCTCCTAAAACGACTCCTGCCCCACCAGAAACCATTTGCAACAAAACTCCAGACCCTTCCTATTGCACATCTACGCTTCATAGTAACCAAACCGCAGACGTCTACACCTATTGCCGATTTACCATCCGCAAAGCGTTATCGCAAACTAAAAAGTTCTTGAACTTGATTGAAAATTATCTTACACACCGGTCCGCATTGTCAACGGCCATCGTTCGTGCTCTGGAAGATTGTCGTTTATTAGCTGGTCTTAACATGGACTATCTTTTAAGCTCTTATGGAACTATCAACACCACTAGTCAAATTCTGCCTACCGGACAAGCAGCAGACGTGCACTCTCTACTTAGTGCCATCATAACGAACCAAGAGACCTGTTTAAGCAGCCTTCAATCCACTGCTTCTGAGAGCATTAAGAATGATCTCTTTTCTCCTCTCTCTGACGGCTCTAAACTTTACAGTCTCTTGCTAGCTCTTTTCAAAAACGGATTGGTTGGTGAGAAGAAGCAAGAAACAACGTGGCAGCCCACAAAGACGCAAACTCTCTTCCGAAATGGACAGCTACCATTGGAAATGTCGGACCGAAATCGTGCCATTTACGATTCTGTAAGCAGAAGAAAACTCAGAAGTGCTGATGATGCAGTCAAGGTGATGGGTATAGTGACAGTGATTCAGGACGGGAGTGGAAATTTCTCTAACATTACTGATGCGGTAAATGCATCTCCAAACAACACAGATGTTTCCAAAGGATACTTCATAATATATGTCACCGCGGGAATCTATGAGGAGTACATATCTATTACTAAAAATAAGAAAAATTTAATGATGATCGGAGATGGCATCGGTAAGACTATAATAACTGGCAGCAGAAACGTTGCCGATGGCTGGACGACTTTCAATTCTGCATCTTTTGGTAAGTTAAAATATTTTATACTCAAATTTCTCCAGCTAGTACTCGTTATAACCAATCCTTTTTATATTCAAGTGCCACAAAATTAACGAACTTGTTCTAATGAGTTTGTTATCAACATAATATTGCAGCTGTGGTGGGACCAAATTTTGTGGCAGTGAACATGACTTTCCGCAATACAGCAGGACCAAGCAAGCAGCAGGCAGTTGCGCTTCGCAGTGGGGCGGATTTGTCTACCTTTTACAGCTGCAGCTTTGAAGGGTACCAAGATACTTTATACCCACATTCTCTAAGGCAATTCTACAGAGAGTGTGATATATATGGTACAGTTGATTTCATTTTTGGAAACGCTGCCGTCGTTCTCCAAAACTGTAATATCTATCCCCGGCTGCCCATGAGTGGACAATTTAACGCAATTACTGCACAAGGTCGGACCGACCCTAACCAGAACACAGGTATATCTATTCATAATTGCAGAATAAGAGCAGCAGATGAGCTTGCATCGAGTAATCAAACAGTGCAGACATATCTGGGAAGGCCATGGAAGGAGTACTCGAGGACTGTTTATATGCAGTCTTTCATGGATAGTTTGATAAACCCTGCTGGTTGGTCTATATGGAGTGGGGATTTCGCACTAAATACTTTGTATTATGCGGAGTATAGTAACACTGGACCTGGATCCGACACAACCAATAGGGTAACATGGACTGGTTACCATGTCATTAATGCTACAGATGCCGCTAATTTCACAGTGGCTAATTTTCTGTCGGGGAATACTTGGATAAAGAGAACAGGAGTGCCTTACACTCCTGGCTTACTATAATTATGCTACTGATCGTTTTATGCAGCTGCCAGGCGCTAGCTGTTTTGGTTCCATTGTTTTTCTTTTCTTTTATAATTCGTTTTAACAAAGTAATTAACATGCATGTTGTATCCAATAGGCAATCCGAATATACTGCGAACTGAATTTATTTCTCTGATTCGAATAAAAGGATATTTTAATTATTTTATTTTTTTCAACCAAAAATTGTAAAATAAGGCCATTAATTAATTAATCATCTCATGTTTATTCTTTGATGACCTCCATAAATATTTCGAATCAATTGTACATGTGAGCGATGACGCTTCTTCGTGTATGTATATCCCAAAAATAATTTTGAGACTGCTTTCCTGAACTGAGCAAGATTACTGTTTCTGTAGACACGAAGTATCATAAGCAGTTGATTGAAATGACATTTTACATCTACAATATGGTTTGCTCAACTGAGAAAGCATCAATAACGGACCCCGAATAGTCCTTATACATTTTACAGGAATGTTTCAAGTACAAACATATATAGACTACAGCGATAAAATTAATTGAGACAATCAAATAATAAATTGAGGATAGTTATGAATATGGAGATAGAAATTGAAAATTAAATTAATGAAGTCAAACTTTCATAATTATTAGATCTAAGGGAAAAATGCATTAGTATTTTCCGGTCTAATTATTCTGTTACCCTCTTTATTTACAAAATTACTCTTAAAACCTAGATTGACCTATACAAACAGGTCATAATGGAAGAAGCATCGTACAGGTAAATCATATTTCTGCTAAGTGAAACAAGTATTTCCGTTTGCCCTAATATATATACATATATATTAATTACGTATTAATTATATTAGTAGATGTAATTTTAATTATTAGATGTATTTAAATTTAACGGTTTATAATTAAAATAAAAATTGTGTAAAAAAAAAGTCATTAATCCTTTCTTATATATATATGTATATATTAATTTGGGTGCTTTTTAAAGATAAATTCCTCTCCTTATGTATTTTTGTAAAGTAAAATTTTAATAAAATCTTTTCACATTCCACTATGAAAAAATATATATATACATCCATATTTCAACCCATCAATAAATTAGACATGATTAAATATTTGTCTTGCTATGTAAGCTTAATTTTAAAACCTTTTTGGAAGCATTTCAAAATTATTTTATAATTTAAAATCTCAAAATTTTTGTTTGTATATATTTTGTGTTGAGAGTTTAGAATCTTAATTAATATAGTGGGTGGAGGGACTTTTTTTAATTAATCACTCCTTATTAGTCAAAGCAAAACAACTCAAGAATTTATGTACGCATATATAATACCTAACAATAATTAAGTTGGATAATCTTTTCTTTATTTTTTTCACAACTTTTCAGCGGTTTACCAGGTGAAAGAAAAGAGAATCCTTTTTTGGTTTGATAATATTTATATGGCACACGGTTGTTCGCAACAACCGGTTAAATTTAAAATCTTTATTGAATACATGTTAAGAATTATGATCCTATGATTTTTAATTAATAGATGCTATTTTAAATAAATTAAATTAGACTAGTTGATAATTATTAGTCATCATGCAAGTAGAATTAATAAATTTTCAAATCAAGTACTGATGCAGTTACTAATTAACATGCAAAATTAATAGGATGAAGACAATAAATATTTTGGAGCATGTAATATTGAAGCATAGATGGAAGAAAATATATTTTTGAAAAAAAATTGTTGATTGATAGAGGTTAAATAACAAAATATATCCTTTAAATGCTAATGACTTAAAAGAGACAAATATTTTAATAGATGCAAAATTTTTGAGTTCTCGCCAAATTAATCAATATGTTATTTCATAATAAAAGACTAGAATCAATTGATGAAGCAACATCAGTTAACACAATTTTAAGCATTAAAATAGCATAATTTAACAAAATTCTGATGGAAATTAATTATTACAGTCAATTAATAATGATAAATTTTATTCCTCTCATCCAAAGTTGTTAAAGTTTAATCTCATTTCCGAATTTTAATACATATACATATGTAAACTCAACGCACAGACATTTGAAATCACCTAACACAAGACCTTACTTACATATATACCATCTTGCATCAGCAAGTATGTCACCGTTGACAATCTAATTAACCAGAATTACACAAAGCAAAGATTGCCAAAGAATGAATAAACCATGCAAGTCCTCAGTATATATATAATATATATATATATATATATATATGGGGGAGAGAGAGAGAGAAATCAATTTTATTAATTCCATTTTTAGTTAGTTGCATCAGAATATCAACTCTCGTGCATCAGACTAATTAACGCGTTTTTGATAATGTCTTAAAAGTTGACTTCCATTTTTGTAAATATTGCTTCATTAAAGCTACTTTTCCCTCCTACATACAATGTAAATACACCAAATTATGAACATAGCAAATTCATCAAACTCAATCGATCTCTTTCCCTTGTCTAAAACAATGGCTTCTAAGCTCCTCTTTCTCGTTACATTACCCATTCTCATTGCCCTTCCTTTCTTTGCCTATCCATCTTGTGCCGAAGATGTTCCCCCAACAACTCCTGTCCCATCCAGAACCATTTGTGAGTATACTCCAAACCCCTCCTATTGCAAGTCTGCGCTTCCTAACCAAACCGCAGATGTCTACACGTATGGTCGATTTTCCATCCGCAAAGCTTTATGGCAATCTCGTAAATTCCTCGGCTTAGTTGACAATTATTTTAAACTCCCGTCCAAGTTATCAATCACTGCTATTCGTGCCCTAGAAGATTGCCGTTCGCTAACTAGTCTTAGCATTGACTATCTTTCAAGCACTTATCACACTGTCAATACTACCAGTAAAATTTTGTCTACTATGGAAGCCGATGATGTGCAAACTGTCCTCAGTGCCGTCTTAACAAACAAGCAGACCTGTTTAGATGGCCTTGAAGCCGCTGGTTTAGCAACGAACATAAAGAATGGTCTCTCTGTCCCTCTCTCTGACGACTCAAAACTATGCAGTGTATCGCTTGCCCTTTTCAAAAAAGGTTGGGTGGGTGAGAAGAAGAGAAGAACCACATGGCGGCTTGCAAGGGCGCAACGTCTATTCCGACGTGGACGTCTACCGTTAACAATGTCTAACCGAGCTCGTGAAATTTACGAGCGTGTGAGCGGAAGAAAACAACAAAGTGATCAAGGTGGAGTGTTGGTGAGCAATATAGTGACGGTGAGTAAGGACGGGCGTGGAAATTTCACTACCATCACTGATGCTGTTAATGCCGCTCCAAACAATACTGATGTTGCCAATGGATATTTCCTGATATATGTCACCGCGGGTGTCTATGAAGAATATATATCCATTCCTAAGAACAAGAAAAATTTGATGATGTTAGGAGCCGGCATCAACAGGACTATAATCACCGGAGACAGAAGCGTTGCCGATGGCTGGACTACTTTCAATTCTGCAACTTTCGGTGAGATTCTATCCCCAGTTTTTGTTATGTTCTAGAGCCGCGACATGAACTTATTCTACTGAGTTTATGATTATGAATGTATATTTCAGCTGTGGTGGCACCCAACTTTGTCGCGGTGGATATAACATTCTGCAATACAGCTGGAGCAATCAAGCACCAGGCTGTGGCGCTTCGCAGTGGGGCTGATTTGTCTACATTTTATCGCTGCAGTTTTGAAGGGTATCGAGATACTTTATACACACATTCTCTAAGACAATTCTACAGAGAATGCGATATCTATGGTACGATAGATTTCATATTTGGAAACGCTGCCGTCGTTCTCCAAAACTGCAATATCTATGTCCGCCTGCCAATGAGTGGACAATTTAATGTCATTACTGCACAAGGTAGGACCGACCCTAACCAGAACACCGGCATATCCATTCATAATTGTTCTGTAAGAGCAGCCGACGAATTGGCTTCAAGTAATAGAACAGTGCAGACATATCTAGGAAGGCCATGGAAGGAGTTCTCAAGGACTGTTTATATGCAGTCTTTCCTTGATAGTTTGTTAAATCCTGCTGGTTGGTCTATATGGAGTGGAGATTTCGCTCTAAGTACATTATATTATGCTGAGTATGGTAACACTGAACCTGGATCGGACACAACAAATAGGGTTACATGGCCTGGTTACCATGTGATTAATGCTACAGATGCCTCTAATTTCACAGTGTCCAATTTCCTGCTGGGCGATGATTGGTTACTCAAAACACGAGTGCCTTACACTGCTGGCTTAATTTAAGCTAAAGATAAAAATTGAGATGTTCTTTGTTTCTTCTGTTTGTAACTTTTTATATTATGCAATATGCAATGTTGTACCCCAAGCTATATCCGAATGTACAGCTTGGTATTTACTTCAACTGAATTTATTTGTTGATTCGAGTAACTAAATGAATTTTATTTTTTCCCGAATTGATTGAGCTGAGCTCGATAAGTCTTTCCATCTATTTTGTGCATGAGATATATGACTTCTTTGAGGGACCGCAAAAGTTGTTTGGGAATTAATTGAAACGTGGAGTAGTGTTTAAAAATACTTCTGCTGGGGAACCTCTTCATTTCTATTTCAGTTAAGCGCAACACATTTTTCGTCAATTTTTTTTACTTAGAGAAAATGCAACTTGTTCTTGAGTTCAGCTTTCTAAGTGACCTCCATCATTTTTGACGTGTGAATTTACATATCAAACAATTCAATAGAGGAGTTCGACGTGCAAAGTCCTAGACTAAATCACCTATATATATAATTATGCAGAATATTCGACCCAACAAGATGTCCAAAATTATTTTTATATATGCTGAAAATGCAACTTGGTATGAGTTGTTCAATTAAGAGGAGAAGACTTTTCTAGGGAAGAAAATATCAAATTTTATTACGAAAATCCAAAAATTTGAAACTTGTAAGAAATTGTAAAATTAAGTATGGGAAAAAAAACACTGAGATAAATTAAATAATCATGAAATTGCTTGTTAATAATTTGGAGATACATATATAAATTTATTCCAACTTTCAGAACATTAGAATAAAGTATCGCCAAAAAATTAAAATTTTAAATTAATGATCTAATTAATTCGTAAAAATTAGAAATGTAACCTTGTATCTTTTTGCAGAAGAGGAGAACTAGGCCATTGGCCATTCAATAAGTCAGCATTCTATATTCCAAGCAGTATATATTATACTTAATAAAACATCGGTTTATAAATTGATTTTCAGACTTTTTCTTGCAATCATTGCTCAATAAAATATTTATATACACTATAATTTTGAAAAACCCGTATTGCAATTACGATACTTTTGTTAGATGGACTTGTCATATAAGCACTGGAAGCAGTTATTTTGTTAATCCAATTAAAGATTATCTATATATTGACCAATTACAATTAACCATTAATTAGCTTATAGAAAGTGTCACATTGTCCATAACTTTTGTCTCGTACGTTTGTGAATTACATTCTGTTAATGAACTTAATAACAATAAGAATTCTCACATTACAAAGATTTAGCTATCTATCTATCTTTATAGAGAGAGAGAAAGAGAATTGTTACTGAATTTTAAAAAAGAAAAAAAAATGCAGCAAATGATCGTGACCTACGGAGATATCTCATCACTTTCCGGCCAAGAGCTTATTGACGATCAAAATATTGTTACATAATTTGCGAAAAATGCCATTACTAAAATCGATCACTGGTTCAATGCCCGGACGTCGTTTGAAAGCTTCTTGGCATGAGACTGCATCAGCAATTGCAGCATTGACCCAAGTTTTCAGATCTTTGAATGCATCCGCTAACAAGGCAGCGACCGAGTCATCAAGCTGCTCAACCGCGTCTAAATACTCGTCCGAGCAATCTGTGAGGCCCTGCTGAAGCATCGGGTCTAAATTATTCTCATTCATCCTTTTGTTAATGTACTCCACTATCTGTGTTGCATTTTTTGATGCGATCTTCAGCCCGATCAGTGCAAGCCCTGTTAAGTCAGCGTTTTGGCTGTCGGGATTTGCGCTGAAGGTTGAGTAGCAGAGATTCTTGTCTTCGGAACTGTCGCAAACTTTTTTCAACAATATATTGGTGACGTTGTTGGCTGGTGTTTCATCTGCGCCATTGATTGCGAGAGGCTGAAGGGCCAGGAAAAAGCATAGTACTAGAGGCAGCACAAGGATCAAACTTGTTATGGATTTCATTTCTCCTACGTACTTTTGGATATTTACAATTTTTCTTGAATGAAAAATTGTGATGATATCAGTTTTTAATGAAAGAGAAAAGAATAAAACTATATGATTCTTTGTCAAGACAAAGAGATGGTAATATTCTGTGAACTACGGTGTGTACGTTGAGGTTGCTTTCATGGAGGGATTTGAGGATGACCGTTGGAAGAGAAATGCGCTTGGCCACCCATTGAGTCCAGCCCTTTATATATATTTATGGCTCTCCAGTCCTATTAAAGGCAATTGATTTGTTAAAAAGCTGGTTAATGATATTATTTATTTTTATTAATTATTTTGATTTTATATTTTTTTTTCAATTTCATAATTTAGTATTATCCTGAACCTTTATTTATTTTTTTTATGGTTTTGTTTTTTTTTTTTTTGGTTGGACGTGGAGTTGCACAATCCTGTGAGAAAAAGAGTCAGAACAGGGCCACCGTGGTCAAATCAATAAACAATAACAAACAATCAAATTACTTTACCATGCAGGCCTAGGATGCCTCTATTCTGATAATTGGCGTAAAAGTAAATGCTAAAAGCCATAATTTTATCTGATACAAGGCCCCAAAAACATTACATAACTCCATAGTGCATTCCATACATGTATATGTGTCAGCAGAATTAAAGCCTTCCTTCATATAATATATGTATATGTGGCAGTAGAATTAAGGGCCTTCAAAAATGATTTACAAACTCGAAATTTGTATCGAGTTCAGTAGCCGTTTACATTACGTATGTACAGAAAAAACAAAGTCACGTGTCGGATGCACTGTCTGACGTAAATTAAGCCTCCTCCTGTTCTCTCGGTTCTACTTCCAACTCACTTCTCTTTTCCTCGGTCATCATCATGTGCTCCAAATACTCTTTAAAGCTAGAACCCGATTGCCCGGAGCTTGAACCCGCTTCCATCGGGTAATCCGAAACCCACATCATCCAATCCTCCTAAATCCCTCCGCTAAAATACTCACCAGCTCCAATGGCGGCAAAGAAGAAGAAGAGCAGCCCACTCCGCCTTCTTCTCTTTCAATAATATTCGAACAGTCCACGGAGGCCACGTCTGCAGGTTGAACCGGGGCTCTACAAAGTGGACAATTTGAGTGAGAGTGAAACCACATATCGATGCAATCAACATGGAATACATGTTTACACTTCGGCAACACACGGCCTCTCTCGTTATCTTCAAATTCCGATAAACAAACGGAACACTCTAGCTGTTTGTTGTGGATAGTGGAGGAGTAGACAAAAGTAGGGATTGTTTTTAGAACAGAGAGGTCTAAAGCTTGAGGAGGAACTCTATCGCTGTTGGTATTGGTGGTGGTAGAGAGAAGAAAGGGTTGGTGGCCATGGGGACGGCGGCGCCGTTGGTGGCTTTGAAGGAAGAACCACCTAGCGTAACTCTGGAAGCAAAATAAGACGAGTAGAACAAGAAAGAGGGCGATTACCGAACAAACCATGATCTTGCCATTAAGAACGTAGCTGTTGGAATTCTGACGACCACTTAGTATTGTTGACGTTAATGTTATGTTATTATCCATGAGGTGAGAAGATGAGAGACAGAGACAGAGAAAGAGCAAAGGGAAATGAGTTGCTGAGCCTGAGAGAAAGGGGAAGATATTATTGCAGGTGGGGAAGGGGAAAGGAAGGTTCCTATGTCTATGTGAACTCAGACTGAAGAATATAATTAGTTACTTGCTACTGCCACTGGGGTTGTTTTTCTCCTCAACATTTTTATAAGATTTGCTATGTCGCGCGGTGGCGGTCATTATTGTTATTTATTTCCTTCGCAGTTTTGTTTTGTTAATGGTTTTGCTTATATCAGCTATTCAATTGGTGATTGTACATCATTTGGCAGAACTGGACAAGGAAATTTACATTTAAGTGATACAAGCGGAATAATGGGGTGGGATAAAAAAATATATATCTTATTCATTCGATTTTTAATACAGTAATTAAATAAATGTTTAAACAATATTAAATTAGTTCTCATTCTAACGATTTGAAATACGAATATTAAGATAATAATATTGTGGGAAACAAAACTAAAAGAGAATATTTTATTTAATAAAAAGATTATTTCAAAATAATAACATAAACTCTTTATATATAGTAGAAAAAATCCAGCATTACAAGTCAAATCAAATTAAAAAAAGAACTCCTACTTAAATAAAAAAATTAAGAATTAAACAATAAATTAAA
The DNA here is from genome assembly GCA_022749755.1 of Azadirachta indica. Lineage (NCBI taxonomy): Eukaryota > Viridiplantae > Streptophyta > Magnoliopsida > Sapindales > Meliaceae > Azadirachta > Azadirachta indica. The sequence continues at coordinate 18,390,575 of CM040440.1, forward strand.
TAGATAAAAATAAAAATTTTTTAAACTAATTAAATTTTAAGATTGTCCTCCATCAGATTTTCTCTTTGTTAAAGAACACTCGTTCTCGAGTTTTATTTAGCGGATGAAATTTGTAATTCAACACTAAATCTTCTTGCGACTTAAAAGAGTGGCTCTTCTCAACGAGATTCTTTGAAACTTGGAAGTACTTAAATTTTATCATTTTTTACAGTTGTATGTGGCCCTTTGAAAAAATGTGTACTTATAATAATAAGTTACTTTCAAATTTCTCATAACTCTTCCTAAGTCTCGCTCAATGTACTCACCAATTAAATTTATTTTTACAGCCAAATCTTTCTCAAAGATAATCTTTATGTCTTCGATATGAATAAATAAAACCTTATCAATAATAGACAAGTCTTCAACTTGAATTTCTTATACATGCTCAGTTTTCAAATTAAAATCATATAAAATCTTTTCTTGTATAATTTTTAGCACGTCTTCAATTTTTTTTTAAAACTTATCTTCAGACACTATCTTATAGTCAACTTTAATCATGTTATCAGATATCTCGTGAACTACATTGTCAACAACATCTCTAATAACTCTATCAAAGTCAAGTTTTAGTTGCACTTCAATTTCTTTGACTAAAAAAAGGGCATATGGTAGTGTATGGATAGTTTATAACAGCATTCAATCTCTTCTATCAGCATAAAGACCCTCCAGAAATCTCTAAATTAAAAGCTCTTCACTCTCATAGAAAAATTAATGCTTATAAAAACTTTCAAACTTCATAGCATAAGAATGAATAGACCTCATATCTTAAGATGTCAAACAATAATCAAAAGGAATAAACTGTAATCTCATCAATCGCTTCATCTGATCTTATGATTGAACTTTATCATCTCAGTTTGCAAGTCATGTCTATTGTAATATATTCCACTAATATGATGCACTCTCTTTTAACAGAAAATAAATAACAAATTGTACTCATTTTTTTTTATGTATCCTCTCCACTTTAAAAAATTCTTCAACATCTTTCAACCAAAATAAAAATAATTTAAGATTATATTTTTCATCAAACAACAACACATCATGCCTAATATAGTTGATCATGATTTTAAATATTTTTTTAAATTTTGTTCGATAAAATGATGTATTTATGGGTGTGGTTGTGTTTAGTAGTTCAAGAAAACTCTGTTTAGTACAGAGGTAAGCTCTAATACCAATTGACGTAAGCGAAATAGCGGGGTGGGATAAAAAAAAGCGTCTTGTTGAATGTCAAATCTCATTCAGTTCTTTGACACAGTGAATTAGATAAACGTTCTAACGAACGGGATTAGATCTTGTTTTAACCCTAATGGCTCGAAACACGAGTGTTAAGATAACAATTTCATAAGAAACAAAATCAAAGGGAAATATTTAATTAAATAAAAAAATTCTTTTAAAACAATAACATACGCTCTTCATATATAATAAAGAAAACTCAGTATTACAAATCAATTCAAATAAAAAAAAAAACTTCTACTTAAATAAGAAAATTAAGAATTAAATAATAAATTAAATTGATAAGAATAAAATACTTACTAAACTAATTAAATTTTAAAATTATCCTACATCATTAGGCTATTGAGTTTTTGGTAAATTTTCACCTTTCTGATTAATTTGGTACGTTACTCTTTATCTCTAAACTAAACTATGAGACCGTTATCTAATATCATCATATTTAATCTTTTTCAAAATAACTATAGATTGATGCTTGAACGAAAAAGGAAAACAATGGTAACTCCCAAACTTTTCGTTTTGACAATAATTAATTCTGAAAGCAAATTAAAAAGAAAATAGAAATTAAATTAAATTAATTAGGTAGAGAATTTTCATAATTAATGGGTGGGTCAAAACATTCCCTTTGCTACTTTCTCAAGTATATATTTATACACACCTTTGACTATATATAGTGAATATATAGATAAAGCCGAAGATACACAGCTCAAGTTGGCTGAGGAGGATATATATATAAATGGGATGGAATGGGATGGGAAGGGAAGTAGTACTTATCCAAACTTCCAAAAGCAAATTGATTAAATATCTGACGAAAGTAGCATGCATCGACCCAATAAGTGATAGCTGCAATGCAAAGATCCAAGTGCAAGTGGGCGTACTAGCTAGCTGATCGAGAAATGGAATACTACTACTCGATCTTGACAGATGGATAGATAGATATATCAATTGGATCTAGAACACCATGACCAGGCCGTGGTTTATCTTTATACAATACAACGGTTTTTGAAAAATCACCTGGGGATTAATTGGTTTATACCTATCCAATATTTACATACTATATATATAATGGGGTTTATTTAATTGACGTGGAAATTGAATAGTTTTCCCCTTCCCTTCACAGCAGATGAATTCAACAGTACTTTTTCATTAGTGATTACTGTTACCCAAACCAAAAACCAAATACATAATGTGAATTCAAGTTTCTGTAATTTAATGCATGATATATATGGTTAACATATATATCTATATTATGATGAAGGCAGGCATGCATATTAATTAATTATTTGCTAATTAACCCATTTGCCGCCATGCATGGATCGAATGAAATTTTAGGAGCGATTCATCATGAGAGTGATTTCATATCATCATACTGGACCAACATTAACAGTTGTTTTTCAACTGGTTCATATGTGATCATATATATATATATATATATATATATATAGTCACTCCAATCCAAAACCATCTAATAAATTATAATATTCAATTGTCAAAAATAAAAAGTGAATATTCTTGCGTGTCTTATGGACTTCCATAACCAAAAAGATTGATGCTTCGGATAATATCTTTTCTATTTTGTAATTTAATACGTGGATTCAGTTAAGTAACAAATTTGACCGGGAGCATTGCTATATATATTCTCAAAACTTTATCGGTAATTATTGTAGAATAATTTAGACCATTAATAATAAATAGGTGGTTCTGCTTTCTTTGCAACTGCAATAAAAATAATAATTCATTGAAGCAAGCTTTTTCTTTCCCCGAGTCAATCAGAGCCTTGGGTTGGGCGGGCTAACAGCTCATTAAATGCCGGCTGTTGCGAGGCATTTGGTAGCTTTCGTTTCATACACCCGCCAACCATTTCCCCCCTTATTTTCCAACGTGTATTAATATTTCCTTCAACCGTTTCAAGTATTATATTATCATGGGAAAATGCCCTTGACCCGCTTAGGGTTTGAGATAATCACCCATTCCCCTCTACTGTTTCAAAAATGCTCTGGACACCCCTGCCGTTAGCTCCGTTTCAGTTCGAGAAGCTGCTTATAGGGGTAAAAATGTACTTTTAATTTAAAGAGAAATTTTATTTCCATTGTTTTCTTTTTAAATAAATTAATTTTTATTTTGTTAATTAAAATAATTCAAAACTAAATAAATTAAAAGCAAAATAAACAAAAATTCTAGATCTTCCAACGCCGCACCATTACCCTTCTCCTCTCTCTCTGTCTTCTCACCCCTCTCTCGTTTTCTCTCTTCTCTTATATTATTAGGAGATCATTTCCTTTTTTTTTTCTTTCAAAAAACGTCAAAAACAACCTAGGAAGTTTCCGGTGGAAGTGATAGGAATGATTTGATATTGGTTGCATGTAGAAGATCTGACACTGAGGATCAACATAATTGTCTGGGATTGTCTTGGTTCATGGTAGTTTGGTTGGTAAAGGTCAAAAAAAAAAAGTGATGGTGGCCGTTGGTGAAATTAAAAGGGGAGGAGAGAATAGCGTCGTTGTCGGAGTTTTTTGGTTTTTTGGCTGCTGATTGGGCTTTGCTGCCTTTTGGCTTGCTGCATGTGGTTGGCTATTGGCTGTCTATTTTCTGGGTTCTCCTTACTGTTTTTGCAGTTAATTTTGTTGGAGTCGCTGGTTTTGTTTCTGCAATTAATTTTAGGGGATTTGTTAGTTTCCTTTCTCTAGATTTGCTAGGTTTTACTACTTCAAATTTTCTGCCATTTCTTTAGTTAGATTGGCCTTTCACTATGCTAGTTCTGCAGATTTCATATAGGGCGGTATTTGATTTCTGTTTCATTCTTTATTGATTTGGCACTTCCAGTGCCTGTACTGATTTGTTTTATTGAGTAATACAATTTTTGTAAACAAAAAAAAAAAAAAGAAGAAGAAAAATGGTGATTAATTTTGTATTTGTTTAATGTTTATTTAAAATTTATAAAATTTAAATTATTTTACGAATAAGTAATTGAAATCATTTAGAAATTTAAATATTTATCTTGAACTTAGTTAAATATTTATCTTTAAATTAACTAGTATTTATCTTAAAATTATTTTGTAAATAAAATTAATTTATTTTAGATAAATGATTTATTTTTAATTTAAATATTTAAATAATATGTTGATACAAAGTCAATTATTAGTTACTGCTGTTGGGGGTAATTAATTATTTTTATATTTATTTTATTAGATATTATATTATTTATAACTTATTTTATTTATAAATTATGAAAAATGATATTGATAAAAAATTAAATTTAAATGAATTTATTATCTAAATATTTATAGATATTATTAATTGTAAATATAAATTCATTTAAATATAAATTTAGATCAACGCAAAGAATTTGTATGAAGTCTATGGCGTAGGTCCCAACATCTGTCTCAAAGGGTATTAAAGTAATTGCAGTCAAAAAGTACTTTTTTAATCGAAACAGAGCTAACGGCAGGGTTGTCCAGAGCATTTTTGAAACATTAGGAGACAAATGGGTAATTATTTCAAACCCTAAGGAGGTCAAGGGCATTTTTCCTATTATCATCTTTGTTTCTGCTACCTATGCTCTAGACCCTACTACTACTACCACTACTACTACTACTATTATTATTATTATAGGTCAACACAAAAATTGTCAAATGAGAAAACAGATCAGATCATTTATATATATTTTTTATTTATTCGATAAAATTTTATTAAAAAAACTTGGTTTATTTTGGGTGAGAAATATACTCAATACTCCCTCCTTATTTAAACAAATCGCCGTCACTCTCTACTATTTTGAAAATATCTCAATATCCTCTCAACGTTACTTCCGTCAATTAAAACTGTTAGTTTTTTACGAAAGTACAATTTTATCCTTATGATTACGTCATCACTCTGAAAAAGCTATGTAACGATATCAGTTGTAGTGTCTTGATTTGAGAAGGAGCAAATTAACCATAATATCTTTGCATTAATAGGGAAAATTATTTGAATACCCTTGATCACATAATTAGAACAAATTTTCAATGAAATTAAATATAACTTTTATTTAATTTTTTTATTAATGACGTTTAATTTAAGAGCGAAAAATGTTTATTAGAATATTAGTATATTGTAAAATTATCAAAATGCCCTTATACATTGAAATGGAGAATGAAGTGAAATTTTATCTTTTTTGGCTTTCAATTTGAACAATAAAATTTGAACGTTGAAACAGTAGGGGAGAGATTATAACGGTAAAATTTTGGTTTTTAAATAGTAAGCAATACGCAAGGAAATCCCAGAGCATTCACACGAGTTGATTTTTTCCCTATCTTTATGTTCATTCTAAACCATCCGAAACCACAACAACACAGTTAAAATTGACTTATAACCCATCATTCATACAAACTACATCATTCCATCATACAATCAGTAAGCTTATTTCCCTTACATCATCCATTAGCAAGCATAAAAAAAAAAATCAACTCTTTCAATATCCACCAAACCAGTAACAATGGAAATCAATGTGGAGATAATCAAGTTTATAAACAAATTTTGCAAATGCAGATGAAAAGCTGGAGTTGCTATTTTCAAGTCTTAAAAAAACCCTAATAAATTATATTTCTTTTGTATGTAGGAGCAAAGTTGTGGATTTTTTTCCTTTTGGAAGCCACAAGGTGATGAGTTCAATAAAGAAAGGTAGGGGGATAACATGTCCAACATAAAAAATGCAAATACAAGTGTAGTTAATGGCGGGATCATTAGGCTCAAGAATAGGGTTTGCAGATGTAGGGAAACGGCTGGCATTAGAATTTTAAAGAGTACGAAGAACCCTAATAAGCTTTATTGCTGTTGCAAATAGCCAGAACAGTGTGGATATTTCAAGTTTTGGAAACCTACTAAAGAGGAGTTAAATAACAGCATGAGAGAGGAATTAGGTCTTGGAAGCAACATATATACAGGCCATTCAAAGATTTTGGAGCAATCAAGATCAAGCAGCATGCAAAGTAATGGAAAAACATGTGCAAGATGCATTCATTAAAATGAAGTTAGAATTGATGGTCGAAGAACAATAACAATCAGTATCAGATTTGCTGAGAAGATGATGATGCTTATGATAGTACTGTTATGTATTTGCATAATATAACTGTGGGCTATTTCAATAAAATGCAATAAAAAAATGTAAACTAATATTAAATGCTCATAATAAATGACAATGAAACAGTTTTATATCCATGAATTTTAAGTTTCTAATATTTGGTACAAAAGAAGACAGTAATGTTCATATACAATCAGTATATGTGTATGGGTTGTGTTCACTTATAGTCCATTGTTATCAACATATATACGTCATAAACATAATCCATGCACCCAAAAAACTAAGTACTATCAATCTTTACAAAAAATGACTGATTCAGGTCATTATATACAACATAACTTGTCCATTGCATCTACACAGTTCAATTCAGCCAACCAAAAAGTCTTTAAAAAAGAATTTGCTGCATTGGTGCAAATATGTGTGAATATATATTTGCTAATAGATTAACCGACTTAGACTATTAAACATTGGGAGAATGCCTATTGGCCCCCTACTTTTTGATCTAATATCTCATTACTTCCTAAATTTTTTGTAATACTCTAAATTTTTTGAGCTAATTTTTTTTTTTCGATTTTAGTCTTTAGTTCAATTGGTTTATAAAATGGTAAAATCAAAAATATTTGAAATACTAAAAGGCAAAATCAGAACTCAAGGAGGCGATGGAATATTAAAGAAAATATAAGAAGGTAACGGAACATTAACTCAAAAAATATGAGGGTAATGGGCATTCTCCTATTAAACATTTTATAGATATGCATGAATGATACAATATGTACTTAATATTTATGATTTATAATTCAAAACATATATAAGCATTACCTTTTGCATAACTCAAGCCATATTGCTGCTTCCAGACTAACCTTGATTCCCATGTTGTTGTTGGGAATGATTTTCTCTATTTTCACCAGATACATTTTATTTCTTAGAGCTTAGCCTAGCACAAGAGTTTTTCATCATATGTTTTCTCCTAACTGAATCAAAAACCAATTGTAATTAATCATAGTTGAGTAATAGAACAAACAAAACTCATAGTCAATGGCACTACCCGTTACCATAGCAGTTGTGGATGCGAAATTTGTGGATGTAGCATTTATGGAAGCATTTTGTGACATTTGTGGCAATAGTACTCATACCAACTGTATCCGGGGCAATAGAGGCATTAGTATTGTTCTACATTTATGTCTATTGTCTGTTAGAGCATTAATTTATCGTTGTTAACATATATTTATTGCTTAACACAATTTACAATCATAATATTTTACCTTATTCGGGCAACTTCTTCTATTATGCTCAATATTTTTACACATACTGCATCTGGTAGTAAATCTTCTCTTTTCAAGGGAGACTTCTCTTTCATTTGGTTGTTTTCTTTTATTGTACTTTGGTGGTCTGCCCACCTTTACAATAATAGCTGAAGGTTGCAGATAAGACAAATTTGTTCTTAGCCAATACATTCCATCAGGCAATGGTCGTATACTTTCAGAATATGTCAACTGATATGCATCACTTGTCAAGCTTTTGTCAAAATAGTCTGTTGGATCAAGATTTGATTAAATGATACATGCTAATGCATGCTTGCATAACATGCCACTAACCTGTTAGCCCAAACAATCACAATCACTTTTACTCAAGTCTACAATGAAATGTACATTACTCTCCATTTAACAATCTATAACCTTAAACTCAATCTCACTTGATTTGACCACCACTAATTTTCTTGCAACCTTCGAAAACTTCTTAATTTTGGCATACATTTTGGGAGGTAGATTTGTAGGCCATGCCATACTTTTTTCCTTCCTTCTTATCATCTTTTTTATTAACTTTAAGCCTATAAATTCCAAAAGTTCCAATATAGGCTTCCTCTTATAGTCATTAAGGAATCCGTTCCAAGACTCCATCATATTATTTGTAGCATGATTAATCTTGAAGATATGGTCAAATTGATGCACAACCTAAGTGTTTGGCTTATTTTGCATCAACCAATTATATATATCAAAATCAAGTTGTTGGATTTTGCCCATGACATGATCAAAATCATCCTTGTTCGTTGCTTGAACACTCATCAAAAAAAGTCTTCTCAATATCTCAGCACTGAACAATTTCCTAAAATTGGCAAAAATGTACCCAGCACAATACCTTATTGTTGTAGTTAGGAAATAAATATTAAATGTGTAATTACCCTTTTTCTGTCTATCTAACATGAAAGTGATTGGCATGCTCTCATTTATCTCCATATGCTCCTTGAATAACTGTAAAAACTAACCCCAGCTTTGTAAGTTCTCACCCTCACATATAGAGACTGCTAAAGGGAAAATGCCATTATCGGCATATATTGCTACTGCTGTTAAGAGGACCTTACCATCTTGTGATTTTAAATGGCAACCGTTTAATCCTACGAATCTTGTGTACTTCAACAATAACCCTACTTGCTATGCACAAAAGCTAATAAAAAAACCTTTTGAATACTCCCATAGGGTTTTGGTAAATCTTGACTGTCGCTTTAGCATGTCTTGCTAGTAACACATGAACATAGTCTTAAAGTCATGCGTACCAAGAAATGAAATTAATTGCCACCATGCTCAGAGCCTTTTTCTTAACTTTGTACTGTATCTTTCTTATTATTCGAGTCCCAAATTGCCTACATAACTTTGTACTGTATCTTTCTTAATATCTCGTACAACAGCTTTGCTACCCAGTCGCTTGTCACCTCTGGATTCTCGAAGCTCCTTTTGCATGTGTGCTCCTCAATGGAAATTGATCTTATACAAAAACTAATCTTATCAACCAGGACAGATGCAAGGATTTTCCACTCACAATTTAACCTTTCACATATAACTCTTACCCTTGTACTTTCATTTTTAATCTTCTTAAGCCATAAGCATTCTTGGATTGCATAAACCGAGTCACATTTGCGAACATTTGACCTTTTCCAGATGAATATCATCCTCCTTCAAAATTCTGGACATCTTACTCCTTATATCTCTCACTATTCTGCCAATTAAAGTGCCATCATCATCAGAACTATCTTCAAAGTCTTCCTTACCATCACTACCATGCTCTGACAATGCAACTTCATCCTCTGATGTTATCAGGTTAGTTATATCTTCCAATATTTGCTCTTCTTCTTCATTATTTTCAAATTCGACTAGGGAAGGAACATTATTATCAGTCTACTCTATGGACTCTTCACTTCTGACCTCTACATTTACATCATCATCAGAACCATCATCCGAATCAACCTCAGTAATTGAGTTATCTTCTGCATCTTCCTTAACTCCTGATTGTTGTTGTTGTGTATTATGTTTGTGTAGGCTCTGCATTTGTTCGTATAACTATTCATTTTATCCAAGGTTCCACCAAGATCAAAATCATCTGCATTTTCTTCCTCTAATTGTACATGAGGTTGTTTGTGCTGATTAAGCTCTTGTTTATCTATCTGCACAGGAGATTGTAATTGCTGGTCTACATTTTGTTTATCTGGCTGTATAGAAGATTGTGTCTGCTGGTTAAATATATGTTCATCTGGCTACTGACTACAGTGTGTATGTTGGGTTACATTTTGTTCCTCTGGTTGAACATGAGGTTTTGTGTGTTGGTGTGGTTCTATCATCTCCGCGTCCATTACTTACGAAAAAGCATAGTCATCTTCCATATTAGCCTCACCTTCTGGAACATGTATTTGAGAATCCAGAGCAAGAACATCCATCTCCAATCTAACATACTCAATGCCTTTGTCCAAGCTCTCCAATATATAGTCTATCAACTCTTGGTCGATGTCAATCACTCTATTCTTATTCAACTAGCGAACAATTGCCTTTATCAAAAAATTCTCATCATCAAACTTATGGTGCTTGTTAAAGATCTCCATCACATTGCTAATGATTGTTATTAACGAACAACAATTTAAATCAATAGCCCCAAATTCCAATACATCTCCACAGAAATAAACACTTAACACAAACCTTATATTCATCCTGTCAACAAACAATGCAATCATCTTATTAATCAAAATATCCAAATCAGGTAATCGAAAACTATATTAACCACATCTAATCGACCAAAAGCAAGTATATTTTCTTCCAATGGTTTTAGTATTAAACAAATAATTCCGTAACGGTCATTACCTTCATGTTACCATACACACAACAATAATCAAGTACAAAAAAACAATTTTCTACAGATTTGTTTCAAATAGCCATAAAATAGAGACATTTTAATATGAACACATTAATTTATTTTCTATTTACATTGTACATTCAACATTCATAAATAATAGATTGCGCACAAACAATATCCTTACAAATAAGCTCTCACCAACCAACATCATGTACACAAAATGATTTTTCTAGATTTTCATTAACAAAACGCACTAAACAGAGACATGTATTTTTTGAAGACATGTATTTTTCGAAGTTTCGACCTACACATTTATCACTTTCTCGTTACCATGTAAGAACACACACAGTGACCATTACCCAAACACAAAAAAAAATTACCCATTCAAATTAAAATACCCACCAACGAATTTCAATTTCAAAACAGAGCTTACTTCTCCTCACGTCTCTTGCTTTTGCCAATTGAAATGATTTTTCCCAAATGGTTTTCACCGAAATGTCTTTCCCCAGTTCGCTTTCAAACACCACTTTTTTTCGTTAAATCATCGTCGAGAAATGACGTTTTTGAGGATTTTCTGAGTTGAGTTTTATTTGGCTTGAAGGAATAAATGAGAGTACGGAGAAGAAATGAATAGATGTGAGTTTGCAAGTGTTTTTAAATATTTTTTAATTTTTTTATTATTCTTTTAAATTAAAACAAATTATCTTATGATTATTTTAGTATTATTTTTAAAAAAATATCCTTAAAATACATTTAATGATTATTGTATAGAATTTGTACAGTCAAACAAATAATAAGGGTTAAATTATTATATTATACTCAGCTCATTAACTTTTTCACCGACAGAAATAACATTTAGAAAGTATAAAAATATTTTCGAAACAGTGGTAGAATAGCGAAGATTTGACCAAACAGGAAAAGGGTGTTTGGCATATTCTCATTTTCAATGTATCCCTCGTAATCAAATTTTTTGTCATTTTAACTCCCAGTGAATAATAATAATAAATAAATAAATACACGCACAGCATAAATTTAATAGCGAAGAATATGCAATATGCTGGAGTATTGAGTCTGACAGCTATATCGATATTATATATACATTTATTTATTTATTTTAATTAAAAAAAAAGTCAACGATTGCAAAATGTTATCCATGTCAATTTGTTAATGTCAGTGTAATGCAGCAGCTTCATATTTCTTTTGTGTGAACATGTCTCTCAAGTCTTAACATCTCGATTAGTAACAGTTATGATTTAGTAATTCGCTTTTCATTATTTACATTTTTATAATTAAAATATCACAACCTTTCAGACCACAGCGCGTGTTACGGGTACATGTACCATATCCCCTCTCAAATCTTGTCTTTCAATTTTCAAGTATTTTTTTTAATATAATATTATATAAGTAATTTGTAAGAGAGTTAGGCGCGTATAATCGAAACCTTACCCTTAAATTGAACAAATTAAACACTGCGACAGTGATAAAATTTTCATGGAACAACAAACGTCCGTCAATATCTATTTATACAATAAAGAAAGCAGATAACATATTTACGTTATACAAACCTTTACAGTTCACGCATTCAACAGCAGAAACCCAAGTGGAAGTACAGAATTCTTCAGTTATGGAGAAGATAGAGCACACTACTGTAGCCACTAATGGCATAAACATGCATGTGGCATCAACTGGGACAGGCCCAGTTGTTCTTTTTCTTCACGGTTTCCCTGAACTCTGGTACTCATGGCGCCATCAGCTCCTCTACCTCTCTTCTCGTGGATACCGTGCCATCGCTCCCGATCTTCGCGGTTACGGCGACACCGACGCACCACCATCGGTCACCTCTTATACGGCCCTGCACATCGTGGGTGACCTTATCGGCCTCCTTGATAAGTTGGGTATCGAGCAGGTTTTCTTGGTGGGTCACGACTGGGGTGCTATAATTGCTTGGTATTTTTGCTTATTTCGCCCGGATAGAGTCAAAGCCTTGGTCAATCTGAGCGTGGCCTTAATGCGCAGAAACCCAGCTGTGAAACCTGTGGATGGCCTAAGGGCACTGTTTGGTGATGATTTTTATATTTGCAGGTTTCAGGTGATTCTGTTTTTCTCCTTTTTTTTCGGGTTGTTTAAAAATTTTTTATTGAAATAGTTGAGATTAATTAAGAAAAACTTGTTACTCGGTGTTTTGATTATCCTTAGAAATTAAGAGAAATTTTCAGTTTTGCATTTTAAGTTGGAGCCTTTATGAAAAATGATCTATAAATTGGGTGTGATAGAATTGAGTTATTGGCCTGGATGTTTTGCATTAAATTTATTTCTGAATTAGAAGTATAGGACAGTTATGGTCTAAATTAGCAATTGGCTTTTTGTTATGTTTAGGAAATATTGATTTGTTCATTTTGGAAAAATTGAATGTATCCAATTGAGTTGTGTTGGGTTTCACATTATTTATAGGCATCTATGTAGAATTATTGTTATTGTTGCTGTATTTGCTGTGTAAACTGAGGCTTTGATGTAAGAAAGTCTCTGCCCCAGATGGCAGAACCCATTAAGAGTAAAAGAAAAAAATTGATCTCACATCACAAACTTTAAAAAGCTCAGATGTTGTATTAAACCAGATGTTGCTTTGCATTAATCAAAAGTTAGACATGTCATCCATTGGTAGAACTCTAAAATAAATGAGATTTATTGTAATGTCATAACTCTTGATGCATTGCCTGTATGACTGACAGTCCACGACCTTTCTAGTTCCTTCATTTGGCTTTGGTTGGATTGACAATAGTTCTAATATTTCATTTCGAGTTTAATATTTTAGCCTTCTTACTGTTACTGTTACTGAATTTTACTACATGGTAAAGTTCTTATTGTGGGAAATTGTTAAGTATTGTCATGAATATATCTGAACATAATTTCTTCGAAGTATTTGAGTGCAAAAAGATTTGTGCAAGAGTAAGATTTTAACCATTCTCTGTGTTACTGTCTATGATTATTCATCAATAACTCTTTGGTTTCATGTTTTGGCACAAATATTGGATGTTGGTACTTAAAAACTAAACAACAAAAATTGGATGCTGTAATACTTGTATGTATTCATAATATCAAATTTGTATGTCCTAAATTTGACTGTCTGTTAATTTGCCTGCCGAATAATTATTGAAAGTAAATCAATTATCAAGGTTGCAACTATGTGAAAGTTTCATAAGAAATTTTATATCACATATGTTTGGTATATAAAGGTGCACTCTCCTATGATTGTCCCTACAACCCTTGAAAGCAGGTAGATGTGAGTGTCATTTGCTCACAACTCCCACTTGCCAACTTCTCAGCAGGTGTTCTCCAATTCAGATCATTAATTGTTGATGGGTCCCATAATTTCCTATTTAGTTCAATCTATTTGAAATTGTATTCTTCCTTCTCTAAATGCATCTATTTTGGTGTATTTTACTTAAATCTATTGATTTGAGTTTCTCACAAAATGTTGCTGAAATGTGCTGTAGGAACCTGGAGTGGCTGAAGAAGAGTTTGCTCAGATTTCTAGTGCATCACTTATGAAGAAATTTTTAGCAAGTCGCAGTGCAAAACCACCTTGTGTACCTAAAGAAACAGGATTTAGAGGTCTACCAGATCCTCCAACCTTGCCTTCTTGGCTGTCAGAAGAAGATGTCAATTATTATGCTGCCAAATTTAATCAGAAAGGCTTCACTGGACCATTGAACTACTATCGATGTTTGGATCTGTATGTACCCCAAAACTTATATTATGGCGATCACTGATTAAAGAGTTAGATATCAAGCTTTATATCTGGCAAAATAATCTTTTGGCCTTATTTTTCAGTATTTGATGAATACATTTGTAGAGAGTCTATCTTCCTCTCCTTTCATCTTCAGCCTGTTGAATTTATATTGTAGAATTTGGTTAATGCATTTTACAGTCAATGGTTCTTGATGGACAGGAGACTGATATGGAACACTGTACTTACACATTCTTACTGCTTTGATAGCAGGAAGCATCTTGTTGTTAATATTGATGTACAACCAATTTCATGTCTATTTAAGTATCTTGGTCTCACATAATTTCACTAATTCTAATACCGCAAATTTTATATTTCGTATGGAATAATCTTTTGCCTCCTGCAGAGTTTGTTCAGGAATTGCATGTCTTACTAAGTTATAAAAACCTCAAAATTTCATCTGTAGGCTGAGTATTAAACAAAAGTAATTTTCTTTTGGTTGCAGAAACTGGGAGCTTTTGGCACCTTGGACTGGGGCACAAATTAAAGTACCAGTTAAATTTATGGTGGGGGACCTTGATCTTACCTACCACATCCCAGGCGTGAAGGAATACATACACAATGGTGGATTCAAAAATGATGTACCAGATTTGCAGGATGTAGTTGTAATGGAAGGAGTAGCCCATTTCCTCAACCAGGAAAAGGCCGATGAAGTCAGTGAACACATTTATGACTTCACCAAAAACTTCTGATCGAGAATTGGCGACGCGTTTGTCATCTCGGCTAGCATGCCTAGTTCCATTAAGTTCAAATGCCAATATCCAGTGTTTCTAGTTGTGTTATGTATCCTGCATCCTGTTGAAGGATTTTCTATCCTGTGTTATGAATGTAATGTTTACTGTCTTAAGATTGGAATAAATTTGTATTTGGGGCTTCCCGTCTCTCTTTTAGGATAGGGAAAATGACATATTCTCTTACGATGTTAGGCCTAATAAATAGATACTTTCTCGATGTTTGAAAAAAATTAGATATTCTCCTGATATTTGGATGAATAAGCAAATATTTCTCTTGACTTTTATTTTTGTTTGTTAACTAATTAGTTTATTATTATTTGTATTTTTAATTTTTTTTATATAATAATAATAATATAATATATATTTTATTTACTTATAATATTTAAATCTTTATTTTAATATTTTTCACAAAATAAATTTTTTAAATATAACAATTTATTTTTATATTTAATATTTTTTTCACAATATATTCAAAATTAAATATATTTTTAATTTTTATTTCAATAAAAAATTTAGAAAAGAAAATATTATTAAAAAAAATTTAAATAATAAGTTAGATTAAATTTATATTAAAATATTTAAACTCTTTTTATAATAAATTTGATATTTAATTGTTAAAAAAATTTTGAAACATATTTTAATGTTTTATTCTTATAATAATATTTTTATTCAAAAGATTATATAAATTTATTATTTTTTTTGAGAAAATTATAAAAAAATATAAATAAAAAATTTTAAAAAAAGAAAAAATTTAGTATCATTTGTTAATAAAATTAGTAATTAAATATATTTTATATTCTTATTAAACAATATAATTTAATTTTAATTAAAAATAAAAAAGAAGAAAATTTTTTGATTATTTTTATTTATAATATATATAAAACATGTATTTATTATTTATATTTTTATATATTTTAAAAAAAAAAATAATAATTTAATATAATTTTTTAAATAAATATATTACATGTAAAAATAAAACGTTAAAAAAATATTTTAATTAAATTTTTTAATAATTAAATATTTATTATTATAAAAGTGAAAGTAAAGGATTAAAAATATTTTAACATATGAGTGGAACTTATCTCATTATTTAAATTTTTTTAATAATTGTATTTTTTAAAAAATTTTATTAAAATAACAAATTAAAAAATTTATTTATTCTTAAATATATTGTGAAAAAAATATTAAAAAATATATGAAAATGTAAATAAAAATATAAACAATAAGTACGTATTACATATATATTACAAATAAAACTAATCAAAAATTTTCTTCTTTTTCTATTTTTTAATTTAATTTAAATTATATTAGTTAATAAGAATATAAAATATATCTAATTACTAATTTTATTAATAAATGATACTAAATTTTTTTTACTTTTTTATTTATATTTTTATAATTTTTCTCGAGAAAATATAATAAATTTAATATAATCTTTTAAATAAAAATAATAGTATGAAAATAAAATGTTAAAATATGTTTCAAAATCTTTTTAATAATTAAATATTAAATTTATTGTAAAAAAAAAGAATATAAATATTTTAACATGAGTTTAAAATATTTTAATATAAATTTAATTTAACTCATTATTTAAATTTTTTTAATAATATTTTGTTTTTCAAATTTCTATTGAAATAACAAATTAAAAATGCATTTAATTTTGAAAATATTGTGAAAAAAATAAATATGAATTAAATTATTATATTTAAAAAATTTACATTATAAAAAAAATATTAAAATAAAAAAATAAAATATTATAATTATATAAAAATATATATTATATTATTATTATAAAAAAAATTAAAAATATAAATAATAATAAACTAACGATTTATTAATAAAAATAAAAATTAAAAATATTTATTTATTTATCCGAACTTCAAAATAATATTCAACCTTTTTTAAATATGGGAGGGCATTTTCAAATTAAGCCAAACATAAAGAGAAATATGCCATTTTTCCTTTAGAATATCGTTATTATTGGAAGCATAAACCTCGCAATAAATGATCTACGGAAAGATGCGTCACGTCTCTGTTCTATTCCATTGACAGATCTACTCGTCCATTTGATAAAGCCAAATCGAAATCGTCATCTTTTGTTTTTCCTTTTCAACAAAGTTAATTACCCTCCCTCGAAATGAACCCACAAGTAACGCGCCCATCTACAAAAGTTTCATAGCTCGACCAAAAATACCAAACAGAGTACTTTCGAGATGGAGAAGATAGAGCACACAAGTGTAGCTACCAACGGCATAAACATGCATGTGGCATCACTTGGAACAGGCCCAGTAGTTCTCTTACTTCACGGCTTCCCTGAACTCTGGTATTCCTGGCGCCACCAGCTCCTCTATCTCTCCTCTCAGGGCTACCGCGCCATCGCCCCCGATCTTCGCGGTTACGGCGACACAGACGCGCCAACCTCGGTCACGTCGTACACTGCCCTGCACATCGTGGGTGACCTTATCGGCCTTCTTGATAAATTGGGTATCGAGCGGGTTTTCTTGGTGGGTCATGACTGGGGTGCTATAATTGCTTGGTACTTTTGTCTGCTTCGCCCGGATAGAGTCAAGGCCTTGGTTAATATGAGCGTGCCGTTTCTTCCCAGAAATCCCGCCATAAGACCTGTAGATGGCTTCAGGGCGATGTTTGGTGATGATTACTATATTTGCAGGTTTCAGGTGACCTTTTCTTTTTGGTTCCTTTTTCTTTTTTGTGAACTGCTTGGGATTAATTGGTGTTTATAGGAAACTAAAATTTGTTGGAATGGCTGTTTGGTCGGTTGATTTTTTGTCGGCTTTCTGGTTCTCTCTCTAAATCCTGAAACTTATTTTTGTTAGTGTTTCAGTGGGACCGTTTATGATATTGACATGGTATCTGAATTGGGTGTAAACAGAATTCATTTTTTTTTTTTTTTTGGGTCTTTGTGGCATAAATATTTTGCATTTAATCGAGTTATGAATTTAGGCAATTATGGACTCTGTTGGCCATTAAGTTGTGGTATCAACAAATATTGACTGTTTAATTTTGGAACAATTTGGTGTCCCCAACTTTAATGAATTGGATTAATGCATTTATATGCATGTATATAAGAGCTTAACGTCTTCTTCAGTTGTTCTGTAAAGTAAGGCTTCAATATAACTAACTCATTGCCCCACGACCAGTTCAAGGGTAAAAAGACAAAAATTATCCTCATATTACAAAGTTAAGCTCATGGATATCAGATTTTGCTGCATGTTGCTGTGCGTTAATCAAAAGTGAGACCTGGTATCCATTTTCAGACTAGGATAGCATGTTAATGAAATGAGCTTGGAACTGCATAAATTTGATCCACTTTTGGAGTACGGTAGCAACCAAAGGAAATTTTCATCTAATTATGATTTGAGTATAATTCCTGTAGATTGCTCTAATCTCCAGCATTCTTCTTCTGGATGTATCTATTTTAGTACATTGTTCTTAAATCTCTTCAACTGACTTTGTACGAAACATTGCTAAATTGTGCCATAGGAACTTGGAGTGCCTGAAGAAGACTTTGCTCAGATTGATACTGCAAGACTGATGAGGAAATTTCTTTTACTCCGCAGTCCAAAGCCACTCTGGATACCTAAGAAAACTGGAGTTAGAGGTCTGCCAGATCCTCCAACCTTGCCCTCTTGGCTGTCAGATGATGATGTCAATTATTATGCTGCCAAATTTAACCAGAAAGGCTTCACTGGGGCACTGAACTATTATCGATGTTGGGATTTGTAAGTTCCACAGCATATATCATTCCTATCGTAAATTAAAGAGTTAGACATCAACCTTATATCAGGCTGTTGTATTTATGTTTTAGAACTTGTTATTTCATGCATCATACAATCTGTCATATCTATGGGTGAAACTTATTCAGACCACTGAACTTACCCACAAAGTATTCAGACTTCATATTGATGCACCTGCCCATTTGCATGTCTAGTTTTAGTATCTTGGTGTCAGGTAATTTTACTAACTCTTACATATGAAACAATCTGTTGCATATTGTGGAGTTTGGTTTCTGGAGTACCATATTAGACTAACTTAGCAAACGATTAAAGTTTCTTGTGTAGTGATAGGTGTATTCCTTTTTAATTTTCCTATTTCTTGCAGAAATTGGGAGGTTTTGGCACCCTGGACTGGGGTACAAATCAAAGTACCAGTTAAATTTGTTGTGGGTGATCTAGATCTAGTCTATCATGTCCCAGGTATCAAGGAATATATACACAATGGTGGCTTCAAGAAAGACGTACCATTTTTGCAGGAAGTAGTTGTAATGGAAGGAGTAGCACACTTTCTCAACCAAGAAAGGGCGGAAGAAGTTGGTGCACACATCTATGACTTCATCAAAAAGTTCTGATCAGGCATTGGCATTTGCCAGTATGCCATGCTTCTCATCACTTCTAGCATGCCATTACCAACATCCAATTTGGTGGCAAGTTTCTTTAGTTGATCCTGTACTCTAGCAGATGTATCCAGTTGAAGGATCTTCTATCCTGTATTGTGGTGTTTGATTGTACTGTTTTCTTTTAAGCTATGAATAAATATGTATATGTAGGGCTTGACACTTATTTGTAATAATGTTGTTGATTTATGGAATGTATGGAACATTAGGGTACTGAGGGTGTGAGACTCTGGCAAAGACTCAGTATAAATTTGTCATTTGGTTCTCTTTTATTGGTGATGCATTCTTTTGAGTTCCTAGCGGTTTATTAACCAGCATGCAGCATTACTATAGAAATGAAAAAAGGTGTGAAAAGAGGAGATGAAATTATGAAGTTGAGAGCTTCCCAACTTCCACAACAAAACGTCGCGCTAGTTCTTTATAAGGCCTTGATACATTGGCTTTAGGCAACATTACTTTGCCCGTCGAGAGGATCTGGTTTCTCTTTGCTTGTTCGATGAAATAAACTACGTGCGTATATATAGCTCGGATGGAAAATCAAATAGAGAGAACTAATAAGTGGCATTTCGGATAGCCAACTCCATTGCTTCTATAAGAAATGCGACATAAACTTGAGGATGACAAGATGACACATTCATTTCTATAATATATAAGCATGGGTAAGCTCATACATTATATGCTTAAAAATGAAAACATGCCTATTGAATTGACTACACTTACGAATATCGTCCACCTATTACAGAAAAATCAAAGTAAATATTCAGTTGCACAAAGTTATGAATTCATCAACAGTTCTAAAAACCATTTTTTAGGATCATCTCCAATTCCATCTTCTCCGTGCGAAATTCTAATTCCAGTATTTCCCATCCTATTCCTATAATTTGTTTATATTATGATTGTTCTGTTTCCTGGGAAATATATACACACTCACACACACAGAAGAATCGTGTTAAAAATGTGTGCAAGCTCACGTGAGTTTCAACCAATGAGGAACGGATTGAGAAGTCAGGTCAGAAATGTTGCGATGCTCCACAACTGACGATGATGCATTCCTCATCTCCTCCCTTCAGGCGCCGCTTTAATGAAGGGCTACTCCGCACATTTAGAGTCCAGCTCAAAAATCAAGCCGAAAATGATTTCGTACCAATTGCTTGCGTAAATGCATCTCAAAGAGCTGCTGCAATACCCACTTTTCAGTCTTGATTTGGACGTCTCTGATTTAAACCATGAAAACTCCACATAATATAACAAATACCAGCGTTATTAAGCTTAACTAAGTAAGTTATGCCCCATTGCAGTTAAGATCTCCCAAGGACTAGATTATAAATCCATTGTCATGAATTAAAAGCCAAGTCCCATCCCTAATTATCTTAAGTACCATCAAGCCGCCAAATCCACAAAATAAAATCAATATCAGTTACCATAGTTTATTTTAATTTTAACCAGGAAAGCCAGTATAGATCAAGCCAACTCTAACCAAGTTTTAAACAACTCAACATCATCACTTCTATCTTCTAAGCATAAATCCTAAAATATGCTCAAATTAAAATACAACATTTGCATAAAATATGCTCAACATCATCACGGACGTCCAAGATTATGTCTCAAACAAAAAATATATATCCCAAAATTCGGATGATAACTTGCTAAGATACTTGTTCCAAACATTTAAAAATTGCAAAGTGAAAAAGGAAAACACAACATTTGCATAATTAGGTAGGCTGCTCCATAACATTCTGTCAAATTTCTGTGACTCAAACCCTGAAGCCTCTGCTGTTCCTTTTTCCTCTAGCCCTCTCGAATTTCCTTCCCTTAGATCGCACATAGGGTTTGGTGTGACTGTGTGGTACACCAGGTGCGGGTCCAAAGTGCTTCACAGCCTCGCGAGAATTCTTTGGACCTCTGAGGAGAACCTGAAATTTGGCCATAAAATTCACATTGCTACAATGATATTTCCCCAACTACAAGAATTTTCAATTTAAAACAATTCCATTCACTAAATCTAAAATCATTATTATTCAGTGCCCTTCAGGAGAAAAGATAAAGCAAAGACACATGACCTAAACTTTCACATCTAATCTGCAACAAAGGTAATGACAATACTCCCAAAAATATGAATCATGATTACCATTTCCAAAGACTTGCCAACAAAAAAAGGCCACTGAGAAAAAGGCATTAACAGCTTTCGAATGAAACATCTATGAAGTAAAATGTTACTTAACAGCTTATAATAGTAAAGTTGCTATGGCTTATCCTTTAAAGAGAATAAGTTTTCTACAATCAAAAATATACTGAATAACCCAAACAAATATGGTTGGAAACATTTCTTCTGTTTTGCAAACCATCAGTGCTCATAAAACTGAACCACCATTGCAACCTAAGT
The DNA here is from genome assembly GCA_022749755.1 of Azadirachta indica. Classification (NCBI taxonomy): domain Eukaryota; kingdom Viridiplantae; phylum Streptophyta; class Magnoliopsida; order Sapindales; family Meliaceae; genus Azadirachta; species Azadirachta indica. The sequence goes on from CM040440.1 coordinate 18,412,331, forward strand.
ACCAAACTGTATCAACAAGTTATAACTTTCATGGATAAAAATCAAACTCCAACTACAACAGATAGAAAATAACATCTTTTTTGGGCAAAAAAGAAGTAAACATTCCAAAACAAGATAATACCACTAAATAATTCATGTTGAAGACAGCCCAAACAAATCTTACTTGAGCCAATTAAATAATTCATTCACTTAATATAATACACTATGCTAAAATTGGATACCGAACACCGTCAACTATAAATTGAAAAAACACAAAAAAGAGAAATTGTACTAATTGCATACCGTGTTCTGACCAAGAGGAGCTCTGAGAGCCAACTGATCAAATGTCAAGCATTCTCCACCAGCCTTCTCAATTCTTGCCCTAGCTGTCTCTGTGAATCTCAGAGCAGTCACCTTCAGTGCAGGAACTTCATACACTCGAATATCATCAGTGACTGTCCCAACAACCACAGCAATCTTATCCTCCTGCAGCATCATACAAATATCAGAGTCATCACCTAGTACTAAATATTAATAAAAGAGCCCTATTTTTCAAGCCCACGAAGTACTATATTTGATGCTGTATCCATATACAGCAGTACATATCACCAAACAGTAAGTGCCTTCAATTTTCAGTGAATTTCCCTTATCTGCTTTACAATTTTGCAAGCAACTAAAAGAGTGTTCTTAGTTAAGAACTTAGGCCACACAAACAGAAAACCGAACTTTGACAGACCCTAATTCAAATAACCAAAAGCATTGATGCTTTCTTTCCAATCTTACACTACTCAAAACTAAAACAACAAGGTAGATAAAATTAAACACTTTCACTCTCAATTCTTTTATTTTCCCTGTCTAAGGCAACGACCAAGAGTAAAATAAATGGAGATAGTGTAGAGAGGGAGAAAGAGAATGACCTTTCCCTTCATGAAGTTAATCAAACGAGAGAGAGACAAAGGAGGCTTGTTGACTTTGCTCATGAACAGCCTCTTCAGTATCACCTTATTGAAATTGCTCTCAGTCCTCCTCACAAGAAATCGGTACAACTGTTCACAGACCAATCAACATAAATCTCCCAAAATATGTGAAAAATTCAAATACAAAAACACAAAAAACATATACATAGAAAGGAGAGAAACCTTGACGAGGAGCTTGAGGTAAATATCGTCAGATTTCGGGGCAGTCCTCTTGGACTTCTTGCTCTTACCGCCGGCTACCAAATCGATACCCTAATTGAAAGAAAATGAGATAATTAACAGAGAACACAGAAAATGGAAACATTCGTAAGTTAGGGTTTTGAAACGAAGAATTAGAATGTACCATGGTTGCTGCCGCTGCTGCTACTCCCCGCGGACTGCTTAACAGCAAATGCTCTTCGAAGGAGTCTAGGGTTTAGGGCTCCCGTTTTATTTTGTAGACAAAGTTGGGGTGGGCAAACTTATTGTAGTGCTGATTTCCATGGCTTTTGATGCTTCCTCGTCTTCTAACGTACAAGTCAGCAATTCTGATTTAATCCGGACCGTTCCACGGTTGACCTTATTGATCGAAATTCGCGATAATAACATTTCTGTCAATAAACTTTGCCAAAACAACAAATGAGTGCATAAGTTTACTCAGTTTTAACAATTTAGCCCCCCATCCTTTGATCAATCTGGCTGTGGATATATTTTATGAAATTGGGAGGGATACATTTATCACAACAATTGTAGTCTGATTGCCTAATGAAATGTATTAGTATTACAAAACTCACAACGTTTAATAACATTTTCAGTCATAATTGCTTGCTTTCCTCTCTCTCTTTTTAATGTTTCTATATTTACTATTTAAATTATTTAAATTCTATATCTTAATAACTTAAATAGTTAAAACACAAATGCAACCTTCTCAATTTGTTTCTTTTTAAGAACTATTAAGATTGTTCCAAAACAATATAGACTAAAAATAATAAAATACTTTAGACATGCAATAGATTTGGAAATACTATTCATGTATTTGTATCGTCACTAAATCCATCCATATTAGAAATATTTACTAGTAATTAATCAAGTACAATAAACAGGTTCTTTAAAACATGAAATTTTTTAAAAAAATAATATCAACTACTTCATGTCTATTCATTTTTTTTTTTGAAGAACAATTATATTTTATAATGTAATAAATATGTTACAATTTAAAAAATAATAATTTTCTTATTAGCTTTCACAATTTTTTCTTTTGTTTTGTTTTATGTTGAAAAATGATTAACATCATTTTAAAATGGATAAATTACCTAAATCACAAACATGAAGAAGCTTTTGGCACAACAAGATTTGCCATGTTAATCAACACTTCAATTGTATTGTATTTTTATTTGCGTTAAAACTGAAGTGATAATATAATTAATTAGTACGGTAACATGATTTTATAAATGATACTTGAAACAGGAGAATTAAGCTGTATTTTCATCCATCAAAAAGTTTCTTTCCACTTAAAACGTAAACGTAAACCATTAACTTTCTCACAAAGAAGAAAAAAAAACTTCATCAAATACAATAATCATCCACAATAAAATTTAAATGTGATTATCTTTTTATTAGACTATTATGAATCACAAATTCACTTATATATGACTGCCAAAATGTATGAATTATGATGTATGCCTAGGGTGTACAGCTCATATTGAGAAGGGTAAATTTTCTTTTCTCCCTTAAAGTTTTGTCGAATACCCATTTAACCCCTTAAGGTTTAAAATTTTACCCGTTATGTCCTAACATTAAACTAGAAAACAGTAAAATCATATTTCTCAGGACAATTGACCAAAATACCCTTTATTGCTAAGATGGGGACCATCTAATAGTGTATGGGCCCCACGAGATAGTATTTTGGATTTTATGGCAAAATAAAATAATACTTAAATGAAATTACAAAATTGACCTCGCATAAAGTAACATTGAAAATGAAACAATTGCAAAAAAAAACCTGTGCATGGAACGAGGCAAAATGTGACCGTTTTCTTCTTCAACAGTCATATATTAGGCTATATAAACACTTCATGAAAATGAGCAACTATATACTAGCAACATACACAAAATCATACATCATCATCACTCCAAATCATTAATCGATCTACCATTCTTAACATTCTAATGCATATCATAAATAGCCAAGCAAATAACTCCAGCATACTGAAATTTGATCAATCTAGCATTATACCCAACACCATATACACACCATTATACATCTATTTTCTTTCACAAACACACATACTAGAAAGTTTACACATATAAAAACTAGAATACTCAAACTCTTCTATCAATAATGAGCTCAAAATGTAGCGATGAGAATCAAATAAATGGTGGAACAATCAAGTTCAGGAATAAATATTACTTTTATGGTAAAAGAGCTAGAGTTAGAATATCTGATAGTGACAAAAATCCTAATAAATTGTATTTTTTCTATTCGCAGGAGCCATCATGTGGGTATTTTAAGTTTTGGAACCCAACAAAAGAAGAATACAATGGTTGTGCATGCAAAATGGAAATAAGGAGTAGTGGCAGTTCAAGAAACATTTCAAAAATCACTCACTCTGATGCTGGACAATAGGGACTAATTAGCAGTGAAAAGAAGCTCAGCAAAATTATAACGATGTTGTTGATTTTGATATGCATTAGCGTATATATAACGCTAAACATGTAGCAAAAAATGTAAGAGAGAATGACATATTAGAGGAATAAAGTACATGCATATTTTGAAATAAATATTTCTACTATTAAACTAAGTAAATAGTTTTATACTTTGATACAACCATAAGTTCAATAACTAATTACAAAATAAATCATTGGTATTTGACATGCCATCATCAAATATAACTACCTTTCGTGTGCATGCATTCTGTCCATATAATTTTATCAACAATTATAACCCACAGAACAAAACTCCCATGCACAAATGACTAGCCCAAAAACAAGCAAAAAAGTATAACAAAAAGTGTAACAAAAATGCCTGATAGCCAAAAAAATATCCTTCTGTGTAAATTGTACTGTCTGAGCTTGCATTTACAATAAATCTCTAGTCATAGGTAGCATCAAAAAACCAAACTGCATATGACATAAGAAAGACTTCATAAAAGATATAAATACTCATGCGTATCTGATTCATTACTTATCAAGTCCATTACAACACATACATATGATGAAGTACCTTATGGTGAAATTGTGATAGTTAGGTGGTGCTGCTTGCTTTCTTGCTTGGCAAAGTGTGAGTTCTCCTTTATCGTTTGGCAAATTTTGTCGTGTGTTGCCAGTGTTGTCATGATCCATAACAATTGCATTTTGTTTTTGTCTTGTATGATTTCCTTTATTCTTTTTTTCCATATATATGTACACATATTAAATAGATGCATTATATAATAGTAATTAATTAATACAAAATCAGTAGTTTTAAATGTACCTTTGCAGGAGATTGAAGCTAAAGTATTGCTTATACTAGCCACTGATGTGGACCCATCAGTGGCTGCTGATATGGACCCACCAACTGATTCTTACAAAATGATTACATAAGTCAAAAAATATTCTTGGCAAAAAATTAATAAACTAATTAAGTACTAATAACAATCAAAAGAAATATGACCCTTTTGTGCGGATATCCTCTCTTGTTGTGACCTAAATGTTTATAATTGTCACATCTCAAATTGAATCTGATCACCTCTGCTGGTTTTTCATTTTCTTCTCATTTCTATTGATTTTTGGTCTTTCAATTTTAATCACTAGCACAAGAGGAAGCAACTGAGGCATATTAGCTTTTGGCTAGTTCGCTCGATCTAGTAATGGCCTAATATTATATAAGTAAGTTTGTAGGTAAACATCTTTTGTAAAAGACCTGTCAACGTAGGCAGCAAGATCACCATTACAATGCATAATGCAAGCTAACGTGTGCTTGCACGGAATACCACTGATCTGTCATCCTCCACCGTTACAATACGCATACTCAAGGTCCACAACGTAATGTCTATCTGTCTCAATAACATGATCAATAACCTTAAACTCAATAGTGCTTGCTATAATAACAATTAGTTTCCTAGTAACCTTAGCAATTTTGGCAATCTTCACACGAACTTTTGGTGGCACAACATCCCAAGAAATTACCTTCTCTCTCTTTCTTATTAGTCTTTGTATGATCTTAAGGCGAATAAACTCAAGCAAGTCGATGATAGGTTTCTTGCAATGTTCATTAAATAACCTATTCCATGATTCACATGTATTATTTGTTACATGATCAACTTTGAATATTGGATCAAATGCATGACAACTCCATGTAATAGGATCATTCTGTATTAGCCAGTTATAGGCTTGCTCATCATCATGCTTAATTGACTCCATTATAATATCAAAGTTGACTTTATTTGTTGCCCTTGCTGCTTTCCAAAATTTTTCCCTTACGATCTCACCAAGTTTCTGAAAGTTGGCAAGGACATGTCTAGGACAATATCTAACTTAGGCTTTTGGAAATATCTCAGCACAAGCAGTAATCAAACTTTTTTGTTTGTCTGACATAATTGTCATAGCCATCCCATCCATAATTTACATGTGTTTCTTCAATAATCTGAAAAACCAGCACCAATTATCCTTGTTCTCAGTTTCACACACACAAACTGCCAATAGAAAGATTCTATTGTTTGGATCCATACTAACCGTAGATAATAATATTCCCCCAAATCTACTCTTCAAATGACATCCATCAACACTAATAAACCTTCTACAACCAACTATGAATCCTCTTTGAAGAGCATCATAACTGATAAAAATTCGCTTGAAATGAGATTTTGTGCCATGTATATCTTATTGTATCTTCACAGTTGCTCCTCGATTCCTCATAAAAATGACATTAGTATAATCATGCAACATGTTGTACAATGCCACATAGTCACGTTCTGCCATATTTAGGGCCTTTTTTTTTTGCCTTATACAATCTTTTTTTCTTTGTACCAGTCCTAAACTTTACTTTAAACAAATCTGACATTGCTGAGGTTCCAATATGTGGATTACTCTTTATGTTGTCAAAAAGTTTATTGGCAATCCATGCACTAGTGACTCTAGGTTTTTCACTACTCCACAACAGTTGTGAGCTCCTTTTATGCTCTTAATCATAAAAGAATGACCATCCACCAATAGAGATGGCAAAATTTTCCATGGAGGCCCAAACTCATGGGGATCCACCCCAATTGGAGAGAATTCAAATAAATTTATAGGGAATGGGGCGGAGAATGGGGAGAAATTAATTCCAATTTATTAATGGGACGGGAATTAGTTTACCTCTCCCCACCTCACTCTCACTTTATTCCCCATTAAAATATAAATATAAATATATTATAATTTATAAATTAAATTTTATATATGTAAATATAATTTTATATTACAATTTCTAAAAATTATATATTATAATTAAATGTAATTAGTAATAAAAAATTGTGAAGTCATGAATTAATGTTATAAAAAATAAAATATACAAATAAAAAGTAAAAAATTAAAAATTAAAAAGACTTTATAGTGTGTTTTCAATAATATATTGATAATATTTTTATTGCAGTTAATTAAATTCTTATATTATTAAAATTAATTTATAAAAATAATATAAAATAGGGAATTGATGTAGGGATGGGGAACTTATTCCCATGTGGGGATTCTTCATCCCCATCCCATTAAATTTATTGGAGAATGAGGCAGGGAATGAGGGGTTAAAATAGAAAACGGGGTGGGGAATGAGGCTTGCCTCCCCACCCCCTCCTCACCCCATTGCCATCTCTATCCACCAACAAAGAGGTATGAATCCGCTATAGACAGCCCTTATTAACCGCACACATAGCTGTCACTTTATCTTTTTCGTTTTTTTTTTCTGTCCATGTAAAAAGACTCTTGAATTGCATAGTCTTTCAACACCTCCCTAAATTTATCAACCGATTTAAAGATTTGCCCTTCGTATAGATCAATAACTCTATCCCCATTATGCCTAAATAACCTTCCTCTAATGTCCCTAGCCATGTCAAGCACACGTGTGTCTTCAACTTCATCACTGTTTGGTAACCCAACATCAACATCTTCATCACTTCCCATACGTGACATGCCATCATCATCATCAGTAGTAGGTTCTTCTCCAACAACATCTTCCTCACTCTTAGACTCTACAATATCACGAGTATCTTCATCTGTCTAATTGATAAAGTTTATACTTTGTGCATCATCATCTTCAGCTTCAGCTTCAGCTTCAGCTTCATGTGTATCATAAGTTTCAACTCTTACTTTAGAATCTAATAATGCTTGTGTGTTTGATGGTGGCAACTGTGTATTTGTTGTAATGACTTGGGATATTGGTTCTTCAAGTAGGGGGCTAACTTGTAGAGCTTGTGTGTTTGTATCAATTACTTGGTCAAGTGGTTCTTGAAGTGAAGGGTTTAAAGGTTTAAGGATGATAGGTTGGGATACTGTTTTGGGTAGTCTATCCATCTTAATTTCTAATTTCTTCTGTCCTTTGGCTTTTACCATATTGACAACATTAAGGAAATCATAATCTGTCTTAAGTTTTCTCTTTTCTTTAGATCATGGGATAATGGCTGTTAGTACAAAATCTTCATCATTGAACTTGTGTCGCTTGCGAACCATCTCCATCACATCATTGATTACAACTATCATACTTAATCGATCTATTTCAGCATAACTGTAATTTAAGTCTTCCCCTTCAAATGCTACTGTCAAGTATATGAGTTTTTGTTTATTCACCATGTTACATATCTTCATATGTTAATAACACTATTCAAACATACTTGGAAACTATAATATTATTTATATTTTCCTCAAAATAAATTATTAAAGCCTATTTAAGTCATCAATAGATTATTCGAATATTACAAAAGTAAAAAACACTATTCTAACATGCTGAAAACACAAGATTATTCAAACATAATGAACATTATGCAATCATCGTGAATACAAAGAACTTAACAAAACAATAACCAATCCCTCAAATTCTCAATAATGCTTGTGCTTTTTAAACTTACTGTATACACATGTTATCATACAACTACTACTACTAACACTTATTTATAGACTAATCAAATCTTACACATGTAAAATGGACAAATAATCATATCAAAACCGAAGTTAAACATTCTCAAACCATATATCCAAATATAACCATGCTACCATACCAATGAAATTGTGACAACAAGAACCTATTGCACTAATCAAAACCATACTGTAAACCCATATCAAATTTTATCCAAGAAAAAAGCAAAACCATGAACAAATCGAAACCCGAGAACAAGAAAAAAAAAAAACAAACCCACATTGTTTCATGCAACCATTCACTCAACAACATATACGTAACAAGAATATTAAATCATAAGCCACAGCGTATTTTTACACACGAGTTATTCAAAACCCACGAACAAAGCAAAACTCGTATACTATAACTTAAAAAAAAAACCCACAATATTTCATACAAATAACCAGTCAAGAACATGTACAACTCGTTACGTTCCTATCTCAGTAAAAAACCAACTTACATTGTCAACAATCTCAGGTTGATTTTTATTTGCATCAACGAATTCCTTCTGCTGTTTAAGAACTAGTTTTTTAAACTTGTTGAGTTGCCAACTACTGTTTCAAACTACAATATTTATGGTCTTGTTGATCTTTTTAGCGTCGAAAGAAAGTTTCTGCACTATCACTTATGGCGCCAAACACAAATGAAGAAGAAGATGAAAAGAATACGAAGAGTTGAGGGGGGACCAATATACCTTAAACTTCAAAAGGTAATCCTTTTTTGTCTTTGGGATTAATTTCAAGTACGTCTAACAAAAGTCAGAAAAACTCATAAAAATTAACTTTCTTTATTATTTTATTTCTTACACAATCATTTATCAAATTGCCCCGAGAAATCTAATTTTGCCGTTTTTCAACTTAATGTCAAGACGTAACGGGTAAAATTTTGAACCTAAGGGAATAAATGGGTATTTGACAAAACCTTAAGGGCAAAAATAAAATTTGCCCTATTGAGAACATACAAACTCATACGTGGTGCAGATCATCATAACTTTTAGTTAACCTAATTACAACTGAAACTTTATTTTTTATATTTATTGTACTCAATGCATGCAATTTTTGGAGACCCCAGTCATCAAAGGAGAGATTTTTGCTTGCCATTATTTTTTAGAATGTTTAGAAATCACCTTCAACAAGTAGTAGTAGGTTTTACAAGAGCGAGATGAAAATCACCTTTCCTCTAAAGAAAATGCCAATAACATTGGTGGATTGGTTGCAACTGGCGGACGAGCCTTGCCTTGGGAGGTGGCCTGTGACTTCTCTTACCCTCCAAGCAAGTGAATTAGATTTATTGCCATGGCTTGCTTAATACTAATAATAACCGAGTTTAAGTAGTGTCTCCCCAATTATTATATATATTACCACACTAACAAAATTTCGCGCGTTAGTGCGCGTGATATAGTCAACAGTATAGTAGAACTTCCTTAAATAATCTCGCTAAAATACATACTCAGAAATCATTCCGGCCAGTCCGACCGCGGACGGATTAACGACGTGGTAATGGAAAGTCAAGCAAGTAATTGCTTACCTCCTTCAACGCATTCTGGTTGAATTACGCAACTGCCCATACTTTACCTCCCAAATTCCATATTCAATTTGAACAATACCCCATTATTTGGTGGCATTTTCGCCAAATCATGAAGTTTTAACCTCCCACCTCTCCATATCTCTCTAATTGTCCAAATAACCTCCCTGTCTCTCTCTCCTGAATCCCTCCGTTTGTTCAGGTACCTGCGACCCTCGACTGTTACCACAAAGATGCAGTCAGCAAAGACCCGCCGCAAAGTGGTTCCCGCCACCGCAAGTGGCTGCGACTCGGCCGATAAGCTGGACCAACTCCTGCTCTCATCCGCCATCTGCAACGGCGAAGACTTAGGTCCGTTCGTTCGGAAAGCCTTCGCATCCGGCAAGCCCGAAACACTTCTGCAGCACCTCCGCCAGTTCGCCCGATCCAAAGAATCCGAAATCGAGGAAGTCTGCAAGGCTCACTACCAAGACTTCATTCTAGCTGTTGACGATCTCCGATCTCTTCTCTCCGACGTCGATTCTCTCAAATCTGCTCTCTCCGATTCCAACTCTAAGCTCCAGTCCGTAGCCGGTCCACTCCTGGCTTCACTTGACTCTTACGTTGAAGCGCAAAATATTTCGAAAAATGTTGACTTGGCACTGAAATCAATCGTGTCTTGTGTCAAATTGATGGAACTTTGTTCTAGAGCAAATCAGCATCTGTCAAGTAACAACTTTTACATGGCTTTGAAGTGCACGGATGCAGTGGAGAGCGAGTTTTTGGACAAAACGCCATCGTCCACTTTGAAAAGAATGTTGGAAAAGAAAATTCCAGCGATTAGATTATATATCGAAAGAAAAGTAAACAAGGATTTCGGTGATTGGCTTGTTGAGATCCGTGTAGTGAGTCGAAATTTAGGTCAATTAGCCATCGGTCAAGCTTCTTCAGCTAGGCAACGAGAAGAGGATTTACGAATTAAGCAGAGGCAAGCCGAGGAACAAAGCCGTCTCAGTTTGCGGGACTGCGTTTATACTTTGCAGGAGGATGATGATGAGGATGGGCTTAACAACGGCGTTGAAAGCGATAGTAATGGTGGTTCTGGCCTGTTAGGGTTCGATTTGACGCCCCTTTATAGAGCTTATCATATACACCAAACATTAGGTCTGGAAGATCGATTTAAGCAGTATTATTTCGAAAACAGGAAGCTTCAATTGACGTCTGATTTTCAGGTATCCTCGATGACTCCGTTTTTAGAATCTCATCAGACATTTTTTGCCCAAATTGCGGGGTTTTTCATTGTTGAAGATCGAATTTTAAGGACTGGTGGTGGTTTGATATCTAAAGTCGAAGTTGAGAATTTATGGGACGCCGCTGTCAGTAAAATGTGTTCAGTATTGGAGGATCAGTTTTCAAGAATGCAAACAGCTAATCATTTATTGTTGATTAAGGATTATGTGAGTTTGTTAGGTGTTACATTGCGTAGATACGGGTATCCCATAGACGCTTTGCTTGATGTTTTGAGTAAACATAGGGATAAGTATCATGAATTGTTGCTGTCAGATTGTCGTAAACAGATTTCTGAGGCACTTGCTGCTGATAAGTTTGAGCAGATGTTGATGAAGAAGGAGTACGAATATTCAATGAATGTGCTTTCTTTTCAGATTCAGACCTCCGATATTATACCTGCTTTTCCTTATGTTGCACCTTTTTCGTCCACAGTGCCTGATTGTTGTAGGATTGTTCGGTCATTTATTGAGGATTCAGTGAGTTTTATGTCATATGGAGGCCAGCTGGAATTCTATGATGTTGTGAAGAAGTATTTGGATAGGCTTTTGGGTGAAGTTTTGGACGAGGCTTTGTTGAAGCTTATTAATTCATCTGTCCATGGGGTTTCTCAGGCAATGCAGGTTGCTGCCAATATGGCTGTCTTAGAACGTGCTTGTGATTTTTTCTTTCGTCATGCTGCACAGCTTTCAGGTATTCCATTGAGAATGGCAGAGAGGAGCCGGAGGCAGTTTCCTCTAAACAAAGCTCGTGATGCTGCGGAAGACATGTTATCTGGGTTGCTGAAAACAAAGGTTGATGGTTTCATGACATTGATTGAGAATGTGAACTGGATGGCTGATGAGCCCTTACAGAATGGGAATGAATACGTGAATGAGGTGATAATATATTTGGAGACCCTGGTTTCTACTGCACAACAGATATTGCCAGCTCAGGTTCTCAGAAGGGTTTTACAAGAAGTCCTTTCTCACATATCAGAGACAATTGTGGGCAATTTATATGCAGATTCTGTTAAGAGATTTAATATCAATGCTATTATGGGAATCGATGTAGATATCCGGCTTTTGGAGTCTTTTGCTGATAATATAGCTCCCCTGTTCACAGAGGAAGATGCCAATCAGTTGAAAACAGCTCTTGCTGAATCAAGGCAGTTGGTTAATTTGTTATTGAGCAATCATCCTGAGAATTTTCTGAATGCGGTGATTAGAGAGAGGAGCTACAATACTTTGGACCACAGGAAATTAGTGACAATTTCAGAGAAGTTGAGGGATCCTTCAGATCGGCTATTTGGAACCTTTGGAAGCAGGGGAGCCAAGCAGAATCCAAAAAAGAAATCTCTGGATGCATTGATAAAAAGACTCAAGGATGCCAGCTGATTTGCAGCAGACTTATTGTACGATCCCTTACCTCTGTTGATTATGATTGCATATTTGTTAGGGGTCCATTGCTGGCTTTATTTGGCTGTGGGCAAGGCCTGCTAATTTTTTTTCGTTTGACTGTATTAATAGATGTGAAAATTTCATTTTGTTTGTAAAATTCTCACACACAGGAATCGGTTGTTGTACTCTATTCTTTTGAGCTATATTAGTGATTTTCGCTGCTAATTTCTTTGACATTTTTGGATAGATCTAGTGGACAATTCTTAAGCCAAAGCTTTTAGCTGATCACGATGTATTAGAATGGGATCTGATAGGAATACGACACTTGGATGCCTACTGATGCATGTCTGAGCTCACGGATATGAAAACAAACCCCCTCACTCTTGAGTTCAGCCTTTTTACCAGCATCAATTTCATCCTTTCTCTCCTTGTACTTTGGTGCATGTCAGACTTTTGATTATATGATTTTGAATTGTCACATATTTATTTAGTAAGCTAGAGCTTTTAAATTAGGTTTGGATCCATTGGTTTAAGTTTGTCAAGAAAGAGATTTAATAGGATGCTGCATTTTGAACACAGAGAGGGTATTTAAGTGAAATATGCCCCTTATATTATTTGGCATGAACTTCTCATAAGACCTGGGATAGAACTATAACTAAGTGGGAAAGCAAGACAGAGCTAATCCGACATATCATACTTTTTTATAAAGTTTATTCTGTCATAATGAGATAATGAAACTTGCACTGCCTAGAAGATGGTTATAAAGACACTGTCTGGAAGAAGTGTATATGAGGAACCCGAGACCTTATTTTAACGGCAGTTAACTGAGAGACTGAAGTGTAAACAGGAAGTGTACTCTGTAAGAGATTATAAGGTGCTAAGAGGAGAGAAATGTTGAAGAAATATGGATGGATATCAACTGTGAGAAAATCTTAACTCAAAAGTCTTGCTTTAGTCGAAAATATAGCCTGCTTTCTGCCTAGCAATAACACCGGTATTAATGTTGCTAACATATCTGGCATAATTGTTTCCAAGTTGCTGTACCAACCGTTGTGTGTTGTGAGGAGATGATAAGAATGCCCCTCAATAATGTGGTCGACTTTGTTATTTGACAATTCAATGATGTAAGAAAGCATTCATACTAGTTTATTTTCACAGAAAATGATGTGTTTGGCCTTCAAGAACAAAAGTCACCCGTACCTTTGAAGTAATATGCTTGATTACTTTCTAATTCCTCCGTCAGTTCATCAATTTTCGGATGGATATTTTGTATACCGTTTTTATTAATAATTTCACATTCATGCAGGCAGTTGGAGCTGGTTTTCTGTTGCCTGCCAATTTCTCAAGGGATGCAACCTTTTTGTGCACAGTGTTCTAAATTCTCAGTGCTTATGTCCTCACAGTAATTTTTTGTATTTTATTTTAAATACTACTTGATGAATGTCACTACTCTGAGTATCATCTTCATCTGTACCAAAAGGGGAGGGGGTGGGGGGAAAAAGATTGTAAGTCTTGTTTTTCTACCACCATGACCGGAATGGCAGCTAAGCTGTCAATTTCAGTATATTGTTAAATCAGCGGATGCAGAAGGTGCGTCAAAGTACAGAGAGTAATTTTTACAGGTTTTAGGAATGGTTGATCGTAATGCGTCCCTAGTGCCTTGTTCAATGATTGTTGCCACAATTTCATTACAAGAAAGGGTATCATCGTACTGACAGTTTGTTGGGCACCACTACTTCAAGAAGTGAGTCTATTTTTTTGCCCCATTTGAAGTTTGTGTAAATTTTGCATTGATTCTGGCGGAAATTTCTTCCATCCCAATTTCATGTTAAGGACGCTTGGGAGGTTCCGAGGTTGGCAAAGTAATCGGTCCTATATCGTTTTATAAGCCAATATCTTAAAAATGAAGGCATTGCTTGAACTAAAATCCTTTTTTTCTCTTCTTTTTTCTAACATGTAAGAACGATTTTTCGTGTTCTTTTTCCTTTTCTTTGTGTTATTGAAATTAAAATCTCATAATGCTTAAAGGTAGGAGAGGTTTGATTAGTTGTTGAAGTTGTTGATTTATCATTCCATGTGAGCTTGTCATAGTCTCCCGACCTCTTGGTGTTTTCTCACGTGGGTGGTGATTTTTTTAGTGCGTTAAGAAAAGTAGATATTGTCTTTTTCTCTTTTTCTCAAAATGACAAAACTTTGTAGTGTCTTGTTTATACCCACCGGGCTGAATTGTCTATATCAATTTGATGTGTTTCCATAAGAGATTTAGGAGCATGTTCTATGTGGGTAGGTGTCACCATCTGCTTACAACCATGCATGCGTTAGCACGGATGTAGCTATTTCTCTCTTTCCACCGCAGCATAATGTCACGCGCCCAGCGGAAAGGCACGTGCGGCACCCTCGTAGACCCCCATGTCGAGGGTAAGCCTTGTTATCCCGTCGCATATTGAACTGGTTTCGGCCTACCTTGGCCTCATCAGGAGGACGGCTTCAGTCCCCGACCAGTTCGGGCAGGGGTGGTCTAAGTCCCCTTTACATGATAGCCCTTGAGACTGAAGCCGACTTTGCACCATGAAACATCAATGTGCTTGAGTTGTCACACCCCAGCACACCCAGCCAACATGCGATTTCTCGTGCCGTGACATTCTCCACCACCGAAAATCGTGCACGTCCTCGTGCACGCGGCCATCTTCAAATTTTTCGCCAGCTCAATTGGTAGACCATCGAGGTCCTACCCTGCATGCCGCTCCACTCCATAACGCCCATCTCCTCCGGGCTAAGGAGACTCCCATAAAGAGAACACGATAACATCACGTCGTGCGGGCACGCCATCCTCGACGTACGGTGGTAGCAGTGTTTGGCGTAGATGAGGCGCTATGCGGTTGCCTTTCAAACCACAATGCTCATCTTCCCCCTCAGGAAGATCCCCATACCGCAGGACACATCATTGTGCGAGCACGCCCACATTCGAGGCTGCGTGGCAAAGGGTCACACAATAGACACCTCGTTTTCCCTCGCCCAATCTTACGGGCTAATATCCTCGGCCATCTCGGTGGATTCCCACAGGAGTCAGGAACGTAGCGAGATTTTGCGGAAATTCTCGTTCCTGCTCTGATACCATCTGTCACGCGCCCAGCGGAAAGGCACGTGCGGCACCCTCGTAGACCCCCATGTCGAGGGTAAGCCTTGTTATCCCGTCGCATATTGAACTGGTTTCGGCCTACCTTGGCCTCATCAGGAGGACGGCTTCAGTCCCCGACCAGTTCGGGCAGGGGTGGTCTAAGTCCCCTCTACATGATAGCCCTTGAGACTGAAGCCGACTTTGCACCATGAAACATCAATGTGCTTGAGTTGTCACACCCCAGCACACCCAGCCAACATGCGATTTCTCGTGCCGTGACAATAAGCATATATTGGAACTCATTTATACATGGAGACTAGTTTCGTATTCCTGTTTGAGAAATGGGTCATCTAATTCTGGAATGGGTTTATCATCCATATAGTTGTCAAAACCAACCGCCACGTGGAATCTTCTCTACTTTACAAACAGTCAAAAGAGAGTAGCTTACTAGAATAATACCATCACTCTGAGAAGATATCCAAGTCCTCGTGCATTTGAATTCTTTAATGCTACAAGCAGCTCGGTGTAATGCAAATTTCCTAACCACTGTTAACATCTCCATCCATATATACCGAAATCATTAACTTCGGTTTCTGCAAGACCAATTACCATAACATTTACAAAGAAAAAGAGAGAGGCCAACATGGGTTTGTTAAATCTGATCTTTTTCATCTTGATCATCAGTTTCACGACCCCGTTTGCAGTAAACCAAGACACACCATCTGCTTACGAAGTTCTTCAAGAGTACGATTTCCCAGTTGGTCTTCTTCCCGAAGGAGTAACTAGCTATGAATTGAACAACGAAACCGGCGAGTTTTCAGTGCAGATGAATGATGCTTGCAGCTTCACCATTGAGTCTTATGAGCTCAGGTACAAGTCCCCTATCACCGGCGTCATATCAAAAGACAAGCTCAAAAATTTGAAAGGTATTAGCGTTAAGATACTTTTTCTCTGGCTTAATATCGTGGAAGTGATCCGTGACGGCGATGACTTGGAATTTTCTGTGGGAATCGCTTCGGCTGTTTTTCCGATCGATAACTTTGAAGAGTGTCCTGAGTGTGGCTGTGGATTTGAGTGCAACCAGTTCAGGGGTATTTTATCTTCTTTTTAATAATTAGGTGGAGTAATTAATTAAATGTAGTTTTAGAGAGGACTTTTAATTAAGTGTTTGAGCTTGACTGGACTAAATTTGATATGCTGTCATGTCAATGTCTGTTTTTTTTTTTTTTTTTTTTTTTATGTTACCAGGTTATTATTTTATAATTCTATTAGTATTTTATCATAAATTTGTTAAAAATTTTATGAAATAACTTAATATTTAATGTAACACACCTAATTTATTAGAAATTTTATTAAAAGTTTAACATTTTTTATAACACTTAACCCTTAGAAATCTATTTTCATTAAAACAAAAATATTTATTCAAAAATTTTAAGATATTCTTATCTAACACGACAATTTCTTACCATTAGGACAAACCCTGATGGCTATCAATGTCTGTTTCTGATTTTTATCAAAAAGTTACGGTTTCTACAACCATCCATAATAAAAGTAGTGCGGCATTAATAATTTCCTTTCGTTATTTATCGTGGAATTTGATGCATGAATTAATCGTATACCGTAATCGATTCTATACCAAGAAATATTTCAGTGAAATAAATAATATGATAATTTTGTCAGTTTGATCTAAATTATTGCGGCCTCCCCAGACTACTTTTCCGACAACTTCAACTTAATTTGTTTTACTCGAAATTTTATTTTGAAAATATCATAAAACTTTGCATGTATATAGAGCTTATTTGTCACTTAAAAATCAAAATTGAATTAGTTCTGATGATCTTCTGCAATATATATATTTTTTCAACTGCTAACATTGGAATTCCCCTAATGGCTGCTTTAGCTAGCGCATTGCACTACATATCCCCTATATTCCAAAAGAATGGAGCTCATTTCAGTTACCTACCCTTTCTCTATGATTGATAGCCCCTAATTATCTCAATTCACTCTAATCTTCTGTTGGGCTAGTTGGACTCCTCGCTTTTGGGCTTATAGAATTTCCCACAACAAAGCAATAAATATATATCATATTTTAATTGAGTCTGAGTTTGTATAGAGCAGGATGTGCATCCTTTCCTTGATTTGAATTGACAGTCAAATTTTGCGTGAACGTTCAATGACTAATTAACCATTAGAATAGGCTCCCGTTTCTCCTTAACAAGGATTAATACGAAACAATCGACATTTAATTTATTTTTGCAATATACCGCTTACTGTCAATTCGTGAGCATAAAAGTACTTTTTTTGGGCCACGTAGACACGTATTAATAACGAATTAATTAATCATAAGCATCTAGAAGGAAATTTGGTTTTTAATATTTTTCAAATTTTGCATCAAATATATATACACACACCTTGACGCCAACTTCCCAATATCTACTTCTTCGAGCTTGCATTTACATCTGCACCAAACAGTCAAAGCAGATGGATGTTTAGTAAGTATATACGTGGGAATTAATTAATTAGATAGACACTTCATTCTTCCAACGAACACCAACATATTCTCAAATCTCAATGGCCTTTTTGTCCACAATTTTCCTCTTCTCCTTCATCTTCATCTCCTTCTCAGCCAGCTCCCTCGTCGCCTGCAGCAAAACTGCCTACGAAGTTCTTCAAGAGTACGACTTCCCAGTAGGTCTTCTTCCCAAGGGCGTAACAGGCTATGAACTCGACACTTCCACAGGTGAGTTCTCAGTATATTTCAATGGTAGTTGTACCTTTTCTGTTGATTCATACAAGCTCAAGTACAAGTCCACCATCACGGGTGTTATAACAGAAGATAAACTCTCCAGTTTAAGTGGAATCAAAGTGAAAGTGCTTTTTTTATGGCTTAACATAGTGGAAGTGATTCGTGATGATGATGAACTGGAGTTCTCCGTTGGAATCGCTTCTGCAGATTTTCCTGTCAGTAATTTTGAAGAGTCTCCCACTTGTGGCTGTGGCTTTGATTGTCTCAGTCTCAACTTTAATCATCCTTTACTAACTTCTTCTTTTGCTTCATCTTAAGAGGTCCTAGTTTTTTGTGATTTGGGTCTAAAAAAATTAATAAAATTAAACTTTACTTATTGTTGAATGATGAATGATAATTAAACATTAGTTGTTGTTTATGTTTGATCGATGTGCAAACATTGCTAGCTAGCTATATTAGACTTAACTTTTTTATTAGTCATACTAATCACAAAATTGCTTTTTACACGCATATGAATTCTGAATTCCTGTATAATTAAGATTAACTAAAATGCATCTGGATAATTCTAAAACTAGTCAAAGTCATTCACGTACCTTGACTAGAGGAACAGTTAAGATGTCATTGCCCTGCCCTGTAAGAATTTTTTGTTTTTTTCTCTTAAATGATTTGATATTTTAAGTGAAGTGAATAGTGATTTTTGTATCATTTTGAAAATTATAAATTCACACCATTTATTTAATAAATATTAGTTTGGATTGAAAATATAATTTTTTATATAAATTAGTATGATAATACTATAGTAATATATTTTTGTGAAACATTCCAGATAGATATTTATCTTTTTAATGATTTTCTTTTGAGGACATGATAATGATACGATACTATATATCAAATATTATTACGTTAATTTATTTTAAAAATTATAAAAATTAGGCATCCCATTTACAGCGAGACTGACACGTCAAAATCTGTGGCCAAAAATTTGCACCAATCAAACAGCGAAGGTGAGCTAATCAAAGTGCGCTGCGGGTGCTTGAATCGGAATCCCTACAAAGGGCATTGAATTGTCTGCTCCGCTTCGTTGACAAAACAAACAGACGCAACGTGCTTTCTCCACATGAGAGCCACGTGGATTTAATAAACAGAGCAAATAACCAAATCGACGCCATATAAATTAATTGACCAACCTGATCAAGGATTTAGTTCCCTTCTTGCCCTACCTTTCCCTTCATCATCCGCCTGCCAACAAATCATCGTATCTTTTTGCTGTGTCTGTGTTTGTGTTTGTGTTTGTGTGGTGTTCAATATCGTCTGCCCGGAAGAGAAAACAAAAAGAAACGATCAATTCCTGCTGTTGGCATCAACAACTATCTTGTCCACGATGTCGCTTTTCACACCCGTTTCTACTCTCTTCCTCCTTCTCCTCCTCTTCCTCCATCACCAGTCCGCTGTCGCCACCTCCAATTCCGACAAGAAAACTGCCTACGATATTCTCCAGTCATACAACTTTCCTGTCGGTCTCCTCCCGAAAGGCGTTACTAAGTACGATTTAGACGAAACCACTGGCCAATTTCACGCTTACATGGACGGCTCCTGCAGCTTCTCTCTTGAAGGTTCTTATCAGCTCAAATATAAATCCACGATCAGTGGCTACATATCCGAGAGCAAACTCACTGGTTTGACTGGGATCAGCGTCAAAATCTTGTTTTTGTGGCTGAATATTGTGGAAGTTATTAGGAACGGAGATGATATTGAGTTTTCTGTTGGGATTGCTTCCGCCTCCTTTCCGATTGATAATTTTTACGTGTGTCCGCAGTGTGGCTGCGGATTGGATTGCGTTAATGGTCACGTAAGCAAGCTTAGATTAAAATCTTTTGTTTCTTCCATTTAGAGGGATTCAATTTAAGAATCTACCTTGGAATTTCAAATGTTGGGGTGTTTTTATACGTGGGATTATTCAATGGTTGTTACGTCTAGTTATTTATATCGGAATTGTTGAATTTTATTGGGGTGTTTTTATGTGCTTTCGCTGGGATCAGCTCTCTTATTCAATTTTTCGCTGCTTTTTATATTTATTGTTACAAAATCTTATTATTGCTTGCCCTGGATATATTAGATGTTTAATTAATCTGAAACTAGAATTATAATGTTTGTTATAATTTTTAGATCAAGAGACTTTGGTTCGGACTTGTAGAATGGTTATTGCTGTCATGATCTAATATTTGCAAATAAGTTGGTGTGTGAATTGAATTAGTTTAGTGGTCCTTAGGCTGTGGAAGAGTTTTTGGCTCTGATCAAGGAATTGTGCAAATGCACATAGTTCTCTTTCCTTTACCCTTCTATGACAGTCGTTTCATTTGTGTACACTTCCTTCGGCAGCATTCAGTAATTGCTGAAGGATATGAATCCCTCATATATGGGAGAAGCACAGCACTATTGACAGAGCAATTTGCTTCTTTACTTTTTTTGAGTGAAACTGTCCAATGGTTTATATCTTTTTAAGATGTTGGGAGTAATGAAAACCAGCATCCGGATACTCCAACCTGAGCCAAAGTGTTAAAATTTTCGTATACTTCCGGAGAGAAGCTGTCTATTTGGTCAATTTCATGTAGAGTAGTTTTCTGTGGTGAATTTTACTAAATGTCCATTCAATATTATTTGGACTTAGATGCATGTGTAATATCATAGCTTAAGCCAATTCCTTATCCCTTGAGCTAAAAGCCCTAGTTTGTAGTCTATGATGATTTGAAAGATTGTTTTCAGGTAGAGATTGACATGGGATAAAGCATTATTTTAAGTTCTACTATGCATCAGTAAAACGATTAAGATAGCTCTGTAGATTCACTTAACCTGTGAGAAAGTTCTAGAATTAAACTTAATTGTCTGGACCTGCATCTGATTGAATATTACCATTCTTTCTCAGAGAATGCATGCTGTTTGATACATTTAATTAGAATTCTTGTTGTTAGAGTGACCATTTAAGTTGAAAGCAGGACATGGTAAAAGTCTCGATGTATCTTTAGGGCCTAGTGACCTAATGCATGTTTCTTTTTGTTTGTCAATTATCTGCAATGAATTCTGCTTAGCAGGAAATAGATGGTGACTCGACGGAGTCTGGGCATAAGTTGATACGAGAAGCCATGATTAATTCAAAATGAAATGGTAGCTACATTATGCATAAGGTCTAAGTAGACCTTTCAGAGTTTTGGAAGAAACCTCATAATTATAACTTAAATAGTTCATCATTATCACATTCTGGTTGGACAGTTTTGGGTTCAGGTTCCATGTTTAATTGTTGGGCTAATTTGTTACTCGTACATTTTATATGAATAAAGGTCTCTAGTGGTAAAGTGCTTCTTGATATTTGAAAATTTAGAGAGAGAGGGCTGTTGTACTAGTAAACCCTGGATGGGGCCTGATATTTGATGACATAAGGGTGACACTTGATTGACCTCACAAGGACCACATGCACAAAAATTACATAAGCAGGAATCTAACTAATCACCAAAATTTTTGCTTATCATGGAAAGTATCACTTTGCCATGCATGTTGTCTGATGGAATGTGGGGCAAATCAATTTATCAGCACATATAGCTATTGCTGGGAAAAAGATTGTGAGGCTCTTTATGCTGAGAAAATATGAGGAATGGCAGCGAAGACTTGAGAGTTCTAGCTACTTCAGGCTGTTAATGTGCTATGTGGCTGTGCAATCAAACAGTAGTGCCTGCTTGCAGATTTATATGTGAAGTGTATCATTTATTATTGAAATTGAAACCCAAAGGTTACAGCCAAAAAAAGCTTATTATGTGTTGAACAGTCAGTTCAAGTGATGATACGAGCCCAAAATTAAGGGTTATATTAAAACAGTTATGATGCCCTTGCCGTGTTTCTGATTTTGATAAATTGCACTTTTTAAGCGGGATTGGATAGATTTGGATGGCTACATCTGTAATAGCTTTTGTCTTCTTATTTTGCTGTGTTGTTAACTCCCTTCACCTTCCACCTTTTTGCTGCTGACCACCAACCTTTTCCTTTAAAATGATGGATAAATCAAAACCATGATCACCTGCCCCCGGTGATAGCTACTGCCGTAGAATGCAACTTTGATCTTTTTTTATGAGATGTGGAAATTGTGGCTGGTTGCCCAACTGAAGGCAGCGTTGGATAAGAAATGTGAGAGCTGTGAAATGATAGCCCTTGATTCTATTCTATAACAAGATGTGATATTAATTGAAATCTGTTCTTCCAGTAATGTATTTCAGCTTTGTGATGTTTGTTAGACAATGAATTGTTGATGCTGTGAGCCTCCCCTACAGTTTCATATATGAGAGCAGAGAACTATCCACTGCCTCTTTGTTTACGAGAGAGTAAAGGGTTAATGAAACAGCCGATTTTCTCTGTGTGCCAAGCTGAGATGCCAGTGGTCTGATGTTGCTATGCTAGTTATTCACTTCGTTTTTTAAAGATACTACAGTGGCTATACCAACTTCACAATCATGATAGCATACTATTTTATACCAATTTATAACTGCTTCCCTCTATTATCAGCATTTATTTGATTCCAGAAACAATTTGAATGATGATTTAGTACCTTCACGATTACTCATTTTATGTAAGGCTACAGGTTGGCTTGCGCTGGCCTTTCAGCTAGGTGTTTCAGTGGGATTGGGAAGGCTAGAATATAATAGACAAAATAATAATATAAGCTCTCCTATTTTCTGGTTGGTTTGGTTTATACGATTTTGGCTTCTTGAGGATCCCCTTTCGTCGAGGGTCATAGTATACGACCGCACCTGGGCGGTTGACACAAATCCAGCGACATGAACCACTTTCCTGATTTGGACATAATTCCCATTTTTGTAATTTTGGTGGACACAAATTAGATAAATGTCAGTTTAAAACAGACGCTCACCATCTTTTACAGCCGTCCCCTTGTTCCGTTTTGTTTTGTTTTTAAAACGCGCATTAAAAAAAAAAAAAAAAATCCGCTGCTGGCTTGAAGTGAAAAATTTTAGACCTGAAATTTAATTGTGGCCAACTTCTTCCCCGATTTCTAAAACTAAACAAGAGGAGAATGGTATGTATGTTTTGTTTGGGTTTTGGATGTTTAACCATTTCAAGTTACAAACTGGACGTTGCTTATCGATCCAACCAATTCTTGAGATGGCGCAAGGCTGTGGTCTCGGAATGCATCATTTCATCGTGAACGGAACCCATAAGATGCGTTATTTAAAGATCTCCACTGCGATTTGGTCGTCTTCGTCTATGTTGCATTAGGACGAAAGTGTGAACAATGTTGAGTTTTCTGACGAGTTCTTCCTTTGCAAGTAAACCAATAAAAGAAAGACGGGTCAACTCAGCACATAAACTGTAGAGCCTTGACAATTGACACTGACCCAAATGGCATATGCATGCATGCATGCATGCATCGGAAACTCTTCTGTATTTGTGTTTGTTGATAAATTGACTCGCAAGCAACTTGCGCAACGTCAAATACATTTTCTTTTCTTGGGGCAGGGTAGTCAGTCCACCATTCACCGCGTCTTACACTGAATCACTCTAGAGTCTAGAAGATGATGCGATTTTATTTGTAGCCTAACTTTGCGTCATTCATTGCTTCGTCGGCTCCATTAAATTATTCACTGTCATATCATGAAGAGATCTATGCACACGAATAATGACATCTGTCCCAAAATAATTCCATTACATCGCCAATTACCAGAAAATCAAATAAAAAACAAATTGGGGGAAATAACTTTATCATCCGTTGAATATATATATATATATATATATATACTATTAATGGCATCAATTACTCATTCAGGCGGCAAACAGTAGACAACAGAATCTGCTAATTTCTAGGTGGGTGGGGTGTCGTGCCGAAACCTATTTCGTTTCACCATGTTATAGATTATTATAAAATTATGAAGTGGAAAAACATTGCAGAATCATTAATCAAGCTCAAATTTTGCACTATAATGAAATTATATGGGACATCCATCATTTACCATTTAAATTATCATTCGCCAGACCTTAAACACGATACATGATATGGCAAGCTTTCCACGGGCCAAGCAGGATCTATCTTAATCATAGTATTAAAAGCAACAAAAAATTAAGTTGGAAAGATATTGAGGCAATAGGAAAATAATTATCCCTTCTTTCTTATTTCTAAAAGTAAAAAACAAAAAGAAATATTACATCGTCACATCACAAATTGAATCTTCGGTTTAGTCCCTAAACAAAGAACAGAGTAGCTGCAGGACAACAAACAATATCCCACCAAATTTAATTAATTATGCTCATCATTCATGAAATTTCCGAAACTCCTCGAGAGAGCTCGTAGGAGGGGACCCAATCCACATCAATATAATCCCTTTGATCCTTCTTTCATGTCCGAACATTATTTATCAATTAAGTTCAGTTCTTTTGCTTCAATAGCATGGCACGAAGGTCGGCCACGTCGAGCTCGTTGGCGAGATTCTCCGGTCTGTACACACCGGTGACTGGGTCTGGGACCCAGGAAACCTTCTCGGTGGATCCCACCATCTCTTCCCCTGATTTCTTCAGCATCGCTGCGCTTCTGGCTCCAGTTCCTCTAGCTACGCTCGACACAACTCCTTGCGATGCCGTCGCGTATCCTCGTCTGCATCACAAAACATCATATTAATCACTATTTTCATGAACCTCAATCATTCACATGCTGATGACATGCGCCGAAAATAACTTTCTTCAAGGCTACGTTACCACGACAGTCACGGATGCTTGTTTTTAAAATGAACAAAAATAAATTTAACATTTTAAGAACGACAAAACAAGAAAACGTTAAAACAGAGTTGATTAACACGCTAATAAACACTGTTTCCCTTCCCCTCTGTTTTATTGGCAGACGAACGTATATTTCTACGAAACTGCAAGGTAACATGGCAAATCTATAACCGTGAAAGCAAAGGGTACCTGGAGAGGGCGTTAGAAATTCCATCGACGACGAAAGCAGAAAAAAGCTTAGCGTTAGAGAAAGAGCGAGCCATTTCCTTAATTATATTTGAACTTGAAGGAGAAGAGAATTAACGCTGCTGAGAAAGCTATCCGCGAAAAATCTCCCACAGCAGAGAAAGAAGGTTCTCTTCGTAGCTCTCTCTCTCTCTTTCTGTCCTTAAGGTGCTCTATGTGATGTGCTCAATAGAGAGGAGCTCTGCGCTTTATATAGAGGAGCGTTAAGACTTGGCAAGAGGATTGCTAGCCCCTAGGGTTAAACCGACCCGGTCAAATTAGGTTTCTAGACACACGCAAAGGACCTTTCCTTGCTTGCCACATGCTCGTTTTAACGTAGAGCCGTTTAAAGTTTGTCTTCAAATCCTATGACTTGCTGTCACGTAACTACACCTCGTTTATATTTTAAATTACACTACGTCAACGGATTTTTCCTTCTGATCAATGATTGCTGTGCACTAATATTCGATCGGACGGTTCAGATCGAGTTACGGACTTTTCTTGTTAGTTCGATCAACAATAATAATTGCTCACGTGAAGAACAACAAAAGAGATTTACTTATTAGGCGAGGAAAGGTCGGCGTGAGTGCGGCGGGTCGCAACAGGAAAAGGTGAACTAATTAGAAGCCGTTGATTTACGCGGCAACTTAAAAACATCGAGGCCGTCCACGTGTTCGGGAGAACATTGAAGGAAATAGGCGGCAGAGGTTCTTATTCTCGAAGATTTTGACTACTCGGCCACGTGAAAGGTCCTGGAGAATCCCAGGTCCTGACTAAGTCAACGGTCATCATTAAATTACTCGTTATTCATATGGAATCTATCTATTTTATCATCCAAGTCCCTAGTTGGTAATTACAAATTACTCTATTGAAGTGTTTTGCCATTTAAGTGACTGAAATTTTTTAGTAAGAATCTATTTGATACTAACGAACAAATTATATCTTTGAAAGAAATAAAAGTTTTAAGTACTTAAATGAGAAAATATCAATATTTATATGCTCTGATTTTATTTTATTTTTTCCAAAATATATATATATATATATATATGTATCAGCTTTGGTCAACCTTTCCATTTGGTTCACATAAGAATCTTTAATAAAGTGGCCAATAAATAACATATAAAATGTAAACAGGCTGTTATGTTTCGCTTTCTCCTCACAGATTACATTACATTAATTATAAGGGTAGGTCATTTGCAAGATCAAGGACTCTTGCTTTAACCCGAATTTCTCGTGCCGTTGTGTTGGCTTTTCTCTTTTGCTCTCTACCTCTACAATTTAGCTTAAAAAATTGTGTGGGGTGTGGCTATGCTTCCACTGTAATGTGTTTAATAATATCATCTCTTTATAGTTTTTTATTTTTTTTTATAATAATAATAATAGGATGCGTCTATTTGTATGTTTCCAATTGGAGTGGTGTCTCAGACGCATTATTGACCAATTAAATTAAAATATACAAGAAAAGTGCAGACAAACCATGATCTCTCGTTACGACATGACATTGATATGGCTTTTCCTCTCAATTATTGTAATAAAACTAACCTCAAAATGACATTGAAGAAGATGTTAAAAATTGGAATCTGGAAAATCTCTTTGCTATATATATATATATATATAAAATAAACCATAACCAAGTTTTGCTTTTCTTTACTTCTAAAACTGAGGCGGCATGACATACGTTAAAATTACCGCTGGGCTGCTATTTTTTACGGCGGTCCCACAATCTGCGAACAAATCGCGTTTAATATGAATGAATGTGGCGGTGTAGTAATAATGGGCTCCACTGTTTACATTACACAACGATCTAGCAACCAGCAGCTAGCTACAGCTAGCTCCCTCCACTCAACTCTTCGGTTTGGCTCATTGTTCAACAAGGCCGGCTGGATCGGGCGCCTGTTTATTTTGATGCTAATTAGAATAATCACTAAACTGTTTGCATTCATCGAATTAGTAATAGATAATAGTAATGTTCGATCTCTGGGTCAAACTATTTTAAATTCCCACTTGTAAGTCAACTCCATGAGAGGTGTTTCAAGCTTGAAGTGGATTTGTTGGGATTCATTAAAGAATCAGTTGTGTAATGTTCAAAAGTATCCCCTTCGACTTCGACTAATTCAATTTGGCAAGAAGCTTATCCATTTTTTTTTCTCTGTAATAAAAGCCAACTTATTCCATCCTTATCCTGGAACAGTCGGCTACTCATACGCTGAATATGACGATAGTTGATAGATGACTTTGTCCTTTACTTTAATATTGTCCTGTATTTTAACATACAATCTAATCTGCCTTTGTTTTGATCGCAAGAGTTGGGGTTCATTTTTCATTCTCCAATTTCAGAATAATTGATATTTAATGGACCTATCAGTTCTGGAGAGGTCATTACGTAGCTCCAAAGTCCAAACATTTTATATTATTAGCAAAAATAAAAATGAAAAATTGTGTAGGAGTTAAAGCACGTTAGTGTTAGAAAAGAGACGTTATAAACCTCTCTTTTCGTTTAAATACCCTTATCCGAATAAAATTGCATTGTTGTTGGGATTATTTCTTCAAATGAAAATGTGTATGGTCCAAAGTCCAAATTCTAGCCGACAAAACAAGACTACACCGACCCGGGAATGGACTTAGTTCTCTTTTTTTTTTTTTAAAAAAGGGAAAGGGTATTCTTAGAGAAAAACCTAAGCGTATTCAGTAGTTATTTATTCAGACAGCACAAGGCCCAACGTTTTAGGCCCTAAAGCTGAGGTATGAACCACCGTTCATAGCCCTCAGTGCCACGCCAACAACCCGCAATCGAACACAAAAACCTCCTTAAATCCCCAAACAGGTCCTTCGAGCGAACGACAACAGACGACGAGATGGAGCAGGAGGTGAATCAAGCCAACGAAATTCCCCCGAACATGACCTTATACATTAACAACCTCAACGAGAAAATCAAAATCGACGGTTAAGCTTCCACCTTTTCACTGCCTCTTAACGTTAATTATGTCTGTGTATTAGTGCAGTTTATCTGACCGTATTTGGTTGCTTAATTATGCAGTGCTGAAGAAATCCCTGCACGCAGTATTCGCGAATTTCGGGAAGATATTGGAGATTTTAGCATTCAAGACATTGAAACACAAAGGCCAAGCTTGGGTCGTTTTTGAGGATGTCTCCGCCGCCAGCAATGCTCTCAGGCAAATGCAGGGCTTTCCCTTCTATGACAAACCTATGGTACGCTTCCGTTTCGAATTTCATCTTTACTGAATAAAAATCTACTTGATTTATAGTGCATATTATTATTTGTAATAATGTTGTTGCTGTATTTATGTGATTCTGTGTCAAAAACATGCTTTTGAGACTTCGAAAATGAACCTAAAGAGGAGTATATTTGTCGGTCCTATTAGGATTTTGATCTGTGGTGTAGTTATTGCGACTGGTATTTGATTGAAATATATGATAATGGGAGAAGTTAGGGTTTCATTCTTCACTGTTCTTGCTAAGCTGCCTGTCTTCTGTTAATATATCCTTCCAATTTTGCACAAAAGAGTCAGAAAGGGCACAGGAAAAACTAGCTATGGTGATGTGAAGTCGTGATATTAAAGCCAGGATTTGTACTTAGTTATAATAGCAGAGCAGGGATGGTGTTGGTTCACAAATAGGCTTCTGTCCATCTTGGTAGCTTCTTTTGTTAGGAGTGGCATTCGCGTTTTTGGTTTCTACCCACTATATCTTGCATTTTGAACCACTGAACACCTTAAGAAAGTTGTGCCGCACTGGTAGCTTTCTTTAACCTACAAGTCATTGTTAATGTGATGAGGAGTGCCTGGTCAGTTCCATATAAACTTGTGCACTTGAATTTTGTTTTCAATTGGGGCTTATTTGAAACACTGGGAGGAACCACTGAGAGGTGCAAGGTTTGACCATCAGTTACCTAATAGTATGGCCTTTGGTTGTAAAATTTTTATCTCTTCTAAACATATTTGACATGGAAAGGCAAGACACACCGAGATTTCACGAAATTCTAGCTTAATTTTGGTGATTCGTGGTTCAGGCTTGGATATTATATTACACTTTTGAGAGAAAATGTTGTTTGTGTAATTTTGAAATGAGGAAAAGCTCAAATATATCCAAGGAAGACAGTGACTGTCATATAAGATAGTACTATACAATCAAGTATCAGAAACATATGTAATCTCTTGACTCCATCTACTTATCTCTTTGGTCAAAGATCATTTTAGATAATTTGTTTTCAATTATGTGATAATGCTATAATTTTTATTGCCAATTATGTGATAATGCTGTGTCCTTTTGTGACATCTTGCACTTTTTTGCTAATTGTGGCATACAGTTATCTTTCAATTGAGTAGAAAAAAGTATTTGTTGTATTCCAGGTTCCAGTTTCTTTTCGAAATTATATTATTCATTTAATTATACTTGTATTTGACGTCTGTTATCGTTGTATGGCAATCTTTTTCTGTCTGCAATACAAAAGGAGAACTTTTTATTTTTGTTGGTTCAGGCTACTGATGGATAATGATAAAAATGTGTTTTCTAATGCAGAGGATACAATATGCAAAAACAAAATCAGATATAATAGCAAAGGCGGATGGTACCTTTGTTCCGCGTGAAAGACGAAAAAGGCATGAGGAAAAGGGTAAGTCTCTCTGATACAGCACCAACCCTCCTCAGGGAACTGCTTATATCACTTCCTGTGCTTGTGTGTGGTATGAAATGAAGTGACAGTGCACATTATCAACACCTCTGTAGACACTGATAGCATGAGTAGAACTCAATGTATGCTAGATGTTACTCCATGTTGTGCAAGATTTTCTATTATCTCTTTTCCCTTTTGTTAATAACAATTCACATCAAAATTTTATGATATTGTAATCATCTTAATATTGTGCAAATGTATCAGGGGGTTTTATTTTTCTGAGATTTATCTGTTGTCTTATGTGGCAGGTAAAAAACGGAAAGAGCAACATGATGCTAATCAAGCAGCAATGGGTCTGAACCCTGCCTATGCTGGTGCCTATGGTGCAACGCCTCCGGTAAGTATCTTAGCTGTTTAACAATGTAGGCTGATGCGGCATTTTGTTCTTGTTTCTGACAGATCATATGAAGAAGCATAGTTGATGCTCTTGTTTCTTTGGATTTAGAGCTTATTACCCTTTGATTATTCTTACCCATCTCTGTCTTTTGAAAATGGTGCAGCTATCGCAAATACCCTATCCAGGTGGTGCAAAATCTGTGATCCCAGAGGCTCCAGCTCCACCAAATAACATCTTATTTGTTCAGAATGTTCCCCACGATACAACTCCAATGGCCCTGCAGATGTTCTTCCTCCAGTTCCCTGGTTTTAAGGAGGTGAGGATGGTGGAAGCAAAGCCAGGGATTGCCTTTGTGGAATATGGAGACGAAATGCAAGCAACAGTCGCAATGCAGGGTCTGCAAGGTTTGAAGATGGGCCAACAAAACTTGTTGATTTCCTATGCGAAGAAGTAGATGCGAAGATTCTGTTGATTACTTCTGTCAATTTTTGATTACCATGCAGGCATTAAACCTAAAATATTGTCAATCTAGTTAGATTCATGTCTGCTAATCTGTTGTACTCCTGTTACATTATGAGTGTCACAGGATCCTTAGTGCGTTAGATGTATGAATATGGCTGCAATGAGCTCGCGCTTTCTTTACTTCGAAAAGATTAACTAGATTAGCTGATTGGCCCATTTCTAGGTTCTTGAACTAGAAAGAGAATTCAGCGTATGTACTGTAAAACTATTACTTGGCAATTTTTCTGTTTGACAATTTGGGTTTTAATTACATATGTTTACGTGGACAGTACCAGCACAAACACAGGATCCGTGAGCTAACTAGTCCATCAGATGCTTTTGTTCAATTATTTAATTTGCCAAGGTTGGAATCGTAGCCTCGAAATAACTCTTGGCTGCTTACGAGCTAAGAGGCCTAATGCCAGCCCTCGAAACAATTGCATGTACTGTGTCTACACTAACGAGTCAAGAAATCAAACTTCCATCTCTGCTTACGTGGATGAAGCTGAGAACGAAAATGTAGTGAATTTTGGCAGCTTTAATCCAAGTGAAAATTTGACAAACTTGAACCCACTTTATACAGAGTTACAAACAGCATTGAAAACAGGATACATTTCGGAGAAAGGAAAAAAAAAAGAAGAAGAAGAGATGCATTTAACTAACTATACTCTCTCCAGCTCATTGTTATGTTTATCCAACTGGGCTTTCAAATCATTCCTCCACGCTTGGATGAGTCTCTCATGTTGCTCGATGACAATATTTTTAGTCTTCAATTCTTCTTCCATCATAGCAATCTCCTGTTAAAGTAGATGCTTCGTCAATAATCCCCAAGTATATATGGTCACAAAAGCAGTGTTGTGAATAAATTACCTTTCTAAGTGTTTCAACCTTGGTTGGCTGATCCTCCCTTTGAAGACTAATAAAGTACAGTTGAAGCTTTTTTGCAGCCTCCATAAAATCTCTAGCATGCCTCTCCACATCAACTGAAACAAAAATAAAAAGGACAAGGACATTTTGGTTTTTCAGCATGGGCGTACATGACTAAAAACTGCACTTCAATTAGTACACACTTCAAGCCCCAGCTCATATTCATCAGTGATATGACACAATATTGCAGTTCCATAGAAGAATGAAATCAATGAAGTCTATCCCATTACCAACGTTCATAGTTATCAAAACCTAAATCATGAGGTCTGGCAACTTGCTAATGCATAAGTACAACATTTGCAGGTATTTTAGCCAATATAAATCAAGAAAATTCTGATTGGTGGTGTAAGGTTCATCGAAGAAAGATAATTGAGTGTCAAAAAGAATGATAGGCATAATTGAATGACCTACAGTAAATCAGAAAATAAACTTTGAGAATAAGGATGCTGAAAGAGCATTTGTCTTTGCTAATTCCACCATCACCTCCATAACCACAGATGTGAGAGAAGTTGATAAATGATAATCTTCAGCTATAGGTCGTAATGACTTTACATGTCTACAGCCTGAGCAGGTGGTGTAAGTGTAGACTATTGGACATTATTTTGTTTGTTTTCTGGGTGTGAATAAATACAGAAGTAAATTAAGATGGTATTTTCAACATGTATTACATGAATGCAAATGATGGTTGTATTAACCATGTATGACCTAAACAAGAGGCACCACAAAAGACCATCACACTAATGCCATCTATTACACTCCTGGCGAGACAAATTTTTATCTTTGAATATGGAAAGAATGAGTTGACTGAAAAACAAAATTTCATTGAAATAAAAATCCGTATAACGGTCCATATTGGTACAGCAAATTGAACCATCTACCTGTAACGTTGACACCCTCAGCAATTTTAACTATCTATATCTGGACTAAAGCCCTATCAGCAATTGCATTTGCAAAATCTGAAGTTGACTACACATTAGCCTCCAGCTAATATCATTAACTTTGAGAAGACCGAAAACAAATTACAGACTCTTTAAATGCCCGCCATTTACTCACAAATTCACTAAAACCACTAGCCACTTTTATCTGCGCATGCGCGCATCAGTTAGAATCCTGTTCATTGAGTGAATCTAACATCATTTCTCACAATTGCTCCATTTATTAATTCAAATCAGTGGACACATGACCCATAACACAACCAGGTTAAAACTAATTCAAGGACAATCAAGATATCTTTAGTCTTCATAAGTACAACCTGATATGACCCCGAACTATTGATCATCAAAGGG
The DNA here is from genome assembly GCA_022749755.1 of Azadirachta indica. Classification (NCBI taxonomy): domain Eukaryota; kingdom Viridiplantae; phylum Streptophyta; class Magnoliopsida; order Sapindales; family Meliaceae; genus Azadirachta; species Azadirachta indica. The sequence goes on from CM040440.1 coordinate 18,445,156, forward strand.
CTTGATTGGCCATATTATTCAATTTTCCAGTTCTTTGTTCTCATTCTCAAAAATTAGAAAAAAATCTTAACATGTGTTATAAGTTATTTCTCTTCTTTTCCTTTTCTGAAAGAGCAACAAAATTTCCCATAAATATGGAAACATGCGACACAATCAGAACTCAGATGATACAAGGATATTAGCATCTGTGTATGGATCCAAATTTTGTGTCCTGACAAGCCAATGTATAGCATGTTTTTTAATCGTTTAAAAGGTTTTCAAATAAGGTCAAAGTATCAAGAAGAGCTATGGTTTAGGAAGCATGAAATGATCATCCACGTGACTTTCTGTATCAGTTCAAAATTATCTCATCTCTCATTTCCTTTAGGATCTGAACATTTGTTTCTTCAATACCAGTTCAAAATCATGATATCTTATGTTCTCTCTCTACTGATGTTGGGTTGTTTGTGACATTTGCTAGAGCAATATTTTCAAATTTGTTTTGATACTTAGCTCAGGAAAAATATTCATCACTTCAAGGTACAACATAGTACACCAGTTACTTATAAGAATTACAGTTAACTGTTACAATTATTTTTCTACAATCTTAAAGTTTTACAGCCACAACAATTGTTGCTTGAAGAACAATTACTCATATATCAGCACTGATTAAAAGAAGCACCACCCAATGTCTACCCAATCAAATCATTGGTATTTCCTCCTATAATCAGTGAACAGTAAGGAAATTAATTGTATTTCAAAGATGAATATCTATCTATCTAATATTGTACCTGCAAGGTTTCCTTAAGCAGATATATTCTATATATAACACATATGAATAATCATTCTCTAAGAATTTCAAAGGGATATAGTATATTTTTGAGATTGAGATGCTATAGCTTTTAATCAAAGCTGCTATAAAATGAAATCACCAGTGGCAAAGTATAAGTGATTGGGTAACTAGTAAACATTAATAGCCAAGTAAGATTATGGGTGTTTATAAAACACTTCAGTTGTTCTTTCAAAATCTAATAGAAGCAAATTGTTTACAAAAAATATGCATAGCTGGTTTATCCAAATTGAGCATTTGGTCTTTTAGGAAAATAATCTACTGGAGATTATCCAAAATTAGCTGCAATAAAGATTGCCTTGCCTGTGACCTTATGACTATATTAACTTGCAACATTTGGTATCATACTCGCATCAAGGAAGTAAATTACAGCAGGATTGATCTCATGAATAAACAATTGGCAGCAAACGGAAATACTATCAGCACCGGAAAAAGGATATATGAAATTACACAGGTCAAAACCAAAATTCTATTTTATAATTTTTTTCTAAAAATAAATAAGTGATAGTAGTGATAGTCATTATTATAGAATAATACGAGGGCATGCAGCAATTTAGAGATATATTAGAACAATAATCAGGAGTAGAAACTAACTCTGGTGAGAGGGATGTGGAGAACGGTCAATAGCTTGAAGCTCTCTGGCGGGCAAGCAAGGAAGCAAAGCAGCCTCTAACGCTGTCACACACGATATCATGTCTTCTCTCGGAGGCTGTCCCGATTGCGAATCAAGCTGTTGATCTACCGCCGCCGCTGCTGCTTGTTGTTGAGCCATCACGTTTGTTTCTTCATCAATCGTAAGATATCACAACAATCAAACGCAGAAATATCCATAAATCTAAATTAAAACACTCCGCGCAGACGGAGTACGAGTGTTGAGACTGTTAAAAGCTGAACTGGACAAGGCGTACCTGTAAACGATTCTCTTTACTGCTATGATGAACTTCGGTCATGAGCCCCGGCCGAAACAGAAATGAGGCAAGTAGCAAGCTTTATGCTTTGCACGTGGGCTTCCTTCAAGTTTACATTTTTACGTTTTTATCCGATCGGGCTTAGGCCCGCCACGTTAACTACGGGCTATAGTCACACTGCCCTAGGGCCATATTAGGGTTTATTCATGAAATAAAATATTAATAAATCATGAATCCGATCCAATCCAATCCCATACAATTCAATTAAAATGTTTGTCAAAATTTTAGATTACAAACAAAACCGTGTCAAGTCATTATTAATCAATAATTAACTTTTTATAGACAATTTTTTTTTGGCGAAAAATATTTTTTTAAAAGAAGAAGAATTTCTATTAATACGTAATTAAGTTAACTTGATGAATAAAAAACGTCATTACGAACTTAACATCAGACCGGCATTGTCGGAGGATTCTGACCTCCAAATCTTTATAATTATATCCTCCTCAGACCGTTACCCAAATAGAAAATTGAAATATAATAAGAGGCGCGAAATAAAAAAGGCGCAACGAAAGCTTCCCTGACAATTTTCTGCACCTGAAAGACAAGTCGTCTCACTCACTCACCTCCCGCGTGGCAGTGGGTTATATAAACTCTCTCATCTCTCTCGCTCTTCAAGTCTCACTTCTCGCGAAAGCTTCAGAAATCTGCTTCCGATTTTTGATAAACAAAAATGGCAAGTAGTCTCAGAGTAGACCAGCTTCGTGCTAACCTCGCTCAACGTGGACTCAGCACGGCCGGCACCAAAGCCGTCTTGGTCATTTTCTTTTTCCTTTCCTTTTACGGTTTAATTTTGCTTTACGAGACTGTTAATTATTTGTTTTGATTTGTTACAGTTACAGAGACTGGAAGAGGCTATGGAAGAAAAAAACAAGCTGTCAATGGCTCGCAAGAAGAGGGGAAGGGAGTCTGACGACATAGACCCGAGTGGGTCGGAGAAAATTAAGGTCCTTGAGGAATTTCGACAAATGGGTGTTAAGCAATTACGTGAACAAGCCGATCTTCGACGGTTATCGAGAGCTGGGACCAAGAAAGAACTTCTCGACAGACTTTGTAAAGACGTGGAGGATAATGACTGTAAAGATACTCTTCCTCAAGGTACCTATTTATCGTAATACTTGACCTCATTTACCTTTGTTTTTAGTTAGAAATTGATTATATTGTTGTTTGTTTTGGCAGTTAAAGAAGAAGTGAATGACAGCAAGGAAGAGAAAATTGTCAACGCGACCAAGAAGGGTGCTGCGGTTTTGGATCAGTGGCTTCCACATCACATAAAGACCCATTATCATGTTTTTCAGCAGGCAAGTCTTGCAGTTGTGGTAGCAGCTTGTGGTGGATTGCTTTGATCTCCAATTATATGTAAAGAATATAATTTGAATTTGACTTGTCACTATGCAGGGTGATGATATTTATGATGCGATGTTAAATCAGACAAATGTTGGGGATAACAATAACAAGTTCTACGTGATACAACTTCTAGGTTATCTTTCAGCACTATTTTTAAGCTATCATCTTTCTTTGCTTATTATGTGTAGAAAACATCATATATTTGGTGGGATTTGGCATATTGGATTAGCTTTGGGTGAATTTGGTGAGGGGTTAGGGTCCATTTGTACAGTTTAGAATATGAAGTTGCTTTAGTAGTGATGATAATTGCAATATTGGGAAAATGAAGTGGGAAATGATTTATGCTAATGCAGTCACATATATATGACATTGCAATTGGTTTTGCTAAAATCATACTTTTGCAATCACATATATATGACATTGCAATTGGTTTTGCTAAAATCATACTTTCTTTTTTACTGTAAATTTCGATGCAGAATCTGATGGTGGTGGACAGTACATGGTTTATAATAGATGGGGCAGAGTTGGCGTGAAGGGTCAAGATAAGATATTTGGCCCCTATAATTCGCTGGATGCTGCCATTAATGAGTTTGAGCAGAAGTTCTTTGCCAAGACCCAGAACCATTGGTCCCACCGATGCGAGTTCACTGCTTACCCAAAGTGTTACACCTGGTTGGAAATGGACTATTGCACGAATGAAAAGGAGGAATCAGTTGTGAGTTGTCCTAGCACCTAAAATATTGACCTTTTCCTTTTTTAGAACAGTTGAATTCTCGAGAAATGAATAACTTTAACTGTATAAAATCAATGTTTCTGAATTTGTAACCTTTTATGCAAATCTTAGATTTCTACTGCCTAATGAAAAGGGTCCGTATATGAACTTCTGCACATTATTTAGTATACTTCTGAGTTTTTAATATTTGGTTGTCAGGATCACGAGAAGCCTGATTTCACTATAAGTATTCAACCTTGCGAAACAAAACTTGAGCCACGTGTTGCAAAATTTGTATCTCTTATATGCAGTATCAGCATGATGAATCAGCAAATGATGGAAATAGGTTAGTATCAATCATTTAGTTTTACTGATTATATAATCTGAAAGCATTCTCGTGTTTTTGGTTGGTTTGCTTGAATTATGATTTATAAAAGTAATTTTATTGGATGTTTACATTAACTACACACACACACATATATATATATATGTATATATATATTGTTATACCAATTGTTAATTTAATTTGTATATGCTATCTTTTAGGATACAATGCTAAAAGGTTGCCACTTGGAAAGCTTAGCAAGTCAACAATTTTGAAGGTAAGTGTTTGAGTTACACAATTTTCTTTTCCCAGTTTCATAATTGGTTATAAAGGTGTTAAAATCTATTACCTCTTACTTCTTGAATAAAAGATCCAGCCTACCCAATTGATATAATCTAGAATCCAGTCTCTGCCCTTATAGTGTACTGTAAGTTAGTTACACATGGATGGATGTGCATAGAACATATGTTGGAAATTTTCTTGTTAAATCAGCATAAGATCAGCTTGTAAGGACCTGGTTTAATTGCAAATCAGGGTTGACAACCATATCTAATCACATGATCTAGCATGATTTTATTTCTTCTAGAGATAAAAATGCTGGGTGCATAGCATTAGTCAAACTATAGTTACTTTAAATGTAATCATGTTTTGGAGACATTCTGACTGCAAAATTTCTGAAACAGATTAAGCTCATCTGGGTCTTGCTAATTATGATAGCTTAATTCTTTTGTCCTTTCTGAACGTTATTCTCCTTGGAACTATTGATTAGCTTATTTAGTACTATAATCAAATTTCAAATGTGTATTGTTGTTAAGGAACACTGTTTTCATACCACAGACCCTACTGTCCTTGTGATTTGGTCATCTCATGCCATTATAAATTTGTCCATTCTTTTTCCATTACTGTTGGGGAAAAGAACACTGAAGGTCATCTATTTAATCAGTCAGCACTATAAGTGACCTTGAATCATGTTCGGTTAAAACACCATTGCAATACATGAGTTCCTATTTCATCTCAAATTTTAACGAAAATAGGTGCTACCTATTTAATCACTTGTTACTGTGTCTTTGCAGGTTGCAGTTATCAGCCGCATGATATTATTGTCTTCTCTCTTTCAGGACTACTCTGACAAATAGCTAATAAATTGTTTTTCTCTTGGGTGTGTAGGGCTATGATGTTTTGAAGAGGATAGCTGATGTGATTCATAAGCCAGATAGAAGTAAACTGGAGCAATTAAGTGGGTAAGAATTTGTTTGTGTAAACTGAAATTATTTGTGGTTGATTAAAGGTGCTTCACTTTCTCGAGAAACCAATGCTATCTATATGATAAATAATATTGATCACGTTTTCTTTTTCTGCTAATGCTTAATTTTAACTTTAAAGATGCATTGAACTCTGTTTTAAATTGTCATATTTTATTGCAGAGAATTCTACACTGTTATACCTCATGACTTTGGATTTAAGAAAATGCGTAAGTCCTCTCTCTCTCTCTGTTGAAGATCCTGGCATGCTTGTTGGACCATTGAGAACACAGCATATGGAAACTGGAGTTGGGTTTTTAAGTTTCTGAAAAGGGAAAGCTAACTAATTTGAGACTATGAATCGTGGCAGGTGACTTTGTTATTGACACCCCTCAAAAGTTGAAATGGAAACTGGAAATGGTGATTATTTTCCTCTTCATTTAACAACATCTGGTATTATTGTTTGTTCGGAACTTCTACACCTGGAATTAATTATTCTCCTAATTATTTGCAGTAGATTGATTTCTAAAATTCCAGTCCACACTTGGAAATTTTTTTGAGTTGGTTTAATTTAGAAGAGCTGTTTTCATCTCCTTGTATGTAACTGCAGGTTGAAGCACTGGGCGAAATTGAAGTTGCAACAAAGTTGTTGGAGGATGATAAAGGGATGCAGGTATTCCTGATCTATTTTTCTTTGTCTGTGACCATCAGTGTATGAATTCTGAAATCCATCTTTGCAAGTTTAACATGAAAATCCAAATAGTAGATGCAAAGAGTAAGTAGCCCTTTTATCATAATCATTGAATTCTGTAACTCAAATAGCTGTAATATTTTGTGATATCTAGGATTTCAAGATTCAAGATGTGTTGTTGGAATCTACTTTTAGCTTTTGGAGAAACATAGTTCATTGCTTTCATAATCCTTTCTTTGTTTGAGAGGCTTGGATTAGATTTTCCAAAACTAACAATTTTATGAGAGAATCTAACCTGTCTTTTAACTTCTTATAGGACTGAGTCATTGAAATTCATTCATGCCTGTAAACTACACATATTCTAGCTGTTTCCATATAATTTTCTACATTCTGATATGTATTCCTTTCTTTCTAATAACAAAATTGAAGAAAAAAGGCCTTTCCCATTTGAAGAGTTATTCTTTACTGGGCAGTGGTTGCTGTGTATTAAGGCAAGAGATTTCTTGCCTATATTTTCCTTTTCCTCTCTCTTGCCAGTCATATTGTTGCGTTCATGTAGCAGATATGTTTGTTAATTTCTTCATAACTTCATATTGAGTTGCTCACACCACTTTCCTAGTATTGTAATTTAAGTATTTTCCACTGCAGGAAGATCCATTGTTTTGTCATTATCAGCGCCTTCACTGTCAACTGAGACCACTTGAAGTTGATTCTGAGGAATTTTCCATGGTATTTAAAAATTTATTTAGCCTCATAAGTTTAAATTCCGGAATTCAATCTTTGGTTAGTTCAAAGGGATGGGGGCTGCGTGTCATGGTTTGGCATTACTATGCTGTTACTTATACTGGTTTTGTCTTTTATTTTGGCTGTGGTCAGATTTCAAAGTACATGCTGAACACTCACGCAAAAACACATTCCTCTTACACTGTGGATATTGTTCAAATATTCAGAGTAGAAAGGGAGGGTGAAACTGAACGCTTCAAAAAGGTGATAGTTCATCGTCTGATGTGTCACTCACATGTGACATATTTAATCTAGTTGCAGATATTTTCATGATTGTACAATTTATATGGATGGTTATTGAATAAGCAGTCTAATTTTCTTTCTTTTGCTCTTGTGGAGCAGTTCTCTAATTCAAGAAACAGAATGCTTTTATGGCATGGTTCTCGGCTCACAAACTGGATTGGCATCTTATCTCAAGGTCATTGTTTGTATTTTCCTATTTACTAACCTGTCCATGTACGCGTGTTTCATTATAACTGCAAATATCTGAGTGCAGCTTTTACCATGTTAAATCACCAGGTTTGCGTATTGCTCCACTAGAAGCACCTTCAACTGGTTACATGTTTGGAAAGGGGGTTTACTTTGCTGATATGTTTTCCAAAAGCGCGAATTACTGTTATGCTTCTCATGCTGCTAATGCTGGTGTGCTGCTTTTGTGTGAGGTTTGTTTTCCTCCTGCAGATGTAGAAATCATTTTTTGTCAACTGAGAATGTGACATGGCCAGGTACATGGACCATAAAGCAATATGTTGCATATCATCAGTGAATAGATGCAGACCAGAGATCATAAATAGACAATTCTCATTATACAACAATATAAACTTTTGTATTCATTGTTCATGATTTACTTCAATTACCAGATTTATATTTCCAAGGAAAATGTCCTTGTGGCAGAAATTTTTGTTGTAACCCACTCCTGCCCCAACATGTATGTAACATTTTTCTCTTACCTGTCTTATAATCTTATCATAAAATTGTTGAACAGTGTATATTACAGGTTGCACTTGGTGACATGGCTGAGCTTCTGCACGCAAATTACAATGCTGATAAGTTGCCAGAAGGGAAGCTAAGGTGTGTTTATTACTATTTTCTTGATTAAATGTTTTCAAGTTTATCTCACTTTCGGACAAAGTACAATTCCTTAATGCAAGAACTGAGGTATGAAGATTTGCTTGGGACATTGCTTGTCGAATTGAGTAATTCATGAAACTATTTTTCAGCCATCGACTTCATAAGCAGCTCATGACCCATCCATCAACACGTTGAAATTTGAAAATCTGAATGCACACATTCTGTATGTTTCAAGTCTGCCATAATCTGCATGCAACTAGTTTCTCTAAGGAAATTATTGCTGGCCAAGGTGAATTTTGAATCTGGACTTTATCTGGTATCATTTTGGGAGAGGCAGGACTATTTGTTCTATATCTTCTCTTCAGCAGAAGAGATCAATCAACAAACATGCTGTCTTGCCTAGAATGCCAAGGGCCATTGTTATACAGATTGGTGAAATTAATGTGGTGTATTGGTTTAATTATATGTTTATAATGTGCAGCACGAAAGGAGTTGGTCGAACTGCACCAGATCCTTCAGAAGTTCAGAAACTTGAGGATGGTGTTGTTGTTCCACTTGGAAAGCCAAAAGAACAAACAAGTTCTGAGGTGTGACACATTAAAATTAAAGTTTTCATTTCTATTTTAGAAGCTGAATTACAATTGTAGTCCTGATATTTTACTGGGATATTTTTAGTGTTTTTAATTTTCTTTGCCTAACAGAAAGAGATGGGCTGAATTTTTATCCTTGCAGGGTCATTTGTTGTACAATGAGTACATAGTCTACAATGTGGACCAGATTAGGATGCGCTACGTGCTTCAAGTTAATTTCAAATATAAATAGACCTGTATCAATATGTAAATTTCCACTTGTTGGCAAAATTTTTTCTTTCAGTAAGTTATTATTTAATAGAGTAGAAATTATGTTTTCTACGAATTTGAATATGATCTATCCGACAGGACTCAAAATTACACAGGTATGCTATACTGAACTATCTCCACTTGGTAATTGATTTATGAGAAAGAATTGAGAAATAAAAGCTTTGAAAATTTCAGAGGCATGGGTTGGCCCATCTTATTCATACTTTAAAGCACTCGTATATAAAAGCAGGGAAGCGTATTAACTACTATTGCGTCAGAATAATTTTTGTTTGTTGCTGTTCCTTTGGGTGAGGGAAAGTCAAAGAAATGCATCAAGCACAGTAGAATTTAGGCTGTTGGAAGCATGAGTGCGTTTGAGTACGATATGAGTGTGTGACCAAATAAAGCATTAACTACAAAGACCACGAGTGCAAGGTGCACACGCTAGCATTAATGTCGCTAGATTTGGTGATGACTTCATGCCAAATCTATGTTCTTCTTCAACAACGATAAAAAAATGGTGATTTCACTGTGACAATAGTTCCCATCTATTTCAAATCCCCAACTTCCCTCTTACTGACTCTTTAAATGTTATCATCCATTTCAGTTGAAAATTAACGACATTTGAATTGAATTGAGTGTCTCCGACAGCAAGCAAAGAAGTAACTTGCACATGGCAATGCAACTTGGTATATGGGAAATTAGAACATTATGATCATCAATGTGTGTTGAAATTGTTGAAAACCCACCATAAATTATGGGGGAAAAAGCTGAAGCCTAGTCAATGTAGGGAATCATATCTACCTAGGGACAGGGAGCCTCACAGGACAGGACTCACTGCTCTGTTGTCTCAAGAACAGCTCAACCCATCTCATCATCTCATCTCTCTTGGTTTCTCAATCTCACCACAACCACGGCCACACTCAAAAGCTTGCGCTCAACACGCAAAGCCTACGTGCACTCTTACATTATTCTCTTTTACTAATTGCACCAACAAGTTCCTCCCAAAAGAAATTTAGAGACGACCCCACATTTCTGGACCCCAAAACAAATACAAATGGGTTGATGGTGATCGTGATCTAGTGGGGTGGGTCCCAAAATCATGACACTAGATTCTTGATCTTGATCCCGATCCATCGTCCAAAGGCTAGCTAGTAGATGGTTATCTTGTTACATAGGTTTGCAAAGGCTTGCTGTTCTGTTTTTGTCTGTCTGTGTTTGCTGTTGCTGGACGAGGTGTTGGTGGCTTTTGTGAAATTAAGGCAGACAACGGTCTGTTTGATCTTGCTCATTACAAATCTTTACTTTTGAAATTTGTTTTGCGTGCCACCATGATTGCATGGCATGGCTTGGCTTTGCCTCTGCCAGAGATTTTATTTTCATCTTCCAAATTTACTCACTGCTGCTCCTCTTCCCCTTCGCCTTTAAAGAAGAGATCTCTCTCTCTCTCTCTCTCTCTCTCTCTCTCTCTCTCTCTCTCTCGCTCCATACTCCTTTGCCTATAAATACAGAAGCTTCTTTCCCCATCTTTTAAAGTTGCATATGGCAATGGGCATTTGTATGGTTCTACTTAGCGGGTGAGTATCTCCTCGTTGGAGAAGCAGGGCACGTGCAAATACAAGTCAATCTGGCTTTCTTCTCAAATATTGCCACTCAATTCCTTGCACGTGCTCCCCTTCTCCAACATGGATTTCTCACCTCACCTCTGTCTTTCCAACTCCTCAAAGAATGAATGAGCTTCTTGCCTCTCGGTAATGTATATATATGTGGTGATCAGCTTCGCGTAAAAAAATCAAAATCTACGACAGTCTTTCCTCCCTTAATTTTCTCTTTTAATTGTATTATTTTCCGCTTTAAATTTTCTCCACGAGTAACAACTCACTGCATGCTGTTTATAAATTTAATTTCTTCTTGAGACTTTTCGGAAGAGCCAGTATTCATATATTATCATTTTTTGTACATCATGAGTCACCTTAACGTATCACGTGTACACTGGACTGCCCATGAGATCAGAAGATATTTTTTCATGGTCGTAAGCATTTAAGCACTGCTCTAAAGGTTAAACTAGACAGATATCATTATATAATGCATGTACTATTCTGCTGTGCTTAATTACTCCATTCCTTTCGGTTGAAATTAAATGTTATGTAAAAGCAAAATGAAAGAAAATGCAAGTCCCCCATGCTTCCATCGGTATCAGGTATAAACATTTATTATTAATTTTCGCCATCAGATCCATTACCGGCTATTAAGTTGCTGCTTTGACCATCTTAATTAATCTCTACTTTCTCGGATTACATTTTTTTTTGTTTTTTTTTTTGGTTGACAAAAAGGAGGAAAAAGTTATGCCCCAGTCGGAAGACCCTTTCAGCGAAGGTTCAGATTTTCACCGCTCAACTTCGGTGACTATATATATATATATATATATATATATATATATATATATATATATATATACCGGCTTGTCCTTGTTAATGTTGGTGCAACAAGTCACAAGGTCAATCATGTTGAAAATACTCGTACCACCTAATTACTTATTGATACTAATAATCTTACTTTTAATGCAATCCCTTCCCGTCCGATAGATATATATGCATGCATCATGCATGTGGTTACTCGTACTAATTTCATCATTCCTTCCCTCACACACACACACACACACACACACACAGAGACACGCGCACACATATATGTAAATTTCTATAAACTTTCGCTATTTATAAGTATTTAACATGTATATTCATATATGTTGATAAAACAAATAAGACAACATTTCAAAAAATTACATTCTATTTATAGCACATTTTTTTATTATTTTTATAAAATAGTTAAACCTATTTAACCTACGTCACTTTCTATACTATTTTTAAAAAGACTTAACCCAGTTTAAAGACTCAATTTATCACACCTTCAAACCAACAGCTCGTAGAGATGGTAAAATTATTAACTAACATGTTAATCAAATTAATAGAAACTATATAGTTGTGTAATATTATGTTGATTATTATGTAATTTTTCGTAAACTTATTAACGAACCCTAAAAAGGAAAATTTCTTTGTCGTCGTATACTTATTCAAAATTTTAAATTGGCAATTTTGCGTACCTAAATAATATTTTATTTGGTTTTATCGCTGAAGAAAGCAATTCGGAGGCCAAATGAATTTAAACTCGCTCCCCGGGATGATTCTTTACAGTCACTCATAGTCATAGAAGTGGCAGTTTCAACGACTGTAAATCAGAGAGAAAAAAAATGTTGCACGAGCTCCTGTTAGCTTTATTGGGATACACCGGAGATCTCATAATCGACGAGCGAGAGCACCAAAACTCTCTGCGCATTCAATTATCTGCCGACGCTCCTGTCTCTGAGGAGCACACCTTTAAGCTCGCTCCCGATATCTCCTTCATCGAACCCAGCGAACGGTACATTCACTGCAAATATCAATTCCATGTTTTAAATATTATTAAAATAAATGTTATTGTTTTCTTATTTATGTTTCTTAGGGTTCTTTTAGCGACTTAGCCAAATGGCGCGCAATCTTATTGAAATTGATTGTCTAAACTTGCTGCGTTAAATTTCAGCATTTTTCTATGGTGTTAATTTCTAGTGGAATTGCTGTTTCTGTTTTGCTTCTACTGACGCATATTGAAGACTTAATTGGGACACTTGAAGATGAAATCGTTCACTTTTTTTTCCTAATAATTTTACTCTAAATTGAATAATTGAGAGGATTATGGTAGGAGCTTAGGCTGTACATTTCTTTTTCTGATCAAGTTGCTATCGTGCAGAGATCTTATGGAGAAAATCATCACTTTAGGATTTCACTACAGAGAACTTGATCGCTTTGCAACACAGTCTAGGAATTTAAGCTGGATAAGATCTGTTAATGCGTCTCCTTTGGAAAGGGCTGCTGAATTATCCAAAGTAAAAGCAGAAAAGCCGAGTGTGTACCGAAGGGCTATTGCTAATGGCATTGTTGAGATACTATCAGTGTACCGGTCTGCTGTTCTCCACATCGAGCAGAAATTATTGTCTGAAACAATGCCCATTCTGGCAACCGTAACTCAAGGTCTTAATAAGGTTTGTTTTGTTGATTTCACTATGTTATATATTTCGTTGTTATTTTATTGTCTGAAAATTTATTGTATTTACAGCTTGATGATTTTGGTCTTACAGCATGAGTTTCACCGTAGTTGTTGGTTTTCTTTCTTTTTCTTTTTAAATAATTAGTTCTTTATTTTTGTTCTTATGAGCGGATGGTTTTTCCAGTTTTTTGTCCTTTTGCCACCTCTTTATGAGCTTGTTCTAGAGATTGAGCGTGATGATATTCGTGGAGGACAACTGCTTAACCTTTTACAGCAGCGGTGCCACTGTGGGGTGCCTGAACTGCAGGCATGCATTCAGAGGTATGCACCTTTTCAGTTCCAAATAATTCAGTGCTGGCTGTTCCACAATACTACCTGTTTATGTAAATGTGTATCTGAGGAATCTATTAGATTATGGGCAATATTTGGTTTATGCTAGTAATGTGTTGAGAAATTTACTAGTTCCTCTTTTTCTTTAATATGCTCACACAATTTTTGGAAGTTAGAGCAAATAATATAGTTAAAAGGCAATTGTGATCTTTCTTATTAATGTTTGTGTAAACTCTTTGGAACAGCTGGGACAGAATATAAGCATGGTTTACGTAAACCATTTCGAAATGCTGCTTTGAATAGTTATTCAATATCAAACAAAAATTAGTTGTCTCTTCTTTTCTTTGTTTACTCTTTTTTCAACTTCCAAGATGAATTCTGTGCTGATTATTTTTGTATTTTATCCAAATTTCTGTGCCCAAAGCATAGGCTTCTTTGGCATGGGCATCAGGTCATGCATAACCAACTTGCTTCGTGGATGGTATATGGAATTCTTCAGGACCAGCATGGAGAATTTTTCATTAGAAGGTATCGGCTGAAAAACATTCATTTATATTTGGCAAAAGTGATTTTGATTATAATTCTGTCACTTCTCTTTGGCTTATATATCTCGGTAAAATAGGCGCTAGAATGTCATTATGTTTAAGTTTCTGATGTCTACCAGTTACTCTTAAATTATATTACCTGAAACTGGTTCTCTTGTTTATAACTTGTCAGGCAGGACGATAGAGATGTAGAGCATGGTTCATCTCACTCAGATATGTCTGAAAAGTTGGCATGCTTGTCAACTGACGATAAAAATTTAACAGATTGGCACTTGGGATTTCGTATTTCTTTGGTATCTTTGATCTGTCTTTTGAACTGTTTGTGTTTTATGATCACCACTTAATGCTTGGCAATGTTCACCATTTTACTGGGTGTCATCATATAGCCTTATGCTGCTGTAATAGTAATATTTCTTTTTATTCTATAGGTGCTATCACAGTCATGTTAAAACTGATTGTTATGAGAATATTACCCAACCCATTGCCTTGTAGGGGGTCAAGGGTGACATTTTGTGTATGCTAATATTTCTTCTCACTGTTTTATCAATTTGTTCTCATCATTTACTCATAGCTGCTCTACAAGTTTACACAATGTATTGTGTTTGTGCATGGGAAAGGGTGGGTTAGGGTTTATGGTTAAAGTAAAAAGGTTCTTCCCTTTTTGTTTCTTTTATCTTTCATTTAGTAAGAGAATACAATGGTTGTTACAAGCTATTTACTCTTTTACTATCATTGTGCAGGACATGCTGCCTGAATATATCCATATGCGTGTTGCAGAATCAATTCTTTTTGCTGGAAAAGCAGTCAGGGTTCTCCGGAATCCAAGCTCCACATTTCAGTTTCAGGATCAGCAGATAACAAGAAGTTCTCAGAAAATTCAGGGATTTACTGGACGCTTTTCTTCTCAGAAGGAGGCTTTTCTGGATATGAAACTAATTGGAGAAGAATTGTTTCCACAGTCTGAGGCTGATAAGATTGAAGCTATGCTTCAGGACCTTAAGGTTGTTTCTGCATTTACCATTGTAGATTACAAGTGCTTTTCTGTCATGTTAGATGACATATGAACTGTGGTACATTCACTGCATGAACTAATAAATGTACTTAACCATCAATCCTGTCTAAGTCGACAAGCATCTCTTATGTTTCAAGATAGAAGCAAACAATTCTTTACCCCTTCTAATACCACGTTTCGAGTTTTAAGGCTAAAAAATTGGTTTCATTGTGTGTAGGAATCATCTGAGTTCCACAAAAGATCATTTGAATATGCTGTTGACTCCATACGGGCTATTGCAGCCAGTCATCTTTGGCAGGTGCTGAATGCGATTTATTTGTTTTTATCATTGTTGAGATCTTCTGTTTACCACAGTTGCTTTATTTCTGCAGCTTGTGGTAGTGCATGCTGATTTGAATGGTCACCTGAAGGCCTTAAAAGACTATTTTCTTTTAGCAAAAGGAGATTTCTTCCAGGTAAGGGTACTTCCCTCATTTCTTTTAGGGAAGGAAACTCTTTATTGGTGTTGTATCTTTTCTTATTATGCTCTGCTGGTCGGAGCTGATTTCTTCTATGACAGAGGTTCCGTTCAGATTTTGGACATATTTTTCAAATACATTGAACCAATAGCTTTTATTATTTGCAGTTGAATTTTTCTTAACATGAACATGTTTTAATGAGACATGTTTCTTTCTTGCCAGTGTTTTCTTGAAGAGAGTCGCCAGTTGATGCGTTTACCGCCTCGCCAGTCAACTGCTGAAGCTGATCTTATGGTCCCTTTCCAGCTTGTATGTTATGATGATATAATTCTGTAATACATGTGATTCTATTCCAAGTGAATGTTTTGATCACAGTAGCTTGCAAACCTTTGAGTTTCCTAACAATCTGTTAATGAATTAATTCCTGTTACTTGTGATGCAGGCAGCAATAAAGACTATTGCAGAGGAAGACAAATACTTTTCTAGAGTATCCTTGCGGTAAGAGCCCATTTTGGCTCTACTTAATGTCTTTAAAATTTCACTATCTAACCATTTTATTGAGAGTCATGTCATGTGAAAGATTTAGGTAAAGAATCTATGCTAAATTGTATTTCTTCATCTGCTAGGATGCCTTCATTTGGAATCATGGTTAAATCCTCCAAGGGAGATCTACCAAAGGCAAAAACTTATGCTGATGGAAACTCAGGTGCTTCTTCAGAGATTTCCCTTGATGGCTGGGATGGTATTGCTCTTGAATATTCTGTTGATTGGCCCTTACAGCTTTTCTTTACCCAAGAAGTGCTCTCCAAGTAAGGTTCTACAGCTTATTGTTACAAATGATTTCCATTTGTTTTAAATGATGAATCTCGTGTCTTCTTTCTGTAAAGGGGATAAAAACTGAAAATGTCTTTTGAAACAAAAGAAGTGGATGCATGGATGTAGTTGATAGTTGGCCGAACAAGTTCCACATTTGTTATACAGAGGCTAACAATGAGAGCACTCTAGGTACTGTAGGGTCTTCCAATATTTGCTGCGGCTCAAAAGAACTCAAATGGAATTGGAAAAATCTTGGGCCTCTGTGATGCATCAAGATCACACAGATTTTGCCAAACGTCGAAATGATTGTATAAACTGCTCAGTATCTCAACAGCGACGACAGACCTGTAGACCAATGTGGCGTGTTAGAGAACATATGGCATTTTTGATCAGAAATCTTCAGTTTTACATACAGGTATTAATAACATATGGATTACCTGTTGTTTCTGTGTACCTGCTGGTTTCATTAATATTTAAATTGGTGATGTGTCTTGTAGTTGCAAAAATTTCATGATACATTGTCATGTTATTATGAAATGATACACCAGCTTTCACTGCACTGTTGTCTTCTAAATGTTCCCATCTCCAGTGTCAATAAGAATCTTTTGTACCACTTAATCCCATTTGGTTATTTGGGAAAATTATGAAACTCGGATAAGGTGATAAGTTGATTTTTTTTTTCTTTTTAGTTTTAGCAATAGATGTTCTTAGAGTGATGAGAATTAAATGTGTAAATGGGTTGGAGTAAGCCCCTTTTTCTCTCTGTTAAAGGAGTAAAAATTTGCTTTTGATTGTCTTTTTATTTTTCATGAGTCTTGTCTAAACCTGCTCTTACTGTTATTGATCATTAATTCTTTCTCTCATCTTGGCCGCATCTTTTCTGACTTAGGTTGATGTGATAGAATCTCAATGGAATATCTTGCAAGCTCATATTCAAGAATCACATGACTTCACCGAACTTGTTGGCTTCCATCAAGAGTAAGTAAAACAAATGGTAACTCAGGAATTATGGATCGTTTCTTTGCCAGTTACTCAATTTACATAGAGCTAGTAACAACATAGAGATATTCTACAAAACTGATCACTGCTTATTGCTATCAAGTAAGGAATTTATTGTAATTCCAACCATATAATGTTGATTAGCTAACCAAAGAAAGAAGTGTGGAATTAAACTAATATTTTTGGCTACAGATATTTAAGTTCCTAGACTCCAAGTACACCACCTCAAATGCCAATTTTTCAATTTAAAAGATTGATCTATGTTACAGAAAATAAAATATTATATTAAATCTCTTGAATCGTCTTAAATTAAATGCATGGACATGCCTTTATATACGCTAAATTAATAAAACGATATAATCTAGGAAACCAAAACAAAGTAGGAAAGAAACTAATACTACTTGAAGAAGAAATATATTTAATAAGATTAGACATAATTGAACTAAATAGGTCTATTATTTCGTAACATTCCCCTTCAAACTCAAGATAGCAAAGCAAACTTGAGTGTGTAAGAAGAAGATCAAAGAATCCCAAAACAATTGTGAGAAAAAAAACTAAGAGACCTTAATCCCAAAATAGTTATGAGAAAAATTCAAGAGGCTTAAAAGGATTGAGAAAACGAGAGATTGCATTCATCCCGTAAGGGGTAAAAGCCTAAGAGAGCAAGGAAAAATCCAAGAGGGCCAAAGGTGAGTAAAGAGATATCTGAGAGGGCCAGAGGCAAGCAAAGGGATATCTGAGAGGGCCAGAGGCGAGTAAAGCCAAAGGTAAATAGAGCGGATATCCGAGGCCAAAGGCCTGAGAGAGGATATCCAAGTATGGTAAGACCCTAGACTCCAAGTACACCATCTCAAATGCTAATTCTTTTATTTGAAGGATTGTCTATTCTTTCAACTGTGAAGCTTGTCAATTGAGAAGTCTAAAAATCTTCTAAAGTTTAGGGTGCTTGGTCTAGTTTCACCAATATCTGTGATTCTCTTCCTGAAGTTGTCTCGAATTTTGGGCAAGTAACAAATCAACTCAACTCTATGATGCCTGAATCTCATGCTAGTTAGGGTTGGCCATGTCACTAAAATAAAATATTAGGAAGAACTTTGTTATAATTAAGGTTTTAGTGGTTGGACTCTGTCTGTTTGAGCCAGCCGTATTAGATTTACACACCATGCCCTGTGGACAATGTACACTCTAACTGGAAAGAGTTCAGGTAAGAAATATGGGAGACAGCGAAAGTAAATACTGAAGCTTGCCAAATAGAACACCAATTTTATTCTAGAGTAGAACTAGTGAGAAAACAGCTAGATTTTGGATAGTTTACCGCAGCTTAATATGGAATAAATAGTTCATGTACAAATCTTGACTATTGCATTGGGTTATCCTCTATGCAATTGCCCTTCATCACTTTCTTTTTTCGGGAAAAAGGAAAATTAGATGCTTGCTTAAAATGTTTCATTGGACATTCTACTCCAAGTAGTTGCTGATATTACTCTGGTAAAACGACAGTTATAATCTATTCAAAGTTGGCAATTGCAACATTTTGGTTACGTGTTTGAATCATTACATACAGGTATTTATCGGCTTTAATTTCACAATCTTTCTTGGACATCGGCTCAGTGTCCAGGATATTGGACGGCATAATGAAACTTTGCCTGCAATTCTGCTGGACCATTGAGAATCAAGAAAGTGGTGCTAATACACCTGAACTGGACCATATAACAGAGGTAAATTAACATGGCATCATTTCATCTTATGAATTTGGTGGTCAGATTATGCTGTTGCTGTCATGATACTAAGAGCTCGAGTCATATAACAATGGCTAGGATATTGTGATACATTGTGAGCATTATTTTGTATTTTGGGCATGCAAGTTACGAAAGGTGGTCATGGGAAAACTAAGGCATAAATACTTCAGAAAGTACTTTATTTTATAAGAACCCACAAATCAGTATCACTGCAGTTCTCCTTCGATAATATTTGTGTTTGCCAGTTTCGTAAAGAAACTATACTTTCATTTTGGAACCAGCTTCTAGCATTTGTCTCTTTACGGTACACAGCTAGTAAGATCTCTGGATGTGTTGTGTTGTGCTATGCTCCATTAAGGTGCTAGATTGAATCTGTTTTCATTTACTTGTGCCTTTCCCAATTGCTTATACAACTGTTTAAAATTATTTTTGTCACCATAATTTAATGATTCTTAATTGACTTCCTTCAGGAATTTAATAAAAAATCAAACTCCTTATACACTATATTACGAAGTAGCAGACTTGCTGGGAGTCAGAGAGCGCCATTTTTGAGGCGATTTCTTTTGCGTCTGAACTTCAATTCTTTCTTTGAGGTAAACCCATTTACAAGGATCCTTTAGATACTAACTCTTAATTCAGCCCTATAGTTTTCTGATAGGTGGTTGTTTTCCTCTGTTAACAGGCAACTGCAAGAGGTGTGCTGAATGTTGTTAGACCGCGTCCAGCAATTACTGTTTTAAATCAACAGTAGCGTTAAATAGTTTGCAGGTCTCTAATTAGCTTAGATGATTTATATAGCATTGTGACATGCGAATACAGTTGTATTCATTAATGTCAGGTTTGGTGGTGGGAGGGGAAATACATTTGAATGCTGGTTTGAACATATATTCTGAAGCAGCCATGCCTTTTCGACTGCTAGGGGTCACTGCTTGAGCTACATGTCTGTTTTCCACTTGAGAATTTGTGGTGGTCAACCTTGTTCAGTGGTGCTTTAGTAGGCTGGCTTGAAGTTGTGGATCTTTGCAAAGTGTGGTATGGGTAGCTGGGGTTTGACAGTGCAGTTTGTTTTCAGCTTGTTGACTCGGCTGTGAAGGGCTCCAGTGACTTTTAGGTTGTGCTGTGGATTGGTAGATGAGATTGTGAGTTACACTTTTAGACTTTTCACAAGTAATGTTGTGGCATATTAAGGCGGTGCTTTGGTAGCTGGGTGATCAACTATATGTTCAGGCAAGGATTTTTTGGTTTGTAAAAATGTTATTTTTGCGCTTGTAAAGTGAATTGTGGTTACTGTAACGTAAGATTAACTGTTAGCTCCTGTCTGAAGATATTTTGAAAAAACATATTATAAGATATTTAATCGACGCGAGATTTGGCCATCTAGATTTCACTGCTTGTCTTGTGTAAGCAACAGTTCTCACTGCTGCTTGTTTACATAATAATAACCCTTAACATGTGAAGTTGTATTTCTTGAACACGTGAGAGAAAGGAATTCCTTTCGGCAAAAAAGTTTATAGACCCTGAAGGAATTTTCCCAACCATTCAGATCGAAGTATCATTTTGACTCTCTTCACTAATTGAGAGCCCTGATTCAGGTTAAATCGATCTGCACGGCCCCTGAATGCCTGGGTTGGGTCATCGCCTACCAAGCCACTCCGTCGTATTGAAGACTGTAAATTCTCCTATTAAAAATAATTTATTCATTTCGTTTTCTTTTGTTCAAGGGTAAGTATGTTAAAACAACGTATCTTACTACTTTTTATTTAGGTCTGCATCTGCATAAGATTGTGGTTACAGAAGCAATAGTTCTGAAGTCTGAAAACTCAAATTTCTCCTCGGACTTCAAAGCTATTTTAATTTTTACATATTTTCCAACATCTAGCCTCATGACCCTGAACAAATGTAAAGAGATACGGTAGCTTTTGTATCAAAGCAACTCGGTAAATGTCTGGCAGAAGAAAACCTTCCATTGCATCTCATTCATTTAAATGTGATACTAAACCACAAAGAGAGAAAACCAAAAACCAAAAAAAAAGGGGGAAAATTGTATCACCGCAGCCTCCATCAGGAGAGACAAAACCTCTATTTACATTTAGAGCTCTTCAAACCCTTCTTCATCCCCTTCTTCTTCTACCCTCTGAAATTCTTTCCTCCAAGTTTCC